>OU744791.1:14261649-15611557 GCA_916614155.1 Mesoligia furuncula | reverse complement strand
ACTTTCTGTAGGAACCAGCATAGGTCCAAACAGGAAGTGACGTGTATAATGGTATTAAAGACAAGAAGTCTTCTGCTCGCATTAAACGTATGAACTCTCCTTCCCTTTGGATTTCAGCTTTAGAAACTAATTCAATTGAGAGAGGTTCTGGCCAATCTAAGAGAGGGAACTTTAGAATTCTTAGTTTAGTTATCATTGAGTAGTTGACTCTACTGCTCATGATTGATGGTTCAACAGTGCTGTGATTCAGCATATTAACTTTTTCATGCTTCTGACCTGACAATAGATAGCCTGAGATCCTCATGTTCTCCACTGCTCTTCTTGCAGACTTCTTAGATAAACTGGTGATGAAGTCGTCATTTAAGTCAGTAGAAAGAATGGATCTCCCCATATCTATGCCGAGCTGGACTTTCTCTGAGATTGGTGATTATCTGGCTAATTTCTCTTTGGAGACTGTACATTATCCTCTGATTCATAGTTGAGGCTGATTCTAGTAAACACCCATCTTCAATGACTGCATTCGGGTACTTCCAGTCTATAACGTCCTTTATAATGAGCTCAATAGCTAGCTCCTGATATAGAGATTTAGATGTGAATGAGCCGATTGTTTGCTGAAGAAGTGATGTAATTTTTCTCTACACTTATCAAGAAATCCAATCTTAACCTGATCATTGTATGGGAACTCATTACACATTTATCGAAAACTCTATTTAACTCACTAGTCACATTGATGTTTTGGCATCTGAGATTACAGTCACATCTTGGCCATGAGTTGGCCTAATGGTGATGTAATCATCCTTTACTGTGGTGGATTATCGCAGTTGCCTGATTACTTTCTCTTTCAGATAAGTGATTGTCTGTTAGTGGTCGGTCAACTGGTGCTGAATCTACCAAGTTATGCTCATCTCTTTCATCGATGGATCTCTGTTTGATCTTAGCTGAGGCTTCGGAGATAGCTCCTTTAACTCAACATAAGCCTCAGTGGATGCTACTTCCTCTGATTGAGGGAATGTCCTTTTCTGTTGCTGCCTAACTTCAACCAAACTCACTTTATTTCCTTGTTTTACTTTGTTTAACAAATTATTCAGCCATTTTTGTTGCATTCTTAGAATCAAAACCATAATTATTATATGTTATAGTGTTATTATAGATATTAATTTCATCAACATTATTGGTAACTGTATTATTTATGTTATATTGGACCTGAGTTAATAGACCACCAGGCCAAACAAGAATAGTTATAGTAAAGAGTAATATGCGGGTAAGCATTTTTACTTAAGAACTATGATTATAGGAAATTAATAATGATTTAATAATAAAATAAGCAAAACCTAATACTAAGAGATACGATATTGAACTAGTAATAAATCCAAAGATTATAGTAGAAATAATGCTAGCTAAGTATAAACTAATGGAAAAGATGATATAAATGAGAATCTTAATGACTCTCCTTGAGCAGTTTAGACAGAGTAAGAAAATATTTACAATTATGATATTGATAACCTTACTATTGTTGGTGTCTCCTTCTCTTTCAGGTATTCCAACAATGCAAGATGAGGCTCTCTGGGTACTATAGGTAGTTAACGCCATGCACATGAACACAAAAGACTTAATGAATTGTTTATCATAAATTTTGTAATAAAATATATAGCGTGAAGATGGGTACCAATACTGTAAGAAGATCAGTTTCGAAACTCTGTTTTCTACCAATCGTTCATATTAGCGACAACAGTTCCCTATTACAATAATATCATAGAAAATTTCATTATCTTTATGGTCTATATTCTATTTGATGATTTTTTGTTAATTAGAGTTGTTTGAAAGACTCCCAATTTGTTTTGTATTATAAAACTTATGTTGTAGTCTATTTGGAAATTCATGTTGTTATCTGATAGTTATACATTAACCAATAGTGGATTAAGCTAATGTCACAGTGCATGTTTTTTTTTTTTGTTAATTGATTTAATTTTACTTATATAATTTTAAAGTTTAATTGTAAAAGGAATTAAAAATCCCTTTTGGTGGGGCGGTATGTTCGGCACAAATATATATATTGTCTGTCTTGCTCATTAAAGTAGTACAGAATAAATCCTCATACAGTAAAGACGTGTTGTGATTTTCTACGAAGTTCCTACAATCAATACTGAACCTTAATCACTGCAACATATGGGCATCTGATCTCACCAATGGATCCACTTGTTAGTTCTGAAGCCTTCTGACAGGTGCTAAAGTATGTCCTTTTGTCATCTCTGATTAGACAGAATGAATTGTCATTTAGCGGTACAGAATCAGCAATCTTTGCAATTTTAATTATGCCTTCTTCATGATTTTCAGACCCAATCAAGGTTGTTTCGAAGTCATCCATACCTGGCAAATTATGGAAGGATACGCTAATAGACAAATGAGGAATCCAGGAAGGGCAGTCAAACACATCGAAAGCAGTATCCTCAGCAACTATGAATTCAGCACCAAAGAAGCTACAGCCATTATCACACCTTGCACATCCATTACCTGCACACCCACCAGGTGTGTTGCAGTCAAAAAATGACATCTTATTTACTGTGTTAGGGAACATTCCATGCTTTTTCTCAGTAGAATTTAGGAAATCTACACAAGCTTGCCATGTTGGACACTGTGAGCTTCCTGGACAATGAGAGAATGTTTTTGCAACCACTTTTGATTGTACTGTGGAATAAAGGGTATTCTTTGAGCAATAGTACATATTGGACAGCACCTTAATTGATATATATCCTTGAATTTCTCCATCAGGACTCATCAAGTTAATGCATGTAGCCTGACCTACCGGTGGTCCTGATATTCTTATAGCATTAGTTATTTTGCAGATTTTTTGGTTAGCAGCATCATAAATGCATTCACTATGCATAGCTGACAATGTTGTACTATCTGAACAGCATTCAACAACACCCATGGGATACAAGATCAGTATTAGGGACCACAATGTGAAAGTTTGCACGGTGTGATCTGTTCTCTGAGGATGTGATGGAGAAGCCAATATGAAACCTTCTCTGGAAAGTCTTGTGTTTATTAGGAGTTCCGATTCGAGTTCCTCTAAATGTATCTTCGTCATTTGCAGGTTTAATAATTACTGATTTTAATTGTGGTTCATCAGAGTTTCTAAGTGGCTCATAGTTGTCTCCATAATGTCTTGGCTTACTCTTACTTGACCAATTTTGAAACTTATGAAGTAACCCTTGAAATTTAACTTTTTTGATAGATCTGGTAGTGCTTATTATGCAATATCTAAGGCATAATTTAACAACTAATCCTATTGAAAGAATAATGGCTAGTAATCCTGATGCAATTAAAGTTTTCTCAGATTGAGTTAAGCATCTCGGATTGACAATCTTATCCAAACATAAAAAACATTGAATTTTGAAGCAAGCATCAGAGACTGGACAAGAAGCAGTCTCTTGCATTATGATTCCCCTCTCCCCATATAGAGTGACAACAGGCTGAGAGCCTCCTTTAACAATACTGTATGGTATTTCAATGGTGTATGCATCATTGGAAGCTGATGTTAGATTAAACCAGGTGTAGAGATCTCCTAATCTTAGAATCAACTTTAGAGGTGGACACTTACTGTTAATGAAGAGGTTAGTTCCCGAACAGGACATCGATTCATTGCAGCCAGTTTGGAAATACAACAATTCATGGCCAGTATCAACAATTTTCACTCCTTCTTCCTCGTAATCCACAATAATCTCGTACTTAATATTAGCCCACACTGAAAATGTAGAAATGACCTGTAGTCCACTCTTCCTCAATTTTAGCCCAACGAGATTCTTTATGAGGTGACATCGATCCGATGAGCTAATAACACACTCATGGTTGACATTTGAACAATAAGGTTTGTCTCCAGTACAATGATTCCAAGTTGGCTTCTCTAGGCATTTAGATGAAGTGCAGGAGTAATGATTTATGCTGGATATGTTAAATGATAGCTGAGTTGAGTATCCTGACATAGCATACATAGATATTGAGCCATCTGATCCTAAAATAAATTGAACTTCCCCAAAATATGATAATGTATGATTGCACGTTTCATTAGCTCTCCAAAAGTTTGAGATTGAACAGAGTTTGATGTTTTCTGGGCCAAATGGTCCTTTCATTGATTCTAAGTTGAATATATCTGAGTTGTGTTTCATTTTCTTAAATAAAATAGAATGCATGAATCCATAAGATTCGTGATTAGTGAGTATAGTTGTAGCTCCATCACAAATTTGACCAGGGTCAATGCTGGAACAGGTGTAGTGGTTCATTAGTCTTCCTTCACATTCTGCAACTACTCTACATAACTTACCTTCAAAAACTGATATAATAGAGAGTTTGTTTATACACTTTCTGTAGGAACCAGCATAGGTCCAAACAGGAAGTGACGTGTATAATGGTATTAAAGACAAGAAGTCTTCTGCTCGCATTAAACGTATGAACTCTCCTTCCCTTTGGATTTCAGCTTTAGAAACTAATTCAATTGAGAGAGGTTCTGGCCAATCTAAGAGAGGGAACTTTAGAATTCTTAGTTTAGTTATCATTGAGTAGTTGACTCTACTGCTCATGATTGATGGTTCAACAGTGCTGTGATTCAGCATATTAACTTTTTCATGCTTCTGACCTGACAATAGATAGCCTGAGATCCTCATGTTCTCCACTGCTCTTCTTGCAGACTTCTTAGATAAACTGGTGATGAAGTCGTCATTTAAGTCAGTAGAAAGAATGGATCTCCCATATCTATGCCGAGCTGGACTTTCTCTGAGATTGGTGATTATCTGGCTAATTTCTCTTTGGAGACTGTACATTATCCTCTGATTCATAGTTGAGGCTGATTCTAGTAAACACCCATCTTCAATGACTGCATTCGGGTACTTCCAGTCTATAACGTCCTTTATAATGAGCTCAATAGCTAGCTCCTGATATAGAGATTTAGATGTGAATGAGCCGATTGTTGCTGAAGAAGTGATGTATATTTCTCTACACTTATCAAGAAATCCAATCTTAACCTGATCATTGTATGGGAACTTTACACATTTATCGAAAACTCTATTTAACTCACTAGTCACATTGATGTTTTGGTCATCTGAGATTACAGTCACATCTTGGCCATGAGTTGGCCTAATGGTGATGTAATCATCCTTTACTGTGGTGGATATCGCAGTTGCCTGATTACTTTCTCTTTCAGATAAGTGATTGTCTGTTAGTGGTCGGTCAACTGGTGCTGAATCTACCAAGTTATGCTCATCTCTTTCATCAGATGGATCTCTGTTTGATCTTAGCTGAGGCTTCGGAGATAGCTCCTTTAACTCAACATAAGCCTCAGTGGATGCTACTTCCTCTGATTGAGGGAATGTCCTTTTCTGTTGCTGCCTAACTTCAACCAAACTCACTTTATTTCCTTGTTTTACTTTGTTTAACAAATTATTCAGCCATTTTGTTGCATTCTTAGAATCAAAACCATAATTATTATATGTTATAGTGTTATTATAGATATTAATTTCATCAACATTATTGGTAACTGTATTATTTATGTTATATTGGACCTGAGTTAATAGACCACCAGGCCAAACAAGAATAGTTATAGTAAAGAGTAATATGCGGGTAAGCATTTTTACTTAAGAACTATGATTATAGGAAATTAATAATGATTTAATAATAAAATAAGCAAAACCTAATACTAAGAGATACGATATTAAACTAGTAATAAATCCAAAGATTATAGTAGAAATAATGCTAGCTAAGTATAAACTAATGGAAAAGATGATATAAATGAGAATCTTAATGACTCTCCTTGAGCAGTTTATACAGAGTAAGAAAATATTTACAATTATGATATTGATAACCTTACTATTGTTGGTGTCTCCTTCTCTTTCAGGTATTCCAACAATGCAAGATGAGGCTCTCTGGGTACTATAGGTAGTTAACGCCATGCACATGAACACAAAAGACTTAATGAATTGTTTATCATAAATTTTGTAATAAAATATATAGCGTGAAGATGGGTACCAATACTGTAAGAAGATCAGTTTCGAAACTCTGTTTTCTACCAATCGTTCATATTAGCGACAACAGTTCCCTATTACAATAATATCATAGAAAATTTCATTATCTTTATGGTCTATATTCTATTTGATGATTTTTTGTTAATTAGAGTTGTTTGAAAGACTCCCAATTTGTTTTGTATTATAAAACTTATGTTGTAGTCTATTTGGAAATTCATGTTGTTATCTGATAGTTATACATTAACCAATAGTGGATTAAGCTAATGTCACAGTGCATGTTTTTTTTTTGTTAATTGATTTAATTTTACTTATATAATTTTAAAGTTTAATTGTAAAAGGAATTAAAAATCCCTTTTGGTGGGCGGTATGTTCGGCACAAATATATATATTGTCTGTCTTGCTCATTAAAGTAGTACAGAATAAATCCTCATACAGTAAAGACGTGTTGTGATTTTCTACGAAGTTCCTACAATCAATACTGAACCTTAATCACTGCAACATATGGGCATCTGATCTCACCAATGGATCCACTTGTTAGTTCTGAAGCCTTCTGACAGGTGCTAAAGTATGTCCTTTTGTCATCTCTGATTAGACAGAATGAATTGTCATTTAGCGGTACAGAATCAGCAATCTTTGCAATTTTAATTATGCCTTCTTCATGATTTTCAGACCCAATCAAGGTTGTTTCGAAGTCATCCATACCTGGCAAATTATGGAAGGATACGCTAATAGACAAATGAGGAATCCAGGAAGGGCAGTCAAACACATCGAAAGCAGTATCCTCAGCAACTATGAATTCAGCACCAAAGAAGCTACAGCCATTATCACACCTTGCACATCCATTACCTGCACACCCACCAGGTGTGTTGCAGTCAAAAAATGACATCTTATTTACTGTGTTAGGGAACATTCCATGCTTTTTCTCAGTAGAATTTAGGAAATCTACACAAGCTTGCCATGTTGGACACTGTGAGCTTCCTGGACAATGAGAGAATGTTTTTGCAACCACTTTTGATTGTACTGTGGAATAAAGGGTATTCTTTGAGCAATAGTACATATTGGACAGCACCTTAATTGATATATATCCTTGAATTTCTCCATCAGGACTCATCAAGTTAATGCATGTAGCCTGACCTACCGGTGGTCCTGATATTCTTATAGCATTAGTTATTTTGCAGATTTTTTGGTTAGCAGCATCATAAATGCATTCACTATGCATAGCTGACAATGTTGTACTATCTGAACAGCATTCAACAACACCCATGGGATACAAGATCAGTATTAGGGACCACAATGTGAAAGTTGCACGGTGTGATCTGTTCTCTGAGGATGTGATGGAGAAGCCAATATGAAACCTTCTCTGGAAAGTCTTGTGTTTATTAGGAGTTCCGATTCGAGTTCCTCTAAATGTATCTTCGTCATTTGCAGGTTTAATAATTACTGATTTTAATTGTGGTTCATCAGAGTTTCTAAGTGGCTCATAGTTGTCTCCATAATGTCTTGGCTTACTCTTACTTGACCAATTTTGAAACTTATGAAGTAACCCTTGAAATTTAACTTTTTTGATAGATCTGGTAGTGCTTATTATGCAATATCTAAGGCATAATTTAACAACTAATCCTATTGAAAGAATAATGGCTAGTAATCCTGATGCAATTAAAGTTTTCTCAGATTGAGTTAAGCATCTCGGATTGACAATCTTATCCAAACATAAAAAACATTGAATTTTGAAGCAAGCATCAGAGACTGGACAAGAAGCAGTCTCTTGCATTATGATTCCCCTCTCCCCATATAGAGTGACAACAGGCTGAGAGCCTCCTTTAACAATACTGTATGGTATTTCAATGGTGTATGCATCATTGGAAGCTGATGTTAGGTTAAACCAGGTGTAGAGATCTCCTAATCTTAGAATCAACTTTAGAGGTGGACACTTACTGTTAATGAAGAGGTTAGTTCCCGAACAGGACATCGATTCATTGCAGCCAGTTTGGAAATACAACAATTCATGGCCAGTATCAACAATTTACACTCCTTCTTCCTCGTAATCCACAATAATCTCGTACTTAATATTAGCCCACACTGAAAATGTAGAAATGACCTGTAGTCCACTCTTCCTCAATTTTAGCCCAACGAGATTCTTTATGAGGTGACATCGATCCGATGAGCTAATAACACACTCATGGTTGACATTTGAACAATAAGGTTTGTCTCCAGTACAATGATTCCAAGTTGGCTTCTCTAGGCATTTAGATGAAGTGCAGGAGTAATGATTTATGCTGGATATGTTAAATGATAGCTGAGTTGAGTATCCTGACATAGCATACATAGATATTGAGCCATCTGATCCTAAAATAAATTGAACTTCCCCAAAATATGATAATGTATGATTGCACGTTTCATTAGCTCTCCAAAAGTTTGAGATTGAACAGAGTTTGATGTTTTCTGGGCCAAATGGTCCTTTCATTGATTCTAAGTTGAATATATCTGAGTTGAGTTTCATTTTCTTAAATAAAATAGAATGCATGAATCCATAAGATTCGTGATTAGTGAGTATAGTTGTAGCTCCATCACAAATTTGACCAGGGTCAATGCTGGAACAGGTGTAGTGGTTCATTAGTCTTCCTTCACATTCTGCAACTACTCTACATAACTTACCTTCAAAAACTGATATAATAGAGAGTTTGTTTATACACTTTCTGTAGGAACCAGCATAGGTCCAAACAGGAAGTGACGTGTATAATGGTATTAAAGACAAGAAGTCTTCTGCTCGCATTAAACGTATGAACTCTCCTTCCCTTTGGATTTCAGCTTTAGAAACTAATTCAATTGAGAGAGGTTCTGGCCAATCTAAGAGAGGGAACTTTAGAATTCTTAGTTTAGTTATCATTGAGTAGTTGACTCTACTGCTCATGATTGATGGTTCAACAGTGCTGTGATTCAGCATATTAACTTTTTCATGCTTCTGACCTGACAATAGATAGCCTGAGATCCTCATGTTCTCCACTGCTCTTCTTGCAGACTTCTTAGATAAACTGGTGATGAAGTCGTCATTTAAGTCAGTAGAAAGAATGGATCTCCCATATCTATGCCGAGCTGGACTTTCTCTGAGATTGGTGATTATCTGGCTAATTTCTCTTTGGAGACTGTACATTATCCTCTGATTCATAGTTGAGGCTGATTCTAGTAAACACCCATCTTCAATGACTGCATTCGGGTACTTCCAGTCTATAACGTCCTTTATAATGAGCTCAATAGCTAGCTCCTGATATAGAGATTTAGATGTGAATGAGCCGATTGTTGCTGAAGAAGTGATGTATATTTCTCTACACTTATCAAGAAATCCAATCTTAACCTGATCATTGTATGGGAACTTTACACATTTATCGAAAACTCTATTTAACTCACTAGTCACATTGATGTTTTGGCCATCTGAGATTACAGTCACATCTTGGCCATGAGTTGGCCTAATGGTGATGTAATCATCCTTTACTGTGGTGGATATCGCAGTTGCCTGATTACTTTCTCTTTCAGATAAGTGATTGTCTGTTAGTGGTCGGTCAACTGGTGCTGAATCTACCAAGTTATGCTCATCTCTTTCATCAGATGGATCTCTGTTTGATCTTAGCTGAGGCTTCGGAGATAGCTCCTTTAACTCAACATAAGCCTCAGTGGATGCTACTTCCTCTGATTGAGGGAATGTCCTTTTCTGTTGCTGCCTAACTTCAACCAAACTCACTTTATTTCCTTGTTTTACTTTGTTTAACAAATTATTCAGCCATTTTGTTGCATTCTTAGAATCAAAACCATAATTATTATATGTTATAGTGTTATTATAGATATTAATTTCATCAACATTATTGGTAACTGTATTATTTATGTTATATTGGACCTGAGTTAATAGACCACCAGGCCAAACAAGAATAGTTATAGTAAAGAGTAATATGCGGGTAAGCATTTTTACTTAAGAACTATGATTATAGGAAATTAATAATGATTTAATAATAAAATAAGCAAAACCTAATACTAAGAGATACGATATTAAACTAGTAATAAATCCAAAGATTATAGTAGAAATAATG
Source organism: Mesoligia furuncula (assembly GCA_916614155.1). Classification (NCBI taxonomy): domain Eukaryota; kingdom Metazoa; phylum Arthropoda; class Insecta; order Lepidoptera; family Noctuidae; genus Mesoligia; species Mesoligia furuncula. The sequence goes on along the minus strand of OU744791.1, from coordinate 15,601,464 downwards.
CTAGCTAAGTATAAACTAATGGAAAAGATGATATAAATGAGAATCTTAATGACTCTCCTTGAGCAGTTTAGACAGAGTAAGAAAATATTTACAATTATGATATTGATAACCTTACTATTGTTGGTGTCTCCTTCTCTTTCAGGTATTCCAACAATGCAAGATGAGGCTCTCTGGGTACTATAGGTAGTTAACGCCATGCACATGAACACAAAAGACTTAATGAATTGTTTATCATAAATTTTGTAATAAAATATATAGCGTGAAGATGGGTACCAATACTGTAAGAAGATCAGTTTCGAAACTCTGTTTTCTACCAATCGTTCATATTAGCGACAACAGTTCCCTATTACAATAATATCATAGAAAATTTCATTATCTTTATGGTCTATATTCTATTTGATGATTTTTTGTTAATTAGAGTTGTTTGAAAGACTCCCAATTTGTTTTGTATTATAAAACTTATGTTGTAGTCTATTTGGAAATTCATGTTGTTATCTGATAGTTATACATTAACCAATAGTGGATTAAGCTAATGTCACAGTGCATGTTTTTTTTTTGTTAATTGATTTAATTTTACTTATACTGGGTGGCGCAAAAGTAAAGACCCTATTTGGTTCAGCTATAACATTTTTTCTAAATTAGAAAACTAGATTTAGATTTTTTTAAATGTATATTTGTGCCATTAAATTTCGTACCATTAGGATTTAAAGATGATGTCTTTTAAATGGTGACCTCCAGAGTTGATACACATTTGAGCCCTATTTATGACATTTTGCATAACTTGCCGTAACACTTCCTGCGATATGTTCGTTATTTCTTGACGAATGTTTTCTTTTAGAGCTGCGAGAGTCTGTGGCTTGTTCACATACACCCGAGATTTCAAAAAACCCCAAAGAAAGAAGTCTGGACTGGTCAGATCGGGTGATCTTGCAGGCCAAGGCAAATCGCCAAAACGAGAGATAACTCGGCCTGGAAAAGCGTCCCTCACTAAGTCCATAGTGTCGCGCGCTGTGTGTGCCGTAGCGCCGTCTTGTTGAAACCAGATGTGCTCCAGCCCCAATTCGTCCAAACTGGGTATCAAAAACTCACGTAACATGGTTCTGTAGCGTTCTCCAGTGACAGTAATCGCATTGCCTCCAGCGTCTTCGAAAAAATAGGGTCCGATCACTCTGTCAACACAGATGCCACACCATACAGTAACTTTTAGTGGGTGTAGAGGTGTTTCTTGAATAATGCGCGGATTATCAGTGCCCCAGAACCGAGTATTCTGCTTATTGACATGCCCTGAGAGATGGAAATGCGCTTCGTCACTCATAACCAATTTTGAAGGAAAATCATCCTCTTCAAGGTTGAGGTTTATGACGCGCTGGCAGTAATCTAGACGAGCTCGGTGGTCAGCAGGCAGCAGCTGATGAGTCATTTGAGTTTTATACGGGAACATCTTTAAGTCTTTCACCAAAATACGCTGCAGGGTCCGTCTGGAAATGCCCAATTGCGTGGCACGTCGCCTCGTTGATGTTTCTGGACACTCTTCCACATCTTCGCGCACAGCATCGATATTTTCAGCTGAACGGCCTGTTCTTGGTCTCCCAGACTTAGGTCTATCCAATGTTGAGCCAGTTGCTTCAAGGCGTGTGGCAAAGCGTCGAATTGTGCGACCAATCGGTGCCGGACGGTGGGGAAATCGTCGACGAAATTCACGTTGTGTTCTTATCACTGATGAATTATTCCGTAAGAACATTGACACAATTATTCCACGTTCTTGGGGAGTAAAACGGTCCATGTTTATTTTCAGTGTATTTTACATTTGTTCACTACACAATTTTCAACAACAGAATGACAGAAAATGTCATATAAAAAAAAAAAAAGTATTTTCTTTAGTGCCAGTACTTTTGCGCCACCCAGTATAATTTTAAAGTTTAATTGTAAAAGGAATTAAAAATCCCTTTTGGTGGGCGGTATGTTCGGCACAAATATATATATTGTCTGTCTTGCTCATTAAAGTAGTACAGAATAAATCCTCATACAGTAAAGACGTGTTGTGATTTTCTACGAAGTTCCTACAATCAATACTGAACCTTAATCACTGCAACATATGGGCATCTGATCTCACCAATGGATCCACTTGTTAGTTCTGAAGCCTTCTGACAGGTGCTAAAGTATGTCCTTTTGTCATCTCTGATTAGACAGAATGAATTGTCATTTAGCGGTACAGAATCAGCAATCTTTGCAATTTTAATTATGCCTTCTTCATGATTTTCAGACCCAATCAAGGTTGTTTCGAAGTCATCCATACCTGGCAAATTATGGAAGGATACGCTAATAGACAAATGAGGAATCCAGGAAGGGCAGTCAAACACATCGAAAGCAGTATCCTCAGCAACTATGAATTCAGCACCAAAGAAGCTACAGCCATTATCACACCTTGCACATCCATTACCTGCACACCCACCAGGTGTGTTGCAGTCAAAAAATGACATCTTATTTACTGTGTTAGGGAACATTCCATGCTTTTTCTCAGTAGAATTTAGGAAATCTACACAAGCTTGCCATGTTGGACACTGTGAGCTTCCTGGACAATGAGAGAATGTTTTTGCAACCACTTTTGATTGTACTGTGGAATAAAGGGTATTCTTTGAGCAATAGTACATATTGGACAGCACCTTAATTGATATATATCCTTGAATTTCTCCATCAGGACTCATCAAGTTAATGCATGTAGCCTGACCTACCGGTGGTCCTGATATTCTTATAGCATTAGTTATTTTGCAGATTTTTTGGTTAGCAGCATCATAAATGCATTCACTATGCATAGCTGACAATGTTGTACTATCTGAACAGCATTCAACAACACCCATGGGATACAAGATCAGTATTAGGGACCACAATGTGAAAGTTGCACGGTGTGATCTGTTCTCTGAGGATGTGATGGAGAAGCCAATATGAAACCTTCTCTGGAAAGTCTTGTGTTTATTAGGAGTTCCGATTCGAGTTCCTCTAAATGTATCTTCGTCATTTGCAGGTTTAATAATTACTGATTTTAATTGTGGTTCATCAGAGTTTCTAAGTGGCTCATAGTTGTCTCCATAATGTCTTGGCTTACTCTTACTTGACCAATTTTGAAACTTATGAAGTAACCCTTGAAATTTAACTTTTTTGATAGATCTGGTAGTGCTTATTATGCAATATCTAAGGCATAATTTAACAACTAATCCTATTGAAAGAATAATGGCTAGTAATCCTGATGCAATTAAAGTTTTCTCAGATTGAGTTAAGCATCTCGGATTGACAATCTTATCCAAACATAAAAAACATTGAATTTTGAAGCAAGCATCAGAGACTGGACAAGAAGCAGTCTCTTGCATTATGATTCCCCTCTCCCCATATAGAGTGACAACAGGCTGAGAGCCTCCTTTAACAATACTGTATGGTATTTCAATGGTGTATGCATCATTGGAAGCTGATGTTAGATTAAACCAGGTGTAGAGATCTCCTAATCTTAGAATCAACTTTAGAGGTGGACACTTACTGTTAATGAAGAGGTTAGTTCCCGAACAGGACATCGATTCATTGCAGCCAGTTTGGAAATACAACAATTCATGGCCAGTATCAACAATTTTCACTCCTTCTTCCTCGTAATCCACAATAATCTCGTACTTAATATTAGCCCACACTGAAAATGTAGAAATGACCTGTAGTCCACTCTTCCTCAATTTTAGCCCAACGAGATTCTTTATGAGGTGACATCGATCCGATGAGCTAATAACACACTCATGGTTGACATTTGAACAATAAGGTTTGTCTCCAGTACAATGATTCCAAGTTGGCTTCTCTAGGCATTTAGATGAAGTGCAGGAGTAATGATTTATGCTGGATATGTTAAATGATAGCTGAGTTGAGTATCCTGACATAGCATACATAGATATTGAGCCATCTGATCCTAAAATAAATTGAACTTCCCCAAAATATGATAATGTATGATTGCACGTTTCATTAGCTCTCCAAAAGTTTGAGATTGAACAGAGTTTGATGTTTTCTGGGCCAAATGGTCCTTTCATTGATTCTAAGTTGAATATATCTGAGTTGAGTTTCATTTTCTTAAATAAAATAGAATGCATGAATCCATAAGATTCGTGATTAGTGAGTATAGTTGTAGCTCCATCACAAATTTGACCAGGGTCAATGCTGGAACAGGTGTAGTGGTTCATTAGTCTTCCTTCACATTCTGCAACTACTCTACATAACTTACCTTCAAAAACTGATATAATAGAGAGTTTGTTTATACACTTTCTGTAGGAACCAGCATAGGTCCAAACAGGAAGTGACGTGTATAATGGTATTAAAGACAAGAAGTCTTCTGCTCGCATTAAACGTATGAACTCTCCTTCCCTTTGGATTTCAGCTTTAGAAACTAATTCAATTGAGAGAGGTTCTGGCCAATCTAAGAGATGGAACTTTAGAATTCTTAGTTTAGTTATCATTGAGTAGTTGACTCTACTGCTCATGATTGATGGTTCAACAGTGCTGTGATTCAGCATATTAACTTTTTCATGCTTCTGACCTGACAATAGATAGCCTGAGATCCTCATGTTCTCCACTGCTCTTCTTGCAGACTTCTTAGATAAACTGGTGATGAAGTCGTCATTTAAGTCAGTAGAAAGAATGGATCTCCCATATCTATGCCGAGCTGGACTTTCTCTGAGATTGGTGATTATCTGGCTAATTTCTCTTTGGAGACTGTACATTATCCTCTGATTCATAGTTGAGGCTGATTCTAGTAAACACCCATCTTCAATGACTGCATTCGGGTACTTCCAGTCTATAACGTCCTTTATAATGAGCTCAATAGCTAGCTCCTGATATAGAGATTTAGATGTGAATGAGCCGATTGTTGCTGAAGAAGTGATGTATATTTCTCTACACTTATCAAGAAATCCAATCTTAACCTGATCATTGTATGGGAACTTTACACATTTATCGAAAACTCTATTTAACTCACTAGTCACATTGATGTTTTGGCCATCTGAGATTACAGTCACATCTTGGCCATGAGTTGGCCTAATGGTGATGTAATCATCCTTTACTGTGGTGGATATCGCAGTTGCCTGATTACTTTCTCTTTCAGATAAGTGATTGTCTGTTAGTGGTCGGTCAACTGGTGCTGAATCTACCAAGTTATGCTCATCTCTTTCATTAGATGGATCTCTGTTTGATCTTAGCTGAGGCTTCGGAGATAGCTCCTTTAACTCAACATAAGCCTCAGTGGATGCTACTTCCTCTGATTGAGGGAATGTCCTTTTCTGTTGCTGCCTAACTTCAACCAAACTCACTTTATTTCCTTGTTTTACTTTGTTTAACAAATTATTCAGCCATTTTGTTGCATTCTTAGAATCAAAACCATAATTATTATATGTTATAGTGTTATTATAGATATTAATTTCATCAACATTATTGGTAACTGTATTATTTATGTTATATTGGACCTGAGTTAATAGACCACCAGGCCAAACAAGAATAGTTATAGTAAAGAGTAATATGCGGGTAAGCATTTTTACTTAAGAACTATGATTATAGGAAATTAATAATGATTTAATAATAAAATAAGCAAAACCTAATACTAAGAGATACGATATTAAACTAGTAATAAATCCAAAGATTATAGTAGAAATAATGCTAGCTAAGTATAAACTAATGGAAAAGATGATATAAATGAGAATCTTAATGACTCTCCTTGAGCAGTTTAGACAGAGTAAGAAAATATTTACAATTATGATATTGATAACCTTACTATTGTTGGTGTCTCCTTCTCTTTCAGGTATTCCAACAATGCAAGATGAGGCTCTCTGGGTACTATAGGTAGTTAACGCCATGCACATGAACACAAAAGACTTAATGAATTGTTTATCATAAATTTTGTAATAAAATATATAGCGTGAAGATGGGTACCAATACTGTAAGAAGATCAGTTTCGAAACTCTGTTTTCTACCAATCGTTGATATTAGCGACAACAGTTCCCTATTACAATAATATCATAGAAAATTTCATTATCTTTATGGTCTATATTCTATTTGATGATTTTTTGTTAATTAGAGTTGTTTGAAAGACTCCCAATTTGTTTTGTATTATAAAACTTATGTTGTAGTCTATTTGGAAATTCATGTTGTTATCTGATAGTTATACATTAACCAATAGTGGATTAAGCTAATGTCACAGTGCATGTTTTTTTTTTGTTAATTGATTTAATTTTACTTATATAATTTTAAAGTTTAATTGTAAAAGGAATTAAAAATCCCTTTTGGTGGGCGGTATGTTCGGCACAAATATATATATTGTCTGTCTTGCTCATTAAAGTAGTACAGAATAAATCCTCATACAGTAAAGACGTGTTGTGATTTTCTACGAAGTTCCTACAATCAATACTGAACCTTAATCACTGCAACATATGGGCATCTGATCTCACCAATGGATCCACTTGTTAGTTCTGAAGCCTTCTGACAGGTGCTAAAGTATGTCCTTTTGTCATCTCTGATTAGACAGAATGAATTGTCATTTAGCGGTACAGAATCAGCAATCTTTGCAATTTTAATTATGCCTTCTTCATGATTTTCAGACCCAATCAAGGTTGTTTCGAAGTCATCCATACCTGGCAAATTATGGAAGGATACGCTAATAGACAAATGAGGAATCCAGGAAGGGCAGTCAAACACATCGAAAGCAGTATCCTCAGCAACTATGAATTCAGCACCAAAGAAGCTACAGCCATTATCACACCTTGCACATCCATTACCTGCACACCCACCAGGTGTGTTGCAGTCAAAAAATGACATCTTATTTACTGTGTTAGGGAACATTCCATGCTTTTTCTCAGTAGAATTTAGGAAATCTACACAAGCTTGCCATGTTGGACACTGTGAGCTTCCTGGACAATGAGAGAATGTTTTTGCAACCACTTTTGATTGTACTGTGGAATAAAGGGTATTCTTTGAGCAATAGTACATATTGGACAGCACCTTAATTGATATATATCCTTGAATTTCTCCATCAGGACTCATCAAGTTAATGCATGTAGCCTGACCTACCGGTGGTCCTGATATTCTTATAGCATTAGTTATTTTGCAGATTTTTTGGTTAGCAGCATCATAAATGCATTCACTATGCATAGCTGACAATGTTGTACTATCTGAACAGCATTCAACAACACCCATGGGATACAAGATCAGTATTAGGGACCACAATGTGAAAGTTGCACGGTGTGATCTGTTCTCTGAGGATGTGATGGAGAAGCCAATATGAAACCTTCTCTGGAAAGTCTTGTGTTTATTAGGAGTTCCGATTCGAGTTCCTCTAAATGTATCTTCGTCATTTGCAGGTTTAATAATTACTGATTTTAATTGTGGTTCATCAGAGTTTCTAAGTGGCTCATAGTTGTCTCCATAATGTCTTGGCTTACTCTTACTTGACCAATTTTGAAACTTATGAAGTAACCCTTGAAATTTAACTTTTTTGATAGATCTGGTAGTGCTTATTATGCAATATCTAAGGCATAATTTAACAACTAATCCTATTGAAAGAATAATGGCTAGTAATCCTGATGCAATTAAAGTTTTCTCAGATTGAGTTAAGCATCTCGGATTGACAATCTTATCCAAACATAAAAAACATTGAATTTTGAAGCAAGCATCAGAGACTGGACAAGAAGCAGTCTCTTGCATTATGATTCCCCTCTCCCCATATAGAGTGACAACAGGCTGAGAGCCTCCTTTAACAATACTGTATGGTATTTCAATGGTGTATGCATCATTGGAAGCTGATGTTAGATTAAACCAGGTGTAGAGATCTCCTAATCTTAGAATCAACTTTAGAGGTGGACACTTACTGTTAATGAAGAGGTTAGTTCCCGAACAGGACATCGATTCATTGCAGCCAGTTTGGAAATACAACAATTCATGGCCAGTATCAACAATTTTCACTCCTTCTTCCTCGTAATCCACAATAATCTCGTACTTAATATTAGCCCACACTGAAAATGTAGAAATGACCTGTAGTCCACTCTTCCTCAATTTTAGCCCAACGAGATTCTTTATGAGGTGACATCGATCCGATGAGCTAATAACACACTCATGGTTGACATTTGAACAATAAGGTTTGTCTCCAGTACAATGATTCCAAGTTGGCTTCTCTAGGCATTTAGATGAAGTGCAGGAGTAATGATTTATGCTGGATATGTTAAATGATAGCTGAGTTGAGTATCCTGACATAGCATACATAGATATTGAGCCATCTGATCCTAAAATAAATTGAACTTCCCCAAAATATGATAATGTATGATTGCACGTTTCATTAGCTCTCCAAAAGTTTGAGATTGAACAGAGTTTGATGTTTTCTGGGCCAAATGGTCCTTTCATTGATTCTAAGTTGAATATATCTGAGTTGAGTTTCATTTTCTTAAATAAAATAGAATGCATGAATCCATAAGATTCGTGATTAGTGAGTATAGTTGTAGCTCCATCACAAATTTGACCAGGGTCAATGCTGGAACAGGTGTAGTGGTTCATTAGTCTTCCTTCACATTCTGCAACTACTCTACATAACTTACCTTCAAAAACTGATATAATAGAGAGTTTGTTTATACACTTTCTGTAGGAACCAGCATAGGTCCAAACAGGAAGTGACGTGTATAATGGTATTAAAGACAAGAAGTCTTCTGCTCGCATTAAACGTATGAACTCTCCTTCCCTTTGGATTTCAGCTTTAGAAACTAATTCAATTGAGAGAGGTTCTGGCCAATCTAAGAGAGGGAACTTTAGAATTCTTAGTTTAGTTATCATTGAGTAGTTGACTCTACTGCTCATGATTGATGGTTCAACAGTGCTGTGATTCAGCATATTAACTTTTTCATGCTTCTGACCTGACAATAGATAGCCTGAGATCCTCATGTTCTCCACTGCTCTTCTTGCAGACTTCTTAGATAAACTGGTGATGAAGTCGTCATTTAAGTCAGTAGAAAGAATGGATCTCCCATATCTATGCCGAGCTGGACTTTCTCTGAGATTGGTGATTATCTGGCTAATTTCTCTTTGGAGACTGTACATTATCCTCTGATTCATAGTTGAGGCTGATTCTAGTAAACACCCATCTTCAATGACTGCATTCGGGTACTTACAGTCTATAACGTCCTTTATAATGAGCTCAATAGCTAGCTCCTGATATAGAGATTTAGATGTGAATGAGCCGATTGTTGCTGAAGAAGTGATGTATATTTCTCTACACTTATCAAGAAATCCAATCTTAACCTGATCATTGTATGGGAACTTTACACATTTATCGAAAACTCTATTTAACTCACTAGTCACATTGATGTTTTGGCCATCTGAGATTACAGTCACATCTTGGCCATGAGTTGGCCTAATGGTGATGTAATCATCCTTTACTGTGGTGGATATCGCAGTTGCCTGATTACTTTCTCTTTCAGATAAGTGATTGTCTGTTAGTGGTCGGTCAACTGGTGCTGAATCTACCAAGTTATGCTCATCTCTTTCATCAGATGGATCTCTGTTTGATCTTAGCTGAGGCTTCGGAGATAGCTCCTTTAACTCAACATAAGCCTCAGTGGATGCTACTTCCTCTGATTGAGGGAATGTCCTTTTCTGTTGCTGCCTAACTTCAACCAAACTCACTTTATTTCCTTGTTTTACTTTGTTTAACAAATTATTCAGCCATTTTGTTGCATTCTTAGAATCAAAACCATAATTATTATATGTTATAGTGTTATTATAGATATTAATTTCATCAACATTATTGGTAACTGTATTATTTATGTTATATTGGACCTGAGTTAATAGACCACCAGGCCAAACAAGAATAGTTATAGTAAAGAGTAATATGCGGGTAAGCATTTTTACTTAAGAACTATGATTATAGGAAATTAATAATGATTTAATAATAAAATAAGCAAAACCTAATACTAAGAGATACGATATTAAACTAGTAATAAATCCAAAGATTATAGTAGAAATAATGCTAGCTAAGTATAAACTAATGGAAAAGATGATATAAATGAGAATCTTAATGACTCTCCTTGAGCAGTTTAGACAGAGTAAGAAAATATTTACAATTATGATATTGATAACCTTACTATTGTTGGTGTCTCCTTCTCTTTCAGGTATTCCAACAATGCAAGATGAGGCTCTCTGGGTACTATAGGTAGTTAACGCCATGCACATGAACACAAAAGACTTAATGAATTGTTTATCATAAATTTTGTAATAAAATATATAGCGTGAAGATGGGTACCAATACTGTAAGAAGATCAGTTTCGAAACTCTGTTTTCTACCAATCGTTCATATTAGCGACAACAGTTCCCTATTACAATAATATCATAGAAAATTTCATTATCTTTATGGTCTATATTCTATTTGATGATTTTTTGTTAATTAGAGTTGTTTGAAAGACTCCCAATTTGTTTTGTATTATAAAACTTATGTTGTAGTCTATTTGGAAATTCATGTTGTTATCTGATAGTTATACATTAACCAATAGTGGATTAAGCTAATGTCACAGTGCATGTTTTTTTTTTGTTAATTGATTTAATTTTACTTATATAATTTTAAAGTTTAATTGTAAAAGGAATTAAAAATCCCTTTTGGTGGGCGGTATGTTCGGCACAAATATATATATTGTCTGTCTTGCTCATTAAAGTAGTACAGAATAAATCCTCATACAGTAAAGACGTGTTGTGATTTTCTACGAAGTTCCTACAATCAATACTGAACCTTAATCACTGCAACATATGGGCATCTGATCTCACCAATGGATCCACTTGTTAGTTCTGAAGCCTTCTGACAGGTGCTAAAGTATGTCCTTTTGTCATCTCTGATTAGACAGAATGAATTGTCATTTAGCGGTACAGAATCAGCAATCTTTGCAATTTTAATTATGCCTTCTTCATGATTTTCAGACCCAATCAAGGTTGTTTCGAAGTCATCCATACCTGGCAAATTATGGAAGGATACGCTAATAGACAAATGAGGAATCCAGGAAGGGCAGTCAAACACATCGAAAGCAGTATCCTCAGCAACTATGAATTCAGCACCAAAGAAGCTACAGCCATTATCACACCTTGCACATCCATTACCTGCACACCCACCAGGTGCGTTGCAGTCAAAAAATGACATCTTATTTACTGTGTTAGGGAACATTCCATGCTTTTTCTCAGTAGAATTTAGGAAATCTACACAAGCTTGCCATGTTGGACACTGTGAGCTTCCTGGACAATGAGAGAATGTTTTTGCAACCACTTTTGATTGTACTGTGGAATAAAGGGTATTCTTTGAGCAATAGTACATATTGGACAGCACCTTAATTGATATATATCCTTGAATTTCTCCATCAGGACTCATCAAGTTAATGCATGTAGCCTGACCTACCGGTGGTCCTGATATTCTTATAGCATTAGTTATTTTGCAGATTTTTTGGTTAGCAGCATCATAAATGCATTCACTATGCATAGCTGACAATGTTGTACTATCTGAACAGCATTCAACAACACCCATGGGATACAAGATCAGTATTAGGGACCACAATGTGAAAGTTGCACGGTGTGATCTGTTCTCTGAGGATGTGATGGAGAAGCCAATATGAAACCTTCTCTGGAAAGTCTTGTGTTTATTAGGAGTTCCGATTCGAGTTCCTCTAAATGTATCTTCGTCATTTGCAGGTTTAATAATTACTGATTTTAATTGTGGTTCATCAGAGTTTCTAAGTGGCTCATAGTTGTCTCCATAATGTCTTGGCTTACTCTTACTTGACCAATTTTGAAACTTATGAAGTAACCCTTGAAATTTAACTTTTTTGATAGATCTGGTAGTGCTTATTATGCAATATCTAAGGCATAATTTAACAACTAATCCTATTGAAAGAATAATGGCTAGTAATCCTGATGCAATTAAAGTTTTCTCAGATTGAGTTAAGCATCTCGGATTGACAATCTTATCCAAACATAAAAAACATTGAATTTTGAAGCAAGCATCAGAGACTGGACAAGAAGCAGTCTCTTGCATTATGATTCCCCTCTCCCCATATAGAGTGACAACAGGCTGAGAGCCTCCTTTAACAATACTGTATGGTATTTCAATGGTGTATGCATCATTGGAAGCTGATGTTAGATTAAACCAGGTGTAGAGATCTCCTAATCTTAGAATCAACTTTAGAGGTGGACACTTACTGTTAATGAAGAGGTTAGTTCCCGAACAGGACATCGATTCATTGCAGCCAGTTTGGAAATACAACAATTCATGGCCAGTATCAACAATTTTCACTCCTTCTTCCTCGTAATCCACAATAATCTCGTACTTAATATTAGCCCACACTGAAAATGTAGAAATGACCTGTAGTCCACTCTTCCTCAATTTTAGCCCAACGAGATTCTTTATGAGGTGACATCGATCCGATGAGCTAATAACACACTCATGGTTGACATTTGAACAATAAGGTTTGTCTCCAGTACAATGATTCCAAGTTGGCTTCTCTAGGCATTTAGATGAAGTGCAGGAGTAATGATTTATGCTGGATATGTTAAATGATAGCTGAGTTGAGTATCCTGACATAGCATACATAGATATTGAGCCATCTGATCCTAAAATAAATTGAACTTCCCCAAAATATGATAATGTATGATTGCACGTTTCATTAGCTCTCCAAAAGTTTGAGATTGAACAGAGTTTGATGTTTTCTGGGCCAAATGGTCCTTTCATTGATTCTAAGTTGAATATATCTGAGTTGAGTTTCATTTTCTTAAATAAAATAGAATGCATGAATCCATAAGATTCGTGATTAGTGAGTATAGTTGTAGCTCCATCACAAATTTGACCAGGGTCAATGCTGGAACAGGTGTAGTGGTTCATTAGTCTTCCTTCACATTCTGCAACTACTCTACATAACTTACCTTCAAAAACTGATATAATAGAGAGTTTGTTTATACACTTTCTGTAGGAACCAGCATAGGTCCAAACAGGAAGTGACGTGTATAATGGTATTAAAGACAAGAAGTCTTCTGCTCGCATTAAACGTATGAACTCTCCTTCCCTTTGGATTTCAGCTTTAGAAACTAATTCAATTGAGAGAGGTTCTGGCCAATCTAAGAGAGGGAACTTTAGAATTCTTAGTTTAGTTATCATTGAGTAGTTGACTCTACTGCTCATGATTGATGGTTCAACAGTGCTGTGATTCAGCATATTAACTTTTTCATGCTTCTGACCTGACAATAGATAGCCTGAGATCCTCATGTTCTCCACTGCTCTTCTTGCAGACTTCTTAGATAAACTGGTGATGAAGTCGTCATTTAAGTCAGTAGAAAGAATGGATCTCCCATATCTATGCCGAGCTGGACTTTCTCTGAGATTGGTGATTATCTGGCTAATTTCTCTTTGGAGACTGTACATTATCCTCTGATTCATAGTTGAGGCTGATTCTAGTAAACACCCATCTTCAATGACTGCATTCGGGTACTTCCAGTCTATAACGTCCTTTATAATGAGCTCAATAGCTAGCTCCTGATATAGAGATTTAGATGTGAATGAGCCGATTGTTGCTGAAGAAGTGATGTATATTTCTCTACACTTATCAAGAAATCCAATCTTCACCTGATCATTGTATGGGAACTTTACACATTTATCGAAAACTCTATTTAACTCACTAGTCACATTGATGTTTTGGCCATCTGAGATTACAGTCACATCTTGGCCATGAGTTGGCCTAATGGTGATGTAATCATCCTTTACTGTGGTGGATATCGCAGTTGCCTGATTACTTTCTCTTTCAGATAAGTGATTGTCTGTTAGTGGTCGGTCAACTGGTGCTGAATCTACCAAGTTATGCTCATCTCTTTCATCAGATGGATCTCTGTTTGATCTTAGCTGAGGCTTCGGAGATAGCTCCTTTAACTCAACATAAGCCTCAGTGGATGCTACTTCCTCTGATTGAGGGAATGTCCTTTTCTGTTGCTGCCTAACTTCAACCAAACTCACTTTATTTCCTTGTTTTACTTTGTTTAACAAATTATTCAGCCATTTTGTTGCATTCTTAGAATCAAAACCATAATTATTATATGTTATAGTGTTATTATAGATATTAATTTCATCAACATTATTGGTAACTGTATTATTTATGTTATATTGGACCTGAGTTAATAGACCACCAGGCCAAACAAGAATAGTTATAGTAAAGAGTAATATGCGGGTAAGCATTTTTACTTAAGAACTATGATTATAGGAAATTAATAATGATTTAATAATAAAATAAGCAAAACCTAATACTAAGAGATACGATATTAATCTAGTAATAAATCCAAAGATTATAGTAGAAATAATGCTAGCTAAGTATAAACTAATGGAAAAGATGATATAAATGAGAATCTTAATGACTCTCCTTGAGCAGTTTAGACAGAGTAAGAAAATATTTACAATTATGATATTGATAACCTTACTATTGTTGGTGTCTCCTTCTCTTTCAGGTATTCCAACAATGCAAGATGAGGCTCTCTGGGTACTATAGGTAGTTAACGCCATGCACATGAACACAAAAGACTTAATGAATTGTTTATCATAAATTTTGTAATAAAATATATAGCGTGAAGATGGGTACCAATACTGTAAGAAGATCAGTTTCGAAACTCTGTTTTCTACCAATCGTTGATATTAGCGACAACAGTTCCCTATTACAATAATATCATAGAAAATTTCATTATCTTTATGGTCTATATTCTATTTGATGATTTTTTGTTAATTAGAGTTGTTTGAAAGACTCCCAATTTGTTTTGTATTATAAAACTTATGTTGTAGTCTATTTGGAAATTCATGTTGTTATCTGATAGTTATTGTTACGTTGTTTTTTTATACCTATACAGCTGCGTTACTAATAAGTAAAGTAGCATTTACCTGAAAACATATTGTAGAACATTTTGAGGTTACCGAGTAATATATTTCATTGTAGTTTGACTTTGTACTGCACTTGATAGAAGAACTCATTCCTTCAACTGTATTTTGTCACTGGACTTTTTAGTTATCACTTAATCACAATAAATTACTATTCTAAAACATATTAAATAGTTTTTCATAATAAATTAGAAGAAATATTGTTTATTTACACTTCCAATGTCATTCAGTCGAACGTCAGTTTCTGACAGTTAGTGCGACATCTGGTGGTCGCCGATTAAGAGTTGTAGTCTAATCGATATTTTAACATATTGATTTATAACCATCGAAATAATATCGTATGGAGCACTACTTCATTATTTTCAGCTTTCAGTAAAAATTCATAATAAACTAAATAACCGTAAACGGAAATGAAAGTAATTTTTTCATTAGGGACTTATTTCTAGAAACTTCTTTGTCTAGGATTCCGATTTTAATCTGTGCATAGTCTTTGACATAATGTGGCCAGGTGATAGATTAGAAATTTCCCGACTAGCTATTCCAAGATAATTACCCCAAATTAAACTAGATTTAGAATTAGATATTACAAATAATTTGTTTGTTGGTCTGGATCATGATGATTCTTATAGTTTCAGCGTTTGAACGTCACGTTGTGTAGTTATTAGTGATTTTCAAGAATTAAAGTATCTTGGTGTAATGTTTATCTTCCGTGATCTTATAATCATTTTACCTGCATTACGGGAGGTTTTCGAAATGCTCCGTCGAGTTCCGGTCTGCAATCGATGACAATAATAAGGAATCATGTTAGCGTCCCTTTCGCCCTTGACACGCAGGAGTGAAAACACTTAGCTTGTATCTTGTTTTAAAAGGTAAGGATTTTGTGGTAATAGTGTTTGGAAGTGGTCGGTGAGCCTTCCCTGGTTGTTAAAAGGATATTGTCGTGATCCCTGAATATTAATTACAGGATTCCAATTTGCGCATACGCAGACAGCATTACAGCCGGCCAAGGAACTTGCAGTCAAGTGCTTTCTCCCTAATTCAACCGTGAGTATTACATCCGCTGACTATTGATCATAGATTCCTCAGTGTTAACCACGGTATTCAATTATTGTTTGAGGGAACGAGCCCTTGTCGCGGAGTTGATGAACGCCACGTGGGTAATCCAAATTCCTAGTGTCAGAAGGCCATGTTAACCGGCTAATGTTTTAGCCTTCTAGATTTCCAAACTCGGTCACCTCAAGGAATGTTAATTAGTTTATGTTGTATATCATTGGGTCTCCGTATTGTCGTTTCCAGGAGAGGCACCTCGAGAGGTTCGTCTCGCCGCCAGGATCTAGCGGAACGTCTGGGGCCTGGACGCGAGACCCGTTCCTCGAGCACGCTTGAAGCCTCCTGCGGAGACGACTGTGCGGCTGGCTGAGTCCGTCTTGCGATAGCGCAGGCGGGACGGTTTTTTTTTTATATTCCTAAGAATATATTAATTAATTTAATCCGGTTTCTATAAGAACCGGTTAGTTACCTTATTCCGGTTTTCTTTACTTGAAACCGGTCTTCAACCTAATTTAATAGAAGATCTTGGGTTCGACATTATTTGTTCCTCCGGAAGAATATTGGACACCTTCGTCGGCTCCAGGATCCGGGACCTTTATTGTCCCTGGCGCCCATTTACTATTTAATCTTATCAATAACTGGAAGGTTACTTATTTAAAATCTTTACTTTGAGATTAATAATATTTTATTTAAAATAACTTAGTTAATCGGAACAGTACTGGGTTTATCACCAACTCCCCACGCCCATAGCTCTTTCTGCTGAAATTTTAGCTGGCTGGCATTATTAGTGTAAAATTTAGAAAATTATCTAATATACTCATATATTTAATAACATAAATTAGTTATATGGATACTTTTATATTTGAAATTATAAAGTGTTTGAGATAGTTTGTTGTTTCACTCTACCTCCAACACCAAACCACCTGCATAGGTTGCCATCAGAGGCAACAAATTTTAATTTGTAACAGTGGCGCCCAACGTGGGGCCACTGTTACAAATTAAAATTATATTAAGGTACAAAATACCTCTAGTTCACTTCACACCTCGTTACTGCCCAAGCGTGAACACCGTGGAACGCTACAACCGTACCATAATGACCGCGGTATCAATTCTCGTGGAGGATGATCATCGATCCTGGGATGTGAACATCTCAAAGATCCAATTCGCAATGAACACCTCCACAAATGAAGTTACTCGTTTTACCCCGTTCTTCTTAGTACACGGCAGAGAGGCAGTTAGTAGTGGTGATGTCTTCGGCAATGATACCGTTGAACAGCCCACTCTTGCATGCGCTTCCCGCAGTTCATATGCCAATAAGCTAGAGGCTTTGGGTAATATCTTCGATAAAGTAAAGGACGCGCTTATCAAGTCACATAAACGTAGTGCACGTTATTATAATAGTAGTCGAAGGCACGCGGAATTTGAGGTAGGCGACACTGTGTGGAAGAAAACATATCCCCAGAGTGACGCCTCCAAATTCTTTATGGCCAAATTAGCTCCTAAGTATGAGAGATGTATAGTTAGGAAAAAACTTTCACCCTTAGTGTATGAATTAGAAGGCTGTAGTTCCGGTAAAAACCTTGGCACATGGCATATCAAGGATTTTAAATCACCATGTGGCGAGGAATAATTTTTTTTTATATTTATATTTTACTTGAATTTAAACTAAAATTTAAATTCGCTAATAGTAATTGTTGGTCGCAGTGACATTTGAGGGCTGTATATGCCTTATGGTTACTGGTTTTTATTTTAGCATTGGTTGCTGTATATGCACGGTGCTAGTATACAGTGATTAAAGATATTTAACACTGTTTAAGCGGTTCGTAGTGACACACAGGTTCTAACTGTGTTCACATTTGTGAACTATATTTAGGTTAAGGGAAGGCGATAATTTAAAAGTTGTTGGTAGTTTGTGGTTGTTGCAGGATTGTCACCCCTGTAGGGTGTATAAACCTCCGGATTGCTGGTAAGGCAGCATAATTATAGTCCTGAGATTGGAGGCCATAATGGCGGGCGTGTAGGCTGCATTGATGGAATTCGTTTAAGATGGTATTTTTTTTTAGGGGCTGAATAACCGTCACATTCCTTTTATTGTAGACGGTTAGCCAATTTTCACTAGTTTGTAGTTTTTAATTTCTTTTAGTGAATTTTTTTTTCTAGATCAGCATTATTATCGGCTGTCTACTCATTTAGGATGTGAAAGGTGGTGTACGATGGAGTAGGGTGGTCTCTCCTATATAAATATAGTAGGTCAGACTAGGATATTAGTTATTTTCACATTTATACTCTCTTTGGAGCTTGTCTTTTACATGTTCGTAAATGGATTAGACTCGTTCCAAGAGAAATAGTATATATTACACAGGTCACATGGATGACTAAAAATAAGCCATAAAACACGGGCGGAATTGTAGACTCGTTAACAAAAGCCTAATACAATGACGCCTGATAGAGCGGGTTGTTACTCTATACTTGAAGTGTGACCAGAATCCTTTTAGGTCGTAGGTTTATGTAGTATATAATGAAAACCCAAATTAGTATATTTTATATAGGTTACATGGATAATTAAAAATAAGCCATAAAACACGGGCGGAATTGCAGACCCGACAAACAAAGCCTACTGCAATATCGCCTAAATAGAGCGGTCTGTTACTCTATATTTGAAGTGTAACAAGAATTCTGTATTGTTTATGTATATACCTTAACTACCTTTATAGTATCATTTATGTATAGAAATAGAAATCGTACACCGGCTTCCATATTTTTTATTGTTTTTCTTTTTTTGTTCCTGTTTTCAGGCATTAACGTTGTAGATTTTTGTAAGCGTACTTAGTCCTTTGGAGTCTGTTTTGACGCTGGAGGGCCAGCTTCGAGATTTGCCCCAGAGGGTCAAATCTCTGGTGGTTGGGGAGGTACTGTTACGTTGTTTTTTTATACCTATACAGCTGCGTTACTAATAAGTAAAGTAGCATTTACCTGAAAACATATTGTAGAACATTTTGAGGTTACCGAGTAATATATTTCATTGTAGTTTGACTTTGTACTGCACTTGATAGAAGAACTCATTCCTTCAACTGTATTTTGTCACTGGACTTTTTAGTTATCACTTAATCACAATAAATTACTATTCTAAAACATATTAAATAGTTTTTCATAATAAATTAGAAGAAATATTGTTTATTTACACTTCCAATGTCATTCAGTCGAACGTCAGTTTCTGACAGTTAGTGCGACATCTGGTGGTCGCCGATTAAGAGTTGTAGTCTAATCGATATTTTAACATATTGATTTATAACCATCGAAATAATATCGTATGGAGCACTACTTCATTATTTTCAGCTTTCAGTAAAAATTCATAATAAACTAAATAACCGTAAACGGAAATGAAAGTAATTTTTTCATTAGGGACTTATTTCTAGAAACTTCTTTGTCTAGGATTCCGATTTTAATCTGTGCATAGTCTTTGACATAATGTGGCCAGGTGATAGATTAGAAATTTCCCGACTAGCTATTCCAAGATAATTACCCCAAATTAAACTAGATTTAGAATTAGATATTACAAATAATTTGTTTGTTGGTCTGGATCATGATGATTCTTATAGTTTCAGCGTTTGAACGTCACGTTGTGTAGTTATTAGTGATTTTCAAGAATTAAAGTATCTTGGTGTAATGTTTATCTTCCGTGATCTTATAATCATTTTACCTGCATTACGGGAGGTTTTCGAAATGCTCCGTCGAGTTCCGGTCTGCAATCGATGACAATAATAAGGAATCATGTTAGCGTCCCTTTCGCCCTTGACACGCAGGAGTGAAAACACTTAGCTTGTATCTTGTTTTAAAAGGTAAGGATTTTGTGGTAATAGTGTTTGGAAGTGGTCGGTGAGCCTTCCCTGGTTGTTAAAAGGATATTGTCGTGATCCCTGAATATTAATTACAGGATTCCAATTTGCGCATACGCAGACAGCATTACAGCCGGCCAAGGAACTTGCAGTCAAGTGCTTTCTCCCTAATTCAACCGTGAGTATTACATCCGCTGACTATTGATCATAGATTCCTCAGTGTTAACCACGGTATTCAATTATTGTTTGAGGGAACGAGCCCTTGTCGCGGAGTTGATGAACGCCACGTGGGTAATCCAAATTCCTAGTGTCAGAAGGCCATGTTAACCGGCTAATGTTTTAGCCTTCTAGATTTCCAAACTCGGTCACCTCAAGGAATGTTAATTAGTTTATGTTGTATATCATTGGGTCTCCGTATTGTCGTTTCCAGGAGAGGCACCTCGAGAGGTTCGTCTCGCCGCCAGGATCTAGCGGAACGTCTGGGGCCTGGACGCGAGACCCGTTCCTCGAGCACGCTTGAAGCCTCCTGCGGAGACGACTGTGCGGCTGGCTGAGTCCGTCTTGCGATAGCGCAGGCGGGACGGTTTTTTTTTTATATTCCTAAGAATATATTAATTAATTTAATCCGGTTTCTATAAGAACCGGTTAGTTACCTTATTCCGGTTTTCTTTACTTGAAACCGGTCTTCAACCTAATTTAATAGAAGATCTTGGGTTCGACATTATTTGTTCCTCCGGAAGAATATTGGACACCTTCGTCGGCTCCAGGATCCGGGACCTTTATTGTCCCTGGCGCCCATTTACTATTTAATCTTATCAATAACTGGAAGGTTACTTATTTAAAATCTTTACTTTGAGATTAATAATATTTTATTTAAAATAACTTAGTTAATCGGAACAGTACTGGGTTTATCACCAACTCCCCACGCCCATAGCTCTTTCTGCTGAAATTTTAGCTGGCTGGCATTATTAGTGTAAAATTTAGAAAATTATCTAATATACTCATATATTTAATAACATAAATTAGTTATATGGATACTTTTATATTTGAAATTATAAAGTGTTTGAGATAGTTTGTTGTTTCACTCTACCTCCAACACCAAACCACCTGCATAGGTTGCCATCAGAGGCAACACATTTTAATTTGTAACATTATACATTAACCAATAGTGGATTAAGCTAATGTCACAGTGCATGTTTTTTTTTTTGTTAATTGATTTAATTTTACTTATATAATTTTAAAGTTTAATTGTAAAAGGAATTAAAAATCCCTTTTGGTGGGCGGTATGTTCGGCACAAATATATATATTGTCTGTCTTGCTCATTAAAGTAGTACAGAATAAATCCTCATACAGTAAAGACGTGTTGTGATTTTCTACGAAGTTCCTACAATCAATACTGAACCTTAATCACTGCAACATATGGGCATCTGATCTCACCAATGGATCCACTTGTTAGTTCTGAAGCCTTCTGACAGGTGCTAAAGTATGTCCTTTTGTCATCTCTGATTAGACAGAATGAATTGTCATTTAGCGGTACAGAATCAGCAATCTTTGCAATTTTAATTATGCCTTCTTCATGATTTTCAGACCCAATCAAGGTTGTTTCGAAGTCATCCATACCTGGCAAATTATGGAAGGATACGCTAATAGACAAATGAGGAATCCAGGAAGGGCAGTCAAACACATCGAAAGCAGTATCCTCAGCAACTATGAATTCAGCACCAAAGAAGCTACAGCCATTATCACACCTTGCACATCCATTACCTGCACACCCACCAGGTGTGTTGCAGTCAAAAAATGACATCTTATTTACTGTGTTAGGGAACATTCCATGCTTTTTCTCAGTAGAATTTAGGAAATCTACACAAGCTTGCCATGTTGGACACTGTGAGCTTCCTGGACAATGAGAGAATGTTTTTGCAACCACTTTTGATTGTACTGTGGAATAAAGGGTATTCTTTGAGCAATAGTACATATTGGACAGCACCTTAATTGATATATATCCTTGAATTTCTCCATCAGGACTCATCAAGTTAATGCATGTAGCCTGACCTACCGGTGGTCCTGATATTCTTATAGCATTAGTTATTTTGCAGATTTTTTGGTTAGCAGCATCATAAATGCATTCACTATGCATAGCTGACAATGTTGTACTATCTGAACAGCATTCAACAACACCCATGGGATACAAGATCAGTATTAGGGACCACAATGTGAAAGTTGCACGGTGTGATCTGTTCTCTGAGGATGTGATGGAGAAGCCAATATGAAACCTTCTCTGGAAAGTCTTGTGTTTATTAGGAGTTCCGATTCGAGTTCCTCTAAATGTATCTTCGTCATTTGCAGGTTTAATAATTACTGATTTTAATTGTGGTTCATCAGAGTTTCTAAGTGGCTCATAGTTGTCTCCATAATGTCTTGGCTTACTCTTACTTGACCAATTTTGAAACTTATGAAGTAACCCTTGAAATTTAACTTTTTTGATAGATCTGGTAGTGCTTATTATGCAATATCTAAGGCATAATTTAACAACTAATCCTATTGAAAGAATAATGGCTAGTAATCCTGATGCAATTAAAGTTTTCTCAGATTGAGTTAAGCATCTCGGATTGACAATCTTATCCAAACATAAAAAACATTGAATTTTGAAGCAAGCATCAGAGACTGGACAAGAAGCAGTCTCTTGCATTATGATTCCCCTCTCCCCATATAGAGTGACAACAGGCTGAGAGCCTCCTTTAACAATACTGTATGGTATTTCAATGGTGTATGCATCATTGGAAGCTGATGTTAGGTTAAACCAGGTGTAGAGATCTCCTAATCTTAGAATCAACTTTAGAGGTGGACACTTACTGTTAATGAAGAGGTTAGTTCCCGAACAGGACATCGATTCATTGCAGCCAGTTTGGAAATACAACAATTCATGGCCAGTATCAACAATTTTCACTCCTTCTTCCTCGTAATCCACAATAATCTCGTACTTAATATTAGCCCACACTGAAAATGTAGAAATGACCTGTAGTCCACTCTTCCTCAATTTTAGCCCAACGAGATTCTTTATGAGGTGACATCGATCCGATGAGCTAATAACACACTCATGGTTGACATTTGAACAATAAGGTTTGTCTCCAGTACAATGATTCCAAGTTGGCTTCTCTAGGCATTTAGATGAAGTGCAGGAGTAATGATTTATGCTGGATATGTTAAATGATAGCTGAGTTGAGTATCCTGACATAGCATACATAGATATTGAGCCATCTGATCCTAAAATAAATTGAACTTCCCCAAAATATGATAATGTATGATTGCACGTTTCATTAGCTCTCCAAAAGTTTGAGATTGAACAGAGTTTGATGTTTTCTGGGCCAAATGGTCCTTTCATTGATTCTAAGTTGAATATATCTGAGTTGAGTTTCATTTTCTTAAATAAAATAGAATGCATGAATCCATAAGATTCGTGATTAGTGAGTATAGTTGTAGCTCCATCACAAATTTGACCAGGGTCAATGCTGGAACAGGTGTAGTGGTTCATTAGTCTTCCTTCACATTCTGCAACTACTCTACATAACTTACCTTCAAAAACTGATATAATAGAGAGTTTGTTTATACACTTTCTGTAGGAACCAGCATAGGTCCAAACAGGAAGTGACGTGTATAATGGTATTAAAGACAAGAAGTCTTCTGCTCGCATTAAACGTATGAACTCTCCTTCCCTTTGGATTTCAGCTTTAGAAACTAATTCAATTGAGAGAGGTTCTGGCCAATCTAAGAGAGGGAACTTTAGAATTCTTAGTTTAGTTATCATTGAGTAGTTGACTCTACTGCTCATGATTGATGGTTCAACAGTGCTGTGATTCAGCATATTAACTTTTTCATGCTTCTGACCTGACAATAGATAGCCTGAGATCCTCATGTTCTCCACTGCTCTTCTTGCAGACTTCTTAGATAAACTGGTGATGAAGTCGTCATTTAAGTCAGTAGAAAGAATGGATCTCCCATATCTATGCCGAGCTGGACTTTCTCTGAGATTGGTGATTATCTGGCTAATTTCTCTTTGGAGACTGTACATTATCCTCTGATTCATAGTTGAGGCTGATTCTAGTAAACACCCATCTTCAATGACTGCATTCGGGTACTTCCAGTCTATAACGTCCTTTATAATGAGCTCAATAGCTAGCTCCTGATATAGAGATTTAGATGTGAATGAGCCGATTGTTGCTGAAGAAGTGATGTATATTTCTCTACACTTATCAAGAAATCCAATCTTAACCTGATCAATTGTATGGGAACTTTACACATTTATCGAAAACTCTATTTAACTCACTAGTCACATTGATGTTTTGGCCATCTGAGATTACAGTCACATCTTGGCCATGAGTTGGCCTAATGGTGATGTAATCATCCTTTACTGTGGTGGATATCGCAGTTGCCTGATTACTTTCTCTTTCAGATAAGTGATTGTCTGTTAGTGGTCGGTCAACTGGTGCTGAATCTACCAAGTTATGCTCATCTCTTTCATCAGATGGATCTCTGTTTGATCTTAGCTGAGGCTTCGGAGATAGCTCCTTTAACTCAACATAAGCCTCAGTGGATGCTACTTCCTCTGATTGAGGGAATGTCCTTTTCTGTTGCTGCCTAACTTCAACCAAACTCACTTTATTTCCTTGTTTTACTTTGTTTAACAAATTATTCAGCCATTTTGTTGCATTCTTAGAATCAAAACCATAATTATTATATGTTATAGTGTTATTATAGATATTAATTTCATCAACATTATTGGTAACTGTATTATTTATGTTATATTGGACCTGAGTTAATAGACCACCAGGCCAAACAAGAATAGTTATAGTAAAGAGTAATATGCGGGTAAGCATTTTTACTTAAGAACTATGATTATAGGAAATTAATAATGATTTAATAATAAAATAAGCAAAACCTAATACTAAGAGATACGATATTAAACTAGTAATAAATCCAAAGATTATAGTAGAAATAATGCTAGCTAAGTATAAACTAATGGAAAAGATGATATAAATGAGAATCTTAATGACTCTCCTTGAGCAGTTTAGACAGAGTAAGAAAATATTTACAATTATGATATTGATAACCTTACTATTGTTGGTGTCTCCTTCTCTTTCAGGTATTCCAACAATGCAAGATGAGGCTCTCTGGGTACTATAGGTAGTTAACGCCATGCACATGAACACAAAAGACTTAATGAATTGTTTATCATAAATTTTGTAATAAAATATATAGCGTGAAGATGGGTACCAATACTGTAAGAAGATCAGTTTCGAAACTCTGTTTTCTACCAATCGTTCATATTAGCGACAACAGTTCCCTATTACAATAATATCATAGAAAATTTCATTATCTTTATGGTCTATATTCTATTTGATGATTTTTTGTTAATTAGAGTTGTTTGAAAGACTCCCAATTTGTTTTGTATTATAAAACTTATGTTGTAGTCTATTTGGAAATTCATGTTGTTATCTGATAGTTATACATTAACCAATAGTGGATTAAGCTAATGTCACAGTGCATGTTTTTTTTTTGTTAATTGATTTAATTTTACTTATATAATTTTAAAGTTTAATTGTAAAAGGAATTAAAAATCCCTTTTGGTGGGCGGTATGTTCGGCACAAATATATATATTGTCTGTCTTGCTCATTAAAGTAGTACAGAATAAATCCTCATACAGTAAAGACGTGTTGTGATTTTCTACGAAGTTCCTACAATCAATACTGAACCTTAATCACTGCAACATATGGGCATCTGATCTCACCAATGGATCCACTTGTTAGTTCTGAAGCCTTCTGACAGGTGCTAAAGTATGTCCTTTTTTCATCTCTGATTAGACAGAATGAATTGTCATTTAGCGGTACAGAATCAGCAATCTTTGCAATTTTAATTATGCCTTCTTCATGATTTTCAGACCCAATCAAGGTTGTTTCGAAGTCATCCATACCTGGCAAATTATGGAAGGATACGCTAATAGACAAATGAGGAATCCAGGAAGGGCAGTCAAACACATCGAAAGCAGTATCCTCAGCAACTATGAATTCAGCACCAAAGAAGCTACAGCCATTATCACACCTTGCACATCCATTACCTGCACACCCACCAGGTGTGTTGCAGTCAAAAAATGACATCTTATTTACTGTGTTAGGGAACATTCCATGCTTTTTCTCAGTAGAATTTAGGAAATCTACAC
Source organism: Mesoligia furuncula (assembly GCA_916614155.1). Lineage (NCBI taxonomy): Eukaryota > Metazoa > Arthropoda > Insecta > Lepidoptera > Noctuidae > Mesoligia > Mesoligia furuncula. The sequence goes on along the minus strand of OU744791.1, from coordinate 15,575,430 downwards.
AAGCTTGCCATGTTGGACACTGTGAGCTTCCTGGACAATGAGAGAATGTTTTTGCAACCACTTTTGATTGTACTGTGGAATAAAGGGTATTCTTTGAGCAATAGTACATATTGGACAGCACCTTAATTGATATATATCCTTGAATTTCTCCATCAGGACTCATCAAGTTAATGCATGTAGCCTGACCTACCGGTGGTCCTGATATTCTTATAGCATTAGTTATTTTGCAGATTTTTTGGTTAGCAGCATCATAAATGCATTCACTATGCATAGCTGACAATGTTGTACTATCTGAACAGCATTCAACAACACCCATGGGATACAAGATCAGTATTAGGGACCACAATGTGAAAGTTGCACGGTGTGATCTGTTCTCTGAGGATGTGATGGAGAAGCCAATATGAAACCTTCTCTGGAAAGTCTTGTGTTTATTAGGAGTTCCGATTCGAGTTCCTCTAAATGTATCTTCGTCATTTGCAGGTTTAATAATTACTGATTTTAATTGTGGTTCATCAGAGTTTCTAAGTGGCTCATAGTTGTCTCCATAATGTCTTGGCTTACTCTTACTTGACCAATTTTGAAACTTATGAAGTAACCCTTGAAATTTAACTTTTTTGATAGATCTGGTAGTGCTTATTATGCAATATCTAAGGCATAATTTAACAACTAATCCTATTGAAAGAATAATGGCTAGTAATCCTGATGCAATTAAAGTTTTCTCAGATTGAGTTAAGCATCTCGGATTGACAATCTTATCCAAACATAAAAAACATTGAATTTTGAAGCAAGCATCAGAGACTGGACAAGAAGCAGTCTCTTGCATTATGATTCCCCTCTCCCCATATAGAGTGACAACAGGCTGAGAGCCTCCTTTAACAATACTGTATGGTATTTCAATGGTGTATGCATCATTGGAAGCTGATGTTAGGTTAAACCAGGTGTAGAGATCTCCTAATCTTAGAATCAACTTTAGAGGTGGACACTTACTGTTAATGAAGAGGTTAGTTCCCGAACAGGACATCGATTCATTGCAGCCAGTTTGGAAATACAACAATTCATGGCCAGTATCAACAATTTTCACTCCTTCTTCCTCGTAATCCACAATAATCTCGTACTTAATATTAGCCCACACTGAAAATGTAGAAATGACCTGTAGTCCACTCTTCCTCAATTTTAGCCCAACGAGATTCTTTATGAGGTGACATCGATCCGATGAGCTAATAACACACTCATGGTTGACATTTGAACAATAAGGTTTGTCTCCAGTACAATGATTCCAAGTTGGCTTCTCTAGGCATTTAGATGAAGTGCAGGAGTAATGATTTATGCTGGATATGTTAAATGATAGCTGAGTTGAGTATCCTGACATAGCATACATAGATATTGAGCCATCTGATCCTAAAATAAATTGAACTTCCCCAAAATATGATAATGTATGATTGCACGTTTCATTAGCTCTCCAAAAGTTTGAGATTGAACAGAGTTTGATGTTTTCTGGGCCAAATGGTCCTTTCATTGATTCTAAGTTGAATATATCTGAGTTGAGTTTCATTTTCTTAAATAAAATAGAATGCATGAATCCATAAGATTCGTGATTAGTGAGTATAGTTGTAGCTCCATCACAAATTTGACCAGGGTCAATGCTGGAACAGGTGTAGTGGTTCATTAGTCTTCCTTCACATTCTGCAACTACTCTACATAACTTACCTTCAAAAACTGATATAATAGAGAGTTTGTTTATACACTTTCTGTAGGAACCAGCATAGGTCCAAACAGGAAGTGACGTGTATAATGGTATTAAAGACAAGAAGTCTTCTGCTCGCATTAAACGTATGAACTCTCCTTCCCTTTGGATTTCAGCTTTAGAAACTAATTCAATTGAGAGAGGTTCTGGCCAATCTAAGAGAGGGAACTTTAGAATTCTTAGTTTAGTTATCATTGAGTAGTTGACTCTACTGCTCATGATTGATGGTTCAACAGTGCTGTGATTCAGCATATTAACTTTTTCATGCTTCTGACCTGACAATAGATAGCCTGAGATCCTCATGTTCTCCACTGCTCTTCTTGCAGACTTCTTAGATAAACTGGTGATGAAGTCGTCATTTAAGTCAGTAGAAAGAATGGATCTCCCATATCTATGCCGAGCTGGACTTTCTCTGAGATTGGTGATTATCTGGCTAATTTCTCTTTGGAGACTGTACATTATCCTCTGATTCATAGTTGAGGCTGATTCTAGTAAACACCCATCTTCAATGACTGCATTCGGGTACTTCCAGTCTATAACGTCCTTTATAATGAGCTCAATAGCTAGCTCCTGATATAGAGATTTAGATGTGAATGAGCCGATTGTTGCTGAAGAAGTGATGTATATTTCTCTACACTTATCAAGAAATCCAATCTTAACCTGATCATTGTATGGGAACTTTACACATTTATCGAAAACTCTATTTAACTCACTAGTCACATTGATGTTTTGGCCATCTGAGATTACAGTCACATCTTGGCCATGAGTTGGCCTAATGGTGATGTAATCATCCTTTACTGTGGTGGATATCGCAGTTGCCTGATTACTTTCTCTTTCAGATAAGTGATTGTCTGTTAGTGGTCGGTCAACTGGTGCTGAATCTACCAAGTTATGCTCATCTCTTTCATCAGATGGATCTCTGTTTGATCTTAGCTGAGGCTTCGGAGATAGCTCCTTTAACTCAACATAAGCCTCAGTGGATGCTACTTCCTCTGATTGAGGGAATGTCCTTTTCTGTTGCTGCCTAACTTCAACCAAACTCACTTTATTTCCTTGTTTTACTTTGTTTAACAAATTATTCAGCCATTTTGTTGCATTCTTAGAATCAAAACCATAATTATTATATGTTATAGTGTTATTATAGATATTAATTTCATCAACATTATTGGTAACTGTATTATTTATGTTATATTGGACCTGAGTTAATAGACCACCAGGCCAAACAAGAATAGTTATAGTAAAGAGTAATATGCGGGTAAGCATTTTTACTTAAGAACTATGATTATAGGAAATTAATAATTATTTAATAATAAAATAAGCAAAACCTAATACTAAGAGATACGATATTAAACTAGTAATAAATCCAAAGATTATAGTAGAAATAATGCTAGCTAAGTATAAACTAATGGAAAAGATGATATAAATGAGAATCTTAATGACTCTCCTTGAGCAGTTTAGACAGAGTAAGAAAATATTTACAATTATGATATTGATAACCTTACTATTGTTGGTGTCTCCTTCTCTTTCAGGTATTCCAACAATGCAAGATGAGGCTCTCTGGGTACTATAGGTAGTTAACGCCATGCACATGAACACAAAAGACTTAATGAATTGTTTATCATAAATTTTGTAATAAAATATATAGCGTGAAGATGGGTACCAATACTGTAAGAAGATCAGTTTCGAAACTCTGTTTTCTACCAATCGTTCATATTAGCGACAACAGTTCCCTATTACAATAATATCATAGAAAATTTCATTATCTTTATGGTCTATATTCTATTTGATGATTTTTTGTTAATTAGAGTTGTTTGAAAGACTCCCAATTTGTTTTGTATTATAAAACTTATGTTGTAGTCTATTTGGAAATTCATGTTGTTATCTGATAGTTATACATTAACCAATAGTGGATTAAGCTAATGTCACAGTGCATGTTTTTTTTTTGTTAATTGATTTAATTTTACTTATATAATTTTAAAGTTTAATTGTAAAAGGAATTAAAAATCCCTTTTGGTGGGCGGTATGTTCGGCACAAATATATATATTGTCTGTCTTGCTCATTAAAGTAGTACAGAATAAATCCTCATACAGTAAAGACGTGTTGTGATTTTCTACGAAGTTCCTACAATCAATACTGAACCTTAATCACTGCAACATATGGGCATCTGATCTCACCAATGGATCCACTTGTTAGTTCTGAAGCCTTCTGACAGGTGCTAAAGTATGTCCTTTTGTCATCTCTGATTAGACAGAATGAATTGTCATTTAGCGGTACAGAATCAGCAATCTTTGCAATTTTAATTATGCCTTCTTCATGATTTTCAGACCCAATCAAGGTTGTTTCGAAGTCATCCATACCTGGCAAATTATGGAAGGATACGCTAATAGACAAATGAGGAATCCAGGAAGGGCAGTCAAACACATCGAAAGCAGTATCCTCAGCAACTATGAATTCAGCACCAAAGAAGCTACAGCCATTATCACACCTTGCACATCCATTACCTGCACACCCACCAGGTGTGTTGCAGTCAAAAAATGACATCTTATTTACTGTGTTAGGGAACATTCCATGCTTTTTCTCAGTAGAATTTAGGAAATCTACACAAGCTTGCCATGTTGGACACTGTGAGCTTCCTGGACAATGAGAGAATGTTTTTGCAACCACTTTTGATTGTACTGTGGAATAAAGGGTATTCTTTGAGCAATAGTACATATTGGACAGCACCTTAATTGATATATATCCTTGAATTTCTCCATCAGGACTCATCAAGTTAATGCATGTAGCCTGACCTACCGGTGGTCCTGATATTCTTATAGCATTAGTTATTTTGCAGATTTTTTGGTTAGCAGCATCATAAATGCATTCACTATGCATAGCTGACAATGTTGTACTATCTGAACAGCATTCAACAACACCCATGGGATACAAGATCAGTATTAGGGACCACAATGTGAAAGTTGCACGGTGTGATCTGTTCTCTGAGGATGTGATGGAGAAGCCAATATGAAACCTTCTCTGGAAAGTCTTGTGTTTATTAGGAGTTCCGATTCGAGTTCCTCTAAATGTATCTTCGTCATTTGCAGGTTTAATAATTACTGATTTTAATTGTGGTTCATCAGAGTTTCTAAGTGGCTCATAGTTGTCTCCATAATGTCTTGGCTTACTCTTACTTGACCAATTTTGAAACTTATGAAGTAACCCTTGAAATTTAACTTTTTTGATAGATCTGGTAGTGCTTATTATGCAATATCTAAGGCATAATTTAACAACTAATCCTATTGAAAGAATAATGGCTAGTAATCCTGATGCAATTAAAGTTTTCTCAGATTGAGTTAAGCATCTCGGATTGACAATCTTATCCAAACATAAAAAACATTTAATTTTGAAGCAAGCATCAGAGACTGGACAAGAAGCAGTCTCTTGCATTATGATTCCCCTCTCCCCATATAGAGTGACAACAGGCTGAGAGCCTCCTTTAACAATACTGTATGGTATTTCAATGGTGTATGCATCATTGGAAGCTGATGTTAGGTTAAACCAGGTGTAGAGATCTCCTAATCTTAGAATCAACTTTAGAGGTGGACACTTACTGTTAATGAAGAGGTTAGTTCCCGAACAGGACATCGATTCATTGCAGCCAGTTTGGAAATACAACAATTCATGGCCAGTATCAACAATTTTCACTCCTTCTTCCTCGTAATCCACAATAATCTCGTACTTAATATTAGCCCACACTGAAAATGTAGAAATGACCTGTAGTCCACTCTTCCTCAATTTTAGCCCAACGAGATTCTTTATGAGGTGACATCGATCCGATGAGCTAATAACACACTCATGGTTGACATTTGAACAATAAGGTTTGTCTCCAGTACAATGATTCCAAGTTGGCTTCTCTAGGCATTTAGATGAAGTGCAGGAGTAATGATTTATGCTGGATATGTTAAATGATAGCTGAGTTGAGTATCCTGACATAGCATACATAGATATTGAGCCATCTGATCCTAAAATAAATTGAACTTCCCCAAAATATGATAATGTATGATTGCACGTTTCATTAGCTCTCCAAAAGTTTGAGATTGAACAGAGTTTGATGTTTTCTGGGCCAAATGGTCCTTTCATTGATTCTAAGTTGAATATATCTGAGTTGAGTTTCATTTTCTTAAATAAAATAGAATGCATGAATCCATAAGATTCGTGATTAGTGAGTATAGTTGTAGCTCCATCACAAATTTGACCAGGGTCAGGTGTAGTGGTTCATTAGTCTTCCTTCACATTCTGCAACTACTCTACATAACTTACCTTCAAAAACTGATATAATAGAGAGTTTGTTTATACACTTTCTGTAGGAACCAGCATAGGTCCAAACAGGAAGTGACGTGTATAATGGTATTAAAGACAAGAAGTCTACTGCTCGCATTAAACGTATGAACTCTCCTTCCCTTTGGATTTCAGCTTTAGAAACTAATTCAATTGAGAGAGGTTCTGGCCAATCTAAGAGAGGGAACTTTAGAATTCTTAGTTTAGTTATCATTGAGTAGTTGACTCTACTGCTCATGATTGATGGTTCAACAGTGCTGTGATTCAGCATATTAACTTTTTCATGCTTCTGACCTGACAATAGATAGCCTGAGATCCTCATGTTCTCCACTGCTCTTCTTGCAGACTTCTTAGATAAACTGGTGATGAAGTCGTCATTTAAGTCAGTAGAAAGAATGGATCTCCCATATCTATGCCGAGCTGGACTTTCTCTGAGATTGGTGATTATCTGGCTAATTTCTCTTTGGAGACTGTACATTATCCTCTGATTCATAGTTGAGGCTGATTCTAGTAAACACCCATCTTCAATGACTGCATTCGGGTACTTCCAGTCTATAACGTCCTTTATAATGAGCTCAATAGCTAGCTCCTGATATAGAGATTTAGATGTGAATGAGCCGATTGTTGCTGAAGAAGTGATGTATATTTCTCTACACTTATCAAGAAATCCAATCTTAACCTGATCATTGTATGGGAACTTTACACATTTATCGAAAACTCTATTTAACTCACTAGTCACATTGATGTTTTGGCCATCTGAGATTACAGTCACATCTTGGCCATGAGTTGGCCTAATGGTGATGTAATCATCCTTTACTGTGGTGGATATCGCAGTTGCCTGATTACTTTCTCTTTCAGATAAGTGATTGTCTGTTAGTGGTCGGTCAACTGGTGCTGAATCTACCAAGTTATGCTCATCTCTTTCATCAGATGGATCTCTGTTTGATCTTAGCTGAGGCTTCGGAGATAGCTCCTTTAACTCAACATAAGCCTCAGTGGATGCTACTTCCTCTGATTGAGGGAATGTCCTTTTCTGTTGCTGCCTAACTTCAACCAAACTCACTTTATTTCCTTGTTTTACTTTGTTTAACAAATTATTCAGCCATTTTGTTGCATTCTTAGAATCAAAACCATAATTATTATATGTTATAGTGTTATTATAGATATTAATTTCATCAACATTATTGGTAACTGTATTATTTATGTTATATTGGACCTGAGTTAATAGACCACCAGGCCAAACAAGAATAGTTATAGTAAAGAGTAATATGCGGGTAAGCATTTTTACTTAAGAACTATGATTATAGGAAATTAATAATGATTTAATAATAAAATAAGCAAAACCTAATACTAAGAGATACGATATTAAACTAGTAATAAATCCAAAGATTATAGTAGAAATAATGCTAGCTAAGTATAAACTAATGGAAAAGATGATATAAATGAGAATCTTAATGACTCTCCTTGAGCAGTTTAGACAGAGTAAGAAAATATTTACAATTATGATATTGATAACCTTACTATTGTTGGTGTCTCCTTCTCTTTCAGGTATTCCAACAATGCAAGATGAGGCTCTCTGGGTACTATAGGTAGTTAACGCCATGCACATGAACACAAAAGACTTAATGAATTGTTTATCATAAATTTTGTAATAAAATATATAGCGTGAAGATGGGTACCAATACTGTAAGAAGATCAGTTTCGAAACTCTGTTTTCTACCAATCGTTCATATTAGCGACAACAGTTCCCTATTACAATAATATCATAGAAAATTTCATTATCTTTATGGTCTATATTCTATTTGATGATTTTTTGTTAATTAGAGTTGTTTGAAAGACTCCCAATTTGTTTTGTATTATAAAACTTATGTTGTAGTCTATTTGGAAATTCATGTTGTTATCTGATAGTTATACATTAACCAATAGTGGATTAAGCTAATGTCACAGTGCATGTTTTTTTTTTGTTAATTGATTTAATTTTACTTATATAATTTTAAAGTTTAATTGTAAAAGGAATTAAAAATCCCTTTTGGTGGGCGGTATGTTCGGCACAAATATATATATTGTCTGTCTTGCTCATTAAAGTAGTACAGAATAAATCCTCATACAGTAAAGACGTGTTGTGATTTTCTACGAAGTTCCTACAATCAATACTGAACCTTAATCACTGCAACATATGGGCATCTGATCTCACCAATGGATCCACTTGTTAGTTCTGAAGCCTTCTGACAGGTGCTAAAGTATGTCCTTTTGTCATCTCTGATTAGACAGAATGAATTGTCATTTAGCGGTACAGAATCAGCAATCTTTGCAATTTTAATTATGCCTTCTTCATGATTTTCAGACCCAATCAAGGTTGTTTCGAAGTCATCCATACCTGGCAAATTATGGAAGGATACGCTAATAGACAAATGAGGAATCCAGGAAGGGCAGTCAAACACATCGAAAGCAGTATCCTCAGCAACTATGAATTCAGCACCAAAGAAGCTACAGCCATTATCACACCTTGCACATCCATTACCTGCACACCCACCAGGTGTGTTGCAGTCAAAAAATGACATCTTATTTACTGTGTTAGGGAACATTCCATGCTTTTTCTCAGTAGAATTTAGGAAATCTACACAAGCTTGCCATGTTGGACACTGTGAGCTTCCTGGACAATGAGAGAATGTTTTTGCAACCACTTTTGATTGTACTGTGGAATAAAGGGTATTCTTTGAGCAATAGTACATATTGGACAGCACCTTAATTGATATATATCCTTGAATTTCTCCATCAGGACTCATCAAGTTAATGCATGTAGCCTGACCTACCGGTGGTCCTGATATTCTTATAGCATTAGTTATTTTGCAGATTTTTTGGTTAGCAGCATCATAAATGCATTCACTATGCATAGCTGACAATGTTGTACTATCTGAACAGCATTCAACAACACCCATGGGATACAAGATCAGTATTAGGGACCACAATGTGAAAGTTGCACGGTGTGATCTGTTCTCTGAGGATGTGATGGAGAAGCCAATATGAAACCTTCTCTGGAAAGTCTTGTGTTTATTAGGAGTTCCGATTCGAGTTCCTCTAAATGTATCTTCGTCATTTGCAGGTTTAATAATTACTGATTTTAATTGTGGTTCATCAGAGTTTCTAAGTGGCTCATAGTTGTCTCCATAATGTCTTGGCTTACTCTTACTTGACCAATTTTGAAACTTATGAAGTAACCCTTGAAATTTAACTTTTTTGATAGATCTGGTAGTGCTTATTATGCAATATCTAAGGCATAATTTAACAACTAATCCTATTGAAAGAATAATGGCTAGTAATCCTGATGCAATTAAAGTTTTCTCAGATTGAGTTAAGCATCTCGGATTGACAATCTTATCCAAACATAAAAAACATTGAATTTTGAAGCAAGCATCAGAGACTGGACAAGAAGCAGTCTCTTGCATTATGATTCCCCTCTCCCCATATAGAGTGACAACAGGCTGAGAGCCTCCTTTAACAATACTGTATGGTATTTCAATGGTGTATGCATCATTGGAAGCTGATGTTAGATTAAACCAGGTGTAGAGATCTCCTAATCTTAGAATCAACTTTAGAGGTGGACACTTACTGTTAATGAAGAGGTTAGTTCCCGAACAGGACATCGATTCATTGCAGCCAGTTTGGAAATACAACAATTCATGGCCAGTATCAACAATTTTCACTCCTTCTTCCTCGTAATCCACAATAATCTCGTACTTAATATTAGCCCACACTGAAAATGTAGAAATGACCTGTCGTCCACTCTTCCTCAATTTTAGCCCAACGAGATTCTTTATGAGGTGACATCGATCCGATGAGCTAATAACACACTCATGGTTGACATTTGAACAATAAGGTTTGTCTCCAGTACAATGATTCCAAGTTGGCTTCTCTAGGCATTTAGATGAAGTGCAGGAGTAATGATTTATGCTGGATATGTTAAATGATAGCTGAGTTGAGTATCCTGACATAGCATACATAGATATTGAGCCATCTGATCCTAAAATAAATTGAACTTCCCCAAAATATGATAATGTATGATTGCACGTTTCATTAGCTCTCCAAAAGTTTGAGATTGAACAGAGTTTGATGTTTTCTGGGCCAAATGGTCCTTTCATTGATTCTAAGTTGAATATATCTGAGTTGAGTTTCATTTTCTTAAATAAAATAGAATGCATGAATCCATAAGATTCGTGATTAGTGAGTATAGTTGTAGCTCCATCACAAATTTGACCAGGGTCAATGCTGGAACAGGTGTAGTGGTTCATTAGTCTTCCTTCACATTCTGCAACTACTCTACATAACTTACCTTCAAAAACTGATATAATAGAGAGTTTGTTTATACACTTTCTGTAGGAACCAGCATAGGTCCAAACAGGAAGTGACGTGTATAATGGTATTAAAGACAAGAAGTCTTCTGCTCGCATTAAACGTATGAACTCTCCTTCCCTTTGGATTTCAGCTTTAGAAACTAATTCAATTGAGAGAGGTTCTGGCCAATCTAAGAGATGGAACTTTAGAATTCTTAGTTTAGTTATCATTGAGTAGTTGACTCTACTGCTCATGATTGATGGTTCAACAGTGCTGTGATTCAGCATATTAACTTTTTCATGCTTCTGACCTGACAATAGATAGCCTGAGATCCTCATGTTCTCCACTGCTCTTCTTGCAGACTTCTTAGATAAACTGGTGATGAAGTCGTCATTTAAGTCAGTAGAAAGAATGGATCTCCCATATCTATGCCGACAACAGTTCCCTATTACAATAATATCATAGAAAATTTCATTATCTTTATGGTCTATATTCTATTTGATGATTTTTTGTTAATTAGAGTTGTTTGAAAGACTCCCAATTTGTTTTGTATTATAAAACTTATGTTGTAGTCTATTTGGAAATTCATGTTGTTATCTGATAGTTATACATTAACCAATAGTGGATTAAGCTAATGTCACAGTGCATGTTTTTTTTTTTGTTAATTGATTTAATTTTACTTATATAATTTTAAAGTTTAATTGTAAAAGGAATTAAAAATCCCTTTTGGTGGGCGGTATGTTCGGCACAAATATATATATTGTCTGTCTTGCTCATTAAAGTAGTACAGAATAAATCCTCATACAGTAAAGACGTGTTGTGATTTTCTACGAAGTTCCTACAATCAATACTGAACCTTAATCACTGCAACATATGGGCATCTGATCTCACCAATGGATCCACTTGTTAGTTCTGAAGCCTTCTGACAGGTGCTAAAGTATGTCCTTTTGTCATCTCTGATTAGACAGAATGAATTGTCATTTAGCGGTACAGAATCAGCAATCTTTGCAATTTTAATTATGCCTTCTTCATGATTTTCAGACCCAATCAAGGTTGTTTCGAAGTCATCCATACCTGGCAAATTATGGAAGGATACGCTAATAGACAAATGAGGAATCCAGGAAGGGCAGTCAAACACATCGACGCAGTATCCTCAGCAACTATGAATTCAGCACCAAAGAAGCTACAGCCATTATCACACCTTGCACATCCATTACCTGCACACCCACCAGGTGTGTTGCAGTCAAAAAATGACATCTTATTTACTGTGTTAGGGAACATTCCATGCTTTTTCTCAGTAGAATTTAGGAAATCTACACAAGCTTGCCATGTTGGACACTGTGAGCTTCCTGGACAATGAGAGAATGTTTTTGCAACCACTTTTGATTGTACTGTGGAATAAAGGGTATTCTTTGAGCAATAGTACATATTGGACAGCACCTTAATTGATATATATCCTTGAATTTCTCCATCAGGACTCATCAAGTTAATGCATGTAGCCTGACCTACCGGTGGTCCTGATATTCTTATAGCATTAGTTATTTTGCAGATTTTTTGGTTAGCAGCATCATAAATGCATTCACTATGCATAGCTGACAATGTTGTACTATCTGAACAGCATTCAACAACACCCATGGGATACAAGATCAGTATTAGGGACCACAATGTGAAAGTTGCACGGTGTGATCTGTTCTCTGAGGATGTGATGGAGAAGCCAATATGAAACCTTCTCTGGAAAGTCTTGTGTTTATTAGGAGTTCCGATTCGAGTTCCTCTAAATGTATCTTCGTCATTTGCAGGTTTAATAATTACTGATTTTAATTGTGGTTCATCAGAGTTTCTAAGTGGCTCATAGTTGTCTCCATAATGTCTTGGCTTACTCTTACTTGACCAATTTTGAAACTTATGAAGTAACCCTTGAAATTTAACTTTTTTGATAGATCTGGTAGTGCTTATTATGCAATATCTAAGGCATAATTTAACAACTAATCCTATTGAAAGAATAATGGCTAGTAATCCTGATGCAATTAAAGTTTTCTCAGATTGAGTTAAGCATCTCGGATTGACAATCTTATCCAAACATAAAAAACATTGAATTTTGAAGCAAGCATCAGAGACTGGACAAGAAGCAGTCTCTTGCATTATGATTCCCCTCTCCCCATATAGAGTGACAACAGGCTGAGAGCCTCCTTTAACAATACTGTATGGTATTTCAATGGTGTATGCATCATTGGAAGCTGATGTTAGATTAAACCAGGTGTAGAGATCTCCTAATCTTAGAATCAACTTTAGAGGTGGACACTTACTGTTAATGAAGAGGTTAGTTCCCGAACAGGACATCGATTCATTGCAGCCAGTTTGGAAATACAACAATTCATGGCCAGTATCAACAATTTACACTCCTTCTTCCTCGTAATCCACAATAATCTCGTACTTAATATTAGCCCACACTGAAAATGTAGAAATGACCTGTAGTCCACTCTTCCTCAATTTTAGCCCAACGAGATTCTTTATGAGGTGACATCGATCCGATGAGCTAATAACACACTCATGGTTGACATTTGAACAATAAGGTTTGTCTCCAGTACAATGATTCCAAGTTGGCTTCTCTAGGCATTTAGATGAAGTGCAGGAGTAATGATTTATGCTGGATATGTTAAATGATAGCTGAGTTGAGTATCCTGACATAGCATACATAGATATTGAGCCATCTGATCCTAAAATAAATTGAACTTCCCCAAAATATGATAATGTATGATTGCACGTTTCATTAGCTCTCCAAAAGTTTGAGATTGAACAGAGTTTGATGTTTTCTGGGCCAAATGGTCCTTTCATTGATTCTAAGTTGAATATATCTGAGTTGAGTTTCATTTTCTTAAATAAAATAGAATGCATGAATCCATAAGATTCGTGATTAGTGAGTATAGTTGTAGCTCCATCACAAATTTGACCAGGGTCAATGCTGGAACAGGTGTAGTGGTTCATTAGTCTTCCTTCACATTCTGCAACTACTCTACATAACTTACCTTCAAAAACTGATATAATAGAGAGTTTGTTTATACACTTTCTGTAGGAACCAGCATAGGTCCAAACAGGAAGTGACGTGTATAATGGTATTAAAGACAAGAAGTCTTCTGCTCGCATTAAACGTATGAACTCTCCTTCCCTTTGGATTTCAGCTTTAGAAACTAATTCAATTGAGAGAGGTTCTGGCCAATCTAAGAGATGGAACTTTAGAATTCTTAGTTTAGTTATCATTGAGTAGTTGACTCTACTGCTCATGATTGATGGTTCAACAGTGCTGTGATTCAGCATATTAACTTTTTCATGCTTCTGACCTGACAATAGATAGCCTGAGATCCTCATGTTCTCCACTGCTCTTCTTGCAGACTTCTTAGATAAACTGGTGATGAAGTCGTCATTTAAGTCAGTAGAAAGAATGGATCTCCCATATCTATGCCGAGCTGGACTTTCTCTGAGATTGGTGATTATCTGGCTAATTTCTCTTTGGAGACTGTACATTATCCTCTGATTCATAGTTGAGGCTGATTCTAGCAAACACCCATCTTCAATGACTGCATTCGGGTACTTCCAGTCTATAACGTCCTTTATAATGAGCTCAATAGCTAGCTCCTGATATAGAGATTTAGATGTGAATGAGCCGATTGTTGCTGAAGAAGTGATGTATATTTCTCTACACTTATCAAGAAATCCAATCTTAACCTGATCATTGTATGGGAACTTTACACATTTATCGAAAACTCTATTTAACTCACTAGTCACATTGATGTTTTGGCCATCTGAGATTACAGTCACATCTTGGCCATGAGTTGGCCTAATGGTGATGTAATCATCCTTTACTGTGGTGGATATCGCAGTTGCCTGATTACTTTCTCTTTCAGATAAGTGATTGTCTGTTAGTGGTCGGTCAACTGGTGCTGAATCTACCAAGGGCTTAGGCGCAAAACGTCTCTTTCGCAAAATGTCCCCTGGTCGTAAAACGTCTCTTTCGCAGAATGTCTCTTTCGCAAAATGTCTCTTTCGCAGAATGTCTCTTTCGCAGAATGTCTCTTTCGCAAAATGTCGAGCCAGGGACTTAAGAATAAAAAATGTAGGAATTCGATAGTGTTCACTATTTACGATTTTTTTTTATCATTTTCTTCGTAAATTTGCTGTATGGGGCGAAAATCTTTGCAAACAATATGTTTTAATAATGTTATGTGTTGTTTAATTATATTTTTAAATTCCATTGACTCACATGTATGCACTGATTTCACTTTAATGATATTTTTTCCTGTTTTGTCTAATGTTAGTGACGTATTACAGTCTCGCCTATTTATGCACCGCCAGAAAGTACTTCCACTTTTATTTGTTTTGCTCTTATGATATCTGTACTCACAATGTATAAGTGTTCTATGTCCTTTTTGATTACGAATGTATTCGATTTCTTGATCCATATTTAAAATCAAATTCACTACTGTTTTTCAATAAAAAGTAACAGACAAAACACAGCTCGGCAATAATGAATGACACATTCATTTATAAGTTTTTTTCTAACTACCCTCACATATTATATGTTGCCATCACTGAACTTTAAATTGTACCAAAATATTATTTTTAACTGTAAGTATCAAAATATTTTTTATTTGGAATACATTCTTAAGTAAATTTAAGTACCAACATTTTAACATCATAATCGCACTATAATTTTAATAAATGATTTTTTGTTTTGAAAATCAAAATTTTATTCTTAAGTCCTTGGCGCGACATTTTGCGAAAGAGACATTCTGCGAAAGATACATTTTGCGAAAGAGACATTCTGCGAAAGAGACGTTTTACGACCAGGGGACATTTTGCGAAAGAGACGTTTTGCGCCTGAGCCCTACCAAGTTATGCTCATCTCTTTCATCAGATGGATCTCTGTTTGATCTTAGCTGAGGCTTCGGAGATAGCTCCTTTAACTCAACATAAGCCTCAGTGGATGCTACTTCCTCTGATTGAGGGAATGTCCTTTTCTGTTGCTGCCTAACTTCAACCAAACTCACTTTATTTCCTTGTTTTACTTTGTTTAACAAATTATTCAGCCATTTTGTTGCATTCTTAGAATCAAAACCATAATTATTATATGTTATAGTGTTATTATAGATATTAATTTCATCAACATTATTGGTAACTGTATTATTTATGTTATATTGGACCTGAGTTAATAGACCACCAGGCCAAACAAGAATAGTTATAGTAAAGAGTAATATGCGGGTAAGCATTTTTACTTAAGAACTATGATTATAGGAAATTAATAATGATTTAATAATAAAATAAGCAAAACCTAATACTAAGAGATACGATATTAAACTAGTAATAAATCCAAAGATTATAGTAGAAATAATGCTAGCTAAGTATAAACTAATGGAAAAGATGATATAAATGAGAATCTTAATGACTCTCCTTGAGCAGTTTAGACAGAGTAAGAAAATATTTACAATTATGATATTGATAACCTTACTATTGTTGGTGTCTCCTTCTCTTTCAGGTATTCCAACAATGCAAGATGAGGCTCTCTGGGTACTATAGGTAGTTAACGCCATGCACATGAACACAAAAGACTTAATGAATTGTTTATCATAAATTTTGTAATAAAATATATAGCGTGAAGATGGGTACCAATACTGTAAGAAGATCAGTTTCGAAACTCTGTTTTCTACCAATCGTTCATATTAGCGACAACAGTTCCCTATTACAATAATATCATAGAAAATTTCATTATCTTTATGGTCTATATTCTATTTGATGATTTTTTGTTAATTAGAGTTGTTTGAAAGACTCCCAATTTGTTTTGTATTATAAAACTTATGTTGTAGTCTATTTGGAAATTCATGTTGTTATCTGATAGTTATACATTAACCAATAGTGGATTAAGCTAATGTCACAGTGCATGTTTTTTTTTTGTTAATTGATTTAATTTTACTTATATAATTTTAAAGTTTAATTGTAAAAGGAATTAAAAATCCCTTTTGGTGGGCGGTATGTTCGGCACAAATATATATATTGTCTGTCTTGCTCATTAAAGTAGTACAGAATAAATCCTCATACAGTAAAGACGTGTTGTGATTTTCTACGAAGTTCCTACAATCAATACTGAACCTTAATCACTGCAACATATGGGCATCTGATCTCACCAATGGATCCACTTGTTAGTTCTGAAGCCTTCTGACAGGTGCTAAAGTATGTCCTTTTGTCATCTCTGATTAGACAGAATGAATTGTCATTTAGCGGTACAGAATCAGCAATCTTTGCAATTTTAATTATGCCTTCTTCATGATTTTCAGACCCAATCAAGGTTGTTTCGAAGTCATCCATACCTGGCAAATTATGGAAGGATACGCTAATAGACAAATGAGGAATCCAGGAAGGGCAGTCAAACACATCGAAAGCAGTATCCTCAGCAACTATGAATTCAGCACCAAAGAAGCTACAGCCATTATCACACCTTGCACATCCATTACCTGCACACCCACCAGGTGTGTTGCAGTCAAAAAATGACATCTTATTTACTGTGTTAGGGAACATTCCATGCTTTTTCTCAGTAGAATTTAGGAAATCTACACAAGCTTGCCATGTTGGACACTGTGAGCTTCCTGGACAATGAGAGAATGTTTTTGCAACCACTTTTGATTGTACTGTGGAATAAAGGGTATTCTTTGAGCAATAGTACATATTGGACAGCACCTTAATTGATATATATCCTTGAATTTCTCCATCAGGACTCATCAAGTTAATGCATGTAGCCTGACCTACCGGTGGTCCTGATATTCTTATAGCATTAGTTATTTTGCAGATTTTTTGGTTAGCAGCATCATAAATGCATTCACTATGCATAGCTGACAATGTTGTACTATCTGAACAGCATTCAACAACACCCATGGGATACAAGATCAGTATTAGGGACCACAATGTGAAAGTTGCACGGTGTGATCTGTTCTCTGAGGATGTGATGGAGAAGCCAATATGAAACCTTCTCTGGAAAGTCTTGTGTTTATTAGGAGTTCCGATTCGAGTTCCTCTAAATGTATCTTCGTCATTTGCAGGTTTAATAATTACTGATTTTAATTGTGGTTCATCAGAGTTTCTAAGTGGCTCATAGTTGTCTCCATAATGTCTTGGCTTACTCTTACTTGACCAATTTTGAAACTTATGAAGTAACCCTTGAAATTTAACTTTTTTGATAGATCTGGTAGTGCTTATTATGCAATATCTAAGGCATAATTTAACAACTAATCCTATTGAAAGAATAATGGCTAGTAATCCTGATGCAATTAAAGTTTTCTCAGATTGAGTTAAGCATCTCGGATTGACAATCTTATCCAAACATAAAAAACATTGAATTTTGAAGCAAGCATCAGAGACTGGACAAGAAGCAGTCTCTTGCATTATGATTCCCCTCTCCCCATATAGAGTGACAACAGGCTGAGAGCCTCCTTTAACAATACTGTATGGTATTTCAATGGTGTATGCATCATTGGAAGCTGATGTTAGATTAAACCAGGTGTAGAGATCTCCTAATCTTAGAATCAACTTTAGAGGTGGACACTTACTGTTAATGAAGAGGTTAGTTCCCGAACAGGACATCGATTCATTGCAGCCAGTTTGGAAATACAACAATTCATGGCCAGTATCAACAATTTTCACTCCTTCTTCCTCGTAATCCACAATAATCTCGTACTTAATATTAGCCCACACTGAAAATGTAGAAATGACCTGTCGTCCACTCTTCCTCAATTTTAGCCCAACGAGATTCTTTATGAGGTGACATCGATCCGATGAGCTAATAACACACTCATGGTTGACATTTGAACAATAAGGTTTGTCTCCAGTACAATGATTCCAAGTTGGCTTCTCTAGGCATTTAGATGAAGTGCAGGAGTAATGATTTATGCTGGATATGTTAAATGATAGCTGAGTTGAGTATCCTGACATAGCATACATAGATATTGAGCCATCTGATCCTAAAATAAATTGAACTTCCCCAAAATATGATAATGTATGATTGCACGTTTCATTAGCTCTCCAAAAGTTTGAGATTGAACAGAGTTTGATGTTTTCTGGGCCAAATGGTCCTTTCATTGATTCTAAGTTGAATATATCTGAGTTGAGTTTCATTTTCTTAAATAAAATAGAATGCATGAATCCATAAGATTCGTGATTAGTGAGTATAGTTGTAGCTCCATCACAAATTTGACCAGGGTCAATGCTGGAACAGGTGTAGTGGTTCATTAGTCTTCCTTCACATTCTGCAACTACTCTACATAACTTACCTTCAAAAACTGATATAATAGAGAGTTTGTTTATACACTTTCTGTAGGAACCAGCATAGGTCCAAACAGGAAGTGACGTGTATAATGGTATTAAAGACAAGAAGTCTTCTGCTCGCATTAAACGTATGAACTCTCCTTCCCTTTGGATTTCAGCTTTAGAAACTAATTCAATTGAGAGAGGTTCTGGCCAATCTAAGAGATGGAACTTTAGAATTCTTAGTTTAGTTATCATTGAGTAGTTGACTCTACTGCTCATGATTGATGGTTCAACAGTGCTGTGATTCAGCATATTAACTTTTTCATGCTTCTGACCTGACAATAGATAGCCTGAGATCCTCATGTTCTCCACTGCTCTTCTTGCAGACTTCTTAGATAAACTGGTGATGAAGTCGTCATTTAAGTCAGTAGAAAGAATGGATCTCCCATATCTATGCCGACAACAGTTCCCTATTACAATAATATCATAGAAAATTTCATTATCTTTATGGTCTATATTCTATTTGATGATTTTTTGTTAATTAGAGTTGTTTGAAAGACTCCCAATTTGTTTTGTATTATAAAACTTATGTTGTAGTCTATTTGGAAATTCATGTTGTTATCTGATAGTTATACATTAACCAATAGTGGATTAAGCTAATGTCACAGTGCATGTTTTTTTTTTTGTTAATTGATTTAATTTTACTTATATAATTTTAAAGTTTAATTGTAAAAGGAATTAAAAATCCCTTTTGGTGGGCGGTATGTTCGGCACAAATATATATATTGTCTGTCTTGCTCATTAAAGTAGTACAGAATAAATCCTCATACAGTAAAGACGTGTTGTGATTTTCTACGAAGTTCCTACAATCAATACTGAACCTTAATCACTGCAACATATGGGCATCTGATCTCACCAATGGATCCACTTGTTAGTTCTGAAGCCTTCTGACAGGTGCTAAAGTATGTCCTTTTGTCATCTCTGATTAGACAGAATGAATTGTCATTTAGCGGTACAGAATCAGCAATCTTTGCAATTTTAATTATGCCTTCTTCATGATTTTCAGACCCAATCAAGGTTGTTTCGAAGTCATCCATACCTGGCAAATTATGGAAGGATACGCTAATAGACAAATGAGGAATCCAGGAAGGGCAGTCAAACACATCGACGCAGTATCCTCAGCAACTATGAATTCAGCACCAAAGAAGCTACAGCCATTATCACACCTTGCACATCCATTACCTGCACACCCACCAGGTGTGTTGCAGTCAAAAAATGACATCTTATTTACTGTGTTAGGGAACATTCCATGCTTTTTCTCAGTAGAATTTAGGAAATCTACACAAGCTTGCCATGTTGGACACTGTGAGCTTCCTGGACAATGAGAGAATGTTTTTGCAACCACTTTTGATTGTACTGTGGAATAAAGG
Source organism: Mesoligia furuncula (assembly GCA_916614155.1). Lineage (NCBI taxonomy): Eukaryota > Metazoa > Arthropoda > Insecta > Lepidoptera > Noctuidae > Mesoligia > Mesoligia furuncula. Next base: position 15,555,317 of record OU744791.1, on the reverse strand, counting down.
GTATTCTTTGAGCAATAGTACATATTGGACAGCACCTTAATTGATATATATCCTTGAATTTCTCCATCAGGACTCATCAAGTTAATGCATGTAGCCTGACCTACCGGTGGTCCTGATATTCTTATAGCATTAGTTATTTTGCAGATTTTTTGGTTAGCAGCATCATAAATGCATTCACTATGCATAGCTGACAATGTTGTACTATCTGAACAGCATTCAACAACACCCATGGGATACAAGATCAGTATTAGGGACCACAATGTGAAAGTTGCACGGTGTGATCTGTTCTCTGAGGATGTGATGGAGAAGCCAATATGAAACCTTCTCTGGAAAGTCTTGTGTTTATTAGGAGTTCCGATTCGAGTTCCTCTAAATGTATCTTCGTCATTTGCAGGTTTAATAATTACTGATTTTAATTGTGGTTCATCAGAGTTTCTAAGTGGCTCATAGTTGTCTCCATAATGTCTTGGCTTACTCTTACTTGACCAATTTTGAAACTTATGAAGTAACCCTTGAAATTTAACTTTTTTGATAGATCTGGTAGTGCTTATTATGCAATATCTAAGGCATAATTTAACAACTAATCCTATTGAAAGAATAATGGCTAGTAATCCTGATGCAATTAAAGTTTTCTCAGATTGAGTTAAGCATCTCGGATTGACAATCTTATCCAAACATAAAAAACATTGAATTTTGAAGCAAGCATCAGAGACTGGACAAGAAGCAGTCTCTTGCATTATGATTCCCCTCTCCCCATATAGAGTGACAACAGGCTGAGAGCCTCCTTTAACAATACTGTATGGTATTTCAATGGTGTATGCATCATTGGAAGCTGATGTTAGATTAAACCAGGTGTAGAGATCTCCTAATCTTAGAATCAACTTTAGAGGTGGACACTTACTGTTAATGAAGAGGTTAGTTCCCGAACAGGACATCGATTCATTGCAGCCAGTTTGGAAATACAACAATTCATGGCCAGTATCAACAATTTACACTCCTTCTTCCTCGTAATCTACAATAATCTCGTACTTAATATTAGCCCACACTGAAAATGTAGAAATGACCTGTAGTCCACTCTTCCTCAATTTTAGCCCAACGAGATTCTTTATGAGGTGACATCGATCCGATGAGCTAATAACACACTCATGGTTGACATTTGAACAATAAGGTTTGTCTCCAGTACAATGATTCCAAGTTGGCTTCTCTAGGCATTTAGATGAAGTGCAGGAGTAATGATTTATGTTGGATATGTTAAATGATAGCTGAGTTGAGTATCCTGACATAGCATACATAGATATTGAGCCATCTGATCCTAAAATAAATTGAACTTCCCCAAAATATGATAATGTATGATTGCACGTTTCATTAGCTCTCCAAAAGTTTGAGATTGAACAGAGTTTGATGTTTTCTGGGCCAAATGGTCCTTTCATTGATTCTAAGTTGAATATATCTGAGTTGAGTTTCATTTTCTTAAATAAAATAGAATGCATGAATCCATAAGATTCGTGATTAGTGAGTATAGTTGTAGCTCCATCACAAATTTGACCAGGGTCAATGCTGGAACAGGTGTAGTGGTTCATTAGTCTTCCTTCACATTCTGCAACTACTCTACATAACTTACCTTCAAAAACTGATATAATAGAGAGTTTGTTTATACACTTTCTGTAGGAACCAGCATAGGTCCAAACAGGAAGTGACGTGTATAATGGTATTAAAGACAAGAAGTCTTCTGCTCGCATTAAACGTATGAACTCTCCTTCCCTTTGGATTTCAGCTTTAGAAACTAATTCAATTGAGAGAGGTTCTGGCCAATCTAAGAGATGGAACTTTAGAATTCTTAGTTTAGTTATCATTGAGTAGTTGACTCTACTGCTCATGATTGATGGTTCAACAGTGCTGTGATTCAGCATATTAACTTTTTCATGCTTCTGACCTGACAATAGATAGCCTGAGATCCTCATGTTCTCCACTGCTCTTCTTGCAGACTTCTTAGATAAACTGGTGATGAAGTCGTCATTTAAGTCAGTAGAAAGAATGGATCTCCCATATCTATGCCGAGCTGGACTTTCTCTGAGATTGGTGATTATCTGGCTAATTTCTCTTTGGAGACTGTACATTATCCTCTGATTCATAGTTGAGGCTGATTCTAGCAAACACCCATCTTCAATGACTGCATTCGGGTACTTCCAGTCTATAACGTCCTTTATAATGAGCTCAATAGCTAGCTCCTGATATAGAGATTTAGATGTGAATGAGCCGATTGTTGCTGAAGAAGTGATGTATATTTCTCTACACTTATCAAGAAATCCAATCTTAACCTGATCATTGTATGGGAACTTTACACATTTATCGAAAACTCTATTTAACTCACTAGTCACATTGATGTTTTGGCCATCTGAGATTACAGTCACATCTTGGCCATGAGTTGGCCTAATGGTGATGTAATCATCCTTTACTGTGGTGGATATCGCAGTTGCCTGATTACTTTCTCTTTCAGATAAGTGATTGTCTGTTAGTGGTCGGTCAACTGGTGCTGAATCTACCAAGTTATGCTCATCTCTTTCATCAGATGGATCTCTGTTTGATCTTAGCTGAGGCTTCGGAGATAGCTCCTTTAACTCAACATAAGCCTCAGTGGATGCTACTTCCTCTGATTGAGGGAATGTCCTTTTCTGTTGCTGCCTAACTTCAACCAAACTCACTTTATTTCCTTGTTTTACTTTGTTTAACAAATTATTCAGCCATTTTGTTGCATTCTTAGAATCAAAACCATAATTATTATATGTTATAGTGTTATTATAGATATTAATTTCATCAACATTATTGGTAACTGTATTATTTATGTTATATTGGACCTGAGTTAATAGACCACCAGGCCAAACAAGAATAGTTATAGTAAAGAGTAATATGCGGGTAAGCATTTTTACTTAAGAACTATGATTATAGGAAATTAATAATGATTTAATAATAAAATAAGCAAAACCTAATACTAAGAGATACGATATTAAACTAGTAATAAATCCAAAGATTATAGTAGAAATAATGCTAGCTAAGTATAAACTAATGGAAAAGATGATATAAATGAGAATCTTAATGACTCTCCTTGAGAAGTTTAGACAGAGTAAGAAAATATTTACAATTATGATATTGATAACCTTACTATTGTTGGTGTCTCCTTCTCTTTCAGGTATTCCAACAATGCAAGATGAGGCTCTCTGGGTACTATAGGTAGTTAACGCCATGCACATGAACACAAAAGACTTAATGAATTGTTTATCATAAATTTTGTAATAAAATATATAGCGTGAAGATGGGTACCAATACTGTAAGAAGATCAGTTTCGAAACTCTGTTTTCTACCAATCGTTCATATTAGCGACAACAGTTCCCTATTACAATAATATCATAGAAAATTTCATTATCTTTATGGTCTATATTCTATTTGATGATTTTTTGTTAATTAGAGTTGTTTGAAAGACTCCCAATTTGTTTTGTATTATAAAACTTATGTTGTAGTCTATTTGGAAATTCATGTTGTTATCTGATAGTTATACATTAACCAATAGTGGATTAAGCTAATGTCACAGTGCATGTTTTTTTTTGTTAATTGATTTAATTTTACTTATATAATTTTAAAGTTTAATTGTAAAAGGAATTAAAAATCCCTTTTGGTGGGCGGTATGTTCGGCACAAATATATACAGGCTGTTGATTTGCATCCTCGTCAAATTTCAGGAGGTTGTCATAAAAGACATAAATAATCATTTGAAGTACGGTAGGGGGCAATAACTAGTAAGCGCTGCTTTTTTTTTGTTGTAGAAATTTAACAGTATTTCAGAATTAAACCCTTAATTCAAGACAAATAAAACAGAATCACCCGACTATGCACACAGCGACAATGCATGCAGCTGCCATGTAATTCCCCGCACCCGGCCGTCGCGCCGCCGCGTCAATGACCGGTAGCAATAATTTTACCTAATTTTATTTCGAAAATCAGCTACATTATTGTCATAAATTTCTCTTGATAATTAACTCATTTTTGAGCATCATTGGAATACGGAAATCTTACTAATAACAGTAATACTAGTGCGCCAAAGAAAAGTTCACTGACCTGTTATCAGATGATTAATAATATCCTTCAACCTAAAGTTTTCGAAGTGACTTTGTTTTTATTTGTGGATTAAAATGGTTGATTTGAAACTTTCCTTCCTACTTAACGGGCTTAGGACCGGCAATAATACCTACCTTAGTTAGTGTACCGATCTACTAAGTCTAAAAATGATGTTTTCTACGTTTGATGAAATGGAAAGACGTGCTAGTTAAGGGTAAGTACGTGGTATACCTACTTACTTTCAACTCTTAGGTATTATTGGCGTAGTTAAAAATTTGAAATCAACTTATTTACAGTAATAAAATTGATGAAGCTAACAACGTATTTACAAAATGTACAAATAAATAAATTACCTACTTAAGTTACCCGGAGGTACTGTTCGAAATGGCCACCATCACATTCTTGGCACAATCGAGAACGACGCAGCAGGTTTTCGTTCAGCTTACGTAACACTATCACATTCGTTTTTAAAGTGTCGAAAGCACTAATGATCCTCGCACGTAATTCGGTAACACTCGTCACTTCCTCCTTGTACACCAACCTTTTAACGTCTCCCCACAAATAAAAGTCTAGAGGCGTCAGGTCCGGAGAACGCGGAGGCCATGCCACTGGTCCTCCGCGACCGATCCAGTGATCGCCAAAGCTTTCGGTCAAGTACTCGCGTACTTGCCGACCATAGTGAGGGGGGGCACCGTCCTGCTGGTAATAAAGGTTGCGATGGAGTGCCAGGGGAACATCCTCCAACATCTCCTCGACAACGTGACGCAACAGCTCCAGGTATGTGGCACTGTTGAGGTACCCATCGATGAAATAGGGTCCAAGCACGTGTTCCCCTATTATGCCAGCCCACACATTCAGTCCAAACCGCACTTGGAACGCATGTCGTTTGGTTACGTGCGGGTTATGGTCGCGGTGAGCCCACCAATGTTCGTTATGAACATTGTAGACGCCAACTCGAGTAAATAAACACTCGTCCGTCCACAGGATGTTGGCGTCTTGGTGTTCCAACAACCAGCGACAAAATGTAACCCGCACGGCATTATCACCTGGGTGAAGGTCTTGTACCTTGCGGTAGTGAAATGGGTGTTGCAGCTCACGCTTCAGTAGGCGCCACACTGTAGTGTGGTGCACTCCAAAGCGTTGACCAGCCTCACGCGTGCTTGCCCGTGGTTCTCGCTGGAAGTATTCCAGGATGTCTTCCTGCAAGGCGACAGGCAGGCCTACGCTGCCGCGAGCTTGAGCATGCCGGGGAACGTCAAACTGCCGATGATCCCGCAGTCTCTGCGTAGCAGCCAGCATTACGCTCTGTGACGGGGGTTCCCGATCGGGATACCTTTCCACGAACATCCGGATGGCTCCACGTAGGCTGTCTCCACTGATGGCATACAAGCGGACCATCTCCACCAACTCTACGTTGGAATAATTGTCCGTCATTACACTTTGTAACTACACGTCGCGATGTACGGAAATTCGCAAAGCGCACTGGCGAACGCTTCGGCGGTTTCAAAGACACTGTTAGTACTTAGTTCCTTTTCGGCGCCTGCGCCGCCCGGCGAGGCCGAGGGGGCGTGGCTAGGAGCGGCGCGGGAGAGTGATTGGGGGATGGGATTGATTACCTACGAATTTATCGAATGATAGATTCTCCATCGCATTTGAATGTGTGTGTTCATGAAAGCGCGGTTATAGGGCTAGTAACAGACGGGCCGCGTTTAAATACGGCTGGTTCACACTTACGGATTTCCGTAAATAAGAAATAAAATAAAAAAATACCTACCCATTTTATTGTTGATTTGGGTCGAGAATCATTAGCATAATTACGTCCTTGAATTTGACTAGGATGCAAATCAACAGCCTGTATATTGTCTGTCTTGCTCATTAAAGTAGTACAGAATAAATCCTCATACAGTAAAGACGTGTTGTGATTTTCTACGAAGTTCCTACAATCAATACTGAACCTTAATCACTGCAACATATGGGCATCTGATCTCACCAATGGATCCACTTGTTAGTTCTGAAGCCTTCTGACAGGTGCTAAAGTATGTCCTTTTGTCATCTCTGATTAGACAGAATGAATTGTCATTTAGCGGTACAGAATCAGCAATCTTTGCAATTTTAATTATGCCTTCTTCATGATTTTCAGACCCAATCAAGGTTGTTTCGAAGTCATCCATACCTGGCAAATTATGGAAGGATACGCTAATAGACAAATGAGGAATCCAGGAAGGGCAGTCAAACACATCGAAAGCAGTATCCTCAGCAACTATGAATTCAGCACCAAAGAAGCTACAGCCATTATCACACCTTGCACATCCATTACCTGCACACCCACCAGGTGTGTTGCAGTCAAAAAATGACATCTTATTTACTGTGTTAGGGAACATTCCATGCTTTTTCTCAGTAGAATTTAGGAAATCTACACAAGCTTGCCATGTTGGACACTGTGAGCTTCCTGGACAATGAGAGAATGTTTTTGCAACCACTTTTGATTGTACTGTGGAATAAAGGGTATTCTTTGAGCAATAGTACATATTGGACAGCACCTTAATTGATATATATCCTTGAATTTCTCCATCAGGACTCATCAAGTTAATGCATGTAGCCTGACCTACCGGTGGTCCTGATATTCTTATAGCATTAGTTATTTTGCAGATTTTTTGGTTAGCAGCATCATAAATGCATTCACTATGCATAGCTGACAATGTTGTACTATCTGAACAGCATTCAACAACACCCATGGGATACAAGATCAGTATTAGGGACCACAATGTGAAAGTTGCACGGTGTGATCTGTTCTCTGAGGATGTGATGGAGAAGCCAATATGAAACCTTCTCTGGAAAGTCTTGTGTTTATTAGGAGTTCCGATTCGAGTTCCTCTAAATGTATCTTCGTCATTTGCAGGTTTAATAATTACTGATTTTAATTGTGGTTCATCAGAGTTTCTAAGTGGCTCATAGTTGTCTCCATAATGTCTTGGCTTACTCTTACTTGACCAATTTTGAAACTTATGAAGTAACCCTTGAAATTTAACTTTTTTGATAGATCTGGTAGTGCTTATTATGCAATATCTAAGGCATAATTTAACAACTAATCCTATTGAAAGAATAATGGCTAGTAATCCTGATGCAATTAAAGTTTTCTCAGATTGAGTTAAGCATCTCGGATTGACAATCTTATCCAAACATAAAAAACATTGAATTTTGAAGCAAGCATCAGAGACTGGACAAGAAGCAGTCTCTTGCATTATGATTCCCCTCTCCCCATATAGAGTGACAACAGGCTGAGAGCCTCCTTTAACAATACTGTATGGTATTTCAATGGTGTATGCATCATTGGAAGCTGATGTTAGGTTAAACCAGGTGTAGAGATCTCCTAATCTTAGAATCAACTTTAGAGGTGGACACTTACTGTTAATGAAGAGGTTAGTTCCCGAACAGGACATCGATTCATTGCAGCCAGTTTGGAAATACAACAATTCATGGCCAGTATCAACAATTTTCACTCCTTCTTCCTCGTAATCCACAATAATCTCGTACTTAATATTAGCCCACACTGAAAATGTAGAAATGACCTGTAGTCCACTCTTCCTCAATTTTAGCCCAACGAGATTCTTTATGAGGTGACATCGATCCGATGAGCTAATAACACACTCATGGTTGACATTTGAACAATAAGGTTTGTCTCCAGTACAATGATTCCAAGTTGGCTTCTCTAGGCATTTAGATGAAGTGCAGGAGTAATGATTTATGCTGGATATGTTAAATGATAGCTGAGTTGAGTATCCTGACATAGCATACATAGATATTGAGCCATCTGATCCTAAAATAAATTGAACTTCCCCAAAATATGATAATGTATGATTGCACGTTTCATTAGCTCTCCAAAAGTTTGAGATTGAACAGAGTTTGATGTTTTCTGGGCCAAATGGTCCTTTCATTGATTCTAAGTTGAATATATCTGAGTTGAGTTTCATTTTCTTAAATAAAATAGAATGCATGAATCCATAAGATTCGTGATTAGTGAGTATAGTTGTAGCTCCATCACAAATTTGACCAGGGTCAATGCTGGAACAGGTGTAGTGGTTCATTAGTCTTCCTTCACATTCTGCAACTACTCTACATAACTTACCTTCAAAAACTGATATAATAGAGAGTTTGTTTATACACTTTCTGTAGGAACCAGCATAGGTCCAAACAGGAAGTGACGTGTATAATGGTATTAAAGACAAGAAGTCTTCTGCTCGCATTAAACGTATGAACTCTCCTTCCCTTTGGATTTCAGCTTTAGAAACTAATTCAATTGAGAGAGGTTCTGGCCAATCTAAGAGAGGGAACTTTAGAATTCTTAGTTTAGTTATCATTGAGTAGTTGACTCTACTGCTCATGATTGATGGTTCAACAGTGCTGTGATTCAGCATATTAACTTTTTCATGCTTCTGACCTGACAATAGATAGCCTGAGATCCTCATGTTCTCCACTGCTCTTCTTGCAGACTTCTTAGATAAACTGGTGATGAAGTCGTCATTTAAGTCAGTAGAAAGAATGGATCTCCCATATCTATGCCGAGCTGGACTTTCTCTGAGATTGGTGATTATCTGGCTAATTTCTCTTTGGAGACTGTACATTATCCTCTGATTCATAGTTGAGGCTGATTCTAGTAAACACCCATCTTCAATGACTGCATTCGGGTACTTCCAGTCTATAACGTCCTTTATAATGAGCTCAATAGCTAGCTCCTGATATAGAGATTTAGATGTGAATGAGCCGATTGTTGCTGAAGAAGTGATGTATATTTCTCTACACTTATCAAGAAATCCAATCTTAACCTGATCATTGTATGGGAACTTTACACATTTATCGAAAACTCTATTTAACTCACTAGTCACATTGATGTTTTGGCCATCTGAGATTACAGTCACATCTTGGCCATGAGTTGGCCTAATGGTGATGTAATCATCCTTTACTGTGGTGGATATCGCAGTTGCCTGATTACTTTCTCTTTCAGATAAGTGATTGTCTGTTAGTGGTCGGTCAACTGGTGCTGAATCTACCAAGTTATGCTCATCTCTTTCATCAGATGGATCTCTGTTTGATCTTAGCTGAGGCTTCGGAGATAGCTCCTTTAACTCAACATAAGCCTCAGTGGATGCTACTTCCTCTGATTGAGGGAATGTCCTTTTCTGTTGCTGCCTAACTTCAACCAAACTCACTTTATTTCCTTGTTTTACTTTGTTTAACAAATTATTCAGCCATTTTGTTGCATTCTTAGAATCAAAACCATAATTATTATATGTTATAGTGTTATTATAGATATTAATTTCATCAACATTATTGGTAACTGTATTATTTATGTTATATTGGACCTGAGTTAATAGACCACCAGGCCAAACAAGAATAGTTATAGTAAAGAGTAGTATGCGGGTAAGCATTTTTACTTAAGAACTATGATTATAGGAAATTAATAATGATTTAATAATAAAATAAGCAAAACCTAATACTAAGAGATACGATATTAAACTAGTAATAAATCCAAAGATTATAGTAGAAATAATGCTAGCTAAGTATAAACTAATGGAAAAGATGATATAAATGAGAATCTTAATGACTCTCCTTGAGCAGTTTAGACAGAGTAAGAAAATATTTACAATTATGATATTGATAACCTTACTATTGTTGGTGTCTCCTTCTCTTTCAGGTATTCCAACAATGCAAGATGAGGCTCTCTGGGTACTATAGGTAGTTAACGCCATGCACATGAACACAAAAGACTTAATGAATTGTTTATCATAAATTTTGTAATAAAATATATAGCGTGAAGATGGGTACCAATACTGTAAGAAGATCAGTTTCGAAACTCTGTTTTCTACCAATCGTTCATATTAGCGACAACAGTTCCCTATTACAATAATATCATAGAAAATTTCATTATCTTTATGGTCTATATTCTATTTGATGATTTTTTGTTAATTAGAGTTGTTTGAAAGACTCCCAATTTGTTTTGTATTATAAAACTTATGTTGTAGTCTATTTGGAAATTCATGTTGTTATCTGATAGTTATACATTAACCAATAGTGGATTAAGCTAATGTCACAGTGCATGTTTTTTTTTTGTTAATTGATTTAATTTTACTTATATAATTTTAAAGTTTAATTGTAAAAGGAATTAAAAATCCCTTTTGGTGGGCGGTATGTTCGGCACAAATATATATATTGTCTGTCTTGCTCATTAAAGTAGTACAGAATAAATCCTCATACAGTAAAGACGTGTTGTGATTTTCTACGAAGTTCCTACAATCAATACTGAACCTTAATCACTGCAACATATGGGCATCTGATCTCACCAATGGATCCACTTGTTAGTTCTGAAGCCTTCTGACAGGTGCTAAAGTATGTCCTTTTGTCATCTCTGATTAGACAGAATGAATTGTCATTTAGCGGTACAGAATCAGCAATCTTTGCAATTTTAATTATGCCTTCTTCATGATTTTCAGACCCAATCAAGGTTGTTTCGAAGTCATCCATACCTGGCAAATTATGGAAGGATACGCTAATAGACAAATGAGGAATCCAGGAAGGGCAGTCAAACACATCGAAAGCAGTATCCTCAGCAACTATGAATTCAGCACCAAAGAAGCTACAGCCATTATCACACCTTGCACATCCATTACCTGCACACCCACCAGGTGTGTTGCAGTCAAAAAATGACATCTTATTTACTGTGTTAGGGAACATTCCATGCTTTTTCTCAGTAGAATTTAGGAAATCTACACAAGCTTGCCATGTTGGACACTGTGAGCTTCCTGGACAATGAGAGAATGTTTTTGCAACCACTTTTGATTGTACTGTGGAATAAAGGGTATTCTTTGAGCAATAGTACATATTGGACAGCACCTTAATTGATATATATCCTTGAATTTCTCCATCAGGACTCATCAAGTTAATGCATGTAGCCTGACCTACCGGTGGTCCTGATATTCTTATAGCATTAGTTATTTTGCAGATTTTTTGGTTAGCAGCATCATAAATGCATTCACTATGCATAGCTGACAATGTTGTACTATCTGAACAGCATTCAACAACACCCATGGGATACAAGATCAGTATTAGGGACCACAATGTGAAAGTTGCACGGTGTGATCTGTTCTCTGAGGATGTGATGGAGAAGCCAATATGAAACCTTCTCTGGAAAGTCTTGTGTTTATTAGGAGTTCCGATTCGAGTTCCTCTAAATGTATCTTCGTCATTTGCAGGTTTAATAATTACTGATTTTAATTGTGGTTCATCAGAGTTTCTAAGTGGCTCATAGTTGTCTCCATAATGTCTTGGCTTACTCTTACTTGACCAATTTTGAAACTTATGAAGTAACCCTTGAAATTTAACTTTTTTGATAGATCTGGTAGTGCTTATTATGCAATATCTAAGGCATAATTTAACAACTAATCCTATTGAAAGAATAATGGCTAGTAATCCTGATGCAATTAAAGTTTTCTCAGATTGAGTTAAGCATCTCGGATTGACAATCTTATCCAAACATAAAAAACATTGAATTTTGAAGCAAGCATCAGAGACTGGACAAGAAGCAGTCTCTTGCATTATGATTCCCCTCTCCCCATATAGAGTGACAACAGGCTGAGAGCCTCCTTTAACAATACTGTATGGTATTTCAATGGTGTATGCATCATTGGAAGCTGATGTTAGGTTAAACCAGGTGTAGAGATCTCCTAATCTTAGAATCAACTTTAGAGGTGGACACTTACTGTTAATGAAGAGGTTAGTTCCCGAACAGGACATCGATTCATTGCAGCCAGTTTGGAAATACAACAATTCATGGCCAGTATCAACAATTTTCACTCCTTCTTCCTCGTAATCCACAATAATCTCGTACTTAATATTAGCCCACACTGAAAATGTAGAAATGACCTGTAGTCCACTCTTCCTCAATTTTAGCCCAACGAGATTCTTTATGAGGTGACATCGATCCGATGAGCTAATAACACACTCATGGTTGACATTTGAACAATAAGGTTTGTCTCCAGTACAATGATTCCAAGTTGGCTTCTCTAGGCATTTAGATGAAGTGCAGGAGTAATGATTTATGCTGGATATGTTAAATGATAGCTGAGTTGAGTATCCTGACATAGCATACATAGATATTGAGCCATCTGATCCTAAAATAAATTGAACTTCCCCAAAATATGATAATGTATGATTGCACGTTTCATTAGCTCTCCAAAAGTTTGAGATTGAACAGAGTTTGATGTTTTCTGGGCCAAATGGTCCTTTCATTGATTCTAAGTTGAATATATCTGAGTTGAGTTTCATTTTCTTAAATAAAATAGAATGCATGAATCCATAAGATTCGTGATTAGTGAGTATAGTTGTAGCTCCATCACAAATTTGACCAGGGTCAATGCTGGAACAGGTGTAGTGGTTCATTAGTCTTCCTTCACATTCTGCAACTACTCTACATAACTTACCTTCAAAAACTGATATAATAGAGAGTTTGTTTATACACTTTCTGTAGGAACCAGCATAGGTCCAAACAGGAAGTGACGTGTATAATGGTATTAAAGACAAGAAGTCTTCTGCTCGCATTAAACGTATGAACTCTCCTTCCCTTTGGATTTCAGCTTTAGAAACTAATTCAATTGAGAGAGGTTCTGGCCAATCTAAGAGAGGGAACTTTAGAATTCTTAGTTTAGTTATCATTGAGTAGTTGACTCTACTGCTCATGATTGATGGTTCAACAGTGCTGTGATTCAGCATATTAACTTTTTCATGCTTCTGACCTGACAATAGATAGCCTGAGATCCTCATGTTCTCCACTGCTCTTCTTGCAGACTTCTTAGATAAACTGGTGATGAAGTCGTCATTTAAGTCAGTAGAAAGAATGGATCTCCCATATCTATGCCGAGCTGGACTTTCTCTGAGATTGGTGATTATCTGGCTAATTTCTCTTTGGAGACTGTACATTATCCTCTGATTCATAGTTGAGGCTGATTCTAGTAAACACCCATCTTCAATGACTGCATTCGGGTACTTCCAGTCTATAACGTCCTTTATAATGAGCTCAATAGCTAGCTCCTGATATAGAGATTTAGATGTGAATGAGCCGATTGTTGCTGAAGAAGTGATGTATATTTCTCTACACTTATCAAGAAATCCAATCTTAACCTGATCATTGTATGGGAACTTTACACATTTATCGAAAACTCTATTTAACTCACTAGTCACATTGATGTTTTGGCCATCTGAGATTACAGTCACATCTTGGCCATGAGTTGGCCTAATGGTGATGTAATCATCCTTTACTGTGGTGGATATCGCAGTTGCCTGATTACTTTCTCTTTCAGATAAGTGATTGTCTGTTAGTGGTCGGTCAACTGGTGCTGAATCTACCAAGTTATGCTCATCTCTTTCATCAGATGGATCTCTGTTTGATCTTAGCTGAGGCTTCGGAGATAGCTCCTTTAACTCAACATAAGCCTCAGTGGATGCTACTTCCTCTGATTGAGGGAATGTCCTTTTCTGTTGCTGCCTAACTTCAACCAAACTCACTTTATTTCCTTGTTTTACTTTGTTTAACAAATTATTCAGCCATTTTGTTGCATTCTTAGAATCAAAACCATAATTATTATATGTTATAGTGTTATTATAGATATTAATTTCATCAACATTATTGGTAACTGTATTATTTATGTTATATTGGACCTGAGTTAATAGACCACCAGGCCAAACAAGAATAGTTATAGTAAAGAGTAATATGCGGGTAAGCATTTTTACTTAAGAACTATGATTATAGGAAATTAATAATGATTTAATAATAAAATAAGCAAAACCTAATACTAAGAGATACGATATTAAACTAGTAATAAATCCAAAGATTATAGTAGAAATAATGCTAGCTAAGTATAAACTAATGGAAAAGATGATATAAATGAGAATCTTAATGACTCTCCTTGAGCAGTTTAGACAGAGTAAGAAAATATTTACAATTATGATATTGATAACCTTACTATTGTTGGTGTCTCCTTCTCTTTCAGGTATTCCAACAATGCAAGATGAGGCTCTCTGGGTACTATAGGTAGTTAACGCCATGCACATGAACACAAAAGACTTAATGAATTGTTTATCATAAATTTTGTAATAAAATATATAGCGTGAAGATGGGTACCAATACTGTAAGAAGATCAGTTTCGAAACTCTGTTTTCTACCAATCGTTCATATTAGCGACAACAGTTCCCTATTACAATAATATCATAGAAAATTTCATTATCTTTATGGTCTATATTCTATTTGATGATTTTTTGTTAATTACAGTTGTTTGAAAGACTCCCAATTTGTTTTGTATTATAAAACTTATGTTGTAGTCTATTTGGAAATTCATGTTGTTATCTGATAGTTATACATTAACCAATAGTGGATTAAGCTAATGTCACAGTGCATGCTTTTTTTTTGTTAATTGATTTAATTTTACTTATATAATTTTAAAGTTTAATTGTAAAAGGAATTAAAAATCCCTTTTGGTGGGCGGTATGTGCGGCACAAATATATATATTGTCTGTCTTGCTCATTAAAGTAGTACAGAATAAATCCTCATACAGTAAAGACGTGTTGTGATTTTCTACGAAGTTCCTACAATCAATACTGAACCTTAATCACTGCAACATATGCTAATTTTGTAATAATTTTTTTTTTAAATTGTATTTCATTTTAATTTCTCCTGTGTATAAAATTTTTTTGCATGCCTTAATTGGTAGGACATATGAACTGCGCATTTACTCGACATCTTTAAATGTAATTTGTACCATCTATGTTCAGCAATAAATAAATTGAATTGAATTGAATTGAATTGAATGTCAACTAGATTGATGTTAGTAGGGCAGTGTTCCATTCTTGTATTTTCAGCTCTACCACCACCGTCTGCAAAAATAGTATGATTAATGTTTCGTACTTAGTTGTTATTTGATTAATGGTAATTATAAATTGTTTCAATAACTACTTATGTAGAAACTCAATTAATAATTTCAGTTGTTAGAATGGAGGTTAACGGACATACTATGATAATTAATTATTTTAACCACAACAAATAGCTAACCAAGCTAAGCTAAATAAGTTGCTTAGCTATACAACAAAGGAATGATTGCCAGTATGTGTATAATACAAACAACTTTTTCCTAATTATATTGGGTTAAGTACTTGGGTTAAGTACTAGTGATGAAGATAAATTGACTTTTCGCTATTGAGCGAAACAGCCTAAGTCTTAGTGCAGCCAGCGATTGCTCCCATAGAGTGAGACAAGAAGGACACTGTCCCAGTTGAAATGCTCTTTTATATACAAAATCATCCTCAACCAGTCCCATTTGTCAGTCATATCTGAAAATTAAAAACATTGTTATCTTCATACGGTTAAGCTTTTCTTTGAATTCTCAAAGATTGTGTATTTCGTTCTTATAACTATTACATAATAGTTCGTTTCGTTCTTTTAACTATTACATAATAGTACGTAGAAGGTATAATTTATTATTGAGTATGTTAGCTATGATTGCGATAGGTAAGACCCACAAGTTTAGTCATAATTGTGTATGTGCACCGGGAGTCTACGATGAAAACCCATGTCCAGGGAGGTCGAAAGCTAAAATAGGTCTATCTTTGATGATCATCGGTATCAAGGGTAAGTACTTACACGAGCTAAAATAATCTAATAATGAGATACGAACAACTTTTTCGTAGATATATTTGGTTACTTACTTTTATGATTATATTGACTTATAACAGACTTAGGCTCGAGCAAAACAGCCTAAGTCTCGGTGCAGCCAGCTAAAACCTCCTTGTCCTCTATCAGAGAACTTTACAAACGTATTCCTTCTACAAGAAACCACAACAAAAAAATTCCGAAACTATTTAACATAGGCCCATGTTTCTGTATTAAAATAGTAAAAACAATTTAGTATGTTATAAAACATAAAACAACATTCAAGGTAAAACCAAACAAAGATTATTTGTATATTATGGTTTAAAAGTTTCCTATTTTCATTATTTACTTCTACTGTGTCAGTGTTGCCAACTTTTCTCCCGAGTCCACTAGAAGGCGCAATTTTTTTATATTATTTTTATCCTTATTAGCGACGTTCGATCGCCGCTTTGGAGGTCCATTTAAAGATTTGAGAATGAATTACTCATTTAAATATACATATAATTAAAATACAGAATTACTCAAGAAATTAGTGAAGATGTTTGTTAGATACACATTAATGGTTTAACGGTTGATTTATTATCCCGAAAGTATGTTGCCGTGGGATTTTTTTTCGAAATTACTTAAGTACTTTCAAATCGGCAGTGGTTTCCGCATTTGCAAGAAATAAATCGTTAAGGCCTCTGCACACAGCCGGCGTGGCGTGGCGGGGCGCGGCGTGGCGCGGCAGCGACGCGGCGCTGGCGCGGCGGCATCGGTCACACTGCGGGCGCGATCACGTCTCGTCCCGCCGCGCCCATTCACGCCATGTCCGTTTCAACCGCGCGGCCATCTCATAATATTTGATGAAACTTTGCCAGGTATTAGTGCTAATTTGTTACTTTACACACCTCATTTCGTGAATTTGTTACAAATAAAAATAAGACGCTATGTCAAAGAATAGTTGGCCGCTAGAACCGCCACTTGCCGTAAGTCATCGCCCGTGATTACACAGAAACTATACAACGTGTAACAGAATAAACGCAATTCCTGAAAGTAGTTTGTTCAGAATCGGCTTCTGAATCGATTTCCGTCATCAAAAATAGGTGTTAAATTTTGACGGAAAAATCTTTTAAATGACCTAAATTAGAAACACATTATCATGACAAATTAATATAATCGTTGAATCAAGGAAATTGAAACCTTAACTCAGAGCAATAAAGGCTACTTAAACGCACGACATTATTTGTATTTCGCTCACAGGTCGTAATACACACACGTAAATAATATCAATGCATTTTACAATAAAAGTAGTGTGCGTCAAATTAAATAGGTGATTTAACGGAATTTCAACTTTATCTCCAATGTGTAAGGCTTGTTTGAATGCACGACCAAACTTAGTGCGGTCATCAGAGTAGCCCTACACACACAAACAAATTTTAGGCATTATTACAAAATAAAATGATTGAATTTGAAGAAATTTGAAACTTATTGCAAAGAAATAAAGCATTTGTCGGCAACCTCTTTGACGTTTCTGGGAAATGCCGACATACGCGCCGCCCGCGCCGCTACCGCCGAATAACATGAGTATCTAACATTAAAAGCTAAGCTAGTAATCCGCCGGTAGCGACCTAGTGTAGTTGTTCTTCAATTTACTTCCGTGACATTTTTGATTACGTGCGCGATGGCTTTCCGAACCCTGGCTCGCTGTCTTGAAAATGTCGCGTTAGCTTGTCGGGAGTTCAATGACCGTTTTGGCTGCAGTGTGAGCGCCAGGACGATGCTGGATGCAACTCAGCGACTGAGGGACTCTGGGACGTTCCTTCCTAATACGGCTTTGGACAGAGGGACGAATGTGCGGGCATGTGCGAGCATTTGTGACGGTGAAAAGTGATACTGAAGTGCTTACAAAATTGAAATACAATTTAAGAAAGCGTGCTAATAAGTGCATAGATCAAGGCGGCGGTCATTTTGAAACTTTAATAAAAGTGGATCGCAGAAATAGTGCAAATTAATAACCTAAGTGTTAAGTGTAAATAGTCCAGTTCTGTAAGTACCTACTTCTTCCTATCAATACGATTGTGTAAACATTGTTATTATCAATATCACATCTAGCTAATGTTCGGTAATTTAACTATCGTTCATACGGCCATAGGTAGGTATCTAATGCCTACATTAGAACTAGGAACTCACCGTTGGCGCGCGCGCCGCTAAAATTGAACAAACCTAATTTTTAGGTCCATGATACACACGCGCATAATTATGAATAATATCAAAGCATTTTACATTTGGATTCGAGCGCGTTTAATAAAACAGTTGACGTAAGAGAATTTAATCCTTCCGTCCAAATAATAAGGCTTATTGAAATGCACGACCGATTTGTATTCCGCATGTCTCACTAATTGATTTGTAGAGAAATGTCGAAATAGGTAGTAGACAATTTTCTGGTTCCTACGAGCTACGTCCTTTGCAAATGTACCGTATGAATAATGTGAAAGAGCGAGATGCACAAAACCGGCGACCCTTTGAAATCGCGCGCGCGCGCTACCTCCGGGCTGCCCGCGCCGGCCATCTTCAAAGTAAGTAGGTATTTTTTCATGCGCAGCAAAGTTTGCTGTTTGTGATTAAAATCTTGTAAGCACTGATTTTTGTTTCACGTAATTAGCAGTAAACACTCTTATCAGCGGTAGCTAATAATATCGCGAAAGTTACGCATCTGAGATATTTTTTACCCGCGTGTGCCGCACGGAGTCCGGGCGCTTCGCCCTTCGTTAGTTTCGAAGATCGGGTAAAAAGTCGCTGTTTTAAATGCATCCCCGTTACTATGCGTAAAGTCTTAGATTCATGTTGATAATTTCACTTGCTAGAAAATTATCAATCATTACACTGTAAACTCAATTAAGTATCAAAAGTTAAGATAGGCTCGCGTTTGACCACTATCTCACCTGATGTCATGTAAGTAAAATTCGTTCATTGAACTAACGCTCATCTAATGCCTACAGCTATGGTCAGCTGGCGGGCGCTCGAATGTGTGTGTCGCGTCGGCTGCTAACATTGCATGAGTGTGTGTGTAGGCATGTTGCTGCACATACGTTTTGCGTTTAGTAAGGATAACTATTTTATAAAAAACGACCAGGTTTGGTTTAAATTTATTTAATTACGGGTGTTGTTTTAGACTTCTAATTTTATATTCTAATTGGGGTGTCTGAGGTATTGCGCTTAATCCGTTACACGTTGTATAAAGGTCGAAACATACTATTAAAACGCAACGCGATGTGTTGTGTCGACACCCGACGCTCGTCGTGCATATAGGCAACACGCCACGCGATGCTACAACACGTATCGTGTAGTGTAGTCTCTCACGAAAGACTGAAGTGTATTGACGTGTGACGTGGCCATGGATTCGATTCTGCTTGAAGACGAGCTAGATGAAGATTTTGAAGAAGATTTATTGCAGATTTTGGGGATATATTTTGTACAGAAACAGTTAATAAAAAATAAAAATAAAAGACGTACTAGACGCAGACGATACTGGGTTCATGAAATAAATCAAGACAGAGCTATGTACGGTGAATATCACACCCTTTACAAAAAATTGGTTAAAGATAGTGAGAGATATCATATATATTTTCGGATGAATGAAACTGAATTTGATGTTTTACATGACTTTATTAAAGATGACATCTACAAGAAAGGAACAAGTTATCGTGAAGCTATAAGCACAAAAGAAAGACTGGCAGTGGCTCTCAGGTAAGTAAAAAACATTTTCTTTATTATCTATGCCTATTCATTATTATTATAATTAATATAATATTCTCTCAGACTTGTTTCGTCACTTTCGTTTTCAACTTCTTCGTAATGTGCTACATTGTCACTTACATCTTGATGATTCATTACAAAAAAATGGGTATTATTATTCAATGTTCGAGCTGTTTCGGAAAGTACTACATTGTCACTCACATTTTGATTATTCGTTTCTAAAATTGGGTTTTTGATGTTAGTGTTTTTTGTATTTAGATGCGATTTATTTGGATATTGTATTGTTTGGTTCCGAATCACACGTAGCGGCGTCCTCAATAGTTGTTCGCGTTTTTTTAACATATTAATTTCGGCATCATGTATAAGTTTATGCATTTGAAACTTAATATTAACTTTGTCCATCTCAGGTAATTTTTTTAATTGTTTACTCATGGACAGGAAGAAATAATCTGTTTCATCCATCTCTGACATTCTCTTTTGTCGCGCTTCTTGAGAAGATTTAATAACATTAACCATCTCTGTCACAACATTGTCTTCATTTCCTTTCTTATTTCGATTTGATGAAGAGGTTGAAGTCGGAGTCCTTACAGCAGAAGAGCTTGGTGTCGGTGTCCTGACAGTAAAAGAGCTTGGACCAGGAACTGCATTAAAACGAGATGATTCGGTTTCATCTGAGAATTGCAACTCTTGTGTTGAATCGTCAGTTACATCAGACAAGTTTGTGATCGTTGGTCTGCCCTCAAGATGAGACCTTAAAAATTCCATCTGTGCTTCGTATTTCCATGGTACAATTTTAGTTGAGGCTTGGCCACTCTTCTTATGGCGTCTCTTAAGGGCATTGGTAAAACAATTTCTCAATTTTCCCCATCGATCTTTGCAAATCTCCACTGGAAAAAAATAAAGAACACATTAATAAATTTATAATTGTAATTTTTTCTTTTGTTGCAGATTTTTAGCCACAGGGAATTCATTTCGATCATTGGCATTCAATTATAGAATGGGATTCACCACCGTGCGAGAAATTGTAAAAGAAGTCTGCGAAGCAATTTGGAACAAATTGGGCCCAATATACATGCCAGAACCCACCACCGCGATGTGGAAAAAATCTGAAGAAGGGTTCAGAAATTACTGGAATTTTCCTAATTGTTGTGGTGCATTGGACGGCAAACATGTGAATATCACTTGTCCAATAAATGGTGGTTCAGATTTTTGGAATTATAAAGGAGAAAATTCAATAGTACTCCTGGCATTAGTGGATCCTAAATACAAGTTCTTGGTTGTAGATGTAGGCTCATATGGAAAAAACAGTGACGGTGGAATATTCAATAAATCTGCACTTGGAGAGTCTTTAGAACAAGGCAAATTAAGAATGCCTGCTGATAAATCTTTATCTCCCGATTTGGAACCATTACCTGCATAAAGCATGCCTGTAAAAAAAGTTACTATCAATACTAAACCAAAATTTAGTGAATGGCAAAATTTAGTGGGTGTGCTGGCATTAGAAAAAGCAGAGATATTTTATATAATCTGTATCACGAGAAATCATTAACTTCTGATCAAGCCCTTCATAATTATGTAAGAAACTATTCTAAAATATTCAAAAGAGTCTGCGCTGAGGCTAAATCTAAATTAATTAGTAAAAAAATTAGTATGTCTAATAATAAAATAAAAGCTGTGTGGCAGGTAATAAACAAAGAAACTGGAAACACAAAACAGCGAGATCAGAATGAGTTGTCCCTAAAAATTGATAATGAAACCATTTCAGATAAGTTAAAAGTTGCTGAGACACTAGAAAATTTCTTTACCAACATCCCAATAGAGGTTACAAAGTCTCTCCCCTCATCACCTATACTAGCTGAAGCTCTTCTTAAAGAAAACTTTAATAAGGATATTCCAAGCTTTGCATTCAAACCCATCTCTGTTGACACAATTAAAAAAGCATTTAAAAGTCTTAACATAAAAAACACTGAAGACTTATGGGGGATTTCTGTTAAGGTTCTTGGAGATATTATTGACACAATTGCCCCTGCCCTAACAAGCATATTTAATCAATGTTTAGACAGCGGTACGTTTCCTGACTTAATGAAACATAGTAAAGTAGTACCAATTTTCAAATCGGGTAGTAAGTCTGATCCCTCCAATTATAGACCTATATCTGTGCTTCCAGCATTGAGCAAAATCGTTCAGATGTTGTCACATTTTAATTCAAATGGGATTTTACATAGTCGCCAGTTTGGTTTCACGAAAGGTAGGTCGACGACAGACGCGGGAGTAAAACTCATCAGTCACATTTTGGAATCCTGGGAGAGGTCCCAGGATGCAATTGGCATTTTCTGTGACCTCTCAAAGGCGTTTGACTGCGTTGACCATAATACACTGATCTGTAAATTATACCATTACGGAATTCGTGGACAAGCTGCTGATCTTGTTCTTTCCTATCTGTCAAAGCGGCAGCAAAAAGTAAACGTTAACGGGGCGACGTCATCGGGGTCTCTAGTTAAGATGGGCGTGCCTCAAGGCTCAATTCTTGGCCCTTTCCTATTTCTAGTTTATATTAATGACCTTCCTTACATGATGGCTAACTTGTCGGATATCATTTTATTCGCTGATGACACTTCCCTTATTTTTAAAATAGATAGAAAAGATACGGATGTCTTACATGTTAACGATAGTCTGGCTGTTCTTTCAAAATGGTTTGCAGCTAATAATCTTTTACTTAATGCGAACAAAACTAAATGTCTTAAGTTTTCGTTACCAAATGTACCTCAAGTGGGTCTGAATTTAGAACTTGATGGCAAAAGACTAGATGCTGTTACGGAAACTGTATTTCTAGGAATTACTTTAGATTCAAAACTACAATGGGGCGCACACATTAGAGCTCTCTCAAATAGATTAAGTTCAGCTGCATATGCAGTAAGAAAAATAAGGCAGTTGACAGATATAGCCACAGCTAGGTTAGTATACTTTGCTTATTTCCACAGTATTATGTCTTATGGTGTTCTGCTGTGGGGATCGGCAGCTGACGTAGATTCAATTTTCATTTTACAGAAGAGGGCAATCCGCGCAATCTATAAAATGGGTCCTCGCGAGTCTCTTAGAAACAAATTCAAAGAAATTGATATACTAACTCTGCCTTCTCTTTATATTTTAGAAAGTATTTTGTATGTTCGCAAAAACTTAGGACTCTTCAAAATAAGAAGCGATTTCCATAATATAAATACACGTAGTAAAAATGAAATTGTGTTACCTAAATTTAGATTAACTAAAACTAGCAAGTCATTTCTTGTAAACAGCATCCGTTTTTATAATAAGTTGCCAAAGCCGGTTACAGAACTTAGCGATGGAAAGTTCAAAACCCTCATCAAACGTGTCCTAATCAAAAAAGCATATTATAAGATTAAAGACTACGTTGAAGACAAGGTAGTCTGGCAATAATTCCTTCTGCACATGTGGCTTCCCTGGCTTCTCATTAACGGCATAACTATGTAAATGTCTATTAACTGCTCTCAAATTACGATGTTAAATTTTTATTTTTTTATTTTTCTTTTACATACTCTTTGACATAATTTCTTTATTATTCTTTATTATTTGACATTATATACTTTTTGACATAATTTCTTTACTATTTGACATTATATACAGACAATTCAAATTTTCACCTCTTTATTAGTGGTTTTAATGGGAATCATAACACTTGGTTTAAGTAGGTTTTTATTAATATTTTTTTTATTTATCCTTTTGATAGATTCTTATTTTGTAAATGTAAGGACTTTGTAGGCCTTATACACTTTAGATCTGTAGACCATTTTTTATTCTATCAAGTACTTGGTACTTGTTGACAGGCCTGCGCTGTCCTCCCATACCTACTGTAATCTGGAAACATTGTAAAAGCCAATTATTTTTAAAAAGAGTAACCGTGGAGTTTCTTGCCGGTTCTTCTCCATAGGAAACGACCAATTGGAACCGTGCACCTAGCTTCTGACGTTTCATAAGTGCCCATGTTGGTTTATGTGAAATAAAACAGTTTGATTTTGATTTTACCACACGTAATAGTGGCAGATGAAGCTTTTCCCTTGAAGTCGTATTTAATGCGGCCGTATAGTAAGAATGATGTTCGCAATAATGAACCCAATAAAATATACAACTACCGGCTAAGCCGTGCTATACTTATCGTTGAAAATTCTTTCGCCATTTTAAGAGCAAGATGGCGCGTTTTCGCCAAACCTATGGAAGTACAACCTGACATGGTGGACAAAATTATTTTAGCAACATGTTGCTTACACAATTATTTAGGTATTGATACTTTGCCATCTGACTGTCAAATACAAGATGATAATGAGACGCCATTGGGACCTACAGCTTTGGAGGACTTGGACACCTTACGCAGAAATTCTACACAACATGCTTTTTCTGTCCGAAATAAATTTAAGGAATATTTTAATTCCAACGAAGGTGCAGTGCCGTGGCAAGTAGATATTGTAAGGAGAGGAAGACAAAATACTTTGTAAATCTATGTTAAAGTGTATTTTATAATAAATTGAATTGAATAGCAGCTTTGTATTAATTTCAACTCCTCGACGCGTTGCTGAGAAAAAGGGTCTTGAAAGACAGACGGACGGACAGACAGACGGACAAACAAAGTGATCTTATAAGGGTTCCTGTTTTCCTTTAGAGGTACGGAACCCTAAAAACAAGCAGGTACTTACTAATAAATGTAATTAATGAGGTACCTATTTTTATGATAAATAATTAGAAACTGTATAGGTACTGATAGAAAGTAGGTAAGTAAATGGGACAAATTACATTTTATTGAAAACTTACCTGTAGTATGCAATTGTTCTGCAATTTCTTCCCAAGCATTATTTCGAATACTATGATCACGATAATGAACTGAACTCATATCATACAACACTGAGTACCGTTTCACTAATTCTATTAATTCTTCATCCGACATGTTAAACCAATTTTTAAACAAAAACTAACATATTTATTTTCTTTTATCATAACCTTAAAAATGTTCTCGAAAGAATGACACGTGGCGTCGGGTGTTAACTAGAAACACACTGCGCTGATTCGTCGGGTGGCGTGTCCCCCCCCTCTCCCGGCAACACGCTGATCCAAATCGATTGGATGTTGCGGCCTGTGGTCACATAGCGTGTTGTCTATGCGCTTCTGACCATAATAAATATATGGAATGGATAAGTACTGACATGCGTCGGGTGGCGTGGCGTAGCGTCACGTTTTGATAGTATGTTTCGACCAATAATGCAGATAGACGAATGATGCATCAAAAGAAAGGTCTTAATTTGTTACAAAAATAAAATTTTGTGTAATCACGGGCGATGACTACGGCAAGTGGCGGTTCTAGCGGCCAACTATCTTTGTCACAGCAACTAAATTTTATTTGTAACAAATTCACGAAAAGAGATGTGTAAATTAACAAATTAGAACTAATTCCTGGCAAAGTTTCACCAAATATTATGAGGTGGCCGCGCGGTTGAAACGGACATTTCACGACGACCCTGTCGCGACGCGACACTTACCGCTTTGATTCAACTCTCTTCCTATAGATTCCCAAAGTTCATTTTTAAGAACAGTGTTTTTATACTGCCTATGGTCCAAATCGTACAAACATACGTGAGCGCGAACACATTCAATTAGTTTTTCGACATCCATTTTTTGTAAAATAATACAAAATCACGTTCACGCTCCGTCCCGTCGGACGCGACGTATTCACGCCACGCCGGCAGTGTGACTGCCTCATACGTAAACCATACAACACAAAGCGTCGGCGTCCCGCATCGCCCCGCCCCGCCGTTTCTGACTTGTATTCCCGCTCGGCGCGGCGGTGGGGCGTGGCGCGATGGTTAAGGTATGATTCCGATGTCGGCAGCACGCATCAGTGCTGCCGCGGCAGTGCGGTCGCAGCACTACTGGTCCCCATACATTCTCTATAGGTTTATATGAGATTACATTCCGAGCACGGCAGCAATGTCGCGCAGCATTACTTAGTAAATTATTTATTTTTTTATTTTTCAAAAACTTTTTTTACATAGCAGGCAAATTACGATTTTGTAACCTATGAACATCCGTGCCCTTTAAAATTCTATTTATCATATTGCACCAATTCATTATTGTGAACCATTGTCTTGTGTTCGGTACAGTCAATGAAATCAAATGAATACTTGGATAAAATGTAATCTTTTACATTTAAGGCTATATATAGGCACCTTCGGATGGGTAGTTTAACCGTTTTTCGCTGCTGTGTATTCTCGGTGGTTTATCCAGTCGTGGATATTAGTTCGGTCGCTTGTAAGGTTATTTTTACAAGGACTACATTTTATGTTTATTTTTTCAAAAATGTTGCGTACTACCCATCCAGCAGTGTAGGCTCGCGAGTGGACATTTAATCTTTGCCGTCGAGCCTGTTCCACAATCACTTCAATACTTTGACCTTGAATTACTTCTTCAGTAAACAAGGACTTTAAATTTATTACTTGGTCGGCCGGGTCATCCTCACAAATGTTTGGTTGTGAAATTTTATGATCCTGGTTATCAGTAATGAATAATTGAAGGTGCAATTGAAGCTGTGGGTCAGTATTACGGTAATTATATACCTGACCAAAAAGTTTTCTATAGGATCGGAATTAAAATATCTGGGTCTCATTATTTTTATATTATTGCTTTTAAAAATCTGCCACAGCCTCATGTAACTTTTTAATGTAACAATAAAATTTACCAAAGAGGGCACAGACTTTTCCTTTCCATTCGAATCGACATATGTTATTTTCTCCAATTTACGAATTGCCTCTTTCCAAAACTGGCGATGAGGTGATTTTTCTACCACCGCTGTTCTTAAGATTTTTCCCTTATTTCTTTTAGAACATATTGCAGCTCCATTGACGCTGTCGAACAACTGGTCAAAAAATAAAACATTTTCTGCCGTGTTTTCTGTTGTACCTACTACTGACTGGTCTTCCATCTGCATAGTGAGCTGAAAAAAAGAAACTTTTATTCTACTATAATAAAACGAGTTTACTGAAAGTAATGAACCCAAAAACTACTGAACGGATTTTCATACGGTTTCATCAATACATAGAGCTTTCATGAGGAAGGCTGTGTACTGTAAATTGGCTAAAATATGACAATGGTTGTTGAAGATGTCAATAAAATCATGCCAACTGGGAGCTTTACTGGCGTGCGGCGCGTTAACCAATCGAGTCGAGATATAATCAAAAACATAAGTGGTTGTACATCTTGAAGACGCAAGTTCATTAAACGATTCTCCTTACTTTACAAATACCCACCACTGGGCCATACGGTCAAAACATAAATGGTTGTACATCTTGAAGACGCAAGTTCATTAAACGATTCTCCTTACTTTACACGTACCCACCACTGGGCCAGTCTATTCACGCCAGTAATTTCACCATTAGTGGTGATCATTCACAAATGTTTCTGAATGTATGTAGAACTAAGATCTGAAATATAACTGAATTATACTAACCTGGTTCTTGATTTGAAAGTAACTGGTCACGTGCTGTGTCTGCTTTCAGCCTTCTGAGCGCAGATTGAAACGCAGCACCCTGGTCACAAATTAAAGCAACTGGCTTCAGCCCACATCCTACTACAGCAGAAATCACATCCTTCAAAAGTATTTTGAGTTCAAGCCCTGAAGTAGCTCCTTGGCAATAGTAATAGGCCACTGGTTGCTGCCATTTAAAAACTGCTCCTCTCAGTCCTCTCAGCATAAATAAGGGAGCATGGTTAGCAAACTGCTGTTTTTTAATATTCAGCTCTACAACAAAGCCATTGATTTTGTCATTATTTTTGTTATAGGCTATGGCAGTCTCTAATGACATTTCATCTAAGACTACGGAACACATTTTCTTGTTGTTCTCCCATGTTGCAACCTGGAAACCCATAAATTAAATTAATATAAGTGGAAATATATTATTTCAAGTTAAGTGAGAGCCCAAGTAGAAGTTTTGACTGGTCAGAAAAACAATTATGACCATAAACTACGTATCTCACTTTTTTAAATTTAAGTCTACCAGTTACTAAATGATACTGCCTGAAACATGATAGGGTAAAATTGGCTTGCTTGTGTATGTGTTACTGTAAAAGCCCGAACTGCGGTAAATCTTAGGATTCCGAATTGTTCTATAATAATCTTTAATTTCGAACTTTTACCGGCGTTCAGTTGGTAAATCCTAGGTTTTACCGCAGACACCGGTAAATGTCCGAAATCAAAGATTTAAATACACTCGAGAGCAATGAATTAGGGTCACATAAAGAAACCTGAAAGTCTCGGAAACTGAGAATGCTAGCCAAATGAAGTAAGTTGAAGTTGACAAAGAAAAGAAGAAGAAGAAGAGAAGTCCTAGAAGTTGTCCGAAAATTCTCTTTAACCCGAGGGCAAGGATTCAAAAAATGCAACTGCCTTAAAAAATGCTCGACGAAGAAGTGCGCTTGCAAGTCATCAGAATTACTTTGTAATTCTAAATGCCATAATAGTTCACCATGTTGCAACAAGTGAAATCCTTTTCTGAACTGATTAGATTAAGAACGTTTAGCTTACTCGTACCTAGCGTAAAGTAGATGTTATTAGTGAAAAGTATTTTTTTTGCGTTTTATTTTTCTAAATCATGTTTTAAGACTTGACTAATAATAATAATAATGATTATACCGAATAACGAAATGATTATCAAAAGACTGTTTTGTTTCTGATTTGTGTTATCTGTATCTATCTCGTTTTATTTTTCTAAAGAATGTTAAAAATGTTTTAAGACTTGACTAATAACAATTTATAATTATAGTAACAGTATTGTTGAATAAATAGTTTATGATTATTAACTGCATTGTTATACTTTGAAAATTAACGTTTCCCGGTATATGTGGTAAAACCTAAGATTTACCGATTGAATGCCGGTAAAAGTCAGAAATTGATGATTATTAGAACAATTCGGACTTTTACCGGCGACACTTGATAAATCTTAGGATTTACCGGTAAATCCTAAGATTTACCGCAGTTCGGGCTTTTACAGTAACATATGTATTTCATAAAAGAAATGAGTAAAAATAATGATGTGCGTAGCCGACGCTACCCTAAGAATAATTCAGGAGGTAATTTTCAAAAGCAGTCAAATCCATTTTATGCCAAATTGAGAAAAGTGAACTTTTGTATGCCGTCATGATGTACGCTGTTGTGACGCTTTGGATGGTAAATATAGATTACTATGGATCAAGATTATTAAACAATAACAGAAATAAAGTTAATGCTGTGATTAAAAACGGATTTGACTTATTTTGTTCCTAGGGTGTGGATTTGACTAATTTTGTTAAAAAGCTATCAGGAGTTGATTAATTTTGTTAGGAAGCTGTCAGGATTTGACTACTTTTGAACAATCCAACTAAACGATTCAAATAGGGTTGTCATTGGTTCTATGCTATACGGAAATTGCTTAAATAATAAATGAAATAGTTGACATGAAAATCACAAGTCTTCATTTATTTAAACAACATTTAAGACGTATCTAATGAACTTAGTACCTATTAACATGGAACAGAATACTCTTCATTCAAGATCGGTCTTCATTATACTTACTAATATTTTTATCTCACAATCATATGACACAACTTTCTATGAATTTGTAAAAGTATGGCGTAGGTGTATATATAATAATGTTTATTATTGGCTCATTCCTAATGTTTGTCCAACCATCCAATGCAATGTGCACAACTTTGGCTTCTTTGATGTCTGCATCAATTTTATATTTGATTTTTACATATTCTTCTTCCAGATACGTTGTAGATAGAGCTTTTCTATCGGGTGGATTAAAAGTCGGATTTAACATCTGGAAAAATTGTTTCCATAGTGGACGTTCCACTAGGGCCAACGGCTGTCCAGATACATAGATTGCCCGTGCAAGAGCGCGCTGGGCATTTTTCTGAAAATAACAAATAATGTCGAATGAAAAAAAAATCTATACTTTATAATAAAGTCGTAACGAAGTCAAAACTGTACATTGAATATTTTTTTAAAGAATACTCGATTGACATGTTTTACAATCGATGCCGAAGTCAAAAACATTTTTGTCTATCTGTTTGTCTGTAGGTTTGTCCGGGATTAATTAAAAAAATACTTCATAGATCTCATTGGAATTTTGCATGAATCAACACGTAGGCTATAAATTATCACGCTATCACCTTTGTGGAATGAACATTTAACTCTTATATCTATTTACCTAACCGTTACAGCATATCTATCTATATCATATGTGTCGATGAATGTATATGAATGTAGTCTAAAGTAAAAACCAACCAAACGTAATTAATTGATTTGTTATGAAATAGCCAAATAAACTTACCTCATCAAAGGGTTCCAGACGTTTATCATCCGAACTTAGTGTTGAATTTGGTGATTCGATATTTGAAAAGATCGAATTTTCCGAATATATATTGCTGTTGCTGTTAGTAGCATCTGATAAAGCCGATTTGGCTTTTAAGTTCGATTTCACAATTGCAGGGCATTTCGTGCAGTTTAGTATCAAATGCTTGGTCATCCGGGTAGCATTTGTATTCTTATAACTTTGACCACAAAACTTACACAAAAATACAGATTTTCTATTCTCTAATATTTCTCTGTAAAATTCGTACACTTTTCCCTTTGGTTTCATTATGTACTTTGAAAGCGAACGACCTATGACGGAACCACACACGCGGCACAAAGCAAACTGACGTGAATACACTTCGACCGCTCATTCCGTACTAACCACAGCGAAGTGCAACAGGAGGGTAGCGGGGGAAAGGGGGTGGGGCAGCAACCATGCGCACGCGGTTGGCACGTCGGCAGTGTATTTTTTAGTTATTATTTTACATACTATTGTAATTTGGATAGGTATTCATTTTCTTAGTATTATTTATAAATGAAAACCTTTTATGTTTAGAATCAATAAGTAAATAAGTTTAGTACAGTTGCTAGTTATGGCACCACTGTCCTATTTATAAACTACAATGTAAA
This sequence comes from Mesoligia furuncula, assembly GCA_916614155.1. Taxonomy (NCBI): domain Eukaryota; kingdom Metazoa; phylum Arthropoda; class Insecta; order Lepidoptera; family Noctuidae; genus Mesoligia; species Mesoligia furuncula. Next base: position 15,524,754 of record OU744791.1, on the reverse strand, counting down.
TTAAATTTAATAATTAAAATCATCATAATTATCTGTTTCATGTTAAATACTGGAAGGAGCACATACATGTTTTAAGTTCTCATAAGTTCTCGTCTGTTCTCTGCTCACGAGAATATTCTAGAACATTCCCGTTCCGAGAATATTCTCATTTTGAGAATCTTCCTTTTTCCCATCACTAACCCAGACAGGCGCTTTATTTTGTGTAAATTATTCCATCACCACTGCTCTAAAAACGGTGAAGGAAAACATCGTGAGGAAACCGGAATATCCTAGAACCAAAAATTCGAAGACATGTGACATCTACCAACCCGCACTGGGCCCGCGTGGTGGATTACGGCCCACTACTTCTCACTGAGAGGAGACCTGCATCCCAGCAGTGGGAACGTTATAGGCTGAATATGTAAACATTTTGTTATGTCGAACACACATGGTTTTATTAAATTCTTAGCGATAGTGTGTACTTCACCCGCCTTTGCAATGCGATAGCTAACTAAATAGCTTTGCTGCATACCCCTCACAAACTATAAAATATTCACCTATGCTGATGATACTGCAGTTATTGTTCATGGAACTGATTGGGAGCATCTGAGAACTACTGCCGAAACCTCACTTAAATCTGTTATGGGTCGGGTGCAGCTAAATCTTCTCACTCTGAACCTGGACAAGACCTTCTTCATCCCGTTCGGGCTACGCCCTGGTACCAAACCACCTACAGGCTTTGTCATTAACGCCCACACATCTAATGTCCATATATCCTGCTCATGCTTTTCTCTTCGTGAGGTAATTCATCTTATGTATTTGGGTGTGGTTATTGATAGCGGACTCAACTGGTACTCACACTTGGATACTATTTCTAAAAGAGTTAAAAGAATGATTTATATATTCAAGATACTTAGGTCTTCGGCTGACTTCAACACGATTAGAATGGTGTATATTGCTATATGTCAGTCCGTCATCACCTATTGCATATCAGTGTGGGGAGGCGCCGCTCGGACAAAGTTTCTTAAGTTGGAACGAGCACAAAGAGCTGTCCTGAAGGTGTTGTCAAAAAAGCACTTTAAGTATCCTACCCAGGGGGAGTCAACTCTGTTAGGATTGGATGGCTCAGTAGGTGGGTTTGATATAGGGATTCCAGTACCAAAAAACAAATGTTAAAAATTCGATGTTAAATGGCAACATCAACGTTTTCAGCAAGGAGTACGTCGGTTCCGAATTGCGTCAAAAGCGATTATTTCGCGAATCCGACCAACGTGCAACGTCACAAATAGTACCCAATAGTCCTTATTTTTGTGATTATTAAAGGAGATGGCATTTTTTGGCATTACTAATTTTGGAAAGCTACAGAATTCAAAGCTATTTTTAAAAAAAGCGCTTATTTTTATGTACTGATAGCCAGATTAACTTTATTATTGACAATGGGGATAAAATCTCGATAAATATGAGTAGGTAACTTGATTTGATCGAACACAGAGCGGCCGGATACTAGGTTTTTTTTTATTTTTTTACTGACTTCAAAAAAAGGAGGTTTTACACCGCATTATATTGTAGTCTTTGTTTCAACCTCCTTACCCTAAACATGAACACCCACTAAAACCCATAAACATGACTCTTTAGAAGATGACATTTCACGTCATGTTATTTATTTTATTTCGACAACTTCACAAGTCACATTCATAGATAAAAATACTAAATGTACAAGTCACATTCGCTCGCTCGCTACTGTTTTGTGCTGGTGTAAATGTTTTGTGCTCCCAAAGTTTTACGTGGATCTTTTCAACGACCTGGCTTGCTTTTGGATTTCGAAGACTCCTACCTTTCTGAACAAGCGTTGCGAGACTTGGACCTCTATGTGTTTGTGTGTTTAACATTACGAGTCAACCACGGATCGCTGCCTAAACTATAACTATACTATCTACCTTCTTGTACCGTTGGGCACCGACAGGTGTGTGTCAATTGTGGATCTTCTACAGCACGTTCCAGAAATCAACAATTACGGACTGATTCGGACAGGGAACGGGGCGTATATAAAGTGATTCGAGAATGGAATGGTACCTACTTGGCATGGGCACGGCATCAAGATAGCCTGTCTCCCCCTGCACCTTTCTTAGATAATATATTGCTAATATATGATGAATTGTCTGTGTGGTGCCGGACTTAAAGAATACCACCACCCCTTACTTCCCGTGGGTGTCGTAAAAGGCGACTAAGGGTCGTACCGGAGAATGGGCAGCAGCGTTCTCTATGTATTCCACCATCATACCATACTGCGATCGCCAACCCGCCTGCCAAGCGTGCCGATTATGGCAAACCCTCCCAAAATTGGGGGAGGCCTATGTCCAGCAGTGGACGTCTATCGGCTGAAACGACGATATGATGAATAAAATATTATGATTAAATACCTTCTGGTTTTTTATTGTACCTACAATAATCCTGTCATTCTTAGGTAATTACCATTAACAATATTATATGCTTAGATTCCGATAAGTGAGTCTTTAAAGTCTCCTGAGTTTTCTGTGACTACCTACTATGTTTAATTAAAACTGACAGAGTACACTCAGGCTGCGTTTCCACCAGAGATGAGCGATAATGCGTAGGTTAAAACTAACCAATAACAACGCTAACTTAGTTCAAGCTATGAAAATGAAGCGATGTTATTGGTTTGTTTCACACACATCCCTCGCTACGCATCCTCGCACATTTCTGGTGGAAACGCAGCCTTAGACTGCCATTAGGTCTATTATATGATCAGTGAGTAAATCTTTGAATTAAACAAACTTCAACAACTAGTTATCATTTTTCAAGTCATGACAAAGCATAATTAGCAATATGTTATGCATACAATAAACATTTATGCGTTAAAATTGTAATAGAGGTAAAATAACCTAAAATGAATGCACTTAACCTCACTTTTACAAAAATTAAGATTTCTCTTGAACCCCATTGTTATTATTTTTTATTTATTTTTTTAACAAAAGCTCTTAATATTCCCTTTCAAACCATGCCACTTTTATTTTTGTAGTAACTAAAAAAGTTTAATGCCAGCGTTTATTGAACTTCTGCCATTCTCCTTTGGTCGGATTCGCGATTTAATTAATCGCTTTTGACGCAATTCGGAACGCGGGGATGTGTTCTGTGGTTTTCAGTCAAACGTCAAAGTTTAAAAAATTCAAAATGGTTTTTCAAACGGTTCAAAACAAATAATCGTTAATTAATTGCGTGTGTGATTGGTTTTTGTTGTCGTTTTTCCTGTATTTCGTGTGATTTTCCGTTCAAATTGTCGAGTTGAGTATTCTGCTCGAGACTCCGAATACGGGATACCATACCGCAGCATTTTGTTGTTTTAGAAGCCTAGTGACTTTTTAGCTTAGTGACTCTTATTTTGTGTTTATTTGTATTCTTTGGTCAGTGAATCGGTGAAAAATTATGAGGGACAATAACCGAAAATGTGCAAAATACAATGCATCCACAACTTAAGATTCGGAACTGATCTTACATCGTTTTCCGAAACCAGGACCTTCCAACTTACAGCGGTATGTATATTAAATAATCCAAAGTATAGTACCAATTTCAATCAGTAATAACATTCTGTTGTTGATAAAAAAATTCAACCCTAAAATCATGTTTTCAGGTCGGTAGCATGGGCAAAGTTTTGTTACCCAGAGGAGAACTGGAATTCTGTGAAATTTCAGAAACGCCTCTTTGTAAGCCATAAAATGCTTTGTTCTAAACATCCGCCCCTAAGACGACCCACTGACCATTTTCCCGAAAGTACAATTGTCCAAGACCGTTTGCAAAGGAAAAAGCTGCATAGATATTCCATTCCATCTGAACTCTCCACCACATCACAGCTCTCAAGTTGAGATGTCCATTGCTGACATTGGATCCAATCAACAGCCTGGAACTGGCTTCGCCCGCATGGTATGATGATAAAATTCCTGTCCTATGTCCTTCTCTAAGGTTTAATCTATTTCTGTACTATTTATTTGTCAGAAAATTGTTACAAAGTTGTTACATACTTTTAAAAGTTCATACAATTCTGCCGTTTCCGGCGTAAAAATACATTTTCAGGGTTTTGGTTATCTTGTTAGATATAACATTGAATTAAATAAATTAGAATAACATTCAAATTGAAAATTAGTCAAATATTAGGAATGGAAATGTCAAAAAGATTAAAATTAAGTCAAAGAGATAATAAGAATAGAATATAATTATTCTAATATTTAAGTCAAATTTCATTTCATTCATAAAATCATTAGTTGAGTAATAGCATTTATATGAGATAATTGAATAATTTAGATTTAAATGTCCTAAAGTTAAGAGTTTTAAAACAGTCTGGTAGTTTATTATAAACTTTGGTCGCCATACAAAATACATTATTAGAAAATAGTTTAGTATTTCGTCTACGTTCACGAAGCATGTGGACTTTGCGGCTAGGTCTAGATACAAGATCATTATGCAGATTAAATTCATGCTTATTTGGGCACACAAAAATACAAATTTCAAAAAAATATAGTGCTGGGAGTGGTAAAATTTTTAATTTTTTAAATAATGGTATTTTGTATCTGTTTTAGTCTTCACATTTGGAACAGCCTGGAACTTCAAAAGCAACAATTTCAACTACTGATATTGTGCAGACTCCAAACTCATCCGGTGTAAGTAAAATGTTTTTTATTCATGGTTTTTTTAAATGTTCCATACTAAAATCGCCAACCTTCACTTTATACCACTCACACTTACTTTATACTACTACAACTTTTTTTTTTTTTTTTTGGATGGAAAATCATCAAATGACTCCTTCCGCTCTGAGTGGAACGGAAGGGAGTGTCAGACTCTTACTGACTAAAACCCACCCGTGTTCCTACCTTAGCCCTTTATGGTCCGGGCCAGCGGTAACCCTTTCGAACAAACCCGCTGGACTACTACTACTTTACGTGTACTTTATCACTCTTGCATCTGTCTGTCGTCACAGTTGGTTTTTTTGGGTTCCGTACCCAAAGGGTAAAAACGGAACCCTATTACTAAGACTTCGCTGTCTGTCCGTCTGTCCATCCCTCTGTCTGTCACCAGGCTGTATCTCAAGAACCGCGATAGCTAGACAGTTGAAATTTTCACAAATTATGTATTTCTGTTGCCGCTATAACATCAAATACTAAAAATAAAATAAATATTTAATGGGAGCTCCCATACAACAAACGCGATTTTTTTTGCCCTTTTTGCTCGATATCAAAAATGGCAACAGGTAGGCACTTGAAATATTCAGAAAATACTCAGTTGTATTTTAACTTTAATAATAAATAATAAAACAAAATAAAATAAATATTTAAGGGGGGCTCCCATACAACAAACATGTTTTATACATAGGTATACCAACTGAAAGTAGACCAATGAAATTGTGAAATGAGTGGCAGGTTCTACTGTTCCTAAAATTGTGAATAATAAATTTATGTTCACACTTAATTTACATTCCTCTATTTTTGGTTTTAGGCTAAATCCACTGAAAAAACTGATAAAGGAAAGCGACTAATTAAGGGGCTTACTTGACCTAAAGTGCGGTCACTGTCGAACTTCATAGAAAAGAAAGAGAAGCGCGATGACACAACGCTGGTAATTTGAAGAAAAAATTTGAATTACAATTCAAAATCTGATCAGATAGACGGATTTCAAGACCATGGAGGAGAGTATGGACGAGATCCACAAATAGCAAGTTATGCTCTAGTGTTCATGATTTTATGTATAAGGAAAAGAATTAAACAGCCTGTGGCATATTATTTGTCAGGAGATCATGTCACTGCAGACAGATTAATGATTTTGATCAAAAAGGTACATTATTGTATTGCAATTATTTACACTTATTTACTGTTTAGTTAACTGAAAATCATTTTCTATTTGTGACCCTATAGTATGTTATTTTTATTTTATTTTCTTACTAAACATTATTAATTAACTTAATTGTCTAATTACAGGTTCTCCATGCTTGTTTTGAGGCATGTATCATAATTGCTGCAACTATTTGCGATATGGATGGGGTAAATAGAAGAACACTTTCACAACTAGGGGCATCTGTTGAACAACCACATTTTAGATTTCAGGAACATGAAATTGTTGCTCTACACGATACGTCCCATCTTCTCAAATGTTTTAGAAATTTATTTCTAAAATACAACTTAAAATGCAACACTAATGTTGAGTGCAATGAAAAACAAATTGCAGGTAATAATATCTTTCAATTTTATACTTTTACGGGGAGTAGTACCAGCAGTAATTTCTCATATATATCATATCATATCTCATATTTTTTCTAAAATAAAAGTAGCCTAAGTTACTCCTTATTACATCAGCTATCTGCCAGTGAAAGTCCCGTCAAAATCGGTCCAGCCTTTTCAGAGATTAGCCGTAGCATTTATACATTGAGTAAAAAGCGGTTATTTTAATATTACAAACAGACACTCCAATTTTATTTATTTGTGTAGATTAGTGTTTAGTGTATAAATCAAGGAAAAACTAAAATATTTTGCAATTTCGGTCCACTTTTCTAGATACACCAACTTTATAAATGACTTTGTAATCCCATATAAATATATAGGATTACAAAGTTACATTTGCAGTGAATGAATCAGTGTACCTGTATATGTATAATATAATGGAATAATAGGTGTAGATAGGTACCTAGATATAATTATTTATTGACTTGACAATCGCACTAAAAAACCTAATTTAATATAATATGTATTACTTGTGAGATACATTGTGTTTTCATGCGATGGCCAAGCAATCTATTTATTTAAAACATAAAATATTTTTAATCTTAATATGGTCACTATAAGATGTTGTTAGGATAGCTAATTACGTAATAACTTAAGACAGAGGGACCCTTAAGTAGGGACTGAATAAATTAAACGACTTGGTATTACATGACGACTTGGTATTACATGGGTCTCACAACTTTTTACGGTAGAAGAACTGAGTTGCGAGACTTGTTTTTTTTACAAGTTATGGTTTTAATGGCATTATTTTGACTTGTAACAATGTAAAAGAAAAATTGTAAATCGATTTTGACCCACTGCTAATTATCGTATCTGCTGTATTATGATGATCAATATATACGTCTTTTTCAGATATCGCGACGTGGAATCACATTGCAGATTTTTTTGAATTGGATAACAACAACCCATTTTTCGTGTTTGCCTGCCCCTAACGAAGAGCCACTTAAATCCGAATAATAGACAAGAAATGAAAGTACAATAATAGCCGCGCAAGTTTTGAGCCATTCCAGTGTCTGCTGGAATGTATGCAAAAATTATCGAAGGTGTGTTGATATCATAATAATGATGTTAAAAAAACATCCATGAACTTAAGAATCAGCGTGATTATGCGAGTATGTGTCTAATTACTCATTGAAAGAAGGTCGTAAGTCAAACTAAACGTCAAGCCTATGACCTTTCGGTCGGTACTGTACTACCATCTGGACCCATTTTCTTTTTTCAAAAGTCAATCTTTTATTGCAATTAAAATGTTCATTGTTCTTAACAACTCGTTGTCGTTGTTGTCATTCGTGGATCTTTGACAGTCGTTACGGGTAGTCAGAAGCCCGAAAGTCTGACAACCAGTCTTACCAAGGGGTATCGTATTACCCAGTAACTGGGTTGTGGAGGTCAGATAGGCAGTCGCTCCATGTAAAATACTGGTATTCAGCTGCATCCGGTTAGACTGGAAGCCGACCCCAACGTAGTTGGGAAAAGGCTAGGCAGATGATGATGATGATGTTCTTAACAACTGTTTTACGTTATTTTTAAATAACTAAAATAGTATTTATTTTTACAGGAGAGCTGCCAACAGAAGCACTTGCTACAGTCAACCTGCTAAACAAAATCGACCGATTGTTTGATAGCCTAAATGCGGACTCTCCAATTTAAAAAAAGGCAAAAATGATTTGAGAAATATTTCAGACTGGAGCCCTCAGTTTGTCCATGGATCAAATGGATGAAAATACTGGGGAGATGCAAGCATGTGCCTATGTTTGTGGTTACATAGTTAGGAGAATGGAATCAAATTGTGAATCGTGTCCAATCTTTAACATCCTCTACGGATACTGTGTGCCATTTGTTTACTATATTTAAAGAATATGATTGAATGTGTAAACAAAAGTGCATCAATCATGTGTGATTATTTAAATAAAAATGCACACATGAGGGATGTTAAAGATTGCATTAAAGAATAGTTGCAAAAAAATATTAATTTTGATTTTCTAGATACATGTAGTGAACTTATAGGGCAAAATGTAACAATTAAAATAGATCCTATATTTTACATAAGCATTAACAGATTCTGTAATTTATTTTCTTTTGTAGGCGAGCTTACAAAAGAAAATAAATATATTAAAACACAAATAATATTTTTTTGACATATCGATACCAGTGGCTTTAGTGTGAGTTTTTTCGACTCACGTTCGATTGCGAGCGCGTTAGAATTTTGTATGGGAAATTAGTGACCACCAGGCGGCGCTATAACTTTTTCCATATAAAATTCTAACGCGCTCGCAATCGAACGTGAGTGAAAAAAACTCACACTAAGGCCACAGAAGTATCAATTAATGTAAGGGACACGTTCACATTTTGACATTAATCATTCAAAGGAAATCTATACGTTAGTTTCAGGTTTTACAGCTTAGCTATCACAGATTTAAATGTAATTTAGAAATACAAAAATAAAACAATTGTTAATATTATTTTTATATTTTCGACTTTTATGTCTGCGTAATTATGATAAATTCAACACATTAACAGTCTATAAAACTTAAGTTTAAAACTTCTAAATAAACAGTCTTACAAACTCTGTACTTAGTAATTGAATGAATGTACTAGAAACGAAAGATCGATTGTGAAAGATGATTAGTACGATGGCAATGAAAGTTGAAATGACGAATAGAAGGGACGGACGGATGTAAGGGAAGAAGATCGAATAAGAGGTGCATGAATTTTGTGAAAGATGATTAGAAGATGGCAGTGAAAGTTAAAATGACGAATAGAAGGGACGGACGGATGTCAGGGAAGAAGATCGAATAAGAGGTGCATGAATTGTGTGAAAGATGACTAGCATGATGGCAGTGAAAGTTGAAATGGGATGGTTCGTTTCCAGTACATTCATTCAATTACTAAGTATAGATTTTGTAAGACTGTTTATTAGAATACTATTACTTTTCAGAAGTTTTAAACTCAAGTTTTATAGACTGTTTAGTAATATTAACAAGTGCTTTATTTTTGTATTCCTAAATTTCATTTAAATCTGTGATGGCTAAGCTGTAAAACCTGAAACTAACGTATATATTTGCTTTGAATGATTAATATTGGTTCATACCAACATTAGTCATGATAAGAACTTATTTCCATGGTGTTAAAATGCCATAAATTTTAGTAGATAATCTTATAGTTACATAATTACAACACTAAAAGTCCTTTACAATAGAATTACGTATAACTTTCTATTTCTCTTCTGCTTACACTACGCTCGACGGTTTACACATAAAATATTAGTAACGTGAACCACAACTAAACATGTTTTTTTAATGTAAGGGACATGCTATATTTTAATCCACTCAAATATAATCGTTTTTTGGTTCTCCTGAAAAACCGTGGTTTGTCCCTTATATTAATTGATACTTCTGGTATCAAATGAGAATCAAATTAATGTAAATATTCAGTATTTTAACAACGAACTTTTAAAAAAACAAAATAAATTAAAGCAAATACGAATTTGATTTCTACTTGTTACGTTTTATGCGTATTACAGTAAGGAGCGTAAATAAAGATAGTTTTGTGAGATGTTAATGTAAGAGAATAATTCTTAAAAAACGTATCATAAATTAAAGTAAGGAACATGTTATTTAATTAATTGTCTGATTTGAGGTTTAAGTTAATGGACTAAATAATTTAATACGATGACTTATTTTATTTTTCTGAGAAGATAAATGTTAAATATTTTTTTTTTGTCATAAATCGTTTGTTGCAGTCCAAAAATTTGTACTTTATGGGACATTTTTTTTAACTATAGAAAGTTTTTAATAATACCATTCGATACAGCGGAGAATTCTGAATTCCAATGTTATAATATAACTCAAAATTATACAAAATGTTCTCTTACGTTAATTGGTACTTCATCTATAAACTATGTTAGCCTAACTATTTCTGTCTAAAAAAACAATTATAATTCTTGAACCTTAAAATTAAGTTATTCCTACGATGAAATATTTATTATGAATACTTAATTTATAATAAATGTTTATTCTCATTCATACATATTTTACTAGAAAATAATCAATCGGCCAGAAAAGTTCTCTATAGTTCTAAATAATAATCTTAATTTAATTTTAAAAGACCAAAAACAGGATGAATCACAGGATGTAGAGATCGTTTAATTTACACTTAGGTACTGCACATACACTGATAAACATTTCCAGTATAAACTGATACCTCATTGTACGAAAATTCTATACAATTCGAGATCACCTTATACTGGAAATTATAGCTTCATAATTATGTAGCCTTGTGTACCATTTACAAACAATTGGCGTGTAATGTATGATTGTGTCTTATTGATTATGGTTTCCTTCATAAATAAAGTTGTATACGTTAAACTGTGCTTTTAATTAATTCTGTTTTGGAACTTCAAGTAACATGATGAGCACGTTCTAAATAAATTACTGATTCCTATTATTATCAAAAACTCGTTAATAATATGAATTAGTAATTTGTTTTAGAGCGAGCTCTTCCTGATAAACTACAAATTCAAATCACCAAAGAACACTCACACAAACACAACAACCATACACACGCATGCATACACACACATGCATACACACATGCACACTTTCAAATTTCGCGCCATGTCTAAGTTGCCAAAGGGGCCCACAAGCGACGCTAGTTGTCTTACTTTTAGACCAACATTTTTGTATGAACATGACGTTCTTCTCCGCTAGGAGTATAGTGTTCTGTGATCCTACCACACAATTATACAAAGATGCTAATGTACTTACTGTTAGGCAACTGTTTGTGCTACGACCCGTACTGAGAAAACACTCTAAGGTTTTCAGACCCAACACGCCGTAAGAAAAAACCTCTTATTCTCTCGGTAACGCATAGGACCGCTTTCGCTAGACGCCAGCATTATGTTCTAAGCTCACCCTTATATACAATAATTAACAAAAAAATAAACATAATTGATTTGGATTATTTTGTTAAATTATAAGGTTATGATCAGTACCTATTTTCGTGGACCCCCCAGAATGGCATCGCGGAGCCCTAGGGCTCCGCGGAACATGCTTTAAGTATAGCTGGTCTAGAATGTTGAGGAACTCATTCAAGTTAGGCACAACTTTTTCATCTCTCTCTAAGTGAAAACCCCAATTGGTATAGGCATCAACCTTTCTAAGTAAAACATTAACCACCATTGGGTCCCATGTTTCCACAGACACTTGCAAACCCCTTAAAGCAGTTATGTGCAAGTTGACACTTGAGACAAATGACCTAAGATTTAAAGCAGTGCATTTGGTGAAAGAAAGCAAATCAAGTAAGGCATTAATGTGATGATTTACGAGTATGATCATTGGGCTCATTGTTATAATTGCTCATTCAATAATTGTAATGCTGCTTTATAATTTTGCTCAGTTAATGGCAAATTTACAATTAAATTCAAGGCTGTTAAAAATGAACGCAAATAATATAATTTTTGACACAAGCCCAAGTTATCATCAGCATCAATAACTGCCTTAAACATGTTGATGAAGGGAAAAGACTAGATGCTGTTACGGAAACTGTATTTCTAGGAATTACTTTAGATTCAAAATTACAATGGGGCGCACACATTAGAGCTCTCTCAAGTAGATTAAGTTCAGCTGCATATGCAGTAAGAAAAATAAGGCAGTTGACAGATATAGCCACAGCTAGGTTAGTATACTTTGCTCATTTCCACAGTATTATGTCTTATGGTGTTCTGCTGTGGGGATCGGCAGCTGACGTAGATTCAATTTTCATTTTACAGAAGAGGGCAATCCGCGCAATCTATAAAATGGGTCCTCGCGAGTCTCTTAGAAACAAATTCAAAGAAATTGATATGCTAACTCTGCCTTCTCTTTATATTTTAGAAAGTATTTTGTATGTTCGCAAAAACTTAGGACTCTTCAAAATAAGAAGCGATTTCCATAATATAAATACACGTAGTAAAAATGAAATTGTGTTACCTAAATTTAGATTAACTAAAACTAGCAAGTCGTTTCTTGTAAACAGCATCCGTTTTTATAACAAGTTGCCAAAGCCGGTTACAGAACTTAGCGATGGAAAGTTCAAAACCCTCATTAAACGTGTCCTTATCAAAAAAGCATATTATAAGATTAAAGACTACGTTGAAGACAAGGTAGCCTGGCAATAATTCCTTCTGCACATGTGGCTTCCCTGGCTTCTCATTAACGGCATAACTATGTAAATGTCTATTAACTGCTCTCAAATTACGATGTTTAATTTTTATTAATTTTTTTTTTTACATACTTTTTGACATAATTTCTTAATTATTTTACATTATATACTTTTTGACATAATTTCTTTATTATTTGACATTACATACAGATAATTGAAAATTTTCACCTCTTTATTAGTGGTTTTAATGGGAATCATAACACTTGGTTTTAGTAGGTTTTTATTATTGTTTTTATTTTTTATTATTTATCCTTTTGATAGATTCTTATTTTGTAAATGTGAGGACTCTGTAATCTTTATAGACTTTAGATCTGTAGACCATTTTCTATTTTATCAAGTACTTGGTACTTGTTGACAGGCCTGCACTGTCCTCCCATACCTACTGTAATCTGGAAACATTGTAAAAGCCAATTATTTTTAAAAAGAGTAACCATGGAGTTTCTTGCCGGTTCTTCTCCATAGGAAACGACCAATTGGAACCGTGCACCTAGCTTCTGACGTTTCATAAGTGCCCATGTAGGTTTATGTGAAATAAAACATTTTGATTTGATTTGATTTGATTTGGAATATTATTTTACGACATTTTTACCATCAAACTCTTTTATGGTAATTTGAGGTAATTTTTTGAAGTTAGTGTTTGCTTTAGATGCCGGGGCCGACAATTTAGTTCCCCGTCAATGATGCCAATGCAAGTAAAATACTTACATAAAGGAGATGGATAACGCCCCCATACAAGTATGGTCCAGCATGGACATAAATAAAATAATATATAACATGAAGGAATATTTGTATTTAATAGTCCTGTTTATATTTTATTACTCCAGAAGTCGGTGGTAACGAGATATAAGACATTTTAGGTGAAAATTCTGGTATGATATTTTGACGTTTAAATACAATAGATATGTACATTGTCATGATGGTCCAGTGGTTTAATGCCTCGCTTCTCGTGCACGAGGTTGTGGGTTCAATTGCGGGCAGTGTGACTTTTTTCGATTCATATGTAGTTTCTGAAATTATCTTGGACATTACTGACATCGGTGAAGAAAAAACATCGTGAGGAAACCTGGACTTCTAGTTAAAATAAGTCTGATATCGCCAACCCTGTTTTGAGCAAACGTGCAATGCTTGTCTCTTCTGTACGAGATGACACAATAACAGGCTGGTATTATTATTATTTAATTATAATCATATTTAACTACGTGTGTACAATAATCTATAGGTATCACATAGACCGGTCCATGTGCTTCTCGCATACAATGAATTCCTGCGACTTCTACCAGGTCATATGTTCAGCATGTGAGGCTTAGGTACCCATAAGCAGCAGTGGACTTCTATGGCTGAATGACCAGCACGAATGGCACACTTTATCAGACGCAGTGACCTGAAATAAACAACGAACATAAGTATAAATAAAAGATACACCCTTAAAAGACGTGCTGAAGACGTTACTGAAACTCACGCGTGTTAAAACTTACCAATCGCGGAGTAATCCACTGTCTTATAACCGATTGAATTTCATCCGAATCCAACAAATACCTCCTTATGCGAAACGTTGCTATACCACAGTTAGTGCAGCGCTGGTTCTCCATCAGAAATAGGGCAAAATCAGTTGTCGAAAGTGCGAGTAGCCAAGGTAAATCGAAATAAGAAGATGCAGGAACAACAAATATCCACAAAGCCAAAGGTCGTCGTAAAACACCACAAGAAAACATTCAATATACGAGTCACAAGAACCAACACAGGAATCACAGATTACTATATACTAACAGGAATGACGGGAATGACTTATATTCTATCAAAAGTACCTACTCTGTGACTTAAATTGTCAAATCATTAATAAAAGACAAATGTCTTGACGTTGTCATGACAATCGACATAAAACCCTTAACACACGTACCTACCTAGCTATAATATTATGTAGGTATACAAACATATATAAACTCCCTGCTTTTGCCATGCGGGAAGGCAGAAACTAAAAAAGGCCCTCTACTATTACGACCCTTACCTACTTACTCGTTTCGCTTTGTCCACGTTCATGCATTTAGTCATTTAGGCGCGTCACATTAATAGAACTGATATATTGTGTTGTATTCGTAAGGTGCAGTCAAATATATAAATATATAATTATTAGGTATAGCTGTGCATATGTCTATTATACAGAAAGTAAGTATAATATCGTAAATGTCACAAAAATATGTCAAAATATATTTTAAATCACCTTACTATAATAATACAATAATGTGGCCTACACTAAATATCTGTTAGATACTATCTGTTACTTACTATGTAATTATGTTATGTTGTATTGAATTTCTCAGTAGCAGCTCGGAGTCTGATTTTTTGCCCGGTTGATGGCAATAGTCTCGCCCTCTATTTCATGGGACAACACATAACACTGACTTGAACATAACTGGTGAAATGGGGTTGAAATAGGTATTACCTCTGCCTAACCCTTTGAGGATTACAGGCGTGATGCTATGTGAATATTGGGTCAAACACTACATCGAATTAAGATTTATTTTGAAAACATATTTATTGCTTCGTCTGTAACTGCCTTAACAGAAGAAGACAGTGTTTCCATTACTTTGAAAAACCAATTAATCTATTGATTTTTAATTAAAGAGATAAATAAAATGTGTCTTTTGTGTTCATCATTTACTTTTACTTCCGTTATCACTAAACGCGCATATAAAAAAATATTTTACTTACTCTATTATCTAAAATACAGGTAAATACACGTTGTTTCGAACGATGAACATGTACTAATTACCATCTTATTTCAAATAATTGCAACATTTGAAACTCACGGATGGAAGTCAAAATAAAACAAACAAAATAATACCCTTTTAAATTGATATTATCCCACACATATGTGCGGAGAAATGAAAGTCATGATAGAAATTCAAGTATTATAAGTTTTTTTTTTAATATAATTAAGTCTCTGTCCGTGCAGGGCCACACTTTATCCATGTCCTTTCAGGGTCCTCCTCATCTCTGGGATTTGCACACAATATAGCCTTGTAATGCTCTTCGTAAGCTCTGAAGTTTTCAATCAACCGGCTACGACTTCAGTAGCTCAATAGGTGCACTTGAAATTTCGGCGCTATTGCAAAATGCTTCTACCTTCTTCTTCTGATGGTGGCTTTAATGTAGCGGAGAAATAAAGAAATCTTCACCAAAGATATGGGTTCTCTTACCACTGAAACTGGACACGCTTAGCCAAAGTACATACATCTTTTATGGGGTACTGTGTTAAATGTTACAATAAAATACCTAATGATATATGGGTGTTTCTCATTTTTTAATAGAATAAATTGTAATCTACTGAAAATGGTATTCAAATGTAATTGATGATGCATTATAACAGATTTGGTCTTGGTTGTCATATAAAAAATACTTTCCGAGCTCGCAGTCTTTTATATATTCAATTAAAAGGGTTGAAATAAAATTGCCCTCCATGGAAGTGACCCCAGATCCACGGAAGTGACAATCCGTACATAAATATTGTCCATGGAAAGATGAATGAAGTCATGTTTTTAAAATAAAACATTCCACTATTTTATCATTTAAAAATCTATTATTTATCTTATGAGTATATAAAAAAGGTTGAAGAAACGCGCTTCATGGAACTGACCCCATCAGATCCACGGAAGAGACAATATCTAAATAAATATTGTCCATGGAAAAACCAAATAAATAATATTTTGAAAATAAAAGGTTCTACTCAACTCAAACTCAAACTCAAAGCATTTATTTCAATTAAACCAATTACAGGCACTTTTGAATTGTCAAGGGGTCGGTCAGTCAGAAAGATGAAGCTAGTTGCCCATTCCAAAGCGTAGGTACCTATGGAGAAGAACGGGCAAGAAACTCCATGGACACTCTTTTAAATCAAAATAATATGGTTACAAAGTCTTGTTTACATCATTCATGTTAAAAATTATACATGTGAGAACGATGCAGAACGTTAAAAGCGTCCGTAATGAAAACACGAAATAAAAAAATAAAACAATTCAAATAGGTATTTAATTAAAATAAGCCATGGCAGCAAAGAGTTGACCAGTCCCTACTGACGGCGCCCGTTCACGAACATGACGCATGTATTAGCACCATTCAGCTCAACCATTTTGAAGGGAGCTAAATGATCCAACACACTACTACTACTACATATTGTATCATTTATTTATTTAGGTATCTTATGAATATGTAACACAGGGTCTTTCTTATAATCTTCAACTTAAAAACAAACCTTTCATGTCAATTATTTATTATGCAGTCTCAGTAATCAGTTTCATATTTTTTAATCAATTCTTACATTTAGGAAATATTTTAAATAATATATTTATCATTTGTGCATAAATGACCATCTAAATACTTATTCTGTTTGTGGCCATTTACTCAATATTTCTGTAATTTTTAAGTTCGGTATTGTTAAACAACATTCGTCCCCGCCGACCGGATGTAGGCTCTTTCAAAACACACATTACATCATCGCGAGGAACACGAAATATGTCCTCAGGGTCTATCCATACGAAAACAGCATGATCCTTTGTAATTTGTTTCTTTTTCGCGAATTTTATCCTGGGCTCATCGCCATCAAATCCAATTACTTGACCGACGAAATGCTTTTCCGTTTTTTTTAACAAAAACTTGGCAATAACCCACATCCCATTCTTTAGTTCTATAAACTTTGAATTAGGTGGCATGTTCTCGTGTACTTCCTTCACTGGCACGTTTTCTTTACCTGTTTTTGGACTTGTATGAACGTCTTCATATATTTCAGGCCGCGAAACAACTTTTTTATTATTGGAACTCAATATCTCTTGCGATTGCATAAAATCGGTTACAGTTGGGCTGCTGACAAAATCAATAAAACCTTTTGACAGTGAATAATGAGAGCAAACGCTACCAGGTTCACAAGAAATACATGTGAGTTTTCTCAAATAAATCCTTTTAGGATTGGTAACAACCCAAGTGACCTGGTGAATTTTTAAGGTTCCGCTTATGCTTTTTCCTTGGTCGGTCAAAACTCTGTCTATGTCTTCTATGTTCCCTTCAGTCACGATATAAATCGCAATGTTAGTTATGTTTGACTCTACGGCTCTAATGAAAGCGGTAAAATCAGGGATATCTTCGCCTTGAGCTACTAACCGATCTGCTGTCCTTTTTATAACAGCTCCAACTCCGTCCATCGGACCCTTGCCATGACCGGCTTCGCAAAAGTTCCATGAAGCAATTTGTATCCCGTAGCGCTGCGTCATATATTGAGAAAATAGAAAAAATGCCTTCCTATTCCTATATTGTGCTGTAGGCCCATCGCTTAACACATGCAAAGTTTTTATAGGATGTGACAAACATATCATATCCAGAATTTTTTGCATGTGAGCAAAAACTGCATCAGCGTCATGCCGCAAGCATTCCGAAAGCGTGCAAAAAGATTTACTCTTCACCTCACTACTGTCAGGGCATCTGTAATAATACACGCCGGTGTGTAAACTTATTTGCAGCCTTGAAGCACCGAAGTGTACTGCTCGAATTTCATCGGAATACTTGCAACAATAATTTTCTGCGAAGTCGACGTGCATGAAAATCTCTCCCACAGAAAGGTTAGCCTTAAGTTGAGTTGTAGCTAAGTACTGATGCGTTATAGTGTACTGGTGTTGCAAAAATTTGTCCAAAGCTTCAATGAACTTCAACAGCAATGTCTTTCGTTATTTTTATTTCTTTCTTCACTGTTCTGCGTATTTCTTTTTCCTTGCCTTTTATCATCCGTTTTTCCTTAATCACTGTCCATGATTTGTAAGTAGTTTCAGTCGAGTCATCAAAAACATTAATATTTGGGACTTTGTTCTTACACGTCGTGCATTTGCGTAATATGCATATCTCTGAATTGATGTCACATACTATATTTTTACAGAGCTCCCTTAAATTCAGATAAGAAATTATGTTGAGGTACTTTAATTTGTCAAACATTAGTTGCATGTTTTCATGAACCACGCAAAGACATGTGTCTCTTTCAGATATTTTTCGTACTGTAATCCAAAAAGGTCTTAGTCGACAAAAAGAAGCAAAGCTAATTTTAAGAGTATTTTCTGTCAGGAATTTCTTGTGTAGATTTAGCATAGTGTCACAGAGGTATCTTTTTTGCTTTTTTACTTTATTTTTGGTGACACAATCTTTTTTTCCGGGGCACATTTTGCTATTGTCGTCTCTTTGAAGGAATATAGTAACGGCTGTCCGAAGTTTCTTTGGCTTTGATACTTCTGTTTTTACCTTGAGAGGGCTTCTCTTCTTCGTAACACTAACCATGTATTTCTTTCGCTCAGTTGCTCTATCTATTCTTGTTTTTTTATTATCAAATTTGATAACTCACGTCTTACTCTTGATGCTTGTACACCTTTTTTGTTTTGTCGGCTCACTGTCCCACATTGTGAAGAGCTTGGACTAAGGTCTGACAGCATTGGCGGTGTCGATCTAATTAGTTCCGAGCATGTGGTAACATCACTGTCACAATTAGACGGTCGACGGGCCACTATCTCAGGAACGCTTTCTAAGATAGATGCTGATTCTGGTCGGATGGGTAAAACTGCCTCATCATCAGTAGTTTCTGGAGTGTTCTCTCTTAAATGATTTAATAAGATTTTAGCACGTTTTTGTTACAATCGACTCCTTAATTTGCGTTCTCTCCA
The DNA here is from genome assembly GCA_916614155.1 of Mesoligia furuncula. NCBI lineage: Eukaryota > Metazoa > Arthropoda > Insecta > Lepidoptera > Noctuidae > Mesoligia > Mesoligia furuncula. The sequence continues at coordinate 15,505,601 of OU744791.1, read as the reverse complement.
CTGTTTTTGCTGCATCCGATGTTCTCTAGGTGTCATATGAACTACAAGCTTCACTTTATTCTTCTTTCGTTCTCTATCTTTTTCTTTAGAAGCTTCGTATAAGGAAGAATTTTCTTTTATGCGAGCTCTTCGCCTTCGCTCACACTCTCGCTTTTGCTGACGTATCTCTTCCGCAGTTTTTGGGCGATTTTTAGTTTTAGGTTTCCCCATCTAAAATGGAAAATAGCAATATTTTCATGAAGCCAAATAATAACGTCAAAACCACCACCCTAACGGTGCGTACAGACCATGTAACATTGTTATAAAACACAAGTTATATAACAATGTTACATAGTCTGTTCGCACCGTAAAACCTGCACAAGATCTCTCCATACAAAGTCACTTCCGTGGATAGCAGTCACTTCCATGGGCAAATTTTTATCCATGGAACCAGGGATGTGACCTCCACGGATGTGACTTTGTCTGTTCAATCTCTGATTACATAACCTCCAAATCGGGAATGAACGTGCATGTTTAGCCACGTGTTTTTTTACACCAAAACGCATTAAAATCACACAACCTAATAACATAGTTGTAAAGTACATACCTTTGACGACCTATACAGATGTGACTTCTTATGCTCGACGAACTTTAAGAATTAACTTTTATTTTTTATTTTCACACAGATGTTACGCCGCCGGTAGAAACTGACAACTGAAATAAAAAGATGGCGTCTCAGGCCTTGTTTATGGCCAGTTATGTTCGGAAACGCTCGAGTTTTTTTTCTGGCATGGCCGGTGTGACATTGATCCATGGAAGTGACAAAAAAAAATATCACAATATTTATGAGAAAATTTTATGTATCTTCTAGTAGCTTCTTAAAATATTTTATTACATTTACCGTGTAAATACATTTAAGATATTATTAGCTTACCTTTTTTCACATTCACAGAAACAGATAAAACACAGCATTTTTTTTCTTCATAAAACCTGTATGATCACATCCACGGAAGGGACAATTTTGTTTAAAAAAAAATAAAAAATAAAATAAAATTGGCATTCCGATGTCGGCAGCACGCAGCAGTGCTGCCACGGCAGTGCGGTCGCAGCACTACTGGTCCCCATACATTCTCTATACGTTTATATGAGATTACATTCCGAGCACGGCAGCAATGTCACTCAGCAATGTCGCGCAGCATTACTTAGTAAATTATTTATTTTTTTATTTTTCAAAAGCTTTTTTTACATAGCAGGCAAATTACGATTTTGTAACCTATGAACATCCGTGCCCTTTAAAATTCTATTTATCATATTGCACCAATTCATTATTGTGAACCATTGTCTTGTGTACGGTACAGTCAATGAAATCAAATGAATACTTGGATAAAATGTAATCTTTTACATTTAAGGGTATATTATGCTTATGGGCATTGTGTTCCAAGTATGCATTTGTTTCACTTATTACTGTACCAAAACACCTTACTGCACCTTCGGATGGGTAGTTTAACCGTTTTTCGCTGCTGTGTATTCTCGGTGCTTTATCCAGTCGTGGGATATTAGTTCGGTCGCTTGTAAGGTTATTTTTACAAGGACTACATTTTATGTTTATTTTTTCAAAAATGTTGCGTACTACCCATCCAGCAGTGTAGGCTCGCGAATGGACATTTAATCTTTGTCGTCGAGCCTGTTCCACAATCACTTCAATACTTTGACCTTGAATGACCCGGCTCGACATTTTCTTTTACTTCTTTAGTAAGCAAGGACTGTAAATTTATTACTTGGTCGGCCGGGTCATCCTCACAATTAAATGTTTGGTTGTGAAATTTTATGATCCTGGTTATCAGTAATGAATAATTGAAGGTGCAATTGAAGCTGTGGGTCAGTATTACGGTAATTATATACCTGACCAAAAAGTTTTCTATAGGATCGGAATTAAAATATCTGGGTCTCATTATTTTTATATTATTGCTTTTAAAAATCTGCCACAGCCTCATGTAACTTTTTAATGTAACAATAAAATTTACCAAAGAGGGCACAGACTTTTCCTTTCCATTCGAATCTACATATGTTATTTTCTCCAATTTTCGAATTGCCTCTTTCCAAAACTGGTGATGAGGTGATTTTTCTACCACCGCAGTTCTTAAGATTTTTCCCTAATTTCTTTTAGATCATATTGCAGCTCCATTGACGCTGTCGAACAACTGGTCAAAAAATAAAACATTTTCTGCCGTGTTTTCTATTGTACTACTGACTGGTCTTCCATCTGCATAGTGAGCTGAAAAAAAGAAACTTTTATTCTAATATAATAAAACGAGTTTGACTGAAAGTAATGAACCCAAAAACTACTGAACGGATTTTCATACGGTTTCATCAATACATAGAGCTTTCATGAGGAAGGCTGTGTATAGTTAATTCAAGTTTTCTGTAATTTGGTTAAAATATGACAATGGTTGTTGAAGATGTCAATAAAATCATGCCAACTGGGAGCTTTACTGGTGTGCGGCGCGTTAACCAATCGAGTCGAGATATAGTCAAAAACAAGTGGTTGTACATCTTGAAGACGCAAGTTCATTAAACGATTCTCCTTACTTTACAAATACCCACCGCTGGGCCATACGGTCAAAACATAAATGGTTGTACATCTTGAAGACGCAAGTTCATTAAACCATTCTCCTTACTTTACACATACTACCACTGGGCCAGTCTATTCACGCCAGTGATTTTACCATTAGTGGTGATCATTCACAAATGTTACTGAATGTATGTACAACTAAGATCTGAAATATAACTGAATTATACTAACCTGGTTCTTGATTTGAAAGTAACTGGTCACGTGCTGTGTCTGCTTTCAGGCTTCTGAGCGCAGATTGAAACGCAGCACCCTGGTCACAAATTAAAGCAACTGGCTTCAGCCCACATCCTACTACAGCAGAAATCACATCCTTCAAAAGTATTTTGAGTTCAAGCCCTGAAGTAGCTCCTTGGCAATAGTAATAGGCCACTGGTTGCTGCCATTTAAAAACTGCTCCTCTCAGTCCTCTCAGCATAAATAAGGGAGCATGGTTAGCAAACTGCTGTTTTTTAATATTCAGCTCTACAACAAAGCCATTGATTTTGTCATTATTTTTGTTATAGGCTATGGCAGTCTCTAATGACATTTCATCTAAGACTACGGAACACATTTTCTTGTTGTTCTCCCATGTTGCAACCTGGAAACCCATAAATTAAATTAATATAAGTGGAAATATATTATTTCAAGTGAAGTGAGAGCCAAAGTAGAAGTTTTGACTGGTCAGAAAAACAATTATGACCATAAACTACGTATCTCACTTTTTTAAATTTAAGTCTACCAGTTACTAAATGATACTGCCTGAAACATGATAGGGTAAAATTGGCTTGCTTGTGTATGTGTTACTATAAAAGCCCGAACTGCGGTAAATCTTAGGATTCCGAATTGTTCTACAAGCTGTTGATTTGCATCCTCGTCAAATTTCAGGAGGTTGTCATAAAAGACATAAATAATCATTTGAAGTACGGTAGGGGGCAACAACTAGTAAGCGCTGCTTTTTTTTGTTGTAGAAATTTAACAGTATTTCAGAATTAAACCCTTAATTCAATACAAATAAAACAGAATCACCCGACTATGCACACAGCGACAATGCATGCAGCTGCCATGTAATTCCCCGGCCGGCCGTCGGGCCGCCGAGCGATGACCGGTAGCAATAATTTTACCTAATTTTATTTCGAAAATCACCTACATTATTGTCATAAATTTCACTTGATAATTAACTCATTTTTGAGCATCATTGGAATACGGAAATCTTACTAATGACAGTAATACTAGTGCGCCAAAGAAAAGTTCACTGACCTGTTATCAGATGATTAATAATATCCTTCAAGCTAAAGTTTTCGTAGTGTTTTTGTTTTTATTTGTGGATTAAATTGGTTGATTTGAAACTTTCCTTCCTACTTAACGGGCTTAGGACCGGCAATAATCCTACCTTTGTTGGTGATCGATCTACTAAGTCTAAAAATGTTTTCTACGTTTGATGGAAATGGAAAGACGTTCTAGTTAAGTGTAAGGACGAAGTGTACTTTCGACTCTTAGGTATTATTGGCGTAGGTAGTTAAAAATTTGAAATAACTTATTTACACTAATGAAATTGATTAAGCTAACAACGTATTTACAAAATGTACAAATAAATAAATTACCTACCTATGTTACCGGAGGTAAAGTTGCCACGTACTTAGGTAGTACGTACTGGTTTTCCTTCAGCTTAACAACAATAACACATTCGTTATTAAAGTGTCGAAAACGACAAAATGTAATCCGCACGGCATTATCACCTGGGTGAATGTCTTGTGCCTTGGGGTAGTGGAACGGGTGTTGCAGTTCACGCTTCAGTATGCGCAACACTGGTGTGGTGCATAGCAGCCAGCATGACGCTGTGAAGGGGGTTCCCGATCGGGAAACATTTCCCGACGGACATCTCCACCGCGGACCATCTCCACCAGCTCGACATTTGAATTGAACACTTTGAACCTACGTCTCAACGATGTACCGAGAAGCGGAATTCGCAAAGCGCACGAACGCTGCGGCGATTTCAATTACACTGTTAGTTCCGGGGCAGCGGGGGCGTGGCTTAGGGTGCGCGGGAGACTAAGTACCCGGATCGCCTCACTGTGATTGGGGGATGGGATTGATTACCTACGAATTTATCGAATGATAGATTCTCATCCGCATTTGAATGTGTGTGTTCGTGAAAGCGCGGTTATAGGGCTAGTAACAGACGGGCCGCGTTTACATACGGCTGGTTCACACTTACGGATTTCCGTAAATAAGAAAAAAAAATAAAAAAAATACCTACCCATTTTATTGTTGATTTGGGTCGAGTATCATTAGCATAATGACGTCCTTGAATTTGACTAGGATGCAAATCAACAGCCTGTATAATAATCTTTAATTTCGAACTTTTACCGGCGTTCAGTTGGTAAATCCTAGGTTTTACCGCAGACACCGGTAAATGTCCGAAATCAAAGATTTAAATACACTCGAGAGCAATGAATTAGGGTCACATAAAGAAACCTGAAAGTCTCGGAAACTGAGAATGCTAGCCAAATGAAGTAAGTTGAAGTTGACAAAGAAAAGAAGAAGAAGAAGAGAAGTCCTAGAAGTTGTCCGAAAATTCTCTTTAACCCGAGGGCAAGGATTCAAAAAATGCAACTGCCTTAAAAAATGCTCGACGAAGAAGTGCGCTTGCAAGTCATCAGGATTACTTTGTAATTCTAAATGCCATAATAGTTCACCATGTTGCAACAAGTGAAATCCTTTTCTGAACTGATTAGATTAAGAACGTTTAGCTTACTCGTACCTAGCGTAAAGTAGATGTTATTAGTGAAAAGTATTTTTTTTGCGTTTTATTTTTCTAAATCATGTTTTAAGACTTGACTAATAATAATAATAATGATTATACCGAATAACGAAATGATTATCAAAAGACTGTTTTGTTTCTGATTTGTGTTATCTGTATCTATTTCATTTTATTTTTCTAAAGAATGTTAAAAATGTTTTAAGACTTGACTAATAACAATTTATAATTATAGTAATAGTATTGTTGAATAAATAGTTTATGATTATTAACTGAATTGTTATACTTTGAAAATTAACGTTTCCCGGTATATGTGGTAAAACCTAAGATTTACCGATTGAATGCCGGTAAAAGTCAGAAATTGATGATTATTAGAACAATTCGGACTTTTACCGGCGACACTTGATAAATCTTAGGATTTACCGGTAAATCCTAAGATTTACCGCAGTTCGGGCTTTTACAGTAACATATGTATTTCATAAAAGAAATGAGTAAAAATAATGATGTGCGTAGCCGACGCTACCCGAAGAATAATTCAGGAGGTAATTTTCAAAAGCAGTCAAATCCATTTTATGCCAAATTGAGAAAAGTGAACTTTTGTATGCCGTCAATGATGTACGCTGTTGTGACGCTTTGGATGGTAAATATAGATTACTATGGATCAAGATTATTAAACAATAACAGAAATAAAGTTAATGCTTCTATTTACAGAGAAAACTGTGATTAAAAACGGATTTGACTTATTTTGTTCCTAGGGTGTGGATTTGACTAATTTTGTTAAAAAGCTATCAGGAGTTGATTAATTTTGTTAGGAAGCTGTCAGGACTTGACTACTTTTGAACAATCCAACTAAACGATTCAAATAGGGTTGTCATTGGTTCTATGCTATACGGAAATTGCTTAAATAATAAATGAAACAGTTGACATGAAAATCACAAGTCTTCATTTATTTAAACAACATTTAAGACGTATCTTATGAACTTAGTACCTATTAACATGGAACAGAATAATCTTCATTCAAGATCGGTTTTCATTATACTTACTAATATTTTTATCTCACAATCATATGACACAACTTTCTATGAATTTGTAAAAGTATGGCGTAGGTGTATATATAATAATGTTTATTAGTGGCTCATTCCTAATGTTTGTCCAACCATCCAATGCAATGTGCACAACTTTGGCTTCTTTGATGTCTGCATCAATTTTATATTTGATTTTTACATATTTTAGATACTTAGAGCTTTTCTATCGGGTGGATTAAATGTCGGATTTATAATCTTGAAAAATTGTTTCCATAGTGGACGTTCCACTAGGGCCAACGGCTGTCCAGATACATAGATTGCCCGTGCAAGAGCGCGCTGTGCATTTTTCTGAAAATAACAAATAATGTCGAATGAAAAAAAAATCAATACATTATAATAAAGTCGTAACGAAGTCAAAACTGTACATTGAATATTGTTTTAAAGAATACTCGATTGACATGTTTTACAATCGATGCCGAAGTCAAAAACATTTTTTCACACCACCTGCTCGAAAATTTCAAATTATATGTCAAGCAACCTTAACCTAAAGTGAGTCATTAGTGGCCGGGGGCACAGCCGGTCAATAATGTTGTACTGGATTTCATTATGACCCGCTGGTCAATAATGTGATTTGAATTTGGAATCTCACATGCTCAGCTAAATTGGCAGTATAGTACTAACAAACACCCTTTGGTGCCAGAAAGAGGAAAGCTATTCTCGAAACCCTTACTACGCGTGGATGATATTCTCGATTTCCTACAAAATCATAACGACTGCTTCTTCATATCGTTGCCATGTTTTCGAAGACATAATATTGTAAGAATAATTAGATAACTACGAACCATTTTTAAAAGGAATGGAATAACATTAAAACTGGCATTAATAGTAACAAATACCGTACCGCGCCGTAATACCGTAATAGTAATTGGCTGTAACATTAGTTAATTTATTTTAAGTAAACTGCGCTAAGATTGCTGTGGTTTTTGTGAATAAATAAATAAATAATAAAACCTATCTATACTACAGTCGATTTATCACATTTTATCAAAAATACTCTATTTTCACGAGCGTCTCCAATGACGTTCTAAATTCAATATGCATACAGCCAATCATCCAAAAGCATTCTACCAGCCCTGTATAAAGCTTAGTTTACACAAACGCCACTTCCATGAGAGTGATATCAATAGACAAACACGACAAAATCGTAGAAGAGACTTTTTTTTTTGAAAATCGAATTGATCGTGTCTTGGCTACTTATTGGTAGACGCAATAAAGGCGCGAATTTTCGTACTATGGCTATTATTTTCTCACAGTAGGTGTAAAAAGTAGAGTATCCTCCTCTGGGCTAAAGGTGTCTTTGCCTTGGGCTAGCTTGAATCCCTCGCTGCATTCAGGATTCTTGTATTAACTCCCTCGCTTTGCTCGTGAGTTAAACTCTAAACTCCCTCGCTGCGCTCGGGAGTTAAATCCCGAATCCTTCATTGCGCTCGAGATTCAATATGACGCCCGTGACATAAGACACAACTTTAGCCCCTCGGTGCATAATCTACTATTATCTATCTGTTTGTCTGTAGGTTTGTCCGGGATTAACTCAAAAAATACTTCATAGATTTCATTGAAATTTTGCATGAATCAACACATAGGCTATAAATTATCACGCTATCACCTTTGTGGGATGAACATTTAACTCTTATATCTATTTACCTAACCGTTACAGCATATCTATCTATATCATATGTGTCGATGAATGTATATGAATGTAGTCTAAAGTAAAAACCAACCAAACGTAATTAATTGATTTGTTATGAAATAGCCAAATAAACTTACCTCATCAAAGGGTTCCGAATTCTCCGAATTGATATTGCTGTTGCTGTTAGTAGCATCTGATAAAGCCGATTTGGCTTTTAAGTTCGATTGCACAATTGCAGGGCATTTCGTGCAGTTTAGTATTAAATGCTTGGTCATCCGGGTAGCATTTGTATTCTTATAACTTTGACCACAAAACTTACACAAAAATACAGATTTTCTATTCTCTAATATTTCTCAGTAAAATTCGTACACTTTTCCCTTTGGTTTCATTATGTACTTTGAAAGCGAGCGACCGATGACGGAACCACACACGCGGCACAAAGCAAACTGACGTGAATACACTTCGACCGCTCATTCAGTACTAACCACAGCGAAGTGCAACAGGAGGAAAGGGAAAGGGGGTGGGGCAGCAACCATGCGCACGCGGTTGGCACGTCGGCAATGTATTTTTTAGTTATTATTTTACATACTATTGTAATTTGGATAGGTATTCATTTTCTTAGTATTATTTATAAATGAAAACCTTTTATGTTTAGAATCAATAAGTAAATAAGTTTAGTACAGTTGCTAGTTATGGCACCACTGTCCTATTTATAAACTACAATGTAAATTAAATTTAATAATTAAAATCATCATAATTATCTGTTTCATGTTAAATACTGGATGGAGCACATACAAGTTTTAAGTTCTCTTAAGTTCTCATAAGTTCTCGTCTGTTCTCTGCTCACGAGAATATTCTAGAACATTCCCGTTCCGAGAATATTCTCATTTTGAGAATCTTCCTTTTTCCCATCACTAACCCAGACAGGCGCTTTATTTTGTGTAAATTATTCCATCACCACTGCTCTAAAAACGGTGAAGGAAAACATCGTGAGGAAACCGGAATATCCTAGAACCAAAAATTCGAAGACATGTGACATCTACCAACCCGCACTGGGCCCGCGTGGTGGATTACGGCCCACTACTTCTCACTGAGAGGAGACCTGCATCCCAGCAGTGGGAACGTTATAGGCTGAATATGTAAACATTTTGTTATGTCGAACACACATGGTTTTATTAAATTCTTAGCGATAGTGTGTACTTCACCCGCCTTTGCAATGCGATAGCTAACTAAATAGCTTTGCTGCATACCCCTCACAAACTCTAAAATATTCACCTATGCTGATGATACTGCAGTCATTGTTCATGGAACTGATTGGGAGCATCTGAGAACTACTGCCGAAACCTCACTTAAATCTGTTATGGGTCGGGTGCAGCTAAATCTTCTCACTCTGAACCTGGACAAGACCTTCTTCATCCCGTTCGGGCTACACCCTGGTACCAAACCACCTACAGGCTTTGTCATTAACGCCCACACATCTAATGTCCATATGTCCTGCTCATGCTTTTCTCTTCGTGAGGTAAACCATCTTAAGTATTTGGGTGTGGTTATTGATAGCGGACTCAACTAGTACTCACACTTGGATACTATTACTAAAAGAGTTAGAAGAATGATTTATATATTCAAGATACTTAGGACTTCGGCTGACTTCAACACGATTAGAATGGTGTATATTGCTATATGTCAGTCCGTCATCACCTATTGCATTTCAGTGTGGGGAGGCGCCGCTCGGACAAAGTTTCTTAAGTTGGAACGAGCACAAAGAGCTGTCCTGAAGGTGTTGTCAAAAAAGCACTTTAAGTATCCTACCACACAATTATACAAAGATGCTAATGTACTTACTGTTAGGCAACTGTTTGTGCTACGACCCGTACTGAGAAAACACTCTAAGGTTTTCAGACCCAACACGCCGTAAGAAAAAACCTCTTATTCTCTCGGTAACGCATAGGACCGCTTTCGCTAGACGCCAGCATTATGTTCTAAGCTCACACTTATATACAATAATTAACAAAAAAATAAACATAATTGATTTGGATTATTTTGTTAAATTATAAGGTTATGATCAGTACCTATTTTCGTGGACCCCCCAGAATGGCATCGCGGAACCCCAGGGCTCCGCGGAACATGCTTTAAGTATAGCTGGTCTAGAATGTTGAGGAACTCATTCAAGTTAGGCACAACTTTTTCATCTCTCTCTAAGTGAAAACCCAAATTGGTATAGGCATCAACCTTTCTAAGTAAAACATTAACCACCATTGGGTCCCATGTTTCCACAGACACTTGCAAACCCCTTAAAGCAGTTATGTGCAAGTTGACACTTGAGACAAATGACCTAAGATTTAAAGCAGTGCATTTGGTGAAAGAAAGCAAATCAAGTAAGGCATTAATGTGATGATTTACGAGTATGATCATTGGGCTCATTGTTATAATTGCTCATTCAATAATTGTAATGCTGCTTTATAATTTTGCTCAGTTAATGGCAAATTTACAATTAAATTCAAGGCTGTTAAAAATGAACGCAAATAATATAATTTTTGACACAAGCCCAAGTTATCATCAGCATCAATAACTGCCTTAAACATGTTGATGAAGGGAATATACACACATCAAAAGTGTCTAGGGATCAACATATATTTTTGCAATAACTTTTCTCCTGATTGATATTAATTAAAATTTTCTTTAAGGATTCATCAAATAAAGTGTTTTCGTTTGTCACAGTAACGATAAACCAAGTCACCTTTGCATTAATAAAGAAATTTGCCATTTTCCTAATAAAGGGATTTTTGACATTTGAACCACTAACACAAAAGTTCGAAAAAAAGACTGAAATAACAGTTTTCTTTAAAATTTTATTGGGTAACTTAAACAATTAATAATCCGTGTTTCTACCGCGAACACTAACAACACAAGAACATCGGTTTGGCATACTCAAAATGAGTTCATCCAAATCACGCTGTGGAATGGCCGCCCATGTTCGTTGCAACAACAAAAAAAGGTCTTCTTGCGACTGGATACCCTCCATATTCGGCAGAGCTCTTCTCTGTAGCATATCCCATGCATGCTCAATCGGGTTCAAGTCTGGCGACTGAGCAGGCCAGGGCAGGACATTGATGTTAGCTGCGGCGAGAGTCTGTCTTAGAACTCTTGCGGTGTGCGGTCGTGCATTATCATGCATTAACTGAAATAAGGGACCGATTTGCACTTGTAGAGGAACGATGACGTCTGATACAATCGTCTCAGCATAAATTTGAGCGTTGAGGTTGCCTCTGATCCAAATCAACTCAGTTCTTCCGCCGATCCAAATACCCGCCCATACCATGATGGTTCCACCACTATAAGGATGGACTTCCTGGCAGGATTTTAATCGCTGTTGGCGTCCAGGGGTTCTCCAGTGTCGTATACGTCTTGTATCCGGTCTCATACCAAAACGAGACTCATCAGAAAAGCACACGAAACGCCATTGTTCTTCTGCCCAATTTCTGTGTTCAAGAGCCCATTGATATCGAATCCTACGATTGTGCATTGCTATAGGTGGTACCCGTAGCGGTCTTCGGGAAAGAAGGTTCTCTTCATGCAAGCGGTTTCTGACTGTTTGGTCGCTAATTAAGTTCCCTGAAGAGTGATGAAGCCTCACGGCTAACATCATGGCGGTTATTGTTGGAGCTCTTCGAGTTAAGATTTGAATGTATCGGTCTTGTCTCCGTGTGGTGCAGCGATACCGTCCTCCATGGCGCTCAGCCACGGTACCAGTGCTTCGGTAACGTGTCCAAAGTCGACTGATAACACTCTGACTTGTATTCAGAGCTAAAGCCACAGTACGTTGCCGGGAACCAGCTTCTATCATTCCCACGGCTCTGAGCATTTCTTCCCTGCTTAAATGACGTCGCCGCTCCATAATAACGTTGGTTTTAATCAGTAGTAGGGAAACAGTAGCACTAATAATGTCTTCAATGCGTTGTATGTTTTTATAGGGAAAATATTGACAGCTGATTTTCATCTTTTACTCGAATTTGATTCACAGTTCCTGATTCAAATTATGAAATGCACCAAAAAGGATCCATATAAATTTATAAAATCATAAATTTATTACAAAGCCACATCTCAATCTCAAGAAATCCGCATAAAAATGCTTGATCCCTAGACACTTTTGATGTGTGTATTTTACGACATTTTTACCATCAAACTCTTTTATGGTAATTTGAGGTAATTTTTTGAAGTTAGTGTTTGCTTTAGATGCCGGGGCCGACAATTTAGTTCCCCGTCAATGATGCCAATGCAAGTAAAATACTTACATAAATTTCAGGGTCCTCCTCATCTCTGGGATTTGCACACAATATAGCCTTGTTATGCTCTTCGTAAGCTCTGAAGTTTTCAATCAACCGGCTACGACTTTAGTAGCTCAATAGGTGCACTTGAAATTTCGGCGCTATTTCAAAATGCTTCTACCCTACTGATGATGGCTTTAATGTAGCGGAGAAATAAAGAAATCTTCACCAAAGATATGGGTTCTCTTACCACTGAAACTAGACACGCTTAGCCAAAGTACATACATCTTTTATGGGGTACTGTGTTAAATGTTACAATAAAATACCTAATGATATATTGCAATTAAATGAAAGAAAATTTAAAACTCACATTAAAGGAACACTTTGTAAACAAGCGTACTATAAATTAGTAGATTATACCCAAGATAAGAACGCTTGGAAACATGCTGGTCCTGCTGGACAAAATCAAACTGGTTGCTAATTTAATTGTAAAATTAATTCTTTGTTCTTCTTTTTTTACATTGATTTACATTCTGTAATTACTTTAACTCACACCCTGATCTATTACTATTATTATTATTATTATTTTTTATAACAATCGTTTATTTTTACCATGTTTGTAAATATGTGAGCACCATGTATCTATCAGATAAATTAATTTATATGTTATGGTTTCATTTTTAATTCTTTTACCTATTGTGGTCCAGTAATTTTATTTTAGGTGCATCGTCTTCACATATATATTATACAGGGTGTTTGGTGCATCGTTTGCCAAATTGAATTGGCCGAAAGGAGAGGTCATTTGCTATCGCTTAAGGCCCAGTAACTTATTCCTTGTTACACCGGTTTTTTTATTATGACTTTTTAATTTTTATTTAGAAAAATACAAGAACTCTGATGAAATTAAAAAAAAAAACAAAGCAGAAATACACCACTACAGTCGAGATAAGACGAAGATGTCGCGTGTGTGTGTGAACAAAATTTATAATTAGGTACTTATTAAATAAAAGTTTATTTTTTATTTCAAGTTCGAGGAAAGTTAGAACCCTAGAAAGAGATAAGAGACTGAGTAAGAGGGAGATAACACTATCCACCTGCTTAAAGAATGTTATTTATGTGAAAACTAGTGTTCTAGATCTAAAATCAAATATCAGTATGATGTGTCTCGATAACACATTTAGCGAATTACTGAAGTTATTAATAGTTTTTTTTGGTATATTGCACACCGTTGGAAAGGGGAGAACTTTTTAAAAGAATTCGAAGATCCCAATCGCTATTAGTTTTTGTTTTACAGCAATTTAAAGTTGAGTGTTAAGTGTATTTTTCCTTTTTTCAAAAACTTTGTGAGTTATTAAAAAGGAACTAGATGTTATTAGCAAGTAATTTTGAATTTCATAGAACCATACATGAGTAAACATAAGAATTAAAATGAAAATTAAAGGCTAGACTCATAACTTTTTTTTAAAGTTAAGCTTAAATACAGAGTTCTTGTATTTTTCTAAATAAAAATTAAAAAGTCATAATAAAAAAACCGGTGTAACAAGGAATGAGTTACTGGGCCTTAAGAGATAGCAAATGACCTCCTCTCCTTTCGGCCAATTCCATTTGGCAAACGATGCACCAAACACCCTGTATAATTAATGTACATGCAAAATATTGCAAAACATTTTAAAAGAGTAACGGTGGTTTCTTGCCCATTCTTCTCCATACGAAAACTACCTTTTGGAATGGGCGACTAGAATCAATTCTATTTTAGTAATTTTTGACGTTCAAAAGTGCGTGTTAAGCGCCTATAATAATAATAATAATCGTTTATTTGCATGAAATATGGTGCTTACAGATGTCATAATACAGTTCATTGTACTTCATATTTCGCCTACTAAATTCAGCATGCAAATTTTTGGATGTGCCATGATTCATAGTTATTGAATGATATTTGTATTCATTAAAAAGTATGTTAGAAAATGTCAATAAAAAAAATACAAATGTCAAAATAAGAATACAGGCAAGTCAAAATGAATAAAATTACAATAATGTCAAAATTGATTAAATTACAGAAATGTCAAAATTAATTGAATTACAGAATTGTCAAAATTAATTAAATTACAGGAATGTCAAAATTAATTAGATTACACTATTCATGTCTGTGCAATATTCCTATTCATATCATAATTCAAAAATTCATTAATAGTATAGAAGCAATTTTCAATAAGCCATGTTCTGAGTCTTTTTTGAAATATATTCGTTGGCAGTTCCCTAAATACCTTTGGTATCTTATTAAATATCTTTTCAACACACTTGCTCGTAAAGTGGCTCTTATTGAACCGCTTTTAGGTCCATACTGCAGTGTATTAAAAACGCGTGCTTTTTCTTTACTTTAATTCACATGTGCTTTATTTCCACAGATTATTTACTAGTCACATTCATATTTCACAGACTATTTACTAGTCGGAGATGCGCGCTTTTTTAATCTCATCAATTTACTTTTTTTTTAATAGTCTGTATTGTCCTTGGTCCCAAAATTAAATAATATTTATTTACCTTAAGGTGAATGCGCAGGGACCTCGGACAATTTAAGGTGAATGCGCAGTGCCAGATGTGTTAAAAAATCGACAAAATTCTTCCCGTATAAAGAAACTTTCATTTGAATATCTGAAACCTGAGTGGGATAATGGCGTAGGCTGATTTTCAGTAAATAATATCTCACGTTCATTGAGCATATTGATGTTATCATTAATTAGGTAGTTATGCAAGACTCATGTAGCGTTCACAATTTTATTAACAAGCTCGACACGACACTCAAATGGTTCTGATGGTATACCCTCCATCTTACTGATAATATTCCAAAAGCATTCAAAGTCAAAGCATTTATTTCAAATAGGCACTTAACAGGCACTTTTGAACGTCAAAAATTACTAAAATAGAATTGATTCTAGTCGCCCATTCCAAAAGGTAGTTTTCGCATGGAGAAGAATGGGCAAGAAACTCCACCGTTACTCTTTTAAAATGTTTTACAATATTTTGCTATCTATATAACCCCTGTGAAAAAGTGGTTGACTAGAGAGGAAATGGGCAAAAATTCTGAGGCCCTAACAGCAAGGGTACACCTGTAAGGATTACGATGATACCTTTGAATAAATATGCTAAAATGAGTTGTGCCAACCAATCTGGGTTGTTGACGGGGGTGTGTACTCTCAAGTACCTAAGCAAAATCCCCTGCTTCAAAGTCAAAGTCAAAGCATTTATTTCAAATAGGGGTTTGGTATAGGGCCATTAGAATCGTGCAGACCCATATTAAAAAAGCATAAATTGTTATCTCTGGCATGCCTATATATACTGGATATGGGAGTGTTCGTAAAAAAACACCCTAACCTATTTAGTAAAGCCGATAGTGAAAACATGTATAAAATAGGTAAACAGTCAAGGGGTCCAACCAGATTGGCTATGCCTAGGTGTAGAACAGCATTTTGCCATAAAAACACCAGTCGAATGGCAATAATAGTACATTATGATACATGTGTGCTATGTTGATCATTATGCTCGAGGCGGTATTATTCGCGCGAGCCGCAGGCGAGTGCGATAAGAAAGCCGAGAGTCTAATGATCGATGCACACGCGTTTCATACGACGTTTTTCAACACACTTGCGAGGAAAAAAACAGTCTTGTATTGTTAAATATTAACTTGTATGGAAAATGGCGCGCTGGTTTTATCTTTCCGCATAGCCAGCACTAGCAATGCGCGCGCAAGTGTATACAACATGTCCCAAAATTCAACGATAAGCCAGCACCGGAGGATAGACCTGCCCATGACTACTCGGGGAAAAAAAGAAAAAAAATATATATCTCTTTTTTTTTGAAGTTATAAAAAAAAAGAAGAAATTCTTAAAAAAGTGAGACCTTTTATGATATTTTTCACTACCATGACCACACTTTTTTAAATATTTCTGTTATTTTTTTTTATAGGCAACCTGAATAGCACTGCTATCTACCACAATTCTTAAAAAATCCAGAATACCTCTAGTTTTTTCACGTAAATTAATGAAACTTAATTTATTCCCTAAATTTTTTGAAGATTTTTACTTTTAATCAACTTTAACTCATCGTGGTGTAAAAAAAAAGTATGAACACTACTATGGCAAGTTTTTTTATAAATTGACGCAACTAATCAAGATTCCAAAATGGTATAATACTCTAGGCAAACAAGTTAAAAAAAAAAATGTTCCTATTATTTCTAAACAGGGGCCAAATGACGGTCTGGTAATAAAAAGTATTAGTTCTTGGAAAATGTTTAATATTTAAATAAATGGTCAAACAATTTCTCATGTAATTTATTAACATTATAACCAATGTTCAAATTGTTTGCCACCAGCAATAATACATGCACGACATCGCCTTAAAAATGACCGTTTTATTTGTCTTGCATATCTTCTGCGATTAATATGATCCGCAGCCTGACTGATATTTCGACGAAGCTCGTCCAATGACGCAATGGGTTTTGAGTAGACCCTGTCTTTAAGACAACCCCAATAGAAGAAGTCCAGGGGGTTCAAATCGGGTGAACGAGGTGGCCATAAGATAGGACCAAGTCGCCCGATCCAACGCCCTGGATACTCTTGATTTAAATATTCTCGCACAGGGCGGGCATAGTGTGCTGGGCAACCATCATTTTGGAGCCACATGTTTTGGAGATCATTTAAGGGCACGTCGTCTAGCAATTCTTGCAAGTCATTTTGTAAAAAGTTTAAATAACTATTGCCATCTAAGTTTCCTTGTAACTCAAAGGGCCCAATTACTTTTCCATTTAATATTAAGTCCATAAGTTAACCTTGAATTGATATTGGGATCTGTCTTGTCTCATCAAGTGCGGATTTTCATTGCTCCAACTATGTAGGTTGTGTAGATTTAAATATCCATCTTTCTTGCATGTTGTTTCATCCGACCATAGAATTTTGTCCAGGAATTGGGGATCTTCCCTGTGCCTTTGCAGCATCACACGGCAAAATGTGACTCTTAATGGATAGTCCCGCGGTAACAACGTCTGCACACGCCTGTAATGATATGGGTGAAGCTTGTGACGTTGTAAAATTCGATGTGCAGAACTTTTCGGGATTCCTGTAGCTTCTTCTATGGCGCGTACCGAAGTAGTCGAATCATTTTCTATCTCATTGAGAACTTCTTCATCACGATCCGAACTAGGTCTTCCAGCGTTTCTCCTACTGGATGGCATACGACCCTCCGAAAACGCTTGATGCACATTAATAAACACTCGATAATCAGGATATCTTTGAGCATTTGGGTACCTTTCTCGATACAGTCTGCTAGCAGCGTTAGCATTGCATCGGGTTTCTCCATAGATGAGGTGCATATTTGCGTATTCCTGTGGTGTGTATGGTTGCGGCATGTTGATCGTTAAACAGTCCAAAATGCGCCAGAACTCCAAATCACAAAACTCACAATCGTAGTGACAAAACACACAATCGTAGTCCAAGATAATG
This sequence comes from Mesoligia furuncula, assembly GCA_916614155.1. NCBI lineage: Eukaryota > Metazoa > Arthropoda > Insecta > Lepidoptera > Noctuidae > Mesoligia > Mesoligia furuncula. Next base: position 15,487,778 of record OU744791.1, on the reverse strand, counting down.
CCAGGTCAGTTCAGTTTGCAGATCGATTCCAGTCCAAAAAGCCAAGCCAAAAGTCGTTAGTACGTACGAGAGCCACGTCAGTTGAATACGGAACGGTGCGCAGTAAACAAAGGAGCAGAGCGTACTGAACTGACTTGCTCTGAGAATAATAACAGCTTCTCTACCTGCCCTGTTGTTGTCTCTTTTTAACGTAAATATCTCTGTCTATCTATCTCTCTCTAACTTCTAAGGTATGTATGCCCCATTCAAATTCCTAGAAATTGTAACAAGAACCCACTACCTGCCCTGTTGTTGTCTCTTTTTAACGTAAATATCTCTATCTATCTATCTCTCTCTAACTTCTAAGGTATGTATGCCCCACTCAAATTCCTAGAAATTGTAACAAGAACCCATTTTGGGCACGCAGTGAAAGTGATTACTGTCAACTATAATTTAAGGAATTTGGTTCTTGTTTTGAACTAGTATGGATATAATTTTTTTGTGGTTGATTTTCCTAGAGTATTATACCATTTTGGAATCTTGATTAGTTGCGTCAATTTATAAAAAAACTTGCCATAGTAGTGTTCATACTTTTTTTTTACACCACGATGAGTTAAAGTTGATTAAAAGTAAAAATCTTCAAAAAATTTAGGGAATAAATTAAGTTTCATTAATTTACGTGAAAAAACTAGAGGTATTCTGGATTTTTTAAGAATTGTGGTAGATAGCAGTGCTATTCAGGTTGCCTATAAAAAAAAATAACAGAAATATTTAAAAAAGTGTGGTCATGGTAGTGAAAAATATCATAAAAGGTCTCACTTTTTTAAGAATTTCTTCTTTTTTTTTATAACTTCAAAAAAAAAGAGATATATATTTTTTTTCTTTTTTTCCCCGAGTAGTCATGGGCAGGTCTATCCTCCGGTGCTGGCTTATCGTTGAATTTTGGGACATGTTGTATAAAAGCACTGACCACAGAGCATGTAAAAACAATTGTAAAAAAAAACAATTGTAGTTTAGTTAGTATGGAATTAGAAAGTACTATTGGCATAGAGAAATATACCTACATTAGTTCAGTGAGAATCCGCAATGATAGAACGCCAGTCATAGTCAGTAGTGTATCATGGCAAACTACAAGAATACAAAACAAATTGTTAAGAATGTAATAACAATAAATACTTACTGTCCGGGAAATCACATTCTTTTATTACGTTTCTCCAAGCAGCATCTCTAATTTCATTTATTTTATACTCTTCACTGTTAGTCGCCCATAAACAAGGATATTTCCTAACACTTTCTATAAATGTTCCATAATTTAATGCGTAGGTAAGGATTGCGTACTTCAAATATCTATAGTTAACATCTACGGTTAACATAAAAACAAAAATTCAAAACACGTGATCAGTTGACACGTCTGCACACGAACGTTACCATTCAAAATTCAAACCACAGACAACTATATACTAAGTCAGAGACATATAGGACAGTAATATCGGTTGACGATTAGTTCCAAAAATATGCGCCAAGCGCTAGTGTCGTAATTTCACCTATTCTCGTGATGACCACAGATAACTATATACTAAGTCAGAGATGACCCAGATTTAAAAAAGTGACGATGACCATCCGGCATTGAATATCGATAGCATAGTGATGTGCCATGGAAAATTCGTATCGGATTAATTTCATTATTTGCAAGGTTCTGTCACTAAATAAAAATAAAAAATTTCAGTTACTACTTTTTATTTATTTTTCCTCTTAACCTATGAGTTTTATATTTTTCAAAGGCAATTTGTTGAGGTGCCCACATCTGTTTCACAAGTTGTTCTCGTACACCTCCTTTTAAAATTTTATTTATTATGTTGCACCAATTATGCACATGGGTGCGTGTCATTAAATTAAGCAACCACTCCTTTACTTCGGTTTTATGATGTGTACACCCCAACCAATTTACATCAAATTTCTTAATTATTTCATTTTTTAAACGTTTTTTTACTCATTCTTTGAAAGCATACTTATTCAAGTAATCGTGTATAAGGCCCGAGATATTCCTATAGAACATTAAAAACTTCTTTGATGGACACGTTAAATTATGATGTTTTAAAAAGGTGTATTCTCGTTGTTCGATCCATTTATGAAACACATCTCTTTCTTTTTGGGTATATGTCTCAGAGCATCTCCTACAATTAAATTTTTTTGTCACTCTCCTGCACATATACCCTGCTGTATATGCACAAGAGTGCACGCGCAATCTTTCGTTCACTGGATTTAGCGATTGGTTGCAATTACTGTTGATTGTTTTGGGTCATTGTTATGGGTCTACTACTTAAGGTATTTTCTTTATCTTCATCAAATGTTAATGAGGAACTCTCACCAACATTACATACGAGTTTAAAAAAATCTACTACTGTGTCTCCTTTATCATCCGCACAGTTTGCGTATATTGAATGTGGACCCATAACGTTAGACATTAACAGTGATTTAAACGCATTCATGAAAGTATTTTCATCAGGGGTGACGTTCCTATAGAATGATGGCTCTGATCCTACCAAAAAAATTCTCCAGAGGATCCTGATTTACATTTCTCATCATTTCAGCCGTTAGACGTCCACTGCTGGATATAAGCCTCCCCCATTGGGGGGGTTTGCCATAATCGCCACGCTTGGCAGGCGGGTTGGCGATCGCAGTATGTTATGATGGTGGAATGCATAGAGAACGCTGCTGCCCATTCTCTGGTACGACCCTTAGTCGCCTTTTACGACACCCACGGGAAGTAAGAGGTGCTATTCTTTAGGTCCGGCCACCACACAGACCATTTACATTTCTAGGATAAAAATATTGTGTCTCATATTTATCGAACAACAGTTTAGACAACCTTTCAAAACTTTCTATAGTTGTAACCCATCTATTAAGAGAAGGAACGCCAACCTTATAGGTTTTATTATTTTTGAGGGCTTTCTTGCTACTGCTATCGATGAATTGAATGTTTTTCAATATTTGTTTGGCTTCTGTCCAAAAATTGAAAATTTGATGGGCGTTTGGCTTTACTGGTCCACGCAATTTGCCCCAGACAGTGCTCCCTCGAGATCCGTTGACGCTATCAAAGAGCTTATCGATGAATTCCACAGCTTCGCCTGTTGTGGCCATTGTCTCCCTGACATTTTGACCCGAGGCTGTAGTTTGTGAAATATTACATAATGTTAAATAAGTATATCACTTAAACAAACAAACAAAACTAACAACAAAGTGTTCCTATTCTATCAGACTAAGAAAGTGGAAAGGATATTATTTTTATTACATTAGTTTGAACCAAACGTCTTAAAGGCTTAATCATTTTTAACTTTTTTGGAGGGTCTCCAACAAAGCAACACATGAATTCAAATTCATGTGTTGCTTTTGTTGGAGACCCTAAATAAATAAAAGTAAAGTGAGTGAGTAAGTGATCAAGATGATGATTTTAGTATTATTAGATAATGCATATTGATAACAAAGTAAAAACTTACTGAACAATGCAGTATATTTCAGCATTACACTGGTTATTGCACTCACAGTTTGGGCAGCTACACTAACTTTCATCTTCTTCATTTTTGCTGCATAAACATGGTGCTCTGTTAGGATGCATTCTAGTATGACCTAGTTGGCAATCAGCATCAAATACCGTTTCTATGTCCTTCCAAGTGGCAACTTTGCCTTTGTATAGCATGTCTTTTGTAAGAAGGTTGTTCCTTAGGCCCTTAAGTAGGTGCGGGGGATCATATACTACACTTAACTGTTGTCCTGATATCTCAATAGTTCCATCTGCAAACAAAAAAATATTGAGTTAAACAAGTTAATTTGATTGATCCAAATCCTACTTATTCATAAAAACTGTCAGATTAAATGTTTGTTAGGCAATTGTCATTTAACAGCTGAACACATTTGGATGAAATTCGGTACATATGTAGACCATAACCTGGACTAACATACAGATAGATATTTTGATATAATGGACACTTTTTATCCAGATAATTTACAACTGCTACGCAAATAATGTCAATATCACCAATCAACTCACCATTATGTTCCACATTTATAATCCTTTTGCGTTTGGTCTCCAATTTTATCATATTTATGGCTGTTCTAAATGTCGAGCCCTGGTCACATACAATAGCTAAACGTATCAAGTCTGACTCTGACACTTTAGTGATCACTTCCTTTAAAATCCTTACTACTGTAGCAGCTGCAGTTGTTCCCTCACAAAAATAGAAACAAATAGGCTGTCTTCAGTTTGAGCACACTCCCTTTAGCATAAATACTAAGGCATGATCGCAAAACCTTAATTATCTTTCATACTAAAGTCTTTAAAGCCTCTTATCTCATCTTGGGACTCCACATAAGTGAGATGAGGTGTAAGAGCAACCTCATCAAACAAAATAGAGCACAATTTCTTCTTTGTGTCCCATTTTTGTGTTTTGTGCTTTAGTACTCTAAAAATATTATCATTTAGCCCCACATTAAACATTATATTTTCAGCAAGACGGTTTAATGTTCTTTTACTGGGCAAATTAAACATTTTTTGTAACAATCTATACCCTTTTGGGCTTTCCTTCATTAGGGCCAACGCCAGATGCTTTTCACTGGTAGTATATCTCATTGCCTTCTTCTTTCTGTTAGCCATTTTTAACTGCATGAGTAGAAGATCTTGGGCTTTTTGTGACATTTTATCAAAATTTTTAGTAAACAATTGGGTGCAGCTTAGTGTCTTAGCAGCATTCAATCGTTGCAAAAATGGCTTCTGAGTTTTGTTTTCCACAATGGCAATTTTTCTAATTTTTTTTATAATGCACCTGCTGTTTGTGTTTAATTTATTAGCTGTAAAAGAATAATAACATTATTTACTTTATAAACTGTTACTAATAAGTATTTATATACCTACTAATAAAGACTTTCCCACAATATTTTTTTTTAGATTCTATCCATGAAGCAAAACAAGTGTAAAGAATTTTAACACATATTTTTGTGTAGAAACTTTTTTGACAATATTTTATGTACTTTATTTTTCTGTAACGTATTGATATTCTTGTGAGTTAAGTGAAAAACTATTTAAGTGTGTTTAAAAATATATATGTTACCTCCTCTCCTAATAGCAATTCTGTTTGGTGGTTTATTTTTTAATTGAGTTACACTGCGCATCACATCTGCAATAAATAGAAGAAACATTCAATTCAAAGTAAGGGCTAATCAGGAATATCAGATAAATATTTAGGGTAAAGTTTGCCATCACACTTTTTCGTAAAGCAATTTTTTTTTTCAATACTTATTGCTTATAAAATTTCGTTTTTGATGTCTCTAAAATAAAATTTATTACATTAGGGACATTATAACCAAAATATGCTGCTTTAAGAAATGAAGTAGCACACATGTTTCTTAAAACATAGAATACAGCTATTGTTTATGTACTGTTAAACAGAAATGGTTTCTTTACACAAGTAAAGAAACCATTTCTGTTTAACAGTACATAAACAAAACAAAATTGGGAAGATGGCTAGGCAGATGATGATGACATAATCAAAACAAAGTAGGTAATCTATTAAGAAAATGTTCTTAATAGATTACCTACTTTGTACTAATACATTATTAATCATATCATGCCTGAATATTTTTAAAATGATGTTTGTTTTATGATTCTAACCTTGATCTAAAGAGTCAGTGTGTATGATAAGTGATGATTTCTCACACTTGCTTGTTGATGGTATTTCACTTGATTCAAAGGTAGGGAAATCTGCAATAAAACATATTAATTTTGTAATTTATTTTTTCCACTCATTTCAAAAGAATTGGACAAATGGCTCTGATCAGAAACAATTCCTACTTTTACAAGTAGACATATTGTAACATATACATGTCGTAGGATAATTTGATACTTCGAATCTTCGCGGAAATCCTAGGGGTTTTGCGAAAACGCGGATAATTAGACATAGGCGAAAAATTATCAAATCTTACTGGACAAAGTCAGGATTTTTGCGAAAATACTCGTTACTATAGTAAGATTTGATGTGCTCAACACTGATTGGCTACAATTTTGCTGGCTGACTTCTAATTGGTTCCTAGTTTGGCGATGATTAACTTCAAGTATTGTATCATAGAGTTATGAAGGTTTAGAATAGGTGAGAAAGGAAAATCACTAAATTGATTTTTATAAACTTTTTATTGAAAATTTTAGTATGTATGTTGTTTTCTACAGACAATAGGAGATCTCAGTCGTAGTAAAAAAAATGATCCAATTTTAGGGTGTAATCCATAAATTGGATGAAACTGGTTAGGTAAACAATTAGTTTAATAGTGCAACAATGGAATTGATCAGTCTTGTGAATTAAAGTCTTGAGATAAAATCACTCATTCATCAGCCTTCTCTTCTCTTATACAGCTAAACTTAAGATATATTGAGGCAAAATTATTATCACATTCTGGTTCACTTATAGTGAACAAAATAACTACAACAAATTATTATTGAATTAGCAAAAATAGGAAAAAATAGACTTATTCAAAGAAATTAAAAGATAACTAGAAAAAAATTTGAAAAGCGAATAATCACAGAACAAAAGATAATTAAATACGTCACTAATGTGAAACTTACGCTGAGTTGCATGGACCTGTAACATTGGAGTTGCAATGCAAGCACAGCTGCGTTTAGTAAATAGTAATATGAAATTATTAGTAAGACTTTACTTGTTACAACAATTCAAAGATTTATGACATTTGGAATTACAAAGCAAACCGTGCTTTTTACAAGCACACTTATTTGAGGAACATTGTTTGCTTGATTTCTTGCAATGACATTGCTTAAACCCTTGTCCGCCGAATGGTGATAGTTGTGAGGAAATACCACGAATAGGTAATACTACCTCGGGAACGGGGCCGGTAAATTGAGCTCCTGGAGATATTTGAAGTGCGTTTCTTGGTAGCCAATCTTTAATTATACCAACGGAGGTACCAACTTGAAACAAACCATTCTTCTTATCAATTACTCGTCCTGTAATGTTTTTGTTATCTAAGGGTGCACGATCGTACTTCGGAACATCAACCAAAATTGTAGCACCTACATCTATTTCTTTAAATTTTTTGTTGGATGTAGTACACATAGTCGCAGCTGCTCTTTTTAAATTTTCATGCGAACTTGTTCTTTCTTTCTTAATAGAATCTTCTTGCCAGCATAAATTACATTTAACATTAGAAGAACTACTACCTTCTCTAACTTCAGACACTCCACATGCGCTGTGAATCACTTGTTGGCATTTTGAACATTTGAGTGAATCGGATGTGGTAATTTGGCAAATACAACATTTAACTTCAGTAGCAACAATATTATTGGAATGTTGTTGTTGTACATTTGTGTGGGAATTTGTGTCATTTATAGCGATATTGCTATCAAGACAGACCGTTTTTGTTGTACTTGCTGGGACAATTATTACATCTTCTAAAATTGTAATGTTATTTGAAGAATTTTTTTTATATTGTGTCATAGATGAAAGAGGGGTAGATTGTGTTGAAGTTTGTGTTCGGATAGTCATTTTTTGATCAGTGGAAACATACTGATTTGTGGTTTCGTTAGAAAGCTGCTCATAGAAAAGGATTGCATTTTCAACTTTGGATTCATTTCTACAACCTGCATTACGCTCGTCTTGAATATCTTCAGTGCGAGGAGGATTTTCATTAATTAAAACCTGTTGTAAGTCTTCTTCATTTTCTAATTTTGACAATGTATCTCTAGGCAAATAAGTTGAAGACAGGCCAATTACAGGATCGTGACCAAACAAGGCTTTGTATGGTGAACGTCCTATTGTGCGATGATACGAAGAATTTTTCTGGAACTGAACGAAATAGCATCCCAGTGACCATTCAGTTGAGTTATTGTCGGACATCCAGGAACGCAACATGTTCTCAACATCCTGATTGCACCTTTCTACCGAACCTAAAAAAGAGAAAAATACTTTATTGCACATAAAAAAAAATACAAAACAACAGATAACAACAAAAGACAGTACAACATAGGTGGCCTTATTGCTAAGGTAGCAATCTCTACCAGGCCACCTTTGGGTGAAAGAAAAATGCATAGCGGTAAGCGGGATAGTGCAAAACTTGCAAACAAACCTTGACTTTGAGGATGTCGGGGACGTCCATTCACTATCTTGCATGCAGGCCACAATGTGATTAGCTCTTTTATTATGCTGGCAGTAAATTCCTTGCCATTATCACTCTGTAAAATCATTGGCGCACCCACTTCTAAGAATATTTTTAAAAGAGCCATGGCTACTTCAGTTGCTTTTTTACTGGTTAAAGGTCTGAGAAAGCAGAACTTAGTGAGGTGGTCTTGATAGTTTAAAATCCATTTGTAATTGTGGCTAGGAGTTGACTGGAGATCAATTAAATCTACCTGCCCACGTTTGTTAAAGTCTTGAGAAATTATGGGGCGTACAACAATTCCTGTTTTTGGGCAACTTTTTTTATTCAGACAGATCTTACACAAGTTGAGGAACAATATCATAATCGGTACCGGCAGGTATCACATATTGTTGCTTTAGGTTATACTGGGTGGCGCAAAAGTAAAGACCCTATTTGGTTCAGCTATAACATTTTTTCTAAATTAGAAAACTAGATTTAGATTTTTTTAAATGTATATTTGTGCCATTAAATTTCGTACCATTAGGATTTAAAGATGATGTCTTTTAAATGGTGACCTCCAGAGTTGATACACATTTGAGCCCTATTTATGACATTTTGCATAACTTGCCGTAACACTTCCTGCGATATGTTCGTTATTTCTTGACGAATGTTTTCTTTTAGAGCTGCGAGAGTCTGTGGCTTGTTCACATACACCCGAGATTTCAAAAAACCCCAAAGAAAGAAGTCTGGACTGGTCAGATCGGGTGATCTTGCAGGCCAAGGCAAATCGCCAAAACGAGAGATAACTCGGCCTGGAAAAGCGTCCCTCACTAAGTCCATAGTGTCGCGCGCTGTGTGTGCCGTAGCGCCGTCTTGTTGAAACCAGATGTGCTCCAGCCCCAATTCGTCCAAACTGGGTATCAAAAACTCACGTAACATGGTTCTGTAGCGTTCTCCAGTGACAGTAATCGCATTGCCTCCAGCGTCTTCGAAAAAATAGGGTCCGATCACTCTGTCAACACAGATGCCACACCATACAGTAACTTTTAGTGGGTGTAGAGGTGTTTCTTGAATAATGCGCGGATTATCAGTGCCCCAGAACCGAGTATTCTGCTTATTGACATGCCCTGAGAGATGGAAATGCGCTTCGTCACTCATAACCAATTTTGAAGGAAAATCATCCTCTTCAAGGTTGAGGTTTATGACGCGCTGGCAGTAATCTAGACGAGCTCGGTGGTCAGCAGGCAGCAGCTGATGAGTCATTTGAGTTTTATACGGGAACATCTTTAAGTCTTTCACCAAAATACGCTGCAGGGTCCGTCTGGAAATGCCCAATTGCGTGGCACGTCGCCTCGTTGATGTTTCTGGACACTCTTCCACATCTTCGCGCACAGCATCGATATTTTCAGCTGAACGGCCTGTTCTTGGTCTCCCAGACTTAGGTCTATCCAATGTTGAGCCAGTTGCTTCAAGGCGTGTGGCAAAGCGTCGAATTGTGCGACCAATCGGTGCCGGACGGTGGGGAAATCGTCGACGAAATTCACGTTGTGTTCTTATCACTGATGAATTATTCCGTAAGAACATTGACACAATTATTCCACGTTCTTGGGGAGTAAAACGGTCCATGTTTATTTTCAGTGTATTTTACATTTGTTCACTACACAATTTTCAACAACAGAATGACAGAAAATGTCATATAAAAAAAAAAAGTATTTTCTTTAGTGCCAGTACTTTTGCGCCACCCAGTATATCAGTTTGTCGCGTCCTTCATGCCCAGTTGATATGTGCGCCTGCAGAAGAATATCATAGTACATATCTGTTGAAGGTACTTGTACAACAGGAGAGTTAAGATCCTTTCTTCTCAGTATCAGAAGTTTTTCTTCACCTACACTCATCACGTCGTATTTTTTTGCATTTCTATACTGTTGTTGTGTTTTTGGTTGCTTAGGTACACTCGCAGTTTTAAATTGTTCAATTGAATTTATTACAGCATTTACGCGTTGTTTAGTCCATTCTGGTTTAGTTGTACTGTCAACTCTATTATCGTAAAACTTTCTTAACTCTATGTAAAATTTGTCTTTATCGGAGATAACCTCCAAATTCTCCGATTCTGCTGAAGGTTGAACATCATTCTCTGTCGAATCTGTCCTAATTATATGAAAACCAAACCTCCTATTCACACCGTTTCTTAGTTCAAGTCCAATTTTATAGTCCACTTTTAACACAATGACAAACAAAACACCGCTAAACCAATCTCGAAAGCATTGTTGTTGTTGAGTGGTTGACTAAGACTTTTATGATATATGACACTATGTACATCCGTGTAGCACTTTTATTTACCACTTTATTTAAGTCCAAGTAGGTACACTATTTACGATAAAAAACAAAACACTTCTGCAATTTAACTCAGACACAAACGTAAACAAATAACGTGCGGCAACAAATGATTGACATTTAAGACGTGAACCAATCAGAGACGATCTCTTATTGAACGCGCTGACCGACCAATCAGCGTTCTTATTTCATAACAGCCAGCGTTTCGTTTCGCAATATTGCTATAATAACGAGTATTTTCGCAAAAATCCTGACTTTGTCCAGTAAGATTTGATAATTTTTCGCCTATGTCTAATTATCCGCGTTTTCGCAAAACCCCTAGGATTTCCGCGAAGATTCGAAGTATCAAATTATCCTACGACATATACAACGCGGTCACATTAACTCGACGCATCTCTGGAATGCGAGGCCCGCATTCCTTAGCTCGCCCAGCAAGTGTTAGGCCTTTGTCTTTGACTTTGTTACTGATATGCGCGTCGATAATTTGGCTAGTTTTCTGATGTTGTTTTAATTATATTTTTTATTAGGTATATTTAGGTATATTACCAAAAAACCAAAATGACGTCATCAACACCAAGCGTCGAGTTAATGTGACCGCGTTGTATATGCAGATATTAACTGGATGGTTTTAAACTGATCATATTTAAATATGACAAATAAACTATTCTATAATATCAATGTGATCCTTTTGCAACAGAAAAACATGTAAGTAAAATTACATTAATTTGTTTGTTTGTTATTGGCAACTTTGAATTGTATTGTGTAAACAGAGGTTCCACATTAGTTAATGAATTATAAAACTTAATAAAAAATTAAAAGTTTAAAAAAATTATTACCAGTATTGAGAAATGAAGATGCAGGAGGATTTGTGGCTGACCTTGAATATAAATTATCAACTGGATGTTCTAAAATAAGAAAAGTGTCTATCAGAAAATAAAACATAAGTTATACCAAAGCAATATGTAAAATAAGATTGAAAAATAAGTGTACCTTGGGCAACAACTGGATTTGCCTCAATTTCCTCTATGTCTTCCTTTTTACTGTAATTATGTTCATATAAATGATCACCTGAAAATAACCAAATAAACTTTAATTGAATAATTTTAACATAACAAACGCCTTCGCGCCACGCCTTCTTTCCATGGGGATAGGCAGAAACTACAGTACGACACCTGCTACAATCCTTACATACTCCTTTTGCCTCGTTTACATTCACACATCTGGGCATACACACATGCCGAAGACTACGTACCTGACCTTTCTGAAGAACATCACTATATGTCTTCCTAGGTCGTGCCCTCTCGTCATTTTTACTCACATCTGCCTTATAAATATCTTTTGTTAGTCGCCTTTCATTCATCCTCTCTACATGACCAAACCACTAAGCATACCCTTTTTAATTTTGTCACTAGATCTTCTTTTAAACCGCACCGTTGCCCTATCACATTATTGATAACTTACCAGATAAAGGCACCCCATGCTCGACTTCTTTAGAAGAAAATAGACATGGATAACCGTCTTTGAGACGATTACCCTTGTTATCCAGTTGGTATTTGTCGAAGTGTTTTTGACATACGCGTTTATTCACTAACTGATCCTTTGATAGACCAAGAAGTTCGGAATTCACTGGTACCAAGAACGACAGCCACAAAGCCCTAAGTTTATCGTCCTTTGGCAAATTATAAAGGCGATAAGTTTTGTTGGTTGAAGTACAACCGACAACACAGCACTTGATAGGAGCCATGGCCGCGTACCAAAGCACCAGAGCACTGCAGTATTCGTATCGAGCAAGGAACTTAGAAGTAAACTCAACTCAAGCAATAAAGCGAGGAGAACGACTTTGTACACAAACTCAACACGAATGATGGAATAGTAGATTGTTATACAAGGGTCAGAAGGAATCAATTCCCATACGAGGCATTTAGACGCCCGAGCGCAGCGAGGGCGGCTATAGTCCGAGTGGGAATTGATGACTTTCACCCGCGTTAAACACTCTACTTTTCATTTCGAATGTAAGGAAAGTAAAAACTAGTAGTTTTTCTAAAATATTTATTGATAATAATTACATGAATAATAGGTACCTATTTATTAGTCTTTTTTAAATTTGAAGTATGGAACACACCATGTCACCGCCACATGAATAGATTCTGTGTCACCACCGCGGGCCGTATTATTATCATTCTGTCTGCATTCTTACTTTTACCATTTTTCATAAATTACTTAGAAAACCCGATAATCTTGATAAAAATTACAAAAAATTGTGTTGCGGCGTGACACTTTTTAGTGCTGACCGTCCACCCAACTTTCTTATTTCGATTCAAAACTTGCATACAGCCTAATCGATACTCGCAATAAAAAAAATGAAAAAAAATTGTAGAAACTGAATAAAAACTCTCTAAACTAACAAAATGTTTCGAAATGTAAGGTGTTTGCAGAATATCCAATCTATAGAATTAATTAATTGTCATCATTCTCAAAAAAAACTTCTCGAAAGCCTACCTAAAAAATGTTTACTGGGAATTCTGTAGTAAACTATTAGAAAGTATCAAAAATAAAATCCACAATAAATAATTGTCCAATAAATTAAAATAATTTTAAACAGCGAGCGCATTCCGAATATAAATTCAATTATAGAAGCATTTCGGCGCGAAATTCAGTAAATGAGGTACCTATGTCCGCCTGTCTGTTATTGACATGATATTAGAAGAGATTGAAATGATATTAGAAAAGCATAAATCATTATTATAGACAATGCTTGTTGTATTTATTGCTTAAAATAATTTTATTTTATTTTCAAATATCGATTACATTCGTCATATTAATTACTCGAGTCAATCGAAATTTAAAAAAAAAATTGTTTGGAATAATCGCTTTCACACATCATTGCAATAAAAAAAAAAAACAATAATGGTCGGCGATTCTGAACGCAAATTAGTAAGTAGTGGTAATGATTAATACGTATTATTGAACCTGTGTTTGAATATTACGTTAAAACCTGGGCATTTTCGTGTTGTTTATAATATTATCAATAACATTTGTCACATTTTAAATCTTATCTACATCTGTGTGTGTGAAATTTGTGAAAAGTAAAAATGTAAACACACGATTGGCGCGAAACTTCGACATTAGATATCAAAAAACCTTCATTACCACTACTTAATAAATTCGTCAAATAATTAAATGTATATTCACAGCCCCATATGTTACCATGGTAAAGTCAGGATGTTCGAAATCCCCAATTTTTATGTTTTTTAGCCTCGACCACAACTGACATCAAAATGGTGATTATCGTACTTAAGTATGTTGAATTTATTCAAGGTAAATTATTAACTTGTGCGCTAAATATGAAAGATTTAATGGCGTTAACATAATGAGCTTTTTATCCAACTCTCCTAGTTAATGCACATTCATAAGATTTGATGGGTAGCATAATAAAAACTTACATAATCAATTAAGGGTGTCGTATGGTCTGACTGAGCTGACTACCTAACTAAATTTAGTTCTATTTTCAAATTTCATTCCCGCCCTAGGGAGGGAAGCAATTACTATGAGTATTTCCCGCCCAAGGGTGGGAAGCAGTGTTTTCCACCCGCTATTCGGATCAAACAAACACTACTTTCCGAGTATGAGAGATGAAAAATAATATACCATCTGTCAGTTTGACACAGCACATAGGAGTATATGTGTTCTGTGCACATGACACAAAACGACCAAAATGGCTGCCAACAACATGGCTACTGATAGTAGCGACATAACGCATTTTTTGGAACTAAAGCTGTCACAGGCCTGATTCACACTGAGGGCGAGGCAGGAGGAGGCGCGGTGTCCGGGGACGTGAGCTAAAATAGAGGAAAGGATGGCAATTTGGAATACCATTTTGTTTCAGACCTGCAACTTTTTTTCCGTTAGGTATTAAGAAATAAAACCTTGATTAAATTGAAGCAATGTTATTTTACTATCAATGTGCAAGCTATCAAAAACAATTAAATATCCCTACAGGTTAAAATTTTAGGTTGACTGCAAAATGACACAATTTAGATTTGGAGATGGGGTGCAGGTATTTTGTTATAGGAGTATTCCAAATTATATTCACCATGCTTAACTTAGTTATTTTTGCTATTATTAAGTCAATGTTTAAGAAGAAAGTGTATGATTTGTGATAACAAAATTGATCCCAGAGAGCAACTCTCTAAAATCGGTTCCTAAACCGACTGAAGGTAATTTGGCATACCATTTAAGTATTCTAAATTACCTTCAGTCAAGATTAGAGAGACTGTGATAGTAGGTAAGTGATTTAAAGGTGAAAGGATAATTATTCTATAAATAAAAAAAATATGATTTCTATAATAAACTTTAATCAGCCTTTAAGTACCTTTAATCAGACTTTTAGTTTTAGTAACTTTAATTAGTCTTTAACCATTTAAATGAAATGGTAATTTGCAAAAATCACAAACATATGATCCAGCTTCATAGCCGGCACATTCACCGTGCACCCAAAGCTCACACATAAAACACTGCACCCATTCTTCCCCCTCTTGTCTTCACTATACTTCCCATTACAGAAAATACACTCTAGTTTCTAGTTCTCCTGACGTATTTGACTTACGACTGGTGTAAGAACTGGAAGATTCCAAACTTTCAGTGTCATAATCATCGCTTTTAATAAGTTTTCGTTTCTCGGTCTTTTTGTTGTTCCTTTTTCCTGCCTTCTTGTATTTTGTCTTATCATCATCCATTTTTTTTATAGTGTTTGTCTTTTTGCCTTTACCTTTGCTTTTAGTATTTTCTTTTGTTTGTCTTTTTAACATTTTCTGATCTAACCTTTTCTGCTTTTCTTTATTCTTAGCTTCAGACTCCTCAAGATCCTTCTTATATGGCGAACTTGTTATAACTGTGGACGCTACCGGTTTACGACCTCTGTTGGAAGCGCGTTTCTTTGTAGTTGGCAGTGGTGACATGTCATAAGGAGACACGTATGGGCTGGCTGAAGATGATCTTCCTTGGTGGACTTGGGGATTCCATGGTGACAAATTTGACGGGCCTGCTTGGTTATAATTTGAGTAATCAGGTGCAGGCATTGCAGGAGGCGCAAAAGATATGTTATCTTGAGATAATAAAGATGGACTCTCCCGATTTTCATCATGCGACTCACCTACTTCGATAGCAGAAGCAACTCTGTCTTCTTGCTGATCATAGGCCTCTCCTGCTTCAATGGCAGCAGCAATATAGTCTGCATCCGAAAATGCCTGTCTGTTCAGTGGATATGTGCCATCTACACTGAATCCTTTGGCAGCGAGTTCTCTTTGTTGACATTTTAGGTAGGCCGTTCCAAACAAATCCATGACGTCATACTGAGTCAGAGGCCTGTTATTTGCCCGCAACCATAGTCTGATCTCTTCGCTGTAGTAGCTTTTCAGTGGACCCATAAACGTCCTATCCAACGGCTGGATCTTATGCGTGCAATGTGGTGGAAGTGAACACATGCTCTCTTCTGCAATATCAACGACTTCAATATTTTTCGTGTGACTGAAATGCCCATCTAACAGTAACAGCACAGAGGAAGTCTCGTTTGGTCTCACATACTTGATAAAATGTTCAAACCACTGGGTTTGAATCCATCCCGAAGGATGAGCTCTTCCAATAGATCTAGGAGGAGCACCTCTCATCAACGCATCTGTCATGTTTTTCCGGCGGAATACAATCATAGGAGGCACGAATATACCTGCTGGACTCATACAAGTCACAACAGTTACCAGCGAGCCTCTTTCTGCTGATGACATTGCACCGATCTGTTTTTTCCCACGACGGCCAATGATTTTCGGAATCTTACTTTGGACCACAGACAGTCCAGTTTCGTCGACATTAAATATTCTGTCTGGTGTGAAGTTTTTCTCTTCATAGACAGTTTCTAAAATATCATAGAACTCGTTCATTCGTTCTTTATTGAATCCGCGGGCTCTTGCGAACGAGGTTCCTGAAGGCTTTCTCATCGACAAACGATCTTTGTTTCTCTTCAAGAAACCATCAAGCCAATCATTTTTGAAAGGGTGTGGCATATTATTTTTTTTCGCGAGTTGAAATGCTTTTTTACGCATATCAGTCTTAGTCAATCCATATAAGGTCGATTCCATTTTCAAAGCATACTCAACCAGCTCATTTTCAAATTTGGTGTCAAAGACTGGCTTTCGCCCAATTTTTCTTGTTACTATCGTGTCGATAGATGTATCTTTCTCATTTACAAGTCGAAATAAAGTTGACCTCGGGACATTGAAACTTTTGGCCGCCTTTAGGTATCTATACACCTTCAAATGACCTCTAAATATCGCTCGAATAAATATTTATAGTTTGGGATGTAATATATATTATAGCACAGTGTGAACGGTCTCGTGAAAATATTCTATCTCAAGATTTAATATATATTATATTATATCCCATAGTCAAAAGCCGGCTATATTAACATATAGCTACGTCTGTGACGGGCTTCAATCTTGGTACCGTTGCCTGAACAGCCTGAACTGCGTTTTCATAAAATCGTCAAGTTGATGGCATGGGGTCACCTGGAGTTTCAGTTTCTGATTCTCTTACATTAACGTCCGAATTCCACCTTAGATATCTATGATAAGTTTGGACTAAATGGGCACGAGCTGATTCCAGTAATATCGAATTTACTCTCGGATCTAGATGAATTGCACCCAGAAAACATTCATTTTCAAGAAGGGCTTTCTCTCTTTCTCTCATACAAATGACTAAAAAAATAGTGCAAAAACCGTGTTCACATTTTCTATTTCTAGGACACATTTAAGCCGGGCAAGATAGAAGTCTGCAATCGTCAATTGTTCATGTTGTATAGTTTTCGACAGAACACGGCATGCTTTTAAAACATCAACTGTTTCATTATGTTTCTGCCATGTATCTTCTACAGCAAATGTCTGAAACACCGGTTCTATGCGTACACTCAAGAGATCCTTGAATAATAATATGCGCTCTACCATGTCTGCTGTAGAATCCTAACTCGTAGGACAATCGATGATCGCTTGTGGTAAGCCCTGAACTCTTAACTGAAGAGTATTTTTTGGTGAGCGGAGTACACGAGCTATCTGGCGACATTGTTCTAACAGATCACGACGCTCGCTGCAGGCATCTCTTATAGCGAGCTGCAACGTATGCTCGCACAACGCACTGTAATCAATTTGTTTTGGCCTTGATTATCAATATAAATTAGCTGCTTAGAGATAAATAAAATACGTTTATTTGCGGCAAACATGACGCATAAAAAAAAACAAAATAACAACTTATGAGAAAACATGCGTCACATCTAAACGGCCATCGCTCAGCATATACAAAACAGAACACAAACCCTATACAAAACAGAGCCCCAGCGCTGGTTTTCAGCGACAGCCGGCGTTGACGTGATAACGTCATCCCAATGATGATCGTCGTGATGTCGTCATACGATTTGTTGAATTTATTTATATCTATCAACAATCAAAATAAGAAATAAAATAAATATACAATACAAAAAGATGGTATAAACAAGAAATAATTATAAAACGCGGAGATGACAATATGACTTTAAATTAAAACACTGGCAATACTGGTTTATAGAAACATTTGTAAATTATCGAATATATGAAAATTAAAAGAAAACAAATTTTTCTAACAAACTAAATAGCTTAAAACTGCACACAAAATAAAACACCATTTATAAAATTGGTACACTGACCTGCGGTAAGAATGGCAACGCAGTGCGAGGATGCGCGCGGCCGCACGCGACTACCTCACGACTTTTAATTTCTTTTTAAATTTTTGTGAAAACTATCTTGTGGTAAAAATGAATGGCCAACAACTGGAAACAGAATTTCTAGGCCCATAATGTGTACAGGTGCATAGTCTTGTAGCCATTTAGCTGCCATACCAAGAACAGATTGGTTTTTATTTTGGCCGCTGCACCCATCTGCTACCAAACGAACCTGTGAGATTATGCTCTAATCCAGGACTCAAAAAAATGGTATTCAAGCAATGAAAAACAGCACTAACAATTTCATTCAATGCTTTTGGCAAAACATCTTCAGTCCAAGTGTAGATAATTGTGTTATTGACAGTTAATGGTGATTTGGAATTTCCGATTACCACCGTAAAATTGTATACATACAACTGCCTCGAGTAATAGGCGCTTTGATCGGGAACTTTTGGACACGGCTGATTCTTTTGGCAATCAAAACTTAGAATTAAAATATTTTCGCTGCTGTCTTTTAATAAACCATAAAATGATTTGGCTCTCAATTTGTGAATTCTACTCTCAATCATTAAATTATTTTTCACCTCATTATTTTTTTCATGTTTTAGTCGTTCTTGTAAAACTATGCAAGTGGAGCACATATCTGGGCGAGGAGATCCAAAACCTATATTAAATTCGGTTTTGAAAATTGCTCTTAAAGTTTACTAATGCTGAGTTGCGGTGACAAATATTGTCTACTTTTTATTTAACTTCTGCAGTAACGAATTTCTAAGGGCACAAGCTTCTTAATAAAGTCTTCGACAGCTTGCCTCTTAAGTGCATATTTTTGTGTTTTACGCCGTCCTCCTCTATTCTCTTGTGCCGATTCACCCATTGCTTTGAAATGCCGATTAATAACACCTGTAAGTCTTCCTTTCTTTAAAGCTAAAATAGAGAGAATTGTCCTTTTGCAAATTGGAATCAGAACATTGTATCGTCGTCGTGCAAAATACGTTATCGCCTTTTCTTTTTTATTGCCACAATTATTTACTGGCCGATGACGCTGAGTAGTAGTAACTTTTGTATGATTAATTATAAAATTGTCGTGATAAATTTTGTCCGGTTTTTTGTAGAAAGCTTTATTAAATGCTATTATATCAGCATGACCCAATGAAGTGCACCTGTATGCTTTGGTGTAGTGGTCGCATGGAAGTCTTAAATTTGGTGGCTCTTTTGGAGTATACTTAAAATAATAACAAACTTATGATTGCATTAGATAATATTAATTTGTAAGAATATGGTACAGTAAATAGTAAATATTATAAAAAACTGGCCAAGTGCGAGTCAGACTCGCTCACGAAGGGTTCCGTATCATTGTCTATAAAAACGGCAAATAAATCATGTATGGGGGCTCCCATACAAAAAAAAGTTTAAAGCCCTTAAATATTTATCTTATTCTATTTTTTAGTATTTGTTGTTATAGCGGCAACAGAAATACATCATTTGTGAAAGTTTCAACTATCTAGCTATCACGGTTCATGAGATACAGCCTGGTGACAGGCGGACGGACGGACAGCGGAGTCTTAGTTTTACCCTTTGAGTACGGAACCCTAAAAACGGGACCCATTCGTATAATTTCTATTTCGTACTTTCAATGGGTCCCACACGCTTTGTCAGTTTAGGTTTCGTTCGGGGCACTTGTGTTATCAAGACAAATCTAACGACGCGTAATTTATCTAAACCGGTTCAGCTGTCTAATAGTTACGAGGAAACATAGAAATGGACAAACGTAAAATTATTATACTGTTTAAACTCAAAACCATCCTTCTGGGCTTCACCACAGTTTGATAAAAATAATTCATGCCATCCCATTTTAAATAAAAACAAATTGCAAGAGAAAAGTGAATTATTCAGTGGCTGATCCAAAATAAAACCTAAGGCTCCTCGCCCTCGGCGACTTTTTGTAGCGATGCTGTCGCGCGCTTACAAAACTGGCGACAGCATCGGTACTATCGCGCGTTAGTCGCGTTTGAAACGTGCGACAGAAATAATGCAAACGCGCGGCTGTATTGCGACTGTATCGATGCTTTCTTTAGTAAATGGGTGCATCCAATAATATATTTTACGCTGCTTTCGTCGCGCACGCTTCGGCTGGTTACGTTTACGTAAAAGCAGCACCAAACACAACGTAACCAATGTTATCTCGACTGAGTCCATCTTGCATGTGCGTGTGGTGTGAGGGCCACTTTGTTAAAACTCTTTGAAAATGTGCTTAGGATTTAGTGAACATTCCCAAAGAATTGTGAAAGTTGGTTTCAGATTTTGTGAAAGTCTAATAACCGAGTTATAGATTGTAAAGTTGGGCCCTCAGTTATCACATAGAGGATTGAGGGCCCACCTAAAACTGATAAACTATGGACACTACAGAAAAAGTCTTAATGCCAAAATCTAAGCAAATGCCAAACAAAATTTGTGAAAACAAGATATTATCGCAAAACACTGTCCTACTTTGTATATCTTCGTACAAAATGGGCCCTCAATTCTCATACACGTAAAAGTTTATTACGCAATTATAATGAAATCATTAACTTACAGCTACTGTTTGAAATCCTATATGCTACTAAATAAATTGTGAAAATTTATAAAAGCAAGAACAGGTCACCACTTTTTGTTGTTTGAAAGTTATCCCTCAGTCCTCCATTTCTTTTGTTTTCGATTTATTACGCTTATCGTATGAAAGATAAGACAAATACAAAATTGTCTCCTTTTGTGAAATAAATTGTGCAACAAATTCGATACCAGAAAGAAATTAAAAGACCCTTTATTATATAAGAAAATCGAGTTTTATTTTTATTATCTGAATTTGCAAATAGGGTGACCACAATTTCTTTTAGATTGCAGTAAAGATTAGTAAATATAGAGTATAGGTTTTAATAAACTTTCTTCGATTTTTCGCTTATTATCGTCATAGCATTTGTACTCAATTTCGTGATAAAAAAAAAATATTTCGGAATTCGAATGATCACAAAAAAAAATACTGTTACCCAAATCATTTTTGCTTGAAATATCGTTCGTTCTGATGACAATAATCAAATAATTTATTTATTATTTTTATAAAGGCTTTTGTCCAGCCATGGGACAATGTAGGCTAAATATAATCCTAACTAATAGCTGTAATATTTAGTGTAGTTACTAAACAATAGTTTATGATAGTGCAGCGGAAGTTGTAGGTAATAAAGCATTAAGGCGAGTTTTATGAAACAGTTGTAGTGAAGAATAAAAATAATAATAATTTTTTAATACGCAAACACATCTTCGGTCAAGACACTCAATCATCTTCGGTCAGATATCAAACATTCAAGGTAAGTTTGTTTTGATACCTAGGTACTCATAATTTTATAAGTTCGTAATATTTTACTAAATAGTACTTAGATAGTCACTCTAAGAATTGTTTAGGTAATTCAATTTCACCTATTTATAAATTGTAATTTTTTTTAAATAAAATATAATTATTTCATACTCCAGAAAACATATTTGTTATTGTGCAAGTACCTACCTAGGAATAAAAAAAACATCCAGGAACGCACTGCTTTATTAGGTACTAGATTCTGCCCGCGACTTCGTCCGCGTGAAATTCGAAAGTCATATGGCTCCATCTATTATCATAATAACGTTATTATTGTTTTCCTCGGGAACAGCACTTTTTTCGGGATGAAAGGTACAGTGGTTTAGGCGTGAAAAGCTAACAAACAAAGTTACTTTCGCATTTATAATATTACTTAGTTAGGATTATATTTAGCCTACATTGTCCCATTGCTGGGCAAAAGCCTTTATAAAAATAATAAATAAATTATTTGATTATTGTCATTACTTTTTTCGGAACGAACGATTTTTCAAGCAAAAATGATTTGGGGAACAGTATTTTTCTATGTGATCGTTCAATTTCCGAAATTTATTTTTTTTATCACGAAACTTGAGTACAAATGCTATGACGATAATAAGCGAAAAATCGAAGAAAGTTTATTAAAACCTATGACTCTACATTTACTAATCTTTACTGCAATCTAAAAGAAATTGTGGTCACCCTATTTCCTAATACAGAGAATAAAAATAAAACTCGATTTACTTATACAATAAAGGGTCTTTTAATTTCTTTCTGGTATCGCATTTGTTGCACATTTTTTTTCACAAAAAGACACAATTTTGTATTTGTCTTATCTTTCATACGATAAGCGTAATAAATCGAAAACAAAATAAAATGGAGGACTGAGGGCCCGAATTTTATCAAGGTCATAACTTTTAAACAACAAAAGGTGGTGACCTGTTCTTGCTTTCATAAATTTTCACAATTTCTTTAGTAGCATATAGGATTTCAAACAGTAGCTGTAAGTTAATGATTTCATTATAATTGCGTAATGAACTTTTACGTGTATGAGAATTGAGGGCCCATTTTGTACGAAGATATACAAAGTAGGACAGTGTTTTGCGATAATATCTTGCTTTCACAAATTTTGTTTGGCATTAGCTTAGATTTTGGCATTAAGACTTTTTCTGTAGTGTCCATGGTTTATCAGTTTTAGGTGGGCCCTCAATCCTCTATGTGAGAACTGAGGGCCCAACTTTACAGTCTATAACTCGGTTATTAGACTTTCACAAAATCTGAAACCAACTTTCACAATTCTTTGGGAATGTTCACTAAATCCTAAGCACATTTTCAAAGAGTTTTAACAAAGTGGCCCTCACACCACACGCACATTCTTGCATGTGCGTGTGGTGTGAGGGCCACTTTGTTAAAACTCTTTGAAAATGTGCTTAGGATTTAGTGAACATTCCCAAAGAATTGTGAAAGTTGGTTTCAGATTTTGTGAAAGTCTAATAACCGAGTTATAGATTGTAAAGTTGGGCCCTCAGTTATCACATAGAGGATTGAGGGCCCACCTAAAACTGATAAACTATGGACACTACAGAAAAAGTCTTAATGCCAAAATCTAAGCAAATGCCAAACAAAATTTGTGAAAACAAGATATTATCGCAAAACACTGTCCTACTTTGTATATCTTCGTACAAAATGGGCCCTCAATTCTCATACACGTAAAAGTTTATTACGCAATTATAATGAAATCATTAACTTACAGCTACTGTTTGAAATCCTATATGCTACTAAATAAATTGTGAAAATTTATAAAAGCAAGAACAGGTCACCACTTTTTGTTGTTTGAAAGTTATCCCTCAGTCCTCCATTTCTTTTGTTTTCGATTTATTACGCTTATCGTATGAAAGATAAGACAAATACAAAATTGTCTCCTTTTGTGAAATAAATTGTGCAACAAATTCGATACCAGAAAGAAATTAAAAGACCCTTTATTATATAAGAAAATCGAGTTTTATTTTTATTATCTGAATTTGCAAATAGGGTGACCACAATTTCTTTTAGATTGCAGTAAAGATTAGTAAATATAGAGTATAAGTTTTAATAAACTTTCTTCGATTTTTCGCTTATTATCGTCATAGCATTTGTACTCAATTTCGTGATAAAAAAAAAATATTTCGGAATTCGAATGATCACAAAAAAAAATACTGTTACCCAAATCATTTTTGCTTGAAATATCGTTCGTTCTGATGACAATAATCAAATAATTTATTTATTATTTTTATAAAGGCTTTTGTCCAGCCATGGGACAATGTAGGCTAAATATAATCCTAACTAATAGCTGTAATATTTAGTGTAGTTACTAAACAATAGTTTATGATAGTGCAGCGGAAGTTGTAGGTAATAAAGCATTAAGGCGAGTTTTATGAAACAGTTGTAGTGAAGAATAAAAATAATAATAATTTTTTAATACGCAAACACATCTTCGGTCAAGACACTCAATCATCTTCGGTCAGATATCAAACATTCAAGGTAAGTTTGTTTTGATACCTAGGTACTCATAATTTTATAAGTTCGTAATATTTTACTAAATAGTACTTAGATAGTCACTCTAAGAATTGTTTAGGTAATTCAATTTCACCTATTTATAAATTGTAATTTTTTTTAAATAAAATATAATTATTTCATACTCCAGAAAACATATTTGTTATTGTGCAAGTACCTACCTAGGAATAAAAAAAACATCCAGGAACGCACTGCTTTATTAGGTACTAGATTCTGCCCGCGACTTCGTCCGCGTGAAATTCGAAAGTCATATGGCTCCATCTATTATCATAATAACGTTATTATTGTTTTCCTCGGGAACAGCACTTTTTTCGGGATGAAAGGTACAGTGGTTTAGGCGTGAAAAGCTAACAAACAAAGTTACTTTCGCATTTATAATATTACTTAGTTAGGATTATATTTAGCCTACATTGTCCCATTGCTGGGCAAAAGCCTTTATAAAAATAATAAATAAATTATTTGATTATTGTCATTACTTTTTTCGGAACGAACGATTTTTCAAGCAAAAATGATTTGGGGAACAGTATTTTTCTATGTGATCGTTCAATTTCCGAAATTTATTTTTTTTATCACGAAACTTGAGTACAAATGCTATGACGATAATAAGCGAAAAATCGAAGAAAGTTTATTAAAACCTATGACTCTACATTTACTAATCTTTACTGCAATCTAAAAGAAATTGTGGTCACCCTATTTCCTAATACAGAGAATAAAAATAAAACTCGATTTACTTATACAATAAAGGGTCTTTTAATTTCTTTCTGGTATCGCATTTGTTGCACATTTTTTTTCACAAAAAGACACAATTTTGTATTTGTCTTATCTTTCATACGATAAGCGTAATAAATCGAAAACAAAATAAAATGGAGGACTGAGGGCCCGAATTTTATCAAGGTCATAACTTTTAAACAACAAAAGGTGGTGACCTGTTCTTGCTTTCATAAATTTTCACAATTTCTTTAGTAGCATATAGGATTTCAAACAGTAGCTGTAAGTTAATGATTTCATTATAATTGCGTAATGAACTTTTACGTGTATGAGAATTGAGGGCCCATTTTGTACGAAGATATACAAAGTAGGACAGTGTTTTGCGATAATATCTTGCTTTCACAAATTTTGTTTGGCATTAGCTTAGATTTTGGCATTAAGACTTTTTCTGTAGTGTCCATGGTTTATCAGTTTTAGGTGGGCCCTCAATCCTCTATGTGAGAACTGAGGGCCCAACTTTACAGTCTATAACTCGGTTATTAGACTTTCACAAAATCTGAAACCAACTTTCACAATTCTTTGGGAATGTTCACTAAATCCTAAGCACATTTTCAAAGAGTTTTAACAAAGTGGCCCTCACACCACACGCACATTCTTGCATGTGCGTGTGGTGTGAGGGCCACTTTGTTAAAACTCTTTGAAAATGTGCTTAGGATTTAGTGAACATTCCCAAAGAATTGTGAAAGTTGGTTTCAGATTTTGTGAAAGTCTAATAACCGAGTTATAGATTGTAAAGTTGGGCCCTCAGTTATCACATAGAGGATTGAGGGCCCACCTAAAACTGATAAACTATGGACACTACAGAAAAAGTCTTAATGCCAAAATCTAAGCAAATGCCAAACAAAATTTGTGAAAACAAGATATTATCGCAAAACACTGTCCTACTTTGTATATCTTCGTACAAAATGGGCCCTCAATTCTCATACACGTAAAAGTTTATTACGCAATTATAATGAAATCATTAACTTACAGCTACTGTTTGAAATCCTATATGCTACTAAATAAATTGTGAAAATTTATAAAAGCAAGAACAGGTCACCACTTTTTGTTGTTTGAAAGTTATCCCTCAGTCCTCCATTTCTTTTGTTTTCGATTTATTACGCTTATCGTATGAAAGATAAGACAAATACAAAATTGTCTCCTTTTGTGAAATAAATTGTGCAACAAATTCGATACCAGAAAGAAATTAAAAGACCCTTTATTATATAAGAAAATCGAGTTTTATTTTTATTATCTGAATTTGCAAATAGGGTGACCACAATTTCTTTTAGATTGCAGTAAAGATTAGTAAATATAGAGTATAAGTTTTAATAAACTTTCTTCGATTTTTCGCTTATTATCGTCATAGCATTTGTACTCAATTTCGTGATAAAAAAAAAATATTTCGGAATTCGAATGATCACAAAAAAAAATACTGTTACCCAAATCATTTTTGCTTGAAATATCGTTCGTTCTGATGACAATAATCAAATAATTTATTTATTATTTTTATAAAGGCTTTTGTCCAGCCATGGGACAATGTAGGCTAAATATAATCCTAACTAATAGCTGTAATATTTAGTGTAGTTACTAAACAATAGTTTATGATAGTGCAGCGGAAGTTGTAGGTAATAAAGCATTAAGGCGAGTTTTATGAAACAGTTGTAGTGAAGAATAAAAATAATAATAATTTTTTAATACGCAAACACATCTTCGGTCAAGACACTCAATCATCTTCGGTCAGATATCAAACATTCAAGGTAAGTTTGTTTTGATACCTAGGTACTCATAATTTTATAAGTTCGTAATATTTTACTAAATAGTACTTAGATAGTCACTCTAAGAATTGTTTAGGTAATTCAATTTCACCTATTTATAAATTGTAATTTTTTTTAAATAAAATATAATTATTTCATACTCCAGAAAACATATTTGTTATTGTGCAAGTACCTACCTAGGAATAAAAAAAACATCCAGGAACGCACTGCTTTATTAGGTACTAGATTCTGCCCGCGACTTCGTCCGCGTGAAATTCGAAAGTCATATGGCTCCATCTATTATCATAATAACGTTATTATTGTTTTCCTCGGGAACAGCACTTTTTTCGGGATGAAAGGTACAGTGGTTTAGGCGTGAAAAGCTAACAAACAAAGTTACTTTCGCATTTATAATATTACTTAGTTAGGATTATATTTAGCCTACATTGTCCCATTGCTGGGCAAAAGCCTTTATAAAAATAATAAATAAATTATTTGATTATTGTCATTACTTTTTTCGGAACGAACGATTTTTCAAGCAAAAATGATTTGGGGAACAGTATTTTTCTATGTGATCGTTCAATTTCCGAAATTTATTTTTTTTATCACGAAACTTGAGTACAAATGCTATGACGATAATAAGCGAAAAATCGAAGAAAGTTTATTAAAACCTATGACTCTACATTTACTAATCTTTACTGCAATCTAAAAGAAATTGTGGTCACCCTATTTCCTAATACAGAGAATAAAAATAAAACTCGATTTACTTATACAATAAAGGGTCTTTTAATTTCTTTCTGGTATCGCATTTGTTGCACATTTTTTTTCACAAAAAGACACAATTTTGTATTTGTCTTATCTTTCATACGATAAGCGTAATAAATCGAAAACAAAATAAAATGGAGGACTGAGGGCCCGAATTTTATCAAGGTCATAACTTTTAAACAACAAAAGGTGGTGACCTGTTCTTGCTTTCATAAATTTTCACAATTTCTTTAGTAGCATATAGGATTTCAAACAGTAGCTGTAAGTTAATGATTTCATTATAATTGCGTAATGAACTTTTACGTGTATGAGAATTGAGGGCCCATTTTGTACGAAGATATACAAAGTAGGACAGTGTTTTGCGATAATATCTTGCTTTCACAAATTTTGTTTGGCATTAGCTTAGATTTTGGCATTAAGACTTTTTCTGTAGTGTCCATGGTTTATCAGTTTTAGGTGGGCCCTCAATCCTCTATGTGAGAACTGAGGGCCCAACTTTACAGTCTATAACTCGGTTATTAGACTTTCACAAAATCTGAAACCAACTTTCACAATTCTTTGGGAATGTTCACTAAATCCTAAGCACATTTTCAAAGAGTTTTAACAAAGTGGCCCTCACACCACACGCACATTCTTGCATGTGCGTGTGGTGTGAGGGCCACTTTGTTAAAACTCTTTGAAAATGTGCTTAGGATTTAGTGAACATTCCCAAAGAATTGTGAAAGTTGGTTTCAGATTTTGTGAAAGTCTAATAACCGAGTTATAGATTGTAAAGTTGGGCCCTCAGTTATCACATAGAGGATTGAGGGCCCACCTAAAACTGATAAACTATGGACACTACAGAAAAAGTCTTAATGCCAAAATCTAAGCAAATGCCAAACAAAATTTGTGAAAACAAGATATTATCGCAAAACACTGTCCTACTTTGTATATCTTCGTACAAAATGGGCCCTCAATTCTCATACACGTAAAAGTTTATTACGCAATTATAATGAAATCATTAACTTACAGCTACTGTTTGAAATCCTATATGCTACTAAATAAATTGTGAAAATTTATAAAAGCAAGAACAGGTCACCACTTTTTGTTGTTTGAAAGTTATCCCTCAGTCCTCCATTTCTTTTGTTTTCGATTTATTACGCTTATCGTATGAAAGATAAGACAAATACAAAATTGTCTCCTTTTGTGAAATAAATTGTGCAACAAATTCGATACCAGAAAGAAATTAAAAGACCCTTTATTATATAAGAAAATCGAGTTTTATTTTTATTATCTGAATTTGCAAATAGGGTGACCACAATTTCTTTTAGATTGCAGTAAAGATTAGTAAATATAGAGTATAAGTTTTAATAAACTTTCTTCGATTTTTCGCTTATTATCGTCATAGCATTTGTACTCAATTTCGTGATAAAAAAAAAATATTTCGGAATTCGAATGATCACAAAAAAAAATACTGTTACCCAAATCATTTTTGCTTGAAATATCGTTCGTTCTGATGACAATAATCAAATAATTTATTTATTATTTTTATAAAGGCTTTTGTCCAGCCATGGGACAATGTAGGCTAAATATAATCCTAACTAATAGCTGTAATATTTAGTGTAGTTACTAAACAATAGTTTATGATAGTGCAGCGGAAGTTGTAGGTAATAAAGCATTAAGGCGAGTTTTATGAAACAGTTGTAGTGAAGAATAAAAATAATAATAATTTTTTAATACGCAAACACATCTTCGGTCAAGACACTCAATCATCTTCGGTCAGATATCAAACATTCAAGGTAAGTTTGTTTTGATACCTAGGTACTCATAATTTTATAAGTTCGTAATATTTTACTAAATAGTACTTAGATAGTCACTCTAAGAATTGTTTAGGTAATTCAATTTCACCTATTTATAAATTGTAATTTTTTTTAAATAAAATATAATTATTTCATACTCCAGAAAACATATTTGTTATTGTGCAAGTACCTACCTAGGAATAAAAAAAACATCCAGGAACGCACTGCTTTATTAGGTACTAGATTCTGCCCGCGACTTCGTCCGCGTGAAATTCGAAAGTCATATGGCTCCATCTATTATCATAATAACGTTATTATTGTTTTCCTCGGGAACAGCACTTTTTTCGGGATGAAAGGTACAGTGGTTTAGGCGTGAAAAGCTAACAAACAAAGTTACTTTCGCATTTATAATATTACTTAGTTAGGATTATATTTAGCCTACATTGTCCCATTGCTGGGCAAAAGCCTTTATAAAAATAATAAATAAATTATTTGATTATTGTCATTACTTTTTTCGGAACGAACGATTTTTCAAGCAAAAATGATTTGGGGAACAGTATTTTTCTATGTGATCGTTCAATTTCCGAAATTTATTTTTTTTATCACGAAACTTGAGTACAAATGCTATGACGATAATAAGCGAAAAATCGAAGAAAGTTTATTAAAACCTATGACTCTACATTTACTAATCTTTACTGCAATCTAAAAGAAATTGTGGTCACCCTATTTCCTAATACAGAGAATAAAAATAAAACTCGATTTACTTATACAATAAAGGGTCTTTTAATTTCTTTCTGGTATCGCATTTGTTGCACATTTTTTTTCACAAAAAGACACAATTTTGTATTTGTCTTATCTTTCATACGATAAGCGTAATAAATCGAAAACAAAATAAAATGGAGGACTGAGGGCCCGAATTTTATCAAGGTCATAACTTTTAAACAACAAAAGGTGGTGACCTGTTCTTGCTTTCATAAATTTTCACAATTTCTTTAGTAGCATATAGGATTTCAAACAGTAGCTGTAAGTTAATGATTTCATTATAATTGCGTAATGAACTTTTACGTGTATGAGAATTGAGGGCCCATTTTGTACGAAGATATACAAAGTAGGACAGTGTTTTGCGATAATATCTTGCTTTCACAAATTTTGTTTGGCATTAGCTTAGATTTTGGCATTAAGACTTTTTCTGTAGTGTCCATGGTTTATCAGTTTTAGGTGGGCCCTCAATCCTCTATGTGAGAACTGAGGGCCCAACTTTACAGTCTATAACTCGGTTATTAGACTTTCACAAAATCTGAAACCAACTTTCACAATTCTTTGGGAATGTTCACTAAATCCTAAGCACATTTTCAAAGAGTTTTAACAAAGTGGCCCTCACACCACACGCACATCATCTTGCAACTGTAGCGTTCACAGGCGGCGCTTTCACATTTCTGAGTCGATGCTGAATCGCGTTTGCATCGTGACTGAAGCGCGACAGCATCGCGATAGTAGCGATACAGAATCTGGGCGAAGGTACACAGCCAGCGACAGCACCGCGGTTGTATCGATACACATGCGCGACAACATAGCTACTGCATCGCTACAAAAAGTCGCCGTGGGCGAGGCCTCTAAAGCCTCTACGTAACAGAATATGACACAATGTTTAGCACCTCTGACCATGAGGGCAGCGTGCGTAATCGAAGCAAAACAAACATACCTTTCCTTCTTCAATTTGTTGCATTTCCAATCCGTTTTTTGTTGTATCCTTTTCCGCGTGATAACTGGGGAGTAAATATTAAATTAAATTATTAAATTATCTATTTTATTGCAATTAAACACTGACTTTTAATTAAAAACGGCGACGACAATGAAAAACCACGCTCCACTTGCTCATCACTTTGCAAAATGACCGCCGGCCGGCTGTCATTTTCATACATAGTTCTGGCCTCTGATTGGCTGCGCGGATTAGTCCGATTTTGTTACTAAGTTGTAAAGGATTTGACTCCTTTTTCTGAGCAGTGAATAGGAATCGATTTTTCTACGAATTGCTTTGGATTTGCCTCTTTTTGAAACTGGTAACAAAATCAAATTTTTTTTTTAGAATATTATGTTGTCCCCTGTTCCAAAACCTTTAATTTTGGATTTGACCTGTTGTGTTTCTAACCGACACATATATTACTTACCCATTCGAAACAGGTGCATTTAATATTCCAGAACCCACAACATTATAATAAATGATGATGTAATATATGCACGGCTTATCATCAAAACCGCGTGCTTATTGCATAATATTGTAATTGATATGCATATGTGGTTACGATAATCAAAACGACGTTGAAACTCAGCATTTCATGCACCAGTCGGCGAACTGAAAGAAATAACAATCCGTCAAATCGAGATAAAGAAATTCGGAAACTAACGAGATATTTTTGGGAGAACAATCGTTTAATACATAGCCGTCATTATTAACTTTGTATTATTTCTGTCTCTTTTGTAGCCTGTCATAATATACCTGTAAAAATAAAAAGTTTAAAATACCTACAGGTCATCCATTTGGCACCCAGTAAAGTTATTATAGTGAAACTGTAATTCATCTCAAAAACCAATATTGACATGAAAAATGCATCATGCGCTCCCCCAGGAAATCAGGATGGCTCCCAACCGATTATCCTTTAAAGTTAAGGTTCGCGAGCACATTCGCAAGAAGCTGGCAGTATCATCACAGCGGTAATATTTTCCCATTCTTTGTCTTATTTCTTTTTACCCGACTGCGGCGAAGCCCAAAAGGAGGGTTATGTGTTTGACCTGTATGTATGTATGTATGTATGTATGTCCGTTTCTTTGTTCCCTCGTAACTTCTAAACGAATGACCGGATTTTGATAAATTATACGTCTTTAGATTTGTCTTGGTAGTGCGAGTGTCACTAGGTATATCAAAATTGAAAAAATATAAAATGGCCGATTTTTGGCGCAATATTATGTCTTCAAAAAAATTTATTTGTCTCGAAACCTATCGAGTGGGGTATCAAAATAAAGGGTTTTTAAAGGTGATTACAAAAATATATACTACTTATATGGTTAAAAGTAATTCGAAGTGACAAATCGTAAAAAACACGTACCAAGAGCTAAATCGTCTGCGAAATCTTTCAAATTTGTAAACTAAAAAGCTGGAAATAAAAAACAAGTAGTTAAAAAAACTAAAAAACCCGACTGCGGTAAAAAAATTAAGTTAAAAAAAAACTGAAAAGCTAAAAACAAGGCCATTTTAAATTAAATAAAAGTTGGAAGCAGGCGGGACCCATACCATTTTTTATTACATTTTCAAACTCAAATGGGTTCCGCCTGCTTCCAACTTTTATTTAATTTAAAATGGCCTTGTTTTTAGCTTTTCAGTTTTTTTTTAACTTAATTTTTTTACCGCAGTCGGGTTTTTTAGTAAGTATAGTCATGTACTTATATATATTTGTTTGTGCTTATATTTATATGTAATTAGATATATATTCATAGTTTTAACAGGGTTATGGCTATCTTTATATTTAAAATATTTAATACTCAATTTTCATGATTGCACCTACCACTATTTGTCTCTGCATCACCCAAAGGTTGACTGGTAGAAAATGCCTATGGCATTAAGTCCGCCTCTGTATATTTATGTGCTTGATGTATTAAATAAATAAATATTAGGGCACTAGCTGGTACATCAATTTATGCTCTAACAGTAACATTTCCTTTATAGCAGATGTTACCAACAAACGTTCTGTATTCCTACACTCATCAATAATAAATGCCGTGATGATGCAGCAGCTCTTTTATAAATGCTTTAATGCCGTGATGATGCAGCAGCTCTTTTATAAATATGTGAGATTATTTTAGGGCAGTATACGTACAGACGCCAACACAACAAGCTTCCCGAAACTGACAAATTTTCCCAATCAACTCTGAACCTTATGCTTTAGCAATAAAGTTGAAAATCTATTAAAGACCAGATTGTAGTAGCTTGATGTGCTGGCGTCTGTACAACATTATCATCCGG
Organism: Mesoligia furuncula; assembly: GCA_916614155.1. Lineage (NCBI taxonomy): Eukaryota > Metazoa > Arthropoda > Insecta > Lepidoptera > Noctuidae > Mesoligia > Mesoligia furuncula. The sequence goes on along the minus strand of OU744791.1, from coordinate 15,454,612 downwards.
ATGCAATTGCTGAATGGAATGGTGTGGTGGTGTAGGTAATTATAAATTCCTTGAATGCATAGAAGTTTCAGATTTTATTATTTATTTATAAAATAATCACTTACAACTATTATTACAGGTACAACCCAATGCAATAGTGAAGCAAATAATAATAATAACAACTTATTTTCTAAAACTTATTACATATAATGTTATCCTTGTGAATTCACTCCGTGTACAAGCAAAAATGTCTATCTCCTCTGCTACAAGGTTAAGAGTGCGAAGTGATAAACTGATCGCCTCATGTTTTGTTGTAGGAACATCCATAATCTCTAGTGGTGCAGCAGCTCCTTCATAAACAATATACTGTTGCCTATTCTGATCATACCGAGTCTGTTTCCTTACACTTCTGTAGGCATTAGTACAACAACGTAAGCAAACTCTTTCAAGTATGTGTACCTAAAAATATAAAAATAAAAGCTTAAACCTAGGTATACATACTAAAGGTTTTCTAGAATAAGATTTATATAGGGAGGGTCTAAAACAATTGTGTTATGTGGAATAAAGGACAAATACACAGGAACACAACGTGTTTGTGAACAATCAGAGATCTATTTCATAATTTTAATGCAGCAAGTGTTATTATCCAGTGTTAGATCCAGTTAGACCGGCTGAGTAGGCGGGAGGCGAAGGACGCCATTGTCGTCCACTGGACGCGGGACCTCGCCGCCGCAGCCTTTGGCCGCCGAACCCTCGACGCGATTGGGCCGGTCCTGCGAGACTGGCTCGAGCGGTCGCACGGGTTCCTCTCCTTCCGTCTGGTGCAGGTGCTGTCCGGACACGGTTGCTTCGGATCGTACCTGCACCGTATCGGGCGGGAGGAGACGCCGTCCTGTCACGACTGTGGCGCGGCGGAGGACACGGCGCAGCACACTCTCGAGGTGTGCCCGTCGTGGTTCGGGCCGCGCCGCAGTCTCACCGCGGCGATCGGAACGGACCTCTCGCTCTCCGGCTTGGTCAACGCCATGCTGGGGGATGAGGGGTCCTGGGCGGCAGTCGCCTCCTTCTGCGAACACGTCATGTCCCAGAAGGAGGCGGCAGAGCGCGCGCGGGAGGAAGACCCTCTCGCGGCGCCGCTCCGAAGGCGGAGGAGGGGTCGAAGAAGACGTCAGTATGACAGTCATCTCCGACTCCTCCCAGGTGGAAGCCAGCAGGCGACGGGTGCGGGGGCACCCTCGCCTGTATTGCACAGGCTTCCACCAGTGCCGGACGGGAATGGCCAGGTGTTCCCGGCCATTCTCGTAGCCCCCCAGCCGGGGGGACATGCGGGGCCCGCCAGATAGGCGGGCATGCGCCGGTGGGTTGTGGACGCAAAGGCTGAGCCGGATTCCCATGACCCCCCCATCAAGGCGATGAGGGAACACCGCTGAGTTTTAGTGGGTATACTGCCACTCTGGCAGGGAGTCCCACATACTCCGTCTCGTCCCCCGGCGAGCGGAGATGCGTAATGTCATTTCTCAGCGACAAAAAAAAAAAAAAAAAAAAAAAGGTATGCATGACATGATGATATTTCCTTCAGGGCTATTAATTGATACCTTGTGTGTCTTATCTCTTAATATGGAAGATCCACAGACAAAGTGCATTTGTTAATGTCCATAAGCTCGTACAAGTTTAGAGATGCTCTTTCTAGTATAGTATAACATTCTTGACAAAGAACTTCCTTTGCTGGCATCTAAAAATAAATATAATATATATTCTGTTAAGATATTGATCTTAGCATTAGTTTAATAGAAATATACATTATTATGTTTCATTCTCAGAGTAGTCAGATAGGAAATGCCGACCACATCTAGTTTAAAAAATATGATGACGTGTAAAAGTGTTTGCAAAAACCTACTTACAGAAAATAAATCATTTATCATTTATTGTCACAGACAAGCAAAGCTAAACAAAATCTGAAAGTCTAGCCACCGTTTTAAGCACATTGGAATTTCTTTGGTGTTTAGGTATGTATGCATTAAATGGTTAAAAGCTCTTTAATTCTGTTTATCGGAAAGTATCGAATTGACTCCTGGGTCCAAATAAACTGCAGATAAAAATGTGTCGTCTGCCAGAAGATTACCTTCTCTCTCCTTCATACATATCACCAAAAATATTGCAATTTTACTGTTTATTTGTACTGTGTTACACATTTTATCCACACGATGTAAAAATCGCCGAATGTTGATTGTTCTTCTTGCAACCGTTTGGATACTTTGCCCGAATACTTATTTATATCTAAATAAATGATAATAATCATTAACATACATTTTCGAAATTATAAGAGGAAAGAACGAATTTCACGCGGACGAAGTCGCGGGCAGAAGCTAGTAATATATATAATACACAAACCACTTCACTTTCTAGTCCATTTAGATCACTGAATAGTCCTTTTATACAGGGTGGTCAGAGTAAAGGAGTCGATACACTGTATTCTTATGTGTCACATATACCGAAATTTTAACCATTTTCAGTTAAAGGTCTCCGAAAAAAAAATAGTTGTGTTTTAAATTTCTGTACCTACCTTGCTTCACGAATTTGGCTGGAATTTCAACAAATATCAATACTTTTTAATTCTGTTTTCTTATCCTTTGCGATGTTGACGCCATGCGGAAAGGCCCTATGTCACTTTGGGGGGTCATCTGTGACCGACGAGCCGAGTGGGCGGACGTCACTGTCATAGGTTTTGACGTAAATTTCCTTGAAAACTATACCGATCTCGCTCAAACTTGTACAGAGTGTAGGATACAGAACAAGAAAGTTATATTATCTCTGTCAAGTATTTAAAACGAATGAATGACGATTCTACAGACGCTGCAGTACTCCCGCGTTCACGCGCCCCCGCGCACGCTTATCAGTAAGCGGTAGTGATTTGTCAAAATGTGTTTTGTGAGTGTTTAAGTGGGAAAACCAACAAAAAAACACCGTGTCGTCGTGAAGGGGTACGTACTTTAGAGTTTTTAATGCATAGACATTGAATTTAAACACAATTTTTTTAATTTCAACGAACATCGAAAAATTTTATGCACGCGCGCGCGTGTCATGGCCGCCGCGTGGCTCCGGTTAAACAATAATAATTATACGAATGGTATCAAACTGTTGTTATTACGTATGTTTTTACGTTTAGTATTATTGTTATTAAGCAGTTAATTAAAAAATTACCGTAAGGAATTTGCGTAACATTGAAATTAGAAATAAACGAACAATCAACAGCTGACTTTTGACCTCGAATGACCCTTAAATATTTTATTTTGATTGTTGATTTCTGAAATGTATTTGTAAGGCAGCATGCCTTTTTATTGTGCTTATCGATTTGTAAATATCATCTAATTGTAGAATGTGAACTTTTATTTGAAATAAATGCAACAGAATTTACTCTGTGATCCAAAGATTGCCCTTGACCTTTTTAGGCTTATTTTCAAGTGCTTGGTTAATTGTTGTGATTTCTCGTAAACTAAACACTTCTAACAACTGAAACTCTGTATGTGATAAGTATATGTACCAAACTATAGTATAAGTTAATAACCTAAGCAAATTAACCTTACAGTGCTCTCGGAATTGAAGTATAAACTCACCCTATTTTTTGTCCGTGCGCTCCGATCGCCTTAATGAAACACGTTTTTGTTAAGGTCGTGGTGTGAAAAAAATGTATGGGGAGGTGTGTTCTTTTTATTTATTAATGTGAAATAATGTATACTTACGTAATTAAAATATTAATATTTTGAAATAATGGTACATTTTTTTAATTATAACGACGTTTGTACAATAAACTGGAAAAAAAGTCGAAAGTCGCGATTCCAATTAGATTCTAATTGGAATGAATACTACATTACACTGCGTTATATTTTTTAATGTTAGCTTGTTTCATAACGATTCCAATGACGTAACTCTATGCAGCTCCCGTACAAAACTTTAGAGATATCGTCATTTTAATCACACGCGCCGACTCCGGAAGTTCCATCTGGAAATAGCGCACAGAGAGCTTTTGGCGCGCAAAAATGGCCGCCACAGGCAATACTCTTGAATATGTGTACATATCCAAACCCTTTTTTATATTTTAAAGTCAAAGGTACTTAAAGAAATTAATTAACCATTTATTAAAATAATCATTTTTTTATTCAAATTAACCATTTATTAAAATAATCAATACTCAATCGTTTATTGCAGTCATTGTATAAAAAATGTTGACAGTACAGGCCCAGTACGTACAGGTACAGCATGGAACCCATATAGGGCGCAGCAATTTTAATACTAAAACAATACTAGGTACTTGAAACGAAACAGAATACGAAAAGATAAACCCTAAAACAGTAAATGTCTTTAGGTATTGGTATTTTTAACTCAAAATTAAAATTAAGTCGAACAATGAATTATTCATTACAATGTTTTTTACAGAACAAATTAATGTTTTTACAGAACAATTAATGCTTTTACAGAATAAAAATGATGTTTTTACAGAACAAAAAAATCACTAATTATCACAACTAATTTTAAATTAATAAGTTTTTTCACTGTTATTACACCAAATGTTCAAAGTGGCGACCACCAGCGGCGATGCATGCTCTGCACCGCCGAATAAAAGATCGCTTTAGCCTGCGTGCAAACCCACTTGTATTTATCTCTTCAGCCGCTGCCTGGATTCTTTGTCGTAATTGTTCAACTGAAGTGATTTGGACTTTATAAACTTTTTCTTTCAGACACCCCCATTAGGAAAAATCAAGGGGGTTCAGGTCTGGCGAACGTGCAGGCCATAAAATTGGGCCTTGCCGCCCAATCCATCTTTGGGGATAAGTTTTGTTTAAATGTTCACGCACACTAACTGCGTAGTGAGCGGGACAGTCATCATTTTACAGCCTCATTGCTTCTCTTAATTCTGGATCGACATCTCTCAATAACTCTGGGAGGTCGTTTTGCAAAAAGTTTAAGTATCTTTCCCCATTCAACGTTTCGGGTAGCTCGAACGGGCCAATTATTTGCCCACCAATGATCCCCGTCCACAAATTTATTTTAAATTGATACTGGGATTGATCCTGTCTGATTAAGTTGGGATTTTCTAGCTGCCAGCTGTGTATGTTGTGCATATTGAAATAACCATCTTTTTTACATGATGATTCGTCATTCCACATTATCTTGTTATAAAATTGTGGGTCCGCTCGAATTCTACGCAGCATTTCTGTGCAAAATTGTACTCTCAATGGCCCATCCCTTGGCAACAAAGTTTGTACTCTTTGAAAATGGTAAGGGTACAGCTGATGCCTTTGAAGAACACGGTGAACGGTCCTCGTAGAAATGGCCGCCCTCCGTGCTATGGCACGAACAGATGTAGTTGGGTCTTCATGGACTAAATCCATTATCTCTCCGTCGTCGTACACTCTCGGCCGTCCTTCGCTGGCGCCGCCGACGCCTGTGCCGGGTTATCGACCTTTGGAATAGGCAGAATGTACTCTACTGAATACACGGTGATCAGGGTGTCGACGATCGGGATATCTTTTTCGATACAGTCGAGCTGCTACTCTACCAACACAGCCACATTCGCCGTAAATAAGATGCATTTCGGCATATTCTGGCAGCGTGTACTGAGCCATCTCTAATTCGCCACTTCACTGCACGTGTTTCCAAATCGTCAAGAGTTTCAAAGTCCAAATAACGTAGCCAGAGTCATAGGGTTCACCAATACAACAAGTCCAAATCAGAAGCAAATCAAAGTTCACAAAAACAGAAATTTAATGGCAGAAATAACACACAAAAAGACGAGAGGCACATGCGACGTACGGAATCACACTGGCTAGCTAGAGGGTCTTTTTAGGGTTCCGTAGCCAAATGGCAAAAAACGGAACCCTTATAGATTCGTCATGTCTGTCTGTCTGTCCGTCCGTATGGCACAGCCACTTTTCTCCGAATCTATAAGAACTATACTGTTGAAACTTGGTAAGTAGATGTATTCTGTGAACCGCATTAAGATTTTCACACAAAAATAGAAAAAAAAAACAATAAATATTAGGGTTTCCCATACTTAGAACCGAAACTCAATTTTTTTTTTTCATCAAACCCATACCTGTGGGGTATCTATGGGTAGGTCTTCAAAAATGATGAAGTTTCTAATATCATTTTTTTCTAAACTGAATAGTTTGCGCGAGAGACACTTCCAAAGTGGTAAAATGAGTGTCCCCCCTTGTAACTTCTAAAATAAGAGAATGATAAAACTAAAAAAAATATATGATGTACACACAGCAAACTAGTTCGGTTTACATTTCACACACACGGGTTATTGTCACTGTGTGCGTAAATGAATGAGTCGGGCGGTCGGGTACGAATAGCAAACGCTAAACTGTCTGTGTGCGTATGATATACCCACATTTACCAATAACTAATATACCAATGTATAATAATCATCTGAATCAGTTCCAATATTTCAACATTGCAAATATGAAGCCCATAGCCGGTTGGTGAGAGCACCTGGCTTAGATAAACTGCGTGTCGTAAGTTCAAACCCCGACAGAGGAATAATATTGTTTTACAGATTTGTATTTTTTAACTTATAATTATTAAGACAATATTTGTCAAATAAAATTATTCAATCAGAAAATTATAAAGGTAGTTAAATAAAACCAATAAAATAAATTGAAATATTTTATTAAATAAATTAGGCGTTGGAATGCGGGCGTTTATTGATCCATATCGCTTGGGTCATTAGCGAATGAGCCAGCTTGTTTCGACTATTATGTTTCTTACAATAGTTGGCTTATGGTTCAATTTGGCATGGGCTATAATTATGTTAGCAAATAAAAAACTACTAGTAATGCAAACTATTTTAAACATATTCCCAAACTTCACTGCAAACTAGTTCGGTTTGCAGGGCACACCAATATAGATGTTGATGTGCGTAAAATCAACAGGTGTATATAACTTCGCTTATTTATTAGTCAACCACCCACTAAATATGAACCAAAGAATATCAAGCATAAATTTAACGAGGTTGCTAACTACCCTTGTGGCATAGGTGTGTAAGCATACGCCTGGTAAACCAAATGTCTTAGGATCGAGTCTAGCCGCCGGCATCGACTTTTTGCATTATTAGAAACATTTTTTTTTTCATTTTGTTGAAGTATTATTGTAATTTATAATAAGAACGTTACTCGAGAAAAAATTTAATGGACGTAAAAATTAAACAATTTGTAATAAGAAATCAGCAATAGGTATTTATTGACTAGGTTTTTTCTAATTATAATTACAAATTATAAAGTTTTGTGCATGAAAAATATTCTAAGTCGGACAAAAAATAACGTTATTTTTCATATTCAAGTGGGTAATTTATTTTTAGTGATATGAATAAACATGTTAGTAAGTTAAATAGTAAGATACAGACCGTATCCTAAATTGTACTCTCACTAAAAATAACATCACTCACATAAAACAAATTTAATCACCCCTTGATATTTTTATTAATAGCCGATTGGTGTGCCTTCACTATCTATTACTTGCTGCAATCGTGTCCTCATCCTAGCAACCATATTCAAACACAAGTCAGTGCCACGAAACGATTCCCATGTCGAGGTAACGACATCATCTAAATTAGATTTAGACCTCACTTCAGATGAGTCCCAGTTTAGCACCATATGACCCCATAGGTTTTCAATGGGGTTCAGGTCAGGACTTTTTCAGGAATCACAGTAAAATTTTCTTGGACGTTTAACCAACTTTGCACAAGTCGCGCGAATTAAGTGATCGACACTTGATTTAGTTTAAAAAAAACTTTATTTCAGTTAAGCAGAGTAACAGTACCAAAATAGTAATGATTATTCTAATAATTATACATGTATTTATATTTACTTATTGTTAATTTGACAATATTCTTATAACTACTTAAATGCTACTATGCGTGGAGGGGGATTTGCTGACGAAGCGAATAGAGTTGGGGTCATCACATTTAACTCCTCCCTCCCTAAGAGAGAAATTATCTAAAGGCAACTCTGTTGTCTTTGGAGAATTTCGTTTGAATCGCTGAGTCAACAGATCTCGTTTTTGAAGCAAAAATCCTATGACGAATACAATTATAATGGCGTAAATGCTTATGGTCCATACACTGATTTTATCACTGACTATAATCGTTTCACCATCACTGACACTATCACTATATTTAGCCTGGTTCAGCAGTTCCTTGATGTCGCCTAGATCTATTCCTCTGAGGTCCATCTGCTTGGTTGCCGGGGTGACCTCTCCGCGTAGCTCGGGCATCTGTACTGGTGGCAGTCTGAAGGAGACTGAGCTGGTATTCATGGGTGTTGTGATTGTGATATCGGCAATCTGTAACGTACATTGCTGACTTGGCACTAATATGTATGTGCCTCGTAGGTTGTGTCTACGGGTCTCATCTTCGCAGTGTTCCGTTGCAGCTATTTCCTTTTCTGTGTATATCAACCAGTGGGTGTTAGATATGGGCTGCACCTTAGTTTCTTCTATCTGCACCTGGTGTTGCTGGCAATTACTGAAGTTATGTTGTAATAGCATGAGTTGTTGGATACACGTTTCCTCCGCGTACTGTACCACGTTGTCATCAGAACAGAGATATGTCAGGTCTTCTATTTCATTACAGCCATTGACTACGGATCTGTATTTCGACTTGTTCACTATTAGGTAAGGATATTGGGGTATAATGATATTAGGTTTTTGGGTTATCTGGTTATAGATTGGGATAGGGATAACTTTGTAATAATTGTATGTGTTTTTGTCTATTAGTGGAACTTCTAATATAAATATAATTTTACTATTATCTATATATCCCTTAATTTCTATGTTTCCCTCTAATTTTACTAAATTATCTAATGTTAATGGATAAATCAAGTTATGATGTTTTCTTATGACATTAAGAATATTGAATAATTCTGTGGTATTTACTATTGACGGGTGTAATATGTGCATTTTACTGAAAGTAATAGCAGTTTCCAATTCATAAATAATGGAGTAAATAGTACGGCAATTATTTAAAACTTGGTTTATACTATTCATAACGGTTAAAAGGTTAGAGTACTTGGTTTGATTTTGAATAAATGTTTGGAATTGTTTTATTTTGAAGTTGAAATGCTTAGTGTTAAAGTTAATGTCATCAGAAACATTGAGAAATTTATCGAAAGCCTTCTGCATCAATGATACTTTTCGTTCTATTGAATGTTCTCTATTTCCTAGATTACTAATCTTTAAATTATATTTCCTAGCATCTTCGCTATCCAAATTTCCTGTTATTACCTTTATAAGAGATCCTAATGGGTTTAAGATTCCTCTTTTAGTTCTGCTAGAAGGTAAAATTTGCTTCAACCTATCTTTCGTCAATTCAATGAGTGATTCTATTTGTATTGTCAACCCTAAAAGTTCCCTATGTATTTCACTATTACTATGACTTATGATTTTTAACTTATTATAATCTTCTATATTATTTTCTAATTGGATCGATAATGAATTTAAATCTATAGTTTTAATAATATCCCAATGGTTAGTCCTCATCAGAGCCGTCCCAATCCGAATCGGAGCTATTCCCGGATTCTGGTCCATCCTCTGGATATTCAAGGTCGTCCCTTGATCCGCTAGGGCGAGAAGTATCAACCACAATCTGTGAAGGGCGTTTGACATTTTTTAATGCTACTTTAGTGTTTCTATTTTTAAGCTTAACTGGTACTATGTTACGTTCGGGTTTTCCAGTGACAATAGCTTTTTCGTATCGCGGTAACTCTTTTGCTTTCCTAGTCCTAGTATTTTTCATAAAAATCGTGTCACCGTCCACTATTTTTGGTGGGTCCTCACCTCCTTTCTTGACCCTAACTAAGCTTTTATGTCCAATCATTTGATCACTTAAATGTTCATAAAGAATTTTCAATCGTTTACGATGATCCTGTAATATTTTTTGCAATAGATGCTTGTCCCTGTCAATATCAAAAGCATTTCCTGATTCTGTGTGCCCAAAAACTACTTCATGAGGTGTAAAATTTGTCGCGCTATGTATAGTATTGTTATAACCCATGATTGCATACGTCATAACAGATGTTGCATCTAAACTGGATTGTTCATATTTCGCCAACCTATATATTTCGATAATTGTGGAATGGAATCTTTCCACTATTGCCATTGAATTAGGATTGTTAGGTGTCCCTATGTGTTGTTCAATTTTGTATAAACTTAGCATTTCCTTGAGCAATTCGTTATTAAACTCGGTACCTTGGTCACTACTTATTTTTTTTGGTATTCCATACATACTAAAATATTTTATTAGAGCTCTCACTACTTCGGGTGTACTTTTATTGGGAATGTATATTGCTTGACCTAACTTACTGAATGAATCTACTAACGTTAAATATTGATTTTTTTCTATGTATAATAGATCTATAAAAACTTCTTGGAATGGGCTGTCTGGGGTTTGGGTTAACTGTATAAATGGTTTTAGAGGTTTCCTGTCATACTTCGATTTCTTACATTCCTCACATGCGTTAATAATAGCTGTTACTGTTTCTTTCATATTGCTCCACCAATATGTTCTTTTTAATTTCTTTAGAGTCTCTATAATACCTCTATGACAAGTCTTCCCTTGATGATATTTGGTAACTAATTCTTTCTGGTCACTTTCATCCGTAACGTTCACCACTCTTTCAGTACATTCAACAAAGTTTTGAGTTCCCTTTTTGTAAAGTGACGTGATTACTTTAACAAATGTTTTTCTATGCTCGTGGTCTTCAAAGTAAATGAAGTACTTATTTTTGTAATCTGTATATTCTTTAAGAAAATTTTTGACTAAGTTTTCGCTGTTATTAAGAGGTAGATGGACTTCTAAAATTTTTTGTTTGTTGTTAGAAATATCTTTTACACAGATATCATCCCTGTGCCAGGTGAAAACGTGAATTTGCCTGTGTTTTTCATCAATCGCCTCATTTAGGATAGGAATACCTTCATGTTCCCTATTTGATATTGAATGTGCTGTGGCAGCGTCGCTTTCGGAATCCGATAATTCTATTGTCTCTATTTCCGGTTGTTTAACGCTTAGTTTTACGATTTCGTCAGTCACATCTTTCAAATGTTGTTGCAATCTAGTTTCCTTTTCATCTACGTTAACTACCAGTGATTCTGAGTCATCTTTCGTTACATTAATTTTAATGCGCGATAAGGCATCTGCGTTTGTATTTTGTTTGCCTTTCTTGTAGTGTATGTCGAAATTATAGTCTTCTAAACGTAAACGCCATCGAGTTAGTTTACTGTTAGGTTCTTTTAATGAATTTAACCATGCTAAAGGTCTATGATCGGTGTATATTATAAACTTTCTGCCATATAAGTAGGGTCTGAAATGTTTGACTGCCCATATTATGGCCAATAACTCCTTTTCTATCTATCTAGACTCTGTATCACTAAGTTTTCTGCTAGCATATGCAATAGGTTTATCTGATCCTATAGTGCCTTGAGAAAGTACTGCACCTACAGCGAAATTGGAAGCGTCAGTTGTGAGAATGAACGGTTTTGTGAAATCAGGGAATTGTAACAAAGGTGCATGTGTCAGCAACTCTTTGCACATTTCAAAACTTTTTCTATATTCGTCATTTATCACGATGCTTTTTCCCTTCTTCAGGCATGCTGTGAGGGGTGCGGTTATCTTAGAAAAGTCTTTGATGAACTTCCTATAATAGCCTATTAACCCTAGGAAACTCTTAATTTCTGTAACTGTTTTGGGTAAAGGGTATTTCAGAATAGCCTCTATTTTGTCATTGTTAGGCTTAAGGCCATCCTTAGTGATGGTGTGCCCTAAATACATGACTTCCTTTCGTAAAAACTCGGATTTATCGAGCTGAACTTTTAAGTTAGTTTTTCTGAAACGCTCGAAAATAGCTCGTAATTTCTCTATGTGTTCTTGCAAACTGGTAGAAAATATGATGACGTCATCAAGATATACGAGGCAATGCAAGCCTTGTAGACCTCTGAGGACGTTATCCATTGCACGTTGGAAAGTGGCAGGCGCTGTTTTCAAACCGAACGGCATTCTGTTGAATTCGTACAAGCCGAATGGTGTTGTAAACGCGGTTTTCTGCCTATCTTCTTCCTGAACTTGTAATTGATGGTAGCCAGATGCAAGGTCTAAGGTAGAGAAGTACATACTCTTTCCTAATTTATCAAAAAGATCATTGATGTTTGGCAAAGGGTATTTATCGTCTATAGTTATCTCATTCAAACGTCGATAATCTACGACCATCCGCCACTTTTGTTGTCCGGAGGCATCTAACTTCTTTGGAACAAGGTGGACTGGTGCACTCCAAGGAGAGTTTGATTCTCGGATTACATCGTCCTTTAACATTTTACCTACTTGACGCCTAATCTCGTCTGTTTGAGTGGGCGGCAACCTATAGGCTTTAATATTTATGGGGTCTTCGTTTACCGTTCTAATTTTATGCTTAACTTCGTTAGTGAATGACAACGGTATGTCCTCACAATAGAAAATATCCTTATATTCCTCACAAATATTCTGAATCATCGTTCTTTCTTCCTCATTCATATGGTCTAGCCTTATTTTCTTTAAGTTGTTTGACAATAACTCATCCATTCTGTCTGTGTCGTTTAATTGATTAACTAAGATCTCGCGATGGTTGTAAGGTTCTACCTGAAACGGACTAGTGACCTTGAGGGTCATTTCTATGTCCTTACAGTTCTGTATGACTGTATACGCATAACCATTTACACAGTTAACTAACGCACAGGGCATTCGAATCCCCTTAGTTAATTCTTTAAAATCTAAAATTGCCTCGCCGTTAGTTAAGTTTACAGGAAGTTTTACCCTTAACTCACTACGTGGTGGTAAAATGTAAGTATCTTTCAGTGCTGAAGGATAAACAAAAGGTATGTCAGTATTCCTCGTACACAAAGTTAATGTTTGGTAATCGATTTTTGCATCCAATTGCTTTAATAAATTACTGCCTAATAAACCGTCATAGTTATTGTCAACATCGTAAACATAGAACTTATGACTTTCCGGACTTTTAAATATTTTGGGCAAGGGAGCTAAAACAACTTCCGTATGCATACTAACACCATGGGTACTGACTACTTCGAAAGGCTCTTTATAAATTTTATTTTTAAAATAATGGTAAGCGACACGCCGACCTATAAATGATCTAGAACTGCCAGAGTCTAACATAAAAACTGCATTATTTAGCTCTGGGATTATAATGTGAGGCAAAGAACGGTAATTAGTACAATTTAAAATTATTTTTTCTCTCTGTATGAGGCCCTTAGGTAAAAATTTTCAATTTGTTCGGGCTCGTATGATGTGCTTGATTGTGATTCGTAATCAAAATCATTTTCTTCGTTATTATCGTATGTCATAAATGAGTCATTATTCGTATAATTTACGCGTCTAGAACTTGCAGTTCGCATGGTAACATCGGTGTTTGAACCCGAGTTTGCTGATGTTGTATTATGCTCAGACGTTGTCCGCGTCGCGACGGCCTGCTGACTCGGCCAAGGCGTTGACCTACTTTGTTGTGGCGGCTGGTTATGAGTATTATTTTGGTTTCTAAAAGAATTTCTAGATTGATTTAAATTGCTTTGATTATTTGTATTTTCTGTTAAATTATTTTGTGGTGGAATACTAGATTGTTTTTGCGGATTGGGAGTACGCTGAGAATTTCCATTGTTGTTAGCCATTTTCCCTTGGGGTTTCGAATTATTTTTGTTTCTATTACTTTTAGATTCGTAAACCGTCTGAAAGTTTTGTTCTTCCAACACTACCTTTAGGGCATCTTCTAGGGTGGTCACGTTTCTCAACCGTACTAATCTAACTAAATAAGGAGGTAAATTATATAGAAAAACATTCAATGACGAATTAGTATAAATATGTTGTTTGGCTTGACGTAAACTCGCATCGTCTACTGTTTCAATTATTTTCGCAATTAAGGTACTACGCAAGTTTTGAATCCTATGACAAAAATCTAAATAACTTTCATTAGAATTTATTTTCATAGACTCTAACTCCAATACTAAGCAATCTTCGGTTCTAGGGTCACCAAAATGTTGAGCCAATAATGTTTTCAACTCTAACCAAGTACCAATACTATCCCTTTCCCCCACTAGGTTCGCGGCTTCCCCTGATAACTTACTAGTAAGAACGTGGAATAGATATTCATTTTGGGCTTTTCCACCTTGAAATGTATTTATTATATATTCACATTTCTTTATAAAAAGTGGGAGCTGTCTAGAATCGCCACTAAACTCTGGAATAATGTTTGCCATTGTTGACGGGACCTGCATGATCTGATCCATTTTGAAACAACAAAGCACGAAAAGAGAGAGAAGAAAAATACACTAAATATCTAACTAAAGTTAATATTATTACGCTAGTTATATCGTAATAAAATGAAATAATGTTATCGCGGTATTGCTCAACCCTCAATAACACAACACATACAATTAAAACAAAGAGAAAAACGATAAAGGAAAACGGAAAGGATAGTGAAAAAGTTTTACTCACAGTCCCGTAGTTACTCCCATCTCCTCCTTGTGACTACTATTGAATACTGCACCCGCCGATGTGTCTGGTACTCAATGAATTTGTTTGTTCGGAGATCCCTGTTGAACTGTAGAAACAGACGTCCAGCTGCTTGTAGAGTTTTATACGTCGCAAACTGACTACAGAGATCCTACCGGCTGCGCCAATTAAGTGATCGACACTTGATTTAGTTTAAAAAAAACTTTATTTCAGTTAAGCAGAGTAACAGTACCAAAATAGTAATGATTATTCTAATAATTATACATGTATTTATATTTACTTATTGCTAATTTGACAATATTCTTATAACTACTTAAATGCTACTATGCGTGGAGGGGGATTTGCTGACGAAGCGAATAGAGTTGGGGTCATCACATTTAACTCGCGCGATGCACAGCGCAATTATCATGCACGAAGTAAATGTGTTCTTGCGGGTATGCAACGCGCACAGTAGGCAGCATCACGTTTTGTAAAACGTCCAAGTAACCTTGACTGGAATTGCGACCCCCTACCTGCACTAATTCACCGGGACCCATTGATGACATCCATCCCCAATATCCCAAAGTAATGCGGCCACTAGATCGGCATGGAAGAATATTTTTTCTATTAAAGCGCTCACCATCTTTTCGCCACAAAATTTTGCGACCGTCCTTGTCCGACTTAAAACATTTTTCATCGCTAAATATAACTATGTTATTGCACCAATCGAAATCCAAATATTCTCTTGCGAAGCGTACCCGGTTTTGCCTGTGAATATCTGACAGTAAAATTTTCTTGGCTGGCCTACGACATTTCACACCAGCTGCACGCAAGTGGTTCCGTATAGTTTGTAATGACACGTCATGTTTAGTTGCTGTGGAACGAGTAGTGAGAAAGGGCTCAGCCATATGCGTAGCAACTATATCACGGTGCCGCGCATTGGCATCTGTAAATGCAAATCCAGCCTTTGGTCCCGGTCGGCGAGGATCAATGCTTCCCGAATCTGCATAACGACGGACCCACAATTGCACAGTTCTTCTCTGTGAACAATAATAAAATATTGTTATAAAAACAATAATCAATAACATGTGAATTATTTAATCATATTAAACTTCTAAACATAATAATAACATTTTGTTACTCACTGATATCTTTAAACGCCTCGCAATTTCACTGATTGAAACGTTTTGCTCATGCAAAATAATTATCTCAGCTCTTAAAAGTGTAGTCAAGTGATTCATATTGATTCACAAATAAAAGCACTTCTCAAAACAAGCAGGGTATAATGTCTAAAAACGTAACGAAAGCCCGATAGTCAATAGCATTATGACGATAAACATAAACTACTAACTTATAAATGATTTCTAATTTTCAGAGGGTAGACAATTAATATATTCCAACTCAATTATACTCGTAGAGTGTAATTTTTTACAAATTAAGATGAAAGGTAAAAAAATATATACTTACAAAAATTGTGGGTAGTTGTATCCTAAACGGTCAAAATAAATTGGCTGAGAATTCCGTGCTCATGTCTCAAATGTTGTAAATTACTCATATATTAAAGGGTCTAAAAATCGTTAGCGATTCAACTAGGTAATTAATGTTTTAGCAAAATTATGGTCAAAACGAAAAGAATGTTATGATCCCGAGGTTTGAACTTAAGACTTCTTGTTCACTAACCAGAGACGTTAGCCATTGTGCCAAACTTGTTACAATGAACTAATGCGAAATATTATAACTCATTCAATTACATAAATTAATGATTACTATGCATTGGTATTATAGTTATTGCCTATTGGTGCGACATACCCACACTAAAAAAAAATAGAGTAGTGAGTAATAGTTTGTGTGCGTAACTATTCATACCGACATTACCGACACAGCTATCCGTGTGTGGGATGTAAACCGAACTACTTTGTCGATTGTACAGACGCCAGCATATCAAGTTACCCGAAACTGTCAAATTTTCCCAGTCAATTTTGAACCTTATGCTTTAGCGATAAAGTTGAAAATCTTTTAAAGAAATTTGATAGATTGTAGTAGCTTGATGTGCTGGCGTCTGTACATTACCATGTAAACTTCCACCGAAAATTGGTTTGAACGAGATCTAGTAAGTAGTTTTTTTTAATACGTCATAAATCGTAAACCGCAATTTACCATTCATTCAATCAACTCAAAAATAAAAAATAAACATTTATTTTCATAAACATAAACCTTATGCATAAACCATGCATGTTACGGAACCCTCGGTGCGCGAGTCCGACTCGCTCTTGCCCGGTTTTTTTTTATTGTTCTAGTTGCTACTTAGTCTGTCTCGCTCATTCTCTGCACTTTGCAGCTGCTATACAGGCTGTTGATTTGCATCCTAGTCAAATTCAAGGACGTAATTATGCTAATGATTCTCGACCCAAATCAACAATAAAATGGGTAGGTATTGTTTTTATTTTTTTTTCTTATTTACGGAAATCCGTAAGTGTGAACCAGCCGTATTTAAACGCGGCCCGTCTGTTACTAGCCCTATAACCGAGCTTTCATGCACAATTGCACACACACATTCAAATGCGCATGAGAATCTATCATTCGATAAATTCGTAGGATCAATCCCATCCCCCAATCACGATGCGGCAAAGCGGGTACTTAGTCTCCCGCGCACCCTAAGCCACGCCCCCGCGGCCCCGGAACTAACAGTGTAATTAAAATCGCCGCAGCGTTCGTGCGCTTTGCGAATTCCGCTTCTCGGTACATCGTTGAGACGTAGGTACAAAGTGTTCAATTCAAATGTCGTGCTGGTGGAGATGGTCAGGTGGGTATGCCATCAGTGGAGACAGCCTACGTGGAGTCATCCGGATGTTTCCCGATCGGGAACCCTCATCACGTCATGCTGGCTGCTATGCACCACACCAGTGTTGCGCATACTGAAGCGTGAACTGCAACACCCGTTCCACTACCCCAAGGCACAAGACATTCACCCAGGTGATAATGCCGTGCGGATTACATTTTGTCGTTTTCGACAATTTAAAAACGAATGTGTTAGTGTTGTTAAGCTAAAGGAAAACCAGTACGTACTACCTAAGTACGTGGCAACTTTACCTCCGGTAACATAGGTAGGTAATTTATTTTTTGTACATTTTGTAAATACGTTGTTAGCTTAATCAATTTTATTAGTGTAAATAAGTTATTTCAAATTTTTAACTACCTACGCCAATAATACCTAAGAGTCGAAAGTATACCACGTACTTACACTTTACTAGAACGTCTTTCCATTTCCATCAAACGTAGAAAACATTTTTAGACTTAGTATATCGGTACACCAACAAAGGTAGAATTATTGCCGGTCCTAAGCCCGTTAAGTAGGAAGGAAAGTTTCAAATCAACCAATTCAATCCACAAATAAAAACAAAATGACTACGAAAACTTTAGCTTGAAGGATATTATTAATCATCTGATAACAGGTCAGTGAACTTTTCTTTGGCGCACTAGTATTACTGTCATTAGTAAGATTTCCGTATTCCAATGCTCAAAAATGAGTTAATTATCAAGCGAAATTTATGACAATAATGTAGGTGATTATCGAAATAAAATTAGGTAAAATTATTGCTACCGGTCATTGCACGCGCATTGGCGCGACGGCGCTACCATTTCGGGGAAAAACAGCTGCATGCATTGTCGCTGTGTGCGTAGTCGGGTGATTCTGTTTTATTTGTATTGAATTAAGGGTGTAATTCTGAAATACTGTTAAATTTCAACAACAAAAAAAAAGCAGCGCTTACTAGTTATTGCCCCATAATGTACTTCAATTGATTATTTATGTATTTTATGACAACCTCCTGAACTTTGACGAGGATGCAAATCAACATATTGTATATTCAGGTTCCACTGTTGATAATGAAACGCAGGCTTGTTTTCTTGAAAACCATGCAACTGGACATCCATTGTACAGCGTCACAGATCCAGGGACACTTTTTCGGTCTGTATGTGAACCTGCCCAGTCTGCGTGTGAGTATGTTTCTATAGCATTACTGCATTATCTTCAGATTTTTTGTAGTGTAGCCCACTATCTTGTGTTCCTTTCAGATATCTCAGAACCCTCTTGGCCTGTACCCAAAGACTTTTTGTAGGCTTGTCCAGGTATTGACGGTATACGAATTAAAAAAATAATTGACGGTGTAGATACATCAGATACTGTTGGCTCTTTTTCATCAACTTGGTATCCCTTTGTTAATGTTGTGGTTGAGCTCTTGCAATCTTGCATGTTAAATTTAATAAGCATATATTCTGTTTGTCTTCTTTGTGTTATCTTTAGGCCATATTCTTTCTTTTCTATTTCCATTCCTAGAAATGACTTAGGAAAGCCAAAATCTTTTGTTTAAAATTATTCTTTCAGGTATTTTGCTACCTTCTCTATATCTTCTTCCATTCCAGTTAGAATAATGTCTTCAACATAAATTAACATCCACACAATCATAGTTTCTCCTTTGTACAGACAAACATCATATTGAGATCTTTTGAAACCTTTTTCTTCTGCAAAACTATTAAATCTTTGATTCCAACTTTTGGAGACTTTCACTGAATCCATACAATCCTCTATTCAATTTTAAAACTTTGTTTTTGGTTGCTTTTACACCTTCAGGCGGTTTGATGTATACTTCAGTATCCAGAATTCCATTCATTCCATTCCATTCTTTCTGAATTGCGTATGCCAGGATTGTTCGAACTGAGGACATTCTTGATACTGGAGCATAGTTCTTTCCAAAATTTGCCATTTTCAAATTATTTTCTTTAGTTTTAAATACCTGTAGAGGTATCAGGAACAGGGTGTAAAGTTCACTTAACCTCCATAGAAGAGGGAGGATCCTCCGACCAGACGGGTGTTGTGTCTGGCGGGCAACTGCCCGATGATTCATGTCGGGCCGTTGTATCTATGCAAGTTGCGCGGTAAACTCTGCTTGCGCGATGTAGGATTTTCGTGACGTCAGTATGACGTGTTGTTCGCATGTGGCGTTGTAGATACTGCTACATCACTCCCCCCCGGAGACCGGAGGTTAATAGTGGGCTGAGTCTTGTAACTTGCGATGCTTGCCAGGCCAGCTGAGGTTCCAGTGAGTCGGAACTGGTTGCCGCATAGTTCACGGTGAGTCGGGGTGGCGCTGCATTATGCTCCAGTGCGTCGGATGTGGCACAGTGCCGGGTTGAGGCTGACTGCTGGCGTCGACCAGGAGAGGGATTAAGAGCTCTTCTTGTTGACCGGCCGTGCTGTGCCAAGGTTGCTGATGAAGCTGAGGGTCCATAATCAGGATACCCGTTGAAGTAGTGGGTGCTGGCTGGCTGGGTGACTCGCCGCTAAAGCTTGCGGGAGTGATGATGATGACGACACGCTGGAGTAGGTGCACGAAGGCTGCGCTGACTTTCATTCTCGGGGTCACCAGTATAGAGGTATGAGGAACAGGGTGTAAAGTTCACTTAACCTCCATAGAAAAGGGAGGACCCCGGGATGTCTGGCGGGCAACTGCCGATGATTCATGTCGGGCCGTTGTATCTATTTTTAATTTACCCACTTGTTTTCCAGAAAAGTTGTTAGGCGAAAATCATATTGGTCGTTCTTTAATAATGCAAGAAATATTGTACAAATCATAAATGAAAACAAATAAAAATAGAAATTGATAATAGGTGGATTGTGTTTTCGAACCCACATGTTGTTCGTCGCCAAACCAGCTTCGAACCGCGAAGCCACAATGACTGGTTGGGAATACGCGAAATTAAAGATTAGGTAGTAAGTATTGCCGTGTTACTTAAAAGCTTTTCAACTTTGACGACAAGAAGATAATGATTAAAATGGCTTAACAAGATATGCCGGTGGGTCAGACAATGTTGGTCACCGACTGTAAGTCTGGTGTAATTTTTAACACGAGGCTCTGCTTTGTTTATAAAAAGTATGGTTGAGTGATTTAACCAAATTCATTTAAATCAATGCCTAATTCAAATTCAAATCCATGATTCGTATAAAATCTGATTTTGTTGAGAAATCATGACTTTTATCAACCCTGATTAACACCCGTATTCACAAACGTTACTATGTGGTCTCATAGTGCGCGCGAGCGCATAGGGCCCCTAAAACTTATTCATAGAAAATACTTGAGTGGCAGCTAGCACTATGCGTCCCTTAGAATGAACGCACAGCTAAGGTAGCCTGCCAGCTGTTTTAAGCAACGCTCAGGTAGTAGTGTCTCACGATCACAGACATTCACAGAACACCTATTCTCTGTGGTCTATTATGTGTTACGAGAAATATTTTTCGGGGTTGGATTTTACTGTTTGTGATAATTTTCCATTTTAATAGCGTCCTTTTACAATGGATTATAGCAGTGAAGAAGATTTTGATAATTATATCAATGAGAGAAGCACAATAAATACCAGAAAAGTGATGCGGGATTTCCAAAATTAGACGATGCTACAGGTTTTCCAAAGATGTGGTAGTTTTTATACTCTTGCCACTGATAAATGAAGACCTAGAAAAATTAACTGCTAGAGGACTTCCAGTGCCAGCTATTTATCAGTTGCTTGGGGCCTTGAGAGCGCGTATTCGATTTAGCGCAAGACAAAATCTACACGATTGCTAGAACGACGTAACTTAAACTTACTTACTACTACGACGTAACTTAAACTAAAAACTTAAAACAAAAAGTGATACGTCCTGTCGCTGGTACGCACTGATCGGTAAGGATTGCGCGCGATGATTTATAGTGTTTTTTAAATAATCGTCTAAAATAAATGAGTTTGAATATTGGTCTGAAAAAAATTCAGAATATTTAGCATTACCTTTATTTTCATAAAATAAATATATTAGTTATGTTTATTCAACTACTGGTGAAAAAAAATTGTTAAAGTGAATCGATTTTGTAATTTTTAAATATTGTTTTTTAATATCTAATAGCAATATTTTCGTAATTTTAGCTCTATGTTGCACTTTGAGACTATATGTCCTGTTGGAAAAACGCATAAAATAAAATATTTTGGCACATTATAATGGTTCTATTCGTCCTGAAAGATAACTCTGACGTCTATTTTCGTAAAACAACATGCAGGGATTGTCATAGCTATCAAAAACCGTCATTAAAAATTACACTTTTACTCTGTAGTGCACTAAATCAAGACCTAGTCTTTCTAAAACCGTAATGTTCTTCAAATAATCTACTCACATCATTACGATATTGCCCTGGAAAAACTCGAAAACGCGATGTTTTCGTCGCGAATCGAATACACGCTCTTAAGATTTCATTCTTCTGGCAGCTTTCAGGTACCTACTTATGTAAACTTTACTACCATTATAAGTTTTGTACATTGTGATTTACATTTACATTGTGTCTATTCAGTCAACTCAAACCCATTTCTACTCACTCTATTGTTAAAACGCTTTTAACTTTGTTAACGAACTATCTATACCTACTATTACATTATCTATTATTATCATCAGTATTAATTTTACAGATTATTACTGGATTAGACCTTATAAGTGTGAGTCAACCAATAGTATCAAGAATTGTGAAAAGGGTCTCTTATCTCTTCAGTGTGAAGATACATTTATTTATTAAATTTCCAAACCACTTAGGAAGAATTAAAGAAGAATTTTATACAATAGCCCATTTTCCTGGACTAATTGGAGCTATTGATGGTACGCACATCCCAGTTCAAAACCCTGGTGGACAATATGCTGAAGTTTATAGGAATCGAAAACAATATTTCTCTATAAAAACTCAGATTGTTTGTGGACCTGATCTACAGATATACGATATTGTGGCTGAAAGACCTGGATCTGTGCATGACAACCGTATATTCCAAGCTTCAAGTCTGATGAACAAAATGGAACGAGGTATTGTAGATGGAATATTATTAGGAGACAGTGGATACGGCTGTCAAAGATATTTATTAACACCAGTGGCACAGCCAGTAACTAGCTCAGAAGAAAATTATAACAAGGCGCACATAAAAACCCGAAATACTGTGGAAAGAACCATCGGGGTTTGGAAAAGAATATTTCCATGTCTGTCTAAAAAGATGGCAACAAAACTGACCACTACATGCCATGTAGCTACTGCAATATTGTATAATATTTGCAGAGTTCGTGGTGCTATTGAACATATTGAAAGTGAGAGAAATACACAGCAATCTGTAACAAATATTCCACAGTCAAGAGGAGAGAACAGAGAAGGTCTACTTTTTAGAAGCATATTTATATCCCGTCATTTTCAATAAATAACATTAAATAAATTCAGAACATTTTACAATATTAAGAAGTTTTATTTCCAATCGGTTTAGTTAACAGTTCAATTTCTAAATTAGCCTTTTGAATTTGTAAATTTTGGATTGTTTTTTCATATTCTAACAAATTAGTTTCTCTTGCTATCAAAATCTTCTCTCTTTGTATTCTTAACTCGTGCAATGCCTGATCCTGTTGCATATTTATTGAGGTGCGTTTGATTCTTGCATCAGTTTCGCTTACAAGTTTTTTTTTTATCGGAAAAACAAGTTTTTCTATAAGTACTTATTCAATTTTATCTTGTAAAAATGTATAGTACAATAAGGTATTTTATTAATGTATCCATTTCCCTCTGCTTTGGAAAAGGTTTAAAATAGATTTATCTGATTCCTGGTGATGTTGTTTTTCTTGAGTTGTGTTATTTTTTTCATTCAATATATTCAGATTAATAACTGAAATATGAAATAATGATATTATACATTTTATATAATAGATATTAAATTAACCCAGATACAAATACTGTTCAAATAATTCAAAGTGAGATACCTTTTATACAATTTTCATTCTCCGGTTCAGAGTCCTTCGCATTGTGTGGTTGCTTCATATCATCTGAATTTTAAAATTTTTTTAATTAAGTTGGTAAGCAACAAAATACCTATTGTGAAAGATTATTTTAGGCATAATTTATTACATCACACAAAAATTGTTCAAATAAATCAAATTAAAATACCTGTTGTAGTTGGATTTCCATTATCTGGTTCCAGCTTCTTAGCATAATCTGGTTCAATTTTATCTAAAACTGACAACAAAAATGAACATTTTTATAAAATAATTAAGAAACAATTATCTATAAATGTATAAGGATACCTACTAACATTCTCTCAAATTGATAAATGGACAGATTGTGTCTATGACATTATCAGATACTGTGGAACCACAATCAGGAGGGCCTCCACCTGTGCGTTTCAAACTCATTGACTCCTGCAAAAGCTCTTTCTTTCTTTGGGTCTTTATATTCTCCCAGCATCTTTTCAATTGATGAGTGAGCCTTTGTGAGACATATGGTTGAGAATTGTACGCCATTGTTAAATCCTCCCATGCTCGCTTCTTCAATTCGATGTTCTTCGCGTGTGTACGTTTGTCTTCAATGACAGGCCGATCCCGTACTAAGGCTACGATCGGCTCTCTTTCGACCGAAGAAAATGGCAACTTTTTAGAACTGCAAAATAATCAATACATGTTTATACCAAAACTTATTTCCTTTACTGCTGTTTTATTATAAAATGAAAACAATGAATATATGTACTCTTACTAATCTGACAGTTGTGTTTAATGAACCTGAAGCTGTTGCTTTATCCATATTTATTAAATCCACAAATACACAATAAAATCAACACGAAGACGAACGAAATAGTTCTCGAACACCGCTCACCATTTATGTTTTGAGGTTATGTTATGACAAATGAAATTAATGTCAAGCAGCGAAATGAACTACGCAACACAAACGAACCAATCACAGAGCAACGCTGATTCAACGCTGTGCGTTTGCTTAGTCAAGGGTCGTTTGAGTATTGTTTATGAATTGAAAGGCTTACCTTAAGCAACGCAGTGAGAAATGCCTTACTTCGCATAGCGTTGCTACTTTACTGAGAAAAGTATTGTTTGTGAATACGGGTGTAAAAGTTGTAGCTGATTAACATTGTTTGGCCATTAAGCTCTTTAAGTTGTGGCTTAACAAGGGTCACTTTGATGGATTTGTACTTTGACTATGTACCCCTAAATATCAACCACTAAACTCGCCTACAATACAGTCCCGAAGGCGTAGTTGACAAAATGGTTTTTGTCAGATCGTTTTCCATAGAAGTTGAAATCTTTTGCCAAACAGTCACTAGTTTGAGAATTCGAGTCACTTTGCTCGACGTATCTATTCCAGGAAGACTTGTTATGTATCATACCTGAAATAAATAAATATACATAAAAAATAGAATATGCAACAACTAATATTTGATAAATGCTTGTGACTATTGGACAAACAGTTACAACTTCAGATGAACACAATAGCAGATAACACTTTTATG
The DNA here is from genome assembly GCA_916614155.1 of Mesoligia furuncula. NCBI lineage: Eukaryota > Metazoa > Arthropoda > Insecta > Lepidoptera > Noctuidae > Mesoligia > Mesoligia furuncula. Next base: position 15,429,774 of record OU744791.1, on the reverse strand, counting down.
TGACACACCATAAAAGTACATGGTTTTATTACCAAGTTCTCATAATTTTCTTGAACCTCTATTAACTTCTCGTTGGTATTCAGTTCATCCAAGGTTTATAATGGACATTTAAAATCTTGTTTCAAAATTCCTTAAACATTATTCTGTTTTAGTAGGGATAAAATTTGGTCATTTTGTGTTTTTATTTTTGTCAATAACGACGCCACCTTTTCTTCAAAACCTGTAATTATGTAATGTATGTAGAATTTCATTAATTGAATTATGTATATACAATGTAATAATATTATGGATTATGGAAACAACAAAACAAATCAAAAAATTAAGTTTCATTAATTACCTGTCAATACCTGTTTTGGTTGACTATCACCATTAATTTGAGCCGATGGACATGCTCGTTCTGAATCTGAAAATATTTTAATTGTGTTATATTAATGACAAAGAACCACTTCATAATTATTTTAAGTTTCATTAATTACCTGTCAACACCTGTTATGCTGATTTTAATGATTTGGACGACATAGAATTTTTAGATAACTATCGTGATCAAGTGTACAGAGTGCGAGTGAATCCTTTCGAATATTACAATGACTATAACTTCAGAAAACGGTACAGGTCCAGTAAAGCTTTCGGAAAAAAAATTGTTGACATAATAAAAGATGATATTCCACATGATTCTCGTGGAGGTGCTTAGATCCTCAAATTCAAGTGGCCTGTGCCTTACGGAACTGGGCCCGCCATCAGGTAAGCGCTCTTTCGTTATTGTCTTAAGGGGCAAGCGCTAAAGTAGCCTGCGAAATTAAAATTTTCTTAAGTTTTTTGCAATTTGCTGGTCAGTATTAAGTTGTACGTTGATTAAGTAAATTAAGTAAAATATGATTCGCAACCGTAACAAATATGTATTTACAGAATTATATTTTAATCAACGTACAACGTACAACTTACTTAATACTAGTAAGTAAGTAAGTAATTATTTATTTTACCAAAAGACATAGCGTAGGTAACATCAGTGTTAATTCAATAGGGGTTGGGAATGGCTATTACATTTGAGAACACCCCTGCCCTTCAAACTAGGAGAATCCTGTATCTTGAAGGACAGTGTACTTTTAAGGGATTGACACGTTTTACAAAATATTCATAACTGCATAACAACTCTGATGCTAACATTCAATACATATTTATTAAAGGGGCTTAGAAGCTAATTATGGGGAGTGTTTGTGTGTGTGTGTGTTGCTGTTGAGTTAGACTGGTCCGTTGGGGTGTGCGGGTGTCACGAATATAGTAAATATCTGTCAATAAAATGAAAAGTTAGGTATTTTAGTTTTTTTTTTTTTTTTTTTTCCTTATTATTAAGAACAGATTTCTTAATAAATGATTACAATCTAGCCTAAAAGACTAATAAGCAATTTAACTCTAACTTATTATTATACGGTAAAGATTTTGTTAAAACTAAGAATAGCGTCCTTTAGCACTTTTATACAAGTCCATAGCACTTTCTTAGAGTCTGGTATTGATAAAAACACTTTGTTCATGTGTTATATGCATAGCACAGCAATGATCACTATTATACACTAACTTTAAACACTACACTAACTCAAAAGGTTTTGTTCTCTTTAGTCTACGCACTAGGTCCGTGTTGTCTAACAGCTGGATTGCCTCAACATTCACATGTCGGTGAAGTCTGTGTTCGTGGGCTTCAGCAAATTTTTGAATGATGGTGGTGACGAGTTCTATTTTAAGGTCACGGTGGAGGTCGTCATTTCTGATGTACCAAGGTGCTTTTACAGCATCCCTGAGTACTTTATTCTGGAATTGTTGTATTATTTTGAGGTTGCTCCGTTTAGTACAGCCCCAGAGTTGGATACCATACGTCCAAATTGGCATCAGAATATGCTTATAGAGTATAATCTTATTATGTATTGATAAACAGGATTTCCTTCCGAGTAACCAATACATACTTTTATAGCGTATGTCGAGTTCCTGTCTTTTCTTTTTGACATGAGCTTTCCATCGCAACTTAGCGTCGAGGGTTATGCCAAGATATTTGGCTGTATTAGCATAAGGCACTTGCGTACCGTTTATGTAGATTGGGTGGTAGTCGCACTGTTTGTTTGTGAAGTCAACGTGAATTGATTTTGACTCATTCAGTTTGATCTTCCATTTTTGTGTCCAGTCATAAACTTTGTTCACAGCAAGTTGAACTTTTTCTACTGCTTCTTTGTGATTCGATCCAGTAGCCATAATAGCAGTATCATCAGCAAAGGTCGCAATGGTGTTGTTATCTAGCTCTGGGATGTCACATGTGTACAACAAGTATAAGATTGGGCCTAGCACACTTCCTTGAGGTACCCCAGCTTTTATCGCTTTTAGCTCGGAATATGCATCTTCTTGTCTTATTCTAAACATTCTATTAGTTAAATACGACTCCAGAATATCTGCAAATTCTGGAGGCAACATACATCTAAGTTTGAATATTAGGCCATCATGCCAAACTTTGTCAAAAGCTTGCGCGACATCTAAGAATACGGTGGCGCAGACTTCCTTGTTTTCGAGCGTTTTTTCAATGACGTTTGTTATTCTGTGTACCTGGTCTACTGTAGAGTGTTTTTCTCTGAAACCAAATTGATGATTTGGGATAAGATCTTTTTCTTCTATTATTGGTTTTAATCGTTTTAGCAATAGTTTTTCAAATAGTTTTGATAACACTGGCAACAAGGAAATAGGTCTATATGATGACGCTTCATGGGGCGGTTTCCCAGGCTTCGCAATCATAATTACTTCAGCTACCTTCCACAGCTCAGGTACATATTTCAGAATAAACGCAGCATTGATAATTTTGGTCAGCTTTACTATGGCTTTGCGCGGGAGGTGTTTAAGAATTTCACCTGTTATGAGGTCATAGCCCGGCGATTTTTTTGAACTAATATTATTTTGAATTTCTCTCATAACTTCTTTAGGAGTCACAAGCTTAATTTCTTGATTTTGCACTAACTTTTCACACTCAAGTATATCTGTACAGTTATCATTGGGTTGAAAAGTATTTTGTAAGTGTTGAGCAAACCTTAACGCTTTTTGGTCATTACTTATAGCCCATTTTCCGTCAGTATCTCTAATAGGCGGTATTTGTTTAGTTGGCCTTTTTAGGTTCCTTGTCGCTTTCCAAAGAGAGTAATCCGTTGATTTGTCATTGGTTAACTGCAGAAGGTTGGTGTTTAGGGATTCATCCTCGAATTGTATAATTTTTCTCTTTAATCGCTTAGTCAGATTATTTAATAGTGTTTTTTCCCGTGGACACCTTGTTTGCTGCCACTGCTTTCTTTGTTTTCTTTTCTCAGATAGTAAATCCACAATTTCCTTAGGATAGATATAACCCTTATATTTGCGTTTTATTTGTGGTGTATTGTTCCACGCACATTGTTGGATATCAACAACATATTTGTTTACTTCTGAGTCAAGCTGATCTTGCGTTTTTATCGGAGTTCTTAGGTCGATAATATTATCTAGATCAAGTTTAAAACTTACCCAGTCTGTTGACTTATTAACCAGGGATATCTGGCTTTCTTTTAGTAAAATTTTTTGACTAAGTCTTAGTACTATCGAGGAGTGGTCAGAGTTCATATGAAAACCTTCCTCCACAGCAACGTAATTAACGGATATGTTTTTGCATATGAAAAAGTCTATAAGATCTGGTATTTTCTGGAGGTCAGAGGGCCAGTATGTTGGCTTCCCTGTGCTCATAACTTCACAATGTGTTTCTTTAACTGCACTTAAAAGCTGCCTTCCTTTTGTTGTTGTAAGTCTCGATCCCCATTGCGTGTGCTTGGCATTAAAATCACCGCCTAGGATGAATCTTTGACCTAACATTTCAAAGAAATGTAAATACCGCTCTTTTCTTATCATGTGCCTTGGAGGACAGTATACAGCAGCTATAGACACATGACAAAATTTGGTTTTAACAGATATTACCACAGCTTGGATATCTAGCTCTTCATACTTGCACTGCTCGTAATGACTAATATTTTCTTTGATTATGATAGCGCTACCTCCTCTAGCGGAGTTGTCAGGGTGGAGCGAGTTGTACACCATATATCCTCTAAATTTGATAAAAGATTGTTTAGTGAAGTGCGTTTCGGATATCAAACACACGTCTATATTTTCTGTATCTAGGACCGCCTGTAACTCATTCTGATGTTTGAGGAGCCCATTGGAGTTCCACGCCATTATTTTAAGAGTGTTATTCATTTTTGATTATTTGAAACTGCTGTTTTGCTGCTGGATTCTAGCTTTTCTAATCTCTTATCAAATGTAGTGAGGCACTTTAGTATCTGGTCGATTTTATCCTCCAGGTTCGAAGATCCTCGCTTTGCTGCTTGCGCATAAGAACAAATATTAGTTCCTTGTGTGGGTTTTGGAGTTGCTTGTATCTTTGCTTTCTGTGCTTGTTTCTCATGTCTAATCGTAGGAAACTGTTGCGACGTTGTCACATCAAGTTTCTTCTTAATATTTTTGTTTTTTATGAGTTGCATCTCTTTAGCTACTTCACACCCTCTGTAGTTTGCAGGGTGGGGTAGACCACAGTGGACGCATTTTGGCTTATCTTGCGGGGATTTGGTACAGTCGGCTGTGAGATGCTTCCCAGTACATTTCACACACCTTGGCTCCCTTTTACAGTATTTATGGGTATGCCCATATGCCTGGCACCTCTTACATTGAGGAATAAGTTTTGGATTTTTTAGTGGGTGTATTTCAATTTTGCACCCTAATATGTATTTAATGCCATAGATTTTGTTGACATCTTCATCGTTATGGAAAGATAAAACGAACATATTGAGTGGTTCTTTACTCTTCCAGCTCAATTTGTTGTCAACCTTTTCTATTTTTAGCCCTTGCGTTGTAAGATCATCTTTAATGCGATCTGGCTGACAAGAAGAATGTAATTTTTTCACCACAACTCTTATTGGTCTAGCCTGTTTATTCTCATATGAGTGCCAGTGGTAGCTTTTTTCAGACAAAATCTTGGCAATTGCTCTATAAGAGTTTTCTGTTTTTGCGTTGACTTTCACGCAATCCCCATTCATCATTTTGGCGGTGAATGATTCAGCTGGTTGAGTTTCAGTTAGCAAGTCGTAGAACGTTTGATAATTCTTGACTCCCTCTATAATGATTGGCGGCGGTGGAGGCACTTTTTTGACTGGCGGCTCTTTCGCATGTTTTTGTTGCTGGGCGCTTGTTCCAGGTTGTTGTTGAGGAGAAAGAGAGATGTTAAGCTTCCTTTTTTTCCTGCTTTTGGCCCTGATCCACTCAGTTTCTTTGGCGAGTTCGTCCTCGTCAGTACAATACTCAACGTTATCATTTTCGGGTTGAGCAAATTTAACGTTGCTCTTAGCCAAGTTCTTGGACTCACAACGTTCTTGACCCTTGGAGCATTGATTTTCTTGGTCGCAGTTTTCAAGTTGTTGCTGGAGGCTTTGTACCTGAACCTTTAGGTCATTAACAAGGACTTCCAGCTTTTCTCTCGCTGATTTTTCTCGGAGATAACAGTCATATAACTGCCTCTCCAAATCAGTCTTAATTTTAACCGTTGTTGCACACATTGTAAGGTAAGTTAAAACTTTATCTATAATATAATTACTTAATTGCACTTGTTTACACTATAATTAGTAACAAGGTCATCGCGGAGGCCTTGACAAACCGATTCGCTCTTCCGTGATGACGGCGTTTTCGCTACGCCAGCGAATTACTCTAAAGTAGAGCACGCGCTCGCGAATTGCACACGTCCGTTCTCGATGGAAGCTAAACAAGGTATTTTAGTTGTAATGTGGTGTATGTGGGTGTGATGAATATAATAAATATCTGTCAAGGAAATGAAAAGTTAGGTATCTTAGTTGTAATTTGTAGAATAAATAAGTTTTTCTGTATCGGAATAATTTAAATTTATGAGGAAATTTAACAGTTTTCTTTTTAATTTGAAAGGGTTTAAAATATGTATTGTTAATTTGTTTTGAAGCTTGTTATATAATCTAGAACTTAGGATGAAATATTGGTGGGCAGCAAATGTGGTCCTGTAACGCTCGACCTGACATACTGGAGCAGATCTACGTCGAGTATGGAGTATTTGTCTTGATGGGACGGAGGCATGTTTGCGTAGAGTGGATCGGAAAACAAAGAGTTGTCTGACAGTGAGCAACTTGGAGTCCTGATACAATTGTTCAGTCGGGTATCTAAACGGTTTGCGTAGCATCACCTTCAGAACAGCTCTTTGAGCCCTCTCCAGCGGTAGAAGGGCTGGTTTGTAGCTCCCCCCAGGCAGTTACACAGTATGTCAGTAGAGACTGGCACAAAGAATAGTAGACAGTTTTGAAAGCATGTTAAGCCGTTGGTCCCGGCTGTCATTCGTGAATCATTGACAGTCGTTACGGGTAGTCAGAAGCCCGGAAAGTCTGACCACCAGTCTTACCAAGGGGTATCGTATTACCCACTAACTGGGTTGTGGAGGTCAGATAGGCAGTCGCTCCATGTAAAATATTGGTATTCAGCTGCATCCGGTAAGACTGGAAGCCGACCCCAACATAGTTGGGAAAAAGGCTAGGCAGATGATGATGAGCGAAGTAGTTGACAGGTGACCCCATTTTTTCACTTTGTTTATTTGTTGTTTACGGTAGGTAATTAGTTGCTTGAGTGTGTAAAGTGTGTTTTGTATGTTGAGTGTAATGATTTTAGTTGAATTTAGAAAAATATTTAAAAACTTAAACTGTAAAAATTAAAAGTAACATAGAGGCATATAATAGTTGTAAGATTAGTTAGTTCAGCATCTATTGCAAGGTAAGACATGTAGAGATAACAAAAGTAGCAATACTCAAGCGTGTTGCAGGTTGTAGATCTATCTAGTCATTGTTACTGGGTTATTTTCGTAAGACAATCTTCTGAGAGAACACGGTACTGTTTGGCACCAACTTCTTTGCTTAGGAAAATTTTTCCGTTCGTTGTTCAACAGAATTTAAAAGAGTTGTTTTTTGCAAAAACTCATGCGTGATAAAATAATGTTTTTACTGATTGGTTTAGAAATTCAGTAATGTAAATGGGTGCACGTTTCCCTGGGATGCCAAGTGTTTCAGAGTTCAGTTTTTCTGTAGACGGTTTGTCTTTATTAAATGATCGGACATTTGCGAGGAATTTAAACTTCGTGTTGACAGACGTAAACTCGGCTATAATGGGCCCGCAGGTTCCAGGTTTGCCGGGAATTCGGTACAGATCTCTCAAATCAGATGGCTCAATGTTCATGCCAATGGTTTTACCAATGTTACAAACAGTGGTATTGATGTTATGCCTTTCTTCTTTTTCTAATACAGGTACATTTGTGACCTCAATGCATGATGAGCGAGAACTTTGCTCGTAGTCTTGGATCTTCTTCTCAAGAGACATAATGTATTCCTTTTGCTCCTTTCTTTCCTTGTCCATCAAGTCTAGTTTAACCTTGACCTCATCATACTTTGTACTCAAGAAATTCATTGATTTTTCAATCTCCTGGTATGTTTTCTTGATCTCTTCGTTTTGTTCTTTAAATTTAGATGTGTCCGCGGCAATTTTAGTCAGTTTCAAATCCTGGTCCCGTCTCCATTCAGTCAAGAGGTCAACCATCTCCTGCTTGAATGCACTGAAATCACTGCAAGGTGAATCTTCAACCCGTGGACGCTAATTTTTTCTGGTGGAAACGTTACTAAGTTCCAATTTCTTGGGGCTGGATAGAGTTGTCACGTCTGGTTCAGACTGTGCATGGGATATTTTGCAGTCCGAAGTTGTAGGTGGTGATCTCGGAATCCGAGGCATTTCGTTCTTTGAGCTTTTGCGGCCTGTTTGATAGTAAATTGGGAAGAATGTAACTTACTGCAATGATACAACTAGTAGGCGCTTTTTACGGTTTACGTTAAGTGTAAACTCGGGATGAGGGTAGTTAAATATTGTACTCACTAGTGTTTTCACTTTTTTTATAGTTAATATTATCACCAGATTATCACACAGCTATGTAGTTCATCGTTTTGGCTTTAGAATTTTGTGTATCAACCACTATTCGCGTACGTATTTGCACTGTTACACTTTTTTTAACGGGAGGAAATTTTTATACGTCTGTTCGCAAATACATCAGAATGACAGTGACCAACAAATTGCAAAATACTTAAAAAAAAAAAAAATTCGCGGGCTACCTTAGCGCTTTCGCCTTAAGTTTTTATCGTCATTACCAGTTGTCATTGTCTTATTTACTTACTGCTATATTCTTTTCAGATACAAGACGATACCGGTGACTTACATGGAATCTCACAACAAGTTGTTAGCAAGACTTGCAAAAATGTTGCTATAGCTTTGGCAAAGAAAGCTCACACGTTCGTAAATATGCCGTCAACAGTCAACGAGCAACTAGACACAGTCAGAGAATTTAGAGCCATTTCGAATTTTCCTACTGTCATCGGGGCTATAGACTGTACCCATATCAGGATTAAAAAAGTAGGAGGTGAACTGAGTCAAACGTATGTAAATAGAAAAGGTTACTATTCTCTAAATGTACAAGTAGAATGTGACTCGCATTTAAAAATCAGGGATGTTGTAGCTCGTTGGAGAGGAAGTGCACACGATTCCCGTATTTTCAATGACAGTGCTATCAAACAACGTTTTGAAAGTGGAGAGTTCCATGGAAGGCTCTTGGGGGATAGTGGACATGGATGCACAGCATATCTTTTTACCCCAGTGCTCAACCCACAAGGCCCAAAAGAAGAAACTTACAATACAGCACACATTTGCACCAGAAATACTGTAGAAAGATGCTTTGCCTTATGGAAACAGAGATTCAGATGCCTTTTGATAGAACGTCCAAGTCCTTGTCCTGCTGGAAGGAGCTTCCGGAAGGACGAACCAACGGACGTGCGTCCTGCTAGCAGTACGCAATTTTTTGTAGACTTAGTATGAAAATTAGAGGTTGTCCTTTTAGCAATACTTGATTTTCATGCATAATAAAATTAGGCATGGGTGACAAACATTCTCTTTTTAGGTATAGGTATCCAGAAATAGACGCAGGCACTTCTTGAGATTACAGGGTAGAAAAATAAATAAGAAAAAGTAAGTAGAAATCGTATTTATTTTAAGAAAATTAAAAAAGCATTATGCTGGAATTCCATTCGTGATGTGGTAGGTGAAGCAGTTTCTTCCTGTCTGCGGAGAGCATAAAACACATCGTGGTCCACATGTCTTGCAAAAATAGCTCGCTTTCTGCTGTTTCTTGTGGACACTTGAGCAAACTAAACATTTGCGTTGAACTCTCTTTCTGTCATCTGATTTTGACAAGGCTTCAAGAATGTGTTCTTCGCTATGAGCGATATTCTGATGTGGTGGCGGTACATTCTCTTGTAGATTATCAGCGTCATTGTTAGTCAGAGCTAAAACCAGGTTGGTAGTAAACCACCTGTGAGACACCTGGTCATGTTCGGAGCGGAAGAAATTATTAAAAACCAAATACGCATTTGTTTCTATAATGCCAAGAACTGAGGCATTTATTCTATGTTCCCAGTTATGTGTGCCCCAAGCTTTCTCTAATGCCAATCCATCCTGCCTAATATGGTTGTGAATATCGATAGCCGCAGCACCGTCAAAATATTGTTGGACTAATTTAGGCCTATCGACTTCTCTGAAAAATAAATTTCCTTTATCGTCCCACCTTCTTTTGCGTGGTGGTCGGCCAGTCAGTGTCGTTTCAACAAATGTATGAACTTTTTTGTCTCTCCAGGCACAGGCAGTGAGCTGCACAGTTTTTTTCCGCTGTACTTACAGTAGAAGCCCCCTTATGCGTCGGACACTTTGCAGCCATCTCAGACACGGGATAGAAACTGTGTGCTGTCTTTACCAATCCAATGAAATACAGTCCAACTTTGTATACAGCTGTTTTGACTGAAGCAAACCATGAGTCTCCAACTATAACTCTTCCAGAACCATGCCTTGGCTCTGTCAATCTCAAAGTAGTTGCAGTTCCTGCGCCAAATTCTCTTTGCCATTTCTTAGTACTCATTGCTTCTTTGCCTTCATTAATTTCCATTCTGATCATAATGTTTGTATTACTATCACAAGCCGTTTTTACTTCACAACCGACCCCTTTTGGTTTTCTTTTAATTTTCATAACTGCTGGCATCCCGTTTTTGAAATACGCACCTTTTTCATACCAGGCGAACATGGATTCATCTACAGTTATTTTCGAACCAGGACAAATAGTATCTTTTAGTTTTCATTCACCATCATTACTAATGTTCTAGTGTTACGCCATTTGTCAGAACTATCAAGGTCTGAGGGTTGTGTGAAGCGCAATGCCATGAGAATAGTCTCAAATCTTTGGCGACTCATTCCAAATCTTTGTCCAAAATGAGCAGGAGGAAATATACCATCTGAGGTGGTATTCCAGTAGGATCGTCTGTCTGGCAGTTCTTGAAGAGTCATAGCGTATAATATACCGAAAAAAGCTAATAACTCCTTCTCGTTCAACAGTTTCTGTCTTGCTGGAAACGAAGAGTTGGTGCAATGAATTATGTAACTAAGTTTCTCTCGAGGAAATACCATAAACCACTTTGTGCGGGCCCTGGTGGTACTAGCATGGTAGCTATGAAATAGCCTTGCTGTCGTTGATCGACACGTATTGCTTCACGAAAAGTCCAGGTAACACCCTTTACAACGGTTGTATTTCCAGCAGAAGAATTTGTAGCACCGCTACAAATTCTCGTAGTCGGATGTACTGAAATAGTAGTCTCGTTATCTTCGCTCGAAGAAGAAGAACCCGATTCAGACGAAGCTAAAAAAAACATTAGTGATCAACAGTCGTAAAGGGGTGCACTCAATGTATTTGAACTTGAAATTACTTGTACAGTATACTCCAATACTGCTTAGGCGCGGTATGGTTGAAATTTCTGTGAACATGCTTCGCGCCGTCCCCGCGTCCGCGCCGCAGGCCCGTATTTACATCTGTGTGTGTACACTTGCTAACGTCAAACGAAACAAAACATATCGTCATCGCTTTTTCACACGCGCGGCGTAATTACGTATGACCTTGGTTGGTTCATACCACTGCTAAAATTCACAACTTCATAACAAGTACTCCTAGCGGATAGCGTAGCGTATAGGATTAGTAAACACGCAGGCCTGGGTTCGAATCTCGAGATGGAACTTTGGTTTATCTTTTCAACAATAATCTTATCTTTTTTTATTATTCGATAAATTAATACACGAGAATAATCTATATATATAAAATTCAAAGTCCTGACTGACTGATTGACTGACTGACTGATATATCAACGCACAGCCCAAACCGCTAGACCTAGAGACTTGAAACTTAGAAGGTGTGTTCTATGTGAAGAGTAAGTATCCACTAAGAAAGGATTTTAGGGAATTCAACCCCTAAAGGGTTAAAATAGGGGATGGAAGTTTATATGAAAGTCCGACAGTTTCGAAGTTAGGATCTTCTAATTTTGTATTTAGGCTGACAATTGAAAATTAATTTATACGTATCTCAGCGTTTTTGATAATTCCACCCCCGAAGGGTTAAAAAGGGGGATGAAGTTGTGTATAGAAAAACATTAATTTTTGACATAGAAATCACTAAATTTATTATCTAGGCTTATGATTGGAAGCTAACACAACGGTGTTGTTAGAATTTCATCCATAAAGGGGGTGAAAAGGGGAATGAAATTTTGTCCTGACTGACTGATATATCAACGCACAGCCTAAAACGCTGGTCGGTACCGCTGGGTAGAGAAATTAATTTTGGAGGGTGTGTTCTTTGTGAAGAGTAGATATCCACAAAAAAGGGGTTTTTGGAAATTTAACCTTTAAGGGGTGAAAAGAGGGGATTTTGTTTGTATGAAAAATCTTATTTCTTGAGTTATAGTGTTAGAATAACCATGAAACTTGGCACGAATACTTATCTAAATAAATTATGAAGTTTGGCTTTTTTTTCTAAACTACCCCCTGAAGGGTGATTGGGAGGTGTCAAAGTTTGTATGGAAGAATTTTAACGCGTGGTCCGATTAACTCGAAACTCAGTATTTATACTTAAGACCAAAAATAAAGAATAACGTGTATCATCGTTTTTCGAAAATTTACCTCTGACGGGGTGAAAAGTTAATTTTCTAGGGGAAGACTTTACTGCGTGGCTTGATTAACTCGAAAATTGGTATAAACAATCTTCGAGTCGAGTAATGAACACATCCCAAACAATTTTACGAAATTCCACCCCTGTGGGGGTGAAAAACGGGGATATAGTTTATAAGAAAAATCTTATTCATTTGGTTAATAAACTTAGCAAGAATACTTGCCTAAGCAAGTAATAAAGTTTATCATTATTCGTTTATCAAAACACCCCAACACCCCTTTTGTTGGGGTGTTAAAGTTTGTGTGGAAGAATTTTAACGCGCGGTAGATTTACTCGAAACTCAGTATTAATACTTTTGACAGAAAATAATCAATAATAACATCCGCACAGATCGATCGATCAGGTTACGCAGGCTACGCTTGCCGCGGTTGGTCCGTGGATAAGTGTCCATCTTTACATACCGTGACCTCTCCGTGCCTCGGAAAGCACGCTAAGCCGTTGGTCCCGGCTGTCATTCGTGGATCTTTGACAGTCGCTAGGGGTGGTCAGAAGCCCGAAAGTTTGACAACCAGTCTTATCAAGGGGTATCATATTTGGGTTGTGAAGGTCAGATAGGCAGTCGCTCCATGTAAAATACTGGTACTCAGCTGCATCCCGTTGGACTGGAAGCCGACCCCAACATAGTTGGGAAAAGGCTAGGCAGATGAAGAATCAATAGTAAGTGTATGGGGTTTTCGAAAATTATTGACCCCTGACGGGACAAAAAGTGGTAATTCGATTTATAAGGGGATTTTAATGAGTGCCTTGATAAACTCAAAAAAAATGGTACAAATAAATTTGGACTTGAAACTTGGCACAAATATAATTATAAAGTTCGAATTTTTTTGGAATTCTAAACTAACCCAAAGGGGAGATTGGGGGTGTCAAATTTAGTATGGAAAAATTTTAATGCGCGGTCCAATTAACTCGAAACTCAGTACCTATCTAAGACCAAAATAAATAATAAAGTGGTTCAGGGTTTTTTGAAAATCTACCGCTAATGGGGTGAAGAGGGGTAGTCAATTTCACATGGCAGAATTTTATTACGAGGCTTGATTAACTGGAAAATTTGTATAAATAATCTAGATTATGTTTCGAAATTCCACCCCTATGGGGATAGAAAGAGGGGATACAGTTGATATGAAAAATCTTATTCATTTGGTTAATAAATTAGAAACTTGGCAATATTTGGGTCAGTAAATAATAAAGATTGTCACTTTTAGTTTAAAAAATCCCTCACAGAGAATTTGGGGGGTGACAAAGTTGATGGATTAGAAAAATATTTAACCCGGTGTCGGATTAACTCGAAACTCAGTACTACTAAAACAAAAAATACTTAAAAAAAGTGAATTAGGGTTTTTCAAAAATTGACTCTTACGAAGGTGGAAAATTCAACTGCTTGCTTCCATTAACTCGAAAATGGGTATGGGTCTTTGAGTCAAGTTATGAACACATCCCAAACGATTTTTCAAAATTACTCTCCTGGGGGGATAAAAAGCTGGGATACAGTTTATTTGAAAAATCTGATCCCTTTGAGCTATAAACTAAAAAATTGACCCGAATACTTATTTATATCTAAATAAATGATAAAAATCATAAACATACATTTTCGAAATTATAAGAGGAAGGTACGAATTTCACGCGGACGAAGTCGCGGGCAGAAGCTATAATGTAATATTTGTATTATTATATTGTTATTGAAATATGCGGGGTAAAAATAAAAGAAAAATTAAGTGATTTCAAAAATTTTATTCGTTATAATTTGATAAATAAACTTTTAAAACAGTTTATTTTCTCATAAAGAACAATTTATTGAAGTAAAGCAGGTAATCAGTGAGCTACGACCATTAGACTTAAAATATTGTAACTATCTTAGTAATAAAATAATATTGTGCTTTAATTGCGGATATAGCTTAAGTATTCATTTTCAAAATTCATTTTGAAAAGAAGATTGAAACTATAAACCTCAAAATAATCCTTATTACGGATATGACACAATAATATTTTAATATTACTAAAATCAATTTGTAATTTATAACTTAATACGTTGTATAACCCGCATTATTATCCATGCTATCAAGTAAACGCTGGCGTATGGATCCTGTAATGTTTAAACATATATCTTCATATTTCCTTGCAATGCAACTTCATCTGGTAGGTAACTGGTTGGTTAAAACCACTTGTTTCTTATTCACTGACTATACTCTTCCTTATATGTTTTGATCCTCCGACTCACAGTAGGTAATTTCTCTAAAACAAAAAAGGAATATTGTAAGGCTACTAGCAAAATTATAAAATATTAAGTAGATACTTATTACTTTTTTAAACAAAATTATTTTGAAAATAGTTCAAATGTTACAAAATGATTATATTATAATTTATACATAATGCTACATTCATCATTCCAAAAGTAAATAAATAAACTCTTGGAAATATTATTTTTTTCTTCTATTTAGACCCTATATGGTAAATATAAAAAGTTTAATAAAATAACTACAAGGGTCAGCAGTTAAACTTTAATTAGCTAAATGTTAGATAAAATAATTAAATCATAATACTCACAGTCAGTCCGGTTTCATCAATTATTTGTGATATAATATTAAGTCCACTTTTACGCTGCGCGATAATATCCGCTTTCATCTCAAAGCTTACATTTCAAAATTAACTATTACACAGCTATTATAATAGATTAAACACACTTCACTAACCCACAATATCAAAAACCAACCAAGAACGAACAACATTCTATTAGACGCGGTGAATGAGCCGTAAGTTACCTGCATCTGTCTACCATACCTAATTTATTTATTTAGATTTCTGTGGGTATACTCATAAAGTTTTACGAATTATGTGAACAAGACGAACATGACACGGAACTATATTCAAAAGCGTGATTATTCGAGTAATATGCGGGTGTGTGTGTCAAATTACTCATTAAAAGAAGGTCGTAAGTCAAACTAAACGTTAAGCAATTAGTTTTAAAATTGCATATGGACTTTTGGCGTGGATAGTACACATACACAAACAAACACGAAAAAACACACCCCGATACACATACACGCAAACACGCAAAAACACACACACTTCAAGTTTAGCTAAGTAAATTTCGATGGCTCCTAAGTATACTGAGTCAACTATTATTCTTTATAAGTATAGTTGACTCAGTATACTTAGCAGCCATCGATTTGTATTATATTGAAAATCGCCACTATTGCGACCAATATGGGCAATTTGAAGGTCAAACTACACACATCAAAAGTGTCTAGGGATCAAGCATTTTTATGCGGATTTCTTGAGATTGAGATGTGGCTTTGTAATAAATTTATGATTTTATAAATTTATATGGATCCTTTTTGGTGCATTTCATAATTTGAATCAGGAACTGTGAATCAAATTCGAGTAAAAGATGAAAATCAGCTGTCAATATTTTCCCTATAAAAACATACAACGCATTGAAGACATTATTAGTGCTACTGTTTCCCTACTACTGATTAAAACCAACGTTATTATGGAGCGGCGACGTCATTTAAGCAGGGAAGAAATGCACAGAGCCGTGGGAATGATAGAAGCTGGTTCCCGGCAACGTACTGTGGCTTTGGCTCTGAATACAAGTCAGAGTGTTATCAGTCGACTTTGGACACGTTACCGAAGCACTGGTACCGTGGCTGAGCGCCATGGAGGACGGTATCGCTGCACCACACGGAGACAAGACCGATACATTCAAATCTTAACTCGAAGAGCTCCAACAATAACCGCCATGATGTTAGCCGTGAGGCTTCATCACTCTTCAGGGAACTTAATTAGCAACCAAACAGTCAGAAACCGCTTGCATGAAGTGAACCTTCATTCCCGAAGACCGCTACGGGTACCACCTATAGCAATGCACAATCGTAGGATTCGATATCAATGGGCTCTTGAACACAGAAATTGGGCAGAAGAACAATGGCGTTTCGTGTGCTTTTCTGATGAGTCTCGTTTTGGTATGAGACCGGATACAAGACGTATACGACACTGGAGAACCCCTGGACGCCAACAGCGATTAAAATCCTGCCAGGAAGTCCATCCTTATAGTGGTGGAACCATCATGGTATGGGCGGGTATTTGGATCGGCGGAAGAACTGAGTTGATTTGGATCAGAGGCAACCTCAACGCTCAAATTTATGCTGAGACGATTGTATCAGACGTCATCGTTCCTCTACAAGTGCAAATCGGTCCCTTATTTCAGTTAATGCATGATAATGCACGACCGCACACCGCAAGAGTTGTAAGACAGACTCTCGCCGCAGCTAACATCAATGTCCTGCCCTGGCCTGCTCAGTCGCCAGACTTGAACCCGATTGAGCATGCATGGGATATGCTACAGAGAAGAGCTCTGCCGAATATGGAGGGTATCCAGTCGCAAGAAGACCTTTTTTTGTTGTTGCAACGGACATGGGCGGCCATTCCACAGCGTGATTTGGATGAACTCATTTTGAGTATGCCAAACCGATGTTCTTGTGTTGTTAGTGTTCGCGGTAGAAACACGGATTATTAATTGTTTAAGTTACCCAATAAAATTTTAAAGAAAACTGTTATTTCAGTCTTTTTTTCGAACTTTTGTGTTAGTGGTTCAAATGTCAAAAATCCCTTTATTAGGAAAATGGCAAATTTCTTTATTAATGCAAAGGTGACTTGGTTTATCGTTACTGTGACAAACGAAAACACTTTATTTGATGAATCCTTAAAGAAAATTTTAATTAATATCAATCAGGAGAAAAGTTATTGCAAAAATATATGTTGATCCCTAGACACTTTTGATGTGTGTATATAGATTGCTAAGCTGTCGACTGTACGTACATTTGAGTACATTTACAAAAATGACAAATAAAAAAATGTTTTGGCAATCTAAGCAAATAACGGAAACGAACTGGCAACATACAAGTATTATTTTCGTATATTTCTATGGCAATGCTGAGTAAAACGTAAACTTATGAATAAAATAAAATATTTGTACTTACATTCTTCATTGGAACTTGCTTCCAATAAATTATCGTTTTCGGTTTCAGCAATTAGAACTCCAACGGGCACGGTTGAATTTTTTTTGTCAATTTCCCAATACACCCTCGCATAGTTGTTTTCTATCTTTCTTACAATACCCCAACAATAACTAGTATCGTAGTTATCACCAAAATGCTTGCGACTCAAGGTGTTTTGGCCATCATTTTCGTCGAAATATGTAGCTTTGGCGCGAACGCGGGCACCACATCTTATACTCGCCGCCATTTTGGCCAGACTGACCGCAGAAACACGATTCAAAAACTCGCTGAATCAGAAAGAGACGCACTATGCATTAGAGTTCACTACGTCCTGCTGGCAGGCTCAGAAAGCCTCATATAACTAAAACCATTCCGTCCTACTGGTAGTACGCAAAGTCCTGCTAGCAGGACTCTGGACGTTCTATCAAATTTAAGAGGCATGTATACAAAGCTTGATACAGCTAAAGCCAGAGTTGTAGTTTAGTTAGCGGTGCTGCATAACATTGCGATTGACATGAACGAGCACATGGACATTGTTCACTATGTGCGCAGACGGAGGGGAAGACCTCTCAACCCTCCTGATACATTGAGAGGAAATGTCGTAAGACGGAATTTTATACAAAACCATTTTTGATTGAATTAAACATTTTAATTAAGCACACACTTGTAATTTTAATTAAAATAAATGAAAAATAGAACAAAAAAAAATAATTAAATGACATTAATATTTTTATTGAATATATTTAATTCCAGGGCCTTCTTTTCCTTTTCAAGAATTAAAATATCTGTTTCCAATTTATGTCTTAGCTCTTGGTGACATAATTCTCGTTTTTGGTATTCTATCTTGAGAACATATTCCTCTTCCATCAGCTTAAATGATTTTTGATTTTTCCTTTCAATTTTAAATTATTTTCTAATATTATATTTATATTTATTATCAAATCAAGTTACTACTACACAAGATAAAACTAGGTAAGTTAATGTAGTATATTTCAAATTTGTGGAATCAGACTCTATTTTGAGACATGTACAATCGAATTTCAAATAATTTGCTAATTTGTTGTAATGATTGCAGCACTGTATTTTTTCTATTCTTAACTGGTTTACAATCAAAGCCAGTTTCAGATCCCTGTTTATAGATTGTCGATTTACTCTGGGACTGCAACGATAACGTTCGAAATAAACAGCTTCTTCTTTAATAGTTTATAAGAACATAAGCAAGCGTGTTTTTTTAGTGATTAAATTATTTAATCTTTTGTGCCACGATTCAACCAAGTTCTTCGTTCTATGACGTTGTCCTTCGCAATTTCATAAATCTATTAAAAAGACGCATTGTCCAACCAAGTGCAAACAAAATAATTATTAAATTTTGTGACATTTTCACTATTGGGGGCTACTTCTATTATGGCTAACCAACCATCTTCTACAATTTCAATTGGAAGATGAGCTAAAGCACTACACTTAGCCACATGGTCTTTTTCTTCTTTAGTATTAATCCCAACTTCGCGACTATTCCTCAATGAAGCTTGCTTAAAGTGGAAATTACATTCTTTTGGTTATAGCATTGGGAAATGTATGGCGCAGAGCATTAATGACTGTTATTTCAAAGTCATGATGTTATTTCAATATGAGGATTCCATCCAGGCACGTGTTGTTTTATTACGTTCAGCATGACTTCGTACGTGTGTTGCAATCTGTTAGCTAGCAGAGTAGTAGAAAAAGCAATTATTCCTGAGTTATTGTCACGAAATAATAAAAACTCTTCAAATTTTGTTGGAGTTTCAACTTGATCTGGTGTCGTAAATGTTGTTTTCGAAACGTTCAACTTTGAAGTTCTTCCACGATACATTAATGACTTCACACTTTGGAATGAAACCGTACTCCCTACAAAATTATATCCCCTGTCTACAAAAGACTTGTAGGCATCCTCGTAAATTTTTTGAACAGCAGTAACTTCAATTATTGAACTCTTTAACGTACATCTATGTTTATCTTCTCGCAAAATCTTTTTCGAAACGGTATAGTAGTCACTAGGAGGGTTGTTACTTAATTTTGTAGTGGATGGTGTCAATGCTCAGATTCCATGCAAGGTTGTGTGTGATTGTTAGAGAAATCCGCGCTCATAGGGCAGTCCTCACATCAATTCAAAATTCAAATTCTCAAATTTAATTGCCTAGTTACTAATAATTAAAAATACCTATATTAAATTTATTGCCTAGTTAATTAAATTTATTATACAATGTTATACTATATATAAATGACTTGCCCAAAGTGACGAAACATCACATGACTCAGGCAGGATACCTGTAATATACTAACTTCTGATTTTAGTTTTAGAATAGGATTAAAAAGCAATTAAACACTGTATTAACTCTTTTGCGCTTGTTTGATAATAGTTATTGTACTAGGTTAATAATAACATATTTAAAAAGTATTATTTAAAGTAACGCTTACTGACTATTAGGAAATGCAATCTCGAGCCGAGATTAGCAAATCGAGATATCGCCTATTGAACCTGGTGTCGAGATTGGCAGTTTCGAGATCTCGTGCAAAATAAGTCGAGAACTGGCGAGATTTCGAGATTATCGAGATTTTGGTTTTTAAACTCAAACACCCTTAAATCGATACAAAACTCGAGGAATGCTATTAGATTAGAATACTATATTAATAGAATACTCGTAATACTAGTTAGGATATCGCTGTAATATCTTATGAATAATACAAAACAATGAAAATGAAATCTATTTATTTCAAAAAAGTCAACAAAATTATACTTGACAAAGCAAAAAATTATGGCATTATGGCGCGCATCTCTGAATTATTAAAAAAAAGTAATTATGTAGGTACACAGTGCACAAACACACATTAATTGTGATTTTGAAAATAGTTTCTTAGAAAGCACAGAGTGCTCAAAGTGTCGTCTGCTAAGCGACATCTAATGTCTGTAGCTAAATAGCCTGCGGCCGAGAATGCCCGTTCAGCTTCCACGCTGCTAGGGATTACAGTAAGTAGGCTGTTATACACAAACTTAAGGTATTGCCCTCTTTGGCCACCATACTCGTAGAGATGCATCTTCTTTTTAAGCAGGCTGTCAATCCTGTCTGTTACTAATGCTTGGGGTTGAGTGTTTTTACACGACTTTAATGCCTCTTCCAACTCTTTCTGCAGAGATAATGTTGTACTTTCAGGAAGTGAACTGAGATCTCGTTGAATATGTGAGACGGGTAGTCGATCTTCTTCATCATCATCAACTACTTCACTCGAGTGAGGGTATAATCGTTTGACTAAGTTATGGATATATTTCCTTATGCCGCTCTTGTCAGTCAATTGGAATATTGTATCATTTGCATTTTTCTTTGAATTCTCTTCATACTGTTCTGGATTTTGAAGGTATAACAATGTTGCAGTTGCTTCGATTCAGCGTTCGGAAATACGCTTTCTCATGGCAATAGCCAGCTTCTCTGAGAGTGGCGTCTTTAACTCTTCCAACTTACGAATCATGAATTGCAAGGCACATTCTGCACTGACTAAGTCAGTTTCGCGTCGGCACAGGACTTCGACAGTCAGTTTTATTGGTTCAAAAGTTTGTTGCATGTTGATAAGAATTGCATGTTCTTCATCACTAAAAAAGTAATCTGAAGTGGAGCCATACCCCAAGTCGATTAATGTTTTACTAACACACAGCTTGATTCTGTTGTATGTAGTTATCATGTTAGCAAGACTTGACCACCGAGTTTTGCAATCGAGTTCTAGTTGCATAGTATGGCCTAATTCTTCCTTTACATAAGTCTGCTGGATATCATTTTTAGTAGGCGAGTTTCTAAAAAGCGTCACAAGTTTTCTCAGTTTTGCTATTATAGACCGATATTCCACGGCCAGGTCTACTTCCCTTGATCGGAATGAAAAGCGAAAACCATCATCGTTGTTGACGTCCTCTTCAACATCTCCCTCTCCAGCTCCAGTGATTGAGTCGTTATCCTCAGCAACGGCTTCCAATTCTAGCTGGATGTCTTTCTTATAGATAACGTCTGTTATACCCAAATGGAGACCATGAGCGTAACAAAGTTGATGTATAGGTTTTATTAATCGCCCTACTTTCCTCATTACGCTGGCCCCATCTGTTGTTATTCCAACGATATCATCATCCATAGAAAGGTGGTATTCTGACAGCACATTATTGAGAATCTGAATGTATGCCTCCGAGGGCATATTTTATAAATGCGTGCTAGCCCTAAATTCCAGAAAATAGCTTTGTAGTCTTTTGTGGTATGAAGATTAATATTTATGTAGCGTCGGTTACTTCCAGACGTCCATTCATCGCAAGTTATAGTAAATCTCTGACCATTTTCTTTCAGTTTCAAGAGATCTCTTTGTACCTTCATTTTAAGTGTCAATCCATAATTCATTACCATCAATTTAATTGAGTTGGCGATGCAGGCAGCTTGTGGCCTTTAGCTGCAAAAAGACCCCTCAAGTCATCGGAAGTGCAGAACACTCTAAAGGGCATACCATCTCTCGCCACCATTCGAGAAACCATTTTCTCCTTGGCCTTAGAGTCGACTGTAGAGAAATAATTTTCAATTTTCGCTTTCTTTGATAATGGTGGGTCTAAAGCTGGAGAACAAGACTCACTTGCGTAGTTCAACACAGAAGGTGATACAGGAGCAGAAGTCGCTACTGCTGAGCCAGCATCGGACGGGGTTGATAGACTTACAGAAGCATTATCTTCGCTGCTGCCACCGTCATCCGCTATTATCACATTCACATCCACACTTGTATTTAAAATTTTCGTATCAATTTCATGGATGGACTTCAAGTGAACATTTAAACCAGTCGGTGAACCTTTTGTGCACTTGCGAATACAGTTGCACAGCTTGCATTTAGCACTCAAACCATGCACAGATTTTTTGAAATACCTCCACACCCGCAAATTGCTTTTAGTAACTTCCACAAATACTTGATTTGAATTGTTCTTAGACATGTTTATTAGGTAGCCAATATTGGGTTAAATAGCTTTTAATTTCACTCTAGATAATAAGAAATGCAGAGATTCAAACTCATTAAATTAGTGCACGCACGCGCTGACCTTCAATTACTAAACAATAAACAAACTTGAGACAGTCGGCGTGGATTACCATCCCCGCGCCCGCGCGGCCCCCGCCGCTGTCCATCGGCTTGCCGCCGCGGCATTCGGGTGAAATCGGGTAGTCTCGCAAGAGGAGGGCGGCGCGCGGCGGCAGTCGACCACAGAACATAAATACTCTAGGGAAAAGAATAGCGACTTCGAACAAAAAAAGGGAAGACAGTTTTGCTGCTCGCCGTCCAGTGGCACCCCAGGACAACTAAAGGACGCGAACAGGGCGGGAAATTTGAAATAATAGAAAGAAAACTACTGCTTATTCAAAACTGATTTTTTCTTTCTAGTTGTGCAATAGGAATGCATAGTTATCTCAAATTAGCATTATTGACCTACGTAATTTATGCTTATGCTAATTTGACATAACTTTTCATTTCATTTTTGTTACACAACCAGAAAGAAAAATGTAACTTCGTTAATTTCCTACTTAGCTTTACTAAACATTAGCAAAAAAAAAACTCAGGAATTATAATAATTTTCTTTATTTGTATGTAACAAAACATTTTTATTTTATTTGTGTTTTAATATATCGATTTTTCTTTTTAGGGAAGCTTTCGAAGCTTCCTCTGCGAACTGACGATTTTTTAATATACAGTGCCTCTTTATGCAATTATATATACATTTTCTATTAAATAATTGAGATTTTTTTCTCAATGTGCTGGACAAGCCTTTAAAAACTCATAATCGACTGATTCTAAAAATATTTCTTTTACTCTTTTAAGCACATGCTTTTCGTGGCCTATAGCTTCAAACATTCTTTTTGCCACCGAAGAACAGGATTCCACATAATTTATAATATTTTTATGAGGATAATTTAAGCTCTGCTTTTCGGAATTATATTCTTTAAACTGGATGAATAAATGTTCTACTGACCATTTTTCCTTCGAAATCAAAATGTTAAGACAGCTTGTGCAGGTGCAATCAATTCTTTTAATTAAACATCCACAAACGTGCACATGCCTGAGCTTCACCACTTGATGGTTCAGCATTACATAAGTTTTCAAGTTCCTCAGAGATATCTGAGGAATATGAAAAATTCTGTAATCTTGATAAAGTATCATTTGTGCATATGTTTGTGGATTTGGTCAATACCTCTTTATAATTATCAATTATACTTTCGCAGTAATCGCTTTCGCAGTTTCCAGTGCTTAGGTGAGCTAGATTGCTCAAGATAGAAGTTTTTAAGGCTGCAACAAATTGTCCAGCAGTGGGATTGTAATTTGCACCACAATTACTCCGAATGCAGCCAAACAGGTTTTCTAATGGGTCCTGCTGTAGTCTGCGGGTGGCAAGACTTTGAACATTTGAATGTTTATTACATAGCTTTCCATAAAAGTTCGACTGCATTCAGAGTCCACACCCATCCTTCTTTTGAAGGTGGTGTGCGTGTGCAGCATATTAAAGTATTAAAAAATAATTTCATTTCCTTAAATAACTGATGTGGTGTGTTTTTTTTTAATTTGTTGCATGTATTTTCCCGCGGCGCAAATCTGAGGAGTCGCTGTTGACTGATTCAAATAGCATGTCCATTTTCGAAATTACACCTGCAGTTACAGCTGCTTCTGAAGTTATTACTCCTGAAAGTGGAAGTAACAATGTATTTAAACTATGTCTTTATTGCTTAAGGCGAAAGCGAGGCCGTAACAAATATGTATTTACAGAATTATAATCATTAAAGTCATCAACACAACTCTCTAAGACCAAGTAATCCCACTGAATGACTATCGCTAATTTAACCTTCATTTTTTGCTTGCTGTTTGGATTGAGGTGTTCTAATTTTAAGCCCGGAGCAAATACAAAATTGGGGTTCTGATTGTCCAGATCATAAAAAGCTTTTATGTAGCCCCATTTTGCAACACCTAAAATAAATAAGTTCATTTAATAAAACAAATGAAATGTGTAGGTATTTATCATTATATACTAAATGAGAAAACTTCTTATAATATTCTTAGTTCTTTCCTATCCCACTTTTGCTGTTTGATGTTATTTGTGTAGTGCACTGGATATTGTATTTCAGAAATAGATTTCTGAAACACTTTAGAAGATGAGGCGGGTCATACATACTGATAATCTCTATATCATCAATAGTAATGGAGGGTTTTTCACTAGTGGCACCCAAGATGGACAAAGCTCGTCGATTTACCCCATCCATGTCGCAAAGCGTTGCCGCTATGCTAAGACCCGCCTCACGACATTCACGTATTATCTGAAAAAAAAATTGACTATTAATACACACACAAATGATTATTTAATTTAATTTGGAAACTGTCTTGAGTTATTTATTCTTTAACATTAAATGTTTCAAATTACTTTTTCTAAATATATGTTATAATATTATTATGTGTGCACAGTACTTGAGAAAGATAACAGTAGAATAGAGTTGAGTCTTTTATTAGATAGGTGGCTGTAAAATTATAGTATTTTGGATTGCTTTGATAACATTACCTCTTTTATCAAGACTGCTAGACGGTCTGCTGTTACATACTCCCTGGATAAGTAGTAAGCCACAGGCTGCTTAATCTTTTTTCTAATGTCAGCTAACATGAACACTAGAGCATGTGTTGCTAATTGTGGCGATCTGCCTTGAAGTCCATGGTCTTGGAATCCTTCTATTGTATCTGTTTTTCGGTTATACATTATATTTTTTTTAATTGACATTTCATCAAACATGATAATGTATTTATTGTCGGATGCAGTTTGAAGTTCTGCTGTTCTTTTTAATACAGAAAAAATACATTTATTGACTCCCACTTCGAGGGAGAATTTCCTCAAGAGGCATTTTTAAGTAGATTGAGCTGGTAGACTAAACAATCTCCTCATCAGTCTATAGCAGGTTGGTGATCTTTTATATAGTCTCAGTGCTGTTATTTTTTCTTGTGTTATCCATCTCCTTCCTTTGTTTTTTTTAAGTTTTTTATCTGTGCTTGCAGCAACAAGGCAAATGTAGGAGTCAATTTTTTCATTAGAATATCAACTGACTCGTTTTTATTGAGTTCTTTTAGAATCTCCTTATTTTTTTATTCTATTTTGCAATTGACAAATATGTTTTAAATGTTTTCTGCATTTTGCCAACAGATATTTTTCTTTTGGAGTTTTCGTTTGCTTTACATTTGTTGGTGGTTTTTTAAAGGTTTTGGTTCAGAATAGCAGTTGGTTATATCTTTCAAAGCTTGACAATATGAAGTACCTGGCTGAGGTTCAGTCTGAAATTTAAGTAAAAACAATTGTTGTAGTAGTAACAATAATCAAAAACATAATACTACTACTACAACAATAGTTGTAAACTCTAACATACAGTCTCAAAATCCCTTAAACATTCTATAAACTTTGTTTTTCTACAGACTTTGCATGCGGCTCCAGCTTGCCTGACTTTTCTAACACAGAAAAACTTATTGTGTATGGCTCGGGAACTGTTTATTTTCCTGAGATAAAGAGTAACCTATATTTTAATCCGGGTTATGGTCTAGCTGTGTGACAAATTTCATTCAATTTCGTTTAGCCGTTTAAGCTTAAGTAACAAGCTTTCAAACATCTTCATGAACTTTTACATTTACAATATTAGTAGGATATCCCTTAAACCTCTGAACCAACATCTATTGTTTTCCATAATGCAACAATTTAATATGAAACTACTAGCTACTACTATGAACTGTACATATTTGTTACGGTCACGAATCATATTTTAATCAACGTACAACTTAATACTGACTAGCAAATTGCAAAAAACGTAAGAAAATTTGAATTCTGCGGGCTACCTTAGCGCTTCCCCCTTACTTAATATGTGACATTTAAAAAAATTGTATTTGTTATTACTAAACAAATAACTTAATTACCTCTTTGATGTCATCTGGAACTGCAAATCTGTGAAGCTTCTTTGAAGTTTCAGGGTAATCACTAAATTATATCTTTGGAAAATGTCTATTGTATTTATTTTATGTTCTGAATGAAGTTTATGCTGAAATTCTGGTGACCAGTATTCTTTATCAGGAAAGCAGTACTTTGGCCATAGTTCACATCTGAAAAACAATTATACTATATAAAAATAACAAACTGACTAGGATGGTTGATTGTGAACCAGAATCAATCTAAATAATAAAAAACAAAGTCAAAACATTTATTTCAAATAGGCACTTAAAAGGCAGTTTTGAACGTCAAAAATTACGATAAAATAGAATTGATTCTAGTCGCCCTGCACTATAAATATAAAACTATAAGTGTGAAACTGCTGTACTATAAGTATAACGACCTAAAACCTCATAAAACGTAATTTTTTAGTCTCGCGTATTAGGTCCCGATTTTTTTTTAACTCTAGCCACACTTGAAATAGCCCTTGAAGGTATGTCGTTGTTTCGACGTATAGAGTTGACACCCCCTGCAGTCGACGCGCTGCGGCGCACGGATGAACACGTATGATTCGCGCGCTCTCGGTCACAAAATCTCGATCGATATTGTCGAGATCTCGAACGAGATTAAGAAAACGAGATTGAATATCGAAAAGATGGCCGAGATCTCGTGTTTTCGAGATCTCGTGAGATCGAGATTGCATTCCCTACTGACTATATAATCTTTTTGACGTTGAAAATTGCCTATTTTTTAATTCCTCAACGGTATTAACTTCTGTTGAGTATACCTCATTCTTTATGTGACCCCACAGGAAGAAATCCAGGGGCGTGAGATCTGGTGACCTCGCTGGCCACCGCACTGGTCCATAACGGCCAATCCACTGCTGTCCGAACATTTGAGTCAAACGCTCTCTTGCAGCCACCACTGAATGAGCTGGTGCTCCGTCTAACTGGTACCACATCTGCCTGAACACGTCCAGCGAAAGTTCGTCAGTGTACTCGGAAACGGATCCGTCGAGGAGTTCCTTGAACTTTACAGCATTTAAATTGCCATCAATAAATACTGGACCAATAATGGTATTTCTGTGTATGCCAGCCCACACATTAACAGCAAATCTGTACTGGTGCGAAGTCTCCCTTACTAGATGCGGATTCACGCGGCTCCAGTACCGAAGGTTCTGTCGGTTCCATAAACCATTCCTTGTGAATGTACTCTCGTCAGTCCACATCACATTGTACAGGAAGTCAGGATTCTCGAGATGTTTGGTTTCCAACCAGCGACAGAAAGTTTCTCTTATTGGCTTATCTCTCGATAACAATGCTTGTACTTTCTTGTACTTATAAGGTCTGCCTTTGTCACGTTTCAAAACTTTTTGATTAGTTTTGTGATTTACTCGAAAATGTCTACCTACCTGCATTACGCAGACTGGACGTCGGATTGCGATCATAATAATCAATAACTCTTTCGTCTGGAATCACATTTGCACGTGGAGGAGCACCATCTAGGTACGTGCGGGATCAAGAATTGATTTTCCCGTATCCTCTGGACAGCTTGTACAATAGTCCGCCCACGGAATAGATATTTATCTATTCCGTGAGTCCGCCCGTGGGTCGGACACATACGAGTATTCCCATACCTATCACGGTATGTCCGTACAGCTAAAGCGGCATTTCCGTGTCACTCCCCATAAATTAAAATCATATCGGTGTACTCCGAAGCTGTGTAATTGTAACGAGGCATGATTATTCAATAATAAAACCCTTAAACACCCAAGTATTAAGCGTCTAATTTCGCAAAGTTTACTTAGCTAATTAACTAAGTACCTATGATACGTTATGTGACCTGTCACTATTAAAACAAAGCGTCAAATTTAGCACAACACAACAACAAAGATACGATAATACTCGCGCGGCGACTTCAAGGGGCGCGGCGCGGGCGCATCCGAAGTTCCAGAGCGGATAAAACGCGTCACAGGCAGGAAGTCCGGTGACACACTGATAAATGTGAGTGATCAATGTTAAACCGTACGTGGGGTTACTTTGATACCCCCTAGTTTTTTCACGGCAAATGAAAGTAACCCCTTTAAACGATACTTTTACGAAAGAACAAAAAAAATCTGTCAAGTGCAAAAAAAGATATTATTTTTTTTTAAGTTTAGGGGTGACATTGATCAAGACAATAAAAAATACTTTTTGAAAAATCAACTTTATTTCACGTTTCACTGAGATCAGATAATATATTAATTGTAAATTTAAACATAATTAGGAACATTAATCAGTCAACATCTTGAATGTTAAATAAAAATAGAAAAAAATATACGAAAAACAAAACAGTTTCCTTGAGATCAGAAATATTAATTGTATAAACATATTTAAGAAAAATCAAAATCAGTCACCATCTTAAATCTACATTTCTTGAATATTAATTTCAAAAGGAAAAATACAAAATTCACCCTCCTCTACAGGTTTTGGTAAAAAAGATACAATGTCGTCGTGATCTATTTCAGTAATATCATTCGGAATTCTTTCAAATTTCTTTTTATCTCCAGCTGATTTAAAACCTTCAACAAGTAAAGGATCTGTTTCAGTAATTTGGCAAACATATTTGTAGGTCTTTTTACCACGTCTCGAATAGAATTTCACCAATAAGAATCTTCCTAAAGTGCACTCCGTCTGCTTGTCTTCATATTCTACTATATCTTCGTCAGGGTCATTTTCAATCAGTTGTCTATCCGGGATTTCCTCACTGTGTACACCTGCAGCTCCAGCTTGAGATGAAGCCGATTCAATCAATGATTGAGTTTCTATTTCTTGATGATCGGAATCTAAAGCGTTCTGATCATTACTTTGCTGATTTTCAGGTTGGGACGCTTCCTCTCTCGTTGCAATACTTTTTCCAGGAGCTACATCCAAACGTCTCTTTCTTCTTGCAGGTTGGTTTGAAGTGCTTCCATATCTTGATTCCTTCAAGAAATCTGTCAAAGTACTTTCAACTTCGTGTTCTTCAATGTGTTCTCTTGGAAGGCGATTAAGAACTTTTTGTTTGTTGAAAGGGTAAATGCCAGTTGCACAAAATCCGCTCACGATATTACGTTTGACCCCGGAACTTATGTCTATATAAGGAGAATTTGGTTTTGGTACAGCTTGATCCATTTTTTCAAGAGCTTTTGTCAGAAGATACGGGAATGTATCCTTAGGAACAGTTGCCAATTTAGCATTTTGCATTTTCCAATTTGTCAGCACTTGGCGCCAGGCTGTTTTCATAGGGCGGAAAAACGCCACATCCAGAGGTTGGCATATGTGCGTCGAATGTGGCACTAAACATACAAAATCAATGTTATTTTCACCACAAAGTTTTATGACTTCTTCATCTAAATGAGAAGAAAGATTATCACCAATAAGAACTTTACGTCCAGGCAATCTTTTTGCATGAGGCAAAAAACTACTTACAAACCAATCTCTGAATGTTGGGGCGTCCATCCAACCACTGACTGTACGGTTAAATCGCGATCCTGCTGAGCAACAAGACTGATTGCAATTTGGTGGACCGCATGGAGCTCTCTCTTTCCACGTGTCATAAAGGTGTAGACTTTTATATATGATATAGGGTGGTAAAAGCACCCCATCAGCAGACCCACAAATCATTATCGATGTAGCACTCTTAGAGAAATTCATCGCCTTTTCCGGGTATTTGACACCTCTACGATATATTCCTATCTTCTTCCCTGGATCATCACTTAAGTTAGACTCGTCGTAATTGAAAATATTTGAGTCAGGCACACCTTCCACAGTTTTTTCAAGGTTGTTGAAATATTCCTCGATACTTTCAGGAGATACTGCAGCTCGAGCTCGTTTGATATTAGTAGCAACCCGTTTAGAATATTCGTTTTTGTGTCGCTTCAGTAGCGAGTATGCCCAGTCTTGTCCAAGAAGGTTGTTTAGAAACTGTTCTGCCTCGTCTGTCTAAAAGAACTTTAGCAAACATGCGCAAATCTAACATTGTAAGAGGATATCCCCACTCAGAACATTTAGCACAAGCTTTCAATATAGATTTCTCTTCATTTTCAGAAAATACTGGCTGAGCACCCGGCTTTTTTATAAATTTTCCGTGGTATTTGTTGTAAATCGTACCATACGGTATTTTAAATTTCTCTGAAGCCCCACGTAAGGTCATACGACCTTCTACAACTGCAACTACTGCTCGTTCTAACACGTCCTCATTATAATTGCGATAGGCACGAGCGCCTAAACGCTTCGTATATGTTCTTGGCATAGCGCTGAAAGTAAAAAAAAAGCATATAAAGCAGCCATCATTGCAAATATATTGATAATGTATGTTAAAAAAGCACAAACAGCAAAATTGCTAGGTCTTGGGGTGAGATTGATCAATGACCAAAGTGACCCCATGCCTGTGATCAATGACACCCCGTATAAAAGATAAACCGGCAGTGAATGAAATTTTTAGGTTAGAAAACAAAATGCATTTTTTTTCTCAAGGTAATTAAACACATAACAAGATAAAATACACATATCAAAAGTGTCTAGGGATCAACATATATTTTTGCAATAACTTTTCTCCTGATTGATATTAATTAAAATTTTCTTTAAGGATTCATCAAATAAAGTGTTTTCGTTTGTCACAGTAACGATAAACCAAGTCACCTTTGCATTAATAAAGAAATTTGCCATTTTCCTAATAAAGGGATTTTTGACATTTGAACCACTAACACAAAAGTTCGAAAAAAAGACTGAAATAACAGTTTTCTTTAAAATTTTATTGGGTAACTTAAACAATTAATAATCCGTGTTTCTACCGCGAACACTAACAACACAAGAACATCGGTTTGGCATACTCAAAATGAGTTCATCCAAATCACGCTGTGGAATGGCCGCCCATGTTCGTTGCAACAACAAAAAAAGGTCTTCTTGCGACTGGATACCCTCCATATTCGGCAGAGCTCTTCTCTGTAGCATATCCCATGCATGCTCAATCGGGTTCAAGTCTGGCGACTGAGCAGGCCAGGGCAGGACATTGATGTTAGCTGCGGCGAGAGTCTGTCTTACAACTCTTGCGGTGTGCGGTCGTGCATTATCATGCATTAACTGAAATTAGGGACCGATTTGCACTTGTAGAGGAACGATGACGTCTGATACAATCGTCTCAGCATAAATTTGAGCGTTGAGGTTGCCTCTGATCCAAATCAACTCAGTTCTTCCGCCGATCCAAATACCCGCCCATACCATGATGGTTCCACCACTATAAGGATGGACTTCCTGGCAGGATTTTAATCGCTGTTGGCGTCCAGGGGTTCTCCAGTATCGTATACGTCTTGTATCCGGTCTCATACCAAAACGAGACTCATCAGAAAAGCACACGAAACGCCATTGTTCTTCTGCCCAATTTCTGTGTTCAAGAGCCCATTGATATCGAATCCTACGATTGTGCATTGCTATAGGTGGTACCCGTAGCGGTCTTCGGGAATGAAGGTTCACTTCATGCAAGCGGTTTCTGACTGTTTGGTCGCTAATTAAGTTCCCTGAAGAGTGATGAAGCCTCACGGCTAACATCATGGCGGTTATTGTTGGAGCTCTTCGAGTTAAGATTTGAATGTATCGGTCTTGTCTCCGTGTGGTGCAGCGATACCGTCCTCCATGGCGCTCAGCCACGGTACCAGTGCTTCGGTAACGTGTCCAAAGTCGACTGATAACACTCTGACTTGTATTCAGAGCTAAAGCCACAGTACGTTGCCGGGAACCAGCTTCTATCATTCCCACGGCTCTGAGCATTTCTTCCCTGCTTAAATGACGTCGCCGCTCCATAATAACGTTGGTTTTAATCAGTAGTAGGGAAACAGTAGCACTAATAATGTCTTCAATGCGTTGTATGTTTTTATAGGGAAAATATTGACAGCTGATTTTCATCTTTTACTCGAATTTGATTCACAGTTCCTGATTCAAATTATGAAATGCACCAAAAAGGATCCATATAAATTTATAAAATCATAAATTTATTACAAAGCCACATCTCAATCTCAAGAGATCCGCATAAAAATGCTTGATCCCTAGACACTTTTGATGTGTGTATAATCTTTTCTAGCACCTTTCATATCCTATCTGGTACCCTTGAAGTTATTTTAACCATTAAAATAGTTTAAACACAATACTCACAGTTTTTTATGAAAATCTCCGGTAGCGATCTGTTTGTACGTGCAGCGCTTGCGCAATGTCAAAAAGTGACATTCAGCGCTGCCAACGCAAAAGACGAAAACTTTCGGTTGCGTTCAGAAATTAAACAATTCCTGTTTTAAAAGAATATGAAGTTTTTATCAAAGTTACCCCTTGAATCAAACTAACCCCATTCCACGGTACATCATGTAGAAAATACTTAAAATGAAAAATAATGTCCTGTGGCTAAACTACTGGATATATTCATTTGATTTTTTGTGTGCAGGTTGGGCATATAATGACTTATACGAAGTTTAATTTATGATCATATTGTCCTCTCCACATCTAAATATATAAAACTCAAAGGTGACTGACTGACATAGTGATCTATCAACGCACAGCCCAAACCACTAGAGGGATCGGGCTGAAATTTGGCATGCAGGTAGATGTTATGACGTAGGCATCCGCTAAGAAAGGATTTTGATAAATTCTACCCCCAAGGGGATAAAATAGGGGATGAAACTTTGTATGAAACTTTGTCAATTTTAAACCGATCGGGCTGAGACTTTGCATGCATGTAGCTACTATAACGTAGGCATCCCCCAAGAAAGAATTTTGATAAATTCTACCCCCAAGGGGATAAAATAGGGGATGAAAGTTTGTATGAAACTTTGTCAATTTTAAACCGATCGGGCTGAGACTTTGCATGCATATAGCTACTATGACGTAGGCATCCCCTAAGAAAGGATTTTGATAAATTCAACCCCCATGGGGATAAAATGAGGGATGATGGCGGATGTAAATGTATTAGTTTTTTTTAATAATACTTAACGCGAGCGAATCCGCGGGCAAAAGCTAGTTGTATATAAGATCGAAAGAAGAAAACTGAAAACTGTAGATTATTTCTGGTAGATGCCAAATCCCAATTGGGATCATTTTTGGACTAAACTTACCACCTTCCACTGTTCAATAGACTTACGCGGCCCAAACTCGTCGAGGGCCGCTTTTACTCGTTCCCACTGCCGCTCATATTCAGCGGCACCCTGCGGAGTTTTGAAATTTCCTGCCGCAAAGTTTGCATGCTCATGCATATATTCACATAAATATTTAATTTGTCCTTTTGTACTGCGTATTCTGAAACATTACAGTTCAATTTGTAACTATCAATCTATCTCTATTAAGGGCACTATTATTGTACAGTACACACATGACAAGTTAACTTTCGTTGGTATTACGAATAATGTTTCACAGCAATGACAGAATGTTGTACTTGCTGAATAGTCAACATTCCATGTTGATTTATGTATGGCATAGTGTGTTTATGTTGTACATTACAGTTAGTATATCTCATCGAGATTATTAATGTAACATGATATTATGAATACATAATCTTATAACTCGTAGAAAAATCCATTCTTCACACGGTTTGTTTTGTAAGTCAAACTATACAACATTGATTATAGAGGTGCTAATAAACTAATATGCATCTCCGCCATCTGTGACGGGATTTTGATCTAATACTTACAATTTCTTTGATGCCAAAGCCATCTTCTTTGTAACAATTCCACAATTTCAAATTGTTTTGAAAATATTTAGCGCGAACCACAAGTACCACAACAAACAAAAACCAATTTTGAATTTACCACAAAGAGTAAAGTATTATGGAGGATTTACCAAATGTCAAAGAGACAATTGTATCGTCGCGTTCACAAAAATGGCAGCGTTCACGCTATTCCCACCAATAATAGACCGAATGAAATGAATGAAACCGGCGTTACTAAATTATAATATGGTATGTTTTCATGCAATAGCAACATCGGTTATCTCGCGTCGAGAAGGCGAAGTCACGACGAGATATCTTCTCGAACGTGGTGCGCATGTTAGGAAAAGTGACAAACGAATCGAGAACGACAAATTTTGTCATCTCGTTTATGAGATATGTCGACTTGCGCATGTTAGCCCCGCTCGTTTCGAACGCAGACAACGATGAATATCGAGCTGCATTAGTGACCATGAGACCAACTCAACTCTTGTAATATGTTTTGAAATTTGACCTTAGTTGGGATGATACGCGCAATATTCTAAAAAATTTAAACCATATCGTATATTTTCATAAAGTTCATTATCGCACAATCACAACCATCTGCTATTTAGAAAATTAATCATGGAATTTAGATATTAACAGTAGACGACTTTAAAATGTTACTGATGCGCGATATTTCTTTTTATTCATCCACCCTCGCTGCAACCATTGGGCGATTTTAGAAACGTTGAAAACTCCACCAATCATACCAAGGATACTTTCTTTCTAACACTATACGGCGCGTCGTAGTTATAGATATGTATAGAGTTTACATTGATATGCTGCAGTCTGTACATAATATATTTATATCAAGTAGATATTTACAATCAAAAAATTAAGAAGCCCTTAAACAGTTACGGTTCCAGTAGGAAAGGGCAAAACAGTAACACTGAATTTAAAAAAAAAAAAGCTGTACAGGAAATTAAATTATACAAAAGAGGTTACTCTTTTTGGCGGTGCTTATCACAACCGCGTACAGGGTACTTGACAATGGATACCAATGAAGAGATAGTCAAGATAACCAAGCACACATGCCCAACAAACATTATTAACGAGGATATGAAAGAAGAGAACAGGATCTTTACATGACTGAATTTCGATAAAATAAAATCGGGACTTTACAAACAAAGAAATATAGCCCACAGTCAAGATAACCAAGCACACATGCCCAACAAACATTATTAACGAGGATATGAAAGAAGAGAACAGGATCTTTACATGACTGAATTTCGATAAAATAAAATCGGGACTTTACAAACAAAGAAATATAGCCCACGGAGTGAATAGATTGTTTGCCAAAAATCCGGAAGATGTTCAAGTAAGTAACTTTCAATACTTTACTTACATTTTTATATTTTCATTTATTATATCACTTATATTTTCATTAATTTATTTTTAGGTTCCAAAAAGTCATCATGATGATGGCGTATGCTTTTAAACTCTAAAAGCGAAGTTTCTCCATACAATGGCCAATAGTGATGGATCCATTTTCGAACTTTCTCCATACAATGGCCAATAGTGATGGATCCATTTTCGAACTCCTGTACTTATGATATCAATGACTTTCTTTTTTTTGCAGCAAAATTTTGTGACTTTGATTTTTGAGTTTTTTGCCTATATTCTATATAATTGTCACAGTTGTATCTACAAAAACCCAATGTTTGTGCGAGGTTTATGCCACTGTACCTGTTTATGGCTCTGCTCAGCGTTGCGTAATGGGATTCTGGATAGTTGTTGGTCTTGTTAGCCATCCCATAACAAGACCATTTATCCGACCACAATTTGTGTCCGATCCACTGTGCGATCATATAATCGTTAAAATTCGTCACGTTTTCCTCGTCTGGACTCTCACTCATGAGATACAGCCATGCATCATCTAGGGCGTCGGGTGGCAGAAGGGACAGGACTGAGTACAAACTCACGTGCTTCCTGAGAATTCCATTCTGGTTTAGGCCTAGTTCCTTTTCCTTCTTTCTCAAAACCTTCTTGAAGTGAAAGAAGCAACCTTTGATACTTGCATTAGGAAACACAGCAAGGAAGCCTCTGTCGGCAGCTTCTTCAAAGTCACTGGTAAAGAAATCTAAATGCAAGGCTGGTATTGTGGATTTTATCAACTGGAACAGTGTTCTGTACGTACCCTTTTTCTTATCAAGCAGCAAAGCATACGCCAACGGCTTTACGAAACCATCAATCTCGCCGTGTATGCTGTGAATTTGTAAAAATGGCTTCGGAACGCACTTGAAGGTCCCGTCACAGTAGATATAGCGTGTTTTTGCAAATTCTTCCCTGCTATTTTTAGTGGCTAACAAAAGAATTCGAGTTCTTCCATTCTTAAAGTCAGCCAATAAGAAGTCTAAATATTTTTTTTGGAACCTAAAAAAGCAAAATGAAAATATAATAGGTTAGAAGGTTAGGTAAGGATAGGTAAAAATATTGCCCATTTATGTACAGACAGTGGTGGCCAAGTGAGCAGTGGTGGCCAAGTGGCAACGGCCGCGACTTACGACTTGTAGGTCGTAGGTTCGAACCCAGACAGGGGCTTTAATTTGTGTAAATTATTTTCATTACCACTGCTCTCAAAACGGTGAAGGAAAACATCGTGAGGAAACCGGCATCTCCTAGAATCAAAAATTCGAAGACATGTGACATCTGCCAACCCGCACTGGGCCCGCGTGGTCATTTACGGTCCACTCCCTCTCACCGAGAGGAGGCATGTGTCCCAGCAGTGGGAACATTATAAGCTGATTATGTATGTACAGACGCCAGCACGTCAAGCTACTATAATCTGTCAACTTTCTTTAATAGATTTTCAACTTTATCGCTACAGCATAAGGTTCAAGGTTCATTGGGAAAATTTTACAGTTTCGGGTAGCTTGATATGGTGGCGTCTGTTTATAATTTAAGCGATGAAAGGTCGAAAGTCAATCAAAGTATTGAAAGTTACTTACTTGAACATCTTCCGGATTTTTGGCAAACAATCTATTCACTCCGTGGGCTTTATTTCTTTGTTTGCAAAGTCCCGATTTTATTTTATCGAAATTTGGGTAATTTTGAGAATTTTCAGTCATGTGACCCTGTTCTCTTAACTCATTAAAAACATTTTTGTAAATTTTTGGTATAGGCTCGTCTGTAGTCGTTACTCGCTGTTTAAGGGTTTCTAAGACTTCTTTCATATCCTCGTTAACAATGTTTGTTGGGCATGTGTGCTTGGATAGCTTGACTACGCTTTATTGTATCCATTGTCAAGTACCCTGTACACGGTTGTGATAAGCACCGCCAAAAAGAGTGACCGCTTTTGTATACCCTAAATTTTCTGTACTGCTTTTTTTTATAATTCAGTGTTACGGCCCCTTTTCTACTGGAACCGTAACTGATGTCACTGTTGCTGCTGCAACCGGCTGCGGACTCCATTTTATGTTATTTTATAGTTACCTACTGAAGAACAAATTATTTTTAGTAGATGTGTGTGAAGTCCAAAATATTGACGCAAATGATGTTACCAAATCAAGATAATTTTTGAAAAGAAACCAGATTTATAACCTTTTGGTATTATTTTAAACAAGCGTTTTAACACAATTTTATTTAAATAATGTGTTTGCCTTATTCAAATACAAGTGATTATCGATCAGCTACAAGATAGTAAAAATTATCCTTCTATAGTTTGTAAAGCAACCTCTGGCCTAAAAACTCTTTCAAAGACTTTCGAACATGTAAGGCCGGTTACACACCAACGCCGAAGACCGCAGTAGCGAAATGAAAGCGAAATACCTATGCAGCGTTAAGACACTACGGCACTAGAGCAATGTCCATTTAATTTATCGTTCTTACGAATGGTACAAGCAAACCTTAATTAAAGTAAGCTTTTTATGTTATATAACGTTCCTGTAAATAGCTCCCGGCAAGTGAGCATTTATCTGTAATATTCCTTCCTATATTGCGTTTGCTCTTAGTTGAAATGTCTGATCTGCAAGTCAAGTAAGCTCCGTTTATATTCGATGAAATGTTAATCAAATTCGCTCATTTGTTAGCAAACTTAAGTTCTAACAAAGCTTCGAGTGTCGTGCTCATTGTTCGTGTGAAAGGGTGACACATTGAGCCGCGTTGAGTTTTTACGTTTTTTACTTTGAATATACGTTACCTCGAAATCAAAAATAATGGAATTAGTAACTATTATAGTCCATTCCAAACGCTGCCCAACCCAACTGGATCCTTCTGAAAGCTTCTTTCTGGTGTATACTGCTTCACAACTTCGAAAAGGGTCCCTTTTCTTGATTTAGATTGGTCTCGGAAAGACGTGTGACTTTCGTTTTGTTCAAAATAATGGTGAAGTCAACCCGTCGACAGGCTCCCTATAGGCTGCAGCATCTAATCTAAGTATTTCAGCGTATCTAACATCAGTAAAGCAAATGTAAAAAGATGTACTCGCTGTTCCGTTGATACCCTATCCAGTCCAGTCCAGAATCTTAAAGACTTACTCCAACGCGTTGGTGAACAATTTCGGGGATATTACATTACCTGGCTCACCCCTCTGAACAGTTGGATGGGGATGGTTTTCTTGTCCTGGATCTGGACAGTCATCGTAGTAGCACCATACAAACATCTCAACACTTGGATGTAGTGCCATTCAATTCAGTCCACGAAATTAGGAAATAAAAAAACTAAGCGAAGTAACTCCATCGATTGATTAAACGCACCTTCGAAGTGAACCCTTTTTTCACACCGTGGCTCGCGGCGTCGGTGTGTTAACGGCGTTACAAATTAGACTGTCATTGAATAAGTTTCTACTACAGAGGTTACTTTACAAAAATTCCCCATAAGTCGGTCAAATCTAAATGTAAATGGCGTGACCATAGCTAGGCACCTACGGCCTGCAATAAAAAAGAATGGCAGGACTCCATGTAATCTGGGTGTCTCACGTAGACTTCGCGTACATTCATAAAAATACCTACTCTCAAAAGATAGAAGGTAAAGATAATCTCAGCATATTTTTTTATCATTGGGTTTCACCTAAAAAACGTTGTTTAAAGAGCAGGTGGCTCTGTTTACATAGATCCCATGACAGTAAACTAAAGAGTATATGATGCAGTAAACAGTATATGACATTCAAATATGGTGGAAATTAATACTTAGTTCTAATAATGGCTACTGAAGGGAAAATGGCACTATTAGCTGACTTTGTATGTTAAAGCCCTCGACACATTAGACATCTAGAAGGGCGTCATGTCCCATTGTGCTTCATACAACCATAATTACGTGATGATTGACAAAATGTCTTTTGCTATTACTACTAAACTAATGCTAATGTCATAATATACCTATATGTCGCAGGGATATGATAAAAACGGATTTGGCCAAATCCCTAAGGGATTTGATCAAATCATGGAGGATGTTAAAATAACAACACGATTTTATCATTTCCCTAAGCAAATCTGGTGATTTGAACAAATCCCTAAATTGATTCAGTGAAATGATAATAAAACATATCCAGTTCTTGTTTACGTCGCGCTCGCGCTTGCTTGTCAGTGACCGCGCCCCCTGCTCCACCGCGTGCGGGCGCCGCGGGTGAGCCGCGCACTCACCCGCGGCGCCCGCACGCGGTCTCAGTTGGTTTCTAAACACTATTAAAGACGGACGCAATTATACAGAAGGGCTTTGAATATGGGACAAAACCAGCCTCGTACAGAGTTTGTGTGTGAGGAACAGTTTAATGAAGCTATTATGACGGTTTTAGAGGGGCGGCATGATAAGGAAAAACCGTTATGGACTCAAGAGAGGATAGAAGAGGCGATTACAGCGATTTACAATTTAAATCAGCTCCAGTACTGAATCTTAAGAGAACAAACAAACAATATTATTACGGTAACAAATATGATGTAATGGAGGTAGGCACAACCAAGTTTTTGATATTAAAAAGAAAGTTTTATTCTGACTCTGTGGTTAAGGCTTTGACTGCCAACGCGGTCACCGGTGACCGCGAACAATAGATTTTCTATTGTGTCTGCTGTCTGGCGTTCAACGTGTTAAGATAGTGCCTCCAAATTAATTTTATGCTATACTTTGTGAGACCCATCAAGCGACGGGCCACGGAGGCAGATATAAAATGCTGTACAATTTGAAATCCAGATATTTAATTTCCACTTCTGTTGTATTAGAAGTTATGAAACTGTGTACGGTATGTCAATTTTATTTAAAAAGAAATTCCCAAGAAAAGGTATTGTTGTTTGCCCGATTGTCTCTAATGATTTTAACCATCGCGGCCAGGTTGATTTGATTGACCTACAGTCAACCCCCGACAGGAATCATAAATGGCTATTACATTATCAAGATCACGCAACAAAATTCAGTTTTCTGCGACCATTGATTTCAAAAAGAGCAGCTGAAGTAGCAATGGAACTTTTAAAAATTTTCCTGGAAGTAGGTCGTCCCCATATACTACAAAGTGACAATGGCCGTGAGTTTACTGCTGCAATCATTCAAGAATTAACTACCATGTAGCCAACATGCAAAATTATTAATGGTAGGCCTAGACATCCAGCGAGTCAAGGGTCAGTTGAGCGTGTAAACCAAGATGTCGAAGCGATGTTAGGGGCTTGGTTAATTGACAATGACAGTAAAAATAGGGCAACCGGCTGTTATTTTGTTCAATTTCAAAAGAATTCCGCCTTTCATCGTACCATTAAGCGTATAAAATAACGCTTTGGATGAAGAAAACATAGAAGATAATGCTTTACGTCGTGGTCACTAACCTCTATAATACAAGTATAGAGGTCAGTGGTCGTGGTCGTGTTACTATTTTCAATGACACATCATGACAAGACAGAGTAGTGACATTCAAAATATGGCAATTAAAACACATTTCATTGAAGCTGACATCAATAGGTTTTAATGTTGCCATGAAAGCTAAATTCTCCAAAAAACGTATACATAGTGAATTCATTTTACTGTCCTTATCAACAAGCTAATACATATTTATTTATATAAAACACTGTTGTAAATGCAAGTAGGCGCTGCACACAGGAGTATTCGACCTCAAAATCCGGTCAAAATTATTTTTCATACGCGAATTTTGACGAACTAGTAGAAGAAGAGCCCGACTGGCAAAAGATATAGTTCCTCTTTCTTCTGGGTTCCATGTTTATAAATGTCGGATCTGTATCACTAAGGTCTATATCACTTTCGTCGGTATATACTGGAGATGTAAGTATAATAACTTTGAGTATAACTCCCTGGGATGACAATTTAGTTCCTGAAAGACAAATTAACATTTTTTAATTGTAAGACAATTTCTATAGAAATAACGGCAAGTCTTGGTCTTTTTACATATACCAGTTAATAACTTACATTCCTTCTATTCTCAAGATACTGTTGCTGCGGAAGAGTATTTTCAATAACGTCAGTTGTATAACTGAGTATTTTGTGAATATTTCAAGTGCCTACCTGTTGCCATTATTGATATCGAGCAAAAAAGGGCAAAAAAAACTCGCGTTTGTTGTATGGGAGCCCCCCTTAAATATTTATTTTATTTTGTTTTTAGTATTTGTTGTTATAGCGGCAACAGAAATACATAATTTGTGAAAATTTCATTTGTCTAGCTATCGCGGTTCTTGAGATACAGCCTGGTGACAGACAGACGGACGGACAGACGGACAGACAGCGAAGTCTTAGGGGCCGTCTCCACGAGCGAGAAAATCGCGGCGATAGTCTCGCCGTGCCATCAAATTTTTGCGGCGATGATATCGCCGTGTGGAGACACGTTCTAAGAGAGTGTATAGAAATACGTGGCACGACGATAATATCGCCGCGATTCTCTCGCTCGTGGAGACAGCCCCTTAGTAATAGGGTCCCGTTTTTACT
Organism: Mesoligia furuncula; assembly: GCA_916614155.1. Lineage (NCBI taxonomy): Eukaryota > Metazoa > Arthropoda > Insecta > Lepidoptera > Noctuidae > Mesoligia > Mesoligia furuncula. The sequence goes on along the minus strand of OU744791.1, from coordinate 15,388,025 downwards.
CTTTGGTACGGAACCCTCAAAAGAGACGCAAACGTACCAAAAATCCATCAATGGAAACAAAATAAAGTAAAACGTTTGCGTAATAGGGGAAAATCATATATTTCCAAGTCGAAAACACAGAAAAGTATTCCAGCCCGGTGTCTCAAAGAACCTTGCTCAGAAAAATGCAGGCTTAAATGCACAACTCTTTCGGAAGTTTTGGGATTTGGGAGATTTGGCAAAACAAAGAGCTTTCATAAGTGCATGAGCTCGAACACGAATTTGAAGATGATGAAGATTGACGAACAGTATTTTCTTCATTTATGTATTCTGCCTCAGTAGTTGTGTGTCGTGTAGTATTATCTTCATGGTCAGACAAGCTAATGTCACTATCAGAATAAGGCACTAGATGACATTTATTGGATTTGGCTTGTTAAACTGAGCTTTCTGTAATTAATAAATATAAAATTTTGATGAGCACTTACTAAATATTTTTCCAGGAATAAATAAGCTGAAATGTTTTCATTTAGTTTCTCGATAATTTAATGATCACCAATTTCTACTCACTGAGCAACTTCATTTGTTTTATCGAAGTGTTCTATTGATTACGCAATTGTTTTATCCTCCGTTTCAACAGGGAAATTTTGTTCATTTTGTACCTAAAATAGTAGAACAAAAAATAGTTTTAATAAGAAATAACGTGGTTTATAATTAATAAGAACAATGTCCTGAGTGCAGGCTGCCAATACAGAACTATTTTTATTTTGTTCGTTTTGTACCTAAAATAGTAGAAAAAAAATTAGTTTTAATATGTAATAAGAAATAAATAACGTGGTTTATAATTAATAAGAACAATGTCCTAAGTGCAGGCTGCTAGTACAGAACTATTTTTGTCTCGACTTGGGAATCTGACCAGAGACGTCAGACTATTATAAAAGTGGGTAGGTACCTATAACTGCGCTCTATCTCACACTGGTAACGCACCCCACCTCACCATGCCACGCAGGTGCATCACCCGCGAGTTCGAAGAATAATCGTTAGAAATCTCGTAGAACTCATCACGCACACAAGTCATGCGCGTACGTTTTTGAGCAGATAACATTGGATTAGCTCCTTGAAAATGACTCAGATTGTGATTAATAGTGTGTTACGCAATTAGGGTTTGGTAAGACATCAGGCGCTGGACGAACTGCAACAAACGCAATTAGGGTGCTGATGTATGAACGTAAATGAAGCAGGAGTACTTATTAAATGTAAGGTTCGTGTCAAGTGGCGGTCTGAAGTTTCTGCTTCTCCCCTTGGGAAGATTGTCAATATGGATACCTAAAAACACACTTACTTCTACTTCTTCTATTTCTTTGTAAATGCTTTAAATCATTGGACTCCAACGTCTTTACTAAGTTGTCTAAGCTCGAACTTAAGAAATTAAAAGAATCTATAAATTTTAATTGGGCTACTTTCTGAGAATTAAATGGGAAAATTTTTGTAAAAGAAATATATTTTTCCTTGGTACTTGGAATTAAATTGATTCGACCGCAAACACTTGAAAGTTCTTTTATAAATAAATGACAGTCATATCCTGAAAGATTATGAAATATTATGGGAATAAATTTTACAGACTTATTATTTAAGTCGCTTGAATTATGAGCTGGACCGCGATATTTACCTGTGAAATGATCGTGGTCATAAACGATGCGGTCATTATTAGAAAATTTTTCTTTAGAAATATGACATACTGTAGCAGTCTTAAATGAAAGAAACTCTTCATCATTCAACGGGGACATGTCTCTAGGCAAAGATAAAATGTCATATAAACTTTCTAAATCCTTAACAATCGATTCTACAAATTTTTTCGGACAATTTGGGCCTCGATAAGATACTAAATTATTAAGTTCTGGATTAGTCTCGCAGTATATACAGGGTGTTTGGTGCATCGTTTGCCAAATGCAATGGGCCGAAAGGAGAGTTCATTTGCTATCTCTTAAGGTACTTGCTAATAACATCTAGTTCATTTTTAATAACTCGCCAACTTTTTGAAAAAAGGAAAAATACACTTAACATTCAACTTTAAATTGCTGTAAAAAAAAAACTAAAAGCGATCGGGATCTTCGAATTCTTTTACAAAGTTCTCTGGTTTGTCCTCTTTCCAACGGTGTGCAATATGCCACAAAAAAACTTTTAATAACTTCAATAATTCGCTAAATGTGTAATCGAGACACATCAGGCAGGCATGCATCAGGCATCAAAATTTATAATTAATTGCTTATTAAATAAAAGTTTATTTTTAAGTCCAAGTTCGAGGAAAGTTAGAACCCTAGAAAGAGATAAGAGACTGCGTAAGAGTGAGATAACACTATCCACCTACTTAAAGAATGTTATTTATGTGAAAGCTAGTGTTCTTACCGTAATATCGAATATCAGCCTGTGTCTCGATTACACGTTTAGCGAATTACTGAAGTTATTTAAAGTTTTTTGTGGTATATTGCAACCGTTGGAAAGAGGATAAACCAGAAAACCTTTTAAAAGAATTCGAAGACCCCGATCGCTTTTCGTTTTTTTTTTACAGCAATTTAAAGAACAATGGTCAATCTCTTAACATGCTTGGACTATAAAAAATTAGTAAATCGTAACTTGATGAAACATGTATCGTTTGATTTGCCTGAATGAATATTACTAAGTACGGCATTCAATATATTTTTAAAAGTACGGAGAAACTAGTAAATAATTAAAATGTTTTTTAAGGTTATGTGGTTTATTAATAATCTGTAGCTGTAAAAAAATACGTCAAATATGTCATTTGTCCATTTCGCGCCAAATAGGACAAACTGTACCCCAAGAATTTATATATCCTACGGATAAACAAGATTATTTATAAGATTCTTGACTGTACCTAATAAATAGACGCAGCGGAATGTTGCTTTGTTTTTATTGGACAGTACAGGTCGATGGCAACAAAAGACTTTAAAATTTAGTACAGCCTAGTAGTCATTTTCAAAGACTAGTATACTGGTTAACCATTATGAAATTATTCTCTAGATTCACCTGTAAGCCCGCGCACGGGCAAAACCGATGTATGAACCAAACTTATTGGGGTCAGGTGTCCCACTGTTTTATAAACAGTGCTTAATTTATCGAATTTAAATCATAAGCCTTTAGATTTGTTTGGAGGACACACTATATCTGTTCCAAACATTGTAGATGCAAATATATGAATATGAATAAAAGCTCAAGTTATCTTTATTCATAAGTAAGAATCTTACTAAACATGCGGACACAAAAATTAAATAAAGAATTTTCGAGTTGTCTTGCTATCATTTAATCTTCTTCACTTGCAAGATCACAATCACTAAGGTACTGGTGAAAAATAATTATGTAAAAAAATTAAAACTAATTAGGTACTTTTATTCTTTATTACAATTCTCTTATGAATATATCATCAAGAAATGCAGCAGGAGCAGCTACATTTTGTTCGTATCTGGCCCATCCAAGAAACCAAACGATGGTCATAACATGAGCACAACATCCTAGTGTGCGTCGACCAACAAGACAATTACAGCAATATTCTCTAATGCCAGCTAGCCCAGATGTGTTATTATTTATTAAAATGTACACATAATATTGTTTCCTGCTAATGTGCCTTGACTTTATTCTACCTCTTATAATTGAGACTTCATTTACATCCAAATTGGAAAAATACAGAGAATCCGGTATTTCCCTACAGACTTCAATTCTGTACTGCCCATGAAATCTGATATGTTCTCCGTAGTAGGAGAGCGCTTGGCGAAGTTGGTATGTCCCAAGAGCAAATAAAATAAGGTCCTCATATTGGAGACGGGGAAAATTAATTAAATTATTTCTATCTGCACTTATACTAATAAAATTAGAACCACGTCTATTTAAATTATTGGTTTCTACTATATCTGCTAAATTATTTGGTAAGTGTATTCTTAAATAAATGTTATTTAATAATTGCTCAGCATTTTCGCGATTTTTGAGCCGCACACCAAATCTATTTAATAATGCCGCCGCAATCTGGAACTCTTGCATCATGTGTGGCAAAGATTTATGAAAAAATTCTTGACGAAATAATTTGAAATCACGCTTTATATGACCATTAACCACTTCTACTACCCATCTGCAAAGTGTTACACACCTACTTCTATTTGCCTGAGGTGTGGTTAATTGCCTTTCACCTTCCAATAGTGATTCAGGCATATATGGTTTATAATTACAATTTTCCAATAGATTAATGCAGTCTCGGAAACCTCGGTCTAATATAAAAATATCGTTGTCTCTAAAATACTGTCTCAGAGGTAAGTTTTCATTTTCAAATAAGGAAGTCATTATTTCAGCATCTGAGGTAGTGGCTTTATATGGACCAAAACAATCTAAAATGTAACCGTCACATAGCACTAACATAAATGGTTTTAAAAGATTTCTATATTTGTGCAATGAATATGATTCTTTTTGGAACATATAATTAGCACTCTTATGAGCATAAATATATGTTCCATCACAAATAACAATGGGGTGGTCTGTGATTGCCCCAGAATTCCCATATATTCCATTGGGAATTAATAAATTGTGGTTAATACTTTCTTGTCTGCTTAAATGTCCAATTCCCAAGTTGTTAGGGACAAAATATTGCAAAAGTTTCTCTCTTACATTGTTCATATAACGTTCGAGAGTTCTTCGTGATATCCCCATTAGGCTAGCTATCCTTTCATCCGAATCTCCATTCCTTAATTTTATTAAATATGCTACAAGACCAATAACTCCTCGGTGCAGAGTTTGGATTTGAGGAACTTCAATCAATAAATTGTTGAATTTTTCCTTAGTTAATCCAAGCCAATATTGGAACAGATGATCATCAATATTTAAAGGATCATTAAAATCAATTGAACTAGATTTCTTTGAATCAATAAAAGAAAACATATGTTCAACTTGTTCTACAGTGAAAACCGCACTACTATTATCTAAATAGTACAAAGTGTCCCAACTGTTACTCAATAAATGGTCTGAACAGATTCTAGCATGTGCAGGCAAGTAAAAATGGTGGTCAATTATTATTTTTATGCGTAAATCATCAGAAATTCGATGTAAGTCCCGATTAGTGCAATAAGTAAATACACACTGTGCAGCAGTATTGGGTGCCCGTCTGTAATTCGAAAGTGTAATAGTTAATGATGCAGGTACATTTTCGGTAGCCACTGATGGTACTGCTGGAACCCAATCAGGTGATGAAAAAGATGATATACTGGGATTAGATAACACAATATCCGCTTCATCAGATCCTTGTTCTGGGTCGACATTACCAGCCATCTCTGACTGCTCTATTGCTGAATGTAATTCAATATCATGTTGTACTAATTCAGGTGCTTCTACCATATTTGTTGGAGAAAAATCAACTAATTCATTTTCTCTTTGTTCTGTCTGCATACGCAGAGCATTTCTTTTTGCTTTCATCCAGCAAGAATGACACACTCTGTCATTTGTAGTTAACTGAAACAAAAGAGAGAATTGGTAAACTCATCTAAAAATACTATTAAAACCTGTCCTAGATTGTAATAGGCACACACATTGATCACTGTTTGTTTGCGGCAGTTTGGCAATATCAAACTTAAATTAATTCATAAAACTCCAAGTGAAAGCTGGCATTCGCACTGCTATTGTCTTTCTATTGTGTCTATAATTGACGGTATTTGAAAGGTTAATTATGAACCCAGCTTTCATTGCAATGTTGTTTCTTTTATAAATAAGATCTAGGAGTTATAAACATCAAATCCAATTGATTACTATATAAAACAACAGCTAGTCTTAGTAATACTAAAAAAATGTTTTTACCTCTTGCGATTGGATAGAATTCATTATGCAGGTAGTAATCATTAGTTGCAGTTCTGAAGGATTGCTGCGTAATATTAAATCACTTTTTCTTCGAAGGATTGAACATCCACACATCAAGCAGATGCTAGAGTGACCCACCACCTGAGTTCGACTACTTCCGGGTAGTTGGTTGTCATGGCTTGATATTTCTCCATGGATAATTTGATTAACCCTCATCTTCACAGCATCTAAACAGGCCTGGCAAATATTATCACTGTCCTCAATCTGTAAATAAATATTACTGTTTGTAAAACACTTCGATGACGATGTACTAAAATGAAATATCTTACGATGCGTTGTGATGCTAGTAAGTTCATATCTGAATACTTACGATACGTGGCGAAATCCTTTCAGCAATAAAAGACACCACTCTAGTTCGATGTTTATGGCACCAAGTAGTGAACAAGACATCAAAGCCATAATTAAGTCTTTAAAAAATACCGGTAGTGTAGGCAATGATGGAATTTCTACAAAAGTGATTAAGTACGTCTCAGACTACATTAGTGGACATTTGAGCTATATTCTGAATCTGTGCATAACACATGGCACATATCCAACTAACCTAAAAACAACTGTGGTTAAACCATTATTTAAAAAAAATAACAAAGAATGCATGGAGTCTTATAGGCCCATTGCGCTCGTTCCAATAATATCTAAGGTATTTGAAAAATACATTTATGCACAAATTTATAAATACCTTGACAAACAAAATATTTTGACAGAGGAACAAAAAGGCTTCCGGAAAAGTAAAACGATTAACATGGCCATCTATGACTTTCTAAATAATGTTTATACGAATGTTGACAACAGAATACCTGTGTGCTCAATATATTGTGACATGACTCAAGCCTTTGACTATGTGGACCATAATATTTTGCTAAGTAAACTCGACGCCTACGGCATTAGAGGTAATGTCTTGAATTTAATAGAATCTTATTTAAAGAACAGGAAACAGTACGTTGAAATTTCTGAAATAGATTATAAAACCAAATGTCAACGAATATACAAGTCTGATCATCGAACGATTACATATGGCGTACCCCAGGGCAGTGTTTTAGGGCCTCCTCTATTTATAATCTATATAAATGATATGCCGAAAGTTACTAGTCACCCCATGACACTATTTGCCGATGACAGCACTGTAACCATTAAAAGCACATCCGCTCAAAACTATAACGACGAAATTACAAAGACAATAACCTCCATAGTACAATGGTTAGATAATAATAATCTAAAAATTAATATTGAAAAGACCAAATTAACGATGTTTAGCCAACGTTCAAACACAAATATGAGCATATACTATGACAGCCAACGCATAACGCAAGTAAACACATCAAAATTCCTAGGTCTAACAATTGACAATAAATTAGATTGGAAGACACACACGGAGGAGTTAACCAAACGAATTAGTAAGTCTGCCTATGCCATATATAAACTTACGTCAGTGATGACTGTGGACGCTTTAGTCATAGCATATCATGGCTTGGTGGGTTCTGTGTTAAGATATGGTGTTATTTTTTGGGGGAATTCAACCAATAGGGAAATTATCTTTAAAGCCCAAAAAAAGTGTATTAGGACAATGTTTGGATTGGAGGTTACAGATACATGCAAACCATTGTTTATTAAGTTTAAAATTTTGACTCTTCCATCTTTATACATTTTTGAGGTTGCTGTATTTGTAAAGACCAATCCAGGGTTGTTTAAAAAAATGTCGGACATTAATACAAGAAGTCGACGGGATAATAATAGCTTATGTGTAAGAAGGTCTCACACAGCACTAATGTATAAAAGTGTATTTTGCATGGCGCCAGTTATATATAATCGCTTACCGTCGGCAATCAAAGAATTGAATGTGAACTTATTTAAGAAACGGTTAAAATCCTTACTTGTGAACAAAGCATATTACAGTATTTCGGAGTTCCTAACAGACAAAAATCTAATGACAGAATGTTGACATGCTAATAAATTATATATATATATATTTTTTTTTTTTTTGTATACTGACATTAGGATTAATGTTGACATCTGTATATTGACATCATTAGTATTGTATTTTTGACATCTGTATATTGACATCATTAGTATTATATTTTTGACATCTGTTTTGTATATTGACATTAGTATTGTATATTGACATAGTTTTATTATTAGTTTGAATTTTATTTTGTATTTAATTTTTTCTGTTTTTTGACATTGCTTTCCATTGCTATTTATTATTAATTAATTTGTGAAAATGTGTCATTCTTTATAATTATTTTTTATTGTCCAGGCTTAATTTTGTTTTATTCTTTTTTGTCGAGACTTGGGAGGCTTGATTAATCACAAATATTTGTACGCCCTCTGGCTTAACATAGCGCACTATTCTATCTTTATATAACATCATTATTGTACCTATGTTCAACAAATTAATAAATGACTTATGACTTATGACTAGTATCTTGTTCTAGGACAATGTGCCGTGCAATGCGATTAACGCATAATCCACAGTTTACACACAGAATGCGCGAAGACATGACTACTTCCACTTCACTTCACTGACAAATCCAAAACTAAATGAAATCAAAGTCCAAAAGACGAATGCCAAGTTAACTAGTATAGAAGATTCGATCGGAGTCCGTAAGCAAAGCAAGATATGGTTAGAATTATAGGGAAAACACAAGATCACACAGAACACAGTCGTTGCCAAAGCTACAACACGGTCTGCGCAGAGACAATAACAATACATTGTTTGTTTGTCAAAAATAGGGTGGCTCCGTATTCAATCGATTTACTTACGGATTTATCGATTTTTAGAAGCAAAAATCATTTTTTAACTCATGACTTGATTAAATCATATAACAAAACACAAAAAGATGTGTAAGTGGCTTATCTCAGATTAAATAAATAACAAAATCATAAACAGCTATAATCTAACAATTATGTACTTTTTCATTTCTATTTAGAAATTAAATCGATATCGACCACTTCAAAAGTATGGACTTCTCTATGAATGTTAACATTACGGATGCGTTCATGAATAAAGATATTGAGACGCGTTCTATTGAAAAAAAAAATAATAATTAAAAAAATGAATATCTTTTTTCCTCCTGCTTTTAAAAATAAACTGAACCCACCATATAATTACATTGATAATATATTATGTTATGATGACAATCTCATTTCGTTAACAACACTTTTTTTTTTCTAGTCCAAATTGACCATGATTCTTTGAGTGTTAAGTGTATTTTTCCTTTTTTCAATAAGTTGGTGAGTTATTAAAAAGGAACTCGATGTTATTAGCAAGTAATTTTGAATTTCATAGAACCATACAAGAGTAAACATAAGAATTAAAATGAAATTTGAAGGCTATACTCATAACTTTTTTTTAAATTTAAGCTTAAATGCAGAGTTCTTGTATTTTTCTAAATAAAAATTAAAAAGCGATAATAAAAAAAACCGGTGTAACAAGGAATGAGTTACTGGGCCTTAAGAGATAGCAAATGACCTCTTCTTTCGGCCAATTACATTTGGCAAACGATGCACCAAACACCCTGTCTATTAGGCGAAACAAGTTGCTTCATGAATTTGAATATTTTCGACATATTGACTTTTATTTTTATCTGAATATTCTCGAAGTAAGCCTTCAAAGTCTCCATAAATAACAATAGGAATTCTTTGAGTCCTTATATAATTAGAAAACCGCAGTTTGCTATTCTCTTCTGGGGGCACTGTTTGCATTCGTGCACAATTATGATTATCTAATTTTGCCTCTGAATCAAAGTATATAAAACATTCATCACATAAGTGTCACACACCAATGTCCGCGGAATAAACTTTTATGGAGAAAGATATAAAAAAAAATATTTTATACATCAATGCACTAGAGGCGGTTTAGGTTAGGAAGAATTCATAATCATTGTGCAAGCGATTGAATAGCCATTCTTTTAAATTTTGTTTGAGATAGTGAAAATATATCAAGATCGAAAAAGTGTGTGTTATATATTTCTAAGAGACGACGGAGGGGCGCCCTTGCGCCAGCATTGGTTCTGCACTTTACAGTGTGAAACAGCCGGGGCACGCGCGCCCCTCGCCGTAATACAGTTCTGGGTACAATATAACAAAGTTTATTGGTGATATCAGAGCAGTCAAAGTTGTTATTACATATGCCATGCAGCATCACAGCCATAATTAGCGTGCGCCTGGACTCCAAGCCTAGGAGTTTGTATTGTGTTAGTAGTTGTGCGTATGATAGTTTTGAACGGTAGCATTTATAGTGAAAGGAGCGTAAAAATTTTTTTGGACCATCTCGAGCCTTTGCTTATATTTATCATATAGAGGACACCATATTGGGGCTGCGTATTCCAATTGCGAGCGTATTAAGGTTTTATACAAGACCATAAACGTATGCGGTCGCTTGAAATCAGTTGAGGATCGCATAACGAAACTATACATACTGTAGGCTTTGTTAATAATGTTATCAATGTGAAGGTTGAAATGCAGTTTTGAGTCAAGTGTAACTCCTAAATCACGGATATGGTCAACTTTTTTAAGAGTGGTGCCTTGTAAAGTGTAATAGTATTTAATTAGATTTTTATTTTTTGTGAATGATATAACATTGCACTTAGGTAAGCTAAGGTGAAGTTTATTATGTGAACAATAATTAGAAAGTCTATTGAGATCTTCCTGAAGCAGCAAGCAGTCACGTGTGTTTTGGCACGACTTATAGATTTTCATGTCGTCGTCATACATTAAAAAATGTGAGTTATTGAAGCAACTTTTTATATCGTTCACAAACAAAATAAAAAGCACAGGGCCCAAAATAGAGCCCTGAGGCACCCCAGAAGTGACGATAACGGAATCCGATTCGAAGCCGTTGATGGCCACTCATTGGGTTCTGTTGTAAATATAGGACATGAACCACCGCAGTAAATTACCCCGAATGCCATTAAAGGCGATCTTGTCCAGAAGCAGCTTGTGGTCCACCTTGTCAAATGCTTTTTGAAAGTCGGTGTACACAGCGTCTACTTGGGTTTGGTTATCCATGCTTTCGAATAAGTGATTTGTAAATAACATAAGGTTAGTAGTAGTAGAGCGGCGTTTAACGATCCCGTGTTGTTCTGGTATTATAAAGTGGTGTATGTGGGAGTATAACTTGCCGTGCACTAGTCTCTCAAAAAGCTTCGACAAGGCGGGCAGCAAGGAGATGGGACGGTAGTTCTGTATATTGTTTATGTCGCCATTTTTGTGTATGGGCGTGATGTATGCGCGCTTCCAGATATCAGGGAATGTACCGTCACGAAGGCAATTATTAAATATAATGTGGAGCGGGACGCAGATGCTATCTGCGGTGTTTTTTATTATAATTGGAGGCACACCGTCAGGACCAGACCCTTCGTTTGAGTCCAGTCTCTTTAATGCCATGAGTATATCGTCCATATCTAAATAAATGTCCGAAATGCACAATGAGTTATCCGCGTATGTGGTAGGTGTCTGCCAAAGCTTGGGGTCGAGGAAAAAAGGTTCGTAGACAGAGGTGAAGAAGACAGAAAACATGTTGCATATTTCAGTAGGGTCGTTACAGTTTTGTTGTCAAGGTACATGCTGGCTGGGATATTAGCTCGACCCTTCCGCTTGGAGACGTATGTCCAAAAGTGCTTGACGTGCAATGGAATGCTGTCTTCGACTGACTTTATATACATCAGAAAGCACTTGCTAGACTCGGATCCGAACCGTTTGCGGTACATTGAGAATATTTCGTAGTCAGATATATTGCCATATTTTTTCCATTTTTGCCAAGCATTCTCTTTGTTTTTAAAAATACGAATAAGGGCAGGGCTGAACCACGACGGAAACTGGGAATTCCTGGGACGAGTAAGAGGAACATGTAATTTTATTATACTGTAGATAGCATCATAGAAGGCGTTAATTACTAAGTAAGTTGTTCCAGTCTGTTTTGTTAAGTTCGCTATTAATACACACATCAAAAGTGTCTAGGGATCAACATATATTTTTGCAATAACTTTTCTCCTGATTGATATTAATTAAAATTTTCTTTAAGGATTCATCAAATAAAGTGTTTTCGTTTGTCACAGTAACGATAAACCAAGTCACCTTTGCATTAATAAAGAAATTTGCCATTTTCCTAATAAAGGGATTTTTGACATTTGAACCACTAACACAAAAGTTCGAAAAAAGACTGAAATAACAGTTTTCTTTAAAATTTTATTGGGTAACTTAAACAATTAATAATCCGTGTTTCTACCGCGAACACTAACAACACAAGAACATCGGTTTGGCATACTCAAAATGAGTTCATCCAAATCACGCTGTGGAATGGCCGCCCATGTTCGTTGCAACAACAAAAAAAGGTCTTCTTGCGACTGGATACCCTCCATATTCGGCAGAGCTCTTCTCTGTAGCATATCCCATGCATGCTCAATCGGGTTCAAGTCTGGCGACTGAGCAGGCCAGGGCAGGACATTGATGTTAGCTGCGGCGAGAGTCTGTCTTACAACTCTTGCGGTGTGCGGTCGTGCATTATCATGCATTAACTGAAATAAGGGACCGATTTCCACTTGTAGAGGAACGATGACGTCTGATACAATCGTCTCAGCATAAATTTGAGCGTTGAGGTTGCCTCTGATCCAAATCAACTCAGTTCTTCCGCCGATCCAAATACCCGCCCATACCATGATGGTTCCACCACTATAAGGATGGACTTCCTGGCAGGATTTTAATCGCTGTTGGCGTCCAGGGGTTCTCCAGTGTCGTATACGTCTTGTATCCGATCTCATACCAAAACGAGACTCATCAGAAAAGCACACGAAACGCCATTGTTCTTCTGCCCAATTTCTGTGTTCAAGAGCCCATTGATATCGAATCCTACGATTGTGCATTGCTATAGGTGGTACCCGTAGCGGTCTTCGGGAATGAAGGTTCACTTCATGCAAGCGGTTTCTGACTGTTTGGTCGCTAATTAAGTTCCCTGAAGAGTGATGAAGCCTCACGGCTAACATCATGGCGGTTATTGTTGGAGCTCTTCGAGTTAAGATTTGAATGTATCGGTCTTGTCTCCGTGTGGTGCAGCGATACCGTCCTCCATGGCGCTCAGCCACGGTACCAGTGCTTCGGTAACGTGTCCAAAGTCGACTGATAACACTCTGACTTGTATTCAGAGCTAAAGCCACAGTACGTTGCCGGGAACCAGCTTCTATCATTCCCACGGCTCTGAGCATTTCTTCCCTGCTTAAATGACGTCGCCGCTCCATAATAACGTTGGTTTTAATCAGTAGTAGGGAAACAGTAGCACTAATAATGTCTTCAATGCGTTGTATGTTTTTATAGGGAAAATATTGACAGCTGATTTTCATCTTTTACTCGAATTTGATTCACAGTTCCTGATTCAAATTATGAAATGCACCAAAAAGGATCCATATAAATTTATAAAATCATAAATTTATTACAAAGCCACATCTCAATCTCAAGAAATCCGCATAAAAATGCTTGATCCCTAGACACTTTTGATGTGTGTAGTTTCGTAATTTGTTTTATAAAAGTTGTGTTTCTTGGTTGAGTGGCGTCTTAAGGCAGTAATGTTAGTATTTAATTGTGATGAAACACAGAAAGGAGGGTCGTGGGTATCGATTGGAAGCAGTGGCACGCACGTCAAAGGTTGACATCCTACATTAGACAAAAACAGGTCCAATATGCGGCTCAGGTTATTTCTTAATGTATTAAACTGAAGGGCATTTGTAAGAGACATGAAGTTACATAAAAGATGACTTGTTGGGGTTGTAGGTTGAGGAATAACATAAGTGTGATCACCACCGTTCGCGTTGGACCAGTCAAGGCCGGGCAGGTTGTAGTCGCCTACTACAAAGAATGCATCTGTACTGGCGTCGTTAATGACGTCCGCTAACAAATCAATATGTGAGGTATATAGGTCGTCCCGTGAGCGAGGTGGTATGTACGCCGCACTTATAATATGTCGTTTGTTAGAAAACGACGCGGGCAAGAAAACAACTGCACCATGACGTGCTCGATGTCTCTGCTGCCGAGTCGCATCAATAGGTTCGAAGGGCGTAGTGAGCGTAAAACGGCAATTAGCACACCCCCACCCTCACGCTTACCAGTGGCGCAACGGTCGCGATCACATCTAAAAACAATGTAGCGGTCGTCGATAAATTCACTGTCTGAGATGTTAGGTGTTTGCCAGGTCTCGGTTAGTATGATGACGTCATACGAAAAAGACAAAATATTCATGAATAGTGTGTGTAGTTTTGTACGCAGCCCGCGACAATTCTGATAATAGAAAGATAGATTATAATTATCCATTTATATACAATAATACTTAATAGTGATTAGAGGCCAAACCGTTTATTATTGTTCATTTTTGTTATTTAATTATATAAACAACCAAACGCAGGAACCACCAGTGAGGTGTAAAATATAAGCAGTAAGATGAAATACAATTAACACGGACTTGGAATCCAGCTGCAGGCAAATAATTAACAATAACTTGCGATGTTATGTGAGATAGCGGTAAACAAAAGGCGTAATTGACTTGTAACGTTAAAATATAAGTATATGTTTTGTAACTAGTGACTGTCTGTAATGCTGCATAGGCGTAAGCAATGATAAATGAAATAAAATGATAAATGAAATGAAAACAATTAACTTCGCGGTACATTGTGCGAAAAGTTAGAAATGTGAGGGTAACTTGGAAACAAATGCAAAACATAATAATATGTGTACAGAGTAGTGAACGAAACAGAGCGCGTGGACTAATAACGTTACAAACCTTAGAATATTGTATATTCGGTATACGTTAGGAGAAATATTCTTAATTCCCGGATTTTGAATATGGTTTGATTTTCGATAAATCATGCTCGGATCTAATGGTGAATGCGGGCTCTGGAACATTGCCTGAACAAGGACGACTCCATGCTTGATCCAAACGAAGCGATATCCATGCCGCTTGGCAGCTTCTCTGGCTTGACGAAACAATGTTTTAGTCTTGAATGTAAGATGCTCATTGATGTATACTAAATTCGATGTTCCGTTTATCTGTAACTCTTCGGACGTGATGCCCTTCTTTAGCCGTGCCGCTGCTAAGAAGTTATCGCGCAATACTTGACTTGTGAGTTTTACTATGATGTTTTTAGGCCGTTTGGTGTTAGCATTTATTTGCGGAACCCGGTGAATTGTAATAATATCACGAGGCGATAGCGGCTGTTTGATGACATTCGAGATACTCTCAATGATGGCCATAAGGTTCTCGCCGCGTTTCTCTGGCAGATTGCTAATTTCAATGTTGCAACTGCGGGATTTTTGTTCCATGGCTTCTAGTTTTGCTTCGAGCACAGCAATGCGTTGTTCACTGGCCAGAGGAGAGGAAAGTTTATCTTCAAGCGCGGATACGCATGAGGCAACGTCACGTGATTTCTTCTCCAGGTCGTCATATTTGTCACTGTAGTCATTAGACATCACCGCAACCAACATAATCAAACTTTTAGCTTAGCTATCAAACTATACCTGCTCAGAAAATCCAATGAACGGAACAGACCTCTAAAATATCATTGTTCAGAGTGAATCTTGTAGCGAAAACCCAACATTTACTTCAAGTTGTCCAATGCAATGATAACTCTATCGAGGAGTTGCCCCGACCAAGAGTACCACGTGCACTGGCTCAACTATTGACTTATTGTTTATAGTCCAAGGCCATGATAACCCTATCGAGGAGTTGCCTCGACCAAAGGTACCACGTGCATCGGCCCAACCATTTACTTATGTAATTATGCCAACACAGCTACAACCCTATCGAGGAGTTGCCTCGACCAAAGGCAGCACGTGCGTCGGCGGCCTAACTATTTACTTATTATATTATTATAATTAGTCCAATGCAACGATAACCCTATCGAGGAGTTGGCTCGACCAAAGGTAGCACGTGCATCGGCCCAATTACTATTAACTATGATTTAAATATTAACCGTCTGGGAAATACGCCACAATGATTGCTACCGCTCACTGAACTTATCTGGGACTAAAACAATGAAGTAATGTAAAGAATTCATAAGACTACTTACGATTTTGCCGAGATTATGGCTCGTGGTCCATAGCACTTCTGAATTAAAATGAAATAGACCCTTTTCTTACTAATACTTTTTTAATCGCATAACTGTACTCTTTCACAATCCAACAACGACTAGCTTTGCACTACATTTTACCATTTTAAAACGACATTTGCCCCACCCAGAAATAACGCTCAGTAATATCATCGCCGTTATTTCCAAATGTTGCCAAAGTAAAATAATACATTTAGTTGCCATAGTGGAAATACATTTTAAAAGTTTGTTACAATATTAATAATTTGTACTTTGATAGTGTTGCCACAGTGGATATTATAATGCGGTATTAAAATAATGCATGTTTTTTTAAAATTAAATCAATGAAATCACGACACTTATATGCGGATTTTTTTTTCGAATTGTTTTATGTCATCAAATGTTGGTGGGAAAGACCACTATATCACTTATATTTGATATTATATACCATTTATATTTGATAACTGCGAGTAATGTGGATATGATGAAACTCTATTACTGTTATACCGTGCTGGATACATATGTGCTAGAATACACCAGAGAAAGCAATGTCTATCTTTGTTGCAAATGTTAAGACATGACTTTGTTTTAAGAATTTTTATCGGTAAAGATATGTAATTGCCAGCTTTTAAGGGATTATACTTAACTATATTCATTTCCAAATGATTAATCGACTCTATAGCCCAACCAGACTCTGATATTTCAAATTCTGTGCACTTATACTCGTACAGCATTATTTGGATGCATTCTTCAAAAAATAATTTTATATTAGTATTCTGAACTATCACATAATACTTTGTATTTGAAGATTTCACAGACAATTCTTCATTTTTAGGTAACATGTACAATACAAAAAGCTCAAATTGAATCTTAATCGCTCGATGTTTAGTCGCAATGTCTCAATAATCTTGTAAATCGTGCTAGAAATAATTCATAAAAATATCTCTGGTGATATGTTATCTACACTTATTGGATCAATAAATCTGTAACTAGCAATTCTGTTTTTGAAAGCAGTAGCTATTATTTGCACATTATCAAATTCAGTACTCAACAAACAGTTTTATTTATGTATATTACTTTTCTTATGTGATGAATATTTTGGACATAAACCTTACAATCTGGGCAAAATTTCATGTTTGGTTATATTGAATACAACAAAGTAAAGCAATCATCCATAAATGTTATAACCGAAACAAATCTTTTATATATATATTTATTTTTTCATAAAGTTGTTTTAAAAAAAAAGTAAGTTAAGTAAGTTAAGTTTAAGTTTTGTTGTGTCAAAATTACTGGTCTAGAATTTTTAACCATGTGCTTCAAGATTAAGGTTCAAGGTCAGAATTACTGATCTGGATTTTTTTTTAAGTACATAAAGGATAAGATTCAAGGCCATAATTACTGGTCTTTGATTTTAAGCTTTGAGATTCATTAATTCGAGTTTATTGGCTTTTGGTTTTTAGTTTTTTGTTTTTGGTTTACTGAAAGAAATCATACAAATTATGATTAAAAAATATATATAAATAAGTACTTATGCAAGATTATATTTCATTACAATTATTTTAGGGAACAAAAATTAAAAAGAAAGATCAATTATTGTAGACTTCATGCATTACGTATTTACTTAAATTCAAACAATATAGATTAGACTGATAAAGTGATCGTTAAAAAATTTTGTCTATAAAAAATGTTTTTCAAACAAAATATTATAATAATCAAAAGAGCATTAAAAAAAAGGAAAACATTAAAAAATATAGTTACCTATGCCATTATATTATAGGTTAAAGGTATAATTATCAAAAAGAGCAAAAAAATATTAGGGGTCCTTTACAGTAGGATGCTTACCTAATTTTAAAATACGTTAGACTGATAGAGTATCGGTCGTATCTTCCGATACTCTTCTTTAGCAGCGGTCACAACTTTTATGACTGCTTTCCATACCGGACTGTTGTCATCAACAGCCGAGTTGAAGGTAAATAGTGCCCGTTTCCAGCGGTCGGTGCTGAGCGCCTCCGCTTCCCGAGCTTTGTAAACACGCAGTTCCACGTAGTAGTTGCCCTGCCGGGTCGGATCCCGCTGGAGTGTGTAACCGGAACCGCTACGTCTTGACATGAAGCTATGCAGCGTAACCGCTCGGATGGGTTCACTGTCAAATTCTTGCTCGTTCTGAAATTAAAATCATTATCATTAGAAAATTAAAAAGAAAAAGGAAAAAAAACCTTCCAAAGAAAAAGAGCCTTCAAAAAAGAATTTTGCAAATCAGCTTATAAATAACGGTGTTCTTAGGTAACACACATAAAAAAAAAAATTCAACATATGTAATTGATATCCTCCTCCTTTTTTGAAGTCGGTTAAAAATATACTGACCCATAAATTTTAACTGACACATGAATCGTATTTAGAATATCTTAGTCAGTAGGTATGGGAACTAATATGTAAAAAAAAATGGAAAAAAAAACAAAAAAAAATACAACCGAATTGATAACCTCCTCCTTTTTTGAAGTAGGTTAAAAATGAAATTCGTTTTGAATTAAATAGGAAGAGTTCAAAAAGGACCTACATTTATAAATAAAAAAAACTTCAGCGTACCTCTGAATCCGATAGTTTCCTTTTTTTGACCGATCTTGATGGCGTCGGCAAATCAACGTCCGACTCCGTGTCGGACCCAAAAAAGCTGGATTTTACCACCGGAGCACTGGCAATTTTCTTTGATGCAGGTTTATTTGTTTTGCCAGCTGTCTTTTTCCTCGCCTTCTTTATCTCTACCGACGGTCCTGGCTGAGATGCTGGTATTTCACAGTCAGTATCAAAGGGATTGGTTGACCTTTAAAATTAAGAACACCATGATTAATTTTCACTCATAACTTTAATTAACTATTATTCGATACAAAATCTAATAATTGTAGAGTTATACGTACATACATGTTGTTTTATTGTTTGCAATAATATTGAAAAAGAAAGAAAAGTCACAAGTCCCCGGGATGGGCGCTTATTAAAATGAAATTATTGAATGCAGTCATATTTATAGATTACATTTTTAAAGCGGTGGTTACAGTAACTAATCGCGAGCAAAGTGAGAAAGCGATTTTGATATGTTTGCTGTAAATTGTATTTACAGCACTGCTTAAATAAGGTCTATAATGGGTCCCCCAGGGCTCAATCACCCGGATCTATAGTAAGAATGGGGGTCCCCCAGGGCTCAATTCTTGGTCCTTTCTTGTTCCTTATTTATATCAATGACTTGCCGTACCTCATAAAGGATAATCATGATATAGTGTTGTTTGCAGATGACACTTCTCTTTTGTTTAAAATCAAACGTCAGCAGCTGGTTACTGACAATGTAAATAACGCCCTTGCAAAAGTAGTTAACTGGTTTAATGTCAATAACCTACTTCTTAACGAAAAAAAAACGAAATGTATTAAGTTTACGATACCCCACGTTAGACAAGTAGAAACTAGTGTTCTCATTAAGGATGAAGAGTTAAAACCCGAAGATACCACAGTATTCTTAGGCATAACGTTGGATGCCAAGCTTCAATGGGGCCCCCATATAGATAAATTGTCAAAAAAGCTTAGCTCTGCAGCATACGCCGTTAGGAAAATTCGTGATTTGACTGATTTAGAGACAGCCCGTTTAGTTTACTTTAGTTATTTTCATAGTGTGATGTCGTACGGTATTCTGTTGTGAGGAAATGCCGCCGATATTCAGACAATTTTTATTTTACAAAAAAGGGCAATTCGTTCTATTTATAAATTAATTCCTAGACACTCCCTCAGAGACAAATTTAAAGAGATTAATATAATGACTGTGCCTTCTCAGTACATTTATGATAATCTTTTGTATGCACATAAAAATATTAATCTGTTTAAAAAATACAGTGATATCCATAACATAAATACTAGGAACAAACACAAATTTGTTGTTCCTACAACAAGGCTCAAGAAAATAGGTGGCTCGTTTAGATGCCAATGTATACATTTTTATAATAAACTTCCTAGCCACATTCAAGAACTAAGCCTAAATAAATTCAAAGCTTTTATAAAGCGAAAACTATGCCAGAAAGCCTATTATACTGTAAAAGACTATATTGAGGACAAAAAGGCTTGGGATTGAGCTGCTCCAATAGGTTTAGACAGTGAATGTTATTTTGCAATTTTTACACTTTAATATTTTCTTTTTTTTTTTAAGTATCTATTTACTTACACAATGACATGTACATTTACTGTATAAAGTATTATATTATTTTAATTATTGTGAATGTGAGGACTATGTGGGTCATTGTTTACATTTTAATCGTGGTCTGGCAGTTTGAGTAGTTTATGCGGCCTACCCAAATGTCCTGTCTTTGGTATTGTTCGTCGAATCGTTGAGCTCCTGAAGTTCTGAGTTGAGCTGCACGGTTACTGACAAATGCGTGCACTGACTGGACAGGTCCACTCAATCTGTGTGGTTCTTTCCTCAAAAGATCTTTTCAGACACTAATCTACATGGTCCTCAAAGATTATGTCCGGATTTTTATATACACATTGACATTGATGAATTTTATTTAGACAATGACATGAATATTTACTTTGTAAAGTATTTTTTATTTTATTTTTCTTTTCATTTAAT
Organism: Mesoligia furuncula; assembly: GCA_916614155.1. Lineage (NCBI taxonomy): Eukaryota > Metazoa > Arthropoda > Insecta > Lepidoptera > Noctuidae > Mesoligia > Mesoligia furuncula. The sequence continues at coordinate 15,367,469 of OU744791.1, read as the reverse complement.
TATTGTGAATGTGAGGACTATGTGGGTCATTTTTTTTTCTGTTTTCCTTCTTAGTTTTAATCATGATCTGGCAGTTTGAGTAATTTACGCGGCCTACCCAAATGTCCTTTCTTTGGTATTGTTCGTCGAATCGTTGAGCTCCTCATTTCTGAGTCGAGCTGCACGATTTTTGACAAATGCGTGCACTGATTGGACAGGTCCGCTCAATCTGTGTGGTTCTTTCCTCAAAAGACCATTTCAGACATCAATCTACATGGTCTTCACACGATCTGACCAAGATTTTGTCTGGACTTTAAAAGAGACTGTGACCTCTGAGTTTGTTTCGGCCTTTCTTCTCAGAGTAGTCAGATAGGAAACGCCGACCACATCTAGTTTAAAAAATATGATGACGTGTAAAAGTGTTTGTAAAAACCTACTTACAGAAAATAAATCATTTATCATTTAATGATTTGTTCTTTATTAGACAGTATGCACAGTCTCCAAATTCCGTTTTCGGGCGAGTGGCGACGCGACGCCGCGGGTGGCCACGGTAATTCGATGCCTTGCAGCTATCGCTGCAATTTGTGACGAAATTTTTATAAGGTAAACGTATGTATCTACTCGCTAGTAAATTAAATATTAATGTAAAGCTCCGTACTCACATACGGTTTTACTCGATCGAGCTATCATGTCGAGTAAAAACCATGGCATGGGCTTTCGTCCACACATTCAGCATTAATCTATCGAGTGACGCGCACCGTTCAGTATTCACCGAACCGTTCGAGCCAAAACATGTCTGTTCAACAAAGGAGGCGGTGGCTGCTACATTTAGCAAGTCTCGCAGTTCTTAATTACAAAAGAATGAAAGAAAATGAAAAGAAGAAACATAAAAGGAGGTACTAGGTTAAAGATTGGTTAGGTCGCCGCTCTGATTACAGCCACGTGAACGTAATTAAAGAGCTGTGTCCCGAAGATTATAACAATTATTTAAGGATACCTGAAGTGCTATATGAAGAATTACTTTCTATGATTACCCCATTAATAAAAACAAAAGATACTCATATGAGACAATCTATTTCTCCTCACGAAAGATTGACTGTAACATTACGATATTTAGCGACTGGAAGAAGTTACACTGATCTACAATATTCTTCAATAATATCAAAACAAGCCCTTAGTGTAATAATACCTGAAACTTACGAGGCAATTTCCAAGGTGTTAAAAGAAGAATACATGAAAGTAAGTGTTTAAAATGATTTATTATAAAAAGTCATATATTATCATTATTGTACGTGTTATAACCACGTTGTGGTGTAAATAGTACTTTGTCTATAGTTACGGTATTCATTTGTGCGGCAAACATTACATCGTTAAGCAATTTTTCAGTTATAATTCTGGTTGTCTCTGGCAATTTTCTTAGTTTTGCTGCTATATTTTTTCCCACAGCATCATATTCATCATATTCATCTTCTCTAACATTAAATATGTCAGAATTTAAATGGTTATTTAAAGTGTCTAATATGTTATCCGCAGCCTGTGTATCCGTGCGTCGTTTAGATAGTCGATTATAAGTAGTTGACGGTTGAGACAACATAATATTATCCGTGGAAGGAGATGGAACATCGGAGTAGTTGTTTTCTGTTGTCGACGAGTCTTGAGTATTACTTATTTACAAAAAAAAAATAAAAAAAAAAAACAGCAATTTACCTCTGTTTCATTTAGATTGTCCCTTTTAGGTAAAATGGGGCTTGAATCGTCTAAAAAATCTAGTAGCTTAAAATACCACAACTTTGTTTTATATGTATACATCTGCTGCGCCACTTCCACTTCGTGGTTCACGGGTCTTCTTTTTTTCCTTGCGATAAGAAGCACAAAGGCTGTTTATCTTCTGGTCAGTAGTCTTAAGCACCGCCAGTAATTTGTCGTAGCATTAATTTCTCTTATATTTATTTGAGTAATCTTTGGATTTGATATTCCACAAACAATCACACTGTCTATATAAGTTAATAAATTCTTCTATAACACCTTCGAAATAAACTCGTAAATCCATTTTTTTTATTCTACACGTGTTTTCACGACGATTAACAACGGCGGACTGAGGCTCGACTCGCGCCACTCGCGGCGACGTACACACGCTTGAGTCAAGCTCGACGGCTCGCTTCGAGTAGGTATATAAAATTATAATAAACAAACTAATCTGCATTCGCGATTTATTTGCCAAAAATGTGAACAAAATGAGTTTATGGAAAAATAACTTTAAATCCTACGAAATAAAGTTCAGTTTAGACCCATCTTCAAATATTTTTGTAACTTTTTTTATTAGTGCTCACTCTGAAATCAACTTAATTACCATTAAAATAAAGTTGATATTTGTTTAACTTGTAATAATATTAATTTGAATCATAACATAAGTTTGAATAGACTTTATATAAAAACTTGTTTAAAAAACATACTTACACCCAAAGGTCAGGCGATATTGTTCCACTGTACCAGTTCGACATCGTAGAATGAAATACAATATTCACCCCCTTACTAATAAAGGTTGAATAGCGTCTGTATAGTTACACAGCGCTTTGTCTTCTTCTTTCGAAAGTCAAATTACTGACGACTGAAAGATAGAAATCGATGTGATTCGTGTTTGTGTAGAAAATTGGGGGTTCTGGATCATATGTGTGGAGAATTGGGGGTTCTGGATCACATTCCGAGCGGAGCGAGGAAGCAGTGATCCAGAACCCCCAATTCTACCCTACTGCGAGGGATGTGTTTGTAAAGGACCAATATATGAAACGGAAGACACGGACACTGCATTTAATTACTTTCATGACATTTTTATTTTATTTTATAATCTGTGCTTTCCTATAAGAAAGGTTAAAATTACTATCAAGCCCATAAAACATAAATGGATGACTAAGGGTATAAAAAAATGTTGTGTAAATAAGCGTCGTCTATACCTAAAATATCGTCTATCTACAGCAAATAAAAACCAACACAAAAATGCCTACAGCAAATATACCTCGGCCCTAAAACGTTGTATGTACCAAGCGCAAAAGGTAGAAAACACACGTTATCTGTCCCAATCAAGTAACAGATGTAAAGCTGCCTGGAAAATAATCAAAAGTAACAGTAGCGACACAAAAAATACTCAAGACATAAACGAAATTAAATTAGACAAACAAACTTACACACAACCAGAAACGATAGCTGACATTTTTAATATTTTTTTATTGACATGACGAATAAGACTATTGACCCGTATCCTGACTACACGCCACCGATAGCTCACCTTCCAAATACTATTTTTCTGACCCCAACCAATGAGAGTACTGTTTTCAAAACAATAAATTCTTTAAAATCGACTAACTCCACAGGCTATGATGACATTAACACCACCATCCTCAAATTATGCTCAAAATTTTTGTCATCGCATATTAGCCATATGATTAACCAATCATTTATTCAAGGCGTATTCCCCTCGCGTTTAAAGCTCTCCGTTGTTAAACCAATCCAAAAGAAGGGTGACAACAATGACATGAACAATTATCGTCCCATAACGCTTATACCAATAATTTCAAAAGTTTTTGAAAAGGTTATGCATGAAAAACTTTACAGCTTCTTATCAAAATATGACATCCTAAATGAAGAACAATTTGGTTTTAGGAAAAATAAATCTACCACATTGGCTTGTTTTGCTTTAATAAAATTAATAACCAAAAGTCTTAATGATAAAATACCAATTACCTCTATTTTCTTAGATATGTCCAAGGCTTTCGATTTCGTCAACCATAAATTGCTTCTTCTCAAATTAGATCGATACGGCATTAGAGGAAACGCATTGAAATGGCTCGAAAGTTACCTCACCCATCGACAACAATGTGTCGAGATCTCGAGACAAGCAGGGCATCAAAAAATCGTCTGTAGATCTGCCTATCGGGAAAATAACTGTGGTGTTCCTCAAGGAACCATAGTGGGGCCACTTCTGTTCTTGCTGTATGTTAATGACTTAGCTAGTGTAACCTCCCACAACTGCATATTATATGCTGACGACACGACCCTCAGCATTCAAAACGACAATTATGACGAAGGTGAATACCAGATTGAAATAAACTAAAAATATTACCACTCCCAGCACTATATATTTTTGAAATTTGTATTTTTGTGTACCAAAATAGGCATGAATTTAATCTGCATAATGATCTTGTATCTAGACCTAGCCGCAAAGTCCACATGCTTCGTGTACCTAAACGAAATAATAAATTATTTTCTAATAACGTATTTTGTATGGCGACCAAAGTTTATAATAAACTACCAGACTGTTTTAAAACACTTAACTTTATGACATTTAAATCTAAATTATTCAATTATCTCCTATGTAAATGCTATTACTCGACTAATGATTTTATGAATGAAATGAACAGTTGACTTAAATATTAGAATAATTATACCTATTCTGTTCTTATTATCTCTTTGACTTAATTTAATCTTTTTGACATTACTATTCCTAATATTTGACTAATTTCCAATTTGAATGTTATTCTAATTTATTTAATTCAATGTTAATCTAACAAAATTACCAAAACCCTAAAATATGTATTTGTACGCCGGAAACGGCAGAATATTATGAACTTTTAAAAATATGTAACAACTCTGTAACAATATTCTGACAAATAAATAAATGATTATGATTATCATTATGAACAGAATCGCTTCATTTACCTCACCTCGGTCAGCACAGCTCTGGTGGAAACGGCTCCGCGGAGCTCTAGATTTTTGCGCATACAACGCAACAAGCGAGGGATGTGTGCGAGGGATGTGTACGAGGGATGTGTGCGAGGGATGTGTTGCGAGGGATATGTACGAGGGATGTGTGCGAGGGATGTGTTGCGAGGAATGTGTGTTGAGAAGGATGTGTTGCGAGGTTAGCACATACTGTACCAGCCAGTCCATAGACGGAGTTTGTTGGAAGTAGAAGTGCGCAAAATAGATATGGATAATTGGAAAAAGAAGGTACTTTTATATTTAACAATTTGCGATGAAGAAATGGAAGCAGAAGATACGGAGTTTATTAATTCTATAATTTTGAGCAATAGAAGAACACACAGGTTTAGGATACGTAACCATATTAAATATCATCGATGACATGGAGAATTCTTTACCTTTTTATACGGCTGATGATGAAATATTCGAAAATCCTTATCGAGTATCTAGAAGTAACTTTTATGAGTTACACAATTTGATTGAGAACATTATCAAGAAGGAAGATATTCACTACAGAGAATGCATCAGCACCAAGGAAAAATTGGCGGTATGTTTAAAGTTAGTAAAATAGTTTGAATCAATTTTGTCTTTATTAAACATATTAATTGAAAAGTACAACATAATCTGCAAAATAAGTAGACAACAAGTTCCTCTTTTTCATGGTAAATTAGGCTCTGTTCCTACTTTGTTTAAAGTATTTGGCGTTTGTAGGTCTGAATGTTGTGTTCCCGGAGATGCTGGTTGTTCAGGTTCCAGTTGGAAAGACGAATCCATCTAGCCCGCTATTTTATTTGTATTCCTAGTCCCCGGAGATGCTGGTTGTACAGCTTCCAGTTGGAAAGACGAATCCATCTGGCCCGCTGTTTTATTTGTATTCCTAGTCCCCGGAGATGCTGGTTGTACAGCTTCCAGTTGGAAAGACGAATCCATCTGGCCCGCTGTTTTATTTGTATTCCTACCAGAGCTTGAAAAATAACCAAGTTGTTCAGGATCCAGCTGAGGCGGCAAATCCATCTGGCCTACTATATTACTTGCGTTGGTACCAGAGCTTGAAAAATAACCAAGTTGTTCAGGATACAGCTGAGGCGGCAAATCCATCTGGCCTGCTATATTACTTGCGTTGGTACCAGAGCTTGAAGAATAACCAATATTTTGATTATACCACGACAGCACGTAATATTCTTCGGGTTCGCTAATCATAAAGTTTCCTTTTAAAGGAACTTGCATGTAATCTGGTATTTTTTAAATGTTTTCGCCATTGAAAGAAAAAAAAATATCAGTATCATCGCAGTCCGTTGGTTTAAAAAGTTCTTTTAATTCTTGCCTTTCTTTTCGAAAATCTTCTTGATTTTTCATGTTTTTGTATTAATATTGATAATTCATCGCCTTTTTTTCTTCTTTGATAATACCGGGGTGACCGAATCTGTTGAAATGCCTGAAGTTTAGGCTATTTCGTAAAGATTGTCGGGATTGTCAACTTGATTTGGTATAATATGTCCAGTGCTCTTGCGAAGAGTCATCTTGGTTTAATGAATATTGAGTGCTTTGCGAAGAGTCATCTTTATTATTTGGTGACGAAATATCCTCTTTATAACTTGACTCTCTATCTCTGTTGGCCATGTACGGTAAAAAAAATCCATCAATTTTTGGTATTTCCATTCACGTGTTTTTTTTTGTTGTAGCCTGTCCGCTTTGTTTAGATTTCTGCCTCTTTAGCGCGTCCCGATGGCTATCCCGTAATTGTTTCCAACGATACTTTGCGCTTTTCACTGAAATAATAGAAAATTATGATTATTATTATACCAAGCATATTGTCTTACAGATCGCAAAAAAATCAGTAACAGGTACCTAAAGAGTACTTTTTTATTTGTTAATTAATTATTTTATTATTATTATAAACAATCCTTTTTTGCAGGTAAATATCCACGGGCTCGTCTTCACAAGATTGGCAGAAAATTTTAGGATTGGAGTAGCAAGTGTGTCGAGAATTGTGGCAGAAGTTTGTAATGCTATTTGGCTTGTTTTACAACCTCTTGTTATTCCAAAACCTACCAAAGACGACTGGATGCGAATAGCAAAGGATTTTCAAGAGCTATGGCAGTTTAAAATTGTTTGGGGGTCTAGACGGTAAACGTGTTTATATAATGTGTCCTGCAAACATTGGGTCCTCTTTTTTTAATTACATACAAAGATTTTCTATAGTGCTTATGTGCTTAGCTGACGCTAGGAGAAAGATTATAATGGTTGTTGTGGAATCCATGGGAAGATTTAGTCATGCTAGAATATTTGATGATAGTGTTTTTGGAAAATATTTGAAAGAATTAAGATTGAATCTTCCTGAACCTGAACCATTGTATGAAGGAGGTGAACCAGTACCATTTGTATTCATTGGAGATGAGGCTTTTCCTTTGATGGAACATTTCATGCGTCCATATCCGCGGGACCAGTTAGACCAACAGAAACGTATATTTAACTATAGACATTCGAGGGCACGTCGCATTGTTGAAGCTACATTCGGTGTATTGGCATGAAAGTGGTATGTGTATCGTAAAGACTTTGAGTGCAGAGTGGAAACGGTTGACAAAATCGTAAAAGCCACATGTGTAATGCATAATTTTTTAATTGAAAGACAAACTAATTATTTGGATTCCATTGATAAAACAAATACAAGTACTCTTGTATCCGTTCCTAGCATTTCCGTCGTCGAGTCAAGTGATGGTTATAAGTAAGAGAGAAATACTGCTCTTATTTCAATAATGAAGGAAAAGTGTCATGGCAGGATAGTCGTATTTCGTCACGAATTCATCGCACACAATAAATACCCAAATATTGTAACTTGTATTTTAATATACCTGATTTTAATACATGATTATTACTTATCATCTTTATATTTTATTTCTTTGACAATTTCCTCCCACGCAGCGTCCTCAGTTTCATTGCATTTGTAAAATGACAAAGAAGTGTCCCACAAACACGGAAGCTTTTTAACGGCATCAATTAATTTTTCGTCCATTATGCCACGCAACCGTACGACATGCGTACGACTACAAGCGCTAACGCAGCAAAGTGAGACGTGAGCGGCAGGCAGGCGTTCGCGTTACTCCGCACCCCCGTCGACACATTTCACAGCTTTGCAACGCATCCTCGCACCACACATTAATGCGCATTTTCACAGCTCCGCTACACATCCTCGTAGGCACATTTTCATCGCACAGCTTTAGTGGAAACCCCCCCACATTTTCACAGCACAGCTAGACATCCTTGCACGACACATTTCCATCGCACATCTCTGGTGGAAACGCAGCCTAATACGCCCGCCCCCCGCGCCACCGCCGCCTGCCCGCCACACTAGATAACACACGCCGCGCTCCGGCGCACGCGCTGTATAATATTATTTTTCAATTTATCGATATTAGCAATGAAATGCCATATCCAGATCAGGGGGTCTACTCCCTAAGCACGAAGTCCGTCGCTTCGGCCTTCGTTACGGGTGTTTCCTACCCCCTATGGCCAACGGACGGATGATTCGCTCGGGGTCCGAGCGAAGAATTAATGACAACGCGATTTGAAAATTATCCCTACTCCCGATGTGTTTTTGCCCGTCCGAACAGTTGAACTTGACATTGGTTTCGACGGATAGTTATGTCAGTTGATACGACATCAAAATTGTTCTCGTGCTCTCGACGAAAGATAAGTATTAAAACTATGGCTGCTTTTTTAATTATTGATGAAGCTTTACAGGAAGAGCGGAGGCAACGTCGATTTAATTTAAGACAAAACTTTAGGTTGGCGAGTATTCCCGACGTTGAGTTCATAGGGAACTATAGGCTCTCTCGGGAATTATTCGAAGACTGTGCGGATTTGATTCCTCTTTTGCCTCAACACATACGCCGAAGTGGTGTTGATCCAAGAATGAAGGTAAGGACTTATTAAATATTCTGTAACTTATTGAGTTGTTGTATTACCAATCCGTCCCATGAATTTCCTGTGGTTTTTGTTTGCTTTTCTAGATCCTCGCTGTTCTTAATTTTTATGCCCGAGGGAGCTACCAAGGTTCAGTGGGCCTTAGTAGTGATGTGCCAATGGCACAACAGATAGTGACACGCTGTCTGCGGCATGTCACAAATGCACTCAACAGCCCCTCGATATTACAAAAATATGTAAAGTTTCCACAGAATTTGGCTGAGAGGAACCGTATAAAAAGACAGTAAGTTTAAAATCTTATTCCATTTTTCTTCTAAAACAAATCTAGGTATTTTTCTAAGCCTTAATTGCTTAAAACGGAAACATGCCATTTGGTCAATGACTATGCTTTGAAGAGTGTTTATACCTAAACTTAAAGTGTGTGCAAAAAAATAGATAGTATCATTTTAAATTTTAATAAACTATATGTTCACAGATTTTATGACAAATATGGCCTGCCAGGTGTAGTCGGCTGCATTGACTGCACGCATATGGTAATGGTAAAACCAAGTGAACATGAGGAGCGTTTCTTTAACAGGAAACATTTTCACTCCTTAAATGTTCAAGCTGTAAGTACCTATGTTATTATGTAAAAAGATATTCTAAATTACACAGGTAAAGATAAAGTAAAATACATTCACTTTTATAACTTTACTTTCACTTTTTTTATGGTATGTTTTACAGATATGTGATTCAGAATGCACAATTTTAAATGTTGATGCGTCCTATGGTGGAGGGACCCACGATTCTTTCATTTGGTCGCACCATGAAATTAAAGCTCACCTGGAGAGTCTACAACTGGAGACAGTATGTCTATTGGGTATGTTATAAAATCTATCATATTTTTTTTTATGCTAGCTTCAATTGGATTTTTTATAAAAGTTAAAACGATAAGAGTTCAAGGTGTTGCCTGTGGCAGATTTATTATGCAGCGATTGTTTACTAACAATGTTTGTTACAGGGGATTCTGGTTACCCACTTCGGAAATTCATGATGACCCCCATAGAAAATGCTGTCGAAGACTCTCCAGAAGGAAGATACAATTATAGTCAAAAACGTGCTCGCTCCACTATAGAGCGTACATTTGGAATTTTAAAAGGCCGATGGAGATGCCTCTTAGCAGCAAGAGTGCTGCATTATGCACCGATCACAGCAGGTATTTGTCACAATATATGCTATAGCTATGTTTTTCTTATATCGCAATGAACTGTTGAACAGTATATTTTTCATCAATTTCAGAGCACATTACATTTTTTCAGCGAGGAAGACCTGCAATTTGAGCGCAATAGACAGGGAGATGTGTCTGCCTCTACGGCGATGTCTTCTCATCTAGCTCTTCAGCAAGGGCAAAGAGCGAGAGACACATTAGTGCAATTGCTGGAAAGAAATAGGTACTTATGCAGTCTTACAAGAAAACTTTCCAAATAAAACATGTCAATAAATGCATAGGGTATTTGTATTTATATTATTGACTAGCTTCCGCCCGCGACTCCGTCCGCGCGGATGTCGGTCTTCGCGTGGATGGTTTATTTCTCCATTTTGAGTAACTCTGACAATGACATCTTATAAATATCTATTGGACCCAAATACGGCTAAGCCTATAATAATTAAGGAGATCCCTCTATTGAGCTACTGCTGTTGAGCTCGCGTTCTGTAGTAAGTATTTTTTTCATAGTAATTCCGACCTTGATAAGTAGCATGTAGCAGTAAATTACTGACAGTGACGAAAAGTTTGCAATAATAAAAAAGAGGATGAAATTGAAAGACCACCAAAAAAAAACAATCGTTACCCTAAACAGCCTCATCCAAAAAAAATATAATTTGTACTAATAAGTGAAACCTGTACCAAAATATTTCGGGCTATTTAAGTCATGCCTGCACTACAAAAACTTTTCATAACCCAAAAAGGCCACACGTGCACCAAATTTTAACTGCCAAAGTTTTGTGGCATTACTACCCAAATATATCACTACGTTTGCCATAAAATGTATGCAAATAACCAAGTATTTATTATATTGATGGCAAATTAGTTGAGTCTCGCGGCAGATTTTAAAATGATTATAACTACACAAAATAATTGTATTTTATGTTTATGAAGACTGATTTATTCGTTAAGATTTTAAAACAATTGTTACCATACAAAGGAGTGTGATGTTATGTTATTTGAAGACTGATTCTTCATTAATATTTTTAAATAATTATGACTATACAAATGACTGTTTTAATGTTGGTTGTTTGAAGACTCATTTATCACTAAGATTAAATTTTTGGAAGATCCACTCTTCATTAAAATTTTAAAATTACACTAAGGACTGCCTTATTAAGTTTTAAGTTTATTTGTATGTAGAAATAAAACATGTGGTTTATAAACAATTTTTTTTTGTGGCCGGTATTTTATTGAAAGCTCTAAGAAGCTCAGCCTTTAGTAAACATTTTACGGTAGAATCGGTGAACCTTTAGAACTTCATTTATATTTTTTGGGTAAACAATGATTTTTGTATATTAATTTACTTAATTAGGATAAAATTGTGTAACATATTTGGACGAAATTTTTAAATAAAATTCGAGTACATATTTGGTGCATGCGTGACCTTTTTGGGTAGCTCAGCGATTATCCTGAAGATACTTGCCTTTTTTAGGATATCAGACTTTACGTTTATTGGTGATAATTTCATATTAAAATGGGGATTAAATTCTGGTAAGTACTTACGATTTTTTGGGCGTTATATTTCTTTATATCTGGTGATTGCTTAAACCTAAGCCATAAAAAAGTGATCGTGACAATGCGACAGAAAGTTAATTGAGAGCTTCAGCATACACAACATTGTTAGTGAGCTCGTCCGGAATATGAACATGAAGATTTCTTGGACTGCTCACACGGGAAAGAGCTACGTAAAGTTGCCCGTGTGAAAAACAACTCGCGGTAAGATCTAGGTACGCCAGCAACTCCTAGGGTCTGACCTTGAGCCTTATTTATTGTCATGGTGTAACACAAAGCTACAGGAAACTGTATTCTCTTAAATTGAAATGGAAAATTATCCACTGCGGGTAATGCAACGTGTGTTCGCGGTTCTACAGAACAACGTCTATGAATAAAACTGAAAAATAAGATTTTTTTTTTCTACGTATCTTTCCAGGATAAAAAGTATCCTATTTTATGCCCAGGATAATAAGGTATAATTATACCAAGTTTCATCGAAATCGAACCGTTAGTTTTCACGTGATGCCTGCATATACAGACAGACAGACAGACAGACAGACAGACAGACAAAAATTTTTTTAATCACATATTTGGGTTTGGTATCGATCCAGCAACACCCCCCGCTATTTATTTTTTCAATATTTTCAATGTACAGAATTGACCCTTCTACAGATTTATTATAAGTAATAGATTATTATTATTTTTTTTTTGCTTACAGGACTTAATGGATGTTAGGACTGGTGGAAGACTGATTGGATTTTTTTGGAATAAAACAATTAATTAACTTTAATAATTTATTTCATTTATTTTGCATCTTAAGATTTACCTAAGTTCAGGCTTTTACAGTATACATTTACAAACAAGTTTCATTGAGTTGGAAGACTAGAGACTCACAAGCAACAAAAGAAATGAGGAGCTCGGGAAATAAAGGTTGTAACATCATGAACAAAGTTAAATAAAGAATAATTAAACTTTCGACCGATAGGAAGTCTGTAGTAAGCGGGGGCTCTTAGTCTGAGTCATCCCACTGCTGGACAAAGGCCTCTCCTTCATGACTTTCAAAAATGTAAGCTAGCAATTTACTAACTGTTATTTATTAAGATGTTCCCGTACCAAGGTACAAAGCTCTACTATGGCAACCTTTATTTCACCAAGCACCTCATTTCTCCTGGTTTCAAGTATAAGCCTCTTTTCTTCCACCTCAACTATTCTGCTTCTTGCGTCAGCAGGGAAGTGTCGCCGAACACGTGAACGTCCACGACGAGAGTTTGATGCTGTAAACAAAAAATATTTTTTTGAGACTTAAGTAATTTTTTGAAACATGATTTACGTAATCTCTTTTCTACTGAACGATAACACTTACTTAATCGCTGATTTTGCATTGGCATCTCAGAGGTTGCCAATGCAACTCCATTCGGAGTCCACTGAGGCACTGGAGCAGGCTCCTGTGCCTCAGTGGATGTAGAGGCTTGCTCCTGGGAGAGTGGGTCGGCAGGTGTAGCAGCATGGGTGGGTGAGGTGGCTGCTGGCGCTGGATATCTTACAGGTGGAAGCTGTACAACAAAAACAGAATATCATTGAAGGATACATCAAAAAATATATAATTGTGTAGTTATCTGTAATTTATTATTATTTAATTTTCAAAAAGGCACGGTAAAGACTTAATTATAAATACCATATTGCTTGTAGTTTTTTACCATTGAAACAAACTTACTATCATAAATTATAAATGTAATTCTTACCAATGTAAAAGCTGGCACTCTTGCCTCGGTTTGCGGCTCTCCAAAACCCTCTCCCATTATTGATACTATCGTTAATTCGACTTGGGAGAGGGTTGGTGCTACCGATGGGCCTCCACCTGTAGCACTTGCTGACCTTCTGGCAGCTCCAGCAGCCTTTTTGCAAGATGTTTCTTGTCAGACCACACCTAAAATTTGAATATTTGGTTAATTTTATGATGTTATATAAAAACCGCTATACCCGTAAGTACTCCTACAGATAAGTATTCGGAGGATGACTGATTATCATTGTATTCACTTTACTGATGACAAGGGCTTTAAATCATATTAATATTGACGAGTAATGTATTAAACTCACCCTTTGCCACTGCTCGACGGACTTACTGCAACCTCCCATTGAGTTAATGCAGCTGCACAGGTTTTCCCAAAGCCGTTTTGAACGGATTCTCCCGTCGGCACCCCTCAATAACCCGCGAGCCAATTCGTTGTTCTCACCCATAAAATTGAGAAGGGCCTCAATTTGCTCGTGTGTTGCTGCAGCGGTTGGGGGCATTTTAAAAAATTAACTATAAAGCTAAGAAAATAATGGAAAATTTTAAAACTTCCCGGCTAGCAATTTAACATTTCATTTGAAAACACAGATAACTATAAACAAAATCAGGAAAATGTCACAGACTAAGAAGACAAAATGTCCTTCAAAAAGTAAACAGGCAAAGGTATCAACAGGATGATGCCGGTTTCCGCACAAAAATGGCAAAAATAATTCAATTCTATATTTAAAAACATAATAAAAAGGATATTTTTTTAAATGTGGTAATTTTATAACGACAAAAGTATTAATTTTTGTTTAATAAGCTAGAAAACCACAAAATAAGTAAACCGGTAATCGACCGGTAAAATAGGGCAACTCTATCGCCATGCGTCCTTCGTTCACGAATATTGTCTATGATTCCGTTTGAAACTGATGAATCCGAAATCGTTAGGGAGTAGGGTTTCTTCCGACGTATCGGACTACTGTCGGACGGGCTTGTTGCTTCGTTAACGGACTTAGGGAGTAGACCCCCTGGATCTAACGGAGTCCTCTATTCAAATTAGGACAACAGGATTGGTAGAGTCTGTGTGGTGCCGGACTTAAAGAATACCACCACCCCTTACTTCCCGTGGGTGTCGTAAAAGGCGACTAAGGATCGTACCGGAGAATGGGCAGCAGCGTTCTCTAATATTCCACCACCATACCATACTGCGATCGCCAACCCGCCTGCCAAGCGTGGCGATTATGGCAAACCCTCCCAAAATTGGGGGAGGCCTGTGTCCAGCAGTGGACGTCTATCGGCTGAAACGACGACGACGATTGGTAGAGCGGTGCAGCATCAGTGAATGTATGGATTGAACCCTCCACAAATGACAACATTCTTTTGAAAAATGTTGTCGCTTGGAAATTACTATTTCCAAGCGACAACATTTTTGACTTTGTTTGTGGAGGTCTCTATCGCTCTGAAAATAGTCGTGTCTATATAACCGTGTTCCCATGTTCGAGTTTTCGCTGTATCAGAAATAATTTAGCTTTATGTTGTACAAAGCGAGTAGAGGTTGTCAGTAGGGTAGTTGTCGAACCACCAGAAATCTCTGTGGCGATTGATGGCGACTTCGATGAGAATCTTATTTGTGTCGGTGATACGGTGCCAGAAGACGTGAAGCAGAGGTTATTCGAGTTGCTCAGAAAATATCATCGTTGCTTCGCACCCTCTCTTAGCGACCTAGGTTGTACCAACGCGACCGAAATTAATTTAGAGTTAAATAGTGAACGCCCTGTCGTCTATCGCCCATACAGGTTGTCGCATCATGAACTTAAGAAGGTACGGGCAATGGTGAAGGAGATTCTGTATGCAGGGATAGTAAGAGAGTCGATCTCAGGTTACGCTAGTCCAATTCTACTTGTACGCTAAAAAGGATGGGTCGTTTCAAATGTGTACCGATTACTGTATGCTTAATTCTATCATGATGAAAGAGCGCTATTGCCCATCCACGGACCAACCGCGGCAAGCGCAGCTTAACATGATCGATCGACCCCTGCGGCTGTTATTACTTAGTCACGAGCCTCTCAATTCATCATCAACATAAATATTTAGTGTACAACTGTACCTAAAAGTGTATCTAAGAAGAATAACTGTTCAGGATTTTAAAAAGATGATTTCCAAAAGTGTCTCTACAAGGAAAATGTATCTACGAGGAATAATTCCTTAGCCGGACCTTTTCTCCTTAGTTCATAATTCGCTTGTCACATGAAAATTGTTCAATCAAAAGGCACTAGATCCAAATTATCGATTTATTGTTCTTTTGTACGCATTATTTTAAGAATTTAATTTTATTGTCGATTGAAAATGTTAACATGAGATATTAACTTAAAACATTTATACATCACTAGCTTCTGCCCGCGACTTCGACCGCGTGAAATTCGTACTTTCCTCGAAAAGTTTATTTAGATAAATAAGTATTCGGGCCAATTTTTAAGTTTATAGATCAAAGGGTTTTTGTATTTTTCAAATAAACTGTATCCTCGCTTTTCACCCCCACAGGGGTGGAATTTTGAAAAATCGTTTGGAATGTGTTCATCATCATCATCATCATCATACCCATTTTCGAGTTAATGGAAGCAAGCAAAAAAATCCAACCCTTAAACTTTATAACCCTTTGTAGGTCGATTTTTGATAAACCCTAAAACACACTTTTTATTTTTAACCGACTTCAAAAAAAGGAGGAGGTTCTCAGTTCGTCAGAGTATTTTTTTTTAAATTATGTTCCCGATTACTCGAGGCGGCTAGACCGATTTGAAAAAATATTTTTTTGTTTGAAAGGGTTAACTTTCCAGGTGGTCCCATGGTCCATTGTGATGGTGGATCTGATGATGGGATCCTAGAGAAATCGAAGGAACTCTTCAAATATTATAGGCACATCTATAGCGATTTGGGTATTTTGTATAGTGACTCGTGCATTTGCTCTCGAAAAGCACTATTTGGTGAAGTGGAACTGATGATGAAGACCACAGATGGCGACCGGAACTACTCAATAATAAGTATTTCACGGGTTGCGATTCGATTACTTTAACATGTTTGCTAAGCAATTTATGCTCGTCACAATGCGAATAGTGAAATGGAGCTGACGGTGAAATACCAGGAGGAGAACTCCTCAACAATTAATGTCCCTGCATCGGGAAAAGCAATATTTTGGTAAAGGCGATGAGCAAGTTGACATTAGGCTATTGTAACTTGGATAAATTATAAACAGACCCATTAAAAAGCGAGAAATAAAAACCTTTTAACAAAAAAAAACCGACTTCCAAAAAAAACACTACAAAGTGAAAAATAACTTTAATTTCGGAAGTCTGTGGCAAAAAACTAATCCAGATCCAAAGACATCGACTTCCGAAATTAAAGTTATTTTAAACTTTATACTTAGTGTTTTTTTTTTTTGAAGTATATAAAGTTTATAAACCAAATAAATAAGATTTAACATATAAACTGTATCCCCTCTTTTTATCCCCACATAGGGATGAAATTCAGAAAAATTGTCTAGGATGTTTCTATGACTTGACTTAAGGATTATACATACCAATTTTCCAGTTAATCAAGCCACGTAATAAAATACTCCCCTGTGAAATTGACTACCCCTCTTCACCCCGTTAGGGGTGGATTATCGAAAAACCCTGATAAGGTACTTGCACTCATTAAGGACCACCTTTATTAGAATACTTATAACTTTAAAATTTATAGAATTACACAAAGTAACACTAATAAGCTATAAATAAAATTTAGTGTAGATCTATAATTTTGACAAAAATACGCAGTTTGCATTGTTAAACTGGCAAAAAAATAGTTTAAAAAAAGTTTATGTTAGGCTAAATTAAGCACCTATGCTCCTATTAAGGACCGTACTAAAATGTAACATATTTTGATTATTTTGTAAAATATTTCTTTTAATCTAACGTATTCAATTGTATTAACTAATTAATTGTTATATTATTAGCAAATATTTAACTTTGACCAAAAAATTTAAGGTGGGCCTTAATATGTATATTAAAGTAAAAATTAAGAATAAAACTAATTTTATTTCAGTAATCAACATTATATATTTTTTTTTTAGTAAATAATTACGCTTTCTTCAGTCATTAATTACAGCATTTTAAGGAAAATCAGTTTTAATTTCACGTACGATACTGTGATGGGCCGTATTAGGAGTACTAAAATATATTAGTAAGTTTTTGTTCTTAATTATGTTAAAACGAAACATGATAATAAAACAAAATCAAAATAATCAAATAAAACACTAAAATAATCAAATAAAACAATTAAATAAAATCAAAATCATCAAATAAAACAAAATCAAAATAATCAAATAAAAACAACGTCGCAAACCGCTAATTAAAAATATTATATACAAAACACTAATTAAAAATATTATACACAAAAAGAACACCCAATATCATCAGTATCTTCTTTCGTCAAGCCAACACATTCTTCGTGGAACCATATGCGGCAGTTTTTACACTGTCGCATATCGGCGATTTTGTCAGCATTGCATGCATGACAACACCAAGATTCTACCTTGTCTTGGTTTGTAGCACCCTTTCCTTCCTTTCTATCTTTTTGTTTAATTTTGGCTTGCACCTTACTCTTTTATTTTTGTTTTTCATTAAGTTTCTTTGGCATATGTTTAACCCTAACGTACTCGTTCGTCTCCCTTTCAATCAGCGACATGATTGGCTGGTCCCAGATCTTCAAGAAGACATCTACAGGACTCCGGATCTCCGACATTGGGAATGTAGGACCCGAAGTTCCTGTACTCTCTTCTCGAACACCCGTGAACGCAACCATATCAGATCGCCAATCGAAAGAGATACGACCGATAGGGAGTGTAGCACGCATCGCAATGTCATTATGTCTGTCCATCTGTTCTATATTGATCAAAATTGCCGGGTCAACGTCCTCAAGCACTGCTGGACTATCGGTAGCGAGAGTTGGCAGTCTTAGTTTCTGGTACTCCTGGCAGAAACCCGACGTGCAGCTCCTTCGCTAATTTGAGGCGTTTGTAGGATTGTTGCCAATCTGCCGGCTGGTCGGCAGCAACCCTACGGGACTTGGCCTGCACCTTCTTCTGCTTCAATGCTTCATGTCTGTAATAAGTAAAAGTTACACATAAATATTTATATTAAATACACACATCAAAAGTGTCTAGGGATCAACATATATTTTTGCAATAACTTTTCTCCTGATTGATATTAATTAAAATTTTCTTTAAGGATTCATCAAATAAAGTGTTTTCGTTTGTCACAGTAACGATAAACCAAGTCACCTTTGCATTAATAAAGAAATTTGCCATTTTCCTAATAAAGGGATTTTTGACATTTGAACCACTAACACAAAAGTTCGAAAAAAAGACTGAAATAACAGTTTTCTTTAAAATTTTATTGGGTAACTTAAACAATTAATAATCCGTGTTTCTACCGCGAACACTAACAACACAAGAACATCGGTTTGGCATACTCAAAATGAGTTCATCCAAATCACGCTGTGGAATGGCCGCCCATGTTCGTTGCAACAACAAAAAAAGGTCTTCTTGCGACTGGATACCCTCCATATTCGGCAGAGCTCTTCTCTGTAGCATATCCCATGCATGCTCAATCGGGTTCAAGTCTGGCGACTGAGCAGGCCAGGGCAGGACATTGATGTTAGCTGCGGCGAGAGTCTGTCTTACAACTCTTGCGGTGTGCGGTCGTGCATTATCATGCATTAACTGAAATAAGGGACCGATTTGCACTTGTAGAGGAACGATGACGTCTGATACAATCGTCTCAGCATAAATTTGAGCGTTGAGGTTGCCTCTGATCCAAATCAACTCAGTTCTTCCGCCGATCCAAATACCCGCCCATACCATGATGGTTCCACCACTATAAGGATGGACTTCCTGGCAGGATTTTAATCGCTGTTGGCGTCCAGGGGTTCTCCAGTGTCGTATACGTCTTGTATCCGGTCTCATACCAAAACGAGACTCATCAGAAAAGCACACGAAACGCCATTGTTCTTCTGCCCAATTTCTGTGTTCAAGAGCCCATTGATATCGAATCCTACGATTGTGCATTGCTATAGGTGGTACCCGTAGCGGTCTTCGGGAATGAAGGTTCACTTCATGCAAGTGGTTTCTGACTGTTTGGTCGCTAATTAAGTTCCCTGAAGAGTGATGAAGCCTCACGGCTAACATCATGGCGGTTATTGTTGGAGCTCTTCGAGTTAAGATTTGAATGTATCGGTCTTGTCTCCGTGTGGTGCAGCGATACCGTCCTCCATGGCGCTCAGCCACGGTACCAGTGCTTCGGTAACGTGTCCAAAGTCGACTGATAACACTCTGACTTGTATTCAGAGCTAAAGCCACAGTACGTTGCCGGGAACCAGCTTCTATCATTCCCACGGCTCTGAGCATTTCTTCCCTGCTTAAATGACGTCGCCGCTCCATAATAACGTTGGTTTTAATCAGTAGTAGGGAAACAGTAGCACTAATAATGTCTTCAATGCGTTGTATGTTTTTATAGGGAAAATATTGACAGCTGATTTTCATCTTTTACTCGAATTTGATTCACAGTTCCTGATTCAAATTATGAAATGCACCAAAAAGGATCCATATAAATTTATAAAATCATAAATTTATTACAAAGCCACATCTCAATCTCAAGAAATCCGCATAAAAATGCTTGATCCCTAGATACTTTTGATGTGTGTATATAATGTTGAAACACAAAATCACTTTGTTCAAACTACCCATTAATATACATACTCCAGTTCGACGCGCGTCAGCAGACGGGACGGTCCTGGCGTTGGCGTTGGCTCTGGCAAAGACGGTGGCGATGGCGCTGGCTCTGGCGCAACCTGAAATATATATATTTTTTACTACATTGCGTGATTAATATGTATATCCATGCCAAATTATAGTTTTCTAGTCTAGATGGACGGGCAAGGCGAAATTAAAAGGGTTCTTTGTTGACTACGGAACCCTAAAAAACCAATTTGAGTTAACGAAAAAAAAAACAGTAGGTATTAATTACGGGACATCCTGTATACTATACCTCTCTTCAAATAAGCAGCACCCGCGCCCTCGCCCTCGCCCTCGCGGGCGCCCGCGTCGCCCTGCCGCGCTTCCCATTCCACCCCGTCCTTCAAGATTTTCCATAATTGCTAAATAAAAAGCACAAAAAAAATATAGAAAAAAAAACTGGCCAAGTGCGAGTCGGACTCGCACACGAAGGGTTCCGTACCACAAGGCAAAAACGCCGAAAAAAACATGTTTGTTGTATGGGAGCCCCCCTTAAATATTTATTTTATGTTAATTTTATTATTTATTATTAAAGTTAAAATACAACTGAGTATTTTGTGAATATTTCAAGGGCCTACCTATTACCATTTTTGATATCGAGCAAAAAAGGGCAAAAAAATCGCGTTTGTTGTATGGGAGCCCCCCTTAAATATTTATTTTATTTTGTTTTTAGTATTTGTTGTTATAGCGGCAACAGAAATACATCATCTGTGAAAATTTCAACTGTCTAGCTATCGTGGTTCTTGAGATACAGCCTGGTGACAGACAGACAGACAGACGGACAGAAGGACAGACGGACAGACAGCGAAGTCTTAGTAATAGGGTCCCGTTTTTACCCTTTGGGTACGGAACCCTAAAAAAAAGACCCAAAAAAAGAAATATTAAAAAATGTCCATTTTTAGGGTTCCGTACCTAAAGGGTAAAAAACTGGCCAAGTGCGAGTCGGACTCGCACACGAAGGGTTCCGTACCACAAGGCAAAAACGCCGAAAAAAACATGTTTGTTGTATGGGAGTCCCCCTTAAATATTTATTTTATTTTATTATTATTATTTATTATTAATGTTAAAATACAACTGAGTATTTCGTGAATATTTCAAGTGCCTACCTGTTGCCATTTTTGATATCGAGCAAAAAAGGGCAAAAAAATCGCGTTTGTTGTATGGCAGCCCCCCTTAAATATTTATTTTGTTTTGTTTTTATGTATTTCTGTTGCCGCTATAACAACAAATACTAAAAACAAAATAAAATTAATATTTAAGGGGGGCTCCCATACAACAAACGCGATTTATTTTCCCTTTTTTGCTCGATATCAAAAATGGCAACAGGTAGGCACTTGAAATATTCACAAAATACTCAGTTGTATTTTAACTTTAATAATAAATAATAAAATTAAAATAAAATAAATATTTAAGGGGGGCTCCCATACAACAAACATGTTTTTTTCGGCGTTTTTGCGTTATGGTACGGAACCCTTCGTGTGCGAGTCCGACCCGCACTTGGCCAGTTTTTATTTGTTGTTCATTATCCTGGCAATATTTTAGCTTATCTTTAAAAACCTACCTAGATTTACACATATTTGTGTAAATGCACCCCGATGTGGGTTTGTTATGCAACAACCACGTCTGATAATGCATGCGAGCCTCCCTGTGAGCGTCACGTACATGCAGATTCCAACCAGTCACATATTTTCTATTACAACGCAGGTTACCAGAACCTTTATACGAAATATCAGCTCCTTCTTTCAAAATACTTATAACTGTGTCATACATCTCATCTAGTATCAGAGCACATTCCATGCGAACAATAACGAAATTCCGTAGGAAAATCTATTAATCTTAATTATTAAATTTATGTTACACTCAACAATCAAAGGAATGTGGTCCGACGAGTAAACATCATAAAAAACAGCTGCTTTCATTACTAATTGTCTCGCTGCACTACTACTCACCACACAATGATCTAACCAGCGCACCATTAGCTGTGCTTTTAAATGTATAAGTATCACTCGGTAACAATTCCATGTCCACACACGACCATGATTGCTCCGTACACACTGTTGACAGTTCACTAGAAAAACGTTCGCCCGGGTGAGCATTAAAGTCTCCCAATATAAACACCGTCTCCGTATCACTATTTTCAGTAATCGCAATAATCTCACTCAAACATGTAGTAAATTCTATTATATTATCACTCGAGTCAGTAGGCATATAAACTGAGAAAATTAACATAGATCGGTCCGTGTGATCAATTCTAATAGCAACTAAACGATCGCTATTACACGACAATACTGACACATTTGAGAAATCCGACTTCCTCCACAACAGGGCAACTCCTCCGTAGGGTCTGCCTACGAGTACTCCGGCAGACGTATCGACAGCAGATTTTCCCGTATACGCGAAGTCATCGTGCAATGTGCCTAAGTAGGCTAGATCATGAGGTAACAGCCAGGTTTCCTGCAGCGCGATGACGTCAGCCACTCCGCATAACCTTCTCACACAATCAGCTGACCGAGTGATATTTTTACAATTAAACGTCGCTAGGTATGTTTTCTTTATTTCCGTACCCATTATTTTGAGATTCACTTCTATTCAAAATCCTGTTGTCTATCGTATTCTTGAAATGTATAAATCTTCTGAAAGCAATACCCTCTGGCTACAAGTTGTCATCTAAACACGTATTTATTTTGTGCTTAGGAACAAATAACTTGAATGCGTTATATTGTCTATCAGCCTTCATATTATTTTTTTCAAAGTCACCACCTCGTTAACTTTACTTTGTATATAGTCACATATATCCTCCTCTGTAGTTTCTTTATTTACATATGATATAAACAAAGGTATTTTCATATCTGCTGCACGAAACTTCATTGGTACATTTGACACAGCCTTCCCTGTCAAACCAGTAAAACGATTTCTAGACTTTGATTTCTGCACCAGTGTCCAACCTTCCTCTCTTTTATTTTCTTTCCACTTGCCATTGTTTACAATCTCTGCCATTGTCAGCTGTTTCTCTGCGATCGCTAAACCGGTCGGGCGCTGTGGGGCGGGCAAATCAGGTATCAATCCATCACTTGCGGCACAAAATACAGATAGTACAACACATTTAATAAACCTAAATGGCTATCAAATGGCGTTAAATTGTGCAGTAAGAAAAAAAGAAAACTCCTATGGCAATTTAGATTGAATCCTAATCAAGAAAATAAAAAGAAATTTGCTACTTATTCTAAACTGTATAATAAAATTATTAGTCTAACGCAGAAAGCACAGAATATCTACAAAATACAACAATCAAAAAATAAATCGAAGACTACATGGCAAATAATTAATCAGTCAAACAACAATATCCCTAAACAGCAAATTGAAAAAATAAGAGTTGGTAATCGAACTATCCACAAACCGTTAGATATCGCTAATGCTTTTAATGACTTTTTTGTTGACAAAATTTGTCCAAAATTAGATGCTGAATACAAACCTAAAGCATCAATTAAATCAAGAAGTCCTAAATCAATGTTTATGGCACCTAGCACACCACACGACATACATAAAATAATAATGTCATTAAAAAACACTGGTAGTGTAGGTTTTGATGGGATCGCCACTAAGATATTAAAGTCAGTGTCAATTGAGATATGCAATCATCTAAGTCACTTAATCAATCTTAGTCTAAGTACGGGTATATACCCAGAAGCATTAAAAATATCTATAATTAAGCCTTTATTCAAGAAAGAAGATAAGGAATTGATGGAATATTATAGACCCATTTCACTCTTACCAGTCATCTCAAAAGTATTTGAAAAGTACATCTACAAACAGTTAATTAGCTTTATTGAAAAGAATAATATATTATGTGAAGAACAAAAAGGATTTAGGCAGCATAGAACCATTGAGATGGCAATTTACGATTTTTTGTTTCCGATAATTAGAAGTGTGGGTAAACGATCCCCCATATGTGCCATATTTTGTGACATGACGCAGGCTTTTGATTACGTCCATTATAATACATTGTTAAGTAAATTGGAAGCCTACGGCATAAGAGGTAACGTGCTCGAACTTTTGAAATCGTATTTGGAAAACAGAACGCAGATAACCGAGATTAGTCGCATTAATGTAATAAATAAACATGAAGAGGTATCACGATCACGAGAGCGTAAAATTAAATTCGGTGTTCCACAAGGAAGCGTTGTGGGCCCGTTTGGATTTATATTATACGTTAATGATATGCCCACGTCCATTGAACACCCTTTAACTATGTTTGCTGATGATAGCACCATTACAATCCCTTGTAAAAACGCAAATACATATGAAACGGACATAAATAATTCTCTTAATAATTTAATTAAATGGCTAGATAAAAATAATTTGAATATAAATTTAAGTAAGACTAAGATAATGCACTTCAGACAACGTATGCCTGGTGTGCCTAACCTTCATATACATCACAAAACTGACGATATTGATGAAGTAACTGATACCAAATTTTTGGGATTACAAATAGACTGCAGTTTAAATTGGAAAGCACATATAGGCGTATTGTGTAAAAAATTGAGTTCGTCGGCATATGCTTTATATAGGTTATCATCTATAGTCGATACCAAAGCACTTCTTGCGGCTTACTACGGCATAGCTCACTTGCGCTACGGTGTCATTTTCTGGGCAAATTCCACCGATAAAGAGATAGCATTTAAGGCTCAAAAAAGATGTCTCCGGTCAATGTTTAAATTAAAAACCACTGACAGTTGCAAGCCATATTTTAAGCAGTACAACATTTTGACACTTCCCTGTATTTATATTCTCGAAGTAGCTGTGTTTGTAAAGAATAATCCAAATCGTTTCGAACGTTTGGCCGATGTATTTCCAAGAAATAGGCGAGACAATACAAAATTAAATCAGGTATCGTGTCAGACAGCTATGATGCGCAAAAGTATTTACAACATGGCCCCGATTGTTTATAATAAATTGCCACGTGCTTGGAAAGAATTGAAAACGGTGCAATTCAAAAGTAGACTTCGAAAATTATTAATAGATAAAACGTACTACAGTGTCACTGAGTTCTTAACGGACAAAACTTTTTCTGAATACCGGTAATTTTTAATTAAATAAATATTAATTTAGTTAAGGAATGTTACATATTATCTAGGACCTGGAATTTTAATGTATGTTTGTTTATTTATGTTCGATCACGATTTTTATTATAATTATAAGTACTGTTAATGACAATTTAAATTTTTAATCATTTTATTTAATGTAGATATATTGTTATAATTAAGTTAATGTTTTAATGACAATTTGAATTTTGACTACGATTTTTATCCTTATTTATACTGTTAATGACAATTTAAATTTTTAATCATTTTATTTATTGTAGGTATATTGTTATAATTAAGTTAATGTTTCAATGACAATTTGAATTTTAATAATTTTATTTATTGAATGTATTAATTAATTTAATGTTTTAATGAGAATTTTAATTTTTATCAATTTTGTATAATGAAAATGTTTGCATGCCGAATGGTGAAATATGGCAGAACTCTGATTTAAACCTTCTACTATCTACTTATGTATTACCCATATTTGCAAATAAATGCTATTCTATTCTATTCTACAGAAGTCAATCACATGTATGTATTTCACTTTTCATACCTACGCTCGGCGGACGCGCTAGGGTCGTCAACTTTGACTTATGCACAAAAAACTATCGTGGTAGTGGCACTCGTATCTAGTTGTTTGATTTATTGTTGAGCTTATTCTTCAATATTAAAATAAAACAATAAACATAATATTACAATACAAAAAGTTTACAGAACAAAAACATATAAAATTTTACATTTGTCAATTTTCACTATCGAAAATCCCTAATAACTTCAAAACGGATTACCCTATTTACACAATTCATTTTGCCCTATCCGTTTTAGACCTAAACCTAACAAATGACACAATATCTATACAAACAAAAATCATGTTTTCAACTTACGTAATAGTTGGTGGCGTGACCTTAGAAAATAATTACTTCGTTTATACTGATTCAAAATAGGAAACTATAGTATAAATCGAGCTTAGATAGTCATTTTTTTGTTGCTCCATTTCTGCACTTCACAAACGCGTGTCTCACGCGAATGCCACGTACGCTCGCACTAGGGTTGCCAACATTTCTTCGACGAAATATAGTATTTTTCAAACTAAGCTATAAAAAAATATAGTATTTATGGAAAAAGCAAAAAATAGACAAAGATATATTTGTTACTTATTTATTTTTATAAAAACTATATTTGTTTGCACTTCTTGCATTCTTTAACAATTTTTTATCTAAAATAAAAGTGTCTATAGGCTTTTTCACATTCAATTTGTAAATTTATGAAAATTAAGAGCCCCCGCAGACCACAGACTTTTTATCGGCCGATAGTTTGGTCGGGTTGGCCTGCTAGTACGCACACCGAGCCAACTAAACAGTTCAGTCGGTGATGAGTGCGCAAACTATCCAACAGTCTGCCGACTATTCTATATTTGCTAGTTTCTAACCAACTGGTAAAAAGAGTGGTCGCACCGCACAATGAAAATTAATAAAACATTGCATAGAATTGTTATTATTGCTCTCATACACCGGAGGAGGAAAATTAAAAAGAGAGCCCGAGAGTATTGGGTGCATCCTATCTTTAGTGATAGATTATTAAATGGAAAATTTTACACTATGCATTCCAAATTACTCGATTACCCGAAAAAATTTTTCGCCTTTTATCGAATGAGCATAACTAGCTTCAACCAACTTGTCAAATTAATTGGATCAGGAATAGCGAAGGAGGATACAAATTTAAGACTATCTATACCTGTGGAGGAGAGATTGAGCGTTACGATAAGGTAAGATAAACCACAAAACATACTTTTATTTTTTTATTATAATTCAAATGCCAAGTTTACAAGTCATATATTTGGGAATCTTCTGAAAAATTTGAATAATATGACTGGGCTGACATGTTGGAATCAGCTGGTGATGAAACATTTTGAATGGTTGTTTGTGGTAAAGTGGGGGATGGTGTAGAACCGGATGTATAAGCCTGTGATTGTTGTTGTAGCGGCAAGAAAGTGGGGGATGGTGTAGAACCGGATGCATAAGCCTGTAATTGTTGTTGTGGCGGCACAAGATGTTAGTCCCTCGTTGGTAAACAGGAAAAGAGTTCATGGGTTGTTGCAGTATGGTGTATGTTGGTTGAGAATGAGGCTGAACACGCCTACCAAGTCTTATCTGTTTAAATACCTTAAGAATACTAATCTTAGCATCGAGTTTTTCATCTGCGGTTAAATTTTTGAGTGATGGGACAAGAGACAATGCAAAGTTTACATCTTCATCAACATTAGTCTCATTTAATGCTTTTAATATTGCTTCGTCCAAATCCGTATTCTTCGAAACACGAGTTTTCTTCTGGCGAGGAGGTGCGGAAGCGGATGGAGCAGTTACTTCATCATCTTCCTCATTTTCTGTAGTATCCTGGGCCAGGTTCAGGTTACCTTCCGTTTGACGATTTTCCATGCATGGAAGTAAAAATAATAATTGTTCAAAGTATACGTATTTACGCCTCTTGACCGAAGCCTGCCCCGACTTTGTGTTCTTTTGTGCATTTAATTCTCGGCGAAAGCAAGTCCGTAAATTGGCCCATTTTTTTTGTATATCGCGGCCTGAAAAGTAATAAAATATAATTAATTCATTACAGGTATCTGGCTACTGGAGCTAGTTTCAATTCATTGTCTTTTGATTATCTGATGGGAGCTTCTACAATACGAGATATTACAAAAAGTACATGTGAGCAAATATGGAATATGCTTCAACCGTTATATATGCCAACCAAACAAGAAGATGACTGGATTGAAATAGCAGACGAATTCTACAGTCGCACAAATTTTCCAAACATCATTGGACCGATCGATGGCAAACATATACGAATGATACAGCCAGAACATTCCGGTTCATCATATTTTAACTACAAAAAGTTCTTCTCCTGCGTTTTGATGGCTTGGACAGATGCCGATTATAAATTTGTGTACATTGATGTTGGTTCTTATGGAACAGCTAGTGATTCGGAAATATTTAAAACATCAGAAATGGGTAAACGGCTTTCCGAGAATCGACTAAATATTCCTTCTGGAAGGCAATTGCCTAATGATGATGTTGGAGATGTTATTCCATTCTCTGTCGTAGGCGATGAAGCGTTTGGACTTGGAAATCATATATTACGCCCTTATGCAAAAAGAAATTTAAACTACACCAAGCGAATTTTCAACTATAGACATACAAGAGCTCGACGCATGGTTGAATGTACTTTCGGGATTCTAGCTAACAAATGGCGCATTTTTCACCGTCCAATTGACGTAAATATTAATTTTTGTGTTAAAATTATTAAAGCTTGCTGTGTCCTACACAATTATGTACGAATCAAAGATGGAATACATTTTAAAGACACTCTCTACAGTTGTACCATGAATAACTTTAATACAAATGGAAATAACCGAGGAAGAAATAATATGAATAATGTGCGGCAATATATGTCGTCATACTTTATATCTAATGCAGGCTCAATTCCGTGTCAATATAATAAAGTGTAAGGTAAATAAATAAAAATGTATCGTACCTTGATTTGATTTTTCTTGGGCACTAAGCTCATTCCAATCAGGTACAACAGCTTCACAAACTTCCTCCCACAGTTTTTTCTTCACATTTACGTCAGAGTACTCTTTTAAGTTTTTTTTATAAAGTGCAGGGCGTTTTTCGACTTCCTCGATCAAAGTTACGATCGAAGATTCCGAAATAAGCGACTGAAAATTGGGCGACGCCATTTTACAAAACACGCGCGGCCGACCATTCGCTGTCAAAGCTCGGAGCGAACTGAACTATCAGCTTAGTCGGCCGACTAAAAAATCGTCATGTGTGCGCGTGTGGTAGGGAGCCAATACTGATTATACGGTCGGCCGATAGTTTGCCGACAGTTTAGTTTGAATTGAATCGGGAAGCCCATCAAACTTGTTTATCGGCTGATACCAAATCGTCATAGTGTGCGCACTTGCTTACATCTGCGTACTGATTAAGAGCCCGACCAAACTATCGGCCGATAAAAAGTCTGTGGTCTGCGGGGGCTCTAAAAGCTCATTTTTTATTAATGATATACTGCACCTGTTTCTTTCTTCTCGCCACTTCGAATTCATAACCGAAAATATCCTTTCTGTGAATGCCGAAGTGGCGGGAATAGAGAGCAGGAACGAAATTATTTTAAATAAATTTGGTAAGTTATTTTCTGTATTTTTTAAAATATGCTGCCATTTTTGGCCTGTACTTTTGTCAGTAAACTCACTACAATCTTTTACTTTTGCAAAGATTTCATTTAATAATGTTATTTCAGAGTAAAGGTCGTCCATGTCGATACTTAATTTTTCTTTTAAATTTAGAACTTCTAATATTGTCTCACAGTCATTAAACGAAACCTCCTGTTTTAAATTAAATTTTTGGATTTTGCATAACCAATTGCTTTCACCAAAATTAAACCATTTATTAAGATAGTCTAAACATTTATCAATAAATACCAAAAAATTCTTTTGAATTTCATAACTTTCTGTGGGGGATTTTGCTTCTAAAGCTTGCAACATTTTTTTGGTTTCATAACCAAAAAAAGTATCTTTTTTACGTTGTTCGAGCGCCGATTTTAAAGTTGACATAGTATTATACACATCTAAGACTGTGATATTCACTTCAAGTTGTTAAACAGCCTTATGAAAGTTATGTAAAAAATGGCTCGCAAAATGCAAAAAGATTTGAACTTTACAGTTTCCGTTAATTTCATTTATCTTCAAAATATTTTGAATATGTGTAGGGCACTCCTCCCCTAAACTGAAAAAATAATCACTCAAAGCCTTCCAGTTCAAAAGTATGTTATCCACACAAGGTAGCAATGAAAGTCACCTAGTACCAACATGTCGTTTCAACTCATGCCATTCACCTT
Organism: Mesoligia furuncula; assembly: GCA_916614155.1. Taxonomy (NCBI): domain Eukaryota; kingdom Metazoa; phylum Arthropoda; class Insecta; order Lepidoptera; family Noctuidae; genus Mesoligia; species Mesoligia furuncula. The sequence continues at coordinate 15,337,491 of OU744791.1, read as the reverse complement.
CAACAGCAGCAACAAATTTTTTAAGCTCTTCTCTACGGACTGCAGAAACGGAGAAATGGCTGTACACTTTTAAAATTATATTCTCAACATCAATTCTTAAAAAAATCATTGCTTGCTTGACTGTGTTGTGAACTATGTGTGCGTGACAATTGCCCTTCACCAAATTAGGAACTACTTGTTCAATATTTTTATAAAGAAAATGGTGAATACCAAAATTCGCGTTGGTGTTGTCTGCACTCAGACCAGACACTCTATCAAAGGAAAGGTTGTGGTGAGATAGTGAACTGATTATAGCATCAAACATTCCATTGGCAGATTCATCACAATTTTCATAGAAGTCTAATAACTTGTTTTGTATCCCATTCTCAATATCAAAATATTGTACAACTAGAGGAAATAGTTTTATATTTTTTCTATTACTTGCATCAGTTTGCAAACAAAAATATAAATTAGGGGCATTTAAATCATTCAGTAAAGTTTGTAAGGCATAAGGTCCTAAAACTTCGTTAACCAATGCTACCATTTTAGTGCGCCCTAATTTCATGTTCAAAGCGGTTTTAGAATCGATATATATGATTCTGTTTAGTTTTACAGTACAGTCCATACTGTTATAGGAAAGATTATGTTTTACAGTATGGTAGGTAAAAGCAAGTTCACTGGCTGTTATCTTGTCATCACAAGTATTTGCAAGAGGAGCAGAAGTGGAAGAGCCCAATGATCCAAAAAAGCTATCTAATGTAGAAGTTTTCTTGCAAAGTTCAGCTTTGAGTTTATGTTGCTTGGTTTCACCATGTGGTTTAATCTGCAATGAGTTATAAAAAAAAAACTTCTTAAGCACCCATTACCCATCATGCAAATCAAATCAGTTGATAATTTTATTGCATAAAAACAAAACAAAACAACAGACAAAAGAAGATGAAAAAAAACTCACCTGGTCAATACCACTTTTCCCGATAGAAAATGTTTTACATTATAGATATTTTGGGGATCGTTAGTAATCCAGTCATACACTCTTTCCCACTCAGGTTTATATTTTTGGAGTCTATTTTGTAGTTTTCGCTTTTTAATCGGCGTTAGCGGCGCATTTGAACTTGACTCACTTTCGTTATCGCTACCACTTTCCATAACTAATTTATTTAGGACTACAACTTCTCAAAAGAAAGAACAATCTAATTGAAAATAATTACCAAATTCAAAGCAGACCAATGGCGATGACCAAACATTTGTTTGACATTTGACTTTTGACATTGACAAGTTCGGAACGCAGAAAGATAGATGCGTTCGGATTATACACTATAGTCGAACCGGAGAAAGAGTCGTTTCCTATTGAGTGGTGGGGAACATAGGTTGTTATAAGAAATCTGTGTGGTGGGACGACGAATCATTTTTAAAATGTTGAAAATATAGTATTTTTGCGTACTATATATTTCTTCAACAGTATATAGTACGCAGACCCCAAATATAGTACAATACTATATATTATAGTACGGTTGGCAACCCTATAGCTCGCACTGCTCCCAACCCGTCTGAGATAACGTGTCCGTGAGCGGTGTCTATGTGTGCGTTGCTCGAGCGCACTTTGTATGTAGATTGACTTCTGTACTATCTGTATTTTGTGCTTGCGGTGCTAGGAAGCGGCACAGTACTCGAACGTTCATGACTCATACAACTGGGGCTTCGTTGACTCGTGGACGGTGCGCAGAGTGTATTACGAGATACATTCGACAACTCTGAGTTTTCAATATACGCTCCTCTTTTGATATTCACATTCAACTGGGTAACGGCGCCGGCGTCGAATTGCTTGTATTTAATCTCATGTTTTCGATCTGATCTTTAGTAACATAAGCACTTTTGATTGCGTTAACATCTGACCGCAGAACCAATAATTCCTTCAACACGATCCTCCGATCCTTCGTCACGTCTACTTATTCAAGCAAACTGGTGGCAATTTGTGAAGGTCTTGTGCCACAAAAACTGGGATTTGTTCGGGATCCATGGTTTTAAACACCGTAATCATGTCCTCTAGGTCTTTCTGCTTTTTGTTCTTACGCCTCGACACGAGTTTTTGGCTTGTCTTCGTAGTAACAAACAATAACTTTTTTGCCTCATCAATATCTTCCTCAGAAAAAGCCGATGAGCATATCTTTATTAAACTTTCGTTGTCCACTACATCATACCTATTTCGTATGAAGGGAAGAACCTCCGAGATAACAACATTACAACTCGTACACTTGAATGTAGTGACATTGTTTACAGATATTTTTAAACGCACAAATCGGCGACCGCTCAGTAGTGCGCGCGTGCGTTGACTGATTATGTTATGGGCCCAGTTTTAAAATAAAATTTAACGAAAAGTACTGTGCGGTTTTGTAATAAAATTACGTTGAACTATATCGCTAACATACCTAAGTTGAAAGGTCATGAGAACTATGAGGAATGGTGTTTTGCGGTGCAAAATGTGCTTGTGTTAGCATCCGCCATTACGGAGAGGTAACCGATTTCGCCTACAACAGCTCAAATTACAGAAGATGCTAAAGCAAAGGCGAAACTAGTATTAACCATCGATCCATCTAAAGCCTCCTCTACACGTCGTCAGATGCATCAGCAGATGGCCATCTGTGAATACCTTCGCCGACGTGTAGACGGGGTAATTTGCTGGTCTGTGGTAGGTATTTGACGTCGGCAGAGGTTAAATACCTACCACAGACTAGCAAATTACCCCGTCTACACATCGGCGGAGGCATTTCGATATTAAGATCCAAATATTGGATTATTTCCGCTAGACGTGTGGTTCGACAGTACATACACAAATGTAATGATTGTTTCCGAGTTAATCCTAAGCCTACGTTTCCGCCTATGGCCGATTTGCATAAATGTAGATTAGAGCAATGCAAAGCGTTTTTACAAACTGGCTTCGATTACGCAGGTCCGCTTTATGTTACTCCTTACCGCAAATGGGGCGTACGAAGCGTAAAAGCTTATATTTGTATTTTTATTTGTCTGTTGTCTCGTTTCTCTTTAATGGATCCGATAGTTCAATCGTATTGGAAGCGATTTAAGTCGGAATACTTACACAATTTGCAACAACGCGAAAAATGGAATACTCCGTCTAAGCCGATTACAGTCGGTACTGTAGTGTTGTTAAATGTAGATAACGCTCCGCCCTTGCAGTGGCCGTTGGGAATTGTTACCAATGTGTACCCTGGTAAGGATGGTGTTGTTCGCGTAGCGGAAGTAAAAACTAAAACCGATACAATTACCGCTGAAGATTTAAATATAGCTGAATTGGAAATAATTCGCGCGGTCCAGTCTAAATACTTTTCTGAAGACATTAAGAATATTTCTAAGGGTCAACCGTGTTCGGTCAAGTTGCGGAAACTGTTTCCATTTTTATGTAACGGACTTCTACGTGTCGGAGGTCGCTTATCGAACTCGACACTAGACTATTCTTATAAACATCCGATTTTACTTCACGGGCAAGGACATGTTGTTAAATTATTAATTGAATTTTATCACCGCGACAATTGTCACTTCGAGCCACATTTATTTTTGGTTTGCTAGTCTGTGGTAGGTATTTGACGTCGGCAGAGGCTAAATACCTACCACAGACTAGCAAATTACTCCGTCTACACGTCGGCGGAGGCATTCGCAGATGGCCATCTGCTGATGCATCTGACGACGTGTAGAGGAGGCTTTACGTTCACATAAAGTACGCAGCTACAACATACGATTTATGGAGCAAGTTGAAGAATATGTCTGATGACGCCGGTAACACAAGGAACATTGGTTTATTACCTAAGCTCATCAACATTCGGCTCGAAAATTGTGACTCCATGACCCAGTATGTAACTCAGATTATAGAAACCGGCCAGCGACTCCATGGTACAGGCTTCAAGATAACCGATGAGTGGATCAGTGCATTAATGCTAGCAGGATTGCCAGAAAATTATAGCCTAATGTTAATGGCTAGAGCATTCGGGCACTGATATTAGTTCGGATGTCATAAAAACAAAGTTGATGGACATGTGTAGTGAAGTTGTAATGGTTTCCGGTTCCGAGAATGCTTTTGTCGCGAAAGGATCGCATCGATTGAAACATGGCAACACCAAAAGTGGCCAGAGACTACCTAGTGAAACGACAAAAGCTGTCATAAAATGCTACAAATGTAAGCAAACCAGTCACTACAAAAATCAGTGTCCCAGCCCCGAAATAAGCAAAAGGAAACAATCTAATGCGTTTAGTGCTATTTTTCTAAGTGGGAAATTCAATCGCAACAATTGGTATATTGATAGCGGGGCCAGCAAACACATGACAGCGAAACAAGAATACATCGCGAATTTATCACACGAACTTGAAACAAAAGAAATTATCGTTGCAAACCAAACATGCTGTGTTCTGGTGATGTAAACATCATTACAGTAGTGAATAGTGTAGAATATGACATCACAGTTTCAGACGTACTGGGCATACCTAACTTGACTACCAACATACTTTCTGTGAGCCAGTTAATTAAGAACGGCAACAGCGTGGTTTTTAAAGAAAACACTTGTTGCATCTTCAATCAAAAGAAAGATCTGGTTGGAATGGCAGAACTAGTGGAAGGTGTGTACAGATTGTACACTAAAGAATCAGAACAATTATTTGCAGCAACAGCTATGGCATCAAGTGATACTTGGCATAAATGCTTGGGGCACATCAACAGTGCTAGTTTAAACAAAATGAAAAATGGAGCTGCAGAAGGTGTGTCATATACAGACACGGCAAACATAGACAAATCTAATTGCACTATTTGTTGTGAGAGGAAGCAGGCTAAACAAGCTTTCCAGCCGAGTCTCACAAATACTAAGGATGTATTGGAAGTGATTCACTCAGATGTGTGTGGTCCAATGGAAAAACAATCCATTGGAGGATCCAGATACTATGATTTGTTTGAAGATGACTACAGCAAGATGCTTTTCATTTATTTTATGAAAACAAAGTGTGAGGTATTTAAGTGTTTTAAAAAATTTCAATCCATGTTTGAAAATCAGAAAGAAAGAAAAATAATAATTCTAAGGACATACAACGGCGGTGAGTTCTGCAGTCAAGACTTTGAGAGATATTTAAAGCAACAAGGAATAATCCATCAAAAACAAATGCCTACACTCCACAACAGAATGGCATGAGTGAAAGAATGAATAGGTCATTGGTTGAAAAGGCAAGGTGTCTGATTTTTGATGCTGGTTTACATAAAAAGTTTTGGGCAGAAGCTGTAAATACCTCAGTTTACTTGAGAAATACATATATCAGCAGATTAAATAATATGACTCCGTATGAAGTTTGGACAGGTAAAAAACCGAACTTAAGTCATGTACGTATCTTTGGAAGTAAAGTGATGATGCATATTCCAAAAGAGAAACGCCTCAAATGGGATAAAAAGGCTTGAAAAGGCTTTAAAGATAGAACTTGTTTTGGTTGGCTATGCTGACAATGTAAAAGGTTATAGCGTTTATGACCCAGAAAACAACTCCGTTACAACAAGCAGAGATAATATCATAATGGAAAAACCAACAGAAAATACAGTAGATATACCTGTTGATTATCTGAAAACAGCTAAAATGCCGGCAGATATTTTAACCAAAAGCTTAGGACCTGTCAAGCATAAATATTTCACAGAAAAACTTGGCATTTTACCTGTTTCACAGTTTTTGTAATTGTTTTTTTTTTTTGGATTGTTTATTGATTTTGTTAAGCGGAGATGATAATCTTATAACATAATCTGTAAACTACTTGTATGGCTTCTAATGCCATCTATGTACAAACTTATGTACTTCACTATTAAACGTCGGTCTATCGTCAAGATCTTACTGAGTTTTATTAACAAAATATCGTGCCCGGTGGTGCCCCATCCCTCAGTTCATCTTTGGTCCGCTTGAGCTTGAAAATTATGAGTGGTGGCACAAAATTTCCAGCAACATGAGCGCAATATACGGCTGTTGTTGTTACACCACGTTCTCCACTAGTGATGGCTCCAACATGGCGCTTATCTTTTAACGCCAGCACTTTTCTTGTCTTCTTCTGTACGGTTGACAAGCCCGTCTCATTCATGTTATATATCCGCTGCGCATCTTTTATGTCATGTTTATCTATGACTGCCTCTAATTGAAAAAATCATCAACAGCTGGCTTATTAAATCCAGTAGCCCTGCTCATGAAAGTAGCTCTAGGTTGTCGCAAACTTATTAGGATACCGCTTCATAAACGCATAGAACTATTTTTTTTCCGCAGATTGTTTATCTTTGTTAAAAGAAAACAAAAACGAAAAATCAGGCTTGAATACTATATAATTAAACAACTGTAAACTTATCCAAGAATCACTAAAAACAATATAATATTTTTTATTTTTTTTCGTAGATAAAATATTCAAATCATCTTCATCAGTGTCACTCGAAAAGTCAAACAATCTTTTTTGCTTCATATCCTTACAGCATATTATTTTGACTCTGTTTTCTTTGGTGTTATTTTCACTATTACTATTAATGCAATTTTCAGTCTGTTTGATGAGTTTGTCAGTTTAGCACGATCTTCCTTATTAATATAAAACTTTCTATTTGTCCAGTCAGTCACATTAATATCCGATAGTATTTTGACTTTCGGTGAGTAAGGCCTGTTTGAGGGTTGATCTTCGAAACTTATCGCATGGTCAGAACGAGCTATTTGAAAACCTGTATCATTTCTTGGATAAGTTCTGGTGTCGTATTCTCATCGAGGAAACTCTGAAATTGGTTAGTATTGATCTCCGCGTAACAAGGTATATCATAATACCCAATATGTTTTCTGTGACTGCTAATTACTTGGTTGTCACATAAGAAGCAACTTAGTTTCCGCAAAGTTATTTTAGAGCACCCAAAAAACCAGAGAGCTTGATGCACCATCATTGTTCCTTTTGCTAGTTTTAAGGCAGTTGGAAAAGTTCTTGCCTCAATATCACTTCTATTATTCTTGTAACAACGCGAGGCTCAATTTTCACTCTACATCCAAGATAAGCTAAAAATGTGTTCAAAGAGTCCACGTCGCTGCCAAAACGGACTACTTGGTCTGCTGTTCGTTTAAGAACAGCACCAACTCCGTAAGGCGCGCCTTTCCCATGCCCAGCTTCTAAATAGTTCCAGGTCACAGATTTCAGTTGCGGAAAATCGCGATACAATTGGCTGATCATATAAAATATAAAGCGATTTCGATACTGGCTCGTTGGACTATCAGAAATAAAGTGCATTGTATCAATTTGGCTCGAAATTTCCATGACATAGACAATGGTTGGTATCAAATGCGCCCAGATAGCTGCAGCATCGTGTTGGGTACATTCACTTATGGTGCAAAAACTAAATTGCTTATGAATCCCAATTTCTGGGTCCATTAAGTAGATGACACATGTGTGAAGTGATAACTTCATTCTACTACCGCCAAAGTGAAAACTGTATTTCTTCGTTATATTTAACGCACTAGTTCTCGCTGAAGTCAACATGAATAACAGCCTCTTGTGGAGTAAGATTATTTTTAAGCTCTTTAATGTTTCTATACTGAGTTAAAATATTAGTGCAGTGTTTCATGTAGCCCACAAGAGCGTTTTCTAATTGGAGTATAATGTTTCGTGGAAAATCATAGAATGCTTCTTTTTTTGTGACTAATTTTGTCTTCTCCTCATCTTTCACATAGTATTTTTCAAAGCATTTGTACCACTTGTAATATTTAATTTTCTTGTCATTTTGAAATTCGGCGTAATCTAATTTTTTCAATTGACACTTTTCACAAGTTCGATTCAAACAATTTTCAACATTACGTCGCAGCATAGGCTTTCTAAAACACCTGTCCCGTTAGCTTCTCTTAGTATTTTATTTGTATTAAGACACTTTATTAAAAAAATCGACTTTAAACGAACTTTGCAAGCACAAGTATTTCTATTACTCTTTTGGGTATAAATTATGTTTGTCCGCGCATAACTACGTCGTTTGCCAACCGATTTGAAAAATTCTTGATTGAAAAATTATTTTTTTGTTGGAAAGGCTATACTTCTCAAATGGTCCCATGAAAATTTTATCGAAATTGGACAAGCGGTTTTTGAAAAATCAATAAAAGTCTAAAAAATTATCTACATGTCTACATTTACGATCTTTTCGTTTACTCTGCATTGCGTTTTTTGTTCGCGCATAACTCCGTCATTTACGAACCGATTTGAAAATTCTTTTTTTAAAGTAACTCGAGCATTTGCTCTCGGAAATCATCATTTGGTAAAGTGGAGCTGATGATGAAGACCACAGATGGCCATCGGAACTACTCAATGACAAATATTTCACGGATTGCGATTCGATTACTTTAATATTATGGTTGCTAAGCAATTTATGCTTGTTACAATGCGTATGGTGAAATGATGGTGACTTCTCAATCAGCTCCAGTTTTCCTAATTCTTATTAGGGGAACTCCTCAACAATTAACGTCCCTGAATCGGGTAAAGCAATATTTTGTAAAAGGTGATGAGCAGTTGACATTAGGCTATTGTAACTCAGATAAATTACAAACTAACCTACTAAAAAGTGAAAAATAAAAACTTTTTGACAAAAAAAAAACAACCGACTTCCAAAAAACACTATAAAGTGAAAAAAACTTTAATTTCGGAAGTCGGTGGCAAAACCTAAAATACAAATCCAAAGACACCTGACAGACAGATGTTTTCTTTTCTTTTCTGCCTCTCATTGTAAATGATTTTGCTTTTGTCATAAGTTCATATTTTTTAAATCTATCCATTTCAGTCATAATCACATTCGAGAACTCTTTTTTTTCTTTCTTTCTCAAGCCCTTGTATCCTTCTCCAACACTTCTTGAAAGTATTTCACCGAACATTAGTTTTTTTTTTATTTCTTCACGTTTTTCTGTGTTTACATTTTTCACCAAATTTTCAACTTTTTCTTCAGTCGACATAATATTATCATTTTTCTTCTTATTGTTTATTTCTCTGTACAACATTTTTCTAATGGCATCTTTCTGTGTCCTTGTTTTTTCTATTTCTTGTTTCATAACACCGATTTCTTTTTTATGCCGATAGCGAAGTTTTCTCATAAGAACATCCTTTTTTGCAAAAATTAATATTACCAGAATCCATGTCTGGATTCGGGTTTAGAGATGAACTAGATATGGAACTTAAAGCTGGTCGTGCGAGATGATCTTGATCAGCTGGGTCTACTTCATTGTCACTATTTGGTGGAGATTTATCTATTAATATCTGTTGAATAACTTTTTTTTCTTTTTATTTCATAATGACGTTTTGCATTAACTCTCCAAGTTTTTCTCTGAATCCTGAACTGTCTAGGTGTCATATTTTCTGCACTTTTAATTTATTTCTGTTCTTTTCTTTTAAGGTATCTTGCCTTTTCTTTTTCCTTTAGCTCTGCATACTTTTCAGGGTCTTTCTTAATTTCTGCATACTTTCTTTGTTTTTGTAATCGATCACGCTCTCGTTTCTGATCTAATGTTTGTTTTGTTTTCCTTGGCATTTCTAATTTTTAATAATCTGTAAAAAGATACATCTAATGTTAGGGCTCATACTTAGCAATCAAAAGTAGTAAAATAATCTAACAAAAACACTCACATGGAATGAGTGAAATGTGATAAAAAAAACACGGATGGGGATTATACAGATAAGTAATAATTATTATTCTCGCCCGTAGATAAATTTTTTACTACACAGTTTACAAATTTAATGAATTTTAACATTATAAAAATATTAATGAATTGTCTTGTAGTAGATTCTGATTGCCGTCGTTTTGACCTCATTACCATCGGCCAAAAAAACGACGATAAACGAAGGTAGTGAGGAAGAATTTAATGTGGTTTGAGACATTTCTTATTTTTTTCTTAAATAATATCAACATTACGAACTTCATGCATATTCTAAACCACGAAGGTACTTATTACAAACGATAATTAGCTATTGAATAATTATTATCATAAATACGCACTCAATAATACTGGCGAAAGGAAAGAGAACGATTCCAAAATATTCACCGCCCGCGATATAGCATAAATATTTTTTTACTACAAACAAGCGTGCACTCTCTATGACGTTTGCTGGCCGACTGAGACGTGCGCGGGCAGTGTTGCCAACCTAACCGAAGCATAAAACAGCAGATCAGGCTTAAAAAAACAGCAGAAAACAGTAAAATGGTAACTTTAAAACATTTAAGTCTACTACCATATTAGAATTAAAAATGAAACCCTTAATAGAATTGAAAACGCAAGTACATAATCAATATTATTTATTTCATAAGTTAAAAATACGAATAATTGACAAATTCTTACAAATAATTATTTATCATTTTCAATTTCTCTGTCTTTGATATTTTCAGCCTCGTTTTTTTTATTAAAATCATACATTCGTTTATTGAATTTCTTCGCTTTTCAGTCGCGTTGAATGTATAGCATTCCTTTATTTCGGTTTTACTATGTAATGTTCCTTTGATTGTCGTCGTGGACATTTTATTTCTTAGTTTAGTTTTCAAAATGTTTACTGCTGTTTTGTAAGACATAGGATTTTCGGATACATGTACATGCATTTATCATGAAGTTAGTTATTTTAACTGGAGGTTTTATCGTTTTAGACGAAATTTCCAGTAATTATAATCCTAAAAACAGTAGAAATTGGCACTTAAACAGAAAACAGGGATGTCATGGTGAAAACAGTAAATCTACTGTTAAAACAGTAGGGTTGGCAACACTGTGCGCGGGGGAGCAGGCGATAGTAGTGGTGCATTTAAGGTCATACGCACACTATAATTTAGATTTACTTTCAAACCGATGGTAATCAGAAAAAAAAATGTTAAACTTTTATAATTAAAAATGTATTAGTTTACTGGAGTTACTGCTATTTATATTAGGTGTAAACTTTGTATTTTTTTTAATGTAGTTTCTTAATATGGTTACTTTGATTGATTTCAGTATGAGTATGTTTTGGTAAAAAGCAAATGTATTCGGGAAATTAGAAAATGGACACCGAAGGAAATGACAATACATTAAGTTTTTTTATTTATAATTTAATAATTGTGTTGTTTTGACCTGTAAATTTTCCATGCATGTATGCGCAACTTGATTATGTTTGGTGTACTTAATAAGGAATACAGATTTCTAATTTATAAATAAAGATTTTTAATCTGGACGCGTAATATGCACGAAAATTGAGAAACACCCTTTTTCGTCAACATTCTGGAATTTTAAATTTATAATGATTTTTCTATTTTACTATGGTTTTTTTTCCATAATTAGTGAAATACTCGGGATCTATTCCCATAATTATAACCAAAAAAATACAGTGAAAAGTTGCTATGATTGGATCGGTCCAACGGTGGAACTCTCTCGGGGTCCATTGATGGCAACAAGGTACTCGTTAAGAAAAAAATAAAATAAAATATACAAGGTCATGATTAGACAAAATTGAATAACACTCATGGAATCAAAAAAATTAAATTTTCTAATAGTTCATAACAGTGCACGCAAATATGAATGCAATGATACTTACGTCAAATTGTCCCGAGTGTAATAATTAGATTTTGACCGCCGCAAAGACACGTCTTTCCTCGCCACGTGCCGCAGCATCACTGAGGTAAGAGGGTGCAACTGAGTCGTCACGGAGTCGTTTCAACTAGTTTGGGTATTGCTAGCTTGCACGGTTTTGGAAATACCTTGGTGGTCCAATGAAAGAGCTAGTCCAATGATCGCAACCTTCCCCTATTTAATTCTATAATTTTGTTTACAAATGCGTATGGTGCAAAGTGTTGAATATTTTATGATGATAAGTGCTTGGTGTGTAACTAAAAAAAATACAAACATCCGAATTAAGAACCTCCTCCTTTTTTAGAAGTCGGTTAAAAATAATGTGATTTAGAGCAAGTTTTACATGATTTCTGAATCGTCAGTTTGTGTATTGAATAATTTTTTACCGTTGGTCAAATTAAATGCTATAAAATGCAGTAAAAAGGGTATGTATTTGTGATTACTTAATTTTAATGGTTATACAATATTTCTAGGTATCTAAAAATTTATAAATCATAAAAAATGGACGAAAATTATAGGTTATACAGAATGAATTTTCCAAGTGGGCGTGGATGACCAAATCCGAAACTATGAGGAATAGCGAAAAGTACCCAAAGGAGTCGCGGGCTCGAGTTTGACGAAAACTAAAACTGCATTGTTGACTTTGATATTATTTATAGGAATTTAGAGAAATCAAACCACACTCGTTGTACCATAGAATCATAGAGAGAGTTTATTCTATAGAGCTGTCATAGACTACATTGACCATTGATTGTCATTGTTGTCATAGATCAGTTAAACATCGACTAAGAAAAGGCGGCAAATTTAAAATTAGTTTAACACTCCTGCCAAATTTAAGCCTTCTATGTACTAAATTATTACAACAGAAACAAATTAAACAAACATAGGTACATACTTGTTTAGATTAAAGATTACATAACATATCTTTGGATAACATTCCAATTTGGTCTCTCATATATTGAAATTTATCTCTAGGTAAAGCCTTAGTTAGAAAGGCAGCAAGTTGATTGCATGTTGAAACATATTTTAAATCAATAACTTTAGCATAATACTTTTCCTTTATAAAATGATATTTAGTGTCTATATGTTTGCACCTCTTGTGAAAGTTAACATTTTTAATAACACTTATTGCACTTTGATTGTCTATATTTATCACTACTGTTTGTTGCTCAAATTCACCAAGATCACATAATAACTGTTTGATCCAAATAGCCTCTTTGGTGGCACCACATGCGGCCATAAATTCCGCTTCTGTAGTCGATAAAGCGACAGTGTGTTGCCTTTGACTACACCATGTTACAGCAGCTCCACATTTGAAGAAAATGTATCCAGTTGTTGACCTTCTAGTAGTGATGTCATTAGCATAGTCAGCATCACTATAGCCAACAAATTCATAAGATTTTGCTGAATGATAGCATAGGCCAAAGCTGATAGTGTCTTTGAGATACTTTAGAATCTTCTTGACGGCTGTCCAGTGAGACTCATCATAGCAATTCACAAATCTACTCACCAAGCTCACAGCGAACATTATGTCTGGTCGGCTTACTATGGCAACATGCATTAGAGAACCAACAGCTTCTCTATAAGGAAGATTCTTGTCAGGCTGGTGCTCACTCTTCTCCAGCTTTGAATGAGGGTCAACTGGAACGCTTTCTGTCGGTGAGTATGTTTCCTTATAGTCAATACCTTCTGCCTGTGCATAACCCTTTGCACACAGCCTGGACTTGAAGCGAGGACCCGTTGGTTGGTCTTTAACTCTAAAAACCCATTTACAGCCGATTATGTTTGTATTTGCAGGCTTGTTTACCAATATCCACGTGCCATTTCTTTCATGGGCTTCAAGTTCTTCTTCAATTGACTTTTTCCATTTTTCAGCATTCATACAACTGATAGCTTCTTTGTATGATTCAGGGACTTGCTCAGGCTCTAAGGATTCATCATAGCAAAGGTAAGTTTGTTCTTTATTCTTATTTCTAGGTCTCAACGTTATGTTCCTTAGCGGAGGAGTATCAATCTTCATTTCTGGTAAGTATTCTTCTAAATCCGAGTTATTTCTAACAGCAACGTATTATATGAGCTATCTGAGTTATAAGATTCTTCCTTGCTTTCTTCATTGATTTTACGAAATTCCACCCCTGTGGGGGTGAAAAGCGGGGATACAGTTTATAAGAAAAATCTTATTAATTTTGGTTAATAAACTTGGCAAGAATACTTGCCTAAGCAAGTAATAATTATCACTATTAGTTTATCAATACTACTCCTCAAAGGGGGTTTTGGGGTGTTAATGTTTGTGTGGAAGAATTTTAACGTGCGCACTATGTGTCAAAAGACCGATCTAGTCGGACAATATTATTTGACACTATTAGTTAGCTCTAAAGGCGGTATCTATAGATGATTTGTCTAAATATAGCAAATATAGAAATAATTACCTACATTTATTTTTGGTACATTTAACGCTATAATAAAAATACCAGTATACGTTGACACTTGGTTAGAAAGATTTACTACGTCATAAGAGGCCAGCTTAAAATAGTAATTGTTTTAAGAAGAACAAAGCCGAATTTCACTATGATAATTGAAAATAAATAAAGAATAAATTAATAAAAATACAGTATGTTGTTTAAAAAATATATATAATGAAATTAAACGTAACCTATGAAACAATTGAATTTACCTACTCATCTCCATTGTCGGAATCATCAAAACTTGGCAAACTGATGTTACCCAAACTGTCTTCTTGACGTATTTTTCTAACAAAATCCAGTATTTTTGAATAAGTCATCGTGCGTTTTTCTTGAGGAACTCGGTCGAGCTCAAAAGCTAACAATTTTGCAAATTCTTTGTTTCTTTGATCATTAGGTTGTTGCTCTGAGCACAGGTGGATATCTTCTACTACATTCAATTGTTCGCACATCGGATGAGTCCCCCGATTCCTTTTATATATGGCACAATCCATAATATCTTCTTGTCGTACCTGTACTCCTTTGTCCAATTGTTTTTTGACGATGATTCTGGTTTTAACTTTTCTTCATATAACTTACTTAACTTCCTCTTCTTCTCGCGAGATAAACCAGGTAAAATACTCGGAGAAGACGGAGGAGACTCATCATCACTAGACATTTTTATTAAATAATAAGAAGTAAATTAATATTCACTGAAATGGATTAACTTAACTAGCCAAGCAATCACCAGTTAGCTAATGACTAACAGACTACAAAATAGTATAATATTTAACCTAAACACAACTTTTTGCATCTTTTTTTTTAACTTCAAGTTATGTATCCAGAAGAAAAGTAAATAAAAAAGAATAACCATCCTTAAAAAATACATGGTTATTCACTTTCACTATTGCCATCATCAGTATCAGCAGAATCGTCTTCTGTGTAATCGTGCTGCGAATTATCTAAGTTTGTTGATGGAGTGACAACATTTTTGACATTGGGGGCTTATATTAACTCCAGCACTTCTGTAGGTAACGTACCCTTTATTTTGGAATTTCCCTTAAACTGTTGATAACAGGATCTGATGTTATTAGTAACATAGACAGCATATCAATGTTTGTAGAAATACGAGAACATCTTCGAGAATGATGTTGTCGAAATCGGCGGCAATCCTTATTACGGGCCTTTTGCGCTTCCTCTGATAGCTGTCCAATCGGCAGAATAAAATGTTTAATTATGGCTTGACTGTGTGTTAAAATCTTGTGTACAGTAGGGGGCATAAAATACCACGAATAGTGCTGTAAATACATGATCCAGTTTCACGAGCGAGTTTATCAAAATTTTCAAAATTTTTTCATATCCCGATGATAGTGCCCTGAGCAAGAAGCTGAATTTTTTTATTAAGTTCTCATTCAATCCAGTGATTTCTGCACTCAACTGAGAATTATGAAAAAATCTTCGGGCAGTGTTGCCCGCATTCGTTGACCCGTAACCCGGTTGTGGTTTATCTATAATGAGGCCCAACTTCTCTTTGTATGATTTTTTTATTTTATTAGATCTTTGCTCCACAGAAGCTTTGTGATCTGCTCCTCGTGCTTGCCATGTTTTGATGTCTAGGCGATAACTAATATGCAACAAACATTCAAAACATCTCAGTAAAGCGTGTAAAGTAGACAATCCGAATCCGACTTTATCTGGATCAACAATGGTGTACTCCTTATTGTCATCATTCAATTGTTTTGATGTTAATCCACAAAGATAACATCTGAGTGATGAGGATGTTTCAGTTATAGCGTTACATACCTTTCCATCAACCCATCACAGGATGGGCAGATAACAATTCGGTATGCGCACCACGAACGCCTTGAAGTTGACAAGTCCCACTAGCGTGCAGAGTGCTTGCAATAATGTGAAATACAGGAGATTATAAAAATGATAGAAAGCTAAGATAGAACAATAGTCGTATAGAAACAAAAACAGCAATTTGAAATTTCAATAATTAGTGGTAATTACGAAAAAACGTGTCATTCAATAATCGAATTGATAAAGGAGATGCATAACGCTCCCATACAAGTATGGTCCAGCAAGGACATTAATAAAACAATTTAAATATTTGTATTTAATAGTCCTGTTTATATTTTATTACTCCAGAAGTCGGTGGTGACGAGATATAAGACATTTGAGGTGAAAATTCTGGTATGATATTTTGACGTTTAAATACAGTAGACAATATGTACATTGTCGTGATGTTCCAGTGGTTAATGCCTCGCTTCTCATGCACGAGGTTGTGAGTTCAAGTCCTGGCAAGTACCAGTGTGACTTTTTTCAATTCATTTGTAGTTTCTGAGATTACCTTTTTACATTATTGCGATCGGTGAAGAAAAAACATTGTGAGGGAACCTGGACTTCTAGTTAAAATAAGTCTGATATCGCCAACCTTGTCTTGAGCAAATGCAATGCTCGTGTCTCTTCCGTACGAGATGACATAATAATAGGCTGGTATTATCATTATTTACTTTTAATCATATTTAACTACGTGTGTACAATAATCTATAGGTATCACATAGACTACATATCCTGTGCTTATCACATAAAATGAATTCCTGCGACTTCTACCAGGTCATATGTTCAGCATGTGAAGCTTAGGTACCTATGAGCAGCAGTGGACTTCTTTGGCTGAATGATGATGATATTTAAGAAAACTCTTTAGTTCGTTTGTTAGAACGTAATATATGAATAAGCGTGGTGATCAATGCTCGTTCTTTCTCTGTATGAGAAAATCAAATCAAAAGTCATTTATTTAAATTAGGCTGAGATTTAGCACTTTACGAACGTCAAAATTACATAAGACAGTCCCCCAAAACGCCCGCCCTTCACAAAGAAAATGCCTTTACCCTCCAGTAGGACAATAATAGGCTAGTATTACTATTAAATTAAACATTCAATCTTCATTGTAAATAATTCAAATATCATCGAGGTGCGGTGCAGGAGGCGCAAAATTTCCTTGAAATCTTGCCCAACCTAGATACCATATAATTGACATTATATGAGCACAGCAGCCTACTGTTCTTTTGCCTACTGCACTATTACAGTAATGCTGTTTTATGGAATTTCTACCATTAAGAGAGCTGTAGTGGTCACAGGGTCTGGAGGTATACTTAGTGGACTGTATGTTGGTTGTTTATTAAAAAACTTCTTCATAAATACGTTGTTTTATTTTTACAAAATTATACGTGGTTACAACTTGAGAGCTTTGTTCGACTGTGTCGACGTACTGCCGGGACCTCTATTTATGCCTTTTGCGTTAAGCGGGCGGGCCGGCGCGGTACCCTGCCCCACGCTCCGCGCCTTCCGCCCATTTTGGTCCGTAGTGACGCGTGGATCGACGGAGCGGCCTCGACAGGTTTCTACATGTCGGAAGCTGCTTACGACATGATTGCGGCTCCGTTGATCCACCAATCAGATGGTTTGCTTACAATTCCATGGTAAGTTCGGCGTCCGTAACAAGAGCTGTCTATTAAAATATAAACAAAATATACTTTACGGCATAACGTGACCATTTATTGTTTTTGTCAGAGCGGGACGCTTGCGGAATTAAACAAAATAAAGTAATTTTACTTGGTATTTATTAAAAAGAGCAAAAGACATGAAAAATATTTTTTTTTTTGTAATTTTAACATTATATTTCGGTTAGACGCATTTGTCGGTGGATCAAATTAGTTTTAAAATGTTGAGTCTAGTTTTCAAGTAGAATGGAGCTTATCACATGATTTGTCGATGTTAGTTTTTGTAATTAAAATGTATCGATTACTTAAGTTTTATATTTTGTGCTGTCTTATATTTGTATTCAGATACAATGTAAATTGGTCATGAATAAATTGAATTGAATATCGTTTGGTCCCATTTGTAAAAGCGGGACATTGTTGCTCTGGTTGGGGACAACGGGACAGACAGCCTGAAAGCGGGACTGTCCCGCCCAAAGCGGGACGAATGGTCACCTTAGGCATACATGACGCGATTTTATTTTGCCTCTCAAAATCCAAGCATTTGTTGTAATTGACAGGTCCCTCAGTAGGCTGCTGTCGACCTCTCTGCACACTTCTATCGTATAGGAACCATTTGCCCTTACATGTTCGCCGTAATAGGAACGTGCCTGTTTTATCTGGTACGTTACTAAACTCACCTATACTACTCAGTATTAATTCACCTACAGGTCAGCTGGGGAAAATCGTTGACATTATTATTTTCAACGTTTATTTTGACGAATTTATTTCGGCGTCTATTTAAATTATTTGTTAAAACTACATTTGCTAAAGTGTTCTCGAGTGTACATTTTATTTTGTATTATTTGTAAGATATCCCCAGCATCATTCCTATCTCGAATGAGAGGGTGAAACGCATTTGTCAAGGCAGCAGCAACAGAGTAATCTTTCATTATGTTTTTGGATGTTGAATTGTTATATTCATGTCTAAATATTTTATAGTCTCTTTTATATTTCCCATTTACCACCTCTACCACCCAACGACATATTGTTAGGTAATGTACTTAACTGCGTTTCACCCTGCTGTACGGAAGCTGACACGTAGGTGCGATATCCGCTGTTCCTTAACAATGGCAAAGCATCTCTAAACCCCCTATCCAGAATGTAAACATAATTTTCTTGAAAACATCTTCTTAATGCTTGATTCTCAGTGAATTATTGTTTTACGATGTCAGCATCTGATTTGTTGCTGGATAGGGGCCTAGCACCTCGATAATATAGCCATCAGTACTAACAATCATAAAAACTTTTACAAGATTTCTGTATTTATGTAATGAGTATGTATTTTTTTGGTACAAATAATTAGAGCTTTTTTGCACGTATAAATATGTTCCATCCATAATGGCGGTGGTATTATCGTGGTTCCCAAATAGTCCTACATGCTCCCTACTTACATGACGTAACCTTAAATGCCTAGGGACATACACTTGATTGAGCAACTCTCTGGCAAGTTTAGTTAAACTACCTCTTGACATTTTCAATAAATTTGTGATTCTGTAATAGGAATCCCCAGTTCTCATTGTAATTAAATATGCTGCTAGAGCAGTAGAACCTCTAGGCATTTATAATACCTTACCTTATTAATCAACTACCTATATCATTGAGGGACAAAATTACCTACTCAGGAAAACATAAAATAAAATACAAATTAAAGCAACATTTTTTACCTAATATATATACATAGACACATTAATAAAAATATATTATCTAATTCATTATAGATAAATAGTTTAAAACAATATTAAAGCAAAAATAATACCTAACAATCATATCATAACAAAAATAAAATTTAAAATTAACTATTACTAAAACATACAGGTACTCATAGGAACAGCCTGTATCAATTCAAAAAATCTCCACCACTTTTTTTTTGTTTTAAGGATGGACGGCCGGATTGGTGATGTGCACTGGTTAGTTTTAGCTAATAGTTCGCTTATACCCGATGTATTTTTTTTTGTTGTTACTCTTTGTCTAAGTACCTTTTCAAGTGGTTCATCATCGTCATCATTTCAGCCGAAAGACGTCCACTGCTGGACATAGGCCTCCCCCAAGCACCTCCACTTCGACCGGTCCTGTGCTTCCCGCATCCAACGGGTTCCTGCGGCCTTCACAAGGTCGTCGGTCCACCTTGTGGGAGGCCTTCTAACGCTACGTCTTCCGGTACGCGGTCGCCACTCTAGAACCTTTCGGCCCCATCGGCCATCTGTTCTGCGAGCAATGTGCCCTGCCCACTGCCACTTAGGTTAAGTGGTTATAATTTTCTAAATTATGTAGTCGATGATATTGGTGCACGGTAAAACTCTAATGAGTTTATGTTGGCACCAACTTAAATGTATAAAATGTATGTGTACTACTGAATAAATAAATAAATAAATTTGGGCTAGCCTGGGTACCTCAGCAAGAATTGTATGGAATTCGGTTTTTGTACAACCCAACCAGTAATGAATTAAATGATCTGGCATTGTATCAATATTGTCAAAATTAATTGGTTCCGGTATTGCATTTGAAATGGTCACCGTATGTTGTATGTGTGCTACTGTAAATGAATTATTATTTCTGTGTTGTGGATTATTTTAAAAAACTCCATTCATTTTCAACTAAATGTACAGAACACACCCGTTTGTATTCCCTTACCTTAATTGCCTTAAAATTATGGGAATTTATAAAATATCTATGTTCTGCAGGGCTAGCATGGACTGGGGATAAAACTTTTCTCCACCGGTTATTTCCACTGACAAGGGATAAAATTATTTTATCCACCTGCCAAATTAGACGTGGATAATCACCCCCCGTCTATAGCATGGCGACTAGTGGAAGAGAAAAATTACAGATATTTTGACATAACAAAGGGAGAAATTTATCCTCGTCTTTAGATGGTGGGTTTAAGTATATCTCTTGGAGAAAATATAATTAATTGTACTATAAAAATGTCTCGTGCTTACTGCCACCGTGAATAGTTTATTCACCCATGTCGCCATGCTCGGAGGGTGGACAAAATTGACAGAGGGGAATAGTATTTTCTCCTCTCCCCGTGGATAAAATGTCTCCGGCCATGCTAGCCCTGTTGGTTTGTCCACCGTGAATAGTTTATCCACCCATGTCGCCGTGCTCGGAGGATGAACAAAATTGACAGAGGGGAATAGTATTTTCTCCTCTCCCCGTGGATAAAATGTCTCCGGCCATGCTACCCCTGCTGGCATCCTAAAACAAAGCAATGTCTTTGTGTACTATTAGCTCTAGATAAATCTGGCAATGTGACAAATATTTCAACATGTGGAACTTTAGGGACTGGTGGTACTTCAGGGAACGGTAGAACCTCGGGGACTGGTGGAACATTTATATTTTCTTGTTGCTGACCATCGTCGTTGACGCTGTTGGGCCGCCTAGGTACTGGAGATTGCGCTCTGTAAGCTCGTTGCCATGGGTGGCAAATAGAGGTTGCCAGTCTCACCTATTTATACGAAAAAGTTCATAAAATATCATTTCATAACATAATAATTGTATAAAAATATTTAATCGCAAACATTTTTCATACTAACTTGTTTAGGAAAAATCCATTCCGATATAACATCATGAATGTGTCTATTGCTTTGAGAGTTACCTGTCAGTGTGTGAAAACGAACACAAATAACCTAACACGAAGGCTCTGTCCGATGAGATCAACTCCCACCATAATAAGCTCTAATCCGATTTCACTATACATACCTTTTCTTTCACCATTTTGAACGTTACTATAATTATTGACTTATCCAAATGAAGCATTTTATTATAAAATAATTAATTTGATTAAAATTAATCAGAGTCCGGCTCTGGTGGGATGTTCTCCCTATTAAACTGTATGCTCGAGCTTGTTTTTATTGTTTTGTCGAGTGCGGAACATCTTGCTCTCATCGGCGCATTTTGTTGTAATACTGGTTCTGAAAAAAAGATAATGAATTATAAAATATACCTAAACTCTTAATTCATTCTTAACTTTAAGAAAGGGAGATGAAGTAATTACGTACCTGACTACGTTTTCCGGTACGCAACATCGCTCAACCACCGTCTGCACAATGTCCCTCACCAAACCTGGATCTAACTTCTTCTTTGCAGGCTTATTTGGAAACGCTGGAGATAGCTTACCGGTGAGTGAATGCGTCGCTAAAATTCTGAAAAAATTAATTTGGCTTTAGGGAAGGTCCTTGGTTAACGGTAGCTTAAGTAAAAACTGCCGTTAACAATTATCGTTTCGCAAGAAAAAAAAAAAAAAGAATAAGAATTCCAATTGATATGCCTGAATATTCTTGATGGTATCAGAGCATTCCCATCTCCTATTGGCACCTGTAAAATATCGAACGGTAGTAATTTCACGAATACAGTATGAATTACAAACGATTTTTCGAATCATATTCACAATAAGTTGGTGGTAGGTACATACCAAGTCATTAGCATTTGCATTAACATTTCTGTTTCTTAGTACATTATAATGGCCAGCTCTATGTTTTGTTTTAACTTTTTCGGGAGTCTCACGGTCGCCGCTCACTTTCGTCTGTTGTCTGTAATTATAAGAATACATTGTAATTATCAATATGCTAATTTTTATTTTAAAGATTTATTGTAAGTTTGCTTACCAATTCATGAGAGTTTACCTTATATGACTCGTCATCATCATCGTCAAAATCGTTATCATTGCAAGAAACACCATTGTCCATGAGGTCCCCTATGCGTTTTATGTAAATTCGTGAGAGTTTACTTTATACGACTCGTCATCATCATCGTCAAAATCGTTATCATTGCCAGAAACATCATTGTCCATGAGGCCTCTTATGCGTTTTATGTATTTCAGTGTGATTGTAATAATAAGAATACATTGTAATTATCAATATGCTAATTTTTATTTTAAAGATTAATTGTAAGAAGTTTGCTTACCAATTCGTGAGAGTTTACTTTATATGACTCGTCACCATCATCGTCAAAATCGTTATCATTGCCAGAAACATCATTGTCCATGAGGCCCCTTATGAGTTTTATGTATTTCAGTGTGATTACCATGGATCCCGTTCCCTTTATTTTAAACTAAATGATTTACAAAGAGAGGGCACTACTAGGTGTTTCATGTTTTTTATCTTGTTGATTGGTTGGAGAGCAGTACCTGCGCGTTACTACATAGTTTTCTTGATCTCTTCGGACAGAGCCTTCGTGTAACTGGGATTGAACTTCACTTTAGGTAAGTTTGTTTAATCATCAATTAAAACTCTTGGTGAAGCGTCAATGCTTTTTTTTCAATATAAAAAATAAAATAATGGATTTTTTCCTATAATATAATATGTTAGTGTTTCAAATTAAATATTTTAACTTCTCAATTGATGAATCCCCGCATCCAATATTCGTTGTCGCAGCGCCCATGTATCGGAACTTTCTTCAGTTTTCTCGCTAAATGCCGATAGATGGCCTTCGCGACGGCTTTTCAGTGTGCTCTCCGCCCCGGACAGAGACTGCGCGGGTGTGAGTCGCTCCGCCTTTGAATATTCCTTTTTTGGTGAAACCTTGATGATACTCGTAAAATAATCGGACCTGCATCTGTGCTTTGTTGAGAACTTATAGTGCAGTGTTGATTTTTGGAGTTTCAACCATTCCAACGGTCGATTTAAGAAGATTTGCCAGCCGGCCGGCGGCTATAGACCTGCAAGCCATCACGCGCTCATGAACGAGATATCTTCCCATCACCCTGGGTCTGAGTGGGATCTCTGAATTGTCAAGGTACGTGGGTTTTGCTGCTGTAAATTTTGGTATTGGTTAATAAGGGATTCATCAATAGGGAAATTATCTCATGTTTGAGGTCCGCCATTACGCTCGTGAGTTAAGTTCTTATTTCGAATTTTTCTCACAACACTCATTAAAGGTGCAGGCTATTTACACGCCTCACCAACTCTCTTGATTCACACAGCCAATACCGATGCTTTACGACCGTACCCGAAGTGCCGCGAGCGCTGGAGGTCGGAGCAATCGCGCCGAGCCCGCAGTTGCAGATTGACAGAGCAATGGAGCGCACTTTTTGGCCCCAAATTATCTACGACTATAGTCGTGAATTCGCAACAGATAATAAAAATCCTATCTCATTGTCATACTACGAGTTAACTCGTAGTTTGAACTAGGTTCCACTGCCATCTACGAGTATACTATTTTGTACGGTGGCAATGGGCATACAAAAAAATTACTACGAGTATACTCGTTTGGCAGGGAACGAGAATAATATATTTCATTTTTCTATGTAAAACTGCAATTTCATAGGTAAAGACCTAATATATAACAATTGCGTTTCGATTGCGGCGTACAAAAAACAATTATACTTGTACCTTGATCAATAAAATCCGCCAAAATGAAATTTTGAAATTCTTCAGGGGTTTCATCGTCAATAGGGTTGTCGTGAAATTGTTTGGTAACTTTAGCGCCTTCATTTCGTTGACTGTACACCGTATCTACTACTTACTTTTAATAGATTGAATAGACGGTATATTCGTTAAGTTTAAGTCGGAATCTTTTAATTTTGTGACACACTCTTTATATATTGTTGACACTGGTTGAAACTCCTTGCAAGCTTCTTGCCGCGTGTTATGGAATGAAATTTCTCTGTCATTCTTGCCAACATCTTGAACGCAGTTGTAATAAGTTGATTGCCCTTCTGAAAAACATAGACGCTTACCTACATTGTCCCTCTCGTCACGTTTTAATACTTTATTATGAGTGTAGCAATTTACAAATCCATTAAAGAGCTCAATTAGTATGAAAAAATAAAATAAAAACAAAATAAATCATGATTTATAATTATTTTTACTTACCATTAAAGAGCTCAATTAGTATTAAAAAATAAAATAAAAACAAAATAAATCATGATTTATAAATAATTATTTTTACTTATCTACTCCATAACCAACGCGCCTAAAGAAGTTTTCACTTCAAAAATTATAATAATTATTTATCTACGGAAGCAGATTCAAATTTGCGTGACTATATAGGTGTGCTGACTTTCTCTCACCAAATTTAAATTCTCCATATATAGTTTTCTTAATATTACTTCGCAAGTTGCGCATATATCGAAAACATCTTGGGATCCCAAACCCTATACTTATATTATTTCTTGCTAAATTAACTTGTGGAAATCATCTTCTTTATATGGTAAATTATGGAGACACTTTCTATCGAGACTTTTTCTTATTTCATCTGAGTTTTTGTCAAACAAAATATCACTATTTTGGCAATTTAATCGTAGAACCTGGAAATGAGAATTCGTGATTCTTGTATCGCAGTGTTTGGCTTCTTGCCTCAAGTTTTGTATAAGTAGAAGAGACTTTGTGTTTTCGGAATTAGTTCATTTAATCTGTGATGCCAGCCTTCCAGTGTGTTTGTGGTACAATGGCGGTGGCCTGCAGAACTCAAGATGGATGGACTTATTCTGTGCCATTGCTTCTCGAAATAATTTCTAAACTGGTGCTTTGAACTGACAGCTTCTATTTTTGTCACAATTATTTTCCCTCAGGAATACTAGCAGCTGGCAGCAAAGGCAAAATGGTGCACATACGAACTATTTGCCTTTCTTTGCTTGTTGTAGTAACATTTAAGTCTTTTGCTTTTTTCCACCCCGCCTTTTGATAATGGAAGTAGCACCCACTGACCACACACTCAGGGTAAAATGCCTTTACTGCATTAATTATAGCAACTTCAACCAGTCTTACCAAGGGGTATCATATTACCCAGTAACTGTGTTGTAGAGGTCAGATATGCAGTTGCTCCATGAAAAATACTGGTCTTCAGCTGCATCCCGCGAAATTCTCCAAAAACATATTTACATTCAGGCCTCGATAACTAAAAAGAAATAGATAAACAATCCCATGCAAAAGTTCTCTGTCCCCAATTGTGTTTACGTAATTCGAATTCAAACGCACTCAAATATTCAAGTGGGCGCTCATTCGATAAGGACATTTTTTGTCATGTCATTAACAAAATTAAAAAAAAACACCATTCCGAAAAATTCCATACCAATATTACAACAAAAAACAAAAAAAAAATTGTACAATTCGATTCCACTCATTCCTTGTCCTAGCGGCGAGTCTCGGTCGTAAAATTCATTGTTCTTTTTTGGCACATTGTAATTCTGACTTTAAAACATTTTGCGTAAGGGTGAATTTGTTTTGATGTATGTCGACCAGCGAGCGCCGCACACTGTATCATTATCACGATCTAGCGGAACTTTACTCATTCTTGCGCGAATCTTTCTTTTTTAATTTCAACTGACGTAAAATGTTAACATTATGATGTTATTTTGTATATTGCAACTTTGTTCTAAGGATTTTTTTAGTTTTTAACAAGGTCAGTATTAAATACACAGGAAATATATTTTAAATAAACACCTTAATACATTTTAAACACTAAAAAAGAATTACAATAATCAATACATCCTACTAGTCTTCCTCCGTCGAGGAAGTTTCTTCACTCATATTCGGAGCCTTCAGTAGCGCAATTGTTTCAAAAGGAAGAGCATGGCGTTTCTATTGTGCACTGTTGAATTGGAAGATAGAAGTGTGGCTTTTAAGCGAATGTTCTGTCATACAAAGAATAAAGGTTGCCTCTATTGTCTTAATTTCTAATTTAAATGATGATTAATGTCATTTATCCTGACCAAATTATTGTTTGCAGAATAGTTTAAAAAGTCATTGCATTGCTCAATAGGAGCAATTTGTTTAGCCAAATGTTTGGCTGAAATAGAAAAAAACATGATAGCGATACAGCTATCTGTCTTTTGAAATAGTTAGAAAGATAGTACATAACAATATTATATCTATCTTTTGTCAAATATAAATTATTACCAACATAGTAGTTGGTATCAATTAATTGGAATAGGTTATCATTATATGTCAAATTGTGCAATGTCATCTTTATATCAAATCTGAAGTTATTTTCTTCCTGTGGCGAACTGTTACTGTAAGGGAATGTAAATAACACAATTTTTCTTATACTAAGGTTGCACAATGTTCTATGATATTGGAGCAATTCTCCTTTATTTAAATTACCCCTATTTCTCTCTTCGCGAGTTATCTTACTGGAAGACGCCAATGTGTCAAAATAGGTGACTGGATGAGCGGCGAACTCCCTATAACCTACGGTGTGCCCCAGGGTAGTATCATTGGACCGACCTTATTTCTTATCTATATTAATGACCTCTGTCGTCTCGAACTTGCCAATGGATCCATCTTTACCTACGCCGATGATACTGCCTTAATATTCCACGGATTTTCCTGGGAGTCGACATTTAAATACGCTCAACTAGGACTCGACACTGTTACTGACTGGTTGTCACGCAACCTGCTCACTCTAAATGTAGATAAATCTAAATATCTTACCTTTTCATTGTCAAAAGTTAGTAAACCATCAACATCCCATTTTTCATTGATTGCGCATTCTTGTAATGCATCACCTCGAACACCATGTCGATGTCCTCTT
Organism: Mesoligia furuncula; assembly: GCA_916614155.1. Lineage (NCBI taxonomy): Eukaryota > Metazoa > Arthropoda > Insecta > Lepidoptera > Noctuidae > Mesoligia > Mesoligia furuncula. Next base: position 15,310,452 of record OU744791.1, on the reverse strand, counting down.
CTAGGCCGCATAGATAGTGTAAGGTATTTGGGTGTTCAAATAGATGACTCATTATCATTTCATAACCATATAGACGTACTTACCTCCCGACTGCGCAAATTGATATTTATTTTTAAGAATCTCCGCCATGTGGCCGACACACAGGTGCTAAGACAAGTATATCTAGCTCTCTGCCAGTCAATTGCACAGTACTGTATAGTTGCCTGGGGTGGGGCAGCAAAAACATATTTGTTAAAACTGGAACGTGCCCAAAGAGCGATCCTTAAAGTAGGATGGTCCCTTCCTTATCAATTTCCTACGACCGAACTTTATAAAACCTGTAAGGTCCTCTCTATTCGGAAATTGTTCATTCTAAATTTAATTCTAACAGTCCATTCCCGAAATTCCTATAACCCCGAAAAGTTCGAAGCCTTGAGACGAAAGCATACAGTGTGTTCGTCAATTCCTGTTCATTCAAAGCTAGCTCAACGATTCTTTTACTTCCTTGGTCCTTATGTATACAACAAAGTTAATACAATCTTACACATGTACTCAATGGTTAAATATAAATGCAAAACTACTGTAAGGAACTGGCTGCTGGATATGGACTATGAAAGTACAGAAAGTATCATCCAAACCATTAAATAATTTTGAACGTTTTACCCACTCATATTTACTAATAAGCACAAACTCTCATACAGGACTTACATGCACATACACATAACACCCTCACACATTCACACACTACACTACACACGCAATCCTACAATAACATCACCTTACACTTCACTGACATTATACCCACCTTTATTATAGATTTACCTTTTTATTGAAACAGTTTTCTAATAGTGATAATTTTATGTATAAACTAAATCAAGATGCCGTTATGATAAATGTTTAAAGGGGTGTGAGCCTGGAGATCTGTCACACAGGTCCCGAACCTAGTTCAGACTCCAGCTCTCACAAAGGTCCTAGCATACCTAAGGCAAAATTTTATATACACACTGCTGTAACAATGTACCTTTATGAGAGAAATAAACTGTATTATTATTATTATTTCCCATAAATATTAATAAAGTTGTTTCCTGCTTAAAGTTACATTTAATAATTTCTTTCATAATATCAAATTAAGAACAACCAGGCATACAGTAATTTATTATTGAGTGTCCTGGATATTCATTTGTCAACAAATGACCTAAGTCCTTTCCAATCTCATCAGAAAATAATACAATATCATGATTTACAATTTCTATACATGGTATAATGGAACTATTCACTGAGGGAATTGTCAAATCAACACAAGGATGCCGTAATGTGGTATTGCATGCTGATAACGAATGGTTTGGTGTAGGTATATGGGATGGTGTTTGACAGCGCTCACAGCTGTTTGTTTGTGAGTTCACCAGCTCATTCATTGCCAACACATATTCCCTCATTAGATCTTCTGAGGTATTATATTTGTTAGTCATAGATCTTAGTTTCTCCTGCAGCTGGTCAAGTTGAGATTGCAAGTCCTGTGTGTCAATGTTGTATTTCCTAGTACTTTGCTCCAAATTAAAAGAATACATATCTAAGTGTTTAGGTAAATTTAACCTTTCCCTATTAAGTTTTACATTTTTGATGAAGAACTTTTGTCTTTTTACCATTTTTTGGGTTTTAAGAATATATTTATTAATTTTGATGTACTTTTTAAGTTTATTTTTATTGTTGTTCGAGTTTTCTTGAATTAGACGTAAAGGAACTAATGAAACAGAAAACATATGTTCGTCACTGTATTTATAAGTCGCAGCTTTTTACCAGATTCAGAAGTACATATGTACCTTCTCAATTACATCTTTCTGTGCTTCACATAGTCTTTGTGAAGTCAGATTTAGTAGTGCTTGCAATTTGATCTCCACATATGTGTCTGTAACTTTGATACTATCTTCTGGCGGGTAACATTTGGTTTTAGCCTCTTGTACTAAATAATATGCCGGGAATAGATTACATTTTACAGCCTTTGCTCCTTTTCGCATAATCTTATATTGTTCGACGCTTAATTTTGCATCCACAAGGATACCAAAAGCGGCTTCCGGGGAAAGTTTTGGTTCAGATTTCGTGAATGCAGCTCTTGCCATCTTCATTTTCGTAGCACGTGAAGGAGAGGCAAGAGATATTTCTTTCACAATATTAGCTGCATCTCTTTTGCCAGAAGAAACTCACACACACACATACACCTGCCGACAAACTCTTATGCAGTTTGGCAGACTAAGTTTCATTTCCATTGCAAGTGCCAATTCTTCTGGAGATTTCGACGAAACCAACTCTTTTAACTTCCTTTTTTTATACTTTTAAGTGACAGTTTCCAAAAGGTTTCTCCGGCCGACCAATACGCCTTATTGTTGGAGTGGTAGATCCGCTGCAAGAGGGCATCATGGACAGAAATTCAGATGGGAACAACACCTCTTCTTCCAATCAATCTGCATTTTCTGCCAAGAATCTTGTTTTGTTTCGCTTACATTTCTCCCATTTAAATTGTATTCTTGCGGTGAGACTACTTATTCACATTTGAAGTGATCGTGGAGGATTTTCACAGTCATATATGTCATAATTATCCAGTTTTTTTTCAATTATAAGGATATTTCGACCTTGTTTTCCAACTTGCAACCATATATCAAAAATATCTCGTCTTTTCATTGTGCATCAATCTGATAGAAAACAAAAAAAAACGTATGAGCGGGGCAAATGGGAGCAAGGGATTTCAACAAAATTTCAAAGAATATTAACCGTAGAATGGTATAACAGTGATTTCCCGGTGTATACACATGTATACATTTTTAAAAGTCAACTCTAATACAAAAAATAAAATATTTTTCAAGACTACCGCAAAAAACTTAATGTACTAAAAACATTCAATATAAAAAAGGTTCAAACCTACCCTCAACGTATGCTCGATGATATAATAAGCAATAATGATTACCACTTATTAGCACTTTAAACGACAAGAACACACCTGTTCGCATTCAGTAGTAAATCAGTACTAAACAATAACGCGCGTGCTAGTACGCACAAACATGTTTCGGGACTTTCCCTGAGTAATGTGGTGTTGCTAACTTATTAATTTGGTTAAATATCGTAAATAGTGAAGATGCGGTGTAGCGTCGTTGTAGAATATTTGAAGGACTAACGACAGGCAGGCGAGCATGATCAGATATCCCATCTGCATTCTTAAGGGCTGCATAGATGAGGGTAAGTACTAACGTATAGATGGCTATCTCTCGACTTTGTGCTTTATACCGCCATCTAGTTCCCTGACCCCATACTACTTAGTAGCAAATCTATACATACGTAGATGTATCGTACCAAGCTACCTGCTTAGACCGGATGACTTTTTTTACCATCAGGAAAATAAAGAGGGTGATTCTAGTGCTCAAATACAAGTTTTTCTATGGAACCAATAGAAAAAGTTGTATTTGAGCACTAGAATCAGCCTCTCTATTTTCCTGACGGTGAAAAAATCATCCGGAAAATACACGGATGTATATCCAATACCTGTTACTTTTAAGGATGCTACTAGTTGTGTCAGTAGATACGGTTTACATGCTGTATTTCATAAACATAACGAAATTAAAACTGCCTATTATTAAATACACAATGCGTTACGGAAAATATTATGAAAGAAAACATTTTTTTCAAGAAAATATTTATTTATTTCTAGTTTTATGCCGTACATAATAATTATGTGCTAAGTGTTTAATTTGGTCATTCTCATCCTTTGGGATGTTGCAAAGATGTCAGTATTTGATCAATTGAAAATTACTAATAGTATGCTTTTTTTTTAAAGAAATTCTTTTAATTTAACTTTATGTTGGTCGCATTTAATAAATTCGAGTGAAATAAGCTTGGATTCACAATTCGTTTTCAAAATTTCTATTGTAATAATTTCTATATTCATTACACATTCCAGCAAATATTTACTGGCATAGTGAAGAATACATTTACTCGTATTTTTTGCAAAGTAATGAACTTTAGGTATGACAGATAAGTTTCTTCACTATCCTCTTCTAATGCTTTTTTACATTCAATGCAATTTTTTTATAAATTAAATTAATGAGCCAGCCACAACAATATACTACTGCTGCACACTTCTCAATTTCGCTTGGAATTTGACTTGATAATTTACATCTATATTTTTAATTCTGTATTTAAATGATTAAAATCAATTTCTATAGGTTTAGGTAGGGGCCTGGAGATATTTTGACTTAAAATACATTTTAAGCTCTGTAGGCAATGACTGTCGTCACTCTCGCAATTAGCCCCCACGGACTTAGGTGACACCATATTGTTTATCAATAAGACTTTATAAGATGCCTCAAAAGATACATGATTTAGCATGACATTTCGTTGCCAATGAGCTCGTATGGCACAAAAACAAATTCTACAGCGGGTCTTGGTTGAAATTGCGCAGCAGTACAGATCGCAAGCCTAAGCCGTGTAGTTTTTTTGTTATTTGCTGAAATGCTTGAATTGTTTTTATCTAACTAGAAATAGATGGAACCAACCTTACTCTGTCACCAGTAAATTTCATGGTTCTTATAATTGGTAAGTTCTTATGCCATAATTTGTGATGCGGCGATTTTGGCGTGACTGCTGACCGATATATTTTGCCGACCGATATAGTAACAGTTCTGCAGTGTCTGTGCTTTCCTTAGGAATCCGGCCAATTTCTAAAAAAAAAAAGATACAAATTAGATTTCTCACATTTATTACATACAATTTTCTCAGAAGTTTAATCACATGACATCGAAAATGTCACAGTGGTACTAGTCAGGTTCGAATCAAACTCCCACTTTAGCCATAATCTCAAGGAAAATACTTTTCTAGCCTGAACTGTCCCACTCCTGGGCAAAAGCCTCCCTCCACTCTTTTTATTTCCTTCTATCTAATATGTCCTCCTGCCAGTTCTCAAGGAAGCCATCCAATTCAGCCATCTTCTCCTCGGTCTGCCACGACTCCGTCCGGCTGTGCTAGGGATCCAATCTTCTGATATACGAGCTCATAGCCCGGACGGCATCTGGCAGACATGCCCAGGAAAATAAAAAAGTAAAAATGATAAGGGTAATTTGTTTACCTGCTGTGAATCCCATTTCTACACTGACAGTTTTGCTCAAGACTTGTGTGGCGTATTTCACTTTCATTTTCGGTATTTTTGGAATGACATGACGTGCGGTCAATTTTGGTATTAACCGCAGTCCTTTGAATCCAGGACCATTTTTATATAGAGCCTCCAGATGAGCCCATTACGCAATTCATTTTTTCCCGTCCAGATAATATTCTAAAGGACATCATCTTTTTTGGTCCAAATAAGTAAGTGCCAATAAAAAAATTATGCTGTATTCCGTTAGAACTTGTCCCCCTGAGTATTTATTATTATGACACCAAAGCTGTAGGGTCATTGTCCTTGGTTTTATTGGAGTTCAAAAATTCAACATATCATACATTTTCAGTGAATTTAATAAACAAAAACAAATGATTTGTTCTACCATATTTTTATTTTGAACATCGTTTAGTAAGATATATTGGTTCTTGACCTATTTTGGACATGTTGATCTTGTTTTATGATTTTGAGGATTATAAATAAAATATATATACAGGGGTTATTTTGTTTAATTAAATACTATAAAATTGTCGTCGTCTGGTACAACAATAATTGTTTGAGCGAAAGTTTGTTCATGCGCTCGATAGATGGCGTTGTACTTTTTGTGTGCATTTCTGAATCGCGGTGTCGAGATTCTCCGCGTGTAGACTATACCCCTTGAGAGAAATAAATTTTTTGTACTCGATTAGGAAACAAATGTAGTTTCATTATTCACTTCCCCGGGAGTTGTATAGTGCCGAACATTGTTGGTCCATCGAGCCGCGATAGTGAGATCCAGATAGTGTTCTGTGATACTTGGCGTGGAAACCAGGGTGGATCGCCCTGAAGCGCCGCATACCCAAGCTGGTGTGCACAGTGAGTGAGTGCTGCAGCAGTGAAGTTGGCGTGGAGCAGCATCAGGTTGGCGCAGGGCGAGGACCAGTACCATGTGGCGCAGGGCGCTATTGGAGTACCAGACCAAAACGGAGGCACAGGGCGAAGTTCGAGTACCACGGCGTGAGGAGTGGAGCAGGGCTGACTAGACACACCGCCAGCACAGTGAGGCGCTAGGCGGGAATAGTCTAGTCACCAGGGCGATAGTGGAGTTTCCACCTGCTGTCAACAGCTGGGTGACGCAGTTACTAGTGAGTGAGTGCGGAGTTGCCAATTCGGTGAAGTGGTTTGTCGAAGATAAAATCGTGAGTACTTTCATCGTGTTATGTTTACAAGTCGGATTTTCTGAACATAGAAAATTTCGTCTGAAAAGATTTTTATTGGACTTTATTAGATTTTAGTAGCACTTTATTTAGATGTTTTTATGTGTACCTGTTTTAAACTTATGATATTTTATGTGCCCATGATACGCATTGTTGCTCAATTTTTAAAATTGATGTGTTTCGAGTCAAAATTCGAAATTGAATTAATCTTTGGGGAATTTTACGGTAAATATTTAATTGAATTTATCTTTGTGGCATTTTACGGCAAACATTCAAAGCAGTGAATTTAAGAGAATTGCTAGTTATTCAAAAAAGATGTTTGCAAAAAGTGGTTAACGTTTGTTCTTTGGTAGAAAATTCCTTTGGTAGTTTGGTAGAAATTTGACTTTGGTAGTTTTTCATAAAATTAAAAAATTATTTTATTAGTAACTTAACGGACTTAGTTAAATTAAAAATGGAGGCTTTATATAGACTGCAAAATAATACTAAGATTCTCATCGAAAAAGAGCAAATTAACTTCAAAAAAGCACCTAAAGATAGAATCACTAGGTCTTATGTGGAGACTAGGTTAGAAATTCTAGAAAATTTGTGGAAAGAGTTTTCGTCTACACATAGGAGCATATTGCTAAATGACGCACAACAAGATTCCGATAAATATTTTGATAACGACGTTTATGATGTCACCAAAGAAAGTTACGTTCTCTATAAATCGCAATTAAAAGAAGTTTTAAATAAACTTAGCAATAATCAGTCAGATCAAAATCCAAAGACAAATGTCGACCACACAGTTTCAAATAGTGTTAGATTACCAAAGATAAATATTCCAAAGTTTACGGGCAATTATGCGGAATGGACCACGTTCAAAGATTTGTTCACATCTTTGATTCACAACAATAATAGTTTAGAAGACGTGCAAAAATTACATTATTTAAAAGGCTTATTATCGGGAGAAGCAGAGCAACTTGTGAGACATATTGCAGTCTCTTCAGACAATTATAAAGAGTGTTGGTCTCTGTTACATAACCGGTATAATAATAAGAGATTTCTGTCAAATTGTTTACTAAAACGTTTATTAAGTCAGAGTAATGTAAATGAATGTTCAAATAGCATAAAAGGTTTACTAGATACTACTATGGAAAGTTTAAATGGTTTAAAAAATCTCGGTATTGACGTGAGTACGTGGGATAGTATAGTAATTTACATAATTAGTTCAAAGTTAGATCCCGAATCGAGAAAGCTATGGGAGACAAAGATAAGTGCCAAAGATGAGTTACCCGTGCTATCGGAATTCCGAGAGTTTTTAGAAGCCCGATTTCGGGCATTAGAGTTTTTTGACACAAAACCTAGTAAACCCAAACCTAAAGTTCACCATGTAGTCACTACCGATGATAAAGCCGTAGATACTTGTCCATTCTGTAAGGAAAATCACAAAATATCTAGTTGTAAGAAGTTCGCTCAAGAGAGTTACGAATCTCGTCATAACTTTGCGCAAACCAAGCGCTTATGTTATAACTGCTTAAACGCAAACCACTCAATTAAGTTTTGTAGACACACCGCGACGTGTCGAATATGTAAAAAAAGGCATCACTCACTACTACATCCAAATTCGGTTTCAAACTCCACAGTCGTTAGAGAAAGTTCCAATACAGCAGATGAAGTTAAAACAGCCGTGTCTAACGTTCAGGCATCGTTGTTAGTAGGCGACCCATTAACTTCAAATTCTATAGTTTCACATTTTTCTAAGGGATCAATACCCACACAAGTTTTGTTGGCCACTGCTCTTGTCGAAGCACAGACGAGAAACGGTTCAACACAACTGCTGAGAGTGCTATTAGATCAGGGATCTCAGGCATCATTCATAGCAGAATCAGCAGTTCAGTTACTTGGACTAAAGAAGAAACCGGTCCAGTCGGTTATATCAGGGATAGGCGGTGAGAGAAGCGCTTTCGCTTCAAAGTTTACAGTCACGGTGACTATTCACTCACGCTTAAATCCACAGTTTAGTGTCCAAGTCCATGCGTTCGTGTTAGGTACGATTACATCGGTTTTACCCTCTGAAAGATTAGAGCAGGCCCATTGGCCCCAGCTAAAGCAATTAACTTTAGCTGATCCTGAGTTCCACACGCCAAGCAAGATAGACATCTTACTTGGTGCAGAGATATATAGTCGGGTTCTCAGAGACGGTTTGATTCAAGGTCCGCCAAACTCGCCGGTAGCTCAAAATACTGCCTTTGGTTGGATCCTCTCTGGACAGATATCGTCAAACCAGGAGTCCATACATTGTCATCATGTCATTAAAAGCAGCTCAAATCAGGCTGATGACAATGCACTTTTGCGTCAGTTTTGGGAAATAGAGTCGAGTATCCCCGATAAGAAGATCCTTTCTGAAGAGGAACAGCGTTGTGAGGACATTTACTCACAAACCACGTATCGCGATGAGGAAGGCCGGTACGTAGTTAATCTTCCCTTTCGGGATCAAAATCCTCAATGCCAATATGGAGGTTCGAAAGACCTCGCCATAAAAAGGTTTCATCTTCTTGAAAATAAATTTAAGAAGAACCCCTCAATCAAAGCTCGATACTCAGATGTATTCCAAGAATACATAGATCTCGGCCATATGGAGCCTGTACGCGGTGATGAGCGCAATAATAGTACAGCCGTATATCTCGCACATCACGCTGTAGTCCGTGAGGACAAGCTCACCAGTAAAGTTCGAATAGTGTTCGACGCTTCAATGAAAGGGTCAAATGGAGTGTCTCTGAACGACGACCTCATGGTTGGTCCCATGTTCGCAACCTCCATTACGTCACATCATTATGAGATGGCGAATACATCCCATAAGTCTCTGTGCTGACATTATTAAAATGTACAGACAGGTGAAGGTTTCTCCTGAACATGCAGAGTTTCAGCGAGTAGTGTGGCGCGATGATCCGGAATCTGAAATAACGGAATACAAATTAGTAAGAGTTACATTCGGTACAGCAGCAGCTCCTTACCTTGCAGTAAGGTCCTTGCAGCAAGTAGCAGTTGATTCATGCGAAGGTCATCCTAAAATAGCTGAAATAATAAAAAATGAGTTTTATGTCGATGATTTGATGTCAGGATGTCAAACAGTTGAAGAAGGTTTACACATACATAGAAAATCAACAGAGGTACTTACCAAAGGTCAATTCCAACTACAGAAATGGGTCAGCAGCTGCGACGAATTAAATGAGAAAATTCAAGAAAGTATAGAGATAGGACAAGAAAGGGAAGAGGAATCTGGAAAGAACATTAAGTTAGATTCAGTTATGAAAATTTTAGGAATTTCTTGGGATAGAAAAAATGATGAGTTTAAATATTCAGTGCAACTTGAGCCACAGCAAACTCCAATCACAAAGAGAAAAGTTATTTCCGACATCACGCGTTTGTTCGATCCGCTTGGCTGGGTGGCACCTTGCATAGTAACTTCTAAAATATTCATTCAAAAGCTTTGGCTTGCTGGCCTGGAATGGGATGAAGAGTTGACCCCGGAACTTCTTTCGGAGTGGGAAACTTACCGTTTAAGCCTTGTAGAGACGAATAAATTCAGCATTCCCAGGTGGATTAACACAAAGTCAGACGATCGATTGGTAGAGTTGCATGGATTTTGTGACGCGTCGATCGCGGCCTATGCCGCTGTAGTGTATGTTAGAGTCATCGACGCCAACAACTCCATTCATGTCAGTTTAATCACTTCTCGTACTAAAGTTGCACCAATCAAACAGCAGTCAGTTCCGCGATTAGAGTTGATGGGAGCAGTGTTGCTTTCAGAACTTATTACTGAAGTCGCTGAAGTAATGAAGATCACACCCTCTCAAATACATGCTTGGACCGACTCGTCAGTAGTCTTGGCATGGCTTAGTAAACACCCCAGTCACTGGACTACTTTTGTTGGAAACAGAGTGTCCACAATTCTCTCTCACGTCGACAACTCACATTGGGCTCATGTCCAATCCGCGCATAACCCTGCCGATTTAGCATCCAGAGGTGTGACACCACAAGAACTGGTGTGCAGCTCGCTGTGGAGTCAAGGACCCTCATGGCTTCATGATAAAAGGATAGAGTACACGAGGCCAAAGTCAATTACGACCAACACGGAGCAAAGATCAGTCAAGGCTCACGTCATAACTGAAGCTCATCAGGAGGATCTTTTCTGGACAAAGTATTCGTCATTAAAGAGGCTAATTCGGGTTATAGCGTACTGCAGAAGAGTTTTGAGTTGGAAGAAACAAGCACACGGTGAGAAGAGATATGAAAGGTATCTTACTAAAGAAGAAATAGAAGAAGCAACAAAGACGTGTATAAGATTTGTTCAGAGTCAAGAGTTTTTCGAAGAAATGAAAGACTTACGAAAATCAGGAAGTGTGAAAGTAAGAAGCAAGCTTAAAAGTCTCTGTCCAGTCATAGATGATGAAGGGATACTCCGTGTCAGTGGGCGCATTCAGAATGCTCATGTAGACGAAGATGTTAAACATCCCATCATCCTACCATCTGATAGTCACTTCACTAATCTAGTAATTGATGAAGCTCACCAGAAGACGTTACATGGAGGGCCAACATTGATGTTGAGCCATCTGCGTACGAAGTATTGGATTCTTTCCGCAAAAACAAGGATTAAAAGTTACGTACACAAATGTGTAAAATGCAAGCGGTACTCAGCATCTATTCAAACCCCACTCATGGGTCAGTTACCGTCCAGTCGAGTCACACCGGCAAGACCATTCCTAAATAGTGGCGTGGATTTTGCTGGTCCCATCAGCATGCGAACTTCAAAGGGTCGTGGCCACCAATCATACAAAGGGTACATTTGTGTTTTTGTGTGCATGGTGACCAAGGCCATACATTTAGAAGCCGTCAGCGATTTGACGTCGCAAGGTTTCATTGCTGGCTTTAAGAGATTTGTGTCTCGACGAGGTTTTGTTAGTAATATTTGGAGCGACAACGGCACCAATTTCGTTGGCGCTGCCAAAGAGCTTCGGCATTTAGTCGCTGCGGAAAAATCTTCCGTAGCTGTAGAAATTCGAGAGTGGCTAGGCAACAACAGTACTTCTTGGCATTTTATTCCGCCCCATTCCCCAAATTTCGGTGGCTTATGGGAGGCGGGTGTAAAATCGACCAAATTCCATCTGAGGCGCGTGATAGGTAATTCAACACTTACGTTTGAAGAAATGTCAACCCTTTTGTCCCAAGTAGAAGCGTGCCTTAATTCTAGGCCGTTATCAATGTTGCCTGACAATTCCATAGATCCAGCTCCTCTTACACCTGGTAATTTTTTGATAGGGGAGCCTCTGATAGCGGTGCCTGAGCGTAATTATGAGAGTTCTAACATGAGTAGTCTAAGGCGTTGGCAAGTAACACAACGTATGTTGCAAGATTTTTGGAGACGTTGGTCAAATGAGTATTTAGTTCAGTTATTACAACGATACAAATGGACTAAACACATTCCAGAACCAGGTATTGGAGATGTAGTTTTGGTCAAGGAGGATAACTTACCTCCTGCCCGTTGGCTTTTGGGCAAAGTAGTGGAAAAGCACCCTGGTTTGGATAAAGTTACACGAGTAGTGACTCTCAAGTGTAACGGATCATTGATTAAACGACCAATTTCAAAATTGTGCATTTTGCCAATCGCAAAGTAAACAATGTTTTAAATTGTAAAGTTCTAGCACATGTTAAAGTATAGTTATTTGAGTTTATTTTGTGAGTTTATGTCTAAGTAAAGTTAAGTTGAGCAATTTTTGTAAAATTGCCGAAATGTAGATTTTTAAAGTCCACCAGTTATTATTATTATAGTAAACGTTGATTTTTATATACAGTCCTCAAGTAGTTATCGTTGAAAGTTTTATAAGTTGTATTTTTTTTTCAAGGAATATGTCATTCCACAAATAGTTATAGTTTTTTTTCACGTCATCTGTCATAGTTTGTTAATATTCTTTGAGTAAATATTTTGTTAATAAGTTTTTTTTTTTGCCCCTGACCTCATGGTGGGCGGACAGTTAGTTTTTTTACATTTATATTAGTTCTGGACATTCTGTCCATGGTGGGCGGGATGTTTGAGCGAAAGTTTGTTCATGCGCTCGATAGATGGCGTTGTCCTTTTTGTGTGCATTTCTGAATCGCGGTGTCGAGATTCTCCGCGTGTAGACTATACCCCTTGAGAGAAATAAATTTTTTGTACTCGATTAGGAAACAAATGTAGTTTCATTATTCACTTCCCCGGGAGTTGTATAGTGCCGAACAATAATGTTCTCCAATCCATAAGCTGGAGGGGTTATTGCTGGCAACTGTCGTGCATGGCTCATGTACCATATAATGCACATAATATGGGAGCAGCATCCAATTGTTCGCTTTCCTATGATGCACGAACAATAATAGTGAGCGATTGCTTGTCGGCCTGATAACGACCTATCGATTATAATGTAGACATAATACTGTCTTGCTCTAACATGCCGCGATTGCAGTCGGCCTCTTATCATCCATAAATCATTGCCCTGCAATTCCGCCAAGTCTTCATTTGATAACTCATTGCTGAGCTCCATTGTGAATGCTCTATTGTCAAGGACGTGCTCACCGTAATAGCTTTTGGCCTGTTTTAGTTGATAAACGCCCAGAGCGAATAAAAATAATTCGTTCTCATCCATTCTTGGAAAATCTACGAACTCTGGCATATCTGCAGTCATTAAAGTAAACTGAGCACGTCTGCGATTGTAGTTATGGCGTATTACAAGATCTGCCAATCTATTTGGCATATTAATTCTTCGGTGGATAATCTCTAAAATCGCAGCAGCATTTGGATTATCTTCAATCAAAACATGAAAACGATTTATGATCGCCGCTGCTATCTTGAAATAGTCGAACATGCTGGGAAAGGCATGCTGGGAAGGGCTGGCCTGATCCGTGGTTAGCTGTCTCTCATTTGGATACTTTGTTTCAGGCATATGTTGTACATATCCGCAAGATTCCAGATTTCTTGCAGAGTCTCGAAAACCACGGTCCAGAATAAAAACATCTCCACTCCTATAAAACCAGTGGAAGGCACTGTCAGCATTATTAAGCATGTCATTCATTATATCTGCGTCAGACGTGGTGGCAGCATATGGTCCGTTAACTTCGATAATGTGTCCATCACAAGAAACCAAGAGGAACGGTTTTAGGAGGGGTCTGTACAGCCATCACAATGGCTGTAAGACTTGCGTTGGAAAAAATAATTTCCACTTTTTTGCAGATGTACGTAGATGTACGTGCCACTACACCGTGCCAAGAAACCGAAAAAAACACGCCAAAGTCGATCAAAAGTCCAAGTCAAGTTGACTGTTTTCTTTGACTATCGCGGTGTTAAAAAAATAATCTCCTTAGACGGACCTGCTATTGATGTATTGGTTGTTTCAGCCCGCTGCTTTTGCTAGCAAACAGATTCAGTATGACAAGTCTTTTACGCACAAATTTTTGTACGAAAATCTCTAGTTAACAAATTATTATTAACCTTACGGGGACCAGCCTGAGCTGAAATAGGTTTTGCACATTGAAATTTTACATGGTCAGTTTGATTACAATTATAACATTTCCTTTCTAATCTGAATCGCTTATTTACTATGGAACTAGCAACATTTTCTGACGGCCTTTTCTTGGTCTTAGAGTAAGTAGACAGCAAAGAAATAAGTCCAGAAGTGGAAATAGCGCCATTGTTTAGGGCAGCCATCCTTATGTCGACATCACTGATGCCACCACAAACTAATTATATTAATTGTGTTTCAGTAAACACAATTTCAGTGTTTCTAAACAATCTAATCCTCTCCCTTGCATATTCACTGTATGATTGCGCTGAATCAGACACAAATAGAACCGCTTTGCTAAGCCTTTCACTTAAATTTATTTTTTCAGGATAGATATCCTGAATGTCTGCTCGAAAATTGTCCCAAGACCTTCCTTCTGTCAGTGTCCAGGTCTCGAACCATGATAATGCAGAGCCCCTAAGGGCCTTACCAGCTTTTGCAACTGTTTTAATACTGCTCCATCTTAATTCCACGGCGAGGGCCTCGATGCTGATACACCAGCCTGATCGTTTTTGTCGGGGTCATCCTCTTTTTGTTGTGGAGTTGAAACAGCATCGCGAATAGCCTTCAAAATGTAATTTATCGTTGCAGCTTCCATCCTGGAAATGTTTAAATTAGGAGAATTAATAACGAGGCCAGAGAACAATTCCACTTCTAATGTGACAAAATGATTAATCCATTTGGATTATGATCAATATTTCTGAGAGAGGTAAAACATTTATCTAGGTCGTTTGACTGTGTACCTGACTAAGGATTTATATTATAAAAACAACAAAATAGGCAAGACAAGGTGTTTATTTAGATATTAATTTGATATCTAGATAGGAAGGTAGTTTAAAAATTTGTCGCTCGTTCCAAAGCTAAATCCGCAGGAGAAGAACGAGCAAGAAACTCCCCGGTTTATTATTCTGAATTAAGGTTCAATATTGTAACTGATGGTAATCTGTAACGTCAATTTGTCAAACACACGTCACTTATTTTGTAATACGTTGTCTCTCACTTGCAATTCTATGGCCGTCTTAGTAAGAACGTTATGTGCTCATATGATTATTGTATCACTGTTAATCCTGCTTATTTCTTTTATTTATACCATTAACCCTTCTGGTTATGGGCCCAGAGCATCGCAGAAGTATAAATGTGTATGTATTTTAGTTATAAAACAAATAAACCGGCGAAATCTTAACCTACGAGAATACGGTGTAGTGATTTCGTCAACAACATAGCGGGTGCATCTTCAACAAATTTTCTTTCCATCGAGAAATTAAAAGGGATAGAAAATTACAGCTCGTGGAAAGAAGAAACCCGTTTCTGGGCCTAGCCGTTACATGAATAAAATATGTACCAAAAAAATCGTCTATTTTTCTAAATTAACTTATTTAAATCTTAGTCTCATTTACAATGGCCAAGTGTAGAAAATAATTAGATTTCTATTTTTTTGTTTTAAACCACCTTTGTAAACCGTTACAACACTTATTTTGTTATACGTCACTAACTTCACAAATGCTGGTATTCTATCAATAGCGTACCCTAAGAATATGATCGATTTAGTGGAAATCGATGCTGGTACAAATAATTAAATAACACTCCATTGTTTTAGTATAAATGACTTATTAGGTATTAAAATCAATGTAAAGCAATTAAATCTGGAAACTAATTGATATTTAACGTAATCGCCATTAAAAAACATTAAAAGAAATAAATAATCGATAAAATCGACTGCACCATGGATTGCACTAGTAAACGGCAAATGTCAATGTCAACGTCTGTCAATTGTCATGGTTGTAATGTCGTCATTAATGTCATTCGCTTTTCGGATGTCAATGTGTTGTTTTTCTGTATTTCTGGGGATTTATTTTTTCATAAGACCTCTAATCGAATACTGGACTCCGAAATTGATTGTATTCTGACTGACCCTCGCTTGAACAATGGACACCGTTACATAACCTGCCACCTGTGCTGACTTTTGCTGGAAAACCGGATCTGATTATTGCTCTTTTTGACGACTGGCACGACGTCATGAACCTGTGCATTAATTGCGGAATAGCAACGGCCCACTGCCATACAATAGGAAGGCGAAGATTGCAAGATGAAAATGATTCTTTCAATTGTACAGGAATGGGTCGCGCGCGCCTCAAACGGTTAGTATCCGATATTTCTATATTGTAACATTTTTGTACAATGTATGTAATAATTTAATGTAGTCGAACTAAATAGTGTTATCGCATTTGTTCAGTTGTTTGTTGATAGTCGTCGTTTCAGCCGATAGACGTCCACTGCTGGACATAAGCTTCCCCCAATTTTGGGAGGGTTTGCCATAATCGCCACGCTTGGCAGGCGGGTTGGCGATCGCAGTATGGTATGATGGTGGAATACATAGAGAACGCTGCTGCCCATTCTCCGGTACGATCCTTAGTCGCCTTTTACGACACCCACGGGAAGTAAGGGGTGGTGGTATTCTTTAAGTCCGGCACCACACAGACAAGTGAGTGTTGATAGTTGTACTTTATATAATGATACCAGAATGTGCAGATGTGATGCTTCATATTCGAAGACATGACTGTGACATCACAAATCCGGACTGAACCTGCATGGTTATTGGTTAATTATATTCGCTCTCAGAGAGGAGACCTGTGTCCCTGCAGTGGGAATGTAATAAGGCCGCTTAAGTATGTTTACCCAAATGTGCCACTCGGATGTTTATTGCTAAATGCTAATGCTAGACCTAATAGTCAAATGATAAATGTTTGCTTCAGGTAGATGAAAATGACTTTAATCTGCCAAGCTTGCTGGAATCATGCCAATGCTGTATCTCTTGATGGAAATATACCAGAAGGGAGTGAATAGACACCTACAGGACACCAACGAGTGTGTATTCACTGTGGACATTCTCTTCTGAGAAGAGTTCTTTGCCATCAACTTACGACTACTGGTACAGTGCAAGAACACAGAATACACGAAGTTATAAGAGGATGGATCCTACCACGCACGGTTAATATAATAGTTTTTTTCATGCTTTTTTAATAACATTTATTTTAGTTTAGTTTTGATAACAAGGGCATTCAAAAGTTTTATTTGGTATGCTAAAACATTTAAGTGAATTAGAACAGTGTGATAATGGTTAAGCTAACTGAGGCTTACTAACCTACATCAGGATTTCTTTAGATCATTCTTTTTCAAAGTGGGCAATAACACACCACACATCTCTGGTATAAAGGCACCTTTTAATGTAGATATATTATTTTCAGGTGGGTGCTTCAAGTGTTGTCTGTCACTCTTGTTGGGTGCGAGCAAATAGAGCATCCCGGCATTTCCATGATCTACAGCAAGAGCTGTCAACATCGGACTCAAACTTAAGAGGAAGAATAAAGTCGAGGCATATTAGTAATAGGATTTAGTCGACAGCTCTCTAAGTGGAAGGGATGCTATAGCCGAACCTGTATCGTTAGCAAAAGAACGGTTGGATGCTGTACCCACACCATGAGCATAATATGGTATCTTGGTTGGGCACGGCACCAGGGTAGTCAATTGCCTCCTGCACAATTTCTGGATACCTACTGTGTTATTATTATATTATGATAATCCTAATGAAGAAAGTAATTAATAAAACCATTACAATTACCTGTGTTTTTTTAAAATTTTAATATATTATTGCAATCTCAGATTACTTACTTACTGTAATCTGAGATTGCATCAAATCCCTAGGTACAATATTAACAAATGCAAGCCAGTAGTGATGTAAGTGGGCCTTGTATAATAAACATAGTTTTCTGCTGAGGTTTTCAGTACCTACCGCTACAGGAACAATCGGATAAATCGGACGTCATCTCCTGAGCGCTTTTTATATAAGTACCTAAAACCTCATCGTGATAGGCGGCAGGTGCTGCAGCACAACACATGTGCGTTCCAGATTTACGTAGGTAACGAAAGTCTCAAAAATATCATTGTTTAACTAGGTACTAAAAATAACCTAAAAAGTGAACATTGTTGTCTGATTTTACCAATTTAGCCATTGCTGGGAGACGTGAAAATTGGGCTCGTGAAACCTTCCTAAATGCTCTAATTTATGGCCAAATTCCAGCCCTGTAACGCCAGGCCCAAGTTTCTATGGAGTTTGGGTTTCTCCTTTATGATGAAGATGATGTTAATCATCATCATCATCATCATTTCAGCCGATAGACGTCCACTGCTGGACATAGGCCTCCCCCGATTTTTGGGGGGCTTTGCCATAATCGCCACGCTTGGCAGGCGGGTTGGCGATCGCAGTATGGTATGATGGTGGAATGCATAGAGAACGCTGCTGCCCATTCTCCGGTAAGACCCTTAGTCGCCTTTTACGACACCCACGGGCAGTAGGGGGTGGTGGTATTCTTTAAGTCCGGCACCACACAGACCATTGATGTTAATACAGGTAGAGATATGGGAATGTGTGGAAGACGAAGCATATGATGCAAAGAAACCAATGAAGGCTCCATCACGAATCGTTTTAGCTGTTCAATCGTCAGTAATTCCACACATACGCAACGCGAAAACGGCACATGAAGCTTGGAGCAATCTAACAAAAGCCTATGAAGACAAGGGATTATGATTGGTAGCGTTGTTTTGGAGGGAACTGAGGAAAGTGAGCGAACAGAACGATTTAACGAGACAGACGTGCCTTCCCAGGAGTTCCCCGGAATAGGAGGAGTTTTTGATGGAAATTAGAAAAGAGGAGCAGTGAGAACTCCGCTAGAAGAAAGAGGTTCCTTGAGAAACAATCAACGGAGGTCAACTTGGTTAGCCAGCCCGGTAACGATCTCGCTGCGTATCTGGATGTGTCGTCTACCTACAGTGATTAGCTAGTGTGATTAAATTGTTCGTAAATTATAGTCTGATTTGAACTACAAACGGTTATTCTATTGCGCAATAACCAACACTGCCCATAGTACGCCCACGGCAGTTGAAATATAGCTGATGATGACGAGACAAACCTACCTTCTCCGTCATATACAGAGTTGATATGACAGAGGGGCGTTAAATTACACTACGTATACTATACGTGTATAGTATTAATTCGATATGGTACAAAAATAAAAAGCGCCAAAAATGAGATTTTTTTTTTCAAACAAACTAAATAGCTTACAAATCAAAGTAAAACGCAACCACCCTTTATAGATAGATTTGACTGACCTTAGATGCCTAGGTAACAGTGGCAACGTCGCGTGCGCGCCGGAGCGCGGCGTGTGTTATCTCTTTGGCGTGGCGGGCGCCGGGCGGGCCGGCTTAAGCCGCTCACGCTGACTTTTATGTTAGGTAAGGTTGTAAAGTACTCATACACAAAAACACAAAATTTTTAAATTCTCGATGTGTCTGCCTTTCATATTAATGCACAAATTATACCAACGGAGAACACTGTTATTTATTTTTCAAATTAAATCACTGTTCGTCGTTAAGCACTTTAATTTGTGAATTGCTAAAATAATCCTATTTTTTAGTTCTACAATCGTATTTACCTCTGAGACACTCTCACAAAAAGAAATCCATGTGAGTGAGGTCCGGAGATCGTGGTGGCCACCGAACAGGTCCGAAACGAACGATCCATTGCTGCCCAAACATTTATGTGAGCCTTTTCCTGGAAGCCACCACAGATTGTAGAGGTGCACCGTCTAGCTGGTACCGGTACCCACAACTTGCGATGAACGGCTAAAGGCAGTTGGTCAGTATCATGTCAGTGTATTCTGACGCCGCACCGTGTAAGTTACACGAGGCATTGTTGAACACTTTAATTACACACACACACACAACCAACGTTTAATTACATGTCCTATCACAATAAAAAACAGTCAATCACAAAAAAAACACTAACACTAAATAATAATAATCCCAAGTTACGTGTCCTGTCACAATGAAAAAAAAAGAAATACTGTCTTAAACTTATTTAGTGTATTAGCACACTAACAAAACAAAATCATAATTATCAGCGCGCGAATTCTACAAAACAATAGCGGGGCGGGCGCGGCGGCGCGGCCGCGCAATGAGCTTCCGTGTAGCGTGACGTTCGTTCCGAAAGGGTAGCGTCTGCGCACTGACAAAACAAGTTTTTTATCAAATTCGCAAGGATCTAAGATGCAATAGCAACACACTGACCTATTTCTATTTCTTTTACGCGCGGGATGTTTTGCTATGATTGTCACTCTCGTAATGAAACTGCAATTAGTGTTGTGTACTTATTGCTTCCTTTTTAGTGAAATATTTGGTTGTAGGTACTTGTGACTTGCGTCAGAGCGGCAGCAACGTATCTTAGATTCTACTCAGATTATCGTTTTAAGGTGCATGACCTATGCGTATAGACATAATCAGCTGTTAGGAAAGATACAGCGTGTTCAAACGGGGCAAAAACTTAAAAAATCATTTGCAACTAAACTACTGCTCCTATTTAATTGATTTTTGGTACAGATCTTGAAAATGGTACCTAGTATAGGCAGTTTAAAGGAAAGCCCCTCTGTCGTATCAACATTGTATAATACAGGGCAAAAACAAAAGGCTTTTATCAAAATTGGTCCAGCCGTTTGAGCGTGAAGAAGTAACAAACATATAAACACACACACACACACCCACAGTCACAAACTTTCGCCTTTATAATATTAGTGTGATAAACGATAGATCACAATGTGTTAATAATAGGTCTTTACCTACGAAATTGCCGTTCTGCAGTACTGGGCATTTCCAATCAAAATTATTTTTGTTTGGCTAAGAATTCTAATTTCAAATTAATTTTAATTTAAAAACATGATTTTTTTTTTCCAAAAGTAGTCATTTATTTATTGATTAGTGTTACATTTTCATCGCATTTCAATCTTTTTCGTCATCATGGATACGTTAAAAATTCGAGTAATTATGGAATATGAGTGCCGTCGTGGCAGCAACGCGGCACAAGCGGCACGCAACATCAACGACGTTTACGGAGCTAACACTACAAACCAACGCACCAAGTGTTATTGGTTTGCTCGCTTCCGTTCTGGAAATTTCGACCTGAAAAATGAACCTCGCGGTCGTCTGAAGACTTTGGTCGACAATGACGAATTAAAGGCGATTGTGGAAGGTGATGATACACAATCTACGGCTGAATTAGCAGCAACTTCCGACGTTAGCGTCAAAACAATATTGGTCCATTTGCGTCAAATTGGCAAGGTAAAAAAGCTTGACAAATGGGTGCCCCACGAACTCAATGATCGCCAGCGCGAAGTACGCGTCGAGACGTGCCTTGCACTGCTCAACAGACACACAAATGAAGGAATTTTTAACCGCATTGTTACCTGCGATAAAAAATGGATTCTGTTTGATAACCGCAAGCGCTCAGCAAGTTGGTTGGATCCTGGTTCAGCACCTAAACAATGCCCTAAACGAAAACTTGCCCCTAGAAAAGTGATGGTCACTGTTTGGTGGTCTAGCGCCGGTGTGATTCAGCACAGCTTCTTACCAAACGGGGTGAGCATTACTGCAGATGTGTACTGTGAAGAACTGAACACAATGATGGAGAAGCTGGCACATCTCCAACCAGCATTGGTCAATCACTCATCTCCGCTGCTCCTGCACGACAACGCGCGACCTCATACTGCACAGCAGACGGTCTCCAAGTTGCAAGAAATGGGGTTGAAAGCTCTCCGTCATCCGCCCTTCCTACTCACCAGACCTTGCGCGCCTACAAACTACTACTTTTTCCAGAATTTGGATAACTTCTTGGCGGGAAAAAAATTCAATACCCGAGAGGCAGTACAAAATGCCTTTGAAGAATTTGTTGCCTCCCGTCCAGCTGATTTCTTTAAGAAGAGCCAAACTGCCACTGCGTTGGCAAAGATGCATTGATTACTTCGATTAATACAAATAAAAAATACATGAAAAAAAATCGTTTAAATTTTTTCATACAAAACGGCAATTTCATAAGTAAGACCTAATATTTTTTAATTGATTTAGGAGAATTTTTTTAAGGTAAACAATTTCTCCTGAGTCGACTAAGTTTTTCGTCTCTATTTGTAAAAGAGTTTTAAACAATGTACGACTACTGCTTGGTAATTCAGGGCCTAATGGTGCAAGGATTATTAAAAGACTAGCTTCCGCCCGCGACTCCGTCCGCGCGGATGTCGGTCTTCGCGTGGATGGTTTATTTCTCCATTTTGAGTAACTCTGACAATGACATCTTATAAATATCTATTGGACCCAAATACGGCTAAGCCTATAATAATTAAGGAGATCCCTCTATTGAGCTACTGCTGTTGAGCTCGCGTTCTGTAGTAAGTATTTTTTTCATAGTAATTCCGACCTTGATAAGTAGCATGTAGCAGTAAATTACTGACAGTGACGAAAAGTTTGCAATAATAAAAAAGTGATCGTGACAATGCGACAGAAAGTTAATTGAGAGCTTCAGCGTACACAACATTGTTAGTGATCTCGTCCGGAATATGAACATGAAGATTTCTTGGACTGCTCACACGGGTAAGAGCTACGTAAAGTTGCCCGTGTGAAAAACAACTCGCGGTAAGATCTACGCCAGCAACTCCTAGGGACCTTGAGCCTTATTTATTGTCATGGTGTAACACAAAGCTACAGGAAACTGTATTCTCTTAAATTGAAATGGAAAATTATCCACTGCGGGTAATGCAACGTGTGTTCGCGGTTCTACAGAACAACGTCTATGAATAAAACTGAAAAATAAGATTTTTTTTTCTACGTATTTTTCCAGGATAAAAAGTATCCTATTTTATGCCCAGGATAATAAGGTATAATTATACCAAGTTTCATCGAAATCGAACCGTTAGTTTTCACGTGATGCCTGCATATACAGACAGACAGACAGACAAAAATTTTTTTAATCACATATTTGGGTTTGGTATGGATCCAGCAACACCCCCCGCTATTTATTTTTTCAATATTTTCAATGTACAGAATTGACCCTTCTACAGATTTATTATAAGTATAGACTATCTGTTGCTGTTTGTGAAATACTATGATGAACACCCCATTGTCGTAGTCGGAAAGGTAAATCTTTGTTTTCTAAATTATTTAGATCAGTGGAAGATGAACTTTCAGAACACTGCTGTATATCACTACTGCTGTACAAGTGGCACAGATAGCTGAACACTTTGTACATCATAACCTTGTGTTATGATGGTCTCTGATCATTACTGAGATTAATTCTAATGTTTCTAGCTGATTATTCCGCGTTTATTTGTAAGAGAGCAGATATTTAACTACCTAATTAATGCAGACTACACACAGACAGTAGACACAGTCTCAGTTATTTGTAATTAAATTACAATAATATTATTTAGGAATGTACTTATGTTTATACATACGCACATTGCTAAATAATATTATTGTATGAAGTTACATTTATCACAGACAACTGTTATATAATAGTATTATGGAGCATACATATCATACCTACCTATTATCGCAGATTTGAGCTTCAAATTGCAAAATGGTTTTTTGTTGATCGCTTGCCGTAGAAGTTAAATTGTGAAGCAAGCCAATCGATAATTATATGATTCAACACTCTATGTTTACGCCTGATGCTTTAGCGACTTCAGTGGCCATGTCAAACGTTGCTAACTGTTTTACATCAGGCGCAATTTAGTGTCGGTAGTTCACGCACAAAATAAAAAGGACATGGAAAAAATTCTACCTCACTTTTTTGATAATTAGACAAAAGAAATTCTCGAACAAGGGAACATCGGTCCGCACCATTCTTTATATTTTTTATATTTAAAATTTATTTAAAATCAAAATAATACGAAGTGTAATGTTTTCTACTACTATCAAAAATAGATTCACAGTTTAAAGTAAAACTCCTTCGTTTTATTGAGCATCAAGCTCCAGTGTCTCGTCGTAGACATAATTGGCGACCGTGACAGGACAGAATCGGAAGGAAAATTCGGAGTACCAAGGCCTAGCTGGAGTTGGCCAGCATCGCGCCGCAGCTATCAGTCGGTCAGCACCGTCCGCATCCAGCCCTTGGGAGAAGCACGTACATCGGAAGCACAAAAGAAGTACTTAGCACCGCCGGACATTGATGCTAATAGCGTCACACCGCAGCGCAGCAGCATTTCTGCAGCTAAGTGCCTTTCCTTAATTCCTAAACTTCCGTTCAAACCGCCTATGTCCTTATCCAATTTTTGTATGGTTTTTTACTTGTGCAATTTCACATTTTTTATAGGTTCACCTAGGTCAAGGTTACAGTATTGCGTCATACTTTCTTAAGTATATTTTTCTATACATTTCCATAAGTTCGCTATTATTTACTATCAGTGACCATTCGTAAGGATATCTAAGCTTGGATATTTCAATTTTTTACCGTTTTGGGTTGATTTTCAAGCAGATTTTCTATTGCAACCTACATATTTCATATCTAAAAGTACCTACATAGATACCTGAAGTAATTGGGCACAAACTTTTGTTTTTTTTTTGTATTACTTTTAGGAAATCGTTTTCACAGGTTGCCGTGCCTATTTAGTTCCGTTTAGTGATTATTCCGCCGAACATTTCAGATTTGCCTAAGTTCCCCGTGCATCGCTGAGCGTCGCGCGTTGCCGCAGCGCGCTACATCTGTGCAGCCTAGGCAGCCCCGCAGACCGGTGCCTGCAACCTCGGCTTCCCGTGCGGCAGATACCACCAACCAGGGGCGTGAGCGTATTCTTTTATTATTTTATTTGGTTTTTTTTTTAACGTTAATTTTTCTTGAGTTTATTTCAATCTTACACACTTACTTACTTAACTTTAATTTCTTTTTCGTGAGAATTTTGTTTGAATAAAAATCATAATGGGTTTAGGTGAGGATGTCAAGAACTTGGCGGAATTAAATGTTAGACGTAGTTCCGTCAAGGGTCAAGTAACAAAGTTTAGAAATTATTTAGAAAAAATATCACGTTTAGACACTTTTACTACAACACATAGGGCGGAACTTACACTTAAATTGAGTAAATTTGAAACCTTATCTTCAAAGTTCGATGACTTACAAAGTCAAATTGAAATTCTTAATTCTAGTGGGTTGAAGGATGAACTTGAAGAACGAGAAAATATTGAGAAGGAATTCATTAGCAATATTGTATTGGCTCAAGAGTTGTTACAATTGCACGGTAGGGATGAAGGCCTTCACGACTCAAGCAGTCCTCACAATATAACTCATTGCGCTGTTGATCATAATGAAATCGGTTTCAGGCTACCTTTGATACAGGTATCTAAATTCGACGGATCATACTTTCGATGGATGGAATTTCGTGACACATTCCGATCCTTAATACATGAAAATAGTAGAATTAGTTCAGTGAACAAGTTTCATTATTTAATTTCTTATTTAGAAGGTGAAGCAGCACGAACCGTCTCGAATCTAGAAGTGTCTGCTGATAATTATCGGGAAGCTTGGAACCTATTGCTTGAACGTTACGACAATAAGCGTTTGCTGATAAGTCATCATCTCAGCGCATTATTTAACATTAATTCTGTAAATAAGGAGTCTGAGAAATCATTGCGTTTCTTGGTTGACCACGTGACAAAAAATTTACGTGCCCTCTCCAACTTAGGTCAAGCCACTGAGCATTGGGATGTCCTTATCATTCACTTAGTCGCTTCCAAGTTGGACAATAACAACTTCGTGAAATGGGAGGAACACCGTAACGCGTTGTCAACAGACACCCCTACACTTAAGGAATTTTATAAATTTTTAAATGATCGTGCAACTGTGCTTGAGTCCTTGCATCGCAGCAAGTCAGACAACGCCTTTAAACCCAATCATGATAAACAGCGTCCAGAAGGCCATTCAAAGAAACCGGACCACATACGTCATACTAAAGCAAGTGTATACATTAGTAGTAGTAACCAACCACAAACACAATCATCCTCGTCATACCTCTGTCCATGCTGTAATGCCGATCATAAAATATTTGATTGTCCATCGTTCAAGGCAAAGAGCATAAGCGAGCGTATAGCCGAGGCGACTAAATTGAAATTGTGTCTTAATTGTTTAAGGTCGGGTCACCCTACATTTAGATGTCGTTTAGGCCGTTGTATTGAATGCAACAAGAGACACAATTCTATATTGCACCTTCCAATCGGTAAAGCTGATAGTTTACCTAGTACTAGTACAGACAGTCCTTCTGAGACGTTGGCTAACTGTAACAATCAAGGTAACAAACATGCTCTTCTTTGTACTGCCTTGATTGAAATAATCAATCCCAAGACTAGTAAATCTGAAACAGTGCGCGCCCTGCTTGATTGTGGCAGCCAATCCTCTTTCATAAGTCTAGGCCTGAAACAAAGGTTATCATTAGAGGACTGCCCTATCAATGCTGCAAAGGTAATCGGTTTTGGCAACAATGAAGCAGGTACAATAACTGAATATTGCATTGCCCAATTAAAATCGTTAAACACACCATTCAACGTTATTTCTAACTTTTATGTTATGAAGGAACTAACAGCATTAGTTCCCAGTACGGTAATTGATATTAGATCGTTTAATATTCCTAAAGATATTCTCTTAGCAGATCCTAATTTCTATATTCTATCAGCCTTCTTTTATAGATATTCTCATAGGCTCAGATTTATTTTGGGACATTATTGGTTGTGAGCAGCGGTCATTAGGCCCCAATTATCCTAAGTTGCACGGCTCAAAGTTGGGCTGGTTGATTGGAGGGCCTCTGCAACATAAACAACCTAAGGATATTAAATGCAATCATGTACTTACCCATTTTTCTTATGATGAAAACATAGAATTAAAATTAAATAGATTTTGGGAGCTTGAAGAAATCCCATCTAAATCTTATTTAAGTGAAAGCGAGCAGGCATGTGAAACGCATTTTTTGCAGCACACCCGCCGCTTAGGAAACGGCAGATTCTCTGTCAAGTTACCTCTTATTGACTCACCGGATTGTCTCGGTGACTCCTACAAAATGGCCAAGAAAAGGTTTTATAATTTAGAACGGCGATTTAGAAGACAGCCTGAAGTTAAGTCGCAATATATTGAATTTATCAGAGAATATGCAGAATTAGGTCATCTCTCTGAAATTGCGCTAAATAACTTGAATTCTAATTTATGCTATTTCTTACCTCATCATCCTGTGTTCAGAGAAAACAGCGAATCGACAAAAATTCGCGTCGTCTTTGATGCATCAGCTCGCACTTCCTCAGGTCTGTCTGTCAATGACATACAAATGGTCGGGCCTCAAATTCAAGACTCTCTTTTCTCCATATTAATTCGAGCTCGTTTCTACAAATATCTTTTAGCAGCAGACGTAGAAAAATTATTTCGTCAAATATTAGTGGACGAGTCAGATCGAAATCTTCAGCTTATTCTATGGAGAGAAGACGAGCGTCAGCCCCTTAAGACGTTACGTTTAAATACGGTGACTTATGGTTTCACAAGCGCAAGTTATTTGAGTACAAGGTGTCTTTGGCAGTCGGGTGAGGAGTGCGAGGATCCACTCATTAGAACGATCATACAACATGATCTATATGTAGACGACTTAATTACGGGCTGCAACTCTGAAAAGGAACTAATACATATTCAAAAATCTGTGTCAGAAGCCCTTAAGGCAGCGTGTTTTAATCTACGAAAATATAAATCTAATTCGTCTAGCGTTCTTGAAGCCTGCTCCGAAAACTCTACAGACACGCTTATCATTAGCGAGTCCTCAAACGCTCTCGGTTTAGGGTGGAATTATAAAACTGATAGTCTACATTATTCTTTCGAAATTCCCCCTATCAATGACAAAATTACGAAGCGCTATATTTTATCAACATCGTTTAAAATCTTTGACCCACTCGGTTTTGTCAGTCCCTGTATTGTTATTCCTAAATTAATAATGCAGCAACTTTGGCTTGACAAGGTTGGCTGGGACGAACCTCTTTCCGAGGAAATAGAAAGAGCTTGGCGTAAGTTTTCCAATAATCTATCTAGCCTAGCTACATTTACACTCCCGAGGCAGGTTCTATGTGACTCGCCTGTTGTTACAGAGCTACATATGTTCAGCGACGCCTCCCAAAGAGCTTATGGCGCTTGTGCCTATATAAGGTCTATTGACGAAGAGGGTATCGTGCATGTCAACCTTTTGTGTTCCAAGTCAAAGGTGGCACCAATCAAGGCTTGTACTATACCTCGTTTGGAGCTTTGCGCCGCCTTACTTTCTGTTCGACTCTGCAAGGCCGTTGTCGATTCCTTGAGGCACCCAATATCACGTAAACTTTATTGGTGCGACTCCAGCGTCGTCCTTGCTTGGCTGCATACTAGCTCTAGAAGCTTAAAGACCTTCGTGGCTAATAGAACAGCAGAAATACTGGAATTGTCAGATGTTTCTTGTTGGCGTTATGTACCTACCTCTGAGAATCCTGCTGATCTCGTCTCGCGCGGCGTTTATCCCGAAGACCTTAAAGATCGTAGTCTGTGGTGGTCAGGGCCCAAATTTTTACTTCAAGGCGAATCTTCTTGGCCTACCTTACCAAATAAACACGAATTTGATATTCCTGAAATCAAGTCAAACATTGTTGCTAAGATGGATAATTCTTCAATCGTTCCATTTCATAAATATAGTAAATTAAATAAGATTAAACAAGATTACGCGTATGTATTAAGGTATTTTTATAACTTGCGGAATCCTAATTCTCGGCGTTTTGATGCCCTTAACTTAGAAGAATTACAAAATTCATTTCATCTTTTATGCCGTAAGGCCCAACAGGAATCTTTTCCTGTTGAGTATAATTTGTTAGCTAAAGGAAATTCCATTAGTACAAAATCACTCATCATAGCGCTCACACCTTTCATGGACGCAAATGGGTTGATACGAGTAGGAGGCCGGCTGGATGCTTCAGCTATTCCATTTGACAGTAAGCACCCTATTCTACTACATTCCTCACACCATCTCACAAAATTAATCTTTGAGCGGGAACACTTACACAAACTACATGCTGGCCCACAGCTTCTCCTCGCCAGTGTCAGGCAATACGTGTGGCCTATCAATGGACGACACCTCGCTAGGAGGACTGTGCGCAACTGCATCACATGCCGAAAGGTACAGGGCAAGACTTTAACACCCTTAATGGGGAACTTGCCCTCTCAGCGCGTTACGGTGGATTTCCCGTTTCGTAGCGTTGGTGTAGATTTTGCCGGACCCTTTTATATCTCAAATAGGAAGGGTCGCGGATCAAGGGTTACGAAATGCTATTTATGCATTTTTGTTTGCTTAAGGTACAAGTGCGTACACTTGGAAGCGGTAAGTGATCTTTCGAAGGACGCTTTCATTCTTACTCTGCGTAGGTTCGTATCCCGCCGGGGTAAGCCTACTGAATTTTTTTGTGACAACGGCCGCAATTTTGTAGCCGCTGCCAAAGAAATTGGCAATTTTTTAAAATGTAACCGCCAAGCAATTACAGATTTCTCTAACGAAGAAGAGATTAAATTTTTGTTTTCACCTGCTTACGCTCCCCACTTTGGTGGTATCTGGGAAGCCGGAGTAAAATCCGCTAAACATCATATAAGACGTGTAATGGGCAACACGCATTTAAATTTTGAAGAGATATCTACGTTGTTCGCACAAGTGGAAGCCTTATTAAATAGCCGCCCACTTTACCCCATGTCCACGTCTCCAAATGACCTCCTTTTCCTCACCCCAGGGCACTTCCTGCTTGGACGGCCGCTAACTGCGCTGCCTTCACCGAGCCTAGAAAACTGCAAGTCCACTCAACTGAAGCGCTACCAACGACTTGAGCAAATCCGTCAGCACTTTTGGAGGAGATGGCAGAGGGAGTACCTGGCTGAGCTGCAGCAAAGATCAAAATGGCGCACCAATGATACTCCACTGAACGTTGGCGACCTAGTACTGCTTCAGGAAGAAAACTTACCACCATTGTGCTGGCGTACGGGCCGAATCAGCAAACTCTTTCCGGGTCCTGATGGAATATGCCGAGTCGCAGATGTTCAAACAACACAGGGTACTTACCGGAGGCCCTTCAAGCGACTCTGCCCTCTGCCTGCGACGAAGCATCTTATCGAGTGAGAGTTAAAGACCGGAGGCCTTTAACGGCGGGGAAGATGTTTACGCCTGATGCTTTAGCGACTTCAGTGGCCATGTCAAACGTTGCTAACTGTTTTACATCAGGCGCAATTTAGTGTCGGTAGTTCACGCACAAAATAAAAAGGACATGGAAAAAATTCTACCTCACTTTTTTGATAATTAGACAAAAGAAATTCTCGAACAAGGGAACATCGGTCCGCACCATTCTTTATATTTTTTATATTTAAAATTTATTTAAAATCAAAATAATACGAAGTGTAATGTTTTCTACTACTATCAAAAATAGATTCACAGTTTAAAGTAAAACTCCTTCGTTTTATTGAGCATCAAGCTCCAGTGTCTCGTCGTAGACACTCTATACACTTTTGTTGCAAATCTCGTCCTCCTAGGGAACTTAAGTATCGAAACTGCAAAACGAATTCAAATTTTCTTATGAATTCGTCTCATAATTATCATAATCAGTAGCCTATTGTATGTGTCCACTGTTGGACCAAATGTCAAAAGTCGGGATTCAGATGGTTACAAACTGGAATGGATCCCATGACCATTTATGTTGGTAAGTCTGGCTTGAATAATAATTATGTCAAAACTGTTTTACTAGAAGTTTAGAATTATCAACATGTTGAAAAAAGGTTTCTATTTCGGATATATCTTCAAAGGTTTGTAAAGGGAACTTTTTCTTCAAAACCTTAAAGAGAGCAGAATAGACAAATTAATTTGCCAATACTTGTGAGGCTATAGACAAACAGACGGACACACTATGGCCTCAAACTTAGAACACCCCTGGTGCTACTATGCACATAAATAGTGGTAGCACGATACCTTAATAACTCGGAAACCCTTTAAGCACTGTTTCCGAGATTTCGCATGGTGTTGGCACTATTTCAACACTATTTTTTGGAATAGAAACTATGTCTATAGCTATAACAGTTTCTGCGTACGAGAGATGAGGACGGATATCTCTGAAAGTACGATAGCACTATTTATGTGCATAGTAGCACTATTTAGCACTATTTCAGCACAATTTTTGGCATACTTGGAATAGCGAATTCCATCGAAAAAAATGGTGAGGATTCTGGGGGGGAACGACACATTAATAGAGGTATAATATGTAATAATGACACGATGATGCAAAAATGACACTAAAGGCGTTATTTATGTCTTTTAAAAGGAATTACAGTAAAATGGTCATAGAACCAAAAGAGAAACTATCAGAAAATATATCCGTTATATCCAGTCCGCTTTGTGTCCAGTCCGTCATATCAAGTACAAATTCTTCAACCCCGATTGTTAAAGACGTAGATTTGGGTACAAGTGCGCAATGCAAGATATTTTCGTTCGGTCTAGATTTGTACGAATTAAAACAAGTTGTACCTTTGTATTCACGCAAAAAAAAAGGTGATGGTACCTTTCAGGTACAAAACTTTACCTAAATTTTAATGGTCCAACATGATCAAAGAGAAAATTTGGCTGAATTCAAAATTAAGCTGCACTTGGGTCCTAAAAAAAACAAAAAGTTACTGATAAGGCTTTGAAAGTTAAAGGTTTTTGTACTCAGTAAAAGCGAGCATTGAAATATCGACGTTAGAAAAGACTGAAAAAGTACATACATATATCTGCAGCGTTCGAAAGATAGTAAAGTCATACAAGCATAATCCAGTTAAAAAATCGAAACTAACGCCTTACAAAAGACGACAATTGGCCAAAAGTTTGAAGTACAAGCCCGCTATTTTGGTCCGTCATGAAATGACCTCTATATTAATATCTGACGTGAATATCGAACCGCCAGTGTTGCCATCAGTGTCTGCTTTGCGCAAGATTACATCTGATAAAAAGCTTGGAGTGTTATTGGATGGCAATCCTTTGACATCATTAATCATTCTAGCTAAAACAGCGGAATATGCAAATTGTGTATGAAAAAATTGTGTTTATCCTAATTTTCACGGGTACTATTGGACTGATAAACAAAAAGGATGTTACAAAGTGTATTCCGATAAACGTGGTACAGTTACTATCACAATTGATGCAACAAGCTCTTTTTTTGAAACGATACGTCTACCCGATGGCAGAGTACTAACTAAGACATTATTCTTGTACACTGGACTCATTACGGCAAATCATAAACTAAAAGCTGTGTCTATTTTTCATATGGTCACAGACTCTCATAGTCAAATATCACTTACAAATTGGTTAAAATCATGGCTAAGCTACGTTGTTAAAGTACCCAACGAAGCAATTGCGGACGATTCATCAGCTTTGCTATCTGCAAATACCCAGGCTTTCACACAACATAAAAGCACCAAGGAATATATACAGCATTTATTTTCAGTTTTAGAAGGAATAACCACCATTTTGCCTGACACTTTTATAAGGCTTGATACTAGCCATTTTACAAAAACACTATGCAATTTATCGTGCTTTAAAGATGGCGTGAACATAAATGTTAAATACTTTTACATACGTTGTATTTTGATTTTGAAGAAATGCGAGGAGTTTAAAATAGCAAAACAAATAATTGAAGATATTGTACACATTTGTCTCATCATTTCAGCCGAAAGACGTCCACTGCTGGACATAGGCCTCCACACATTTGTCACATTTGTCTAGGACAATATAATGATAATGACGCATTGGCAAAGTCTAAAACTAATGAGGCTAAAGAACGGCTTGACAAATGACTAAATAATGATAATTTTACAGATATTACTACTACAGAAATTAATGAAACGAAAAAAATAGTATAAATATTGACGAAAGAGACATTTTTGAAACGGAAAATGGTACCAAAATTGATGATGATGAGTTGTATGAATTGAAAAACACCGATTTTCTAATGTGGTTTGATAGATTAGTAGAATCCAATAAAAACAGTATTATTTTGAAAAACGCGATTATGTACTATTATCCGCCATTTGTATCCACCTTGAAGAGGTTATTGAACAAATTACCATTGTGGTCAAATTTATTATGTCCGTTTTTTAAATCGGAAAATAAGTTTCCGTCCTCCTCAGCAGTTAAGAGTTATTTTAAAGCATTAAAAAACTTTAATATTAAAAACAAAAAATTCGAAACATAGGATCGATCAGTTCATGAAAGTGCACTTGGAAAATTTAGACGGAGAATTAAAAATAGCTCTAAGCGATTTAAGTCAAGATGTAACCAATAAAATATCCCCATTTGTGAAACACTCAAGAAAACGTAAAAGGTCTAATGATTTAAAGACTTAAAATATTTGACTGATATATATTCTGAAAAAAAAGTTTTAGAGTTGTGGTGTCGCATAGTACTACAACATTTTAAAATAAAAGAGCAACATGGTATTATAAATATTGATTGTGCCTGCAATGTTACATATATATTTGAACATTTGCTACAAGATTACATTTGTAGTGCTGTTTTTAAGAAACAGTGCTCCAACGAATCATGTTGTTCAACTAGCATATCAAGAAAGATTGCATTTCTGCCAATCAATATTAATATGATTTCTGTTTTTGGAATTTTTAGTCTAGAAGATGCAATCTTTATTGGTAATGAAACAAAAACATGTGATTTTTGTAAAGGTCAAATTATTATTAGTTATGAACTTTCAAATTTTATATCCATCGATTTGAACGGAAAAGTTTATTTGAAAGATGTAGGTACCAAATACAATTTCTGCAAGAAACAGATGCTAGAAATTGTTAGGCAGTGTTGAATTTATTCCTGCATTGAGTCCCGATAATATTGGCCAGTACAGAGGACATGGTGTTCATAACGACCAAATAGTCTGTTATGACGATTTGATGGGAAAAATGTATAACAGCAAAGAAGAACCAGTTATTTTACATACTTTGTCCTACGGACTTATTGATTAGGTTAGATCCTATTATGTAGTTATGAGTGAAATTAAAAAAAAGTTTAAATTAAAAAAAGTTTTTTTTTTGGTTACCTTAAAATTTCTGAACTTTTTATGTTTAAGAATTACTTTGAATTAGAACTACGAACTTAGAATTCCTTAGTAAGAGCACTACACATACGGTACCTAACTTTGCAGAAACTTGTCATTTAAAAACGTAATTTTATATTATTTGAATTATGTAGTGAAACTAGACACAAACTACTTGCGTAAAAACGTTTAAAGTGCATCATAATTTGAATTGTACCGGTAATGATTCCGACCGGCGATATGGTCACCCTACTCAACGTTTTCCTTAAGGATTGTAAAAAAATATTTATCTTACACTTACAGGGACGACTGATTCGTCAAATTTTAGTACAACATTTTTCACAATTTCTGATGTATCTTTACCTTCTACCTATAAGTTTTGGTTTAATAAATATAGTTCAAAATAATGATCACTCAGTTGGGACGATCGACAAAAAACAAGATTTTCATTTTCTCTTGAACCAGTAAGATTACAATTTCGATTATTGTTTCTCAAATTTTCCCAGAAGCATAATTTGCAATAAACATGATAATTATTCATACTTTTTCAGTATTAGGTCGTGTTTTACATGATCACTCAATTGAAAATTGTCCACTCTGAGTGATCCATATAAACCGTTATAAATCTTAAACGTGGTTTTGAAACGAATCGAAATTTTGTTTAGCAGCTTTCACAAATCCTTCACAATTAATTAAAATGCAAATTATAAACACATAGGCAGTATATTCTTGGATACGCGTTATGGCTTTTTCTTCAGTTGTCCAGATTGAGAGATCCAGTTAATGAGTTCAAACTTCCTTTGTTTAGGTTTCACAAATTTTATACCTTACCATGAAGTTTTCACAATTATTTCCTATCCTCTTATAATTTGGTTGGGATTGGAAGAGTTTTTCGAAAAGATCTCTCAATCCACACGCACATTATTTTTTGCACCAAAACTTTGTCAGGGGGAAAATTTTAAGCTTTTTGTTAACTTTTTCATTCAGGTATTTGCTTTGTAATTAATTTGTATACCTAATGCCGATAAATGTTTATTTTCTAAGCTAGTTTTGTTTTTCTTTTATTTTAAGAACAGCAAAATTTAATTCCTTGTACCTTTGTTTTCGCACAACCAATATTTTTACGTAAGTTGTGCCAGAAAGTCTTTTGTACCGTTAAAGATTATATTGAGGACAAAAAGGCTTGGGATGGAGCTGCTTCCAATTTCTGCATTTTGAATGTTTTTTTATATACACATTGACATTAATGAATTTTTTTATAAACAATGACATTTGCTTACTTTGTAAAGTATTATTTTATTTATTGTGAATGTGAAGACGATGTGGGTCATTTTCTTAATTTTGTATATTTTTTATTATTCTCTCTGTTCTCTTAGTTTTTTTTTCATGGTCTGGCAGTTGGAGTAATTTATGTGGCCTACCCAAATGTCCTTTCTTTCGTCGAATCGTTGAGCTTCTTAAGTTTTGAGTTGAGCTGCACGATTTCTGACAAATGCGTGCACTGACTGGACAGATCCTCTCAATCTGTGTGGTTCTTTCCTCAAAAGACCATCTCAGACATCGATCTACATGGTCTTCATATAACCTGACCAAGATTATGTCTGGACTTTGAAAGAGACTGTGACCTCTGAGTTTTTTTTCGGCCTTTCTTCTCTGAGTAGTCAGATAGGAAACGCCGACCTCATCTAGTTTTAACAAAACCATGATTGACGTGTAACATTTTATTTTTGTAAAAATAAAATCATTTATCATTTTGTTTTGCACCTCAAGCATTCGGTGAAGTGATAATTAATTTATTATTTATTCACTAATTTCAGGCGACACAGGCCTATAGATAAAATAACCTAAACATACACATTTTTATTACATACAGTACTTCACTTCACTAGCTTGTTCTTGTGCTGTTCTGTGGTACTTGTCCGCGGAAGTGACGGAACACCACGTCCTGCGGCCCGAAGTCATCATCCATAATGACGGGCAGATAACAATTCGGCATGCGCACCACGAACGCCTTGAAGTTGACGTTGCGGTACGACTCCAGTAGTCGATGTCCTCCGCCTTAGTGGTGTAGTATAGGCGGGAGATGTACACCGGTATGTTCGGCTGTTCGGCAAGCTGACTTCGGGCTCCGTAGGAGCTTTGCAGCAGCGGTTCTTGTTCGGTCGCGATCGGCGCTTCCTCCTTTGTAGCGTCACGAAACCTTCATCAAAATCAAAATCAAAATGTTTTATTTCACATAAACCTACATGGGCACTTATGAAACGTCAGAAGCTAGGTGCACGGTTCCATCGTCAGCCCTATTCGGCGCCTTTTCTGGCCAGATTTCATACCACCTGGGGTACTCGCGGTACCGCTAGCGGATTCCTTTTGATGGCAACCCATTACTTTTACTTCCATTTGAGTCAAAACTTTTAAAGTGGCCGCTTCGAAATCAATTCTAATCTGTTTAGGTTTCCATCCTGGTATTTGTGAAGTAATCAATTCTAGTAAAATTTTATAAGCGTTTTCTGATCGGTGCGACATAAACGCATAAAGCAGAGGTATAATGATCATGTGACTATTCGGACCAATTTCTAAATCACCTTGAATAACATATAACTGTGAAAATGGTGACGGACACGATTGGAAGGTTAGCCAGTCATAAAATAGTTAAATACATTTTCCATATAAGATTTCTTCTTCTGAACAGAATATTAATTTTTTTATGACCCCATCATAATAGTCGGCAAGCAAGAATCTTTGGAATTGTATAGGAACCTCAACATCTGCAAAATTGTTAGAATATATTATCTTTCTGATTTCAGCGTCTTTATTTCTTTTTCGATAAATTGTTGCTTTTATTTTGAAAATCGGGTATTGGATTGAAAACAGCACCGTCGCGTCACCAAGCGCGTGCGGCACTTATCAGTCAGACAAAGCGGGGCGGCCGGGTTTGAAGTAGGAGACCGAGGAGGGAGTTAGGCAATCGCCTTAGCAACCTAATCGCTGACTAATGCAGCGGATGCGCCCGTGCGTCATTGACAAACTGCACAATTGCAGAATTGCAGATTTTAGTAATAAGTTTTAGTTAATAGAAATATTATAATTGTAAATTAGTCTTGTAGAACATTCGAATCAATAAACATTGTTTTAATTCAAATAAATATTTTTTTAATAATAATCTCGTTCGCCGTAACTTAACTGGCGCAGTCGGTAGGATCGCGACACTCTACTTCGAATACAACTCTTCGGTAAGAGTGAACGGTATCTATCGTTATCTTCGCGATCGCAAATTCGAATCTACGAAGGCGAGCAACCTGCGGGAGTTCTGGAGAATTGGGACCCCTGCTGTTCTACAAGGCCCGGCTAGAGATGCAGAAGATACTGTGGTGAGTGCTTGTTGTATACCCAGTTTCCCATGCTATATTTCCTGCCGTATTTTTTATAAATATTATCTGTGTGTTTGTTTATAGGCTAAAATCGCTATAGGCAAATTACATTAGTTATGCGAGTTTATTGCATTCATTTGAATTGAAACGTTTATGTATACGTGCTAAAATCGCGGTATAAATCTCGCATTTCACAGCAATTCTTTCTGTAACAAGAGATATTTACTCGTTTACGTATTCGCTATAATCGTGAGTCGTATAACATAATTAAAATAACTTCAAGCTAACTTCTTAGAGAGTAGGCAGAGGTAGGTAGGGGTTATGTATATTATACATAATCTCAATAGTATCGTAAAGTGAATTATAATTAATTTGTTTTGTATTTTACAATCAAATCACGATGGCTATGGCAAGCATCGATCTAGCGACTTTCAAGTTCGTTTCAGAGCTGTTGCCAAAATACGATGGCAATCCTAAAACATTAAATTACTTTATTAAGGAAGTGGAAAATGTGTTGCTATTACTGGATCCACAAGTTAGGGTGAATCCTGCTATTGTTAGTTTAATTAAAAGCAAATTAAGTGGTTCGGCGATCAGTGCAATAGCCTCCGAAGAAACAGTTGATAGCTGGCAGACAATTAAGGCCGCGTTGACACGTAGATTAGGCGAACCGCGTAACGAAATACAGTTGATGCAAGAACTAACGCGTTTGCGTCGTAATAAAAATGAGGATGCTGAGACGTTTGCTAAACGACTAAGGGAAATTTTAGACACCTTAAACGTAGTAGGTAGGCATACTGATAAGTCATACTATGAGAGTATGGTCATAGACCAATACGTTAACCATTTGGACTTTCACGTCTCTATCGGCGTGCGGATTGCACAACCTACGACTCTTGAAGCAGCTATAGTAACGGCTAGGCAAGAGGAGGCACGTTTGGCATTCAATAGATTTAATAATAGTTTTAATGCACTTTCCATTCAAAACAAACCGAAAGAAATACCCAAGCCAAACCAAACGGTACCCCAAAATAATAACTTTTCCCCGCGTAATAGCTGGAACATGGATCAGAGACAACAGAGGGGCCAAGGCATACCCCAAGGAAGACCCGCTTCAGGTAACGTAAGACCTAGTGGTTCTGGTACTGTCAGGAACTCAGGTAATTTTAGACCTCAGCCGAATTTACCTCGCCAGCAGGTGAACCCGCCACAAAAAGTGTCTGACGTCACCATGAGATCGGTAAGCAAGCCTGAAGCACCGCGTTTTGCCCCTGAAGAAATGTTTTATACACAGCACAACCAAGACCAGTGCTACCCTGACTACAATGCTTACTATGAAGGTGAGTATAGTAGTAATTTACAGCTTAATGGTGAAGACTACACGCAGGAGATGCCTACGGAGGGACCAAGCCATCAGGATTTTCCTCAGAGCGAGGACCCATTGGACCACAGCTAGTAAAGACTGTTCACCTCAACAACCAAGGTAAAGACCATCTTCCTTATATAGAATTGCCGGAATTCAAAGGTAAATTTTTATTAGATACTGGAGCTTCGCGCTGTATGATATCACCCGACGTAATAATCGGTACTAATCTTGAACACTGCGTTGAGCGCGAGCCATTTCAAGTAAAAACTGCGCATGCTGTTACTCGTCATGAACATGTTGCTATTTTACCTTTGCCCTCACAGTTTAAGACAGACACATATCATAAATTTCTACTTTTCGATTTTGACCCAAAGTATAAAGGACTAATAGGGATGGACTTGTTAAAAGAATTAGGGTGTAACATAGATTTTAAAAATAAGTTATTGCGAACTTATAATACCGAAATACCAATTTATTTTGATTATCCAGTAAAAAGGCTCAAAATTGAACCAAATTGCGAAAAGTTTATAACAGTAAAAACGAATTGTATGGACGGTAACTATATCTGTGACGACTTTAATTGGTTTAAAGGACTCAAGTCACCCGCCGCTGTAGTAACGGTAAAAAATTGAATTTTTAAAACATCTATAATTAATTTAACCGATAAAGAACAAGTAATCAGTAACAATTGCCACCTACCCCTTGAGCCTTTACCGCCGCAATTGATAAATCAAAATAAAACACACAAAATTAACACCCCTCAAACTAAAACTGACATTGACAAAGAACTTCACGAAAACTTAAAGAAAATTCGAACCAGCCATATGAATGAAGAAGAAAAACGTGAGATTACCGAAATTTGTTATCAATATCGTGACGTATTTTACTCTGAAAATATACCGTTATCTTTCACACATACTGTA
This sequence comes from Mesoligia furuncula, assembly GCA_916614155.1. Lineage (NCBI taxonomy): Eukaryota > Metazoa > Arthropoda > Insecta > Lepidoptera > Noctuidae > Mesoligia > Mesoligia furuncula. The sequence continues at coordinate 15,270,953 of OU744791.1, read as the reverse complement.
AAACATGAATTAAGACTAACTGACGACACACCCATTTTTGTCAGAAACTATAGACAAGCCCCGCAACAACGTACAGAAATTAAAAAACAAATAGATAATTTATTAAAACAAGGAATTATACGGGAAAGTATTTCACCCTGGTCTTGCCCTGTCCATATCGTCCCAAAAAAACCCGACGCTTCAGGAAAGGTTAAATGGAGACTTGTTATAGACTATAGACGACTGAACGATAGAATAGTGGAAGACAAGTACCCTTTACCGAACATCAACGACATACTTGATAGATTAGGGCGCGCACAGTATTTTACAACCCTTGATTTAGCAAGTGGCTACCATCAGTTGGAAATGCACCCCAACGACATAGAAAAGACTGCGTTTACTACAGAAAGAGGTCACTATGAATTCCTAAGAATGCCGTTTGGGTTAAAGAATGCTCCGAGCACTTTTCAGCGTCTTATGGACCATATTCTTAGAGGAATAGATAACGTATTCACCTATTTAGATGACGTCATAATCGCAGCCACCTCACTTCAGAATCATAACGAAAAACTCAAGTTAGTACTTCAGCGATTCAGAATGCATAATCTCAAAGTGCAATTAGATAAGTCAGAATTCTTACAAAAACATGTGAATTTTTTAGGACATGAATTGACTGACCAAGGACTACAACCCAACAAAGACAAGATAAAAGCTGTTTTAAATTTCCCCGTACCACGAACACAAAAGGACATAAAGGCGTTCCTAGGATTAGTAGGTTATTACCGAAAATTCATTAAAGATTTCGCGAAGCTTACAAAACCGTTAACAGTCTGTCTTAAAAAGAACGCAAAAATTGTCCATAGTAACGAATTTTTAGACGCAGTTAACAAATGTAAACAAATTTTGACTAATGCCCCAATACTACAATACCCTGACTTTGACAAACCATTTATCTTGACAACAGACGCATCTGACTTTGCGTTAGGCGCAGTTTTATCGCAAGGCAATGTTGGTGCTGATAAACCAGTAGCTTTTGCATCAAGAACGTTATCGGAAACCGAGACTCGTTACTCGACAATAGAGAAGGAATTACTCGGAATAGTTTGGGCTATCAAATATTTTAGGCCTTATTTGTACGGTCGAAAATTCACCATCTATACAGACCATAGACCTTTAACATGGCTGATGTCTCTAAAAGACCCCAACTCAAAGTTAACACGTTGGAAACTAAAGCTAGCAGAGTACGACTATAAGGTAGTTTACAAAAAGGGCAAACAAAACACTAACGCTGATGCATTATCCAGAGCCAAAATCTTTCACAACAGCATAGATTCACTAGCTGTCAATCTAGACGATAACGACGACGACGAAATTATAAACAGAATATTTGAGAACGCCCGTAGACAAGCAGAGACAAATAACGACCGAGACGACAACAATGACGGACCTAGCAATAATAATACTGATGTACCTATTGACAATAGTAATTACCCTGGTAATAATAACGACGTAGAAGCAAGAAGTATCAACCATCCCAACACTGACAACGGAACAGACTCAATGAGCGTTGTTACAATCGACCCTGACCAACTAGTCTCGACAAACCATACCCAACCCGATAATGAAAACAACGGCATCCCGATTTTATCCGATGCAATAGACAAACAACTGAAACAATTTTATATTAGGTCTACCCCGGGGTCAACGTATAGAGTAGAAAATAGATCAACTAACTCTAGGACTGTCATTAAAGATGTTTTCATCCCCGTAAACAATACGGAACCCGAAATCATTAGGTTCCTAAAAGAGCACACAATAGCAGACCGTATCTTCCACTGCTATTTCTACGACGAAAACCTGTACTTGGCCTTCTCGAGAGTCTATACTACAATTTTCAATGATAGAGGTCCTAAACTTATAAGATGTACGTCACGCGTTACCCTTGTTGAAAACAAAACTGAGCAACAAGAACTCATTAAGCGATATCACGAAGGTAAATCGTCGCATAGAGGTATTCAGGAGACGTATAAACAACTACACAGAAATTATCACTGGCCTAATATGCTATTGTCAATTCAAAGATACATTAACCAATGCGACATGTGTTTAAGAGCCAAATACGAAAGAAACCCTTTGAGACCCCCACTAACGTTAACAGAGACACCTACGAAACCGTTTCAACATCTGTTTATGGACCTATATTCCACCGGAGGTGCGACGTTTCTGACAATTATAGATAATTTTTCAAAATTCGCTCAGGCTGTACCGTTAAATGCTTCAAGCAGCGTTCATATCGCAGAAGCTTTATTACAAGTATTTTCTATACTAGGACTACCTCTGAAAATTACCACAGACTCAGACACTAAATTCGACAATGACGTCATAAAGGAAATATGCGCTTCTCACGACATTAACATACACTTCACGACTCCTTATAATCCGAATTCAAACTCACCCATTGAGCGCTTTCACTCCACTATTGCTGAAATAATAAGAATCCAGAGAATGACAAATAAAGATGACCCCATACAATTACTGATGAAGTATGCCATTATTGCCTACAATAATGCCATTCATTCTGCGACAGGCTATACACCGCGTGAGCTTTTATTGGGTCATACAGCATCTAGAAATCCACTAGAACTATACTATCCTAAAGAGTTCTATCAGGACTATGTCCTAAACCACCGTAAAAATGCAGAAGCAGTACAGGATTGCATAGCAGCCCACATATCTAAGAATAAAGAGCAGGTAATAGAAAAGCGGAATCAAGCTGCTGAGGCCATCACGTTCAAGGTAGGTGAAACAGTGTATAAACAGGTTGCAAAGACTACGAGGAGCGACAAAACGAAGCCAGTATTTAAAGGTCCGTATAAGATCATTCACCTTCATCCTAACAATGTTGCCGAAATCATAGGAAGCCACCCCAACTCTAAATCCATCAGAGTTCATTTCAAACTCTTACGAAGACAACATCTTGTTCCAGGACCTTCGTCACAGGAACCTTCCTCCTCTACGCAACCGCCAACCTGACTCTTAACCCCGTAGATAACGTCAATGGCATTCTTTTATTAAAACAAGGTCAAATTTTGAAGCAAGTAGATACGTTTAGTTTGGCCTGCGTGTATAACGTATCCTATTTACACGAAACGACTTTAAAACTTATGTCCTTATATGCCAATACTAAAGCTGCTGAAAATAACGAGCAATTAAATAGGGCATATAAAGATCAAATAGATAATAGCTTAAATGTAATAGGTAAGAAAATAGTGTTTATTGCACCGCACCATAGGTTTAGACGTGGTTTTATTAACGGCCTAGGTTCCATCGTTAAAACTATAACAGGTAATTTAGATTATGAAGATGCTATTAAATTCGAAAATGAAATATCAAAATTACGAAACTCGGTAAATAAAATTAATGTGTCTCAAAAGCAATCATTATTCATAGCAAAACATGCAGTCGAAGAGTACAGTAAACAGATTAAGCTTTTAGACGAAAACCAGAAAAAACTAAGTCTAATGTTAAGAAATACCACTTTTAATAATAATATTATAGTAAATAGGTTGCACTTTCTAGACTTATATATACAAATAGATTTTAGTCTGCAATTACTGTTAGACAAGTTAGTAATTTTAGAAGACGATAGTGACTTTCGCTCAGTTAGAAGTAATGCATCCCAGCATTGTATCTCCACACATTCTTATAAACGAAATGTTAGCTATTCAAAAATCATACAATTTTAGACCAGTGGATAGCGTTACTATTAGCAATATACATAGCTTAGAGAAGTCTATTAGTGTAAAAGCTTATAGTACAGACCACACGTTAACGTTTATATTAGATATCCCCTCCATCGATACAAACCAATACGACCTAATCCATCTATACTCCATTCCCGACAAGCAAAACCTGGCAATCATTCCTAAATCCAAATACCTCGTACTGGGCACCAACGAGTACTCGTACCTAGAAGAAGACTGCAAACGGATCACACAAGATACACAACTCTGCACGTCGTTAAACACCCAGCCTGTTGATAAATCAGAAGACTGCATAATATCCCTCGTGAAACACCAAAACGCAAACTGCACACGAGCCAAGATAGACCTCAAACAAGGAAGAATCCAGAAACTCCAAGACAACAAGTGGCTTATCATCCTGAAGGAAGAAGAAGTCCTAAGAACCAGATGTGGAACTAAATTTGAATACAAGAGGATATCAGGAATACACATCGCCAGTATTACAAGCGATTGCCAAATGCAAGTGCTTAACCGAACACTAACGACAAACATCAATACTGTCGCAGCAGACGAAATCATACCACTCCCCAGTAAAGCCGTGATGCCAGAGGAGAACATACATTTCAACCTACAATTGGAAGATATATCACTGGACAGCATTCACGAACTGATAGAACGAGCCGACAACTTACAAGAACCCACAATTGATTGGCAGACTATGATGGCTACGCCCAGCTGGTCAACACTAGGACTGTACCTCATCCTGATGACAATCCTTCTATGGAAGCTTTGGCAGTGGAAACAGCGACGACAAATACAGGATCAACCTCGCACCGAGGACGCTGCGGGAAGCTGCGGGACGCGCTTCCATCTTAAGGAGGGAGGAGTTAGGCAATCGCCTTAGCAACCTAATCGCTGACTAATGCAGCGGATGCGCCCGTGCGTCATTGACAAACTGCACAATTGCAGATTTTAGTAATAAGTTTTAGTTAATAGAAATATTATAATTGTAAATTAGTCTTGTAGAACATTCGAATCAATAAACATTGTTTTAATTCAAATAAATATTTTTTTAATAATAATCTCGTTCGCCGTAACTTAACTAGGGTTGTGACACATTTTGTTAGCACTCGCATATCTCCGTTAAAAATTGACCTACATCTGTACAAAGCTAGTTCTATTCTCTATTAGGAGCAAATACAAAAATAAACAAAAGTAATATGTTTTCTGAGAAAATTCACAAAAACCAAAGCAATTCCTTATGTCACAACTCTCCCAGTACCAAGGCAAGTTGTAACAGCGCTCGAGGTGAGTTGTGACATTTTAGTATTTGGAATGTAACGGTACTTTTGGTAGAGTAAAAAAGAACAAGTAATCACAAAACAGCTTTAATCATCATCTTTGGTTAATTAAATGACATAATTATCAAACATTAACATAAATAATCATCTTTCTAAATGACACAGATGTAAAAAAATAACAGTACTTAATATTAGTTTAATCTTTTTTTTTTTTTTTTTGCGGATGGGAAATCATCAAATGACTCCTCCCGCTCTGGGTGGAGCGGAAGGGAGTGTCAGACTCTTACTGACTAAAACCCACCCGTGTTCCTTCCTTAGCCCTTTATGTTCCGGGCCAGCGGTAACCCTTTCGGACAATCCCGCTGACCCGGCAGCTGAAGCCAGTCGCAAAATTTTTCTTGCCTAAGTCTATTATTAAAGTAACTTGAGCATTTGCTCTCGGAAATTATGATGACGGAATTGGTAAAGTGGAGCTGATGATGAAGACCACAAATGGCACTACTCAATGACAAATATTTCACGGGTTGCGATTCGATTACTTTAATATGGCTGCTAAGCAATTTATGCTCATTACAATGCGTATGGTGAAGTGGAGCTGATGGTGACTTCTCAATCAGCTCCAGTTCTCCTGGTTCTTACTAGGAGAACTCCTCAACAATTAACGTCCATGCATCGGGAAAAGCAATATTTTGTAAAAGGTGATAAGTAGTTGACATTAGGCTATTATAACTTAGATAAATTACAAACTGACCCGCTAAAAAGTGAAAAATAAAAACTTTTTTACAAAAAAAACAACCGACTTCCAAAAACACTATAAATAAAGAAAACTCCCCGATGCTGACATCTCTTTGAGGCGCGCGTGGAACACGTACGCGCCGTCCGGCACGGGCCTGGTCCTGATCGGGCGGTGAGCTACCCATTACTCTCCGCCCGCAGGCCCGCGCCTACGGTGGCCGGGAGTCGTCATGCGGCTCCCGACGCCCGGAGCGTCTCCCGCGGCGGCTGGGACGGGAGGCTCTCTCCCTGAGAATATTAGTTTAATCTGACATACAAATTATGACACTCGTATTGTAGCTCTGCCTCAATACAATCTTCATGTGACCACCCTTTGCACTCGATGCATTGCACCCATTTTTCGTTAGGCCTGCTATTGGCAAAAGGGTCGAGGCAACATAAGCAAAAACATTCATTTTCTGTGCCGTCATCATCGTCCTGGATATTCTTTGTCTTTGTTTTCTTCTTTGGTTTTTTCCCTTTGGTTTCTTAGTTTTTTCTTCAGTAAAAACGCGCTTCTTCACGTTCTTCGCTTTTCTATTTTCCTCTATGGCAGCAATTTCATTTTTAAGTGGTGTATCTGTTAGCACGGCAGACTTAATCTTGCGTCTATCCTGTTGGGTGCCTTTTCTTGGCGGAGCTTTAGGCAACGGCCTTATTGTTTCCGGCGAGAATATATTAGATTGAGTGGCAAGTGGACTACGAACGGTGGATGTGGAGGCAACAGGTTCAATATTTGCAGGCTCTTTAGAGTTGTCGCCTGTCTCGCTCTTCAAATCCAACGTGCTCGGCCTGATTTCTTTCTTCTAGACCTTTCCCAACAACAACGTCGTTCTCAACTATATCAATTGATATATTTGGAGCGGGGGCTCTTTCTTCTGGATCTTCCGTCGATTCTTCTGCAACAGTGGAAGCTTGTTCTGGCACTGGATTGGTCAAAATACGATCTGTAACTTGGCTGAGCAAAATATCTGCTTCTCCAAAAATATCTGTATTAACAGGCCATGTTCCTATTGCAGCAAAAAAAAAAAATAATAATAATAAACGCGGACGACATGGTGTTGCTCAGTCCCTCGATGAGTGGACTGAGGAACTTTCTCACGATCTGCGAGACGTATGCGGAGCTGCACGGCCTTAAATACAATTAAAAAAAAACCGGCCAAGTGCGTGTCGGGCCACGCACAGTGTAGGGTTCCGTAGTAGCCCGTTATCACAATGTAGTACGATTCTGTTGTTCTTTATTCTAAATAGGTAAAAAATAAAACATATTTTGGTTTTCAATGCAAGTCTTTACCCATTATAAACAAGCAACTACTTCATCTTAGTCACTTTAAAGGATTAATGCTAAGGATTTTGTATTTGGTACAAAATTATCCAACACCCAAGTTCAACGACTATTACTGCTAAACTAATAAAGTTATCTTAACCGCTATACTTTTCCTTTAAAGTTCATGAAATGCACTCTCATCGAGAATTTTTTCAGATTTTTCAAGCCAGTAGTTTAGCTTTTAGAGGGGGGGGGGACGCCCTACTGGAACAAAAATTTGCACTTTAAACTTTAATATTTCGTAAATGGAGCATTAAATCAAAAAATAATTTTAGCAACCCCTAAGCCATTTTAGAAGACCTATTCAACGATACCCCACACGATGGGGTAGACGATGAAAAAAATATTCATCCCCACTTCACATGTAGGGGAGCTACCCTAAAAAAAAATATTTTCCAAAATTTTATTTTACCACTTTGTCGGCGTAACTGATATACGTACTCCTACAAAATTTCAGCTTTCTAGTTCTAACGGTCACAGAGATTAAGCGAGGACGGACAGACAGACGGACGGACAGACAGACATGGCGAAACTATAAGGGTTCCTAGTTGACTACGGAACCCTAAAAAAGTGAGGTGTTAGTGTTTACGGCGCCTAAACAACAGCCCCGTCGTGTACCTCCAGTATATCTCAACGGCGTTGAACTGAATGTGGTAACTCAATTTAAATACTTGGGTCATGTTGTCACCAGTGACCTACGTGATGATGGGGACATAGAACGCGAGCGCAGGGCGTTGGCGGTGAGGAGCAATATGCTCGCCCGTAGGTTTGCTCGCTGCACGGCAGACGTCAAAGTTAGTTTATTTAAAGCGTTCTGTTAGTCCTTCTACACGAGCGGCCTATGGGTGTCATATACGAGCCCAGCCTACAACGTCCTGTACGTGCAATACAACAATGCCTTCAGGATGCTGTTGCGGTTGCCGCGACGTTGCAGTGCGTCGGGAATGTTTGCTGAAGCACGTACGGATGGCTTTCACGCCATCATGCGTAAGTCCTGTCACAATAGTAGAAATAAAACACAAAAATAAGTTCCTTATCGTGTCACAACAACACAAGATAAGCACTATCACTACAAATAATCCTAAGTTCAGTGTCCTATCACAACAGCAATAAAAAACAAATAAACATTGACAATATGGCGCGTGCGCGACCATACGCGGGCAGGAGCATTCGGCACTTTCGTGTTACGTAACATGCACCCCGGATGACTATCGTCGTCGCACTAAAAAAAAGTAAAATTTGTAACCGTAACCTACTTAAGTACTTACAAGCCGCCCGCTTAAGTACCCGATCGACAGGCGAGCCGTATACCGCGGTTTTGGAGACGACGGTTTTTACTCGCGGAGTCGCAGCTCGTAGGTGCTGATCGACTAGCGAGCAAAACAGTCGAGTGTGAACCGCAAATGAGGCAATATGTCTTGTTCGAAGATTGAAGTTTTGTGTTACCTCGGTATAGCATACCACGAAATGAATAAAAAAAAGCGAAGACGCCCTAAAGTTTGGGTTAAAAGTTGGATTCAAAGAAGACAACAGTTGTCGCATACATACTCATTTGATCCACGAATAGTCCGCAGAACCAGTATATTAATAAAAATGCGCTGGTTCTTGGTAGAAAACAAAAGTATATTCTGTCAATCAGAAGTAAAAACCAAAAGGTAGAAAAAGCATAAACAAAAAGTATAAAAAGGTAAAATATCAAAGGCAAGAAAAGACTTGCACATTCTCCCCTTTTTTATGAAATGGGCAGCTTAATCAGCTTTCGGAGGGGCCTCCTGAATGTGCCGGCCACAGTGGCAACATCGGCCACCCGCACTACTCCATCTGCGCCTGGGAACAACCTCGCGACCCGGCCTTTGGGCCATGAACCACGCGGTAAATTTGAATTACATATTACGACCACATCTACTTCCGCAATTGAGGGCACGGTGCCTCCACCCCTTCTGGGTGACAACGAAGGCGGGTCGAAAGAACGTGCAGTCTCTGCACACGTCGAAGTGGAAGAAGACGCTGAACCTGAACCATGACATCCAGCGCGCCCCCGACATGTGGCACGCTCGCGGCCTGCGACGAGACCAGCGAGCCAGCGTCTGACGACTCGGATCACGAAGTCTTGGCTCACGCATCCTCCTTGTCAGCTGCGGAACCTTCTGTTCGGCCGTTGTTGAATAGTTGGCGTGACCGTGTCCGGACCTTCTAATAGTGTTGATACGTACGCTTTGTTGGACGACGGTTCCACAGGCACATTTACAGATTCTAAGTTGGCGGCTCAAATTAGTTGCAAGGGCCAAGAGAAACGTATTCATTTAGACTGTGTAGGTGGTCTAGGAATGGACGTCAATATTCAGTACGTCGACTTTAATATAAAAGGCCGTCATTCAAATGAAATTCACTGCGTTAAGCGAGCCAGGTCGATGAGAGATTTGAGCGCTGCGCGACAGTCTGCGCATCTTGAGAGCGTGCGTAAGTACCCATACCTGGTGGGCATTGCTAATGAGTTTTGTTATGAAGACGTTAAGCCCATGCTGATTATAGGCATCGACAACTGGCACTTATCTCTCGCTAAAGCTACGCGTAAAGGAACCAAGACACAACCCGTAGCTATTTTAACTGCTTTAGGCTGGGTTTTGTATGGTTTCGGTTGCAGCAAAACTAAACTGGTCGATGTTGTCAACCACGCCACTGTTAGCGAACCTGATATAGCGAACGATCGGTTGATTCTGGAAGGTCTTATGAGGGAGCAGTTTAAAATTGATTCAATCGGCATCTCTAAACAGGAAGCTCGTAGTGCCGACGACGAACGTGCTATGCAAGTTCTCGAGCGCACCAGTTCTCGTCTGCCCAGCGGTCGGTTTGCAGTAGGCTTGTTGTGGAAGGCTGATAAACTGGATGTTCCCGTCAGTTACAAGTAAGCAATGTCTAGGTTCCTTAGTTTAGAGAAAAAAATGGTGAAAGACCCTGACTATGCTGAACGCTACTGTCGGAATATACATGATATGCTATCAAAGGGATATGCTGAACCGCGATCAGCTCCTCCTAACTTGGGATCTCCGTTGTGGTTTCTCCCTCACTTTGGCAATTTGGTAATAAACGTAAATAAGCCTAACAAGTTGAGAACGGTACACGACGCAGCTGCTAAGTCCCACGGTGTGTCATTAAACTCTATGTTATTAACTGGTCCAGACCTTTTGCACCCCTGCTAGGTATTCTGATGCGCTTCCGTGAGGTAAAGTCGCTCTGATAGCTGACATTCGTGAAATGTACCCTCAAATTAAAATCATGAAAAAGATAGGGGACGCTCAAAGATTTCTGTGGCGCGACAATCCGAATGAGCCTATACGTACATTCCGCATGTCATCCATGATTTTTGGCGCTGCGTCCAGCCCCTTTACTGCAATCCATATAAAAAACAAAAATGCATTAGAGTGGCAGGATACATACCCCGATGCAGCTCGAGTAATTATACAGGATCAGTACATGGATGACGGCATCACTAGTTCAGACAACGTTCATGAAGCGGCCAAATTGGCTGGGGACATTTTTAACGTACATTCATGAGAATGTACGTTAAAAATGTCCCCAGCCAAGCCAGCCAGCCAGCCAGCCAGCTTTGAGATGCGACGCTGGACGTCAAACGATCTCATGGCGCTCTCGTTGCTACCCAAAGAATCCTTGTTAGAGGCGTCCGTTGTTAAGGATGTAGATTTAGGTCACCTGGAGTAGTGTATAATTGGGGTATCTGGATCACTTCGCTTCGCTCGTGATCCAGATCACCCCAATTATACATCAGTAAATAGCTTCTCACCATCTATTCAGAAAGTAATCTAGACTGAGATATTCGAGTATGGGCTAAAGATCCACTAATTAATGAAATTGAGCTATTTATCAATCAATCAATTCATATTTTTAGGGTTCCGTATCTAACTCCTATGTTTATCTATTCAGATTATAGGATACTTAATGAATAAGTGAATAAAGTAGTGATAGCGTATGTTATCAGCAAACGACTAGGACCTGAATGATTTGAATAATCAATTTATACTATTTTTTACTTTTTGTGGTTGGGTTGTGGTTGGTATCGTGATAAAAGAAACAAAGTTTGCTGTCAACTAACTAACACATTTTTATTATTTATTTTATAAAAAGCATAAAAAGAATAAATAATCGATTACAAAACATTTGATTTCTTGACCCACAGTTGACATTTCATCATAGACATTTTCCACAATTGCATACGCTTCAGACATTGTTTTCGTAGCTTAGCTCCAATGCTTTTAGTAGCTTATTCAGCAGACAATCAATCTATACTGCTCCACTTTAGAATAATTTTATATTTTTGTTTCTTTAAAAAATAGACGTTTTGATTGGTCAACATAATCTGTCCCTTTTACAGCATTTAAATAAAAGCAATCGGGAAAAAATATAGCATGTTGCATCCAAGGATCATCGTAATACTCCCAATCTTCGATGCTACCTCCACACGAAAAGCATATAACTTTATCGTTTAAACCACTTCCACAGTAAAAAAAACCTGCATCAGCCATTTCCGTGCAAAGCAAAGTGTGCTCGAGCAACGCACACATAGACACCGCTCACGGATACGTTATCTCGGACGGGTTGGGAGTAGTGCGAGCGCGTGTGATATCCGCTTGAGACACGCGTCTGTGAAGTGCAAAAATGGAGCAACAAAAAAATGCCTATCTGAGCTCGATTTATACAATGTTGATACGTCAGAGGGGCTTTCCTTTAAACTACCGATACTAGGTACCATTTTCAAGCTCTATACCAAAAATCAATTAAATAGGAGCAGTAGTTTAATCGCAAATTATTTTTTAAGTGTTTGCCCCGTTTGAACACGCTGTATCTTTCCTAACAGCTGATTATGTCTATACGCATAGGTCATGCACCTTAAAATGATAATCTGAGTATACCTTGTTGCCGCTCTGACGCAAGTCACAAGTACAACCAAATATTTCACTAACTGTTGGCAATGCAAAGATAAGGAAACAATAAATACACACACACTTTTTTTTTTTTTTTGCGGATGGCAAATCATCAAATGACTCCTCCCGCTCTGGGTGGAGCGGAAGGGAGTGTCAGACTCTTACTGACTAAAACCCACCCATGTTCCTTCCTTAGCCCTTTATGTTCCGGGCCAGCGGTAAACTTTGAGGCGCGCGTGGAACACGTACGCGCCGTCCGGCACGGGCCTGGTCCTGATCGGACGGTGAGCTACCCATTACTCTCCGCCCGCAGGCCCGCGCCTACGGTGGCCGGGAGTCGTCACGCGGCTCCCGACGCCCGGAGCGTCTCCCGCGGCGGCTGGGACGGGAGGCTCTCTCCCTGAGCCGTCCCGCCACCTCCTTCGCTAGCATGACTGCTTCGCAGAAGGAGGTGACTGCCTCCCACTCCCTCTCGCCCCGGACCATGGCTTGCACCAGGGCCGGACGCGAGAGGTCGCCGTCGCTGCCGATCGCCTCTACGAGGACTCGGCGGTGCTCCGCCCAAGCGGGGCAGACCTCCACCGTGTGCTCCACCGTGTCCTCTGGGCGATCCTGGCAATGGTGACACCCGGGCGTTTCCTCCCGCCTGATAATGTGCAGGAACCTCCCGAAACTTCCGTGTCCGGTGAGGACCTGCGTCAGGCGGTAGGTGAGGGCGCCGTGGCGCCTCTCTAGCCACTCCTCAAAGAGGGGTCTTATCGCCGCTATCGCGGCGTGCCCTGCGCTGGGTTGCGACAGTCGCTCTTTCCATGCCGCCATGAGATCGTGCCGGAGATCCGTCCGCTCCGCAGCGATTTGCCGCGGAAGCGGCTCCTCCCCCCGGCGTAGTGCCTCCGCGCGCCACTCATACAGGCGCGCGAGGACTATCGCCTCCAGATCCCACGGCGGCAGTCCGGCAAGGAGGCTTGCCGCCTCGCCGGAGATCGTGCGGTAGCCCCGGATTAGCCTAACGGCTACCACCTTCTGGGGCGCGTTCAGGTAGTGGGCGGCTCGCCGCCGCAGTGAACGCGCCCACACCGGGGCCCCGTATAGGGCCATGGACCGCACGACCCCCGCGTAAAGCCTCCGGCAGGAGGCGTTTGGCCCCCTCAGGTTGGGCAAGAGCCGCTTGAAGGCGGCCCCGGCCCGTTCCAGTTTGGGGGCCAAACGTCGGAAATGCCCCACGAAGTTCCACCGGCTGTCGAGGACGAGACCCAGGTATTTCATCGTCATCCCGACGCCGATGTGAACCCCTCCTACCGTTAGTTGGGATACCGATGGCGGCGCGTTCCGGGGCCCATGAAACGACATGGCCTCGGACTTGTGCAATGCCACCTCGAGACTCAACTGCCGGATCCTCTCCACGACTATCGCAACCCCGCGTGTCATCGCGTCGGCCGCCGCTGTATCTTTCCTAACAGCTGATTATGTCTATACGCATAGGTCATGCATCTTAAAACGATAATCTTAGTAGAATCTAAGATACGTTGTTGCCGCTCTGACGCAAGTCACAAGTACCTACAACCAAATATTTCACTAAAAAGGAAGCAATAAGTACACAACACTTGCACTTTCATTACGAGAGTGACAATCATAGCAAAACATCCCGCGCGTAAAAGAAATAGAAATAGGTCAGTGTGTTGCTATTGCATCCTAGATCCTTGCGAATTCGATAAAAATCTTGTTTTTTCAGTGCGCCGACGCTACCCTTTCGGAACGTACGTTTCGTAACGGAAGCTCCTGCCGCGCCGCCCTTTTGTTACTCTCGCGCTGACAATTGTGATTTTTTTTTGTTTTGTTATTGTGATAGGACACTAAATAAGTTTAAGACAGTATTTCTTTTTTAGGGTTCCGTACCCAAAGGGTAAAAACGGGACCCTATTACTAAGACTTCGCTGTCTGTCCGTCTGTCCGTCTGTCCGTCTGTCCGTCTGTCCGTCTGTCTGTCACCAGGCTGTATCTCAAGAACCGCGATAGCTAGACAGTTGAAATTTTCACAGATGATGTATTTCTGTTGCCGCTATAACAACAAATACTAAAAACAAAATAAAATAAATATTTAAGGGGGGCTCCCATACAACAAACGCGATTTTTTTGCTCTTTTTTGCTCGATATCAAAAATGGCAACAGGTAGGCACTTGAAATATTCACAAAATACTCAATTGTATTTTAACTTTAATAATAAATAATAAAATTAAAATAAAATAAATATTTAAGGGGGGCTACCATACAACAAACATGTTTTTTTCGGCGTTTTTGCCTTGTGGTACGGAACCCTTCGTGTGCGAGTCCGACTCGCACTTGGCCAGTTTTTTATTGTGACAAGACACGTAACTTGGGATTATTATTATTTAGTGTTAGTGTTTTTTTTTTGTATTGTGATAGGACACGTAATTTAGGATTATTATTATTTAGTGTTTTTTTTTGTGATTGACTGTTTTTTATTGTGATAGGACACGTAATTAAACGTTGGCTGTGTGTGTAATTTAACTGTTTAACAATGCCTCGTGTAACTTACACGGCGTCAGAATACACTGACATGATTTTAATTTACGGCGAATGCCGTGGAAACGCAGCCTTAGCTCTGCGAACATACCGAGAAAGGTATGGTGACAGCCGCAATTGCCCTAGGAACGCCCGCACCATACAATTGGCAGTACAATGATTACGGGACAATAAAATTATAGTGCCGCAACAGGAGGGAGTGCCACCGCGGCAAATATCCGCTGCTTGGGAAGAACGAATTTTAGACCATTTTTCCCGCAACCCAACAACGAGTCTCCACAGGACCACCCGGCAGTTTGAATTTTGCCATAGAACCATCCACAAGGTTCTAAAACGTAACAAACGCAAACCTTATAAATATCGGAAGGTGCAAGCTTTGTTATCGAGAGACTTGCCGGTCAGGAACAGTTACTGCCAATGGCTATTAAATAAAACAACCGAAGACCGTAATTTCTTAAATAACGTGATATGGACCGATAAGAGTACTTTTACTCTGGAATCTGCAAAACCTCCGGTACTGGAGTTTGGAAAATCCACACGTGTTTCGAGAATCTGAACACCAGTACAGATTTTCTCTCAATTTTGTGGGCTGGTATACATAATAATAATATTATCGGCCCTGTTTTTATTGACGGCACCCTTACAGCGGCGAAATTTTTGGAATTTTTGGAGAACATTTTCGAAATGTCTCATTTAAAAATTGAAAAAGAGAATTGAAAATCTCTGTTTCTTTAGAATATTTAAAATCGGCCTAATTCGGCTGTAACACAATTTTTCGAAAATGTTCTCTACTAACTTTTTAGACCTTTGTATCCTGCTTATGCGTATGAAGTTTTATTAAAATCAGTTCATTCATTTCGAAAAATAAGGGCTTGAAAGTTTGTATGAAATGCCGTACAGCGTAAACGCTCTTAAGGGTGAAGTGTATGCCTCAGAGGTAAATACAATTGTTGAACTAAAAAATAGGATTATTTTAGCATTTCACAAATTAAAGTGCTTAGCGACGGACAGTGATTTAATTAGAAAAATAAATAACAATATTCTCCGTCGGTATAATTTGTGCATAAATATGAATGGAGGACATGGAAAACATTGGCAGATGGCCATCTGCTGATGAATCTGTCTTAGAGAGGACGCTTTACTCTGATTTGTAAGCTATTTAGTTTGTTTGAAAAAAAAATCTCATTTTTGGCGCTTTTTATTTTTGTACCGTATCGAATTAATACTACACACGTATAGTATACGTAGTGTAATTTAATGCCCCTCTGTCATATCAACTCTGTATAATAGTTTTCCCATGAATCAGTATAAACGAAGTAACTTTTTTGTAAGGTAAATTCACGCCACCAACTATTACGTAAGTTGAAAACATGATTTTTTGTTTGTAGATAGATATTGTGTTGTTTTTAGTGTCATTTGATAGGTTTAGGTCTAAAACGGATAGGGCAAAATAAATTGTGTAAATTGGGGAATCCGTTTTGAAGTTATTAGGGATTTTCGATAGTGAAAATTGACAAATGTATAATTTTATATGTTTCTGTTCTGTAAACTTTTTGTATTGTAATACTATGTTTATCGTTTTGTTTTAATATTGTAGATTAAGCTCAATAATAAATCAAACAACTAGATACGAGTGCCACTACCACGATAGTTTTTTGTGTATAAGCCAAAGTTGACAACCATAGCGCGACCGCCGGTATGAAAAGAGAAATGCATAATGTGATTGCCTTCTGTACTATCTGTATTTTGTGGTAATATTGTGAAAGTTCACTCAGTGGCACCCTTCAAAACTACGCGTTCAAGTGCAGACCTGACTTCAAGAAGTGATAGACAGTGACACCTCTCCGTTATTAATAGGCAATTTACTCGGCAAATTGGTTGTGTAACTTATGTGATAAAATTGCATTGGAACATATATGTGCAAGTGTTAATAATTCCCAATATTTGTGGGATCATTATCTCGTAGTTAATCAAAAACAAACAACCTTTATAATTATTTTCAATCCAGTTACTCTTGTTTACAAGTAGTCTTGTAATATGTTAACGCTGCACCATCTGACCTCACATATTTTTTTAATGTTGTGTTAAATAAGGGTTATCAGAAAATGTGATAAAAGAGAAAGATGTATATTGCTATACTATTATAGTTTAGCATGTTCGTTCTTCCTCTGTAATTCACAGACACAAATGACAACATTTAATTTTTTAACCAGGCTTTTTTCCGATAAGATCATACAGAGTGAGTATAAAAAATGTATGTTTTCACAACTTTAAATAAATAAATATTATTTTAGTTATGTTTCTAGAAATATCTATAAACGAACCCTTATCTAATGTTAAACGTTATAAACCTCATCCAGGGTTTCTATTTTGTGTTTAGTTAATATTCTAAATAAATAACCCCAATTTAACACAGAAAGAAAACTGTATACTCAACCAGGAAGTGGATTCCATGAAGTCCTAGAAATATAATTAGAAAAATAAATGAATATTGTTTATCAAAATGCCTAGCTTTTTATTACAAACCACCATTTAATTTTTTAAATAATAATTAACGAAAATCACCTATTAAAGAAACAAAAAAAAGTTATTTACCCTTTTTTTTTTGTTTCTTTAATAGGGATAAATAAAATAAAGAAAAAAAATCTTCTCATCCGCAGATTTGAACTCGTGACCGTCGCGTTGCCAAGCCGCAGTGTTAACCATTAGACCAACACGCCATTTACGTTACATTACAAAAAACTTCTATAGGTTTGATGTCAATACCAAGGGGGGTACCTTTCTTGTGAAGCTTACTGTACATCCAATTCCATTAAATTTGTCTGAAAAACATTATTGCTACGTGGTCGCAAAGTAATATTTGAACGATCCATATCTGTAATGTCAATTTCTTGTGAAGGTCAAGAAGATCTGATCATTTTCATCAATGGCAGTATGTGTGCTGTCATCACTTTCAGTCAACTCAGTGTTATCTATCTCCTCTTCGGCATTTTGTTCATTATCATCCCACATAAAAAATTGAGCTTCATTCCGTTTTGTTCAGGACTTTTCTGTTCACTGAAAATAACATTCCTTGATATTGTAATTCTTTTTGTGATTGGATCATACATTTTGTAGTTTGGATTATAGAATGTTCTTCGTTCTAGGTTGGTTTTTGATATTGTGGGTTAGTGAAGTGTGTTTAATCTATTAGCGCTGTAATAGTTCTATTTTCTATTTTCAAAATAATTTTGTTTCAAAATAGTAATATTATTTTATAATTTTGCTAGTAGCCTAACTTAAGTATTCCTTTTTTGTTTTAGAGAAATTATCTGCTGTGAGTCGGAGGGTCAAAGGAAGAGGGAAGAGGGTAGCCTTCACTTGCCAGTCGAAAGCGTAGTGAAAGGCCCCAGCTGTTCAATGAATATAAAACAAGTGGTTTCATACCAACGAGATATTTTGCCAAATTATTCGACACGTCTTCGCGAAGCATTCGCCGTGCAAACGAAAACCAGCTCAAAAACCATATTTGATTGGAAATCACAAACAAGAACGTTTACATTTTGCGATAAGATACAGCGATGATAGATACAGTGATGGGAAGCACGGAATGAGAGATCTGATGAACAGTTGAAGTTGCATTCATGGAAATATGCAGATATGGAATATGTTTAAATAATAGAGGATCCCTGCGCAATAACAATGGAACCCCCATTATTATCAATGCTATCAAGAAAACCCTAATTATTTTTATAACTAATTATTTAATAATTTATAACTTAATACGTATTAAGTTATAAATTACAAATTGATTTTAGTAATATTAAAATAATATTGTGTCATATCCGTAATAAGGATTATTTTGAGGTTTAGTTTCAATCTTCTTTTCATAACGAAAATGAATACTTAAGCTATAACCGCAATAAGTCCTAATAAGTACGATTTGTTAACTTTGATGTTTGAGATAGTGCACTGGCAGTATAAAAAAAGTAGTACCACTGAGTAATTTAATTGTATTGTGAAGGACTCCGCACTTTTTTTTATTTACGTGCGTAGATTTGCTAGTTGTGGTTTGTTGAAGTAATGGTAGTAATTATAGCACAATATTATTATATTGCTAAGATACAATATTTAAAGTCTAATGGTCATAGTTCACTGATTACCTGCTTTAATTCAATTAATTGTTCTTTATGAGAAAATAAACTGTTTTAACTTTTGGGGGGGCGCGCGTAAAACACGCTTCATTGATGTTGAAAGAGCGCAACGGACATTAATAAAGGTAATGTACTTCAAAAAAAGGACCTTTCCCACCTATGAGCTATACCAAATAAGTAATTTATTATCAATTAGAAAATTATATATTATTCACATAGTATTAAAAAAATATAAAACCCTACCCTTTGATCCTAATGTATTAGCTAGAAGAAGAAAACACAACATTGCTTCCACCCCTTTTGTAAAAACAGAATTTGCAAATTTTCAGTACGATAAACGCTCGTCTTTCTTATACAATAAAATAAATAAACAAATAGATATACATACTAAACCGTTTAAAGAATGCAAATCATTGCTGATTAAGTGGATAAACAAGTTATGCTATGATGAAGTAGAGAATCTTCTATTAAATATAAGGTAAAACCGATTCTGCATTATAACCACATACACGCACACACACTCACACAAACACTCGCACACACCCCCACACACACACGCACACGCACTCACGCTTAAATATACAGACACATTTACCAACAGACTAATAGTAATAAATCAGTACTTATAATTAATTCAAAACTTTTGTTTCGCTGCATGTTACACTAATTGCACGATATAAAAGAGCGGCGCCTCCTGACACAGGCATTTATATGCTTAAAAGGAGTCGCCACCAACTGTATACTGTACAACGTGTAATAATGAAATAAAACATTTTTGATTTTGATTTTGAACTTAAAATTTATTTCTAAAATTATAACGAATAAACATTTTGAAATCACTTAAGTATACCTAAAACATTTTTATTTTTATTTTGAATCCCATATAACTTAAGCTTATCAATATAATAATAAAAATATAATAATTATTACATTATTATTCTCGTTTATTAATCTATCGAATAATAAAAAAAAACGAGAAAGATAATTGTTGAAAAGAAAAATAATAGTCTCATCTCGAGATTGGAACCCAGACCTTCGCGTTTGCTAATCCAATATGTAACGTTACTAGCTATATGTGCTCGCTGTGTTAAAGTCAATTTTAGCAATCGTATGAACTCACAAAGGTCATATGATTACGTTCCCTGTATGTAAAAGCGACGGTATATTTTTGTTTCGTTCGATCACTTACACACACAGGAGTAGGTACGGGCCTGTGGCGCGCGGTGGTCTTCACAGCAAAAACGCTCTTATCGTGCTTATGGAGTTCTGTTGTATACTGTACACAAGGCACATTGAATGGTCCACAGACATCACTGTATACAACATCACCTGGTTGCTGTGGTCCTCTGTTTGATTTCTTGAATGGTTGACGAGCATGCTTACCATAAGCACAACCCTCATACACAAACTTGTCATAGTCTGATAACACACTAGTAATCACATTGTTTTTACATATTTTCTGTGTTTCTTTGTCATTTAAATGTCCTAGACGTTCATGCCACGTTTTAAGGTCCAATTTTTGCACTACATTTGTTACTTTATAAAGATGCACACAGCACTATTTTATTATCCTTGTATATTAATACATCTGTATGTTTCTTTATAATGTTATAATCTTGTCTTGTCACTACTCCTTCAGAAAATAGGTTTCTTCTCAACTCTGGTACATAGAGAACATTTTTCAGGATAGTTGTCTCCCGCTGTCCATTGACACACTTGTCTATCAATACATTTCCTTGGCCAACTACTTCTATAGCTTTTTGGTTTCCAAGTTTCAGTGGAGATCCCGTGTATTCATACAATTCAGCAAAATTTTCACGTTTATACCACATGGCTGAGGCACCGCTGTCCAATATCCATTTTGAACCATCATCATTATTTATCCAATCTGTATTTGCTACATTGAATGCTAACATATTCTTTTGTCCTTGTTGTTTCTGTTTTTGTTTTTGGGCACGGCAATCTCTTGCATAATGACCGCGTTTCCCACAGTTGTAACATATACGAGTAAAGCGATGTGACTTTTCATTTGACCCTTCATTTAACTTTTCATTTAATTCTTAGTTTGTTTTCTTTAATGGAACAGTTTTCTTTTTCATACTTTGTTTTGCCACTATTAAAGCAGTTTCATTATCTTTTTCTACATTCAAACTGGCCTCTTCTCATCTAGCAAACGAGCTGTCAGATTAATGACAGTTTGATTCTTCGGATCAAGCGACATCCACACCTGGCGAACAGATCTGTACTTGGGAGGTAGTGTACTCATAATTTTAGTTATGATTGCAGTTTCACTAATAACTTCTCCACTTTCTTTAAGTTGCTTAGCCAAACTTTCTACTTTAGCTATATGCTGAGCTATTCTGTCTGCTGGTGACATTTTATATTAATAGAAAATTAGAAACGCTCATGTATCATCATTTTAGTCATCTCGGATTTTTGTTCATAAATGGACTTTTAGTTATGTAAAGGAAAACAATCAGAAGGATAATTGGTAGGATTATAATTCGCACACACACAAAGTCACAATAGTCCAGTTAATAAATACAAATTAAAAGAAACTTATAGGAAACTAAAAGTAATTTTTCTAAGTCTGACGTTTTCGTCAGTAAACTGAATCACCATGGAAACCACAAAATGGTTTGTGTTGTGCAATAAATTATGGTATGGACCGTCAAGGGCGATAAAAATCAGGAAACCTGACATGACGACTAGAGCGAGTGGTATACTCCTTGCTACTGCTAGGTGTAAAGACTTCTTCTGGGTCAGCTTTATCTGCCAAAATGTAAGCTGGCTTAAGGCGGTCAATTGAGACCGTAACCTCTCTGCCCTTGATTAATAATCTGAAGACTTTGTCTCCATTATGCAGAACTTTGTGAGGACCTGTGTACGTTGGATGTAGCGAGCCACTTAATGCGTCTTCACGAAAGAACACGTGATCAGTGGTCTGCAGATCCATAAAAACGAAAATGCTGGTCTTGCTGTGACGGGATGCTGGAGTATTGTAGGTTTTGAGCGAATTTGCGAATGCGCGCACTGAAAGCTGTGACGTCGGGCGTTCCACCGTCACTAGGAGTGAAAAATTCACCCGGGTGCCTTAGCGGTTCGCCATATACAAGTTCGGCTGAAGACGCTCGCACACCCTTTTTAAATGCGCTCCGTATACCAAGCAATACCCACGGCAGGGACTCTGTCCACTTGTCATTTGCATGGCATGTGATGGACGCCTTGAGTTGCTGGTGAAATCGCTCCACCATGCCATTACATGTCGGATGGTATGCTGTTGTCCGCTTGTGCTGAAAACCAACCAATTTGGACAATTGTTCGAATCGGGCCGACTCGAACTGTCGACCCCTGTCCGTGACATGTCTGCTTTGGCCATCCAAACTGGGCAATCCATCCGGATAGCAGTGCTTTAGCTAATGTCTCGGCAATCGACAATAGGTACAACCTCCGACCACCTGGTAAAACGGTCGACTGCCGTCAGACTACCTAAAGCCTTGCGAAATTGGGAGCGGGCCCACAAGTTCGTTGTGGACAGTGGTGAACCTTCCACGTGGGAGGTGATACTACCCTAATGGCGCAGAAACGTGTCGGCTCACTTTGGCCCGCTGGCACTCAAAACAAGCTCGTGCCCACTCTCTGCAGTCCTTCCTAATGCCTGGCCAAACGAAGCGCTCTGCGATTAATTTGGCAGACGCTGAGACACCAGGGTGGCTGAGGGAATGCAGGCTTTCGAAGACTTGCTTTCGCAGCATTACGGGCACAAATGGTCTGGGAGGCCTTGTACTGACGTCACAGTTCATAGATGTATGCTCCCCTGGGACCTGCACCTCCTCCAAAACCAACGATGATCCTTCCTGGACTAGCTTGGACAGCTGCGGATCCGAAGTTTGCGATTCTGCGAGAGTATCGAAGCTGACTGGTACTTGCAGCGCTTCCACGCGAGATAAGGGGTCGGCTACGACATTTTCCTTGCCGGAAGTATGCCTTATGTCGGCGGTGAATTGTGCAAAGAAGTCTAGGTACCGGAATAGCCTGGGCGAGCAGTTTTTCTTCCCCTCATGGAATGCGAAACTGATAACATATATTTAAAAAAAAAATATGACACTTGTTAAAATTCTAGGAAAATCATCTACTTTTACAATATTTGTAAATAATTTGTAAATATGTGAGCACCATGTATCTATCACATAATTGATTTACCTGTCATTGCTTCATTTTTCATTCTTTTTACCTTTTGTGGTAGACTAATTTTATTCTAGGTGCATCGCCTTCACATATAATTATTTTATGTATACAAGACCTTGTAAAACATTTTAAAGAGTAACGGTGGAGTTTCTTGACCATTCTTCTCCTTCTCAGGGACGGTCCGGGCGATGAGCATCCGGTAATCACCACAGGTACTCCAACCGTTATCCTTTTTGGGGGCGAGGTGCAGTGGTGATGCCCATGGACTCTCCGACGGTGTAGCAGTTTCATTGGCCAGCATCAGCTGGAACTCCTGCTAAGCAATTTTCAATTTGTCTGGCGCTAGTCGCCGAAATGGAGATGAAACTGGAAGGCCTGGGGTCGTGCGGATGTGGTGTACGGTGGTGTTTGGTGTAGTGCGTAGTGTACCGGCGGGTCGGGTGATGTCGGGAAACCCGTCTAAAATGTTGTGGTACCTGGAATCACCAGAAGAAATTTTTACAGAGTATAAAGATGAAACTGAGTGATTCAAGGCTACAGAGTAAATATTTGTACTACTGTCGACTAGTCGTTGATTACGACACTCAACGACTAGCGAATAAAAACTTAAAAAGTTCACACGGATCACCGTGGTTTGGTTGTTTGTTGGTATCATTCGCATCAGGCACAAATGTGTACTTACTAGAATGTAAAAATGATGGCCCGTTCCACCATAACGAACACGAAGACAGTTCACGTGCATCTATCCTTTTGCTAATGAAATCGGCAGGGTTTTCTAGTGACTTGACGTACTGCCAATATCAATTTAATGTTTTTTCTTTGACTATCTTTACTCTGTTCGCAACATATGGTAACAATCTAGTAAATTCAGTTTTAAGCCAAGCTAAAACTGTTTTCAAATCTGAATATAATATAACATTATCAATATAGATTTTCACTTTTACTGTATTAAAAACTTTATCTATTAATAAGGAAAGTAAAAGAGCAGCATTTCGTTCTAGACGCGGTACAGTGTTTTTTTACTTATAGGATTGATTCGAGACTTTGGGCAGATTAAGGAAACTGTTACCTTACCCGCTTTATCAACCACGTGCAGGTATATACAACACCCATAGCCGACGGTGCTGGAGGCATCAGCGAAACCAATCAACTGTACTGCAGCAGCAGACCCAGGAAGGAACTGGAATGTTTCTAGCCAATGCAATTGGGTGCATTTTAGACACGCCTTCAAGGAATTTAAGCCAATCAATCTTTATGCTTTCAGGTGCAGCGTCATGCCAGCCTACCTTTTTTCATTGACCAAAGCTGTTGCATAATTGCCTTAGCCTTAATTATTATAGAACTGATAAAACCCATGGGATCATAAAAACTCGCTATGTAACTTCAAAAAAATATCCCTTTTAGTTGGGCAATGGCAACTAGAGAACTTAGGACATTTAATTATGATACAATATTTTTCCATATTAATTGTTAACCCTAAAGCCTTCATGCTACGCTCTTGATTTTGTAATTCAAGCTCATCAAACTGCCTTTGGGACACTGGAATACTGTTTAATATTACAGGAGAATTTGATGCCCATTTAAGCGTTGTAAAGTTTCCCAAACTAAGCAATTGTTGTAGCTGCTTTCTTACACTTAATATATTTTGTAAGCTAGAATCTGCATATAATACATCGTCAACATAACAGTTATTATCTAAAACAGCTCCTAGAGGAAACATGGTACCAAATTGCTGACTATGCTCATTCAGGCAACGAGTAGCTAGGTAAGCCGAACTTTTCAAACCTTATGTGACAGTTTTCAAGCGTAAGCATTTTATTTCTTCATTTGGGTCATTGCGGAAAAGAATACTTTGAAGCGGTGTGAATTGTGGGTTAACCCTATTACATATATACATTTTCTGCAAATCAGTTGAAAATGTGTAATCATCAAAGCGAAATAAAAGAGCGACATCAAAAAGTTGCTTTTTGTTAGAGGTCGTATATCCATCAAAAAGTATTTGTGATGTGATTCATTGGCCGCTAAATTATTTTTTTCTTCTAAAAGTGAGTGACAAAAATGTAACGAAAACAGTCTTTTGAAACATATCGTAAAAAATAGCTAACTAATATTTAAATGTAATCTATTTTAATAGAAATAAACATTTTAATAAGTGTTGCGTGATAAAAACAGTTTATAAAAGTGTAGGCTCTAATATAATAACTAAAATTAGGTTAATGAACTCTAATAAATTTGAGTAGACATATGTTATAAACTTTACTTAATTGTGCGCTTATAAATATCCAAATTATTCGTCAATACTGCATTCGTAAGCTTCCGAACACACACCTGCGTCTCTGCTACCAGTGTTCTACCCAGATACACCACGTATTATTTCAACAGGTTATGGGGCCAGAAACTAGTGACAGAGGCAATACATAATGGATTTTGCACAAGTAAAGGTTGGCAACTTCCAAGGAAAGGCAGATTGGGCAATGTAGAAATACAAGGTCACTCAGGTCCTTGATGGGATACCCGGGGTCCTTGATGTAGTTGAAGGCAACAAACAAATGCCTGTCATGCCTATAATCCCTGAAGGTGCTGCAGGAGATGCTGAGAAAGATACTCATGAGAAAGATATCAGAGAGTTCAAGAAGTTACACAGCACTGCTATGATAATTATCACCACCAACTTGAGTAATGCTATTATAGGGAAGGTAATGCGCTTCAATAAAGCCAATGAAATGTGGTCGGAGCTACACAGGCTTTATGCAGGCAACTCTGAAGACAGAGCGTACAGCGCGTGTCAGAAGTTCTTCAACTACCAGTATCAAGCAGAAGATGACATGGCAACCCATATGTCCAAACTAAAGAACATTTGGAACGAGATAAATCTACATTTAAAGGATAAGCTCCCTGAGATATTGCTAACGATTAAGATCACGGACTCCTTCGACGACAGATACTCGGCCTTTAAGTCAAGCTGGCTGCTACTAGTTGCAAAGGAGAAGACTATTGAGGCACTCACTGAAAAACTCTGCGCTTTTGAAAGTTCATTAAAGTCACCTTCCGAAGACAAAGAAGAAACTCTCACTGTCAACAATTCGAACAACAAGTCGAAGAAACAGTGGAGATGCAATTACTGCAAAGAGAAAGGACATGGAGTCAAGACCTGCCCCAAGTGGATTAGGGATGGGAGACCTCCAAAACCCAGCACCAGCAAGTCGGGTCAAGTACAGAATATCACCTTAATGGCTTGCTCTTCACAGCCAGGCATGAAAAATGAAGACTTTTGGTATGTAGACAATGGGGCTACAAGTCTCATCACAAATAATAAGGCAAATCTAATGAATTTTCAAAAATTTGATCGTTCGGACCACACAGTAACTACTGCTGATGGGACCGTAATTCCTGCTCTAGGGAACGGTTGCGTCGTAGTACAATCTGAAACAACCAACGATAGGATCACCTTAAGTGATGTTTGGCTAGTTCCGTCTTTAACTAAAAATCTTTTTTCAATGTTAGCTGCACAAGACAAATTGCCGAATAGTGTATTCACATCAACGTATCGCGAATGCAAATTATCGGTCAATGATCAAGTCAAGCTTTTAGGCACCCGCAAACTAAATGGCGGACTGTATAAGCTTAGGATGAAAGTCTTAAAAAGTGATAAGACGAGCTAAGTCAATGCAGTAACTGAAAATGGTAAGCTTCAACTCTACCATGAGCGCTTTGTGCACCAAAACAAAAGGCACGTGATTAAACTAGTCAAACAAAAGCTAGGCATTCAACTTAAGCCTGATGAGGTGAAATGTGAAGCATGCATCAACGGGAAGATTAAAGTTAGCACAGATTAAAGTTTGGAAAAAGGGAAAGAGCAGAAGCACCCGGTGAACTGATTCATACGGATGTGTGTGGACCCTTTCCAAGCAGTCATCGCAAGTTCAGGTACTACGTCCTGTACAAGGATGATTATTCAAGTTACCGTATGGTCTACTTCCTGCGGAACAAGTCAGGAGTGCAAGACAAGTTAACCCAGATGCTACAAGAAGCAAAAGCAGCGGGTCATACCGTAAGAACCCTCCTCAGTGACAACGGTGGAGAATTCGACAACGAAGCCGTACGTAATATATTGCGAAGTCACGGAGTACAGCAGAGGCTGACTATGCCCTACACACCCGAACAGAATGGTTGTAGTGAGCGTGAAAACAGAACGCTTGTCGAAGCAGCAAGAACTATTTTGTATGCCCAACATGGCTTGCCAGAGTTCTTGTGGGCAGAGCTAATAAACACTGCTACATACGTGCTAAACCGGACAGGCCCAACAAGAGTCCAAGGAAAAATTCCATACGAACTGTGGAATGGCAAGGAACCCTTGGGTTCCTTGCCATTCCACAGTTCGTGAGACATTCCACATTCCACATTCTCTTAGGTGTGAGATCAAGATCTCACACCTAAGAGTCATTGGCAGCACTTGCTTTGCGCACATACCCAAACAGCAACGCAAAAAGTTGGCTAAGAAAGCCATCAAAGATTCAAAGGTAGACTGATTGGTTATGAGCATGCCTATGGATTCAGGATCTGGACTGGACAAAGCACGATAAGATCGAGGGATGTAACGTTTCAGGAAAACGTCGAAATAAGAGCACCTGAGAGCTCAAACCCGGCAGAACCTGAGAGGATTCAGTTAGATCCAGGATACGAACCCTCTACATAAAGCTACATCTGAAAAATGAGACGTCAACTGAGAACACGACATTTATTGAGTCACGGGGGGAATGTGCAGCGACCCCAGAAGAGGTAAAAATACCTGAAAACGTGAACCAAGGTGAAAGGGAAAGTAGTGGGCCAGAACCCCCCCTAACGTGTCAAACTCCGATGACATCGAAAATATTTCAGATATTATGGATTACCCAGAAGAAAACGAAGTCAGTCATGAAGAGTTCTTCGATGCCAACGTAGAAGAAGTGACTCCAGAACTTGACACAGCACTTGAAGGACGCTACGACTTGTGGGACAGGACCAATCTGAGGCCACCTGTGAGACTCAATGATTACGTAACGTTCGTTGACAGTTTCAACAGCAAGTTTCTCTGAGGCCTGAAAGTGCAGAGTGGCGACTAGCGATGCAAAAGGAAATAAACTCGCTAAAGGAGCTCGAAGTCTGGACACTGACAGATCCACCTCGGGATAGAAAGACTCTACCTTGCAAATGGGTATTCCGAATAAAGTATAACCCTGATGGAAGTGTGGACGAGTACAAAGCGAGATTGGTGATTGTTATATTGGTAAGGGAGATGTAAGGACGGGGCACACGACTAATCACACGGTAGCTAGTTGCACACTGATTTATTTGAACGTTCGTCGCGCCGGCGCAGCGGCGCGTAGGTATAGCTAACTACATGTACATACACAACAATCCCTCCCCCATATATTTATAACAATAATAAAAAGATTGATTAAAAATAAGGCTTATAATTAACTCTGACGCGATCACGCCTAGACCTAGTGTTTTGATGTATCGTCGTATGCGCGCATTCACTCTGCTCAGAAACGTCATTCCTTTGTGAATGTGTACCAGCGTCAGTAGGTGTCTCCGAAGGGTTCTCGAACCCACTCGTCCCCTCTCCGATGTCAACGATATTAGTTGATGACGTCATGTCGTCAGCTGTCTCCGTAACAACGCCTGCGGCGACCGGTGGTGACGGCTCAATTGAAAATGCACTGTCTACATCTGACACTATATTTGGTTCCCAAATATGTCCTTGGAATTCTGAAGTGGGTACATCCTTTCCGCTGCGTGGCCATAGTTGGTCTATGTGCCTATTCACCTCTATATTATACTCGGGTAGGTGTACAGTATACATAACGGCTCCTTTCTTTTGTACTATAACGCCTTGAGTCCAAACAAATTTCTGGTTGGATAAAAACTTCTTTATCCACACACGATCTTGTAATTCAAAATTAAGTCTAGGCTTCCCACGGTAATGTTTACCCTGTGAACACTGATTGCGTTCCACACGGTCAATGAGGTCTGTGGATGGTGGTGTGACCCGAGCGGGGTTCAACAAGTCTAATCTAGAGCGTAGGAATCGGCCGAACAACAGCTCAGCAGGTGATTTTCCTGTCGTACTGTTTTTAGAATTACGGTAGTTGAAACAAAAACTTTGAAATTTTTTCTTGACTTATTTTGTTAACTGTAGTGCTTATTAATATTCCTCGCAACCCTTTTTTAATGATTTTAACAAAACTTTCAGCCTGACCATTACTAGAAGGGTGGTAGACTGGTGAAAACGCTTGTGTAATGCCATTTAATTTACAAAAGGTTGTGAATTCTTGGGATGTAAACGATGTACCATTATCAGTGACCACAGTATGCGGAACCCCAAACCTAGACATTACATCTATCAATTTTTCAATAACCGTTTTAGACCCGTATGACGAACTCACATTGTAACATTCTACCCATTTGGAATATGCATCAACAATAATTAAGTACATTTGATTATTAAATGGTCCCAGAAAATCTAAATGAATCCTATAAAATGGATACGGCGGGTATGGCCACGGCGGGAGCGGGGCGTGCGGCGGGGAGGGGCGCAGCTGTGCGCACGTGGCGCAGTCTGCCGCGAGCCGCTCTAAGTACCTATCTATACCGGGGAACCATATACGTTGACGAGCCTCCGCTTTCATTTTCACTATTCCGAAGTGTGAGCTATGTAAATCATTACAAACTTGTTCTCGTAGCGACAATGGAATTACTACCTTATGCCCACGCATTAGACACCCATTTTCGACTGACAAGTCTAACCGACACAAAAAGTATGCTTTTAATTGAATATCTTTTACGTTCCGCGGCCAGCCCGTCATTACGTAATGAGTTACTTTACTTAAGAGCGGATCCTTCGCAGTCTCGTCGCGCAGCTGTGGCAGAGTGACGGGCAAGCTGCCTTCCACCACGAAGTTGACGTATGCCGCTCGTTCATCGTAGTCGCAATCTCCCGTGCCCGTGCTGCTATTGATTTCGCCTAGCGGTGCACGCGAAAAATAATCAGCGTTATTGTCAGCACTACACACATACTCGATTTTGTAATTATAAGCTGACAAAAAAATTGCGTACCGTTGTAACCGGTTCGCTGTTACCTCTGGAATGCCACGGCTAGGGTTAAATATTGCCAACAAGGGTTTGTGATCGGTTTTCAAAATAAAAG
Organism: Mesoligia furuncula; assembly: GCA_916614155.1. Taxonomy (NCBI): domain Eukaryota; kingdom Metazoa; phylum Arthropoda; class Insecta; order Lepidoptera; family Noctuidae; genus Mesoligia; species Mesoligia furuncula. Next base: position 15,240,835 of record OU744791.1, on the reverse strand, counting down.
GGTCGGCTCTGCCGTATAAGTATTGGTGGAAACGTCTCACGCCAAAAATAATAGCCGTTGCCTCCTTCTGAATTTGAGAATAGTTTTTCTCTGCTGAAGTTAACGTTCTTGATGCGTACGATATAGGCCTTTCCACGCCGTCATTACAAATCTGAGAAAGGACTGCCCCCAAGCCCGTGGGGGACGCGTCTACCGTTAAAATTATCCTTGCATCTGGGTCGAAGTGTGTGAGTACCTGATCTGAAGTTAAAATATTTTTAATTGTAGTAAAAGCTTGTTGATGTACCGATGTCCATACCCATTTGCATTTTTTCTGTAATAATTCGTATAATGGACTTAAAATGGAAGAAGCGTCGGGAACAAAATTACGGTAGTTGTTAATAAGACCCAGAAATGATTGTAATTGCAATACATTCGTCGGTATTTGAGCTTCTAATATTGCTTTGACTTTTTCAGGGCATTTTCTTATTCCATTTTTGTCTATTACATGACCTAGGTATTGAATCTCATGTTTAAAAAAATCGATTCTAACCTGTCTAATACAGCAATTAATCTTTCTCTATGCTGAGCCTTGGTACCCCCTATCAGAATATCGTCCAGGAAACAGACTGTGCCCTCTATGCCTGCCAAGATGCATTCCATGGCCCGCTGAAAGATAGCTGGTGCGCTGGCTAACCCGAAAACTAATCTGGTATATTTAAACAAGCCGCGGTGTGTATTTATGCAAGTTAGGTCTTGTGCGTCCTCAGATAAAACAAATTGTCCGTAAGCCATCGAGAGATCGAGCTTAGTGAACTGCTCCCCCCCGTGCAGCTTGGCGAACAACTCCTGTACTGTTGGCAAGGGGTACTTATCAAAAATCAGCTGTTTGTTTATTGATACTGAGTAATCAGCACAATGCCTAACTCCGCCATCTTTTTTTAGCACTGGAACCACAGGTGAAGCGTATTCCGAGTGTTCCACCGGTATTAACACAACCAGGTGTAACAGACGGTCAAACTCTTTGTGTATCTTATCTTTCAGGGCAAATGCAACCGGCCGGGGCTTGAAAAATACTGGCTTTGAACCTGGTTTGAGATGAAGTTTAATCGCGTATTTATTGAAACAGCCTAAATTGCCCGAAAACAACTTTGGAAATTTGATAAATAAACTTTGCGTAAATGAGTCGTCTGCCTTGGTGGAAAGGTACTGAATTGCAGGCGCGAGCTCGAGGCCGAACTCGTGAATAAAGTCGCGGCCCAGCAGCGGCGGCCCGTCGCCCGCCACCACGAATACGTCCAGCTCGCGCGCACGACCCTCGTACGCCGCACTCAGTCGCGCCAGCCCGTGGCTGGCTATTTTGCCACCCGTATAATTAAGTAGCTGCCTGTTTGTCGCTGATAATGGTACATTACTAAAATACGCGTCGTAAGTTTTGCTCGAAATCACACTAACAGCCGCGCCGCTGTCTATTTCGAATTCCAAAAACTGACCGTTAACCGTTACCCGCGCTGTCATCGGCCTACCCCTCGCACAACGAATATTGAAAATCGACTCACCGTCATCTCCTTCATCCACAGACTTCTCATCTACGTACTGTACTTTATTTGACGTGCACATCCGACGCAAATGACCCTTTTTCCCGCACTTCCTGCACTTATAACTTTTGAAACGACACTTGTCGGCTTTATGATTGTTATAACCGCACACACTGCACTTTTCGCCGTTGGTGATGCTGAATACCGGCGCGCCGCCTGCGCCGGCCGCCGCCGCTGGCGCGGGGCGGGTGTCGCCCAGCGACGCCGCTGCCGCTGCCTCGCGCGCGCACCGCACGCTCTCCGCCAGCTCCACCGCGCCGCTGAGGGTTAAACCCTTCAAGCTTTGTGCGAAAAGTTTGTCCTTCTCGTGGCCCGCTACCATACCCATGACGAACTTGTCCAGTACGGCCTCCTCGGGACTTTTAAAGCTGCAGTGTGCTGCCAATCCTTTGACTCTGGCCGCCCACATTGAGTGACTCTCACCTGGCTTTTGTACCGCTGAATAAAAATGGAACCTCTCCGCAAACCCGCACTTTTTAGGTGTAAAATGCTCATCTAATATTTTGATGATATCATCGTATTCCACTTCTTCTAATTCCTTTGGTAATACCAGGTTACTAGCTAACTTGTACGTCGCTTCCGAAATCGCGCTGAGTAATATTGCCCTCCGCTTGACCTTGCTGTTATCCTTAACGTCGTCCACATTATTTGCGATGAACCACTGGTTCAAACGGGATTTAAAACTATTCCACTCTTGTGTTGTGTGGTCAAAACCCGAAAAAAGTCCGAAAGATACGGCCGCAGACATTATTCGCGAGAGTTCCTCGTCGCCACGTGTTATATTGGTAAGGGAGATGTAAGGACGGGGCACACGACTAATCACACGGTAGCTAGTTGCTCACTGATTTATTTGAACGTTCGTCGCGCCGGCGCAGCGGCGCGTAGGTATAGCTAACTACAGGTACATACACAACAGTGATAAAAGGCTAGGCAGAAAAAAGGGTTAGACTATACAGAGACATTTAACCCAGTAGCACGGATGTCTACAATAAGAGCACTGTTGAGTGTAGCTGCCGCCGAAAACCTACACCTTACTCAATTTGACGTTGCCACAGCATTCTTGAACGGCAAGATAAATGAAACTATCTTTATGAAACAGCCGGATGGTTTCTATGATGGCAGCAACCGTGTTTGTAAGCTGAATAGAAGCCTTTACGGCTTGAAGCAAGCACCAAGATGTTGGAACATCTGTTTTGCAGAAATTCTCATCGATATGGGTTTTAAGCAAGCTGATGCCGATCCATGTCTATTTATAAAGCAGACAGCAGGAAAGAAGGTCTTGCTAACGCTGTATGTGGACGATGGACTAGTGGCTGCAAATGATGAGGAGACAGTAAACAAGTTCTTGACAGACCTGCAAAAGCGCTTAAAGATAACAAGCAAGCCGGCTTCATACTACCTTGGGCTGTTGATAGAGCAAGGGAAAGACGGTTCCATCTTCATAAGACAAGAATCTTATACTAAAAAGATATTAGAACGCTTTCACATGTTGGACTGCATCCCTATCTCAACACCAATAGAAGGTGGTGTGACTGCAACTCAAGAGAACTTACCAAGAGGAAGTTTTCCATGCCAGAGGCAGTCGGTGCTTTAGCATATCTGATGACGGGAACTAGACCAGACATAGCATATGCAGTAGGGGTCGTATCCCGAAAACTAGAAAATCCTGGGATTGAAGACTGGAAGAAAATGAAGAGGATTTTCAGATACCTTAAAGGGACGTTAAGGCATGGCATTAAGTATCACAACAAGAGTCAACACACTGAAGTCGTTGGGTACAGTGATGCAAACCATGGAGGTGACGAGCAAACAGGACGCTCGACCACTGGCGTTGCCTGTCTATTCAGTGAAGGCATCGTGTCATGGCTAAGTCAGAGACAGCCATCTGTTGCGATCTCCGCTACTGAAGCAGAAATTGTAGCTGCAAGTGAAGGTGCACGCGAATTAATGTGGCTTCTAAGGATCTTTCAATTCATGACCACATTAGACACGATTCCCAAGTTGTTCGTAGACAACGAAGCGGCCATAAGACTAGGGAACAATCCTGAATTTCACAAACGAACCAAACATAATTATGCGAATCCGTCATTTCTTCGTTAGATAAACTGTGCAAGAAGGATTGGTGAAGTGGTTCAGAAAATAAGTTCAGCTGATCAACTGGCCGACATAATGACTAAAGCTGTTCCAAAGCCTAGGCTCGTAAGAATACGCGCCGCTTTAGGGCTACAGAGCACACCTTTTTTTTTTAATGGATAAGAGAAAGTGTTAGAGGTCGTATATCCATCAAAAAGTATTTGTGATGTGATTCACTGGCCCCTAAATTCTTTTTTTCAAAAAGTGAGTGACAAAAATGTCACGAAAACAGTCTTTTGAAAAATATCGTAAAAAATAGCTAACTAATATTTGAATGTAATCTATTTTAATAGAAATAAACATTTAAATGTTGCGTGATAAAAACAGTTTATAAAAGTGTAGGCTCTAATATAATAACTAAAATTAGGTTAATGAACTCTAATAAAGGAGATGGATAACGCTCCCATACAAGTATGGTCCAGCATGGACATTAATAAAACAATATATATCATGAAGTAATATTTGTATTTAATAGTCCTGTTTACATTTTATTACTCCAGAAGTCGGTGGTGACGAGATATCAGACATTTTAGGTGAAAATTCTGGTATGATATTTTGACGTTTAGATACAGTAGGCATTGTACATTGTCGTGATGGTCCAGTGGTTAATGCTTCGCTTCTCATGCACGAGGTTGTGGGTTCAATACCGGGCAAGTACCAGTGTGACTTTTTTCAAATCATATGTAGTTTCTGAGATTATCTTGGACATTACTGGGATCGGTGAAGAAAAAACATCGTGAGGAAACCTGGACTTCTTGTTAAATTAAGTCTGATATCGCCAACCCTGTCTTGAGCAAACGTGGAATGCTCGTGTCTCTTCTGTACGAGATGAGACAATAATAGGCTGGTATTATTATTATTTACTTTTAATAATATTTAACTACGTGTGTACAATAATCTATAGGTAGGTATCGCATAGACCGATCCTGTGCTTCTCGCAGACAATAAATTCCTGCGACTTCTACCACGTCATATGTTCAGCATGTGAGGCTTAGGTACATAGGTACCTAAGCCAAATAGCTGCTCATAGGAGCACTGGAGCAGCAGTGGACTTCTTTGGCTGAATTATGTTGACGATGACTATTATACTATTATTATTATTACCAGCAAGAATGGCACACTTTATCAGTCGTAGGACCTGAAATAAACAACCTACATAAGTATAAACAAATAGCTACACCCTTAAAAGACGTGCTGAAGGCGTTACTGAAAACTCACGCATGTTAAAACTCACTAATCGCAAAGTAATCCACTGTCTTATAAGAGATTGGATTTCATCCGAATGCAACAAATGCCCCCATATGCGAAACGGTGCTATACAGCGCTGCACAGTTAGTGCAGCGCTGGTTCTCCATCAGAAATAGGGCAAAATCAGTTGTGCAGAGAAGATGCAAAGTCCGTGAAAGTCGGGGTCGGTCGAGAGAGCAGTAACAACAGATATCCAGAAACAAAACCAAACACCACATGAAACCACAAGAAAACATTCAATATGCGAGCCATAAGACCGATTGTAGTCTTTGATAAGAACCTACACTGGAATTACTTTTAGTAAAAAGTACTCTGTGGGAATGACTTAAATTGTCAAATCATTAATGAAAGACAAATGTCTTGACTTTGTCATGACAATCGACATAAAACCCTTAACACACGTACCTAGCAATAATATGTATACAAACATACATAAACTCCCTGCTTTTGCCATGCGGGAAGGCAGAAACTATAAAACGCCCTCAACTTTTACGGCCCTTACTACTTACTCGTTTTGCTTTGTCCACGTTCATACATCTAGTCATTTAGGCGCGTCACAATAATAGAACTGATATATTGTGTTGTATATGTTACCGGCCGAACCCGATTTTAGGATGAACTAGTTTCACCTAGGCCAAACCAGTTCATTCGCTCGCTCTTGCATCCTATGTCGACGGAGCCCCGCTCTGCGGGGCTCCTATTTCTGTGTAATGGGTTTGAAGTAACCTAACCAAACCTAACCTCGGGGTGCCCTACGCTCGCTCTTGCATTCTACGTCGCCGGTGAACTGGTTTGGCCTAGGCGAAAGTATTTCATCCTAAAATCGGGTTTGGCCGGTAACATATACATAAGGTGCATTCAAATATATAAATATAGAATTATTAGGTATAGCTGTGCATGTATTTATTATAACAGAATGTATAATGTCGTAAATGTCACAAAAATATGTCAAAATATATTTTAAATCACCTTACTATAATAATACAATAATGTGTCCTGCACTAAATATCTGTTAGACACTATCTGTTAATTACTATATAATTATGTTATGTTGTATTGAGTTTCTCAGTAGCAAGTGAAGGCTATTCTCGCCCTCTATTTCGTGGGACTTGAACATAACTGTTGAAATGGGGAGTACTATAGGTATACCCCTGCCTAACCCTTCGAGGATTATAGGCGTGATGTTATGTGAATATTGGGTCAAACACTTTAGTACTACTTCGTCTGTAACTGCCTTAACAGAAGAAGATAGTGTTTCCATTACTTTGAAGAAAACTACTACCACTTACTACTACTTACTTTGATTTATTGATTTATATTTAGAGATAAATAAAATGTGTCTTTTTTACTTTTACTTCCGTTATCATTAAATGCGCATAAAAATATATATTTTTCTTACTCTATTATCTAAAATACAGGTAAATACATGTTGTTTCGAACGATGAACATGTACAGACGCCAGCACATCAAGCTACTACAATCTGTCAAATTTCTTTAATAGATTTTCAACTATAACGCTAAAGCATAAGGTTCAATGTTGATTGGGAAAATATGACAGTTTCGGGTAGCTTGATGTGCTGACGTCTGTACTAATTACCATCTTATTTCAAATAATTGCAACATTTGAAACTCACGGACGGAAATCAAAATGAAACAAACAAAATAATACTCTTTTATATTGGTATTTTCCCACACACAAGTGCAGAAAAATGAAAGTCATGATTGAAATTCAAGTATTATAAGTTTTTTTTAAATATTATTAAGTCTTTGTCCGTGCAGGGCCACACTTTATCCATGTCCAAATGAGTAGACATATGTTATAAACTTTACTTAAGAGCATTCACTCGCCTTACGCGCTATTTCGCTCAAAAACGATGATTTTCAAACACGTTTATACGCATTAAAGACTTATGATACAAACATGTAATTTACTAATAACATTAGGAAATGTTCTTGTCTAAATAGTTACACAACAATAGTATAAATCTCGGCCTCGCAGGCGACTGAATTGTCGACGCTCGCGCGCCGAGATTTATACTATTTTTAAAATATTTATTAAAAAATGATAAAGCTATTTAAATTCAAATTTTAAATAGTAAGTTTTAAAGGAAATGTTTTTCTATTAGAATAAGTTATTATTTTATTGATAAAAGGAAGTTAAATGAGTGCAAATGATCATTTTATGTACCCATAATTTCTTAATAATTTGACATCGTTTTGATTTTAATTTACTAAGATAATAAAATAAATCAATGAATCTTTTTCTACAATATGTTGATTTGCATCCTCGTCAAAGTTCAGGAGGTTGTCATAAAATACATAAATAACACAGGTCTGCAAAAAAAATGCTGTCTGGATGTTTTCAACTGATTTATATGTATTAAGGTGTTCTGAAAGCTGAAAAAATACTCAAAAAATTCTAGAACGTCACGTTATTTTGCTAAACGCAAAATTTTATTACAAAAAGGGGTTTTTGGGCTAACTTGAAGTCATAAATAAATAAATACAATTTTATTTTGATAATTGTTTTTAAATGTATTCAGGCCATAACTATCATTACTTTCTAAATAAAGAACGCCCTGAACGGCAAAGTTGAAAGAAGGTGTTTTCACTGGACCAGATATTAGACGGCTTATGGCTGATCCACAATTCATCACAACTATGACGGATCCTCAAAGAAAAGGGTGGATTGCCTTCAAAGAGGTCATAGAAAATTTATTAGGCAATAACAAAGACCCTGATTACAAACAAATCGTCAAAAGAAAGTTAAAAGCATTTCAAGCTTTAGGTTACCTAATGAGTTTAAAAGTTCATTTTCTTCATTCCCATCTCGACTACTTTCCAGAAAATTTAGGAGACGTGAGTGAAGAGCAAGGTGAACGATTTCACCAAGATATTAAGGAGATGGAAAAAAGATACCAGGGAAGATGGAGCGTCTCAATGATATCAGACTACTGTTGGATGCTTCAGAGAGACCTTCCAGATGCTTCCTACAAGCGAAAATGTACCAAAAGGAGTCTCACTGGGAAAAAGAAACGTGTTTAGTGCTTACTTACGAATGTATTTAAGATAAAAAAATAAATTTCGTTACGCAATTATAAATAAAAAAATTTTTTTTTTGTATTTTATCTTTTATTTTAAGTTGATAACTTGTTTAACATAGATACCTATATTGTCAGAAAACGTGACGTTCTACGAGCAAATGAAAGTCATTTTCGGATTCAGCACACCCAAAAACATAAGAATTACGCCAAAAAATCAAAACAGCACTCAACTTTTTTTTTGCAGACTTGTGTAATCAATTGAAGTACGTTATGGGGCAATAACTAGTAAGCGCTGCTTTTTTTTTGTTGTTGAAATTTAACAGTATTTCAGAATTACACCCTTAATTCAATACAAATAAAACAGAATCACCCGACTACGCACACAGCGACAATGCATGCAGCTGTTTTTCCCCGAAATGGTAGCGTTGTCGCGTCGCGCAGCAATGACCCGACCGGTAGCAATAATTTTACCTAATTTTATTTCGAAAATCACCTACATTATTGTCATAAATTTCGCTTGATAATTAACTCATTTTTGAGCATCATTGGAATACGGAAATCTTACTAATGACAGTAATACTAGTGCGCCAAAGAAAAGTTCACTGACCTGTTATCAGATGATTAATAATATCCTTCAACCTAAAGTTTTCGTAGTGATTTTGTTTTTATTTGTGGATTAAATTGGCTGATTTGAAACTTTCCTTCCTACTTAACGGGCTTAGGGCCGGCAATAATACCTACCTTAGTTAGTGTACCGATCTACTAAGTCTAAAAATGATGTTTTCTACGTTTGATGAAATGGAAAGACGTGCTAGTTAAGTGTAAGTACGTGGTATACTTACTTTCAACTCTTAGGTAAACACTCGTCCATCCACAGGATGTTGGCGTCTTGGTGTTCCAGGAACCAGCGACCAAAATGTAACCATGCATGACGCTCTGTGACGGGGGTTCCCGATCGGGATACATTTCCACGAACATCCGGATGGCTCCACGTAGGCTGTCTCCACTGATGGCGACCATCTCCACCAACTCGGCATTTGAGTAATTGTCCGTCATCACACTTTGTAACTACGTCTCGATGTACGGAAATTCGCAAAGCGCACTCGCGAACACTTCGGCGAGTTCAATCACACTGTCGGCGCCGGCGCCGCGGCGAGCGGCGCCGGCGGGGCAGAGGGGGCGTGGCTAGGAGCGGCGCGGGAGAGTGTGATTGGAGGATGGGATTGATTACCTACGAATTTGTCGAATGAGCGTCGATGTATGGTTTGCATTTGTGTGTGTGTGAAGCGCGGTTATAGGGCTAGTAACAGACGGGCCGCGTTTAAATACGGCTGGTTCACACTTACGGATTTCCTTAAATAAGAAAAAAAAATAAAAAAATACCTACTCATTTTATTGTTGATTTGGGTCGAGAATCATTAGCATAATTACGTCCTTGAATTTGACTAGGATGCAAATCAACACATTGTATAACTATTTTGTTGGGGATCTTAGCTATAGGCTTATATTTTTTGTTTATCGACTATGTTAGAATTTTAGACGTTCTCAAGCTTCGAAATTTACTCTGTATGTAAAATCGGCAAATCTCTGTTTACATATCTGAATATAGTTTACAAGCGTCCAATTAATTTAAATAAAATCCTGTGTAACTATTTAGACAAGAACATTTCCTAATGTTATTAGTAAATTACATGTTTGTATCATAAGTCTTTAATGCGTATAAACGTGTTTGAAAATCATCGTTTTTGAGCGAAATAGCGCGTAAGACGAGTGAATGCTCTTAATTGTGCGCTTATAAATATCCAAATTATTCGTCAATACTGCATTCGTAAGCTTCCGAACACACACCTGCGTCTCTGCTACCAGTGTTCCACCCGGATACACCAGGTATTATTCCAACACTTTTGAACTGGAGGACCATTCAACATCAAATCATTAAGTGAAATTTTATTTTTTGTTTTCATAGATGCATCGAATACTGCTCGAACCTTGGTGATTTTTCTATTTTCATTAATTACCGCATGATGTGGCAAAAAGTACTCTGAATCCTTATTTAAATTTTAAGATTTGACATCTACATATTCATCATGATCTAGTGTTATAAACTCATTAACAAAACTGATATATTCACTTTGTAATTTAGGATTTTTCGGTAACTTTTTTTCTAAATTAAGAAATCTATGATATGCTGAGTCAATGGAGTTACCAAGGGTATTATTTACTTCCTCTATTGGCACCTTTAACAACAACAACAACAAATGTATATTGTATGTCAACATAAAATGTATTGTTTACAAGTTTAACTGAATCTCGAAAAATACTTTCGGCGAGCTCATTCTTAGTTAACTTTTCATTAAATGCCTCCGGAACATGTTCAGCTTTCCAAAATCGTGTTAATGTTTTATTAACTTTAGAATTACGTGTTAAGCAAAGCAAAGAGGTAACCTTATTGTCTAAACCTTGTATTTACTAGATGTGGTTGATAGCTGCCAGGCTCCTCAGGCGGCAGCACGATCTGAAAGAATACATCTATTTCAGATGGTGTATGGTACTGCTCATCTGCCAACACAATATTTGGTGTTTTTTTTTATTTTAGATGTATCCACCCTAGTTTACATGTTACTATTCGGGAACCGATCACTTTTCCGAATTATTTTTGTTCGAATTTCATTTTACCAAAAACTATTGACCGACGTCTTTTTTGCTATATGCATTATCTATACATATAATAAATCTGTAGAAGGGTCAATTCTGTACATTGAAAATATTGAAAAAATAAATAGCGGGGGGTGTTGCTGGATCGATACCAAACCCAAATATGTGATTAAAAAAATTTTTGTCTGTCTGTCTGTCTGTCTGTCTGTCTGTATATGCAGGCATCACGTGAAAACTAACGGTTCGATTTCGATGAAACTTGGTATAATTATACCTTATTATCCTGGGCATAAAATAGGATACTTTTTATCCTGGAAAAATACGTAGAAAAAAAAAATCTTATTTTTCGGTTTTATTCATAGACGTTGTTCTGTAGAACCGCGAACACACGTTGCATTACCCGTAGTGGATAATTTTCCATTTCAATTTAAGAGAATACAGTTTCCTGTAGCTTTGTGTTACGCCATGACAATAAATAAGGCTCAAGGTCAGACCCTAGGAGTTGCTGGCGTAGATCTTACCGCGAGTTGTTTTTCACACGGGCAACTTTACGTAGCTCTTTCCCATGTGAGCAGTCCAAGAAATCTTCATGTTCATATTCCGGACGAGCTCACTAACAATGTTGTGTATGCTGAAGCTCTCAATTAACTTTCTGTCGCATTGTCACGATCACTTTTTTATTAATGCAAACTTTTCGTCATTGTCAGTAATTTACTGCTACATGCTACTTATCAAGGTCGGAATTACTATGAAAAAAATACTTACTACAGAACGCGAGATCAACAGCAGTAGCTCAATAGAGGGATCTCCTTAATTATTATAGGCTTAGCCGTATTTGGGTCCAATAGATATTTATAAGATGTCATTGTCAGAGTTACTCAAAATGGAGAAATAAACCATCCACGCGAACACCGACATCCGCGCGGACGGAGTCGCGGGCGGAAGCTAGTTTGACATATTTTTAGATCATCGAAGTATCATGTACTATATTTCGCCGATTTACAAAATAATTTGGCCGGTCTCTTTTGAATTTTTTTTTCATTTGCCAAATGATTTATTTGCCGTATTTTCACCACACCGAAACAACATTTTACGGAACATCATTTGGTCACAAATATATAGCCGGTTACTTGGGATCCTGCCATTTTGCTAAAAGATTTTGGCAAAATTTCATTATCCAAACAAATTTTAGCAACCATTTTTTATACTAATCCAATATTTGGAATGATTTTAGTACGCACATTTTCATTTGGTCAAATTTTCACGCGGCAGAATATTACCAAGGAAAATTTTGTCATTAATCAAATGATTTATTACAGCAAACAATCTTTAGATAATAAACATTTAGTGAAATGATTTGTTATGAAAAAAAAATATATAGATAAAAATATTTTTTTTGGGAACGACATGGTTTTACTTACATAATTACTTTTTTAATTACATAGCACGTGGTTGCGGTCGGTCGATAGGCGACGTAGGATGCAAGAGCGAGCGAAGGGCACCCCGAGGTTCGGTTTTGTTAGGTTACTTTAACCCTTTCCACAGAAATAGGAGCCCCGCGAAGCGGGGCTCCGTCGACATTGTCGTCGCAGCGCTGGAGCCGTGACTGAAACAATGCTTGGTGCATGTTGCATGCCTGCTTGCATGTTGTATGCTTGTTTGCACGCTGCATGCTTGCTTGCAAGCTGCATGCTTGTTTGCATGCTGCATGCCTGCTTACACGCTGCATGCCTTATTGCCTGATGCATGCCTGCTGGCATGCTGCAGGCTTGAAGCGAGCATCCTTGTTTGCATGCTGATAGATGAAACAGTGTGTACAAACTTTTTAGGCGTTTGGTGAAATGAAAATATGGTAATTAAAGCAGTGATATAATGAATGTTCGGAAACACAATACTTCGAACAAATGTTATTTCGGGTAAGTGTAACTTCGGCAAAAACTTTCTCGATCAAATGAAACGTCAGAATAACGAAAAAATCGTATTGATATAGGTCAACTGATCAGTGGCAGACGTGACTTCGATGAAGTAAAAAAAATCGAAACGAAAATAGTTTAAAAGTTTTAGGTGAAATGAAAATCGGTCAAATATATTTCTAACTTGTGATAGGAAACCTATCTGTTCAACAACCTGACAATTTATTGAGGTTTTATAATTTGATATCAATTAATGAACATCTACAGGAAGAGAGAAACTGGAAAAAAATGTTTAGAATTTGTGACCCCTATGACCCCAAATTTGCGCAGGTGCCAATTTTAATCATTTCACAACCTTAGTTGTGATCATGGAGGTCTGTGATGCTGAATCCAGAATAGCCTTCACATGAACTTCAAGGTTGTCTTTACCCACAAGTTTGACCCTTCCTGTGGGATGTAAAACTTCATCTAAATTGTTGCCGTTCTGTGGTGTTGATTTTGACAGAACACTGATATCTCGTTTCAGCCGACAGACGTCCACTGCTGGACATAGGCCTCCCCCAATTTTGGGAGGGTTTGCCATAATCGCCACGCTTGGCAGCTATCTCACACTGATTTCTAACAAGGAATAAATATGATCACTAACTATTCTATATCTTTTATTGTAACGTTCGTCTAATAGCCTTAGTGCTTCTATGTAGCTGTCACTAGTAAGTGGAAGACTCTTTATTAAATCCAAAGGTTCATTATTTAAAAAATGTTCTTAAATAACAATATTATATAATTTAGCCACGTTATCTAAGAGATATGTCAGGATAGTGCTCAATAGAGAACCGTAATCTTTACCTACTCATCTGGGTGACAGACGTGAGGGCTTATAATATGATAGTTTAAAATAAAATAGATTGCACTTTATAATTTTATTGTGATTTTTACAGATGCGAAGAAGAAATGGAAAAGTCTGAAGGACACATATAGAATAGAAGTTACGAAGATACCAGTTCCACGATCAGGTGATGCTGCCATAACAGATGTCGAAGTTAGGTGGAAATATTTCAAATTATTGTCGTTTATAAAAGACGAAATTATAGTCACGGATGGTGACAGCATCTTGGTAGTCCAAGACGATAGTTTGACTCAAGATTTAGATAATGACAATGGAACTTTAAATGATACTGTTATTTCAAGCCTTCAGCAAGATGACACTCAAATTATTGATCAGACAATGCCTTCGCCAACAGCGTCCACATCAACCACTCAAATTATTGCGTCGACATCAACCAATAATTCTGCACCAGCTAGAAAACGTTAAACTCCTGCCGACATGAGAGCGGAATATTTAGAAATAGAAAAAAAAAGTTACGAATTATGGAGTTCGAACTTTCTAGAAATAATAACCCTAATTTGCAAGAACAGAAGTCTGAAGACTATCATTTCTTAATGAGTATACTACCTAACATAGAACGGTTACCACATACAAAAATTGCGCCTGCGAAATAAAATAAACCAACTTGTACTTGAAGAAATGGAAATGTTTAATTACAGAGATCAATACGGGTGTCAATACGGGTGTCAAAATTTACAACTCTGGATCTCGTTCGGACACACAATAATAATAATAAGTTCCTTACTTTCTTTCGTTCTTACTTTATGTTTGAAATTATTACATAATAAATGATTACTGATGCTGTATTGATTACTGTTGTTGTTATTCTTTTAATTAAATACATCTAAAAAGGTAAGTAATTATGATTAAGTAGAGATGCTTACCTTAACGTTAGAAATAGTTTTTCTGCTGGTGTAATAATTCGTGGACCGTTACTCCACGATTTCAAAGATGGCAAAGTCAAAGGTCAATTATGGCCATTGTTCTTTTAAAATTGTAAGTTACAAATATTTTGTATTAAATATATGATTATTTTAAAATAAAATTGCATTTTTTAACAATATAATTCCCAAATCTTATTTTTGCCTTTATATTTTTTGTCTTAACAAATCATTTGACCAAAAGTTTATTGTCTAAAGATTGTTTGCTGTAATAAATCATTTGATCAAATCAAATGAAATCAAATCATTTTTTTTGCCAACATGGGTAGGGGTGGGTATAGATGTTACACAATGATTTTATAGTGTTCTCCATGCTCTGCCGTCACATGGGCATGCAAAATTTACACATACATTACAATCTACTTTCAAAATAATATTACAAAATTATCAAATTGGAAAATCATTTTATCCGTATTTTCAATGTCAAGGAGTATTTAGTCAATATGTAATTAAATAAATGTCAGTGAATAAATAAAGTCCTAGTATAAGTAACTGTTGAGAGTTTCACATGTCATTTATGTATGTCTGATTATTAATTATTGGCCATAAGGATTCCCTTTTAGATATTCCTTCACACTGTAATACACCTTATCAGTTAGAAATTCCTTTAGCTTCCGCTTAAATATGTGCGAGTTGTCAATATCTGTAATACAAGATGGCAATTTGTTATAAATCTTAGATGTCATGCAATATACACTGGAGTCCATTAAATGAGTTTTGCAGGGTACAGTCTGAACTTTATTTCTATATCTAGCACTTTGGAATTTTTCATACATATGCATATTACTTTTGACAAAGACTGACATCTCGTAAATAACGAGGCTAGGTAAAGTAAGAATCTTAAGTTTTTTGAAGTATGTTTCACAGCTATCTGTGGTCTTTAGTCTACAACTCTACACATTGCCCGTATGCACTTTTTTGGGCTTTAAAAACAGACTCCCATTCCGTCGAGTTCCCCCAGAAAATTACACCATATCTCAGCGTGGAGACCACGTATGCATGATAAGCTGTTATGACAGTGGATAAATTTACAATTTTTGTGAGTATGTGTAACATATAGGAATATTTATTCTACTTTCTTATCTTATCGTTTAAATAAAATAATACTTATAAACAACTTTACTTATCTAACAACAGTTTTTTATATGGTTCTTATAGTTTGCAATATATTTCTACATTTTACATTTACTGGTTTCAAAACATTTTTTTTTTTTACTGATGTCTTATTATCTATTTACTAATCTTATGTTATCGTATATATTAAACAATATATAGCCAACATAACTTATTTAACAACTCCTTTTTATTAGCTTTATTTAAGAATTTTATCCTAATTCCATGACTTACTCTGCGCTTTACTTATTTTTACCAACAGCGATACAAATAGTATGTTACAGAGTATGTGTATTACAGTATTGTATGGCTTATAATAGGTTTCCCTGTATAAGTAGGAGATGTATAAAACATGCGAACGGACTACAGACTAAGAGATATTTAAATACAAAAGATTCAGTTTTAGGTATATAACTTATAGTTAAGTTTAGATTTTAGAAAAAAAAAAGTTTGTATAATAAGAAAAAAAAGTCTAAATAATTAATAACAGATTAGTTGTTTATAAATTGCTTTCGTTTATGGTTTTCATTATTTGTTTTTTGAATGTAGGTTTATTACTTTTAAATATATCCACTTGTGAGAAATCTTTGTTATAAAATCGAGCAATACGGGTCAATACACAATTTTTGGCGTAATTAGTCGAGTGCCGAGGCACATGTAGCATCGTCGTGTGACGAGTGCGCCGCCGGGGTGTGTTAAAAGTTACTTGTGGGACCAACTCGGGGCATTCGAGGCGTACATTGAGTACGTCTAAAGCAAACAAATATTGTATTCGACAACTATTTTCATAGGTCATCGGAGGTTTACGGAGACGATAATTAAGTTGGTTAACAAATTTTCTTTGAACCCGCTCTAGTTGGTTCTTATAAATAATATATTGGGGGGACCAAATGGGGCAGGCATATTCTAAGACGCTACACACACACGTCCACCAGACTTACGAAGTCTGGTGACTCTACCTCTCTGTCTGCTAGTGCTGGCAGGGGTACTCCCCTTTTAGCCTCATACAGCGAAGCCGCCTCCCGGATCCGGATATCGAGAGGCAGTATCCCAGTCAGCATCAGCGCCGAGTTCAGTGAAAAGGTTCGGTACGCTCCACACATTTTCAGCGCAAAGCCCCTCTGCACCGCGTTTAATTGCCTTTTTACCCCGATTTTATTTGCTGCTTTAGCCCAGGCGCCGGCTGCGTAGGTAACGATGGGCTCCACCGTGGGCACGTAAATAGTCCTGATTATTTCAGGGTGGGTGGCCCCAACTAATCCTGGCGGCTCGTGAAAGCTGTTTGTAGATGTTTAACGCCTTCTTGCATGTATTGGCCACGTGGCTGTTAAAGGTCAGCTTATTGTCAATGGTGAGCCCCAGGATCTTTATCTCGCTAGACAGACCAATGTCGATCCCACCTATGCTCACTCGTGGTATGTCAAATTTCAACTTCCTAGTGAGCACCATTGCATGTGTCTTGTGTGGCGCAAAATTCAGTTTATTTTTGTCACCCACCCGAACATACGCGAGTGCGGCATTGGCCCTCCTCTCCAACTCCAGCGCCGTATCTTCGGCAAAACCCCAACACCACGTCATCTGTGAAAGCTTGGCAATAGTCACCCCGGCGTTCGAGTCCCTTGAGGAGTGGATCAAGGACAAGATTCCAGAGAATCGGCCCGCTAATCGATCCCTGCACACATCCCTTTTGAGTGTCCTTTTGTCAATTGTTGATATGGAATTCCTTGATCACAGTATTCTGACATATTAATATCTAATTTACATTCCATAGGAGTACTAGCAAATTTACAATTTAACATGTTGATATTTTTCAATAACTGGTCTATATACTGTTCCTAATCCAAGGTAATAACATTTGTTACTTTATCAATTTTGACTCTCATGCCTAAGCGTTGTTGAACCTGTCCCAAATTCTTAATCTTAAACTTAGAGCTCAATACAGAAATTAACTTGTCAGTCTCTATTTGATTATTGGAATAAACTTAAAAGTCATCAACATATAATGCTATAACAATGTTTACCTCATTATTCATTTCTGTAAAAACACATGGCCCTATGCGACTCTTTTTGAAACCTAGCTCACATAAAAATTGCTCTACTCTCTCATACCATGATCTAGATGATTGCTTTAAACCATAAATTGCTTTGTTTAATTTGACAATCACCTTATTCTTATTTGAGTCACAATGAATAACTGGTTGAACCAAATAAATATCTTCCTTAAGAAAACCATTTAAGAATGCTGTTTTTACATCTAAGTGCGTGACATCTAAATTTAACTGAACAGACAGTGCAAACAATAATTTCAAAGTGGAATGTCTGACAACAGGAGAAAATGTCTCTTCATGATCAATACCAGGCCTCTGTATGAAGCCTTTAGCCACTAAACGTGCTCTATATCGTACACTATTATCACTATTTACTCTTCTTTTAAATACCCACTTGCACTGTACTAAAGTTTTATCAGAAGGTAATTCACTCACTGGAACCCATGCATCATTTTCTTCAAACGCCTGCAGCACGTCCTCCATTGCCTCTATCCACTTGTCTCTATCTGGGCTCTCCAGAGCATCACAGACACTGACTGGATCATTAGTGACATTTGGACACGACGTTGTACATAGGTTTGAATATCCATAACTCTCTGGCTGCTTTCTTATTCGCTTTATCTTTACTGGTGATGGTTCTGATTTCTCACCTTCTTCTTCAGATTGCTGTAATGTAGAATCTGAATCAGTCATTGCATTAAGATAGTCTGATTCTGAAGACGTGCTTGCACTCAAGGAACTCGAGATGGGTTCATTCTTCACTTCTTCTGCATTATGACTTTCTGACTTTTCTGATTCAATATCCCCAACTGAAATTGACACAACTGCTTCATTTGTGCAGTTTCTTTCTACATTTTCATGAATAATTACGTCTCTGCTGGTTACAATACACTTTTTGATTGGATCATAAAGACGGTAACCCTTTAACGGTTTCAGAAAATCCAAGTAAAATATGTTTCTTCGACTAAGTGTCCCACTTTAGCCGTTTCTCTTTTGGCACGTGTACCATCACTTTCGGACATGACTTAAATCTGGTTTTTTATTTGTCCAGAGCTCATATGGAGTTTTATCATTTAATCCTGACGCAACAAATCTATTTCTAAGATAGACAGCAGTATTTGTTGCCTCTGCCCAAAACCTCTTATCTAATCCTGCATCAAATAATAAACAGCGAGCTCTTTCTACAATTGTTCTGTTGATCCTTTCACTCATACCATTTTGTTCTGCCTATACATATTAGTTTTCTGGTGAACAATGCCAGCTGGTTTCAAATAATTTTCAAAATCATTGCTAAGCCATTATCTGACCTGAATATTTTAATTTTTCTGTCTTGTTGATTTTCTACAATGCTTTTTAACTCCTTAAAGTACTTTAAAACTTCACTTTTTGCTTTAAGAAAATAAATAAAGACCATACGGGTAAAGTCGTCAACAAAAATCAGAAAATACCTGGATCCACCAATTGAAGTAGATTCCATTGGTCCGCAGACATCAGCGTGTATTACTTTCAGAGGCTCACTACTCCTTGTACCAGTGTGACCAAATGGCAAACGCGCCTGCTTTCCCTCACAACACACCGTGCATGTACTTTTGACTTATCTGTGTATGATATTCCCGTAACTGCTCCACCTTTCATTTTATTCTGGTCGTTTATATTCAAATAGCCCAATCTCCTATGCCACACTTCACTACTAACTGTTGAAGTAGGAGTAAACAAACATTGTTTATGTTCCATGACCAACTTATAAACACCATATTCTTGGTTCGCCACAGCCACCAAACTGTTTTCTCTATTGTAAACATAGCAGCATTTCTCCTTAAACTCAACATTGTTTCCATTCTTGATAAGTTGACTAATGGAAATCAAGTTTGTTGTGAGGTTAGGAACACACAAAACATCTTTCAAGGTTATCTCGTATTTGCAACTTCGAGTAATCGTTATGATATTCACATCACCCGAACACAATACTGGCATGGCATTTTGATTTGCTGCCATAATCTCCTTGGTGCTCGATGAATATGATGCATTCTGTATCATGTTTACATCCGTCGTCATATGAACGCTTGCGCCGCTATCCAAATAAAAGTCCCGTTTACTATAGTTCCCATTCAAGAAAACAGCGGAAAAAGCATTAGTTTTCTTCACTTGCTGCTGATCACTTTGTTTACATTGAGGCTTGTAATGCCCAAACTGTTTGCAACGATAACATTTTATGTTTTTCTTCGTCGATCCCGACATAGACAATCCGCCGCCGTAATTTGAGCTTTCATTCTTAGCTTTGCTGCCACCCTTAGAATTATTCTGGCGATTGTGCTGCCCTCTGCTCAAAAAAGCACTTCCATGCTCGGAATTGTTCTCGTTAGCTGCAAGGTCAATTAACTTTGTCTTCACTACGTCACCTGTAATGGCGATTCCTGAATGTTCAATGGCCATTATCATAGGGAAGTATTTTTCAGGCAAACCTGCTAGCATTAAGCACCCGATTCACTCGTCATTCACGGAGAAACCTGTTCCAGATAATTTTTGTGCTGTCTCCATGATTTGCGTCACAAAATTTGTCATCGACTCGCATGTGATGTCGCAATGTCGTGACGAATTGATATTAAGTTTCGCAGTAGAGTTATTCTTCTAGAGAATCGTCGAACTTAGTTTGTAGTTTCTGCCACAAATTCCTTGTACTGGACGCATTTTTGATATGTACATACAATGACGGGTCGATCGTTAAAATTAGCTTGGCTTTCGCTTTTGCATCTTCTGCGGCTGCATCTTGAGCACACTCCTGCTTGATATAGTTAGCTGTGCCCTCCAAGACTAACAGATTCCCCGCTGCAAACGTCCACTCGTGATAATTTTCGCGCCCTTTTAACTTTGGAACGCTAGCCAAGAATGAGTTAGAAGCCATATTGTTATAATTTTTCACTGTTAAACTCTGACCAATTATAAAACAGGATGCCTACACCTATGCTAGCTTAACTACCTGAATAAGAACTTATATTAATTAATCTCTAATGAGCGTATACTGGGCCCATAACCTAATAAAACAACGTATTCCTGTGAAGGCTGACAACGAACGGTGTTATTACAGAGACAAGATAGATACTACTATACAGGAACAGGAAGTAAACCATAGATTACAGTAGCTACAAATTTGCTTATTTGATGTTACCATATGTAAATATTTCTAACAATAATGTTTAACTATTTGGGGGCAAGCCGTATTGATCTTAGATTTTTGCTTCAAACTCAAACCATTTATTTCAATTAAACCATTTACAGGCACTTTTGAATTGTCAAGAAGTCGGTCAGTCAGAAAATATGAAGCTAGTTGCCCATTCCAAAGCGTAGGTACCTATGGAGAAGAACGGGCAAGAAACTCCATGGACACTCTTTTAAATTGTATTTTTACAAAAATATTAGTTAAATCAGTAATGTTGAATTTACAATTATATGTGAGAACGATGTAAAAAAATACGTACGCGTTAAGAGCGTCTAGAGTACAACAAATAGTAAGAAGACAACAATCCAAAAATAAAATAATTAAAAATAAGCCGAGGCAGCTGAGTGATGACCAGCCCCAACTGACGGCGCCCGTTCACGAACATGACGCATAGATCAGCACCATTCGGCTCAACCATTTTGAAGGGAGCTAAATGATCCAATAAACACGCCACCGTCAGCGAGACATTTGTGTGAGCATGACATACTATCAGCCGCCATGGCACATTCAAGTCAATGAAAGACATATTACCCGGTAAATGGTAAAAGCTTCTTTCGAGAACCGCTTTATGATCTCCATAGGGTAAGAATCCACATAAGAGCTTGCCAACAAAACGGATTTGCTGTCATGCCTTTTCACAAGACTCAATTTATTTTCATTGCAAACTATTTGTTTGCTGGAACTTCGATCTGTTTTTAGCATTTCTTTATCGCTAGGCAGTTTTTCTTGACATCCTCTTAAGCGGTTTGCTCTGATAGTGCCCAAAGAAAAGATGCCATATTCATGGCGCAACAAATGAATTAACTCTAGCGATGTGAAGAAGTTATCAAAGAACACGACTGAATAGAAAAAAAAAAAAAACTGAATATGTTGAATAGTCTGACAAAGGGCTATTACTACTTTGGCGCCAACTCCTAAAGAATTCTCATATTCAGTAAAGGAATGGAATCTAAATGTATCTTCACCAGCGTAGGGAACAAAATCGTAAACGCAGCCCGATACTCCAGCCCTGACGAAAATTTTAAAACCCCACTTCTTTGGTTTATTTGCCACATATTGGCGTCTGTTGCCGGCTGTTGTGCCCTTATACGGCACCATCATTTCGTCGATACTATAGCGATGCTCCTCTTCTATTTTAAGGCAGTTTCTACGTACAGCTTCTAAAATTGGCCGGATTTTGAAGTAACGATCTTCATTTTGCTGAGGGTTGTCGATAAAATGTAAAAATTGACGAATTTGTTCGTACCGCTTCAAACTCATAACATCAGCAACAAGATTGTAACGGAGATCCTTCTTCCAGTAGTCCCGATAAGCTGGCATCTTAAAAACACCCATTAAAATATTTATTGCAATAAAATCCAACAATTCTTCGCGAGCGATATTTACAGAGTTCAGATTCCGCTGTACTGCGTACAAATTCGTATTTTGAATAATTATATCAATAATATCTGCACTAAAAAAATCAAAGAAGTAATCTTGTTTGTGACTTTGAATCAGAACCAAATTGTGTGAAGGTTGTTTTATCCAATATTGCACTGTGTTTAAATTTACCCCTCTCCCATTTAAAATCCAACGATTATCTGACAAATGGTTTCTTTTTCTTCGTCACTAATTTCGGTAAAGTAGTTAACCTTTTTTTTGAACGGGTTATCTTGGGTATGGTAGAAGCTCCAGGGCTCGGTGACAAGGATATAATAGAAGATATGGATTGAAGTGCAGGCAAATGTTGTGGTGGGTTGTGCGTGGCGAGAACTTCACATATAACTGGGGTAGATGGTATCACATCTTCGGGTAAAATGGTCTCAAATGAATTATCTAAAATATTCATTCGCTCAAATGAAGAATCTAGGGACCCCGGGGTTCAGAGCTGTATTCGGTGTCATCAACTACTATATTTTCTTGATCATCATCCGATATGCTACTATCGCTAGAGGAAGCTTCTCGTGGTGGGACTAGAGCCAGAATCTTCCTTACGCGTTCTAATCGCAGGTTGCGCTAAAAATAAATGAACAAAATATTCATGCAAACACCCTCAAACACCACCATCACCCTAATAATAGCAATAATATACCTTTTTTTTTTTTTTTTTTTTTCGGGGGAAACCTTCAAAAGGCACCTGGACTTTGGGGAAAAAGACCAGGTAGTGTGGGATTCTTACCTCACTAAAACCACCCCGGTGATCACCATCAGCACATGGAGGGGGGCCCGTTACCTCTTAATAGACCAATCCGGAACCCCCTCAGTGCAACGCCTGTTAGGGCACGTCTCTGGGGAAACTATAAAGTGGTCTCCCCTGAGCATCACTTTGCACGGCAGCACGTGATCACAGTGCCACCGTATTCCCTGGAATCACTTGGTGGGCAATCAGAGTCCCCGCTCCTAGCGCCCGTGATTCCAAAGTCCCGCCTGCATTCAATGATGCAGGTGGGGTTTCGGCGTGTTAGACGTCGAGGCGGTTGCCTCCTCGACGCCTTCTTCTCCGAGCGGGATTGGCTCTTTCACGATCCCGCTCGGCAGCCTCCTTCTGGACCATCACGGTCTCACAGAAGGAGGCAACTTCCCTCCAGTTTTCTGTCTGCGTCAGCATAGCCCTCACAACTGCTGGCAGAGACAGATCTCGTCCAATCCTGGCGACCAAAACCTGCCGCTCGGAGGCCCACGCAGGACACTCCTCGAGCGTGTGCTGTGCAGAGTCTTGGTCGCTTCCACAATGGTGGCAAATTGCCGTGGCCTCACGCCCAATCCTGCTCAGGTACTCACCGAAGCAACCGTGCCCGGTCAGCACCTGAGACAACTGAAACAACTGAAACAACTGTTCTCAAGCGATTACCTTTAATTACTGACTGCAAGAGTATAAATGTGTTAATATATTAATAGAAGATACATTCATATGGATAGGGTCATAGACCTTATACTATAGGTAGTACTACTACACCTCACCTCAGGGGTGATAGAGAAAAAAAAAAAAAAATATATAGTTTACAATTTTTTTTTTTTTTTTTTTTTTTTTTACGTAAACATAACTTAATATCATTTCTTATGTTACCAAAGGTTTGGTTCTATTTTTATGGATTAAATAGGGTTTATTAAATTTTAATATTTCTACATTAACACCTAAATCATTTAAAACAACAAATGGTCCCTCCCATTGAGGATCTAACTTATTAGCTATTTCATTTCTAATTAAAATTTGTTGTCCTTTACTGTATGTCACATTATTTAAAGACTTATCATAACAACTCTTACGGTTTTGTTTACTTATAAGTAGATTATTACGAGCATCTTGATGTGCTACTTGTAACCTATACTTAAGATCTAAAGGATAACTTTCTGGATTATACAATGGTTCTATGTACTGACTAACTCTAGATGGTACTATACTAGCTCTACCAAATACCAGTTCGAATGGTGTGTACTTTGTCTCTGTATGAACTGTATTGTTGAAACTGTAACACCAAAATGGTAGCCAGTGACTCCATGTGTCTTTTTGACCATTACACTGTATTCGTAAAAACGCTCCTAAATTTTTATGTGAATTTTCGAGCGCACCGATGGATTGATGGTGATACGCTGTAGACATTAATTTATTTATACATAAAAGTTTACATACCTGTTCCATTACTGACGATACAAATTCTGTTCCACGATCAGTTGCGATGGTATTAGGTATTCCAAATCTTAAAATAAAATTATTAACTAATGCTTTAGCAATACTTACGGTTTCCTTCGTTTTCAAAGGATAGGCCTCTACGAACTTAGTAAGCTCGCACTGCAGTGTCAAAATATAACAATTTCCTTCAATGTCTTTTTCTAATGGACCTACGACGTCCAGATAAATTTTTTCAAAAGCATGTGAAGCCGTTGTAGTTATCTCCATGGGCGCCTTGATATACCTACAATGCTTCATTTTCTGACATTTAATGCATTTACTCACAAATTGTCTAATATCGTTGTCTAAGCCTGGCCAGTAAAAATGTCTCTTAATATTATTGGTCATCCTACGTACTCCTGCATGTCCTGCGGTAGGTAGTAGGTGAAAGTCATGTAAAATATACTTTCTTTCTTCTTCATTATAAATTCTCCTAACTCCTCTCAATACATAAATACGTGGACCGGTCCAATCCTTATTGTCTTTTATCTCTTTTAATACATCTTTAATAAAACTCTCATATTCCTTATTTTTTACTATGCATAGCTCATTTATACCTATTCGTTTACAAAAATGACCTAACTTAGTCACAAATTCGGCTCGCGTAAGTTGTGCTCTAAAGTTAAGATTGTAACGCGCTGTCCGAACGTTTAGTTTTGTACCAACATTACGCGGTAAACGGGAGGGCTACCCTTCCCCCCCGCTACAGCACCGCGCAGCCCGCGCGCCGCTTGTGCTCGCGCACCCGACAGTCTGCCCACGCGAGTCGTTGTAACGCGCACGTAATGCCGTGCTCGCGGCTATTGTCCCAATAGGTGATCGATTTCTGTATTCTCTTGTTATAAACCTTGTGTGCCTGATACTATTGATTAGACAGTATTTCCTAACAAAACTTGTTTTCTTCCGTTCGCGAAAAACCCCAAGAAACAAATGTTACTAAGTGGCGCTCCAACTCGTGGCCGCGAACGAGTTTAAACCAGTTTTGTGCCGGTCGACCGTTAACGTTTTTCGGTGTTCCTGTGTTCCTGTTCTCTGGTACCTACGTAAAGAGTGAAGATGCCTCCACGTAAAGTACGAACGGACCCAAAGGCAAGTGACGCTGACGCGCACTCCAGCTCGGAAGAAGAAACCAGTAGACCTTCGCCAGTGCTCATGTCTGGTGACCAGCTGACTTCATTTCTTACCGCCTTCGCGAATACTCAGGCGGAAGCAAATCGGCAGCTCGTCGAGTCTCTCATGGCATCGCACGCGGCAGGTGGTTTCTCCGCGGCAACGCCCTCACCGACACCGTCGTCGACTAACAAATCAGGGAACATGTCCAAGTGTACGGCACGCTTCGATGGTTCAAACCGAGAGCCTGAAGTCGTGGAAGCCTTCATCGACTCCGTCGAGATGTACAAAGAGTGTGCTTTGGTTAATGATGACCTTGCGCTTCGTGGTCTTCCGATGCTGCTCCATGGCGAGGCTGCAGTATGGTGGAGAGGGATCCGGACGGAGGTGTCCTCGTGGTCCGAAGCCGTCAAGCGACTACGTAGCATGTATGGTACTCCGTGTCCTGCTTACAAGTTATATCGAAAGATATTCGCTAACGAACAAAATGAAGAACTCGCGGACTCCTTCATTGTACGTATACGAGGCATGATTGCTAAGTTTCCTTACGTATTACCCGAAGAAGCTAAGATAGACATGATATACGGATTATTACACAAACGTATTCGAAAGCAATTACCCCGGGATACGGTTAGCAGTATTGAGTCGCTAATCGACAAAGCCCGAGATATAGAAGAATCCATCACGGAAAGTTCCAGTGCAAGTACTTCATCGCAGTCGGCGCCAGCGGAGGCGCCTCGCGAGCGGTACGCGCGGGAGGGCCCGCGGGCGCCGCGAGCCGCCGCCACGCGCGTCGATTTGGCGGGAAACGGTGCGACGTCCCCGTCGCTCAGTGGTGCGGTAGCTCAGCAGTCGATCGCGCGTTCGCAGGTTCGATCCGTACGTAATACGTGTAACGAAGTGCAAAGTGCCGATAAAAATAATACCGCGAGTGAAGCAAAGTTATTCTGTGTGTATTGCAAAGGTCGAGGTCATACGCGTGATTTGTGCCCAAAGAAAGACTCTAAAGTATCGTCTAGTAATAATAAGTCTAGCCTTATTTGTTATGGTTGTGGTGAAAAAGGGTATGTAAGAGCAAATTGTCCTACCTGTAAAAATAATATTATATCGAGTTTGAGTTGTAATGATGTTACTAGTTCAAATGAACCACAACCTCAACGTAATGTATTTTATTCACTTACCACGACAGAAGACTGTTGTAATGTAAGTAGTACTTCGAATAATATCATCGCGCCAGACCGTCCTATTTTAAATATAGAGATTTTAGGTTATAGTGGTTCAGCGCTTATAGATACTGCCGCCCGGCGTAGTATCGCGGGTTCAACGCTGTATGCACTTCTTTTACGTTTAAATGTTACATTTAAATCGCAGACTATGTCGGTTAGACTGGCTGATGGTAGTATTCGTACGAATACTGTATTGTTAACATGTGTTAATGTGAATTGTATGTCTTTGTGTATTCCTATTGAGTTTGTTGTGTTTCCCGATGCCTCAAACAATGAAACGCTATTGGGGATAGATTTCATTACTAAGTCTAAGTTGGTCTTGAATTTTTCTTTTATGACATGGTATACAGCTGATCGGCCTCAGGTCATTCACCCCCTACTGACAGAGAGTTCTCGTGAGGTGGTGGAGTGTGCCTCTCTCAACCTACTGAGGGCAGATGAGGGCGCTCTGTTGACTGAGGAGGAGCGTGGTGGTTTGGAGAATCTTTTAGGTGAGTACTCCGATATTTTCGCTATGGTCGGAGAGCCGACTCCCTTTGCGGAACACAACATAAATACCGGCGACCATCCGCCTATTGCGTTGCCCCCGTATCGCCTTACACCTGCGAAGAAGCAAATCATGCGCGACGAGTTAGACAAGATGTTGGCGGAGGACGTGATCGAGGAGTGTGAATCCGCCTGGGCAGCACCGTGCGTCTTGGTACCGAAACGTAATGGTACGTATAGGTTTTGTGTCGACTACCGAAAGTTGAACGCGGTCACTAAGACGGATGCATACCCCATGCCGCGTATTGACGAACTCTTACAGTCGACCAAGAAGGGTTGTGTAATGAGCTCTTTAGATCTTCGCAGTGGCTATTGGCAGGTAAGTACCAGCGATCGTGACAAAACGGCGTTCGTCACGCCTTTCGGTACGTACCGCTTTAAACGTATGCCGTTTGGCCTTAAGAATTCGCCAGCGACGTTTCAGAGGCTGATAGATCGTTTCAGATCAGGGTCTGCTCTTGGCGGTAAGACTATTTTAGGTTATTTGGATGACCTTTTGGTTATTTCGGAGGACCTGGAGGCCCATTTAGCGGATCTGCGTGCGGTATTCGAGCGTCTCCGTATGTTCAAGCTTCGAGCAAACCGAGAGAAGTGTGTGTTTGCCAGAGACCGGCTCAAATACCTCGGCCACGTGATATCTCGTGATGGTATATCTCCAGACGAAGAGAAGGTAAGTGCTGTTTTAGAGATGAAAGAACCAACAACCCTCCAGCAACTTCGTACCTTCCTCCAAACCTGCTCATGGTTCCGGAAGTTTATCCCAGAGTTCGCGAAGGTGGCTGAACCACTTACTCGCTTAACTAAAAAGTCTCAGGCGTGGGTATGGAGTTCGGAGCAAGTCAAGTCTTTTGAAACTCTTAAGAAACTCCTGACCACGGCCCCTATTCTTGTTCAAGCGGATTATTCGAAACCATTCGTTTTGCGGACTGACGCCAGTAATTACGCACTTGGCGCGGCCTTACTCCAGGGGGAGTCATCGAATGAGGAACATCCAATTGGATATGCCAGCCGTCTGCTCACTCCGGCCGAGCAGAATTATTCCACCACGGAGAGGGAGGCCCTCGCAGTGGTGTGGGCAGTAGAACGTTTCCGTGGTTACATTGATGGTCACCAGGTCAACGTGATAACAGATCACCAACCCTTGAAGTGGCTCTTTACCCTCAAGTCCCCAAGTGGCAGATTAGTACGTTGGGCCTTAAAGCTACAATCTTTCGACCTGCGTATCGATTATGCCCCAGGTAAGGTTAACGTGCTTGCCGATACGCTCAGCCGTCCTGTGACATCAGATGGTCCTGCATCTGAATCGGCTATCTGTCCTGTTGTTGTTGATGTCCCGCGCTGGAATGCAACCTCCACCCGTGATGCGCAGTTAGCTGATCCAGAAGTTGCAAAGATCATCCATGACCTCGAAGGTAAGGATGAACTTAATATAAATCGTTGGTCTGAGAGAGGCTATCTCCTGAATCAAGGTGTTCTGTATCGGTATGTACCTGATACTGATTCCGAGGAGCCTCAACTTGTCGTACCGGAGAGCCTGCGGAAAGAAGTCATGATCGAATGTCATGACTCGCCTACCGCCGCTCATGGTGGTATTGATAGAACAATACACCGTATCTCGCAACGTTTCTATTTTCCTGGGATGAGACGGTTTGTAACCGAGTACTTGAAGACCTGCATCGAGTGTCAACGCTACAAGCCATCAACACTCAAACCAGCCGGCTTGCTTCAAACTCCTGTCCCGTCTCAAAGGTTTGAAACTATTGCAACTGATCTTTTTGGTCCGTTGCCTAAAGGACCCCAAGGTGAGAGATGGATCCTCATAGTGGAGGACACCACTAGTAAGTGGGTGGAAGTCTTCGCTCTCACCGAAGCTACAGCAGAGGCGTGTGCTAAAACTTTAGTCAATGAGGTATTTATGAGATTTGGTCTTCCTAGACGGATGATTTCTGATAACGGAGTGCAGTTTGTGGCAGATGTTATGCAGAAGGCGATGTTTGTTCTAGGTGTCAAACAAAGTCTGGTGCCCTTATATCATCCCGAGGCGAATCCCGTTGAGCGGAAAAATAGGGATCTAAAGGCTCAGCTCGCCATCTTAGTGGAAGGTCGTCATCAAACTTGGCCAGAGGTACTACCGTTTGTACGGTTTGCTTTCAATAGTTCAGTAACTAAGTCCACGGATCATACCCCAGCTTACCTGACCTTCGGTCGTGAGCTACGGTCACCCTTAACTGCTCAGGCAGACCTAAGAGCAGTAGTGGAATCCGAGAATTATGTTCCCCAAATTACGCCTTATCTGCTCAAGCTCGCAGATAGCGTCTCGACAGCCAAAGAGATTCTGGAACGGCAACAAGATGTCCGCAAGACATATGCCGATAAGGGTCGGACGTCAACCCATGAGTACCTGGAAGGAGACTTAGTCCTGATGCGGACCCATACGCTTAGTAATGCCGCAAAGGGTGTCACATCGAAGTTTAATCCAAAACGAGATGGACCGTACGTCGTCTCTAAAAAGGTGAGTCCTACTACCTACCTCCTAGCTCATGATAAGACAGGAGAAATCTTCGGTAAGTATCACGTGTCAGATTTGCGTCCTTACCATGCTAGGGAGGGTGAATGTCCTGAGCCGGTTATTCCTAAACGTAATAGAGGTCGTCCACGGAAGGTGACCTAACTGCAGCGCTCTTGTCATCTTTTTGTTTGACCACTCGGGAGACCCTTCCCTGGTCAAAAAGGGGGAGAGTGTAACGCGCTGTCCGAACGTTTAGTTTTGTACCAACATTACGCGGTAAACGGGAGGGCTACCCTTCCCCCCCGCTACAGCACCGCGCAGCCCGCGCGCCGCTTGTGCTCGCGCACCCGACAGTCTGCCCACGCGAGTCGTTGTAACGCGCACGTAATGCCGTGCTCGCGGCTATTGTCCCAATAGGTGATCGATTTCTGTATTCTCTTGTTATAAACCTTGTGTGCCTGATACTATTGATTAGACAGTATTTCCTAACAAAACTTGTTTTCTTCCGTTCGCGAAAAACCCCAAGAAACAAATGTTATAAGATTAATATACAACATCTTCTTTCGATTGTTATAAATAAAACATTCCTTTTCTTCATCTATATTATTTTGTCTTTTTAATTTATTTAATTCATCACTTCCTATAAAACTCATTTCTACAGAATTATTCGGAATTTTTAGTACCTCAACTACTCGTGGTTGATCAGGCCACGTTTCGTCTCGTTTACTAAAACTAGGTGTATCCAATTGTTTTCCTACATCTAAACGTTTTTTCTGAGCTCTAGTCATAACTAAAGAAATTTCATTATTCATCTGTTTTAAAGTATCCGATGTTATATTAATTCTAGATAATGCATCTGCTATGCTATTATCTTTTCCTTTTAAATATAAAATTTTAAAATCGTATTCTTCTAGTGCTAGTCTAAATTTAAGTAGTCTGCTAGATGGGTCCTTCATTGAAAATAAATATATTAAAGGCTTATGGTCTGTCATAATTGTAAATGATTTACCGTATACATAGGGTCTAAAATACTTTACAGCCCAAACAATTGCAACTAACTCTTTCTGAATGGTTGGATAATTGAGTTCAGCTTTATTCAGAGGTCTGCTAGCATAAGCTACAGGTTTCATATTTTGATTGCACAAGACTGCTCCAATAGCCGTCCCTGACGCATCTGTTTGAATGACAAACTCATTATTTTCTGAAAAATCTGGAAAATCTAATACTGGTGGTGTACTTAAAGCATGTTTCATTGCTTCAAACGCACTTTGACACTCTTCAGTCCAAACAAATGGTACATGTTTTCTAGTTAATTTATTTAATGGACAAGTTATTCTTGCAAAGTTTTTAATGAATTTCCTATAATAGTTACAAAATGCTACAAATCTTTTTACTTCATCGGTATTACTTGGTACAGGGTAATTTTGCAATACTTCTACTTTAATTGGGTCGGGTAAGACTCCATTTTCTGATACTAAATGCCCTAAATAAAGAATTTCTTTCTTTAAAAAATTACATTTTTCTGGATTTAATTTTAAATTAATTTTCCTAAGTCTTTCCAAGACGTCTGTTAAGTTTTTATTATGGATATCTAAATTTCTCCCAAAGACTACTAAATTGTCTAAATATATAAAACATTTATCGTATGTTAACCCAGACATAGCAACTGACATTACTCTACTAAAAGCACTCGGACTTGTTTTTAATCCCATAGGTAGCCTCTTCATCTGGTATTGCCCAGTACTAGTTGTAAACGCTGTATACTCTCTACTGTTTTTATCTAAAGCTACTTGGTAATATCCTTGATTAAGATCTAAATGCGAAAAATAGACTGAGCCAGAGAGCGAATCCAAAATTTCCGTAATACTTGGCAAAGGAAATTTATCGTCTACAATACGGTCATTAAGCTTCCGATAATCGACCACTAGTCGCCATTTTTTATCGTTGCTACTTTTTTTTGGTACCAGTAAAACAGGACTCGACCATTCACTCTTCGCCTCTTCTATAATGTCATTGTCAATCATTTTTTGAATTTGCCTATTTACTTCATTTTTCAAAGAATGCGGCAATCGGTACTGCTTCGTATAAACCGGACTTGTATTTGGTTTTATAGTTATGGATTGTTCATAAACACTTGTAGTCGTTAACTTATCACCTGGTAAAAAGAAAACATCCGAATATTTAGAACATAATTCTTCAATTGATTTCCGTTCGTCCATTTTTAAATGATTTAATTTTAAAATGTTTAATAAGTTCTTTGCTCGTTCTAAACTGTTAGCGTTTGATTTAAAATTGCATAAGTGAAACTCTTCAATTGAATATATCTGTGGTTGAAAAGTTGGTAGGTAAATATCATGCTCGTTAGTGTTCAAAATTTTAACCGGTAATCTATTATTTTTTATTCGTCCAATACATCCCGCTAGAAAAACATTTTCCGCTAACTGTTCGCTATGGATAATACAGTCATTCATATTCTCAATATTTAATAGCAAATAATGTATCGACTCACTTCGTGCTGGGATATGTAACACCTCAGCTGAGTAATCTATGACATCACTTAGTTCTAATGAATAATACTTTCCATAATTAGATAGGTTAATGACATTAGTTTCTAAGTTTATATTTGAAGCGTACTGACAAAGAAAATCTAAACCTAATATTCCATCTGCCTTTAATGGTATGTTATCAAAAACATGAAGCTTGATATTAAAGTCAACAAAGTGTTGGTCATCACGATGAGTTAAGCTAAGTTGAACAAACCCTGATGAACTAATTTTACCTCCAATACCATTTATGATGGTTTCATCTCTAATTACTGCACTATCGTATGGTAACGCATCTTTTTTAATTACGGACAAAGATGCTCCGGTATCTATTAACCAATAATATTTCCTATTACCTATGTATAATGCTAAAAATTTTGCCTTACCTTGCAAAGCTAAAATGTTATGTTTAAGATCGAAAAAACTGCATTTCGTTTGTTGTAGGCATACTATCGTTCTTATCTTGTTCATTGCTGGAATAAAATATTCTATTGGTACGACCTTTACTACGAGTTTCATTACTCGATCGATTCTCGTTCGAAGTTTGATAATCTCGTCCACGTCCGTTACCACGATAGTTATGGGATGATCGCCCACGTGAGTTATTGAAGTCACGTCTGCCGAAGTTATTTGAATTATGGCTAAAATTACCTCTCAAATTATTTGAATTATGCTGATAATGATGTCCTCGACTGCGTTGGTTTAACTGCTGACTATGAGAACCACGGCCATTCCTAAAGTTGTTGTTATTGTTATGAAACTTACCTCTTCCGCGGTGTGAAAACTGCATGACATTTTCGTTGGTCGAAGTCGAAGCCGATGTCAACTCTTCATCTTTCGCTGCCTGGATCGCGTCCTTTAAACTGTCATAATTACGTGCAGCAATAATCGTACTTAGTCTCGAATCCTTCAATCCATCTGCGAATCGCTTAATTGCCAATTTTTCGTTTATGGGCTTGAGTACGGAATAACTATCAGAATTACCATTTGCTTGCGATATGGTCAGATTAGTAAATAACTTTTCTAATTCTGTTCCAAACTGATCAATTGTACGCCAGCCTTGCGTTGCGTTTTGTAATCGTGATTGTATTGCAGTAAACGATTTTTTTGGTAAAAGTGCAACACGTAAATCTCTGACAAAATCGTTCACAGATGTGTAATTATTGGTTATACGTAATTTTGCATTTTCTGATAATCTACTTTTCAAAACGAATGTCATTAGTAACTTTTTCCCCGTTTCCGACAACATGTCTGCGTACATTTCTATAGAGTCAATGATACTTCTGATATTATTTTCGTTATTGGTCATTACAGGAATCAAACTACATGCCGTTTTTAAATCGAACTCCATGATTGATTCTGAATTTGGACTTGCTTCAGAAACACTATCACAGTCTGATTTAATTACAGCGCACAAAACACGATTCTATTTCGCTTTTCGTAACTGATAATGATTTTAACAATTCTGATTTTACTCCTGGTTTTGTAGATAATAGCTTTATTAATCCTTTACTTTTCTCATAAATTGTTTCAACCTCACATAATTTATTCTTAACAATATTACCCTTAAATCGTGTTTTTCCCTTTTTAATTAAATATTTCCTTATTGATATAAGATCATTTAAACAAAGTAACAATTCATCTTCCATT
Organism: Mesoligia furuncula; assembly: GCA_916614155.1. NCBI lineage: Eukaryota > Metazoa > Arthropoda > Insecta > Lepidoptera > Noctuidae > Mesoligia > Mesoligia furuncula. The sequence goes on along the minus strand of OU744791.1, from coordinate 15,206,827 downwards.
CCCTCATGCAAAAGTAATATATATTAATTAAACCATTTAATACATACCCGATTCTCACAGTGAATTACTGTAGTAGGGGACACAGCGTGTAAGATGATACATGATGATATACGATCACTCAAAACAAACTTAAACTGCTAATTTATCTTAGAGTTCATTATTTTAATTCTTAATGTCTATTATCATTTTATTGTCTCTTTATTTATATGATGATTCGCGAATTCATCTTACGCACTATAATACGCACAACGCACTTGAGACGCACTTAGTATGCACTTCACTAAATAAATGATACCGCACAGCTGCCAGATGAGTATGATGAATACTCCGACTTCTACGTCATTGGAAGATTTGCTTGCTCTTCTCCGCGAATTGCTCTGGAACGGTTGAACGATCGTCGCAGGCTGTTCTGCAAAATCTGGTCCCTGATCCAGGAATGGTGACAATTCCTGTACTGCTTCCACGCAAAATATATAATGCCAAGACCCAGTAAAACGCAAATTACTATGAGGATAATACTGATCGTCGAAATATGTGCCTTCAATTCTTCAACGTGTGCATTATTGGAACCAGCAGAATTCTGGTTCACGAAGACCGTCTCCTTTTCTACGTTGGAACGACACATTCTCACTGATTTCCGGACGTTAAATTAACTTTTTAAATGTACTTGATTCATTTTAATTACGAAAGTTCCATTATCCACAAATATTTTCACGCCAATTTATTACAAAGAGTTTAATTTATTTACTTTGCTTTGGAGCCGTAACACTACGCCGAGATAGAAGTCGCGTCACGCGCCCCAAAAATGGCAAGGGTCGCCATGTGGGGATGTAGTGTTATTGAAACAACTGTTCTCAAGCGATTACCTTTAATTACTGACTGCAAGAGTATAAATGTGTTAATATATTAATAGAAGATACATTCATATGGATAGGGTCATAGACCTTATACTATAGGTAGTACTACTACACCTCAAGCCTGTAGGAGATGCGCCAGGCTTTTTAGCCAGGCTTCGAAGTGCGGCAGAACGGCTTCGACAACGCGTTTGCGCGAAAACTGCGGCTGCTGTAACCGCTCGCGCCACCGCTCGAACGCGTGTCGCCGTTCCAGCCGCCTGAGCCTAACAATAGCTATTCCTGGCACGCTGTCGCCACTTTGGCGCATGGCGCGAATCCGGTTATAGACTCTAGCGTCCATATCCGCCAAGATGTCCAGCGGCGGAAAGCGTGCCAGGAGAGTTGCCGCCTCAAAAGATACCGTTCGGTATCCACGTGCGATACGTATAGCCATTTTCCGCTGCAGGCTGTTGATTTTATTCCTGCAGCGTCGGACGCCTGACAGTCTGTTAGACCATACAGGCGCCCCGTAAAGGACCATCGACCGCACGACGCCTGCGTAGAGGCGGCGAACTTCTTCCCTTGGTCCCCCGAGATTGGGCAGTATTCTGTGCAAAGCACCCACTGCCTTACCGACGCGGGGGACCAGGCGATCGAAATGCTCTTCGAAGCCCCACCGACCATCTAGGGTTAGGCCAAGATACTTAATGTATCGACCCACCTGGAGTTGCGCATCTCCAACAGTCACTGACGAGCTGGGTGGCTCTCTGGTCCTTGGCAGCTTATGGAACCATAGCGCCTCAGTTTTATGAGGCGCTATCTCCAAACCCACTCGCGGATTGACGCCACGACTCTTGCCACCCCGAGCTCAGAAAGCTGAACGGTCTCGCTGAAAGTGTCCCCGCCGGCCAGCACCAAAGTGTCGTCTGCGTAGCAAACGATATTGACGGCAGCGGGGAGATCGACACGTAGGACCGCATCGTATGCGAGATCCCACTAGAGAGGACCCACAACCGACCCCTGAGGAACCCCACATGTAATCTCCCTCCGATAAACCCTACCATCCCGACCCACATAGCGAATGTGCCTGTCGCGTAGGTAAGCCCCGATGATGCACTGCAAGTAAGGGGGCACCCTGTGATGTACTAGTGCCGCCCTAATCGCATCCCAGGGCAGGGAGTTAAAGGCGTTGACGATATCAGCAATAATATACCTACATCCTACACCATTTCGCAATGTTAGGTATTTTTTACATTCTAAATTCCATGTTAATCACTACTGTATTCGCAATGTTAATCATAGCTAACATTCAACTTTAACATGTTATAATGTTGCACAACTTGTAACACGGTTGTTTTAAAATAATAGAATGCAATCTTATAAATAGAAATAATATGCTATTTAGACATAAAATCAACATTTTACGTTGAAAAAAATGAAATTTGTACCTTTTGCGCGGGAGCAGTTAGTGGTCGGGAAGCCATTTTGCAGCACAATGTCAAAATTGACAATAAAATGACATAGATTATTTTTTTATAGACGTGTAGTGATGTCCCTTACTTACTAATTAAAAAAAACTGTAAGATAACTGGAAAATAACGTAAGTTGAATTTTAGAAATGCAGACGTTAAATATACCTAACCTTGCGAATTAAAGGTGATTACCCGCCTTCTGTATTTCTCTCCTTCAATACCCGCCTGTCTTCCTCGCTCCGGCAACCCACGATGACCTTTCTGTCTCTGGCCTTCCTAATTTTGTCGATGGTCACTCCCCCTTCCTTGGCATTCACTGCATTCCGGATTTTGTGAAGCACTTCATCCCCAGTCTCTGTTTCATCCTTGGAGGTGATCACTACTGAGTGCAGGGTGGTTTGCTGCGGGAGTCTTCCCCTACTGCTACCAGCCACTACGCTTGCGTAGGTGGTCCCCTCCAAGACTTTCTGATGGGACAGTAAAGTGTCTCTGAGACCCTCCATCTTTTCTGTGTTTGCTGTGATGAGTTTGAAGTGCTCATCCATCTTCTTTTTAAAAACTCGTTTCCGACCTGGCAACTGGCAGGATGAGAAGAGAGTGGAGGGTGTAAAGGTTCCTCCTCTTCCTTCCCACCTCGCTCCTTACTCTGAGTTGTTTCTTTTCCTTTTACCGCCTCTGACTCTTTCAGCAACTGGTAGAGTCTTTCCACGGCCACAGTGACCCGTTCTTTTATTTCCGTCTTTGTGTTTCTTGAGTTGCTGAGATGGAGTTTGCCTTTCTCAGGCAAGCCCTTCCCTCGGCAAGTCTGGTGGGATAGTCGGTTTTGGGGGCGGATTACCCGAGGCGTCCAACGATGGTTTTTGGGTTTTTGCCCTGGAGGGGCCCGCCATTGGCGCCGCCACCTGTTTTGGGGCACAAAGCATTGGCGAAATAGAGGCCAGGACAAAGATGTCCTGGCCTCTATTTCGCCTATGCTTTGTCGGACCACAAAGGTTTTCCGATGATGGGCCTACCTTTCCCACCGATCCCTCGGATTTCTTGGGGGAGTTAGAAGCCGTGTTTTTCATCGGGGTCCTAATTCCGAACATGATATGTAGGTTGGATAATCACTTATTAGTAAGACGTGTAAATGGCGTCTAAAATATAAAATGTATATACAAACAATAACAATAACAAACGACAAGCAATAAAATAATTTTGTAAATTGGTCGGAGTCAAAAAACAGGACTTTTTGCGCTGATTTCAGGGACCCCTGGAACCAGGGAACTTGGTGGGTTTAAGACCACTGGTTCAAGAGATAGGCCCGGGGGGGGGGGGTGAGGTAGCACTGTAGGGATAAAAGGAGGAAGGGGGAAGAGATATAAGGGGGTTCTGGAGGGCTCCAGTCGGGCTAGCATGGGCTGGGGATAAAACTTTTGTCCACTGGTTATTTCCACTGACAAGGGATAAAATTATTTTATCCACCTGCCAAAGCACGGCAACAGGGGAAATAGAATTATATCACTTTTTATATATTTTTATAATTATTACCTTTTCAGTCTCTTTAATTTATTTGCGCGAGCAAAGTGCGCATTTTGCTCGCGCAGTATATTATTGCGCTCTTTAAGGCTATTAACGATGCTCTGAAAGATATTGACAACAATACATATCACCACAAAGTTATTATATAATAGTGACCATGCAATTAGTATTGAAAGATGAGAAAGCATTGTTACTTGTAGGATAGAATTGTTTTCAGCTTGTAATCGATGAAAACACTCATCAGCCCGTTCCTTGACCTTCTCTTTCCTCTTGCTGGTAGAAGGAGTCGGTGGAATATTTTCCACCTCATCAGCAAAGAAGGTGGGGGGAGCCAGGCTTAAGCCATTTAAATTTAAATTATCCGTCACCTCTATTTCAATTATTTCCTGTTATATAAAAACAAACATTAGCTTGACATGCTTGCATGCATGCAAAATACACTAGATGCACACACACTTAATACAATTATCTTAATTAGTACACGCATCGGCAACACCTATCGCTGACTCCTCAGGCCCAATGCCGGTGGAGCAGTCGTGCAAAATAATAATTAAATCCTTTTGTGCTGGTTTCTGAGACACTCGCCACAGGCTGAGCATTGCCAGTGGCATTGAGCCCCCGTGATGCAGCTGCATTTTCAGCACGGGCACCCTTTTTAATGTCCTTCCAATTCTGCAAGCATCGCGGCAAATCGCGGCGGAGCGGACGGACCTCCGGCGCGATCTCATGGCGGCATGGAAAGAGCGACTGTCGCAACCCAGCGCAGGGCACGCCGCAATAGCGGCGATAAGACCCCTCTTTGAGGAGTGGTTAGAGAGGCGCCACGGCGCCCTCACCTACCGCCTGACGCAGGTCCTCACCGGACACGGAAGCTTCGGGAGGTTCCTGCACATTATCAGGCGGGAGGAAACGCCCGGGTGTCACCATTGCCAGGATCGCCCAGAGGACACGGTGGAGCACACGGTGGAGGTCTGCCCCGCTTGGGCGGAGCACCGCCGTGTCCTCGTAGAGGCGATCGTCAGCGGCGGCGACCTCTCGCGTCCGGCCCTGGTGTAAGCCATGGTCCGGGGCGAGAGGGAGTGACGAGGCGGAGGCGGGACGGCTCAGGGAGAGAGCCTCCCGTCCCAGCCGCCGCGGGAGACGCTCCGGGCGTCGGGAGCCGCGTGACGACTCCCGGCCACCGTAGGCGCGGGCCTGCAGGCGGAGAGTAATGGGTAGCTCACCGTCCGATCAGGATCAGGCCCATGCCGGACGGCGCGTACATGTTCCATGCGCACCTCAAAGAGATGTCAGCATTGAGGAGGGGCCCCCTTAGGGCCTAAGCCTGCCGGGTCAGCGGGATTGTCCGAAAGGGTTACCGCTGGCCCGTGTTGTGACATCACTATTTAGTAACTAATTAGTGTGTACACCACTAGTGATTATCTATGATTGTCGATACTTCCGGCATGTGGAAGAACACTGCTATGTCTGATCCCGTCTGTGATACACTCGTCCTAACACAATGTGTCTAATCAGTCTAATAAACAAAGTCTACTCAACGGTGTCTTTGATTCAACAAACCAACAGAACGTAACATAGTGTCAGAAGTCATTTAAAAGAAAAAACAAGATTGATCGAAAAAATGCCGAGTGCCGACGATAAGCATGATGGCGGACAAGATGTAGGTAGGAATAAGTACGCACTTGAAGCAACTCCACATCTCGTCAGATCCTGCAAACAATAACGCCGAGTCATGGAAAAGATGGTCACAGCAGATGGAACTATATTTGTTAGCCACAGGCTTGGATAAGTCAAGTGAGAAGCGGAAAATCGCCATATTGTTACACTCAATTGGAGAACGTGGTCTGAATATATTCAACACATTCAACCTACAAATTGATGGTAGCACATTTAACGAGGTCAAGTCCAGATTCGACAAATTATTCGAGCCAAGGAGAAATGTGACGATGTGTAGATATCTATTCTTCACACGTAGGCAGGAGAAATCCGAAAGCATCCAAGATTTCATCACCGATTTGGAGAACAAGAGCAAAGAATGTGAGTTTGGTACGCTCAGAGAGTCTTTAATTAAAGATATTTTTATAGCAAACCTACACATGGATTTATCACATGTACGTCAAAGATTGCTGCAAGAACATGATCTAACATATCAGAAGATGCAAGAGCTAGCGAGCACTCTCATAGTCGCACAGCATGACGCTGGAAAAATCGTCAAAGGGAGCGGTGTCGCCAGTGAAAACGTCATGCATCTCAGTCGGAGGAGCCGTAGTCGGGATGATGGCCGGCAGCGAGCTTTCAGTCACAAGTCAGCTTCGAACAGTCGCCAGTCAGCTTCGAACAGTCGCCAGTCAGCTTCGAGCAGTCGCAAGTCAGCATCAGCTTCGAATAGCCACCATAACAGCAACTCTAGGACATGCAATCGCTGTGGGCAGTCTCATCGCTACAAATGCCCAGCTGAAGGAGTTCAATGTAGGGATGGCGATCTGAGATCGATTAATCGAAAAATCGATTTTTCGAGCCAAAAAAATCGATTTTTTAAATCGATATGTAGTATTGGATCGATTCATTGGATCGATACATCACCCTTTAAAATCGACATTCGATTTTTTCTGTTTTGGTGTAAACCATACCATTAGTTGAAGGTACCCGTATTACAAGAGTGCTGCCGGTTAATTACTCAAAATCTCGCGAGATGGCTGTGTGTTTAGTCTACTTCGCCTCACTTCTCTTCAATAAAAAGAAAGTTACGTTTATAATCTTTGACTTTTTGTATCTGTGCTGTAATTGTCATTGCGTCATCATTCATTCATTTGTTGTTTGATTGCGTCAGTTTGCTTATTAAACATACTGTGACTAGCGAAATAAATACAATGTAGTGTTTGTTGCGGAATAATAACTAATTGAGAGTACGTAAGTAAAGCGCTCCTTATTTTTTTTTTGGTGCTATTATTTTCAGTTTGTTCTGTTAGTTGTGATTATTAAATCTAACCATGTATCTACCTATGTAAGTCATTTAAATTTACGTTTACATACGAATAATTATTAATGAGTATTGAAATAACTAATAAGTAATATGTGGAATTCCTAATTGATGGAAATGTTTATACTTTACTATTATGTATGTCCGTTCATCTATATAACCTAAAAATTGTTTGTTTTGTATACATAAAAAATAATAAAGCTGCCATTATTATTTTTATTTTTTTTATTAAAATAAACTACCGATTTTACTCTAATTTTATTTTAATCAAGTAAAATCGGCTTACGTATTCGTAATATAGTTTTTTCTCGTAAAAGTGCCGGTAGGTAAGACCGCCGGGGCCGGGGCCCGGATGGATGGCGATTCTTTCCGAAAAAGATCGATTTTCAAATCAATTCGAATCATATTCTGATGAATCGATTCACGTTTATGCTAGTTTTTTTTAATCTACGCGCTCTAAAGGTTATTTTTTTTATAAAATGTTAAACTATTCTTTCTATTTAATTGTTGCACTATTTAAACGTTTACTATTCTTTCATATAAACTATTATTTTTAAATTGAATAAGAATTGAATATTATTCAAAGCTAATATATAACTAATAACTAAAAGTTTAATTGTTTATGAAGTATAATGAGAAACAAATGTATTTTTTCAGCATGTCGGGTATAAGTGATCTATGGAATCATTTTATAAAAAAGGACTTAGGAGGCACATGCAAATATTGTCACCAGGAAGTAAAAACTAAGGGAAACACAACAAACTTGCGTAATCATTTATTAAGACGACATCCAACAATTCACACCGTAAGTCTCAAAAAGAAGAGTGAAAGTGGTGGTGGTAAATGTGGTAAGTAGTGTATAATTGGGGGTTCTGGATCACTTGCTCTCGCTTCGCTCGAGCGCGTGATCCAGAACTCCCCAATCATACCTACACTACTAACATGATCTGCGATAATAGTTTGTGTTTTCATTCACAGTGGAGCGATTGATTTCCAACTGTTTTTTGCTGATCCGAGCGGTTGTCGTATGTATCACAAACTGGCCCGATGTCGAACTGATATAGCGAAGCAAAATGATCGCATGAACTTAAAATAATAAACAACAATATCATGTTCAATCGCCGCGCAGCGTTCCATCGAAAACGATTTATTCAAAGTCACAAAGTTCACTATGAAGTATTGAGAAATATGGCATGACTAGCTGTAGCTAGCATTTGTCAAAAAAGCGAACCAGAGCTAAAGGAATTATTGTAATACGTTGATCCATAAAGGTTCGCCACCCCTGACATAGGCTTTCCGTATAGTGAGAGGTCGGCTTTTACTGGAAATTATAACTTGATGTGTAGCCAACTGTATTATGGAGATAGAGTAATTGATTATAATGTAAAAAAAAAATGTAAAAAAACATAAAAAACCAAATCCAAACCTGAACAAATACTCATTGTTCCGTGGGGAATCGAACCCGCAAAAACACATTTGACCCATTAGTTACAGCATCTATTAAAAATCTACTATTTACATTGTGATTTCGACCTTATTACACCACCTTAAACGTCTACACTATTTACATGTGATGTCGACCTTATAATCAATGAGCCAAACGTGTTGTCGAAGACGTGATAAAATATTGGACCACTTTGTTCTATAGTTACAAAACTTAATATATTATTAGAAGTTTTTGGAACTACAAACTTATTTTTTACACATAACAAAGTTCTAATTCCAATGCAACCAAAAATATAGTTAAGACCTTTTTCCTTGCATTTCAATAGTTCCAATTGTTCTAAAATCGATCTAATTTATACATATTTAAAGTTGATATTTTTTCAGTAGATATAACGCGATATATGCCAATTGAATGCAAGTTATTCGGTATATAGTATACAGGTACATTGATGATATCAACATGTTTCGACTTGATTCTGCTACCACGCATGATGAGAAGATTGAGTTATAATATTATGAAGAAAATTAAACCTTAAAGACATGATTTATATGCCATATATAAGATAATCTGATTTGTACAGATCATAGAGAGCCTTTAACTGCAACACAGCAAATACGTTTTTTTTGGCCGGTTTGATTCAATCGCAATGTCGGTAAGTAATACATACAACATATTCAATTATTATTATTCATTTTTAATTTAGGTATTGTATGTATTCTTATCATCATCATTTATTTCTGTTTTCAGGACAGTGAGGATCTTTTTAATTTTATCCCAAACCAGCAGGTCAAAGAACCTGTTACATCACGACTCAATTTGAAGAGAAAAAAATATACTACAGGTCCTCCACAGAAACGTGAAGGACAGCAAAACTATTCGTACATCAAAACCAGGGCGCCAAATACATCTTCAAGGACATGCGTAATCAAAATTGAGATATACGAGAGTGATAATTTACCAGAAAAATCTTGCGAGTGCAGCGCAAATAAGTGCATGCAATTTATAACTGAAAATGTTGTCACAAGTGATATATGTAACATAGATTTAGAAAACATTATAAATAAAATTCCTAAGAATGTATAATTTTAATTATTTTATGTTTAAATGTATTTTTATATGTACGTGTTTTTGTGTAGGTGTGTAGAGATAAACAATATAATCAACAAGTTAGTACGAACATATTATGTTTTTTTTTTTAATATACTTAAATAGTGCAATAAATTAAGATAATAGTATCTCTAAGTCTTAAAATAAATAGTACTTTTTTTAATACTACACTTTGATGCTAGATTAGGTAAACAAACTGTTATTTCTTAGATTTTTTTTCTCTCGGCGCCCTTAATTTTCCACACAGGTTTTCAAAAATACATTAAAATACAAAAAAGCTACTATATAAAAAGCGACGGGTTATACAGGGTGATTGGAATATGGGTGCAAAGCTTTAAGGCGAAGATAGTACAGACAATTTAGAACCATTTAAGCCATAGTTGTCTTAGACGAAGTCGTACCATTTTTTTTTACCAATTTTTTAAGAATTTTTCGAAAATACACAAAATTTTAAATAAACGACTTATTTATGGCCAAATTGAATGATAAACGAATTCATTTGTATTTTATTTAATTAAAGTAATGTGTAAGCAATCTAGCAAAACATGTTTTAGGCCTCTGTATCGTTAGACATTTTTTTTACAGACATTTAAAGTTCATAAAAAAATTTAAAATTCATAAATACTTTTTGTAAACCTTATTTAAAAAAAAGCGGAGGGTGCTTTTTTTGTTCATACCTTTTTGAAAACATGCTTGATAATCGCTCTTTCTTTTGAGGTAAATTTACGCGGATATCTTACAAATTATTGAAATTAGGACCTACAAACCAATTTGAGGGAGAAATTTTAAATTTTAGGCACAATATTTTAAACAAAATGTTTGCTTAATAAATTACTTAATGTGTTGGAAATGATAAATTTTAAGATTTTTTTGCACATGCAAATTGAGGGGATTATCTAAACAATGGCCGCAGCGCGCGATGCGACGGCATTTCCAGGTAGAACGTTCAGTGAATAGAAAATAGCGATAGTACGTTTGGTTTTTACAGCAAAATGGTCTTAGTTACTTAGGTAACAAAGTCGTGTTTGTGTTAGAATTAATGTCAAAATAATACTTTAGTAAATACTACTGCCATAGCTTATGTACTAACTGGCAGTTATGATCAATGCTAACATGTATTTATAAAAATAAATTGCTGTCATTTGATTTACAACTACGTGTGTTTTAATAGGTTATGGGCCCATTTAGTTTTTTCTTTGAAGCCTACATCTTTTACTTATTAGTTATTACTATTAGTCAAACTACAGCTGCCCTTGTGAAGTTTTGATTCACAATTTATCGTGTTCAGTTGTAGCCCTTTGCGTTCCTGCACGTGTTGTTTGCGTTAGTTTTGGACATTTTTGTTTCACTGTGTCCAGTCGTAGCCTCAAGCTCCTGCACGTGTTGATTTTTAAGTTAATTGTGTTGAGTTGACATTTAGTGCGCTCCTACGCCGTTTTTCTTAATTGTTAAGTGGCTATGGCTACTTTTTCCTATCAGGAATATGCGGATATCGTATTTATGTATGGCAGAGCAGACGGCAATGGATCCTTGGCGCGACGGATGTATCAAGAGCGCTATCCGAATCGCAGAGTACCGAATGTGCGAGTGTTTTACAACACTTTTCGTCGACTTGCCCAAGATGGGTTTCACCACGTAGAACCTGGAGTCAACCAGGGCAGACACGAACCTGACGTCGAAGAAGACATTTTGGCAGCATTTCAAGCGGATCCTACTACCAGTACCAGAGCAGTAGCTCGAAATCTAAACATTTCACAATGGAAAGTGTGGCATACAATGCACCAAAATGACAAGTATCCGTTCCATGGCAAGGGTGTGCAAGGTCTGGAAGAGCAAGATCCCCAAAGAAGAATACAGTTCTGCCGTTTCCTGCTCAACAGAGACATCGAAGATGCGTGGTTCCTGAAATCAATCTTGTGGACGGATGAAAGCAAATATTCTAGGGAGGGCATTACAAACTTCCATAACCTCCATGAATGGGCCGCCAAAGACAACAATCCACATTTTAAGAAGCAGGTGTCGTTTCAGAGGAAATTCTCTGTCAATGTTTGGGCTGGAGTAATTGGCAGGACGTTGATTGGGCCCCACTTTTTACCGGATACTTTAAAGGGTGAAAATTATTTGCAATTTCTACAAGTCGATTTACCAGTGCTGATAGAGGAAACCGGTGTCCCGATATTCGAAAGAGACCGTACAGTCATCTTTCAGCAAGACGGCTGTCCAGCGCATTGGGTGTTACATGTAAGGGAACACTTAAATAATTGCTTTCCTGACAGCTGGATTGGCAGAGATGGACCCATCCCTTGGCCCGCTCGCTCACCAGATCTGACCCCGCTGGACTTTTTCGTGTGGGGCCGGGCCAAGGAACTGGTGTATACGAATGTTGAAAAACACGAGAGAAGAATTGATAGAGAGAATTAATTCAGCGTTTGAAACGATGAAGTTGGAGATGATGTTGAAAATAACAACAACAGAAGTGAGAAGACGGAGCCGTGCGTGTATTAGGAATCACGGACAACATTTTGAACATGAAAAATAAATAAATTAAATTCAAATGTTTCGTTGCGTCGTGTTTTTTTAATTTCTCCCTCAAATTGGTTTGTAGGTCCTGATTTTAATAATTTGTAAGATATCCGCGTAAATGTTACCTCAAAAGAAAGAGAGATTATCAAGCATGTTTTCAAAAAGGTATGAACAAAAAAGCACCCTCCGCTTTTTTTTAAATAAGGTTTACAAAAAGTATTTATGAATTTTAATTTTTTTTATGAACTTTAAATGTCTGTAAAAAAAATGTCTAACGATACAGAGGCCTAAGACATGTTTTGCTAGATTGCTTACACATTACTTTAATTAAATTAAATAAAAATGAATTCGTTTATCATTCAATTTGGTCATAAATAAGCAGTTTAGTTAAAATTTTGGGAATTTTCGAAAAAAATCTTTAAAAAATGGTTAAAAAAAGATGATAAAACTTCGTCTAAGACAACTATGGTTTAAATGGTTCTAAATTGTCTGTAATATCTTCGCCTTGAAACTTTGCACCCATCTTCCATTCACCCTGTATATAGTACAGTGCTTCCTATTTAAAAATTCTGTTTATTTTAATTCCCAACGTTCAATATTCACCCAGCCTAATTCTGTAATATCTTATTACGAGTTCTATAACAAAAAAATCACTTTGAAATCCATTGCCACCTCTTTCCAATAACATTAAAACGAGCAGGATAGCTGTACTTAACAAAGCCTTTACGACTTGAGAGTTTAAAGAATAAGGCAGCGTTTCTACATACATGACAAATAACTTCCAGAGATCTCATTTGATTGGTCTCTTTTACATGTTTGTAAGTATTCCGCCAGAGTTAATTGACACCTCATTCCTTTTACGATTTTCGTCTCAGGTCGCCTCCATAAGTCTGTTATGGATAAAGTGCTGTGAAAACATTTTCCTTAACTAGAGCATTCGGAAGCATTCACATTGTGATTTCAGTACGAGAAATGAATAAAATAAAATCTACTTTAAGAACTCAGGTGATAGAGATGAATTTCTAATAACAAATATTGTTTTAATTAAATTTTTGAAGTAATTATTGTTAGAAACTAACATGTGACTAAGGCTTTAGGATTTAGGTCTATAAAATAAGCATCTGAGATGTTACATTCGCTACATTTTGTCATTGTTGTGCTGAAGTGTATTAGTGAGTTTAAATTTGTTTGTGGTTATTTTTTTTAACAAGTGTTGCAGTTGAAACAAAGTATGTAAGTATTTTATTTTACTTAATCATTTTTTTTTCTTCGATATATACGACTGAAAAAGTTATTTGTTTTACGACTGAAATTAATCATTTAAGTTAAGAAAAAGGAGGGAAAAAAGGGTCGGGTAATACAGGTCACTGACAGTACTTGTACTGTATTTGTAGTTACATATTAATATCTTTACAATCGTTTAATAATTCTTGCTTCGTTGCTCTATCATGCAATAAGCATAAGACCTGGGTTCGATTCCTAAGTCATTTTAAAGTTTTTTTTTCTGTCGTTAGTTCCTGTTTGATGACATTTCAAAAAACGTTCCTGTGAAAACTAAGCTAACAGTACACCTCTACCTAGCCCTTTGAAGAATACGGGTGCTGTTGTTTCATGTTGCTAGCAATGTTGGTAACAAAAATATTTATTGCATTTTAATAATGTTTTCAGGGCTCAGTCGATGAATAATCCTTTTTGGGTTGAAGAAGAGGTCTCCGCGACTTCAACGTCTCGAGCAACAAAAGGAAAAACCTTCGGCAACTCAAAAAAAAAAGCTGCGAAGAGAGATAAAAAAGTGTCTCAGAAGCTGAAGGCTTTGCTTTCTAAAAGCCCTTTCGCTTCAGAATCAAAGTCTGATAGCGACGGGCTGCAAGTCATTACGAAACCAGCTCCAAAAAGAAAACGGAATACCATCGCTTCAGACTCTGAGGTAAGATTTTTTTGAAACATTTTTAATTTCCGTTTCATTAAAAAGCATTCATAAACTAACAGTTTTTTTACAGTGTGTGATTTTCTCCATCAAAAATTATACTTATTTGCAGACATAAGAGTTTAAATAGACCACTCTGAAGAGCTGCTTCACTCAACGAGTGGCTGATGGTTATACCTTCCAATCAGACCCGGGTAGGGTTGGAAAGTATTATTTTGAATTAAGAGTTTATAATACGAATGAAGTGGAAAAACTTGCCCCAAACGAGCGTTGGAAACAATCTCTTTTAACGTTAAAATTATCAAGCGATGAAGATAATATTGTGTGGAAGGCTTTAACACACCTTGTGAGTACTGGAAAGGCTGAATTTAAAGAAATTCAGCCTGTTCTATACAGTAAACTTTCTTAAATTAAATAAAAATTAATTTTAATCAGTTTTTATATCCATACTATGCGCTCTTTCTGTGCAAGTTTTTGTAATTTGCGAATAACTTTATTATAAATGTGTTTAACCTTTTTTTATACAAACTGAAATAATATTAGCTACAGTCTTTATAAAGAAATGTGAGAATATTTATTTGATTTAAAATAATTATTTTATATTATACATGTACTTTTTTTCAGAGTTCAAATTTGAGAAATTTAGAAAACCCGAAATAAGACCTAAGAAATTCTGAAATTAAAAACTGAGATATTTTAAAATGAGAATTTAGCAACTGTTAATTGAATAACTGTGATTAAAAAAAATACAAATACATTTAGTAAGAAATAGTTCTAAAATTTAAGATAAGTTTAAAACATGTTTTTTTGTAAAGACTGTAACATTTATATTTCAAAATTATCAGCACACAGTAGAACAAATATTCATAAATCTAATCGATTGCTCTGCTCTGAATTCGAAAACATTCAAATTATTGCTACTGCGTTTAAAAATAGAATCATAAGTTACAAAGTGAATCCACTTAAATCTAGTGAAGTAACAATAACTCCAGAAACGTTTTTAAAAGAAATTTCAAAATCTGTATGTGATATTATCAATCTTATGATTCAAAAAAAAGTACGTAAAACATTATGTTGGCGTAGTATTGCATAGAAATGATAACGGTTCTCCTGTGGTTAAATACGCTAGAAAGAAGTCGAAAGTAGAAGGCGATACCATTTTTAGTTTTCGTGTACAAACGATATCTCTGAAGTACACACGGAGGACATTGTCTTAAAACTGCCTACGCCTGCAATTGGTCGAAGAGGGCAGGTTAATATCATTTCATTGTTTTAATATTCAGTAGGATTGCCTGAAAAGGCACCGATATTTTAATTTTTAATTTAGTTGTATAATTCTAATATTAAACAACTTTTTTGCTAGTTGGGCGTAGCTGGTCATGGAATCGCAGGTTTCTGAGGAGGCTGATCTTCCTCGTAAAGCCTACATCATCGAATAGTGATTTTAACTTGCTCTATAGACTTACCGTAGCTTCGTTCTTGATATGGGTGTATAGAGACGGATCTATTGTCATGATGATCTTCGCCCTGGCTTTCTTATCTTCCATTTCGGCAAGTACTGTGGCACATAGACCCCACGCCTTCCAGGATCATGTAATTTTCCCCGGCAAAAGCCCAATCATCATAATTTTCAAGTCCCCGTAATTTAGGCATTTTCACTGAATAACTGGCTGACATATTTCGTTCGGATTACTTGATTTTACGCCGATAACTTATTTATTTGCGGACTGGGCCCATAACCTATTAAAACACAATAGCAGTTTCGCAGAGACTAAAAAAAATATTCAAAGTAATACACATCGTTGATACAAGATGGCGCTGCTTGTACAACAGATACATTATTTTGTTACATTTTAATAGTGCCAACACGGTGGAATTCCACGTACGTTATGCTCCAACGAATCATCAGGGCGAAAGATGCTGGTATTGCTACTATCGCACTAACGCGTCCCGAGCTCATGCTTAGCTAAAATGATTGGGAGGTCATTGAAAGTGCGACGCCAATTCTAAAACTCTTCTACGACATCATCGTGGGGATAAATGCGGAGAAGAACGTTTCCTTGGCAAAAATTATTCCTCTTTGCCGCATTATGAACCGAAACTTAAAATCGCAGCAAATGGCTTACTTCCGGAGGTACTTACTGCTGGACACACTGGATAAGGAGCTGGAGAAACGTTTTGCACTCATTGAAAAACACGTTTTATATACCGAAGTGACCATACTGGATCCACGCTTCGAGATTAAAGGTTTTAACAGTGAGAAGCTCTATACAAAGGCTGTGTCGGATTTAAAGTTGGAAGTATAAATTTAACACCCACCATTTTTTCCACCAACAGTACAACCGACACCTGCCAGTTTCACTTCCAAAGGCACAATTTGGAACAAGTTCGAAGAAATGGCAAAGTTAACGCCAGAGAAGCTACTGGCCACCGGCATCATCGAGCTGGACAAATACTTACAGGAGCCACTTTTGCTACTCACCCACGACCCTCTAAAATGGTGGCATGAACGTAGGATGTTTTATCCTAATTTGTATAAATATGCTCTAAAAAGGCTGCATCTAGTAGCAACTTCAGTTCCGTGCGAAAGAGTATTCTCAAAAACCGGGAATATTCTCAATGATCGCAGAACACGGCTCACAACAAAAAACCTACCGCAGTTGCTATTTATTAGCAGCAACAGCGAATAAAACAGTAAATATTATACCTACTCTTGTAAATATTTAAATCATTAAGTATACATATCTCGATTTTTAAATACACCAACCTACTCATATTAAATAAAAAAACTTATTTATTTTATCATGTAGTTCACTTAACATATGACCCAAAAGGAGGTGTAGAGTCAAGTCAAGCTCTCATTTAAAATTAATGAAAAAATAGTTTAATTGACATTTGAACTGTGAATAGTGTAAAATAGTGAACGTGGACACATAAAGAAGCAGTAAAAGTGATAATAATAGTTCCTGATACCGAATAACAGAAGAAAAAACTGATTGTTATTCTCCACCATACAGTGACTCAAATAATAAAAACAAGGCGCAAATACTAACAATAAAAGTAATCTGTGTTCATGAACTTGAAGGTTTCAGTGTTAAAACCGAAAAAAGACAAAAAAAAAGAGTGAATTCCAAAAGTATTCTAAAACTTCTTTATAAAAAAAAAACGTTTTTTATTTGAATGTCGTGATAACAACAAACCGATCATAACGCCATCTAAATGTAACAACTTGAACTACATCATAACTGATGTTGCCATTTGAATCGGTGATGACAGACTTGAAATATTGTGTTAACATTTAACCGTGGTGAAATCTATTAGGCAAATCAGTAACTATCAACAAACCAATATTGCCGTTAATTTCAATATGGTCTTCACTGGTCCAGTTGCCTGCCTCACATAATTTAAAACGTTTTAAATCTTCGGCATCAAAGATTTGGATCTTTATTATTTTCGATCGTAAACCCTTTGCGAGCTTTTTAATGTACGAATACAAAGTGTCGGTCCCTCGTTTTTTACTGATAACTCTGTTACTGGCGCTGCTGCTCGGTCTTTCTTTGAATTGAAACGGTATTTCTCTCTCTACGTTTTGATGTAGTGTTGATGCTGCTGGAATCGGAGAGTATGATGGGCTCGGCCTTTCTTCATAATGGAACGGTCTTTCACTTTCTAGGTAGTTTAAAACATTTTGACGTAGTTGTTGCGTTGCTGGTATTGGGGACTATGATGAATCATTAATGAAAATATCGCAGGAGTTCTGAAACAATACATAATTACAATTATTATTTTAAATATCGACTGTTTCTATTCGTACGCATAAAATTGCTAAGTAAAATTATTAAGTTAAGTAGATATTATCAGAACAGAAAGTATCAAAACTATAAATATGTTTAATTATTTAGTAAAAGGCTGACTTACTTAGGTACCGACATTGTAGAACGAGATATTCAACGGGAATGTGATTTCTCCATGATTTTTTCTGGTTTTATACTTTTTCTTTTGTTTGTTTTTAAGGTTCAAAATTATGAAATTAAACGCATAATTATATTTTGTTTTTAAATATATTATGGAAACTTGAGATTCAAGTTCTTATTACCTCCACGTGCTAGAAGTTGAAATAATGTACCTACACGAGCGTGCAAACCGCAGCGTTTCTGCTGACAAAC
Organism: Mesoligia furuncula; assembly: GCA_916614155.1. Taxonomy (NCBI): domain Eukaryota; kingdom Metazoa; phylum Arthropoda; class Insecta; order Lepidoptera; family Noctuidae; genus Mesoligia; species Mesoligia furuncula. Next base: position 15,188,848 of record OU744791.1, on the reverse strand, counting down.
ATATTAAAGTTGGAAAAAGTTTTTAAATTGCTTGTGTTGCGTCGATCGTGGGTAGACGTTCCTATAAATCGTTTCTATAATTAGTAGAACATCTTCATGATATACAATTTACAAACGATTTATAAAACGCTACGATTTAAACGCTCGTATGCACCATCGTAAATAATCTTTATATGGCAGTATCTCTAGTGTTGCATTTTTATATATTTTTGCAAGCGTGCAATTTTAAAAATTTGGTTAGAATGACGTGATTTTTAGGCCTATATAAACGGCTCCCGAATAACTCTGCAACACAAATCACTTCTGGAAGGAATCGGCGTTCGATTTTAATTTTATCAAGTGTTAACTTATTAAATCGAATCGTCAACAATGTATAAACGCTCGTATGCACCATCGTAAATAATCTTTATATGGCAGTATCTCTAGTGTTGCATTTTTATATATTTTTGCAAGCGTGCAATTTTAAAAATTTGGTTAGAATGACGTGATTTTTAGGCCTATATAAACGGCTCCCGAATAACTCTGCAACACAAATCACTTCTGGAAGGAATCGGCGTTCGATTTTAATTTTATCAAGTGTTAACTTATTAAATCGAATCGTCAACAATGTAAGTACCTATCTGTATATCCCGTTATTATAATACTCATCTATTCATTCATTAATTCACATTGATAAGATAAGATAAGATAAGATTTCTTTATTTGTTAAACATTGTATACATGCAAGAGCATGCAAGATATTACATAGTTTGAGTCCAATCATGTTTAGCCGTAAGTATCGGCGTACAAATATATCCAAAACAATGAATAGAATTAACAATACTAAAAATCGAAAAATGCAACTACAAAGTTTTAAATTTAGAAACTTCACAAATTAGAAATTATTTTTTATGTTATAATGTCAAAATTTAATTTTTAGCCGTAAGTATAAGCGTACAAATATTTCCATAACAATAAAAAGAATTAACAATACTAAAAATCGAAATATGCAATTACAAAGTATTAATTTAAAAACTTTACAAATTAGAAATTATTTTTATGTTATAATGTCAAAATTTAATCTAAGGCAAAAACTTTAATGTCAATCAAATACAAGAATAATGTCAAAGTTACTACATGTCTGTCATTATAATATTTATGTCAAATTTATAAGATTAATGTCAAAAATTACAGGAATTACGTCAAAAATTACAGGAATTAGGTCAAAAATTACAGGAATTATGTCAAAAATTACAACCGTGGTAATATAAATTTAATATTAGTGTCAGGAAGAAGTCAAAATGTATTAATCAAAAACTTTTTCGGCTAGAAATTCGGAGACACTATAATATGCTTTCTGCAATAGAAACATTTTTAATTGGCGCTTAAATGCATTACTATTTAGCTCCTTCCAACGTTTAGGCAATATGTTAAATATAGTAGGCGCCATGCATACGATACTTTTGCGCATGAGTGCCGTTTTGGCTGGGTAGACGCGAAGAATGGTCATATCCCGTCTGTTACGCGGTACAACGTCCTGTAAACGTGAAAATAGATTCGGGTTTGTTTTAACAAACATTGCGGATTCTAGGATATATAGACACGGAAGAGTTAGTATCTTGTACCTTTTAAAATATGGTTTACATGTATCAACCGTTTTTAGCCCAAACATAGATCTAATGCATCTCTTTTGGGCCTTGAATGCCTTGTTAACGTCGGTAGAATTTCCCCAAAATATGATACCGTATCTTAGGTGAGACGCAGCTAAGCCATGATAGGCCGCAATCAAGGTATTTACATTCACCACTGCCGCTAGAGAGTGCAATGCAAATGCAGAACTACTAATTTTTTTACAAAGGTTCTCGATTTGCGATTTCCAGTCAAGTCTTTTGTCAATTATTAATCCAAGGAATTTAGTAGTATTCACTATTTCAACAACTTTATTATCTATATTTATGTCCATATTTTCTATATTCAATCGTTGGCTAAAATGTATGATTTTAGTTTTATCTAAATTAATCTTTAAATTATTATTGTTTAACCATTTTATTATAGATGTCAAGGTATTGTGAATGTCAAGTTTATATTGGATCATGTCATTATTATTACTAGAAATTGTCACTGTGCTATCGTCTGCAAATAAAGTCATAGGGTGTGAAATTGATTTTGGCAAGTCATTAACATATAGTGTAAAAAGTGGAGGTCCCAATACACTACCTTGTGGAACACCAAAAGTAGTTTGACGTTCATCGGATAAGTATATCTCTTCCTTTTTAGTTATTATATTAATTCTAGTGATTTCTGTTTTTTGCTTTCTGTTGTCTAAATAGGATTTAATTAAATTAAGAACAGTCCCTCTTATACCATAAGCGTCAAGTTTTTTTATTAAAATGTCATGTTTTACGTGGTCAAATGCTTGTGTCATATCGCAGAAGATAGCACATACAGGTGTGGTTTTGTCCACTTTTGTCAATACCGTGTATAAGAAGTCGTATATCGCCATATTTATGGTCTTATTTTCGCGAAATCCTTTTTGCTCATTACATAATATATTGTTTTTTTCTAGGTAACTGTTTAACTCCTTTTGAATGAATTTCTCAAATATTTTCGAGAAGATAGGAATCAGAGAAATAGGCCTGTAGAATTCCATGAGCTCTCTATCTTCTTTTTTAAATAATGGCTTAACGATCGCTATCTTTAGTGCGTCAGGAAACGTGCCAGCTACTATACATAAATTTATAATATAAGACAAATGGTCACATATTTCCGATGCTACAGCTTTTATTACTTTGGTTGTTAGGCCATCGTACCCCACGCTATTTGTGTTTTTTAAGGCCCTAATAATTTTCTGTATCTGTTGTGGTGTACAGGGTGCCATAAACATCGAGTTTTTTTTATTAACGATTAGCCGTGTAGTTTTATCACTAGACTGGATGGGTTGTATTTTATTAATAAAATAGTCATTGAATTGATTAGCAATTTGTTTCGCGTCCGTAATTTTGTCATTCTTGATTTTAATTTTCGTAATATAATTTTTAGGTACATTAAATTTACTTTGGTTTATTATTTGCCAGGCGGTTTTACATTTATTGTGTGATGTTTTGATTTTACAGTTATTTTGTGAACGCTGCGTCAGAGTCGTGATTTTCCTAAAAAGCTTTGAGTATTCCTTAAAGCGAGTTCTATTTAATTCATTTGCTTTTAATCTGTAGGTCCACATGAGTTGCCGTTTTTTCTTACTACAGGATTTAATACCTTTAGATATCCACCTTGGCTTTTTTATTACATTTATTGTTATCATAGTCTTAGGAAAACAGAGGTTGTAGTACAAAGAAAATATTTCATGAAATTTGTTATAGGCAATGTTAGGGTCATCCGTTTCATATATTTCGGAGAAATAAACTCTGCTCATACAATATTTAAATTTAGATGTATTTTCCTTGCTGTAATTTCGTCTAATAGCACCGTATTTGTCGATCGTACATATTTTATTTACCGGGCATTTTAAAATCTGGGCTGTGTGGTCTGAAAGGGCAAACTCTAAGACTTTAAATTCACATCGTTTGTGATAATTATGCGCAAAGTTATCGATACATGACCCACTTTCCGGTCGAGTTGGTTGATTTATTGCTAATTTTAAGTTGAAGCTAAGTAGAAGGCATTCAAACTCCATCGACTGATAATTCCTTTTTCATATGTCTATATTGAAATCGCCAGCTATGACAATATTTTTATAGGCATTCTTTGATAATTCGTGTAAGACTGTTTCAAACTGATTAAAGAAACTATGGAGATTGTTCACATTTGGAATTCGGTACACACATACAAAGGCCGTATTGTACTTGGTGAGCTCAATGGCACAACATTCAAATGTCCCTGTTATTGACATTTTAGAGATTCTTAGTAACTCTTTCCATTCGTGTCCATTTCTAATTAAGATACAGGAACCACCTCTCTTAACTTCTTTTCTACTATAATGAGCGGCTAAACAGTAGTTTGGTATGCTCAACTGGTTTTCGTAGCCGTCCATCATAAAATGTTCTGTCAAGCATAATACATCCACTTGTATGTTTTTTTCTGTTAGTTCAGTTAGACATACTGTAAGTGCATCCGACTTGTTCAATAAACCTGCTATGTTCTGGTGCATTACATGGAGATGTTTAGTGACGAAAGAATTCACCTTGTGACAAATTATCCATACTATAATTCATGTCAGTCGATATCATCTGGTTATTATATTTTATGTCATCAATTAATTTAATTATAGCCTTAAAAATTATTTGTATTCCAGTGTTATTTATTGCGCTAGTCCGTCTGTTATACTCAGTGTAGTCATAGGTTAGATTTTTATTGCTGTCTATTAGATATGCGTATTAGTGCGTCAGTATGTCCAAGAAAAGTAAATTGTTAAAAGTCTCCACTCTTGAATTGTATAAATTAGTGTAGTTCTCGCATTTATATGTTGGAGCGCATATTATAAAGTTAGTATGGTTGATTTCCTGTAATACATGTCTGATATGCATAATAATGTCAAAGTAGCTATTAGTTGTTCTGAAGTCTTCTTCACCCAACATGATTATACAGTAATCCTCTAACGTAAAGTCGGATACTTTGTCTTTTAATCCTCTTAGTAATAAGCTTGCATTTCCATGAGGTGTTATGTGGTGACAGATTTCTGAGCTAGTAAGAGAGTCTTCTGCAATGCTCAGAATCCTATTATTATTGTCTGTACTCAAAATACATATTTTATTTCTTTTCTTATTGTTAGGGATTGGACTTGCGGATTGATTATTTTTAATATTATGGCAATTTTTGTTTATTTCCGTAATCTTGTGACTTTTTTCGTTATCTGGTGTTTCGGTTTGGATTTGCTTATTGCTAGTTAATCGTTTGTTTTTCTGTTTTTTGGCACTAGACGGCTTTAACTTTGCTGGACTGTTTGTCACTTTCTTAAATAGGTCGTTTTTTTTAGACAAATTATCATTTAATTGTTTTCTAATGACAAAGATTCGATTTCTGAATGCGCACTTTGGAGCTCTATCGTAAGTTTTATAACTTGTTCTCGTAGGTTTTTTAGTTCGTCATCCTCCTCGTCTGACATCTCTGGTACACTACTGACTGTATTATTCAAATTATGTGACGTATTATTACTGTTGTTTAGGATCGAGTCCGAGTTTGTTCTATTACGGCGAAAGGTAATGTTTTCTAAGAAATTCATTTTAGTGTTACAAGTACCTTTATTTATTAATATTGTATTTTTTCTTTCGTTTTTTTCCTTTTTTAGTTCCGATAACAATGATAGTAATCACAAAAAGTGCATTACTCAATCGGATTTGAACCCGCACCTAACGTCGCCTCAGGCAAGCTCTCAGCCGTTCGGCTACGGTGGCAGTTAATCGTTTAAGTGAAATCATGTACCTAATTACTCAGACTACGCATGATTCATATGGCCGCTGTCATGTCTTCATAGATGTCGCTGTTTACAATATTATTATTCGATGTTGCCAATTTATCATAGATGTCGCTATTTACAGTCACATATGTCGTTTGTTGTTGTCAAGTGTCAATCGTTATCCGTTTAAAGTTCAAAATATGCTTGTCATCAGATCTTGTAAAAGTAAACAGTTATATATTCACCCGTTGTTGGTTTTTTGTCAAATATGTGGTACGTCTGATCTTGGAACTGATCTGTTATTATCACAACGCACTTGAACTAGTATAATTTAGTTTAATTTTGCACTTTCGTAGTCACACACTCACACTTGTATACTGTTTGTTTTTCTCGAGTATTTCTTGCTAGAATTATACACCCACATGTGTCCATACTAATTACACTTATAACAGAAGACTGAGTAATATTTTGTCACGTAAATCGTACTTAAACTATTTTTATTCATTAAAGTATGTGGAGCACTTGTTTGCGTGGCCAGCAGCGCCCTCTGACTTATGATTACGATATATTTATCTTTTCATCTATTCTTTTTATTTATATTAAAAAATATTGAATGATTGTAATGAATGAATAGAATAAATTGTTTGTATAGGTTTAATACAATCACAATGTAATCTAAATCTTCATTCGATCTATTCACCTTTTTTATCAATTCACCACATCGACTTTTATGAATAATTTCTTCATGTCATTTTTATTTTTTTCATACCTTGTGTTTAATATACTCTGTAATTTCATAGAACATTATTTACTCATTACCTGCGACTAGGTATCTGGGCTCACCTAGTTGTATTGTTTATGATTTTTTGTAAATATCTTTTTAATTATTTTATCATTCTGTATTTTTGTTCAGGTCGAGACAAACTTCTACTGATCACCTCTTTCCCTCCGAAGACGAATGCGAGGAACAACAAACACAGGCGAAACACGTGAAGGATTCTACTTCAGCGTCTTCATCTTCACGCTCCGGCGATGCTGTTAAGAGAGGGGCCAGCAAATCATCGCATCCGGACAGTAAGAAGAAGAAGCTCAAGACGATGTCATCTTCTAATAAGAAAATTAAAAAGGGTAATAAAAAAATTACTCCCTTATAAGTACTCCTATTTCACACGTAGGGTGGCGAACGGCTTAAGCCGGCAAATCGATGAATCAAAACAGGGCTCTTCCTACGTCGAATTAAAAATTTAGGGATCCCTTCTTTTCGCATAATGTTCTTTGTCCTAATATACTTCAGCATAACGATTTTGGCACAATTTGTTTTGGCATAATAATACTTCGGCATAATTTTTTTACGCATACATTTTATGTTGGCATAATCATCTTAAAGACTAATTTGTTTTGGCATAAATTTGATTCGCATAACTTTAGTAGGCCTAATGACTATTAGCATAATAATATTTAGGCATACAATTAATTAAATTTAATATGCTGTGCAACAAAAGTTAGTGACAGAACCGAATTGCTGCAAAACCGACTCCACGTAGTCTTGTTTGTCCTACCCCTAGAGTGTAATTTAAAATCGCGTAGGCGCGTAGGGGTGAGGCGGCCCGCGGGCTGAGGAGCAGGCGGCTGCGAGCGATCCGCCGCGGCTGAGGCTGGCCGGCGAAGCCGGCCAACAAGCCGAAGCTGCGGTGGTGAGCGAAAGCCGTCTGCGACGATTAGCACGCGTGGGGCCGCCGGAGGCCCGCAGCGCCGCAGCCGTGACAGAAACCCTGCCTGCTGCATGTTGCATGCTCGCTTGAATGCTGCATGCTTGCTTGCATGATGCATGCTTGCTTGCATGCTTGCTTGCATGCTGTATGCTTGCTGTATGCTTGCTTGCATGCTGTATGCTTGCTTGGATGATGGATGCTTGCTTGCATGCTGCATGCTTGCTAGCATGCTTGCTTGCATGCTGTATGCTTGCTGTATGCTTGCTTGCATGCTGTATGCTTGCTTGCATGATGCATGCTTGCTTGCATGCAGCATGCTTGCTTGCATGCTGTATGCTTGCTGTATGCTTGCTTGCATGCTGTATGCTTGCTTGCTTCATGCTTCCTAAAGCGAAAAAAAACCCACAAAATTGTTCAATATGTTATATTATATTAATATGTTATATATTACCTGATTCAGGAGATATGGCTTTTTTCCAATCGTCGAAATAAATTGGTATATCCTCTTCGGGCAAATTTATGCTTTAGGATATTATGCTTAAAAAAGTTATGCTTTAGAACATTATGCTTAATAAATTTATGCTTTAGAATATTATGCTTAATCATTATTATGGTTAGAGAATTTATGCTTAAAAAAATTATGCGTAAGCTGTTATGCGTAAATGTATTATGCGAAAATATAATTGTGCCAAACAAAATTATGCTAAGTTATATTAGGTCTTAAAATTTTATGCAAATGGATAGGGAACCAAAAATTTATGATGTGAATGCAATATAATATGTCTCACCTATAAATCGGTGGCGTCATTCAATTATTTCAATAAAAAATCGCACTGAAAATGATACACCAGCATGGGCTCGGCTTAAAGAATTTATTGACGAGACCAGGCGGGAGTTTAAGAACTGTCCGTTAGATTTTGTAAGCAGTTACTATTAAGGTTTATAATACCTATCCAGTACTTTTTTATAGCTAGAATAAAATCTATCAAAATACTTATAATGAAGATATGTAATAATATATTTCTTTTATTGCTATTATAATGATATTTCATGTCAATTGATTACATAATAACTATAATTATGTAAACAATATTTACTCAATTACTTAGTTTGTAATTACAATTTATTTACGTATAAAAATATATTTAGCTCTATTGTTGTTTTATTTTACAGCACCTCGAGTGTCTTCCTCGCGGAAGATAGAAAAAGAATCCGAAATTGATATCTATGATCCTAATAATGAATTAATAGAAAAATAATCCAAAATTGATATCCATGATCCTTACAACGAATTAATAAAATGCAAAAAATGTCAGATTGAAATACCGAAAACTGAATTGAAATATCATTTAAGAACATAACGACTGTGAACTAGCAACCGGTCCTATCTCAATTTTTTGAACATTTCACTTTTAATGCCATTTTATACTATTTAATACTCCACATCGTTGCAAGAAATCCTAACTCAATTACATTTAAATTTGGCGCCAGAATTGGCTTCATTCAACTTGTACTAACTTCAACGCGCAGTGAATGCGAGCATTTAATTCTTGTGTGGATTTATATTGTCTTATCTCAATTTTATATTGGAAGGAAGCATATAATGTTACTTTTATTTTTAATTAAATACATGTGCAAAATATTAAAAAAGTACATATTTTTATTTAACATACGAGATGCTGTGTAAATGATGCTAACATGTTTTTTCTTCATTCTGTAAAGTTGTCAAAATTGAGATAGTACCGGTTGCCAGTTCACAGTCGATAAGTCAAATAGTTTACTTCAAAGCCATTTTAAAAATATTTATGTAATTTCAAGCGCTTTCAAAAACAGAATCATAACATATCGTTTAAACCCTGCACAAGGTGCTGAATACTGCACACCCGAGCATTCTTGTGTGAGAATACGAACGATGTCCTGAAACTTATACATAATATGTCTATTGAAAAATACTTGTCTCAAGATTAACTTCGAGTTGTTTGCCCACTTAGTATTACCAAAAACGAGTGAGCAACAACTTAAGTCATTTAATACGAAATATGAAGTTATTTGTAATAACACGATTTTAAGTGACTTTTATTGGAATGCTATTGAACTTTTAAAATGCAAAATGTTAGAATTTGAACACAAAGAATCTGGATGGTCTTATCAATCAGTGAGCCATCTTGAAATTAATGTTAGTAAATATTGTCCCATGAGAGGTGGTACTTATCCTGAATTACCAACGAAACTAAAGAATTCAAAAAGTTGTATAAATATTCGAAATAATGACAATTGTTGCTTTTTATGGAACGTAGTAGCTTCATTATATCCCGTTACGATGAATGTATGCAGGACTAATCCCTATCCACATTACAGTTCTGTATTTAATATTGAAGGAATGTCTTTCGCTGTCTCATATCAAGACATAAAATTATTTGAGACCAACAATAACTTAAGTATCAACGTCTATGGAGTAGATAATGTTTTGTTTTTATCAACATAATGATGATGTTTCTTTCTTTCTTTTTTCATCCTTTTTCTTTTTTGTATTTGTATTTGCATGCCTATTTAGTTTTAGTTACTTATTTTAACACATTATTTACTATAATATTATATAAGTATTAATTGCAATCGCACTACGTACATTAAAAATTTTTTTTTCTTATAATCTGTGGAAAATGTCGTGGGTTATACACTTGCTCACTCTGTATGAATTGTTTGTATATTACTGTAGTGTGTAACTGTTTATTTTCCTAAATAAATAAAATAAAATAATAAGAGCGAAACAGTGACTGGGCCTCTTTATTTAACAAACAAAAGAAAATCTATGCATGAAAATTTGTTGTATTTAGAAAGGAAAGGAATAAGTCATTACTGTCTCATCAAACCTGGCACGTTTAATACGACGTACCTCACGACGTACCTACAAATCATAAAGGTGATTTTTTTTTGTGTGAGTCATGTTTACAATTTTATAGCAGTGAAACTAAGTATAGATCTCATATATGTTCTAAAACTTTATCAATTTTACCCGAAAAAAATAGTAAACTTGGTTTCAAGAATTATGAAATTCTTGAAACCAAGCTCTGAGTCTATTGCTAAGTTGTTACGAAAAGAAATCTGAAAAAACACATAATTTTAAAAAAACCTTCATGTTTTGTATATTACATATTATGTTGTTCACGGGCACGTCTTCCCTACCATTACCGCGCCCCCCGGTCTATTCCTTGATATGCAATGGTCGCTGTAGCACCATGAACATGAGGCTACAGGAGCTAGTGCGAATCTTGGGGTTCATTCGATTAATCGAGTCTGGTTTAACCTCGCTGGGATCGGTGCAATTCATTCATTCACATGATCCCAGCCAAAATAAATATGTAACATAAAGAGGTCTAGATTGTGTTGAGGTATTTATTACTAGATTAATTGAAGATGTGAAGAAAATAAATGATATATTATTAATTAAAAAACAGATGATACCTTTAACTAAAAAAGAGCAAACTCAATATAACAATGCAAGTACTTGTCATATTTGTGATCGCTTGTTTTGTTACTCGATGATAAAGTGCGTGACCACGATCATATGACAGGAAAGTATAGAGGACCTGCACATACTCAATGTAATCTAATGTTTAGAGTGTGTCCATTCGAGTTATTCCGGTCTGTACCCCTACCATGAGTTGTTATCGAAAACTTACTCGCTAGCGTTAAACTCGCTAGCGTATTAGCGTGGATCGAATAGATTTCGATAATGCTTGCACCATGAGTTTTACGGAGTCTCACGCAGGCGCTAAGGTAAACTCGATAGATCGTGTCGTATGTAACGTCACTTCCTTAAGTTTTGTTTCTTTCTTTCTCAGCAATAAGGAGAGAGAACGGCATATATTATGCTCAAAATGTAGAACTATCGCCTATGCTTAAAATGTTATGATAGGCAATAATCCGACTAAATAGAACGGATGGCGGTTTGTGAACTTCTTTAGGTATTTAGTGGTTGTTGAATTTTTATTCCTTATATGTCACTGTTATGTCATCGAGTGTCGTTTTCAATTTGTAATTTTGTATTTGTTGACATTGTGTTCACGGCGTTTTTTATTTAAATTCAGTGAAATAAGTTTACAAAAATACAATAATACAAGGTCCTCATTGTATTATTGTATTTTTGTAAACTTAGTTCACTAGTTAGTGTGGTACAATTTTTAGAAACTCTACCAATCCTGTCGCTTCTGCGCAAAGAATAGCCGGTTCATTTGTCGCATGGAGCAAAAAGTTGTGTGATGCAATCTTCCAAAGAATGATACCTAATTATTCCAGGTCTGGGTGTCTGTGCATGTGAGATTTGTGTTTGTAAATGCACCCACGATACAGGGGAAATCCTAGTGTCCAATGTTTAAAGAAAAAATGTGTATTTAGTAGCTACTAAGTATGTGTTTTTATGTCAATTTTTGTATTCCTTATTTTGTTAAATATGCTGTATGTTTCCCATATAATAATAAAATAAATGAAAAGGTTGTTTAAGAAAAATGTCTTCTATTTAAATTTATGTTAATATTTGTCACAGAAAGCCTCCTAGGTAGCTGCGTAATTCCCTGCCCATTGGGAAGCTAGAATTTCATTTTCGTGTAATTTTGGCTTGAAATTCACGTTGTTTACGTCGTTGGTCTTCAAATTCAGCAGCCGCCAACATATTCCATGCTAAATAAGCTCTCCCAAAAATTATTTTGACTCAAAATACGCAAAAACGTTTATAATTTCAATGTAAACATATGTTTCACGCGTCAGAATGCTAGTGAGTGACGTAACTACTACGGTAATAGTACATTATGATACATGTGTGCTATGTTGATCATTATGCTCGAGGCGGTATTATTCGCGCGAGTCGCAGGCGAGTGCGATAAGAAAGCCGAAAGTCTAATGATCAATGCACACGCGTTTCATACGACGTTTTTCAACACACTTGCGAGGAAAAAAACAGACTTGTATCGTTAAATATCAACTTGTTTGGTAAATAGCGCGCTAGTTTTGTTTTTCCGTGCGCCGTGCTAGCCAGCACTAGCGATGCGTGCGCAGGTGTAAATAAAAGCACCACAGACTTCTTAGACATGCTACGTAAAAAGCACTGAATCGCATTTTAAATATGTTAGTCTGTGGCACTGACAAAACCTCTAAACAGCCTATAGAAAAAATATAGTAAACACAAAATAGTGTGTAGACTGATCGTAGTGTTGTCGTATGTCAAATTGTAGTTTAGTTAGTATGGAATTAGAAAGTACTATTGGCATAGAGAAATATACATTAGTTCAGTGAGAATCCGCAATAATACTTTCCGTTTGGTTTCGGAAGGGACCACGGACAATTTAAGGTGGATAATCAAATTTTTCTTACGTTTTTTTTGTAATTTGCAGGTCAGTATCAGATTGTATCTTAATCAAATATGATTCGCGACTACAATATTATGTGTATTTACATAATTATAGTCATTAGAATAGAATCTTTCAGGTTAGATTTTTTCCTGAACTTTTCCATAAGAAAGATGATTCGAATGATTATCATTCTGTAAAGACGTACCTGTTATAGTCGCAAATCATATTTTGATCAAGACACAACCTGACACTGACCTGCAAAAAACCTAAGAAAATTTTAATTTCGTGAACTACCACTGCGCATTCACCTTAAATTGTCTGTGGTCCCTGCGCATTCACCTTAAGGTAAATAAATATTAGTTAATTTTGGGACCAAGGACAATACAGACTATTAAAAAAAAAAGTGAATTGATGAGATTAAAAAAGCGCGCATCTCCGACTAGTAATACATAGTTATCTGTGGAAATAAAGCACTTGTTGATTAAAGTAAAGAAAAAGCACGCGTTTTTAATACACTGCATTATGGACCTAAAAGCGGTTCAATAAGAGCCACTTTACGAGTAAGTGTGTTGAAAACGTATTTTTCGATAGCGTCTGTCAAATTAGTGACTCATGGTGCCGTTTTGTATGGCGACAGCTGAAAAACGTTAGTGACTATCGAATAGATTACGTTAGGTTTCTTAACTATCGAAATCTATAGTGTTCATGGTACGAATTTTAATTCTTTCTGTGACCGCTAGGAGCGCTGTACAATATTTCATACATATTATTTACGGAGACGCTAGCGAGTTTTGGCTGTGCAAACTCATGGTAGAGCTACTGATCCCCTGAACCCAACCTCCACCCTCCCTCACCTCGATCCCCTCCTGGATCGTCTTCTGTTTTAATCTTTGTCTTCTCCACATTATGTAAGTTTACTCTTTATGACAGGTAAGTACAGTCAAAAGAAATTAAAAGTTTCATGATTTATGAAATTAATTTTTTTTTTTATACGTCTCACGCGTGCTCGATGGGATTTGAGGCCACGGCAATACAAATGTTTTCTCCAAGTACTCTCTGGTGCTCCGAGCTGTGTGCGAACGTGCATGTGGGTAGCGATTTCGTGGTTTTCGATGGTGCTGAACCCGATGGTGAGGTCAGAATGAAAATCCAAGATGGCGGATGTGAAAAATGTTACAATTTTTCATGATGGATGTCAATTTCGTGGTTTTCGAGGGTGCTGAAATCGATGGTGAGGTAAAAATGAAAATCCAAGATGGCGGATGTGAAAAATGTTACAATCTTTCATGATGTTAAGAATAGTAACATTTAGAGTAGAATTTTGTTTATTGACAACACTGATGTCTATTTTAATATGTTCATGGCAACACTGTGGTCTTGCCTCCAAAATAATACAACTGTAACGACGTGTTCTGTGTGCTACTTTGCAATAAATATTAATAATTGTGAAAGTCAAGAAGGTTGTCAATTATAACAAGAATCCTCGAACTGGAAGCAGCCTCCACTACAAATAAACAAGGGGTAAAACCCAACATGGTCCTTCGACAGTGAAAAGTTCCAGCATCGGATAGCAGTTCACGCAAGTATTTTCGTGCAGTATCATCGTGACATCAGTCACGTAACATTTATACAGGACAATTCGTCCATTATAGCCTTGTTGAGTCCTCAAGAGTTGAGATACCTCAAGGTTATACCATCAAGACTCCATATTATCGTCATTCGAGATTGTCGCATTCGACTTCCGTTTCCGTCGTCCCTAGTTCGACAACTGCAGCAACATCGACAATCTAAGTGCGCCATCTCGTGGAAGACAAGCAAAATTCGGTGGTGCACTGTAGTTTCCCGTTATCGACAGCGAAGAAAACAGGAAATAGCTCCGTCTCTTTCACACTCAAGAGCTCCGGGAAAGATCCACGCGCTCCATCTTTATCGCTTGGGGTCTGTTTTATCGACGCATCGATCGATCGTCGCGAATCGTGTTGTTGGCAGCATTGGACTTGCGAAGAACTTCACTTCAATCCGATCCATAGAAAATCGAAGCGGAAGACATCTTGTATTAAGATTTACTGTGTAATTTACGTCGTACTTTGTCTTGGTACTTAGTTTAGTATAATCTCATTAATTACTTTAGAAATAAGTGCAAACGGTTTATTATTATACTATGGAAGATTTAAATACAATTGTAAGTGCCAGGGGCTACGTCAAGGGAACCATAACACGACTTGGAAATTTTATCAACAGTACGGTTTCACCAAAGGACGTTGTACGACCGACGCCGGCGTAACTTTATTAAAACACATTTTTAACGCGTGGGAAGAGGCCCAAGATGCCATAGGAATCTTTTGTGACCTCTCCAAAGCATTTGATTGCGTCGATCACCAAACCTTGCTTTTGAAACTTGAGCATTACGGACTTGGAAAACTTGCGCTCAGTTTAGTTAGTTCTTATTTAAATAATAGACAACAACAAGTTCAAATAAATGGTGTCAATTCACTTGGTTTAATAGTAAAAATTGGTGTGCCACAAGGCTCGATATTGGGTCCTTTCCTCTTTTTAGTGTATATTAATGATCTACTCCATTTATTAAAAAATCAACCACAAATGGTGTTATTTGCTGATGACACTTCCTTAATTTTTAAGGTAAATAGACGTGCTACAAATTTTGACGATGTAAATAACGCCCTACTGCAGGTCCAAAATTGGTTCACTGCTAATAATCTAGTATTAAATGGAAAAAAAACTAAGTGCATAAGATTTTCTTTACCAAATGTCAAGGGTAGTGATTGTGAGATAATATTGAATCAAGAGAAACTAGAATTCGTCGATGAAACTGTTTTCCTAGGGATCACGCTCGACTCAAGGCTACAATGGGGTCCTCATTTAAAATCTCTTGCAGGACGGCTAAGTTCAGCAGCTTATGCTGTCAGAAAAATCCGTCAATTTACTGATGTAGATACCGCGAGACTAGTCTATTTTAGTTACTTTCATAGTATCATGTCTTACGGTATTTTACTTTGGGGACGGGCTGCAGACAACGATTCTATTTTTATTCTGCAGAAAAGAGCCATCAGAGCCATATATAATCTCCGCAGGCGCGATTCTCTAAGGGAACTGTTTAAGGAAATTAACATCATGACGGTGCCTTGTCAATATATCTATGAAAACATCATGTATGTAAGGAAAAATTTACATCTTTTTAGTAAAAGAGGTGAAAGACATAATTATAGTACTAGAAATAGGGACCTATTAGTTCAACCAGGTTTCAGACTGGCTAAAGTAGATTCATCTTTTATGGGGTACTGTCTAAAATGTTATAATAAAATACCTCCCCACATTCTTCAACTGAATGAGACAAAATTTAAATCTTGTATAAAACGCACACTATGCAGTCAGGCATATTATAAGTTAGGGGATTACATCACTGACAAAAATGCCTGGCTCAATGCTAGTCCTGCTCCACAACTAATTGACTAACACTTGAAAATACTGTTGGAGCTGCTGAAGATTGTAAGACTATCCTTGCATTGTATAAACTCAATTTCCTTTGTATTGTATAATTGCATAGCACAGATGTGAGTTCTATGTAATCTATAGCTACCATTTACTGGGTAATAATATATCTTTCATTGACTTGAATATTCCCTGGCGGCTGATAGTGTGTCATGCTCACTCAAATGTCTCGCTGGCGGTGGCGTGTATGTTGGATCATTTAGCTCCCTTCAAAGTGGTTGAGCTGAATGGTGCTGATATATACGTCATGTTCGTGAACGGGCGCCGTCAGTTGGGACTGGTCATCACTTAGCCGCCTGGGCTTATTTTAATTGTTTTAATTTTGGATTGTTGTTTTGTTACTATTTGTTGTATTCTGGACGCTCTTAACGCGGACATCTTTTTATTTTTTTTTACATCGTTCTCACATTATATAATCATAAATTCAAAAGAAATGATGTAACAAATGTTTTTGTAAAATGTAATTTAAAAAGAGTGTCCATGGAGTTTCTTGCCCGTTCTTCTCCATAGGTACCTACGCTTTGGAATGGGCAACTAGCTTCATATTTTATGACTGACCGACTTCTTGACAATTCAAAAGTGCCTGTTAAAGGTTTAATTGAAATAAATGCTTTGAGTTTGAGTTTGAGTTTATAGAATCGAAAGATTTTCAAAACTCATCTCGTTCTGTTCATGTGGCTACAAAGGAGCGGCTAATCACTGCGTTTCAAGAATATGAAAAGTATAACATACAAATACTCGATAAAAAACCCGAGGACAGTGAAAATGTCGCAGTACAGGAAGACAAGTATATTGAGATTTTGGCACGCCTTAATGATGCGGTGCCATAGCGAGTTGCAAAAGTGAACAAAAGATGGAATCGGCCCCTCTGGCACACACTAAGCTTCCCAGTGTAGAAATCCCTACCTTTACAGGAAATTATTGTGAGTATATGCCGTTCATAAATGTGTTTAGGAAAATCATTCACAACAATCCAAAACTGGACAATGTACAACGGTTGTATTACCTGCGAACTTTTCTCAGACAGGAGCCTTTAGACTTAATAAAAAATTTACCCCTGTCTGCAGAAAGTTACCTGGAAGCTTTAGAAATATTAGCAGATAGGTATGCTTACAATACACTCATTAAAAATGATCATATCAATCGCATTATAGATTTACCTAACATTAAATCTTCTGCAGCTACCATTAGAGATTTTGTGTCTAAAATCAAGCAACACATCGCAGCATTAAAAAGTTTAGATAAAAATGTCAGCGGCTGGGATCCTATACTTTTGTGTATCCTTTATCGAAAAATAGACCCTTACACAGCAAAGGCATTCCAGATGGATCGAGACATGAAGAAGGAAACATCATTGACAGAATTCTTAGAGTTTTTACAAAGGAAAGCGTTGGCTATGGAAAGCGTGGATGGAAGTGGTCATCCCCTCAATGCTTCACCGAGCTACTCTTCAAAGTCAGCGGGCACAAAGTCTTCGGTGAATGTGTCAACAGCCTCAGCTTTTCATCCATGCCCAAAATGTGGGAACACCCAAATATTCCGAAATATTTTATTCCGAATTTCGATGTTCCGATTTTCAAAAGTCCGAATTTCATAATACCTAAGAATTATAATCTCTATTATTAAAAATCACGAAATTTATGTTTCCGAAAGTCATAAATGCGATTAGCTTGTTTTCCGATTTTCATATGTTCGAAGAATCAAATGCTCGATGGGTTCTCGGTCCGAAAAACGTCATTCCGATTTTCAATTTTCCGAATAACCTGTTGAAATTGGTACTCCCTTTCTTCTCCTAAAATTGTTTGTCCGAAAGTCATTATCCATAACACGTTTGCTATAAACTTCAGTAACGATAATGTTCAAAAATTCGAAATTTTGTTTTACATAATTATCTTTACTTCTAAACCTATTCTGTCATAATATCGAGTACTATAATAATTGAATCTCCTAATTTTGCATGAAATAAAGTCATATGTCCTAAGTATTGTATTATATAATGTGTATTATTCCGAATGTTCATTTATAATAAAATTGTTAGCTCTAAAACATTTGCTAAAAATTAGGTTTTAGTGACAGAAACGAATCGCTGTAAATCCGACTCCACGCAGTCTTGTCTGCCCTACCCCTAGAGTGTAATTTAAAATCGCGTAGGCGCGAAGGGGCCAGGCGGCCCGCGGGCTGAGGAGCAGGAGGCTGTGAGCGAGCCGCCGCGGCTGAGGTTGGCCGGCGAAGCCGGCCAGCAAGCCGAAGCCGTGGTGGTGAGCGAAAGCCGTCTGCGACGATTAGCACGCGTGGGGCCGCCGGAGAACCGCAGCGCCGGAGCCGTGACAGAAACCATGCCTGCTGCATGTTGCATGTTGCATGCTCGCTTGCATGCTGCGTGCTTGCTGCATGCTTGTTGCATGCTTGCTTGCATGCTGCATGCTGCGTGTTTGCTTCCATGCTGCATGCTTGCTGCATGCTGCGTGTTTGCTTTCATGCTGCATGCTTGCTGCATGCTTGCTTGCATGCTGCATGCTGCGTGTTTGCTTCCATGCTGCATGCTTGCTTGCATGCTGCATGCTGCGTGTTTGCTTCCATGCTGTATGCTTGCTGCATGCATGTTACTTTAAAACCTTTACACAGAAATAGGGGCCCTGCGAAGCGGGGCTCCGTCGATACTAGGATGCAAAATCGAGCGAATGACAATATAAATACCTTTACCGTGCATCGAAGTCTAGTAGTGTCGCAGTGAAGATCTATCGCGGTAACTTGCATGGAAGTGTAGTGGCGTCGCAGAGACGGGTCTTTCGCAGTTACGTGCATCGTAATATTGTAGCATCGTATTAGCATTTATCGATATTTTGTGCTTCGATATTCCGTATTCTACTCGTATATTTGTCTTGCTATTCAATTTTACAAGGCGTTTTTATTTCGGAATTATAATTAATTCGGAATTCTAATTAATCGGAATTCGTATTTTTGATGTTTCGAATTTTCATTAATTCGGACTTTTTGTTATTCGGTCTATTGGAACTCGATATTTTGAGAATAGTACTTATAAACGTTAGGAATAATGAAATTTCGGAATGATAAAAATAGGATGAATGATAAATCGGAGTTGTTATATTAGGAATTTTGAACCATTCGGAATTATGAAAATCGGTATTTTGGAATTCGTATTTGTGACTGTCGGGATAAAGTTTTTCGTATTTATGTAGTGTACCCCCAAAATGTAAGTCGTTTCATAAATTATTTAGTTGCCCACAATTTAAATTATTACCTGTAAAGAAAAGGATAGAGTTTGTAACACAAAGTAAATTATGCAAAATATATTTAAATCCACACCAAGGCAGGT
This sequence comes from Mesoligia furuncula, assembly GCA_916614155.1. Lineage (NCBI taxonomy): Eukaryota > Metazoa > Arthropoda > Insecta > Lepidoptera > Noctuidae > Mesoligia > Mesoligia furuncula. Next base: position 15,169,573 of record OU744791.1, on the reverse strand, counting down.
GTAGGTATTTTTTCAGGTGTAATATCTGCAAAAAGGCTCATAGTACCCTACTACATGAAGATGACACAACAAACAATGGCAAGGAGAATCCAGTGGTCCTCGTAGCAAAGAATATTAATAACCAAACTTTACTCCCTACAGCTAAAGTCAAATTGCTACGAAGTGATGGGACGGAGTTACATGTCAAAGCCCTTTTGGACACAGGCTCACAAATGTCATTTGTCACATCTCAGGTAGTACGGGAGTTAGGGCTCAAACCTAAAGAGAGCAACATAGACATAGTGGGGATTACAAATATCAACAATAAAATTAAATAAAGCATTCCCCTTAAGGTCCACTCTCTAATTTCAAATTTTAAGTTAACAATAAATTGCAGTGTGGTAGAACAAATAACTTGCAAACTACCACAACAAAAGACAAAACAATTTACTCTGCCTCCTGGAATAAAGTTGGCAGACAGTGACTACTATAATCCAAGCAATATAGATATGTTAATGGGATGTGATGTCTTCTTCCAGGTCCTGTTGCCGAGCCAACAGCTGCATAATGTGGATGGCTGTGACACCACCCCACCAGCACCGTGCATCATAAACACGCAGTTTGGCAGTGTACTTGGAGGTAGCATAAACCATCACTCTCCCTCACAACAGGTACCTCTTGTAGCTTCCTTATGTACAAGTTGTGACAACAGCATCAACAAAACAATTAAGCAATTTTGGCAGACAGAAGAGGTTCCTGAAATATTTAATGAACACTCTACAGAATCTGAACTATGTAAAGAAATTTTTTAAAAATTGTGCAATTTGATAGCAAGGGTTTTCAGGTAGACTTACCAGTTAAGGTTCCTCTAGAGCAAGTGAACGACCATCTGGGCGATTCATTCAATCTTGCTCTCAATAGATTTGTCAACTTGGAGAAAAAGCTACATAAAAATGAAAATTTATTTCAACAATATAAAAAATTTATCGATAAGATCATCGAACTAGGGCATGGCCATTATATTGACATAGGGCAATATGATTTTAAAAACGATCCTATTTACTATTTACCACATCATGCGGTCTTTAATGAGAAAAGTAAATCAACAAAATTAAGAGTAGTTATGATGGCTCCATGAAGACTAGTAAAAAGATAGCATTAAATGATATACTTTTAAATGGTCCTGTTGTCCAGAATGATTTATTTGACATTCTCTTATTATTTCGCTTAGGTGAACATGCGTTTAGCACAGATATAAAAAAAATGTTTAGATGTATCGCTTTAAACCCTTCACATGCCTCATTACAGAACATCCTGTGGAGGGAGAGTCCCAACGTTGAGATAAAATGTATCCAGCTAACTACAGTCACCTACGGGCTAAAAAGTTCCAGTTTTCTCGCCACGCGGTGTCTGGATGAACTTGCTTGCATGTACAAAACAGAGTTGCCTCTTGCTTCATACATCTTAAGAAACTGTACATTCGTTGATGATGTACTATATGCATGTCACGACTTGACTACAACCCTAGAAGCCAAAATTCAATTAATTGAAATTCTGAAAAGAGGTAGCTTTCAAACTCACAAGTGGGCATCTAATACACCTCAAATTCTGCATGATATCCCAGAAAATGAGCAACATTTTGATAATTAAGATTTTCAAAAGGAAAGTTTCAATTTGAAGACTTTAGGCATTGACTACAATGTCCAAAATGACTGTTTTACAGTAACCTGTCCAGAAAAATTTAATGACAGGCCAGTAACCAAACGACATTTATACTTAGTTACATTTCAAAATTCTATGATCCCCTAGGGTTTATAGCACCAATTATTGTGACTGTAAAAAGCTTCATCCAAACGCTGTGGGCTGCAAATGTGGGTTGGGATTCTCCCTTGATAGGTGATCTTAAAGAGCAATGGTTGTTATTTTCTAAAAGCTTAGAAAACATGAGTCCTATAACACTGCTTAGAAATATTCCTACCACGCATGCATTGGTGCAATTGATTGGGTTTGCTGATGCATCCAGCTCAACCGCTTATGGCTGCTGTATATATTTAAGGGTGGTGAATAAAGGTAAGGCAAGCTTTTACTTACTGTGTTCCAAGTCTCGAGTGAACCCGCTTAACAAGCCATTAACTGTGCCACGACTGGAGCTGAATGCCACACTACTGCTTGCAAAATTAACAGTGAAAGTTCACAAAGCTATAAGCTTAAAGCTAAATGTGGAAAACGTGTATTTATTCAAAGACTCGCAGATCGTCTTAGCATGAATTGGTACTCAGATAACTCAGCTAAATGCTTATGTGGCAAACAGAGTTCAGGTTGTGGCTAAGTTAACGGCCGGGTGGACTTGGTACTATGTGCGTGTGGTGTGAGGGCCACTTTGTTAAAACTCTTTGAAAATGTGCTTAGGATTTAGTGAACATTCCCAAAGAATTGTGAAAGTTGGTATGAGATTTTGTGAAAGTCTAATAACCGAGTTATAGACTGTAAAGTTGGGCCCTCAGTTCTCACATAGAGGATTGAGGGCCCACCTAAAACTGATAAACTATGGACACTACAGAAAAAGTCTTTATGCTAAAATCTAAGCTAATGCCAAACAAAATTTGTGAAAACAAGATATTATCGCAAAACACTGTCCTACTTTGTATATCTTCGTACAAAATGGGCCCTCAATTCTCATACACGTAAAAGTTTATTACGCAATTATAATGAAATCATTAACTTACAGCTACTGTTTGAAATCCTATATGCTACTAAATAAATTGTGAAAATTTATAAAAGCAAGAACAGGTCACCACTTTTTGTTGTTTGAAAGTTATCCCTCAGTCCTCCATTTCTTTTGTTTTCGATTTATTACGCTTATCGTAGGAAAGATAAGAGAAATACAAAATTGTCTCTTTTTGTGTCAAAATTGTGCAACAAATTCGATACCAGAAAGAAATTAAAAGACCCTTTATTATATAAGAAAATCAAGTTTTATTTTTATCATCTGAATTTGCAAATAGGGTGACCACAATTTCTTTTAGATTGCAGTAAACATTAGTTAATGTAGTGTATAAGTTTTAATAAACTTTCTTCAATTTTTCGCTTATTATCGTCATAGCATTATTTTGTACTCAAGTTTCATGATAAAAAAAAATACAAAAAAAAAAAACTGTTACCCAAATAATTTTTGCTTGAAATATCGTTCGTTCTGATGACAATAATCAAATAATTTATTTATTATTTTTATAAAAGCTTTTGCCCAGCCATGGGACAATGTAGGCTAAATATAATCCTAACTAATATTATAAATAAAACTAATAACTAGCTAATATTATATTAAAAATATTATAACATGTATTAATAATTATTGTTTACATATATGCACAATAGTTGTAATATTAAGTGTAGTTACTAAACAATAGTTTATGATAGTGCAGCGGAAGTTGTAGGTAATAAAGCATTAAGGCGAGTTTTATGAAACAGTTGTAGTGAAGAATAAAAATAATAATAATTTTTTAATACGCAAACACATCTTCGGTCAAGACACTCAATCATCTTCGGTCAAGATATCAAACATTCAAGATAAGTTTGTTTTGATACCTAGGTACTCATAATTTTATAAGTTCGTAATATTTTACTAAATAGTACTTAGATAGTCACTCTAAGGATTGTTTAGGTAATTCAATTTCACCTATTTATAAATTGTAAAATTTTAAAAATAAAATATAATTATTTAATACTCCAGAAAACATCTTTGTTATTGTGCAAGTACCTACCTAGGAATAAAAAAAACATCCAGGAACGCACTGCTTTATTAGGTACTAGCTTCTGCCCGCTACTTTGTCCGCGTGAAATTCGAAAGTCATATGGCTCCATCTATTATCATAATAACGTTATTATTGTTTTCCTCGGGAACAGCACTTTTTTCGGGATGAAAGGTACAGTGGTTTAGGCGTGAAAAGCTAACAAACAAACTTACTTTCGCATTTATAATATTAGTTAGGATTATATTTAGCCTACATTGTCCCATTGCTGGGCAAAAGCCTTTATAAAAATAATAAATAAATTATTTGATTATTGTCATTAGTTTTTTCGGAACAAACGATTTTTCAAGCAAAAATGATTTGGGGAACAATATTTTTCTGTGATCGTTCAATTTCCGAAATTATTTTTTTTATCACGAAATTGAGTACAAATGCTATGACGATAATAAGCGAAAGTTCATTAAAACCTATGACTCTACATTTACTAATCTTTACTGCAATCTAAAAGAAATTGTGGTCATCCTATTTCCTAAGACAGAGAATAAAAATAAAACTCGATTTACTTATACAATAAAGGGTCTTTTAATTTCTTTCTGGTATCGCATTTGTTGCACAATTTTTTTCACAAAAAGAGACAATTTTGTATTTGTCTTATCTTTCATACGATAAGCGTAATAAATCGAAAACAAAATAAAATGGAGGACTGAGGGCCCTGAATTTTATCAAGGTCATAACTTTTAAATAACAAAAGGTGGTGACCTGTTCTTGATTTCATAAATTTTCACAATTTATTTAGTAGCATATAGGATTTCAAACAGTAGCTGTAAGTTAATGATTTCATTATAATTGCGTGATAAACTTTTACGTGTATGAGAATTGAGGGCCCATTTTGTACGAAGATATACAAAGTAGGACAGTGTTTTGCGATAATATCTTGTTTTCACAAATTTTGTTTGGCATTAGCTTAGATTTTGGCATTAAAACTTTTTCGGTAGTGTCCATAGTTTATCAGTTTTAGGTGGGCCCTCAATCCTCTATGTGAGAACTGAGGGCCCAACTTCACAGTCTATAACTCGGTTATTAGACTTTCACAAAATCTGATACCAACTTTCACAATTCTTTGGGAATGTTCACTAAATCCTAAGCACGTTTTCAAAGAGTTTTAACAAAGTGGCCCTCACACCACACGCACATCTTGGTACTGTGTCCACAAACGCTAACCCTGCAGACCTCATTGCGCGGGGCGTGGCTCCACAGGCGCTGGCGGACAACACGTTGTGGTGGAGCGGCCCAACGTTCCTACATTTCATGAGTATAAGTTTCAAAATAAATTTGACCTACCTGACAGCATTCCTGAAATAAAAACGGATGTTGACACAGCATTCTCCGGTGCCATCGCTTATCCAGTTGCTCAAAATATTTTTGATCTGTTTGAGAGGTATTCAAGTATACACAAAATGACTAGGATACTAGCATACATCTGGCGTTTTTATAAAAACTGTAAAGCTAAGAATAAAACGGAAAGAATTCAAACAAATTTCTTAACAAATAAAGAAATACAAAGCTCTTTATTGTTTACTAGCTGTGCCCGCGACTTCGTCCGCGTGGAATAGTGACTTTTCGGGCAGCATATTTTGAATTACATATACCGTCTACAGACCGGGCATTTGCTGTCCGAACCCTCTGAGAACTCAGGCGAATTTCAGTGAAAGTCTCAGACTCTAGTGCTTGAGCTTCACGATCGGCAGTGAGACGTATTTCTCGTCCTTCCTGTGTTTCCTGAGACCGAACATTTGCTGTCCGAACCCTCTGAGAACTCAGACGAATTTCCCTATCAGTGAAAGTCTCAGACTCACGCGATAGTGTATGAGCTTCACGATCGGCAGTGAGACGTATTTCCCGTTCGTCCTGTGTCTCCTGGAATCGAGCATTTGTTGCCCGTACTCTCTGGGAGCTCAGGCGGGTTTCCCTGACAGCAAAAGTTCAGACTCACGCGATAGCGCGTGAGCTTCGCGATCGACAGATAAACGTGCCTTTCGTTGTTCCCCGTTTTCCCTATTTCGAGTTGTCATCATTCGAGAACGATTTGAACTCAGTCGAGATTCTCGCTGAGTCGAAGTTTCTGCAGCACGAAACCTAGCCTGGTGCAGAGAGCCTTTTGCCTCACGACCTTCCTCAGATTCCTGTGATCGAACTAATCTCATCCTTTTAGCATTTCTGCTACATTGGGAGAGGTTGGATCTTCTTCGAGGCATTCTTACAATAAAATAGTACTTACTACTTAACACACAGTTATTTAGTAAACACGTACTATCGTAAACAATTAAATTATAAATACTTACAGATTATTATACAGTCTAAAATTATCACAGTTTTAAGTAATAAGTGTTAAGACGTGTAAACCAAACGTCATTATCATCATCATTTCACCGATAGACGTCCACTGCTGGACATAGGCCTCCCGCAATTTTGGGGGGGTTTGCCATAATCGCCACGCTTAGCAGGCGGGTTGGCGATCGCAGTATGGTATGGTGGTGGAATGCATAGAAAACGCTGCTGCCCATTCTCCGGTGAGACCCTTAGTCGCCTTTTACGACACCCACGGGAAGTAAGGGGTGGTGCTATTCTTCTACACAGACAAACGTACTAACTTTATAAAACAAAAGAATTGCTAGAAAAAATAATTACTAACCTAAGCTAATGAACTTATACTTAATAAAGAAAATCAAGAAAAGAAATGCCTAATCTATACCAAATACTTATAATATTTATATACAAACCCTAAATACAAATTAAGATAAGTATGTATACCGAAAATCAGGGAAAGAAATGCCCAACCAATAATAAATGCTTACAATATTTATTTACAAAACCCTAAATAAAAATTAAGATAAGTAAATACCCAAAAATCAAGGAAAGAACCGCCTAACCTATACCAAATACTTACAAAATTTTAAAGAAAATTAAGAAAAAGAACCTAACCTACAAATCCTAAAATATAAATAAATGAAATATGCAAACAGTCAGTATTCAAGTGAATCGCAATAATCGAATCCAACTATTCGCCTATACTCTCCAGGATACGTGCGTTCGCTACGAATAACTGAATCCTTACGGCAGCGGCGCGTTTTCTTTTGAAATGGTCATCTCGCAGTTCAACCTGAGGGGTTGTCGACTGCTTAACCTGGCTTTCCTGTGGATGCCTCAATAAATTAAGGCCTCCAGCCAGGGCATAATACACAACTTGACTACACAATATAAACTTAAAAACTAAGCGACTACACGCTAAGGGCACCCCCTGTGGGGTACGGACCTCGGCTTAGGGCGTCGCTGGGAGAGGGCAGCAAGGGACAGGCTGGATCGGAATTATGGCAGCGGCGCGGCTCTCAGCGCGCTTTATAGAAGGTGTAACGGAATGGGGTTATCAACCCTGAAGGAGGTGAATGTGCTCATGAAACTGAACAAATTTCCCCAAAGAACATAGGTCGAAATATGAAAAAAATTTTGGACGTCCCATAGTAATAGTAAATCATTGATGTGCTATTACTATGGAAGGTCCAAATTTTTTTTTTGTAATAAGTGTTAAGACGTGTAAACCAAACGTCATTATCATCATCATTTCAGCCGATAGACGTCCACTGCTGGACATAGGCCTCCCCCAATTTTGGGGGGGTTTGCCATAATCGCCACGCTCGGCAGGCGGGTTGGCGATCGCAGTATGGTATGGTGGTGGAATGCATAGAAAACGCTGCTGCCCATTCTCCGGTGAGACCCTTAGTCGCCTTTTACGACACCCACGGGAAGTAAGGGGTGGTGCTATTCTTCTACACAGACAAACGTACTAACTTTATAAAACAAAAGAATTGCTAGACAAAATAATTACTAACCTAAGCTAATGAACTTATACTTAATAAAGAAAATCAAGAAAAGAAATGCCTAATCTATACCAAATACTTATAATATTTATATACAAACCCTAAATACAAATTAAGATAAGTATGTATACCGAAAATCAGGGGAAGAAATGCCCAACCAATAATAAATGCTTACAATATTTATTTACAAAACCCTTAATAAAAATTAAGATAAGTAAATACCCAAAAATCAAGGAAAGAACCGCCTAACCTATACCAAATACTTACAAAATTTTAAAGAAAATTAAGAAAAAGAACCTAACCTACAAATCCTAAAATATAAATAAATGAAATATGCAAACAGTCAGTATTCAAGTGAATCGCAATAATCGAATCCAACTATTCGCCTATACTCTCCAGGATATGTGCGTTCGCTACGAATAACTGAATCCTTACGGCAGCGGCGCGTTTTCTTTTGAAATGGTCATCTCGCAGTTCAACCTGAGGGGTTGTCGACTGCTTAACCTGGCTTTCCTGTGGATGCCTCAATAAATTAAGGCATCCAGCCAGGGCATAATACACAACTTGACTACACAATATAAACTTAAAAACTAAGCGACTACACGCTAAGGGCACCCCCTGTGGGGTACGGACCTCGGCTTAGGGCGTCGCTGGGAGAGGGCAGCAAGGGACAGGCTGGATCGGAATTATGGCAGCGGCGCGGCTCTCAGCGCGCTTTATACAAGGTGTAACGGAAAGGGGGTATCAACCCTGAAGGAGGTGAATGTGCTCATGAAACTGAACAAATTTCCCCAAAGAACATAGGTCGAAATATGAAAAAAATTTTGGACCTCCCATAGTAATAGTAAATCATTGATGTGCTATTACTATGGGAGGTCCAAATTTTTTTTTCATCTTCATTCACCTCCTTCAGGGTTGATACCCCCTTTCCGTTACACCTTGTATATATAGCCAAGGACGCGCAGGCGCGAGGCGTTTACGTACTCTGATAGAATACCTTAAAAAATGTTCGCCGTGATTCTTTAAATTGACATAACTTTTTTATTTATGAACCGATTGACATGAAATAAACACTAAATGTTAAGTGAAGCTTACTACAATATATTAGTGAAAACCGCATCTAAATCGAATAAGCCGTTTCTGATATTAGCGTGCACAAACACAGCAGACAAACAGACAAACTGACAAACAGACAAAAAAAATTTAATTACAATTTCGGGTTCGGCATCGATATAATAACAACCCCTGCTACTTTTTTTTAATATATTTCCATTGTACAGACACCACTTTTCTACAATTTTATTATATGTATAGATAATAAAATACGAACAAAATAAATATTTCAATAAAGAAATAAATTCTCTAAAAAACAATAGCAATATAAATAATTCATTAAAACCATTACATCAATTTCTTGATAAAGAGAACATAATTAGGGTTGGTGGGCGTCTCCACAACTCTTCAATTCCATACACTCAAAAACATCCAATTATTCTTCCCAAAGAATCACGTGTTACTGATATGATCATTCAAAGTGAGCACATTAGACTTATGCATGCTGGCCCTAAGCTATTACTATCGGTTTTAAATGAAAAGTATTGGTTGATAATAATTGGTCTTAGACATATTAAAAAAATTGTTCACAAATGTGTAACATGTTTCAAATTGAAGGCACAAGCCTCCAAACAGTTGATGGGTTCCTTGCCTGAGCAAAGAGTAAGTCAAGCGCGTCCATTTGAAAAAGTGGGTACCGTATTGATTATGCGGGGCCTTTGGACATAAAACAATCAAGGGTAAGACGGTCTCTAATTACAAAGGGTTACATATGCCTGTTTGTTTGTTTTACAACAAAAGCAGTTCATTTAGAACTGGCATCAGATATGACGACCGCAACATTTCTTGCCTGTTTCAAACGATTCGCATCGCGAAGGGGTTTCCCTCATGACGTATTTTGTGATAATGCAAGTAATTTCAAGGGTGCTGTAGTGTATGCGCAGGCATTGGCGTGGCAGTCGCTTACCGGCCGTGGGCGACGGCAGACGTTCTTTGGGTTTCGTATAGACTATGTCACCTCAGAGATCTGTCAAAGTGTGTTTTATTAACCCAGCGAACATTACAAGTGGCGACGAGGATAAAAGTAAGTGTTGAAAACATTTGCCAAAAAAAAAGGGGGAAGAATGCACGCTGAAAAATAATGCACGTTGAAAGTTGTTTACGATCAGTTAAGCGACTATATTTCGACAAGGATCGTTTATAGTTGGATACTAAAGTAAAAACAGAACGTAGTCACACTGTACCTACCTACCTACTCGTAAATAAATCGTTACCAAGGTAGATGGTTACAGCTAATGATTGCTTTATAAGTTACGAAAAATAAATTCTGCTTCGACTGATGTAAACAACTTATAAGCGTAGGTAAATGTTAAAAAGGCCATGCAGGGAATATTGTTCACAACAAAACAAAGGGCCATGCCTGAATAGTACGCAATTGTTTTAAATGTGCTGTAATGCAAACAGTAAATTATTGTTAATTATTATTATTGAGTAAGTGCTTTCATTTAAATAACAAGATAATTGAGTTATTTGCACGCTTCAAATTTTAAATAAAAATAATAACCGATTATTATCATAAATCTTGGACATACTTAACTTTTCTGTTGTAAATAATATAGTGGGTATGTATACCCACTTATTGTAAATATAAAACAAAATCAGTAGATACTATTTTAATCAGGTCACTGGTTTTGCCAGGATCAATTGTTTGCATTTCGACACAGAAATATCAAGGTCACGCAAATACTATTCGCAATACGACCATGCTTAACGGATAGATATCAGAAAAGACCGGGAAACGTTAGTGTAAGCATCAATAATGGCTTAATTACTAGCATATTTACTACCAACTAGTTAATAAACCTAATTTGTTAATAGATAAAGGTTATTATCAGTCAATTTCCCTAATAATAGTAAAGTATAACACTTAATATCGTGTCCTGCGTGTCCTGTCAGCTGCACGTTACAGGAACTGATGGACGCTGGTGAAGGCGCCAAACAAGTAGCCGAATTATGGGCCGAGTTCACTTAGATTGCTATCGACACACTAAAAAGAAGATTGTAAAGTAACGTTACTGAATAAAGTTATTCAGTATATTTACTTAGTCATACTTAAGATTACGTCAAAGGTCATGCTGAATCCGAAATGCTCTAATGAGCACGCATACGAGTCTTAAAATCCTGTTACAGGACGCCACAAAACATGACTCACGCAATAAGTACTTACATAACATACATGCATAATCAGCCTATAATGTTCCCACTGCTGGGACACAGGCCTCCTCTAGGTGGGAGGGCCGTAATCCACCACGCGGGCCCAGTGCGGGTTGGCAGATGTCACATGTCTTCTTGTCTTCAATAAGTACTTACAAAAATATAATAGGGCATGCAGTTGTGATACTGTTACTGATTTTCAGTAAAAGCCACGCAAAAATAAGAATCAATACAGAGTAATGTATTCATTGTATTACTTACGAAACATTACAAATAAAAAATAAAAAAACCGTCCCACAGAGGATAAATTTCCTGCATGCAGGAAGAACTACCTAATGAGTACTACTGATAATGCCATGTGTACCCGAGTTCTAGCGTGACATAATTTAGATTGCTACCTATCAACAGACTAAGGAAAAGACAAAAGCTATGTAATTGTTACTATAATTAAATACTAGTACCAACCAGTTAAAATAATAAGTATACATACTTTGAAATAAAATGTGGGCAAAGTGAAAATAAAAAGTCACAATAACAGCAAACTGCTGTTTGATGTTATTGCAATGTTAATTAATAATAATAACAGAAAGCTGCCATTTTAAACACCTGCAGAATAGTTAGGAAATTCATGCAGTTAGAGGAAGAAAACACACTCTAATACACACCACACGTTGCATTTACATGGTTTTGGCCCGTAAATGTAGCTAAAACCAGCCTAAGAGGTGAGAAAAAAAAGACACAAAAATAATGTTTATTTCCAGAAAAATGTTCACAAAGGTTACAAGTACAGTAATATGGTACAACATTTAGTACATTGAGTATTATCTCCTGGCACCCAAACTAGGTTTATAGCCTGTGACTTGGGGACAGATAGATGAACAAAATGTTTTAGTAAAACTGTTTTCACCAGTAACATGAATTAGAATGACATAATATTTTCTTATGATATGATGAATCGGTAAATCAATTTTGTAGAAGAGAAGTTCCATTCTTCTGTTGGAGTTTTGTGGTAGTACCTTCAAAGGTCACTAAGTTACAGGTGCCATGTAACATTATGTGAAACCAAAACAATAATGTACATAAAACAATAAAGATTGCTTACCTATTCAAACATAGGTGGGAGAACAGGCGTGATGTGGTTATGAGATTATAATTCTTATTTATCATAAAGTTGATAATACTGCCCTATGTGAGGTAATTAAAATGTATTTGTGATGTACCATTATTGATGTAGCACACAACTCAGTGGCAACACTGCTCGAGTCAGTCACGGCTTACCCCCGTGTCGACCCCTTATGTAAATAATATCGAGAAAATATTATTCGATCAAATAAAAAAATGTTCCAGCGAAAATATCGTTAATGTACCAGTTCTAACAGAAGTTCCACTTCGGTGAAATCGAAGTAAAGTAAGAAATTATTATCTTTCTGTTAAAACTAGTGTTAAAAAAAATAATGTATTAAGTAGCGAAAATATCGTAGCTTAACAAAAGTTCCACTTCGGTAAAATCGAAGTTAAGTAACAAATAAAATTATTATCTTACCTACTGTTAAAACTAACTAGTGTCATAAAATCTGTTATGGTTAATGATTGAACTAATCTTAGTCAAATCAAATGAATTTTGCACTGGCTATTGTAATTTGTAATCAACAAAAGAATTCATAGAATGCGGTGATTTAGTTTAAAATAAACTATAATTACAATTATTACAATTATAGGAAAAAAAAAACATTGTGCAACTGTACTGGGTATGGTACAACAAGACATATTTTGAAATACATTAAAATATGTGCGTGTGTGTGTGAAAGACACAAATGGAACAAGTTCCAACAAAACAACCTAATGGTTGCGAAAAACACAAATGGAACAAGTTCCAACAAAACAACCTAATGGTTGCGAAAAACACAAATGGAACAAGTTCCAACAAAACAACCTAATGGTTGCGAAAAACACAAATGGAACAAGTTCCAACAAAACAACCTAACGGTTGCGAAAAATACAAATGGAACAAGTTCCAACAAAACAACCTAATGGTTGCGATTAATACTGGCAAGTTAACAAATGAGGTTTATTTAGTTAATAAAATTGTTTCTCCAAATAGTTAGTGGCAAAATATAGCATTATTGATTGACTATTTGGGAAACACGGGACGTACTGGTGTTATTTTCGGGAACATGCGAGCGTAAAATCTAATAATTCTAAATTTGCTTATATCTCGAAAACGGTGCGTCCTATCGAAAAAGTAATGGAAAATTTGCCCCCCTTTTAGAAACCCCTTGTCGAAAAATTCGCGACATGAATAAAAAAAATATATATATATATATAAGACTATGTTATTTGTAACTACAGCGTTTTAAATTTCTTATGCTTAATATGTACAGTGAATTTACAGTTTTACTTTTATTTCGTATAACCTCATTTGTTGATAGGTGCCAACCCTACTGTTGGTTAACAGAATTGCCTAATATTAGGCAAATAAGATCGCGGAAGTCGCGATACTGATAGATTATGTGGTTAATCGGTATCAAAACATTACGAAGTAATTTGAAGAGGTAAACAATCAAATGAATAGTGGGTACCTAAAAGTTAACAATAACTTATACATTGGTATAACCAACCAGTGTATGCAATCAATGGGTGAAAACTCATCAAGTTCATACATTGGAACCGACTAGATTACGCAATTTACAAAATAAATCATGGTTAGACATTAAAAAGATTTTGATCTCTATTGCCAATCCTAGGTATGAGGGGCACGTGGCTAAATAATAACAGCCGCATAGGTCGATCGATCAGGTTAAGCTACGCTTGCCGCGGTTGGTCTATGGATGGGTGACCATCTTTACATACCGTGTCCCCTCCGTGCCTCGGAAAGCACGTTAAGCCGTTGGTCCCGGCTGTCATTCGTGAATCTTTGACAGTCGTTACGGGTAGTCAGAAGCCCGGAAAGTCTGACAACCAGTCTTATCAAGCGGTATCGTATTACCCAGTAACTGGGCTGTGGAGGTCAGATAGGCAGTCGCTCCATGTAAAATACTGGTATTCAGCTGCATCCGCTAAGACTGGAAGCCGACCCCAACATAGTTGGGAAAAAGGCTAGGCAGATGCCAATACCTAGGTATGGCAGTAGAAATCACAAAAGAGATAAAATTTCCTGACCTGTAAATAATGCAAATTGCATAAAAGGGTAAAAGTTTCCTGCCCTGTAATTAATGCAAATTGCATAAAAGGGTAAAAGTAAAAGATGTAACTTCAGTAAAAATCACAAATGAGATAATAATCCCTTGCCCTGTAATTAATCCAAATTGCAAAAAAGGGTAAACGAAAAACGGTAAACTTAGTAAAAATCGAAAAGTAATAGACTAAGTAAAAATCACAAAATAATAATAACAATAATAATAATCTTTATTTCAAAAAGCCAAGTACAATTTGTCCATCTCAATCAAGCATTAAAAAAAAAAACAAAACAAAACAATGAAGTACAACGCTATGCATTATTTGAGACAGAGTGAACGTCTGTGTCAGTGCTAGTATAAACTGTGTTACAGACACAGGCTGCAAAAGTGATAATAGTTCGTGCCCTAAAATAATGCTAATTGCAAAATTACCTTTAATCTCACTACATTTTGACAAGTTTTGACATTTGTTTGTCGCCGATATAAGACTGAGACTAGATTTTGAACGTTTTAAATTAGTAGAATTGGCCTTCTGGTGTCATACCGCACCGTGTCATACGTAGGCACATACACATAATAATAGCATTTAATTTCAGCACGACAGTGGTGGTGGTCTAGCCCGACTAAGTTCGTGGGTTCGAAACCAGGCAGGCATTTTGTGTATTTTCACTCATCACCACTGTTCATCAATGGTGAAGGAAAACACCGTGAGGAAACCGGCATGTCTGAGAACCAATACTTCGAAGACATGTGATTCATTAAATTGGACGCAATGGGCATCCATTAGATTGGACGCATTTGGACATCCATTAAATTGGACATTACAAAATGGTGAAGAAAAACATCCTGAGGACATCGGGAGGACATCATCGTGAGGACATCGTGAGGACATCATCGTGTGGATCGTGCCATATGTAACACTCCATTAAATTGGATTTATCAAAGCGAAAATTCTAGGAAAATCATCTACTTTTACAATATTTGTAAATAATTTGTAAATATGTGAGCACCTGTATCTATGACATAATTGATTTACCTGCCATTGCTTCATTTTAATTCTTTTTACCTTTTGTGGTAGACTAATTTTATTCTAAGTGCATTGTCTTCACATATAATTATATTATATAAGCAAGACATTGTAAAACATTTTAAAAGGGTAACGGTGGAGTTTCTTGCCCATTCTTCTCCATACGAAAACTACCTTTTGGAATGGGCGACTAGAATCAATTCAATATTTCAATAAACATGACAACAACAAACATATCAATTCAATAAAAATAAAGGAGGGATGTAGTGTATGCGCAGGCATTGGCGTGGCAGTCGCTTACCGGCCGTGGGCGACGGCAGACGTTCTTTGGGTTTCGTATAGACTATGTCACCTCAGAGATCTGTCAAAGTGTGTTTTATTAACCCAGCGAACATTACAGGTGCAAGATACCACTTGACTAATTTGTATAAGCTGATAAGCTCTCAAGACCATCAAGCACGGGTCAATGGTTATGGCTTGCAAAATAACATTAATTTTCACTTTATACCAAGCTATTCTCCTGTGTTTGGCGGACTTTGGGAAGCGGCTGTTAAAAGCACTAAGCATCACCTAAAGAGATCAATAGGAAATACTGTGCTTACTTATGAGGAGATGTGTACTGTTCTCACGCAAATAGAAGCGATTTTAAATTCTAGGCCCTTAGTACCTCAATCAACAAACTGTGTGATTTCACGTACCTCACCCCAGGTCATTTTTAGCGGGTAAGGCGCTAGTTTCATATCCTGAGGAGAATATCTCTGAGGTTCCAATCTCTAGGCTTAGACTGTGGAATGTTAGAAACAAAGTTGTACAATCCTTTTGGAAAACTTGGCATAAATACTATCTAAACAACTTGCAGTCCAGACCAAAGTGGAGAGATGAATGTTCTAATGTAAAAGTTGGTGATTTAGTATTGCTTCGTGATGACAATACACCACCCCTCACGTGGCCTATGGGTCGTATAACTCAAGTGTTCCCTGGAAATGATAATAAAATAAGAGCATTTGAGGTAATGATATCAAATAAACGAAAACACAATAGGAAATTATCAAGGTTTTTTTGTTTCCCTTTAATAATGATGATACCCCTGATGTCACAAGTTCGTAGGCCTTCATAGATGTGTAATATAGTTATTAGTTTTAATTGTGTGTATTAGTTAAAACGGTGTAATATCTTTAAGTTATAAGATGTAAGTTTTATAAAATTGTATACTTAAATATACTATTATAGTAAGTTTCTTTGCGTCCATGATTAGCAGTTTACTTACTACCATTTTTTTGTTTAAAATGTTTAAATACAACTTGCTATGTGAGTAAAATTTTCTAGAACTGAGGTTTGCATTTCGCGGCCCCCAATATGTTAAGAATAGTAACATTTAGAGTAGAATTTTGTTTATTGACAACACTGATGTCTATTTTAATATGTTCATGGCAACACTGTGGTCTTGCCTCCAAAATAATATGTACAACTGTAACGACGTGTTCTGTGTGCTACTTTGCAATAAATATTAATAATTTTATTGTGAAAGTCAAGAAGGTTTTCAATTATAACAAGAATCCTCGACCTGGAAGCAGCCTCCACTACAAATAAACAAGAGGTAAAACCACTGACCTCTATAATACAAGTACGCTGGACTAACGATACTCTACGAAATGACAGTTGTTTTTTGTGCCGATTCAAAGCGCCCCGCTCGTAGCCCTAAGGAACTAAAATTGACACGTTCTTTCAAATGGACGTTGAGTTGTTTACTTCGTGTTTGATGATTTAGGTCTAAATCGTGAAAAACTACCTCATTTGTGTATTTTGTGTTTACTACATGATATTTGGAACATTCTTATTATGAAAGCATGCGCATTTTGTAAAACTCGCTGTCAAAAAGGCAGCGGATTAACCTTTCACAAGTAAGTGAACTTCATGACTTTATATGTTTCGATTGCTTGTGTGAGCATTTTTATTACTATCTTATATTTAGAATAAATGTTTTCATTGATATCCCATGATATTTAATTGCAATTAGGGCTCAGTTTTCACATATATTGAATACAATAATTTGAATAGGGTTGTAAATGTTCCATGTCGATAATGTGTCGATAATTTTCTTCAGACAGTTAATAATTTTAAATTTACGTCTTTCAAATAGAAATTTACTGTCACCAGAAATTTCTGCAATTTGATTACCTACCTAAAACAAATTAGCAAATACTAGTTTCTTATTTCAACAGATAAATCCATACTAATATTATAGGTAAATTCGAAAGTAACTCTGTCTGTCTGTCTGTATGTTAACGGATTTCAATATTTGGCAGAGTACCTATATTTTTATCGACATATCTCGCGGGCGAAGCCGCGAGCGGAAGCTAGTATTATATTTAATGTGTACTTGTTTCCGAAGTAAAGACCTAACATCTAACCTAACCATCAGACCTAATATCTAAATAAAACTTGCCATCTACAATGTACTGTACCTATACTTTAGTCAGTTTTACTTTAATTAAATACTTGATTTCAGATTTCCCACCAACTCAACTAAGCAGGGCTGAAAAACATGAAAATGGAAAATTGGAGTCCTAAATCTAATTATCATCTTTGTAGCAAAAATTTCACTGCGGACTTTCGTTAAACACTACACATGCGCTCTTCTCCATACGAATACGACCTTTTGGAAGACTAGAATTAATTCTATTTTATTGTATTTTTGACGTTCAAAAGTGCCTATGTACCTATTTGAAATAAAATAATAACGTTCAAAAGTGCCTATGTGCCTATTTGAAATAAATTATTTGACTTAGACTTTGTTATTTTTTGTGTTTTTTTTCCATTAGTATGCACGCAATAATGAAAATGGAATCCCTCTCTTTTCCGCTAGTAATGACTACATGGTAAGGTAATGTTACAAGGTTCACTTTTGGCATTCAATTTGAGTTAATTTGATTGAATTTGTATGGACGCTGTTTGTTGCTTTTTTTTCCTACATGGTTCAATTCTTCCAAATTGAATACCAAAAGTGACTGTCACGAAGAATACAGCTACCATTTGATTTACTAGGTTAGAGCGAAATGGCAACACAATAGCTCAATAGTTTTTAGTTTACATTGCGAACTAACGTGACCCCAGCTCAGATTGTAAAACTAGTGTAGTTGAGCCAGGAGATATTAGCTGAACCATAGTAGTTTTAGGCTAAGTTCTAAGCCTATCCTCATATATAAAGCTCACTGATCTGACCGTCATGCGCTATACTTTACTAGGACACTATCCACTAGTTTATAGCGTGCGATCTGACCGCGCCCTAATGATTTTCAGATTGGGGGGCCGGCGAACTACGCATGCTAATGCGTACTTCATACAAACGTAATACCAAAATAATTTGTAATTCAAACACATTCTTAAGGTAGTGTGTATTTATTCCGATTAGATTACAGAATATCTAGGTTCCCAAATATATATTTTGAAAGGACTCTGATATAAAGACGAGATATGAGGAATTTCAAATTTCTATAGAAAACTTATTTTTCTCATAACTCGTCTTTAAATCAGTCTCCATTCAAAATATATTTGGGAACCTAGAAATTATGTAATCCAATCGGAATAAATACACACTACATTAAGAATATGTTTGATTTACAAATTAATTTGGTATTACGTTTGTATGAACTACGCATGCTCCGCCGGCCCCTTAACCTTTGCAGAGCAATTATTCTATTACTTAAAATGAAGCATAAAAATAACTGGGAGTGATCCGATATTTTTCTCTTAAGTAATAAATTACTCTCAGTGGTTATAACGATCGATAAAATTCATAAAAGTATTTTTTATCGTAAGATATATCCCATCTCTAATATTAGTTCCACGGTCCCTTCACATTGCTATCAGCGCCAAAATGGCGAAAATCAAATGGCTTCAATCTGTCATCCATAGTCTGCAGTCCAGCGTACTTGTATTATAGAGGTCAGTGGGTAAAACCCATCACATGATGGGTGTCAACTTCGTGATTTTCAAGGGTGCTGAAATCGATGGTGAGGTCAAATGAAAAGCCAAGATGGCGGATGTGTAAAGTTTCAAATTTTTCATGATGGGTGTCAATTTCGTGGTTTCCTAGGGTGCTGAAACCGATGGTGAGGTCAAAATGAAAATCCAAAATGGCGGATGTAAAAAATGTTACAATTTTTCATGATGGGGTGTCAATTTCGCGGTTTTCTAGGGTGCTAATTCCGATGGTGGAGTCAAAATGAAAATCCAAGATGGCGGATGTGAAAAATGTTACAATTTTTCATGATGGGTGTCAATTTCCTGGTTTTCTACGGTGCTGAAACCGACGATGGGGTCAAAATGAAAATCCAAGATGGCGGATGTGAAAAATGTTACAATTTTTCATGATGGGTGTCAATTTCATGGTTTTCTACGGTGCTGAAACCGACGGTGGGGTCAAAATGAAAATCCAAGATGGCGGATGTTAAAAATGTTACAATCTTTCATGTTGGGTGTCAATTTCGTGGTTTTCGAGGGTGCTGAAACCGATGGTGGAGTCAAAATGAAAATCCAAGATGGCGGATGTGAAAAATGTTACAACTTTTCATGATGGGTGTCAATTTCGAGGTTTTCGAGGGTGCTGAAACAGATGGTGAGGTCAAAATAAAAATCCAAGATGGCGGATGTGAAAAATGTTACAATTTTTCATGATGGGTGTCAATTTCGTGGTTTTCGAGGGTGCTGAAACAGATGGTGAGGTCAAAATAAAAATCCATGATGGCCGATGTGAAAAATGTTAAAATTTTTCATGATAGGTGTCAGTTTCGTGGTTTCCTAGGGTGCTGAAACCGATAGTGAGGTCAAAATGAAAATCCAAAATGGCGGATGTGAAAAATATTACAATTTTAATGTTACAAGTAGGCTATCTCCGGCCCAATCCGCGATATAATTGCCTATAAATTGGCAAGTTGTATTTTTTACTCGTATTGTCTGGGTATAGGGTTTGTGAGGTCGATTTTACCTAAACGATGATGAAACCTTGTAAGTAGGTACCGTAAAATCGGGGTACATTAGCCCTAGGGTGTAACTTAGCATTATGCTGAGCGATGGCCGTGTATTTTTACCGAGGGTCCGTATATAGGCGAGGAGTTAATAATACAAGCACTATATTCGGTTATATAGCGTATATTAAAATACTTTAACTTCGAGGCTCACACAAAAATAAAAAATCAATCCTGCCAAGGTAAATGCCGGTAACGAAACCATAGCGAGATCTAATTTGACGCCAACGCCATCTATCGAGCTTAGGGGTAAACTTCGAACATTTATCGAATGGTTATTAGATCTCGCCATGATTTCACTGTAACTCCGAACATACCGCCCACCAAGGACATATTGGCAAAATGTCCTTCTTTACCATCTAGATAAATATATAATTGGTATGTCTTTGGTGGGAAAAGAAAAGAACAATGAATAAAAATAAACAACTTAAGTTCTAGATCCTTATTTGCAACAAAATAACATTTTGTAACACTTGGCAAACTTACCCTAAAACATACTACCATGTTCAAATACAAAAAACTTAAAAATATTTTACACTAAATGGTTACAGGTAATACGCACAGTTTAGATGTTGGTCTCTTTAAAGTCGAAAATTGAGTGCGTAAAGTAACAACCCGAGTAATACCGTCAGGACCAGGATGTTTCTGTTCGATCCTACCCAACAACCACTTGCCAGGAGGCATATCATCCTCCTTTACTAAAACTACTTCACCAACTCTCAGGCTCTGGGCTTCTATGGTTCCATTTATGACGCTGCAAGAATTGGTGAAGGTAGTCGTGCGACCATCGACGCCAGAAATCTTGCGTCATCCTTTGATGAAGCTGCCATCGTTGGAGACTATTAACGTTAGCCTTTTCATAATTGTGATCAGGCGGTAGCACTAATGGTTCCCCCACCAAGAAATGACCTGACGTTAATATCACTAACTTGTCCTGATCTTCCACATAAGACAATGGCCTCGAATTGAGGCATGCCTCAATTTGAGCTAACACCGTTGTGATCTCTTCAAATGTCAGCGTGGAATTCCCAATCACCCGCTTTAGGTGATACTTGGTAGACTTTATACCTGCCTCCCAAAGACCCCCAAAGTTTGGTGAGTGAGGAGGTATAAAGTGCCACTGCGTGCCATTGTTTGCGAGCTCCTCTGCCAATTCTGAATTACAATCTGACTTTTCCTCATTAAATAAGTAAAGCAGTTCCCGCGCAGCACCCACAAAGTTACTCCCATTATCGCTGTAAATATCCGCACATCGACCACGCCTAGCCACAAACCGTTTGAAAGCAGCGAGAAATCCCTTAGTGCTTAAATCACTCACTGCTTCCAAATGCACTGCCCTTGTGGCCATGCATATAAACAGAGCGATGTAGCCCTTGTAAGACCTGTTACCGCGCCCTTTCGATACTCGTATGTTTATAGGTCCTGCGTAATCCACTCCACTACTAAAAAAGGGTTTGTTCGGCGTTACCCGAGAAAATGGTAACTGCCCCATAAGTTGATTACGTGTTTTGGCGTTATATCGTATACATCTTACGCAGCCCCTTACATACTTTTTTGCCAGCAACTTAATGCCCATGATCCAATACTTTGACCTTAAATATGTAACTATCAGTTGCGGGCCCCCATGCATGGTTTTATCATGGGCGTCTGCTATCAAAAGATTGGTTAAAAAAGAGTTATTTGGTATCAGTATAGGATGTACTCTTTCATAACTTAGCTGCGACATCTCAAGCCGTCCTCCAACTCTGATTATTCCCTTAGAATCCAGAAAAATGTTTAATGATTTTAACTTTCCATTATTAATTTCTACGTTTTTGTTTTTCAGTTCTTCTAACTCATTAGTGAATCCTTCTTCTTGACATTTCCTTACGCATATCTCTGTTGAGTCTTGTAGCTCTTGTTTAGATAGATGTCGTGACCCTGTACCAACCCGGTTTTTTTTCAAATTCAAGAATCTACGGCAATATGCTATAACTCTAATCAATTTCGACAACGATGAAAATTGATTCCAAAAGGTAACGTCAAAGGTAACCGTATGTACCTTCACTTCTTCTAAATGTGTTACCAGATGTTTCGGCCTTTTGTACTCTACCACCTGCTGTCTTAAATAATCCGGACCCTTCCACCATATAGCAGTGGATTCAAGTTCAGCAGGGGGCACTCCGCGCGACGCACAATCTGCGGGATTCTGTTTTGACGACACGTGAGACCAGTAATGTGTGTCTAATAGGTTCAAAATATCTGAAACACGATTAGCCACAAAAGTTTTCCAGCGGCTCGGATGACTGTTGAGCCAAGCTAGCACCACTTCACTATCCGTCCACGCATGCCAATCGGTCTTTGGTATGTTCAGTGCTTCGCCAACTTCCACCATCAATTTGGCAAGGAGAACTGCACCGCAAAGTTCTAAACGCGGAATAGAAACTTGTCTAATGGGTGCCACTTTCGTTTTCGAAGTAATCAAATAAATATAAATATTTCCTTTGTGATCGACAATCCTAATGTAAATGACTGCTGAATACGCCATTTTAGAGGCATCAGAGAACCCGTGTAATTCAGTTTTCACGTTGTTTGATTCTTGGTGCAACCATCGTGGGATTTTAATATTAACCAGAAAAACTAAGTTACGGTGGTAAGTAACCCATTCTTGTTTTAAATTGTTTGGAATTTCTTGATCCCATTCTAACCCTGCTAGCCACAATTTCTGAATAAATATTTTAGCTAAGATAATACTAGGTGCTAACCATCCCAACGGATCAAATAATCTTGAAATCTCGGAAATAATTTTTCTTTTTGTTACAGGTGTGGTCAGCGGTTGGAGATCAACTGAATACTGGAAGAAATCTTCGTTCGAGTTCCAGGTAAGTCCCAGAATCTTCGTAACACTATCCATTTTTATCTTTAACTCTTCATCCGTAGTTTCTTTCTCATCCCTTATTTTATTTAGTAATTTTTGACTATTGCTCCTCCATTTTTGTAATGGAAATCCTCCTCTGGATAACACTTTAGTTAACTCCGTGTATATCTTAAAACAGATTTCTTCATTTTCAGCTCCTGTCATTACATCGTCCATATAAAAATCATTTAAGATTATCCTCGCTATTTCCGGTTGATCTGAGCACTCATCGTATGCTAACTGCTGTAGCGACCGTACAGCGAGATATGGTGCCGACGCCGTGCCGAAGGTAACTGTATCCAATTCATATTCTTCTATTTTCTTTTCAGGACTGTCTCTCCAGAGAATACGTTGTAATATTACATCCTTCCTATTGACTAAGACTTGCCGGTACATCTTGATTATGTCCGCAACGAGACATATCCGATGTGTTCTCCATCACATAATAGTGTGCCGGAGTTCCGACTGCAAGGTAGGACCAACTAACAAATTTTCATTAAGTGACATCCCATTCGTTCCCTTGCAGGAAGCATCAAAGACGACTCGGATCTTCGACGTTTCCTTATCCTCCCGGATAACGGCATGGTGAGGTAAGTAGATCGCTTTTTTATTATTCTTTTCATCTTCTGCCACTTTTCTCATGTGTTTCAGGTCTAAATATTCTTCAAGAACTCTCGAATAATCTTCTTTGAATTTGCTGTTTTTGCTAAACTTGCTTTCTAACGATCTTAATCTTTTTTCAGCGATGCCCTTCGATTCACCAACCTTGCTCACCGGGTCTACATCACGCAATGGCAGCCTTACTATATATCGACCACTCTTGTCACGTTCCGTAGTAGCTGTATATATTTTTTCGCATGTATTCTCTTCCTCCGTTAGCATTTTTTTTCCAGATGGTTCCGCTTCCATTTCCCAAAATCTTTTAAGCAAATCATCCGTTTCAAGGCTTGAATGCATAACGGTGATAAGTGAAGGATTATTAGAATGATCCACTTCAATAGTTCCTGACAATATCCACCCTAACGTGGTGTCTTGCGCTACAAGAGTTCCACCTACATTCCTCTTAATACGTTCCTGGATGACTTGGCTGTAAACCTCAGCACCTAATAAAACATCAATTTTATTAGGCCTGTAGTATTCGGGATCAGCCAAATCCTCATCGGTCAAGTCTACCCATTCTACCCTAGTTACTTTCGTAGCTGGGAGAAGGGCAGTGACTGACTTCAGGACAAACGCGTTTACATTAATTTGGACAGAGGGATCTATTCTAGACCTCACTTTAAGTACAACGGTTGACTTAGCCGTCGCACTTTTGTCCCCACCTACGCCTATCACAGTTTGCCTGGATGGCGTTTTGTTTAATCCCAAAAATTGGACCGTGGATTCCGTAACGAAAGAACCTTGCGATCCTTGGTCAAGCAAAGCCCTAACCACTCGATATGTCCCATCTTTCGACTCCGCCTTAATTAACGCAGTAGTTAATAAAACGGTTTTCCGACGACTTCCAGTCGAGAAACATGAAATTAGCGGCTTGCTAGACCCCTCCGCTTGTGCGGCTACTCCAGCGTTACTATTTTTATTATCCTCCTTCATCACCTTTACAACGGCTGATGAGGTTTCCTCGTGAGCCCCACTACTATCTTCACCAATAACAGACCCAGAAGCACCTGTTGGGTGCAACAATGAATGGTGGCGGCGTTTACAAACCTGGCACTTGAGAGTGTTTTTGCAATTTTTGGCAGAGTGGTTATTGTATAGACAAACAAAACATAAATTATGTTCCTGTGCGAAATTACGCCTAGTTTCATTTGACTCTTTACCAAACTTCGGACAAGATGTAATTTTATGATCGGCTGAGCAAAATGCACATGATGCTGACTTTTTATCTTTTATTACATGAAACGATTGAGTTCCTTTTGGGTGTGGATGTCTTTCCTTGTTATCTGTTTTGCCTAAATTTTCCAAACCTCTATAGCGACTATTTAAAAAATCCGAAAACTGTATAAATGACGGTAAATCATCACTAGAATCCGAAGCCACTTTGAGTTCCCAAACTTTCCTGGTCTCTTTGTCTAATTTTCCACTAATTATATGTATAACAATAAGATCCCAGGAAGAGACATCTACCCCTAAATTACCAATTGACTCCAAACATTCTGAAGTAGTAGTTATAAGCTTTTTTATTTCGCTAGCCGATTCACAAGACAAAGTCTTTTGACTGAGTAATCTTTTTATTATACCATTTGCTAGAAACTTTTTATTATTGTACATTTTATCTAATTTAGACCACGCAATCTTATAGTTGTCAGATGTAACCTTAATGTTTCTTAATAATTGCTCAGCCTCCCCACTTAAATGACCCTTTAAATAGAAAAATCTCTGTGCATCGTCGAGTGATGAGTTCTCGTGCACCAATCCCACAAATAAGTCTCTAAATGTTTGCCACTCTGAATATTTTCCCGAAAATGAGGGAATTTTTATTTCTGGCAACTTAACTCTGCTGACACTCTTTTCATTCTGACAAATAGACTTAGAATCCACACATAAAGCAGTTGAATTTCCTAAAGATAATAATTCCTTTAATTCGCTTTTAAAGTCTATGTAAAATTCCTCAACTTCATCATAAAGACCATTTTTAATATAACTAGAGTTAGACAATTCAACCTTTTTTATCGTAATTAATATTTCTTTATGCGTGGCTGTGAATGTATTCCATAATTGTTCCAAATTTTCGAGACGGGTCTCTGCATATGCATAGGTTAATCGCTCTTTGGGAGCTTTCTTAAAATTGGTTTTTGCCTTAACCATTTTGGTACTAATATCCTCCTGTATAGCAAGGAAGGACTCCATTTTGCAACAACTATGTTATACCAATTTAAACAAAACAAATTAAAATTTAACAAACACTGTAAGTTGTAAACACTTATTATGTTTTTAAAGTAAACTAAATGATGTAAAGTTCAAGTCCAATTCTTCAAGTCAACGTTTAAAATTTCACAAGTCTTTTACACTAATGTCTTTTGGGTCTAAAATCGGGCATGGATTCCCCGTCAGAACCACTTTTCACATAAAATTTTACAAGTCCTAATTTTATACGAAGCAAAATGTTAATTTTCTGTTAATGTTCAACTTCAAAATACTGCACTTTATGAGATTTTTAAATTTATATTTTTTATTCTTCTTGATTAAAATGAAAAATGTACTCACGGTTTTTTCACCAATTATTTCACTCACTGACACACTGATGATGTCGCGCTGTACTGCACCACAAAAAGCGGCGCGCTTTACTGCAGCGCACAAGTGGCGCCCTCTGCTTGTCCACGATCTGCCGTAGTACACCTCCCTACGTCGTCGCTCCTCCGGCTGTTGCTACCAGCTATGGCTGCTCCACGTGGCTGCTCCACACGGCTGCTCCAACCGGTTCCACCTTCAGCTCTTGAGCACCTCACCTGGTGCCCACTAAAGGGGCTGCTCTGGACAGCGATCCACTGCCCAGTAACGACGCGAAGGGTGGTAATTCACTACCACCACAGGAACTACCACAAACACTCCCGACCAATCCGACGCGAAGGACCATGTATTTTTACCGAGGGTCCGTATATAGGCGAGGAGTTAATAATACAAGCACTATATTCGGTTATATAGCGTATATTAAAATACTTTAACTTCGAGGCTCACACAAAAATAAAAAATCAATCCTGCCAAGGTAAATGCCGGTAACGAAACCATAGCGAGATCTAATTCGACGCCAACGCCATCTATCGAGCTTAGGGGTAAACTTCGAACATTTATCGAATGGTTATTAGATCTCGCCATGATTTCACTGTAACTCCGAACAGGCCGTTTTGCGTAGATGTGACGCATACTTTCTCCCAAATTGTTATTTTGTTTTATTTTTTGTTTGTGTCTTTATTTTTATGCGTCATGTTTGCCGCAAATAAACGTATTTTCTTTCTTTCTTTCTAACTTTGGCCCAAAACGACAAAAAGTTGAACTTCCCGCCACGCCGCACTTTAGAAGCTATTGAAGTAGTTCGCGCTATATATCGATAGATGGCGGTATGGGGCTGTCGGTATAACAGTTTCACGTTCACAAAGCGGATTGGTCAATTTGTAATTAGAGTCACAGGTTACTACATGTAAAGCACGTGAAGTTATTATGTGCAAACTTTGTCACAAAACAATACTATCAGGTAAGTGTAAGTATTTTTTAATAGTCAATCGTAACAGATAAAATGATAGGAAGGATAATAATGATTAGGATTATAATGTGATATAAATCAAAGAGTTAAATACATTTTTGTGAGAAGTATCTGATAATTAAAATTACAGTTTACTTTGGCCATCGTTTTCGGGTATCTTTGACCCAAGGGCCAAAGTAAACTCACGATGTTTTTTCTGCTTCTAATTTCGTTTAACCAGCTAAATACCTACATATTTTTTTATTTTCAGATACGTAAAGATGCCTACAATTTATAAAAGGACACCAGGAAGTCGTCGTTACATTGATTATACAAAAGAACAGTTGCAGCAATGTCTAAACGATGTGAGATCTAAGATTTTGACTCAGCGGGAAGCTGCACTAAAATACAAAATTCCTCGCAGCAAAATAAAGAATAAACTAAAAAATAAACACTGCAGCAAACCTGGCCATCCGACAATATTTACAACAGAAGAAGAAGAGGCATTTGTCGCCCATATTACAGCACTTTCCGAATATGGGTTTCCGATAGCGGATATCGACCTCAAAATTATTATAAAAAATTACTTATCCTCACGTGTTAGACAAGTTAAGCAGTTTAAACATAATGTACCTGGAATTGAATGGGTTAGAGGATTTCTTAATAGAAATAAGACACTATCTAGACGATTAGCAAACAATATAAAGAAAGTCCGAGCTGCAATTTCAGAACAAATTATCAAAGACTTCAATGAAAAATTTGACAAAAGAATTGGAAGGTATTCCACCAGAGCATATCTACAACTATGACGAAAGCAATCTTACAGATGACCCCGGGAAAAAGCGAGTTATTTGTAGACGTGGTACAAAGTATCCGGAAACTATAGTGAATGCCACAAAAGTAAGTTTTTCAGTCATGTTCTGTGGAAATGCCGCAGGAGAAACAATTCCGCCATATATAATTTTTAAAGCAGTACATTTGTGGTCCACTTGGACCGAAAATGTACCAACGGGAGCTGGTTATAACAGATCAAAAAGCGTCTGGATTGATAGGATCAGATCTTTGACCTTTGAAGACTGGTTTATGTCTCATTTACTGCCAATTTTAAAGAAAAAACAAGGACGCAAAGTGATTATTGGTGACAACGTGTCCTCTCACATCAACAAAAATGTGTTAGATGCATGCCACACTAATAACATCAGCTTTATCTGCTTGCCTGCAAATGCTACTCATATTCTCCAGCCTTTAGACGTGGCGTACTTCAGGCCATTAAAGATAAGATGGCGACAAGTCTTGCTAGACTGGAAAAACTCCCGAGAGGGAAGAAGGCTTCCAACTCTGCCAAAAGATCAGTTTCCTACAGTACTAAAAGCGGCGTTGGAAAATATGGAGGACACCCAAATCAACCTTTCTAACGGGTTTAGGAAAACGGGTATATATCCTCAAAACGTAGTAGAACCTTTGAGTAGACCGGCTGTCATTCGTGGATCTTTGACTGTGGAATTTTGGGAATTTTGTTTTTTTTTCGTGGGATTTTGTAAATAACCGTATATACTTTGTGGCCGTCTAGTAAAAAGTGTTCTACTGTCTTCAGCGATTACAAAACCTCTTCACTACCTTAGACAACTGACAGTTGTCAGTATGATTTTGACATTTGGGATAGAAAGCTTTCTTCTGAAATAGTCTACATAAAAAAGGACCTAGACAAATATTGTTGGAACGAAACACAAAATGACAGATTGCAGAAATATTTCTAGGCGGTATGTCAAAAATGAAGAAAAGAAATGTCACTTTGTATAGAAAGCAATGTGTCTACTATTCGTAGAGATATAAGTGTTCATGCTACGCGTGCTGCAATGCAAGCAAGGCGGAAAGTAGCTTATTGTCGAAATGTGTATGTCAATATTATTTTATGAACCACAAAACAGGGGATCGTATTGACAAATAAAAAAAAAACCTATTTTTAATAAATCGTTTTTATGGATTTTTAGAACACATAGGGTTGGTTGTGTTTTGGAAAATTGTTTACAAAATATTTATTAGAAATACTCAAAAATACTCTCACAAAATACGTCGCAGAAATGTCATGTCAAAGAATAACAAATAAATATTTTCATTTTAGGAAGTATGTTTATAAAATAAATAAGAATTCCTTAGATGTATTATACAAATATTTTAGTAGGTACCTAATCTGTAAAATATCAGATGCTTAACACGAAGGAATTCGGATTTTTCGAGTTTCGATTTTTTGTTGTTAGGGTTTTCACAAAGCAAAAACATTTTATTTTTTTAATTCTTAAAATGAAGTAAGTATTACTTATTAAGTATAAACAGTAGTTACAGAGGTATCCATAGGAAATCTGGTAAAGGGTGCTCAACCTGCCCTGACTGCGGTCTGTTGCTCTTTGCCAAGAGCCAGCCAAGTTGATGAGGAGGATTTCACGAAAGTAGAAAGGAAGAAGAAGAAGCCCTGTTCACGTCCTGTGTGGCACCGCACTAGACATGAGCGAAATAGCTTACTGAAAAGATAAAGAGCAGGGTCGTTTCACTCAGTACATTTTAGCTCCAGTACAAAATCGTGAACATGGAATAGTCCGAACATTCGATATCAGACGGCACCACCTGTATTTTGAACAAAATGATAAATAATTAGAACAGTTAGAAAATTATTTTTAATAATGAACTCAAATAATGTAAATAATATTTTGGAAGCCAACTGTTGCTTTTAAAGGCTGAAAATATATAATTAGTATTTAAACAAAAATTGCAATTTGTAACGCTTTATTCTAAGTAGTGTTAAGAGGTTACTTAATAATTTGTAGGAATTTGTCTCCTGTATGATCTTTACATAATGTATAACATTACTAATGTAAATATATCACTTAATTGAAATTAATTTTAGTCTTCAAAGTATTAGGGATGTAGATATAATATTAAATAAATTTTACGCGTGCTAGTTGGAATGGAACGTCAAGATCTCTGACAAGAATTAATTAAACATGTCAATGTCATTAAAAAATTCAGTTTTTTTTTTTGAGATTTGGAAGTGCTCATGGTGGTTTTCGCGATATTTTGTGGTTTCTCACGATGATTTGGCTTTGTTTTATGAACTTCGGTGGCTCTGTTACATTTCTTTGACCTGTGCTTTGTTTTGGACTCCGACAACTCTGTTTTATATCTGAACTCGGCTAAGTTTCATGGACTCCGATTTGCTGCAATGGCAGCAGAAAAAAAGTGTTGTGTGCCCGATTGTGGTGAGTGAATAATAACTAATAGAGTAAGAAAGGAAGGGGAGGAAGGGCGAGCGAGGTTGGCAAAAGCTATTTAAATCTCTTCTTTCTCTTTCTCTTTTTTAAAAAACGTTGCCCCACACTAGGAATTTCTCCTGTATTGTGGGTGCGTTTACAAACATTTAATTAAACTCACAAACACAAACAGACAGACCCGGAACAACTACTTGTAGGTCATACAAATATTTGTTCCGTGCAGGAATCGAACCCGCAACAGTTAAATAGTAAAATTTTAACTTAATTTTTGATCTGAATCCCTTGTCATGAAATGATGTGAAAGATCTTATATTGTATTGTAGTGTCACAATTATATTTTGTTTTCAGGTTTGGCTAATGAAATTCTTCACAAATTTCCTAACCCCAATAAAGACATTGATCGCTTTAGAACTTGGACATATAATGTTGGAGGCGACATTTTGGGAAAGGATAATGAATACATCTATAAGTACCGAAGAGTATGCCACTTACATTTTGAGAGCAAATATCTCACCAGGAGCAAAACACTTTCAATTGATGCTGTCCCCACACTTAATTTATCAAGTAAGAAATTTATATTATTTTGGGTTCTGTTTAAAAATGGTAAAAAGTAACCCTAATGGTGCGACTTCATCTAAAACAGAGAAACATATCTACTAGACAAAGGCAAAATAATCTTATTAGATTATTTCCATGTCTGTCGGTATGTTAAATGAATAAAATTGAAATCTGTAACACATTGCTTACATGGGGAGTGTTGTAAATATAATAATTATAATTACATCTTTGACAGATCTTTTTGTTAAAAAACGCTGCCTCAGGAATACTACTCAACAAACTTTAGATGTTTCTCCTGCTGCTCCTTTAACATCAGGTAAATTTTAATTTTTGTTTATGTAATTCAAGTGTTCTAGGCATCTCAAAAAATATGAATTCATGAAGTGTCAATCACAGCATGATCACAGCATGCTGTGATTGACACCTCATTGGTTGAGGTTTATTAAATGAGAGGTGTTTTAAAATGTAATAAATCTTGTTTGCAGGGCTTTCTTCTGTTGGAAAACGGTGCCCGACTGATATTACAAACCAATTTCTTAATATGCCTCCTGCTACACCATCAACATCAGGTAATGTTTGATTTTCATAGTTTACGAATAAAGATGCTCTTATATTGTGTGTTTTTACTTATAAAAACATCTGTAATCAAAATATTATACATTACTAGAGGTCACCCCATGCAATTGGTTTTCAAAACCTTTCTTAGTGCTCACCAACTTAATACAAAGCACTCTTGAGTACGGTTTTATGCTTCTAGATCAGTGAATCTAGAAGCATAAAACCGTACTACAACACACAGACTAAACCAGTGGGTTTAGGCTGTGTGTTGTCTGTCAATCAGTCAGTGTCATGAATTTTATTAAGTAGACTGACCTACCCTTTTTTATTTAACAGGTGAACAATTCCAAAGACAAGATGTACCTATGGATGTTGATAATGATGATTTACAGAAGAAAACTGTCCTTTCTGTGAAATCACGTAAGTTGGAAAATTATCTAGGGCTCTGTAGTATATTTTAAAATGATATAACATATTAACTCACTCACTTTATTTAAAAAAAAATGGATGTGTACAGAGAGTGCCTAGAAATTATTTGCTGCTAATTACTTTTTTTATAATTTAAATCTGTTTTAGGGATCATCAAAAAATCTCCAGGGGCCAGTGAGCAACAACTACATAGAGAAATAAAGAAATTGCAAAAAGATAAAGACTCTTTTCAACAACGTTTTAAAAAAGCCAGAAAGCTCAGTACAAATTCTGCATTTCAAAATGCTTTAAAGAAATTTAAAACATTAGCTGTTATTTTCACAGAAGTGCAGTTTAGATAGATTAATAAACCTAAAATGGGAAGGAGATTTACTAAAGAAGAAAAGATAATGGCAATGTCTATGTACAAGCGAAGACCTGGAGCTTATAGATGGCTCAGCAAAATATTCATCTTACCATCTTCAGTAACTTTGAGTAGGCTTCTTTCAAAAACTGGTTTATAGCCAGGGTTTAATGAAAACATTTTTAACCAGTTGCATGAAAAAGTAAAAGGAATGAAAGAACATGAAAAATTATGTACCTAAATTAATATTTGATGAGATGGCTATCACTCCGCACTTTGACTACAACAGAAGGAAAGACCGAATTACGGGATTTGTAAATTATGAAGGAGAATCAATAAGAAAAATAGCTGCTCATGTGTTGGTGTTTATGATCAGAGGCATTGTTAAAAACTACATACAGCCGATTTACTACTCATTTTCTGCTGGGAGTACACCAAAAGAAGTTTTGGTAAGACTGATTAAAAAAATTATCCAAGAATTGAACAAAAAAGGATTTACTGTTATGGCTACTGTTTGTGACCAGGGAACATCAAATGTAAGCGCAATCAATTATTTGATTGAAGACACTGGACAAAACTGCTTGAGAAACAATGAAATTTTAAAACACTCAATATTTGAGGTTGAAGGGAAGTGCGTGATTCCATTATATGACCTCCCACATTTATTAAAAGGGTTACGAAATAATCTTATTACAAAAACTTTGAAATACTCCATGGATGGCCACGAAAAAGTTGCGAAGTGGGAGCACATACAATTATTATATAGAAACAACCCAACATACAAAAGACTGAAACTTATAAAAAAATTGTCTGAGAATCACTGCAATAAAGATAAGATACCAAAAATGAAAGTAAAATTTGCATCCCAATTATTTAGCCAAACAGTTGGCAAAACCATGGGTTATTTAGCTGGTAAGCTATGTTTGCTTATTGAATATTTAGTATGATTCCTTATATATTTATATATACACGCGTAATTTTAGGTCGTTCTGGAACCGAAAGCCATAAACTTGATCATCGAACTCGGAATGATTGGGAGAGTTAAAAAAATAAAATTTATAATAAATTTACATTTTTCGTGATTTTTTTTTCAAAACATAACAATTTAAAAAATATTTGTTAATACCATTGCGATTTTTGCTAATATTATAAATGTGAAAGTAACCTGTCTGTTACGCTTTTACGGGAAAACGGCTGATCTGATTGAGATAAAATTGTGTGTAGAGATAGATTGAAAACTGGGGGACATAGGACAGTTTTCATTCATCCGTTTGCATGAAGTAGTTGGATGCGATTGAAACCACGGCAGCCGTGTAATTTCTTAATTTTGTTTTTTTTTTCTTCAATATACTAGATACACTTTACTGCAGTTAATAAATTAGTCAGTCTACTTACGCTAATAAACTTTGTTTGACACATCTTGGGTAACTAAATATATTTTGTAAGAGGGTTTGTGTGTGGAGATGAGACCAAACTCACAATAGGCAAATAAACAAAGACTTTTATTTGTTTCTGAAGGAAAGTTACATAAAACACTAAGACTAAATTAACAAAATAACAAGAAGTGAATAATAATTTATAATTGAACTATATCGGCTAGCTACGTAATCCCTACGGGCGTCGTATATCGTAAGAAAGTTGCGCAGACCGCTAGCGATACTGACACAACAGACATACAATATACGACTGGAGTCCCAGATGCGGCAAGAGGCGGAGTAGGCGTGACCGACCTAAGTCGATGCGGAGCGTACAACCGGAGCGTGCCGACCTGAGACTGGCGTTCCTAGCCTCTGCAGGGCCTTTTATAGGCGCTCGCGGCCACGGCGGGGACGCGGTGGTGGGGCCGCGCTCGATGACTCGGCCGACGCATGAGTAGTGCTGTCGCGTTGTTTTGGTTGGCGCGTTACAGACTCCCCCTCTGGTCCCGAAGACGTCCCGGCGAGGAGACCAGTTGCTGTTCTGATGTCTGCCTGCTTCTTTGGTCAGCCTTGTTCAATGAACAGCTGGCATATTCCACGGGATGCTCGGCTGGGCCCTCCCCCTGCACCAAGGCAGCACCGATGGCGTGATAATGTCCTCCTAATTGTGACCCCGATCATAGCAATATCAACATTTGGGCCAAACAATTGTTTGCTGTGTGGCGAGAGGGCTACTTCAGCGTTATTCACAGCTGATTGCGCATCACGGAACAGGGATCCTACAAACCTCGGAGAGTAGCCTGTGAACACGGGTTCTACTCGTGAAGGCGAGGCTGGTGGCGTCTGGAACTCAATCAATGGAGGTGGTCCGTACGAAACAGCCGTGTCATTTTCATTGATCATTTGTGAACGTGGCGACGGAGTCATGAGCATCGGGCTGATCATTGTCTCCAGAGAAGTGATTCTGGCTAACTTAGAAAACACTGACTCGGTCTCTTCAGGTCCCGTTTGCACCGTGGACACGGATGCATCACATTCCTCCTCGTTATAGAGCTCATATTTCTTGCCGGGTTCATCCAAAAAGTGGAACAACAACTGCGGTAGGTTAAGCACTATACCCGCGTCCTGGATGAAGTCTACTCCTAGGAGCGTTCGGTTATCGTGGGATTCCGGCAACACGATAAAACTTGTGGGGATGGTCCGACCACACAGTGTGACTGGTATTACAGCCGCCTTAACTGGTTGTCTACGACGTAAGCCATCTGCAAGGGTAACCGTTGCATTTTCAACTTTGAATTCAACTCCTTTGCGCTTTAAAACTTCATACAGTGAAGTTGATGCCACACTCAACTTTGCTCCGGAGTCAACATGAGCTTGACCATCGACACCAGCGATGCAAATCTTAACGGTTGGCCTAAGTCGTGCTGTAGATGCTAGGGCGGGGTTGAAGGAATAAAACCCGACGTCCACTGCGCCAACTTTGGTTTTGCTGCACTTTGGACATTTGCTCCTGACTACGCCGGGCTCACCGCAACCGTAACAGGTGATTTTGTGACTAGGCGTTGGTCTGGAGGTGGCTGGAACCGCTGCGACATCTTCCGTTGGAGTCTTGCCTTTGGTATTTTTCTTGCGACACTCCTGTTCGCTGTGTCCATAAGCACGGCAAAAGGTACACCTGGGTCGTTTCCCTGATGGAGTGGCAAAGGTATTGCTTGAGTTGGGTCCTGATCGTGCAGCGACTGACTCTTCAATTTGACGTACCTTTGTCAAGAACTCATCAAAGGTTGCGACAGAATCTCTCGGTATTCTATCTCTTATACTTATATGTAGCGAAGTATACAAGAGGTCCAGGCCTTGTGATGGAGTAAGAGAAGGCTTGGGCAACTCCGCCATAAGAGCTCGCTTCTTAGCAACAAATAATTCTGTGCCCGAAGGACTCTGCTGCTTATCGCAAACAATTTCGTCATACACCAGATAAGCTGGTCTCTTCGGCGCAAACGTCGTCCTTATCAGGGACACAGCTTCCTGCCAGTTCGTGATTGTCTCTTTCACTCCTAGCCACCAGATGGATGCCTCGTCAGTCAGTAGCAATGTGAGCCCCTCAATGGCGTTGTCATTACTAATTGCCTCTATTTTCTTATACGTGCTAATGGTTGATAGGAATGCCTCAACCACTGTCGTATTTCGAGATCCGTCGAAGCGAGCAGTGCATGACGCAAAGCTACCAGACTTTTGTGGGACCTGATCTTTCCGGCCGGCCAAGACCCCTAATAGATCGCGGAACTGGTCGTCAGAGAAGCTAACGTTTGCCATATTTGTTATATTCCTACGACTACGCCTAGGTAAAATATTATAAAACTCAATTTTTAAAAATTAATGAAGCTATCAAAGTAAAATCTGCCTATCCCGAAGGTAACTTTACAATGGAAAGGTAATAAACAAAAGGCTAAAGCTATAAAGGTACGCAAACGAAATAACAAAGGGTAAAATAAAAACTAAGTTAAAAAAATTATAATAGCAAAAGTGGGTAGAAGGGAAAAAAATCTAAATAATATTAAACTAACATAGAAAGCCTCTAAGTTGGGCCGCCAATTGTAAGAGGGTTTGTGTGTGGAGATGAGACCAAACTCACAATAGGCAAATAAACAAAGACTTTTATTTGAATAAAACACTAAGACTAAATTAACAAAATAACAAGAAGTGAATAATAATTTATAATTGAACTATATCGGCTAGCTACGTAATCCCTACGGGCGCCGTATATCGTGAGGAAGTTGCGCAGACCGCTAGCGATACTGACACAACAACCATACGATATACGACTGGAGTCCAAGATGCGGCAAGAGGCGGAGTAGGCGTGACCGACCTAAGTCGATGCGGAGCGTACAACCGGAGCGTGCCGACCTGAGACTGGCGTTCCGTCGGAGAAATCGCGACGACCCCGTAAGGGGGCGTGGCGGGCGGTACCGGGGCTATGCCCCCCGGCCGCGGAGGCAACACGTTGGCCTGTTAAAACAGGCCCCTCATTGGGGTGGCGACACGGCCAGCAGATTGTTGGGCGCGCGTGAGTAACGCGCGCCCATGTGTGTGGTTGCATATTGTGTCTCTGTAGGCGCGCCGCGACGCTGTTATGCAGCGCCGCTTTCTTCACGACACCTTGGCGGTCAGTCCCCGCCAGGTGAGACCCCCCAGTTACCTGGGGGAGGCCCGGCGGAGGACGACCAGCGACAAAGGTGCCGACTCGACGCTCCTACAGAGTATAGGTGAGTTGCTCCCGCCCGCCCCGCTCCCAGAGCTAGCCGGTCACGGTCCGGGCTAAGGAGCAGTCGTGTGTGTGTGGGCGGTATTGTACTGTGTAACACCGCCCAGTGTCTACGCGTATCGCGTTCCGCGTTCGCGTACGCGTGTGAGTCTAGGCGTCTGTTGAGTGGCGGATGTCTGAGTTCGCCGCGCGACGCGCCTATATTAACTTAGCACGCGCCGCGCGACGAGCGTATGTAGTTGGTAGAGTCTCTATTGATTCGAGTGAGCCGCGTGTAACCTGGGTGCGGCTCACTCGAGGCGTCAGTCCGGTGCGATGGGGTCGTCGTCCGCTACCAGGTCGCGGGGCAAGGGTCTCGCGTCAGGGGGGCGCGCGTGCCAGGGCGCGATGTCCTGGACATGGGGCCAGGCCGATGCGTCGGCACGCGCGAACATTCCCGACGCGAGGCGCCGCACAAACTCATCCAGGCTCTCAATCCCGAGATCCCTCCGGATGACATCGTTCCTCACGAAACGAGGCGCGCCTACTATGGTCCGCAGCGCAAGACTTTCCTGCGCGCGGAGTAGCTTTCGGCTCGGCTCGCTCGTGAGGGCGAACCATGCCGGAGCGGCGTACGTCATGATTGGGCGTACGTACAGCTTGTACACACCCAATTTGACGCGCGCCGGGATGCGGGACGAGAGCACTGGTTTGAGCAGGGTGCGGGCGACCCTACCCCGTGCGGCGACCGAGCGGACGTGTGGCCCCATCGTGAGCCGACGATCGATGGTGACCCCTAGGTACTAGACCCGGGGCGACCACGCGATGTCGGCTCCTTGTAGCTTCAAGGGTGGTGGGAGGGGCGCGGACCCGGTGATCAGCGCCTGCGTCTTACCCACGTTCACCGACAGCCGCCATTTCGACAGCCACTCGGGAAGCAAGACGAGCGCGCGCTGCATCTCGACCGCCGCGTACTTCGCATTAAGCGATGAAGTAATGTACGCGGCGTCGTCTGCGTACAGCGCGAGCATTGCGTCCGGAGTGGTGGGGATGTCGTCGGTGTAACGCGAGTAACACGCCGGCGAGACACAGCTGCCCTGCGGTAC
The DNA here is from genome assembly GCA_916614155.1 of Mesoligia furuncula. NCBI lineage: Eukaryota > Metazoa > Arthropoda > Insecta > Lepidoptera > Noctuidae > Mesoligia > Mesoligia furuncula. Next base: position 15,131,478 of record OU744791.1, on the reverse strand, counting down.
ACCCGCGAGCACCGGGCGGGCGCTAGACAGCGCCCCATCGACCACCACCCTGAAAGTCCTGTGGGAGAGAAAAGTAGAGACCACCTTTACAACGCGACGCGGCGCGCCGGATGTGGCCATCTTGTAAATGAGGCCTTCATGCCACACACGGTCGAAGGCCTTCTCCATGTCAAGGAGTACTGCCACCGAGTATTCCTTCTTGTTTAGCGCGGCTGCGAGGTGGTGCAGTACCCTCGACAGCTGGAGCGTCGTGCTATGCTCCGCCCGAAACCCAAACTGCTCCGGGCGCGGCGTGATGTGGGGCTGGAGATGTCGCAGCAGGAGTGCCTCGAACACCTTGGAGACTGTCGGCAGCAGAGTGATCGGCCGATAGCTCTCCGGCTTCAATATGTTTTTCCCCGCCTTGGGCAGCATAATGACGCGCCCCTCCTTCCACGAAGCGGGGAAAGCCCCCGTGCGCAGTATCGCCGTGAACAGGCGCGCCAATGCCGCTACCATACGGTACGGCAGGTGGCGCAGCACTGTGTTGGTGATACCGTCAGCACCGGGGGCCTTCCTAGGCTTCGTCTTAAGGATGGCGCGTCTGACTGCGCCCGGCGAGAAAAATATTGGGCTTTCCTCGGGAGCTATCGGCGTGGCGAAGTAGTCTCCAAGGTGTTGCTCGACCGCTGCGACATGTTCGGTGTCACTGGTCGGGTTTGGGCGGAACTGACGCTCCAGGTGCTCGGCGAAGACCTCCGCCCGGTCCTCCGCTGCGTACTTAAGCGCCCCGTCGCTATTGAGCAGAGGGCGCACCGGGGCTGGGGTACTCGTGAGTTGGCCGCAAAGTCTGTGTAGTGACGGCCAACTATCCGCCGCAGAGTCGATCCTGTCCTCCCAGCCCTCGGCGGTCTGCGCCTGGAGCTCGGCCTTGATCTTCTCCGCGAGACGGTTCAGCTGTGTCTTCAGCGTTGGGCATCTCAGCTGTTGCCACTGTTTGCGAAGGCGCCTCTTCTCGGCGATCATCGCATTGATGCGAGCCGGCAGGGGCGGCAATTGCCCTCTCCCCTGCGGCTGCATGCTCGTCGCCGCTTGCAAGGCGCTCTGGATGCAAACAGTGACGTCACACGCTATCTCGTCCACGTCCGCGGAGGTGACGATAGGCCGAGTCGGCGTGGTGGTCTCTACTTTCTCTGCGAACTGAGTCCAGTCCGTGCGTCGACGTGGCGCTATGGGCTTCAGTCGGGTCGGCATCCCCGATAAGACGACGAGTACGGGTTGGTGGTCCGATTGTAGCTCGTCGTCTATCACTTGCTGCGTGATCTGGCGGTGTAGCCCTCGGTGGACTACGATGTCCAGCACGTCCGGCATGTACTGCCTAGCGTCCGGGTAGTGAGTGGGCGTCTCCGGGCCGGACACCGTATAGCCGAAGGCTTCCGCGTCCGCGAAGAGTCGTCTCCCCTCGGTGTTCGTGTGGCACGAGTTCCACGCCGGGTGCTTGCAATTGAAGTCGCCGGCGAGGATGGTGGCGCGTGGGGTGCTATCAAGCAGGGCCCGCAGCTCGGAATGGTCCAAGCGGGCCGCGGGCGGCTTGTAGCACGCGTAGATGTTGATATCCTCGCCGGCTACGTGTAGCTGTACACCCAGCGCGTAAAACGTGCTGAGCGACGGCAAGGGGAGTTCTTGATGGACGACCCTTCGCCTCACAAGTACCGCCAGACCACGGTACGTTGATTGAGCCGACCGTTCGTCCTTCCTGTAAGCGAGGTAACCCGGGAACCTGATCTTGTCCTCAGGTCCCAGGAGCGTCTCGCTTATGAGCGCCACGTCGACGTTTTGTTCCCGAAGGAGGTGGCGGAGGGGGGCGACCTTATCCCGTAGGCCGCGGGCGTTCCAGTGGATCACCCTCAACGATCTATCCATGATAAAGGGTAAGTAGCATGGCTAGACCGTCCAGGATGACCGTCTCCACATCTTGACCCTGCCTAATCGCTTTTATTAAGTCCATCAACAATTGGATGGCGCAGGCTGTAAATTCCTTTTTGGTCGTTTTTGCCGCTGCGCTGGTGGCGCCAGCGCCGGCACTCGCAGCTTTCGTAATTTGTCGAGATTCCCTTTTTTCCCGCTGCGTAGTGCCGGCGCTAGCGGTGGGTGTCTCGATGTTGGTTTTTGTTTTGTTTTCTACAGCCTGCGCCCCGCTTTCGGCAGGGATGGCCGTAGGGATAACTTCCTGGGTCGCAGAGGGGGGGGGTTTGGGTTTCTTCCCCTTCCTCTTCCCCCCGCGCCTCTTCTTCCTCCGCCCGGAGGAGGTGGCCTGGGTTCTTTCTGAGGGCCCGTTGGCCGCCGCCATCAGCGTCGTGCCTTGGGCCTCTTCAAGCGGCCTTTCTTGTGGCCTCTCTGTAGCCGCTTGTGGCTGGCGCACAGTGGCCGTGATGGCGGCGGTCCCCGCTCGCTTATTTCGGATTTCACTCTGAAATACGGGGCACTTTATGTTGCACGCGGGGTGCGGACCACCACAGTTTGCACAGGTGGCCGGCTCTTCCCGCGGGCGCTGGCAGTCGCGCGCCGCGTGCTCGCCCCCGCATCTCACGCAAGCGAGCGGACGATGACACAGGTGCGAGCTGTGCCTGAAACGCTGGCACCTGTGGCATTGTGCGGGCCCGCGTTTTCCTCGCCAGGCCTCAATTTTGACACCACGCATATACATGAATATGGTGGTGTCGTATATGGCCCGGACGTCTGGCGTCTTCTTGAGGATCGCGTGAAACACGCAGCCGGGTCTTCCTGCCGCCCCGTTTATGTGGCGGACGTACTCCGGCTGGTATCCCAGCGTCCGGAGCTCCTCCTCAATCTCCTTCGGGTCGGTATCTGCAGGCAGCCCTCTGATGGCCACCTTTAAATTCTTCTCCGCTGGCAGCGAGTACGCGAACCAGGAGACGCCGCTGTCCTTCTCCAGGCCCGTCAAGTACCTCTGGACCAGCCGGTACTCCTCCTCGCTGTCTGGGGTGAAGCGAACTCCACCCCCGTATGGACGAGCGTTAGGGGGCCGGCCCAGTTTGGCGCTGATGGCCCGGAAATGCGTCGCCCAGTTTGGCAGCTTCTCGACTACCAGCGGTGGGTAGCGCAGCTTCTTCTTCTTCCCCGGTTGCTGCTGCGAGGCAGCGCCGGGGGCGGCGGCAGAGGGGGGTGGCGCATCGGTGGATGCAGCAGGGGCAGGGGGGGGTAAAGTTGTACTCACCCCTGAGGTTGTTGGAGTTGGTGGCGGTGACGGTGATGGCGAGCGCGGCGGCGTGCGGCGCGCCACTGCGGCGAAGGTGGGCGACGGAGGGGCGCCCCGACCCCGCGGCGCGCTTTCGCGCTGTGGCCGCGGCGGGTCTAGGCAATATCTCTTCGCCACTTCCTCCGCCGCAGTCTCGCCGGAGCTCCTCCTACGTCGCTGGGGTCTGGGCTCGTGACCGAACCCCCCCCGCGACGATGTTGGTGACGCAACAGGCGACGTCGCTGCGGCGTACGCGTCTCCCACGGTGGACCGCATACCGGATCGCGGAGTCGTGTCTCGCGACACGTCTGAGCGACCGGACGCGGCCGAGCCCACCGATGCGAGCGACATACTCGACCCTGGCGTTCCGACTCGGAGATATCGCGACGCCCCCGTCAGGGGGCGTGGCGAGCGGTTCCGGGGCTTCGCCCCCCGGCCGCGGAGGCCATGCGGTGGCCTGCAAAAACAGGCCCCTCACTATGTTGGCGTCAATGGCCTTAGCAGTTTTTGAACGCGCGTTTTTAAAAACGCGCGTTCATGTGAATGGTTGCATGTGAATTTTCTGTAGGCGCGCCACGACGCTGTCTCTCAGCGCCGCTTTCTTCACGACACCTCGGCGGTCTGTCCCCGCCAGGTGAGACCCCCAGTTACCTGGGGGAGGCCCGGCGGAGGACGACCAGCGACGGAGGTGCCGACTCGACGCTCCTACAGAATTAGGTGTATTGCTCCCGCCCGTCCCGCTTCCAGAGCTAGCCGGGCCCGGTCCGGGCTAAGGAGCAGTCGTGTGTGTGTGGGCGGTATTGTTTTGTGTAACACCGCCCAGTGTCTGCGCGTACCGCGGCCCGCGCTGCGCATACGCGCGTGAGTTTAGGCGTCTGATGAGTAGTGGGTGTCTGCGTTCGCCGCGTGACGTGCCTATATTAACCTAGCACACGCCACGCGACGAGTGTATGTAGTGTGTGTGGAGTACTATTGAGTCGAGTGAGCCGCGTGTAACCTGGGTGCGGCTCACTCGAGGCGTCAATCCGGTGCGATGGGGTCGTCGTCCGCTACCAGGTCGCGGGGCAGGGGTCTCGCGTCGGGGGGGCGCGCGTGCCAGGGCGCAATGTCCTGGACATGCGGCCAGGCGGATGCGTCGGCACGCGCGAACATTCCCGTCGCGAGGCGCCGCACAAACTCATCCAGGCTCTCAATCCCGAGGTCCCGTTCGAGGACATCGTTCCTCACGTAGCGAGGAGCGTCAACAATAGTCCGCAGCGCCAGACTCTGCTGCGCGCGGAGCAGCTTTCGGCTCGACTCGCACGTGAGGGCGAACCATGCCGGGGCGGCGTACGTCAGTATTGGGCGCACGTACAGCTTGTACACGCCCAATTTGACGCGCGCCGGTATTCGGGACGAGAGCACCGGTTTAAGGAGGTTGCGGGCGACCCTACCTTTTGCGGCGACCGAGCGGACGTGTGGCCCCATCGTGAGCCGACGATCAATGGTTACCCCCAGGTACTTGACCCGGGGCGACCACGTGATGTCGGCTCCCTGCAGCTTCAAGGGTGGTGGGAGGGGCGCAAAGCCGGTGACCATCGCCTGCGTCTTACCCACGTTAACCGACAGCCGCCACCTGGACAGCCATTCAGGCAGCAGATCGAGCGCGCGCTGCATCTTGACGGCCGCGTACTTCGCATTGAGCGATGTAGTAATGTACTCGGCGTCGTCGGCGTACAGCGCGAGCATAGCGTCCGAGGTGGTGGGGATGTCGTCGGTGTAACGTGAGTAACACGCCGGCGACACGCAGCTGCCCTGCGGCACACCCGCGAGCACCGGGCGGGCGCTAGAGAGCGCCCCGTCGACCACCACCCTAAATGTCCTGTTGGAGAGAAAAGTAGAGACCACCATAACGACGCGACGGGGCGCGCCTGAAGTGGCCAGCTTGTATATCAGGCCGTCGTGCCACACGCGGTCGAAGGCCTTCTCCATGTCAAGGAATACTGCCACCGAGTACTCCTTCTTGTTGAGCGCAGCTGTGAGGTGGTGCAGTACCCTTGACAGCTGGAGCGTCGTGCTGTGCTCCGCCCGAAACCCAAACTGCTCCGAGCGTGGCGCGATGTGGGGCTGGAGATGTCGCAGCAGGAGTGCTTCGAACACCTTGGAGACTGTCGGCAACAGGGTGATCGGCCGATAGCTCTCCGGCTTCAGGATGTCTTTTCCCGCCTTGGGCAGCATGATGACGCGCCCCTCCTTCCACGAGGCGGGAAAGGCCCCCGTGCGCAGTATCCCCGTGAACAGGCGCGCCAGCGCCGCTACCATACGGTACGGCAGGTGGCGCAGCACTGCGTTGGTGATACCGTCAGCACCGGGGGCCTTCCTAGGCTTCGTCCTTAGGATGGCGCGTCGGACCGCGCCCGGCGAGAAAAAGACTGGGTCTTCATCGGGAGCTATCGGCGTTGCGAAGTAGTCTCCCAGGTGTTGCTCGACTGCTGCGACATGGTCGGTGTCGCTAGTCGGGTTTGGGCGGAATTGACGCTCCAGGTGGTCGGCGAAGACCTCCGCCCGGTCCTCTGCTACATACCTTAGCGCCCCGTCGCTGTTGAGCAGGGGCCGCACCGGAGCTGGGGTACTTGTTAGCTGGCCGCAGAGCTTGTGGAGTGACGGCCAGCTGTCCGTCGTGGCGTCGATCCTGTCCTCCCAGCCCGCGGTGGTAAGCGCCTGCAACTCGGCCTTAACCTTCTCCGCGAGACGGTTGAGCTCTCTCTTTAGAGTCGGGCATCTTGTTTGCTGCCACTGCTTGCGAGTACGCCTCTTGACGGCGATCATCGCGCTAATGTGCGCCGGCAGGGGCGGCAGTAGCCCTCTCCCCTGCGGCTGCGTGCTTGTCGCCGCTTCTAAGGCGCCCTGTATGCAAGCAGTGACGTCATCCGCGGTCTTGTCAACGTCCGCGGAGGTAGCGATAGGCCGAGTCGGCGTGGTGGCCTCTACTTTTTCCTCGAACTTTGTCCAGTCCGTGACTCGACGTGGCGCTATGGGCTTCAGTCGGGTCGGCGTTCCCGATAAGACGACGAGTACAGGTTGGTGGTCCGACTGTAACTCGTCGTCTATCACTTGTTGCGTGATCTGGCTGCTTAGCCCCCGGTGGACTACGATGTCCAGCACGTCCGGCATGTACCGCGCAGTGTCCGGGTAGTGCGTCGGCGTCTCTGGGCCGGACACCGTATAGCCGAGGGCTTCCGAGTCCGCGAAGAGCCGCCTCCCCTCGGTGTTCGCTGTGTAGGAGTTCCACGCCGGGTGCTTGCAGTTGAAGTCGCCGGCGAGGATGGTGGCGCGCGTGCTGCCTACAAGCAGGGCCCGCAGCTCGGTAAGGTCCAAGGGAGCCGCGGGCGGCTTGTAGCAGGCGTAGATGTTGATGTCCTCGCCGGCTACATGTAGCTGCACACCCAGGGCGTAGAAGCTCCTGAGCGACGGCAAGGGGAGTTCCTGGTGGACGACTCTTCGCCTCACTAGCACCGCCAGACCACGATATCTGGTGTTAGTATCAGCCGACCTTTCGTCCTTCCTGTATAAGTAAAACCCTGGGACCCTGACCCTATCTTCGGGCCCTAATAGGGTCTCACTTATTAGCGCCACGTCGATGTCCTGTTCCCTCAGGAGATGGCGGAGGGGGCGACCTTTCCCTTAAGGCCGCGGGCGTTCCAGTGGATCACCCTTAATGGCCTAGCCATGATACAAAGTAAGTAAAGTGGCCAGGCCATCAAGGATGACCGTCTCTATGTCTTGACCCTGCCTAATGGCCTTAATCAGGTCCATCAACAACTTTATGGCGCAGGTCGTAAACTCCTTCTTGGTCTCGGTCTTGGACTCATTACTTTTGTTAGCGCCGGTGGCGCCGCGGCTCGCCTTCTGAGCGAACTGTTGTGGTTCCGCGATTTGCCGCGGCGCTGCGCCGGCGCTAGTTGTGGCGTCAGCCTTCATTACGACCTGCGCCCCACCTGAGGCAGGGTCGGCCTTAGGGATGTCTCCCTGGGTCGCCGGAGGGGGGGGTTGGGACTCCTTCTTCTTCCCCTTCCCTTTACCCCCGCGCCTCTTCCTCCTCCGCTTCGAGGAGGCGGCTTGGCCTTTCTCCGTGGGCCCGTTAGCTGCCGCCATAAGCGTGGCGCTGTGGGCCTCCTGTTCCACCATTTGCGGCCTCTCAGTGGCCGCTGGTGGCCGGCGCGCGGTGGATGTTATGGCGGCAGTCCCCGCCCGCTTGTTCCGCGTCTCCGCCTGGAAGACGGGGCACTTATTATTGCACGCGGGGTGCGGGCCACCGCAGTTGACGCAGGTGGCCGGCTCCTCGCGTGGGCGCGGGCAGTCTCGTGCCACGTGCTCCCCGCCGCATCGGACACAAGCGAGCGGCCGGTGGCACTGGTGCGAGCTGTGCCGGAACTTCTGGCACCGGTGACACTGAGCGGGCCCACGCTTCCCTCGCCAAGCCTCGATCTTGACACCCCGCATGTACATGAACACGGTGGTGTCATAGATGGCCCGGACGTCTGGAGTCTTCTTCAGAATTGCGTGGAACACGCAGCCGGGTCTTCCTTGTGCGCCCTTAATGTGGCGCACGTACTCCGGCTGGTATCCCAACGTCCGGAGCTCCTCCTCGATCTCCTGGGGGTCTGTGTCCGCAGGCAACCCCCTGATCGCTATCTTCATGTTGCGCTCCGCTGGCAGCGAGTAAGCGAACCAAGACACGCCGCTTTCCTTCTCCAGGCCAGTCAGATAGCGCTGGACCAGCCGGTACTCGTCTTCGGTGTCCGGGGTAAAGCGAACCCCGGTCCCGTACGGACGAGCGTTAGGCGGCCGGCCCAGCTTTGGCGGCGATGGCCCGGAAATGAGCGGCCCAGTTTGGCAGCTTTTCCACCACCAGCGGAGGGTACTTCATTTTCTTCTCTTTCTTCCCCGGCGGCTGCTTCGACGTCGTCGTCGACGCCGTGGCGTCGGGGGCGGCGTCAGGGGGTGCGTTATTAGCAGAGGGGGCAGGGGGTAGGTTGTGCAGACTTACCCCTGCCTGTGTTGGTGCGGGTGATAGCGGCGGCGGCGGCGGAGTGCGCCGCGCCGCGTCTGCGAAGGTGGGCGAGGCGGGTGCGCCCCGACCCCGCGGCGCGCGTTCGCGCTGTGGCCGCGGCGGGTCGAGACAGTACCGCTTCGCCTCTTCCTCGGCGGCGGTCTCGTCCGGACTCCTGGGGCGCCGCTGGGGTCTGGGCTCGAGTGAGAACTCAAAACCGAAACCAAGCGGCGGCGGTATCGGTGTCTGCGGGAGGGAGGCTGCTCCGCCCTCGGTGGGCCAGCGCCCGGATCGCGGGGACGTGTCTCGCGACACGCTATCGCGACCGGACGCGGCCGAGCCCACCGACACTAGCGACATGCTCGACCCCGCGTGAGAGGAGCATGCCGACAGCATCGCCGGGGAGTCGAAGGCGGAGGCCCTCGGGGGCGCTGGTGAATCCAGCGCCTGCAGCATCTGAGGAGCCGGCCGCTCCCGCTCAGCCAAAGCCGGCCCCGCCAGCGAGAAGCGGGGGCCGGGTGCGGCGGTGCGGGGAGCTGGCACGGCTTGTTGTGCGGGCGCCGCTGCCAGCGCAGCCCCGGAGGGCGCGGGCGGCGACACAAAGCTCGGCGGCGCGGCGGGGCGCGCCGGGAATGCGCGGGAACGCGCGGGTGACGGGGTGGTGGTACGCGCTGTCGGCGCGGGCTGCGCCGGCGGTGCGGCGGCACGCGTAGTTGACGCGCCGGCGCGCGCGGGCGCTGCTGTTCTCACAGCAGGCGCGGTCGCACACGCAGGCGCGGGTACGCGCGCGGGTGGTACAGCGGCGCGCGCTTGGGGCGCGCGGCCTTGGTTCGCGGCGGGCCCCGGTGCTTGTATAGGCACCGGGCGGAACGCGCTTGGGCGGATCGGGACCGCATGCTGACGGCTCGTCGACGGCGTCGGCGCACCGCGCGCAGGCGCCGACGTCGCCGGTGGGCCGGCGGCTGCAGCGGTCTCCTTTCCCCCCCCTCTTCCTCTCCGCTCCTCTTCCTTCTTCTTCTCGCGGCTGGGTCCGGCCGGCGGCGCACCGGACGACGCCTTGCCAATGTTTGGCATAGACGTCGCCCGATCCAACGCCGGGCGTGACTCCTCGGACTCGGCGTCGCGGCCCAAAGAGCCGCGTGCGCCGGGCTTCGGCATCGCAGTGGGGTGGTCACCCGCGACCGCTACGGCGGGAATCCGCCGGGCAGCGGGGTGGGCTCCCCCTGTGTTTGCCCGAGTGGCGAATGGTTACTCGAACAAACACAAGATGAGCAGGGTTAAAATTGCACGGTCCGCACGGGTCACAACTGGCACTCGCGACGTAGGAACCAGCTGTGTTCGACCACAAGCCAATCCGCGTCGACCCTGGCGTTCCTAGCCTCTGCAGGGCCTTTTATAGGCGCTCGCGGCCACGGCGGGGACGCGGTGGTGGGGCCGCGCTCGATGACTCGGCCGACGCATGAGTAGTGCTGTCGCGTTGTTTTGGTTGGCGCGTTACAATTTTCCTTTTTTTTCAGAGAATGGAATTCTTCCTGAAGATGCAAAGGATACAGCAGACTTTATAATCTTTATTGATAACTAGCTTTTGCCCGCGGCTTCGCTCGAGTTAAGTATTATTAAAAAAAACTAATACATTTACATCCGCCATCATCCCTCATTTTATCCCCATGGGGGTTGAATTTATCAAAATCCTTTCTTAGGGGATGCCTACGTCATAGTAGCTATATGCATGCAAAGTCTCAGCCCGATCGGTTTAAAATTTACAAAGTTTCATACAAACTTTCATCCCCTATTTTATCCCCTTGGGGGTAGAATTTATCAAAATCCTTTCTTGGGGGATGCCTACGTCATAGTAGCTATATGCATGCAAAGTCTCAGCCCGATCGGTTTAAAATTGTCAAAGTTTCATACAAACTTTCATCCCCTATTTTATCTCCTTGGGGGTAGAATTTATCAAAATCCTTTCTTAGCGGATGCCTACGTCATAACATCTACCTGCATGCCAAATTTCAGCCCGATCCCTCCAGGCTTGGCAGGTTTGGGCTGTGCGTTGATAGATCACTATGTCAGTCAGTCACCTTTGAGTTTTATATATTTAGATTTATTTGATTCAATGAATGGAAGTTTTCAAAATTCAAAGACCCGCAGTGGCAAAGAATTACTGAGAAATGTAACGCCAAATTCTCTGCACAAAAATGTATGGACTCAATCAAAACATATATTAAAATCAATGAAATTTGTATCTGTCACAGGGTCTGCTGGTACTGTGCCATCAATAAATAACTGGTTACATACTGCAAAAAATATGGAGCATTAAGAGACAAATTGTTTAATGAACATAACATGAAATCTTTGTGGTGTAGGTATTTGAACCAAGACCCTTTAGATTTTTTTTTTGGCAGCATACGAAGTCACGGTCTAAGAAATGTTTCGCCTACGTGTGCTGCCTTTGAAGCTGCATATGCCTCACTATTAATAAATAACTTAAGTAGCAATTATGCAGTTGGGTCGAATTGCGAGGAGGGTTTTTGTTCAGTGTTTCATACTTCTGATTTTCTAAAAAACAAAGTGACGCTGTAGATGTCAATGAAATTGATTTTCAAGATATTATGTTAGGTGATCACATTATTGATTATAATGAAAAGGAAAAAAATCCCATTTTGAAGGCTCAGCTAGAGTATGTAACTGGATATTTGTTAAGAAAAAGCAGAAAAATCATAAAAAATTGTAAAAATTGTGAGAAAACTTTATTTGAAAAAAAATTAAAAAGAAAACACTTATATAAGTGGTCGAGAATATGTAAAAAATAGAAAATTTTTGTCATACCCTAATGCGAACATGAAAATATTTTTTTCATGTTTACAGGATGTGGTTCATAACATTTAAAAAAATAAAAGTCATATTGTAAACATAAAGAATTACATTAAAACTTTGTCACACGTACTAACAGACAGTAATTTTATTAACTGTCCAAATCATAAAAGAGATTTGATTGAGTTCTTTTTTTATTTTTCGTGCAGATTTCTTTCATTCTGTTGGTGTAAGGCCACTAACAAATTATTAAGCGGTATCAGCAAAGACTTCGATTCTGAAGACTCCATTCAAGTAGAAGCTTTTAATTATTACATTAAAAGGAGAAGAAATAAATGATATTTATCTAATTTGAGAGTTTTAATTCGATTTTACCCTAGAAATTGAAGAAAACTGGTAACAGAGCCCGGGGTGGAACGCTATACCTACGTAGTGCATTGGCTAGTTGTAGTTGAAACATTGCGTAATAGATGTCGCTAGTAGGAGATCGCGACTGATGACTCTATACCAGTATAATAATAATGTACTCTGTGATAAAGAGCGATTAGCTCTTTTACTCTAAAGAGCTACATCACTAGACAAAATCAAACTGGTTGTCTAGACAAAATCAAACTGTTTGCTAATTTAATCATATTTTTTTTTCTATATATTGGTTTACATTCTGTAATTATTTTACTTTAACTCACACCCTGACATTGACCGTTGGTCCTGCGCCTGAACTCTCCCCGGTCGTGTCGGATTGCCGCCCCATCGGACTATGAGAGTAAAGGAACAAAGAGTGCACCTGTGTTTGCGCACACACTTGTGCTCTATAATATCTCCTGCGTACCTGGCTAGTCTCCATTGAGATTAGCCACCGTGACCGAAAACGGTCGAGGAGGCTATTATTATTTTGTCAAATATTTTTTATTTTCCTTATTTTCCTGCCAGGTCAGCGGAATTGTCCGAAAGGGTTACCGCTGGCCCGGAACATAAAGGGCTAAGGAAGGAACATGGGTGGGGTAGTCAGTAAGAGTCTGACACTCCGTTCCGCTCCACTCAGAGCGGGAGGGGTCATTTGATGTCTTCCCGCCCGAAAAAATAAACCTGAAATCGCGAAAAAAAAAAAATCTGCTGGTCCCTACATTTTGACGAGTTATGCGAACATAAACGTAGGGAATAGCTGACTTTTAGGGCATTTTTCTCAGCAAAATATTAAATCTTATTTCAAAGCAATATTAGTACGCGAGCAACTTGAAAATGTGTTTTTTTGTTTGTTGAGATATCTTACATTTTTACTATACTAATTCTTAATTACCTCCTAACTAACCTAACCCGTGGACCGATTTACATGATTCAAACTGATAAATGGTTTTAGACCTAGACCTTTCATATGTCAAAATCGTTAAGATATCTCAACAAACAAAAAATCACATTTTAAAGTTGCTTTCGTAATTATCCACATTCGTCAAAAGAGCAATGCTTTAAACCAGCTATACTGGCTGTTTACTATTCGAAACTTATTCAAAACATTACGCACGCTCGAGTTTTGCGCGCGAGCGGTGACAACCGACTGGCGGAGTGGCCACGGCGCCACGGCACCGTCTTCAAATTTAGCATACGCGTTAAGTTTAAGTTATAAAATTAAAATAATTATCAGTTTGTGCTGATGCTGCAGCCAAGGTCGTTTCTTCATGAGGGAACTCCTCAACAGTTGATAGCACCGTCTTCAAATTTGGCACACGCGTTATGTTTATCTAGTAACACCAAAATAATTACCAGTTTTTGCTGATGCTGCAACTTGGTGGTTTCACTTGTTTCTTCAGGAGGAAACCCCATACGCATTAGGTTTACATAGTAATACTGAAATAATAACCAGTTTTAGTCGTCTCTTTATGATCAGTCCTCAAATGTTGACAGATTGATTTTTTTTTATATTTTCGAGTCTGTCAAGGAACTACTAAGACATAGCTATTGTGTTATAATAATGGTATTATTAACGCAAGTTCTGTTATTACAGTTAATTTGACACAAGGTCTGAAGAAGAAAATTCTCCAATACTTAAAATACAGCCCCGCATCCAAGTTTCAAGAGACGAATTGAAAAACCAAGTTAGAAAACATTTATATATATTTCTGTAATATTGATAAGGATTTTTACAACTCGTCCGAAGAACTATCAATGACATCAGAAATTAGTTCTTCTGATGATGAAGCGACGACATAAAAAACGCAGGTCTTAATCGGATTAAACGGGAAAGCAGACCACGTAAAAAGAAAGACGCAATTCGTTATGATGAAAAATCGGAAAACGAAGATTTCTCTCAATCAACGGACTCTTACAGACCATCGAGTGAGAGAGACACTGAAAAAGAAAATCTAGCTAGTAATAGTCAACAAATAGAATTCGGAATGAAAAAGAAAAACATAAAAAAAAAACTGAAGAAACAAATAGGTAGATGTACACAAGAAAGACCAAAAATTACTATAAAAGAACAACAGAGACGATCACTTAGTTCGGGTGACCAAGATCAACAAGAAATTGATTATATCTTGAGCAAAAGCATTATTAGTTATGACAGCGACGTTTTTAATAAAATTCCTACCTTAGAGTCTGACATTGTAAAACTTTCCGACATACACATTAGCACTGATAATGTTTCAACAACATCTGAAAATTCAACGTTGGAAGGTCAAAAAGAAAACCAGGTCAATAAGAAAACCACTGAAAAAAGCTGCTCTGAAAAAGAAAACCAGATAAATGAAAACGAAATTGTTGTTGTGGCAAAAACTTCAAACGATGGATTAGTGAGAAAATGGGATAAAAACAAGCATGTTTATATTGTTCTAAATTATGCGCAAAATTGCCAAGACATCTTGCACCAAAACACAGTAACGAAACGGAAGTCATAAAATTTACAAGTTTTCCAATCGGATCTGAAGAAAGAAAATTACGTATAGAAGAGTTGAGGAAAAAGGGAAACTTTTTTTCATAATACGAATGTATTAAAATCTCGATCTGGCATTATGATTCCCGAGCGGCGTAGCAAATCTACTAATGCTACAAATTTACTTCCATGCCCATCATGCTACGGGTTTTACACGAAAACAAAAATATCGCGCCATTACAATGTCTGCGATAAAAAAAATGACAAAATTGCAAAATCTGTTCAAAAGCAAGGGTCAATGCTATTACCGATCTCGATAGGTGCTTCAGAGAAGTTGCGTCACAATGTCCTAGCGAAAATGAATAATGATCAAATTACCCTCGTAGTCCGGCAAGATGATCTGATTCTCAAACTGGGTAGCAAACTGTTGACCAAACATAACCAAGATCCGCATTTGAATCACTACATAAGTCAAAAAATGAGAGAAATGGCAAGATTTTTAATAAAAATACGAACAATTTACCCAACCATTCAAACTTTAACGGAATGTATCAACCCAATGTTCTTTACAAAAGTTATTGAGGCTATTCGAAATGTGTCTTCATATAACCCACAGACTGGCAAATATGGAATTCCCAGCCATGCATTAAAAATCGAACATTCACTTAAGAAGTGCTGTAACATAATAATTTCTGAATGTCTGATAAATAACCTGCCACTGAAAAGAGAAATGGCGGAAAATTTTATTAAACTGTATGAAAACGAATAGTCCACCAATATTTCATCTGGAGCATTAACGACGATACACCGGAACAAATGGAACAAGCGGGATAGGCTATCACTGACAGAAGATATTAAATTGCTCAATAGCTATCTAACAGACAAAAGAGAAGAATACGTAACATTGTTAAAAAATGCAGAAGTAACCATTTTTAATTGGTCTAGTTTGGCTAAAGTGGTTTTAGCACAATCTTTGCTATTCAACAGGAGAAGATCAGGTGAAGTCGAAAGAATACCGGTTGAAGTTAACAGCTGATCAAAATGTGGATAAAAGTATTTCTGAAACTATCAGAATTTGAGCAAGCCATCAGTCGAACGTTTGTTCGATTTCAAATACGCGGTATAAAAGGAAGAGTACCAATATTATTATACCCAAAACTAATAGACGCATACGACATTTTATTGCTTTACAGATACCATTTTGGCATACCAAAAGAACATTTTGAATTTGACAGGCCGTTGACATGAATGATTTATCTTTAATCATTTTATAGCCATTGGCGCCGGTTCCCTTATTCACAAACTAAACTAAATTTAAGTTCAGTTCATCTTTTTTCTTTCTATTTCATTAACTTTACTCAAACAAAAAGACTTATAGAAACCATAAATAAAAGAGATCGATATGATTCGGGCTAAAAACTTAACATAAAATTACATAACACAATGCTTAGTTAGAAAACAACAAAGAAATATTATCAAGTGAGATCAAAATAATTTGGGAAACATGAAAACTTAATAACTTATTGGCGCCGATTCCCTTGTTCACAAACTAAACTAAATTTAAGTTCAGAGCATCTTTTTCTTTCTATTTCACTAAGAAAAGGACAGAAGATAAATATTAGTTTAGTCCTGTCAAATTAGAACAGCGCCTATCGTAAATTGACGTATTTTTATTAGCCACTGACTGAACTAATATTTATCTTCTGTCCTTTTCTTAGTGAAATAGAAAGAAAAAGATGCTCTGAACTTAAATTTAGTTTAGTTTGTCAACAAGGGAATCGGCGCCATTAAATTATTAAGTTTTCATGCTTCCCAAATTATTTTGATCTCACTTGATAATATTTCTTTGTTGTTTTGAGTCGTTTTCTAATAACTGTTATGTAAGTTTTCTAATCATGCTTCTCAAAGATGTTACTGCAACTTGATGATTATTTCTATAAGTAGATCGTTGGTGAAAGCTTGTTAATCAAATTGTTTCATTTTAAAATAAACCTACTTTTATTTCAGTAAAGTGTATGTGGTTTTCTTTAGTACGTACATGTTCTGTATTTCTTTGTACTTTATATTTGCTTCAAATCTTGCTGCAGACATTTCACCTAGGAAGGCATTTACTTTAGATTCTTTATGAAAAGAACACGTATTCAGCTCATATGACAATACAATTAGCGTTTTAGACTAATATTGCTTAAAAAAAATACACTCCGACAAAAACATTTATTAAAATGATTACAAAATTACAAAATATCAAATATTCTAAGTACTTAAAATTAATTAAACCGTAACTGAGCAATGCTAGTGAACGTCCGTCCGATCCGATGGTCGCAGGCAAAAAGGGACGATGCCTGCTGGTGTCCTCGCTCGCCGGCTTGCGCTCCCCTCTCTGTCTCGTACCACCATCACGCCACTCTGACGTCATGGCTGAAGACACGCTCCTGGGGCCTATTCTTCAGCTAATTCGGCCGTTCCTGAAGTCGGCTCGTCCTCGACCACAGCATCTCCAGACAGCACCCGACGTGGTCGTGATGGTTGAGTGTGGACCTCTGCTTGTACTTCTTGTATGTTTCCCTCCGCGTTCTCTTCGGAATCCGCGGAGTCATTTTCCACCTCGTCAGTGGCACCTGTAGGCAACATTGTTTCTGTTAGAACACAATAAAAAAAAACGTAAAACTTACACTCATCTTATGTAAGATGACAACAAGGATCTAAAAAGAACGGTTTATTTTTATGTTAAACGGGGCCTAGGATGTAAAACATAAAAATAGACACTGTAAACACTAGCAGAGCCCTCAGGTTACTAGTTACCATACAGAGCCCTTGGGATGAATGACTGGCAGAGCCCTCAGGGTACCAGATTTCATCAAGTACAGAGCCCTCAGGATGTAACATCCTGAGGGCTCTGTACTTGATGAAATCTGGTACCCTGAGGGCTCAGCCTGTGGTACACCACAGGCTGAGCCCTCAGGGTGCCAAAACAACAACGCAGCAATAAGCGGTAACACAACTAGGCTATCAGAGGGTTATAAATTAATAAGCGCAGAGCCCACGGGATGCGCACCATTCATAGCCAAACCGCATACTCATACTCACACTCAAAGAATGCTGCGCACACATCGGGGGTCCACTCTCCTCGCCACAATATCATATGTTGAGCTGCAGCTGGGGTGCTCTTGCCATACGACCCACTGACTAGTCGAAGCTCATATCGACCTTGCGGCAATATTTTCGTAACAGTGTAGGGGCCTCGCATCCCGGAGTCTAACTTGCCGGTAGACTGGCTTGTCTTCCTCACAAAGACCAGGTCATTGATACAGAAGGGCTGGGGCACTTTGCGGCGCTCGTTCACGCGAGCATCCTGCTGCACTCGGTTCTCTTCAAGTAGCCCACTAGCCCGCTGCCGCGCAAGCTCACGCAGAGATTCTCGGTTCGGACTGGCTGCTTCATATGCAATGTCGCGAACCACGAATCGGATGACAGGCGTTGCACTATCACTACCGATTAATAAATTTAAAGGTTGAGCTGTAACTTCCACAGAATATTAGACCAGCTTTCCTGTCGAAAATTTGTTTCATATTCAGGTTGAGCTGTAACTTCCACAGAATATTAGACCAGCTTTCCTGTCGAAAATTTGTTTCCACTCGAATCATGTTCATGACAGTGCGACAGTACCTCTCAACCTGCCCATTACTTTGATGCATCACTGCAGTTATAAAATGAATTTCACAACCTAAGTTTCTAATCCAGTTACAAAATGACGAGCTCTCATACATTCGTCCTCTATCTGATACAATTAAACGAGGAGTACCGAATAATGAAATAGCATTTTCAAAAACGCGTTTTATTTCATTAGTATCTTGTCTAAAAATCGGATACAATAAGCAAAATTTGGTAAAAGCGTCTATTATTAAAATAACAAATTTATAGCTATTTGAGTCTGGGAGTGGCCCTAAGACGTCTGTATGCACCATATCGAAAGGAACACTAGGTTTTTGCCACGAGTTAATAGGCTGCAAAGGTTGACGCGGTGCTTTTTTGTGTGATAAGCAAACAATACAGTGCCTAATGTATTTTCTAACAAATTGTCTTAATCCCGGAAACCAAAAGTGACGGAGTATTAAGTCAGTCGTTTTCTCCGCACCAATATGTTGATGTTCGTCATGAAAGATTCTCATTAACCTTAGGCGGTAACCTTTAGGGATATAACATAAAAACCGGGGTTGTTCTCCAACTACATCAAGTTTGTAATATAAAACATCATTGCGTTTTATATAACGGTTCGAATCAAGCTCACCGTTACTCAACTTCTGCAAAAGCGATAGAGTTTCTTCATCAGCGGCCTGCGCTATCTGGGCCCAGTTACGTGGCCTTGGTATTTGGCACATATTGATCGCATTGCGGCTCAAGTAATCGGCGTGTGATAGCGCAGTCCCCTTACGATACTCCAGTTCGAAATCGTAATCTTGTAGATACATCCACTACCTAGCTATCCTAGGCAGCAGATCCTTTTTGCGTTGGGTTAGTTTCAAGGCGTTGCAATCTGTTACAACTTTAAACTTATTACCAATTAAATAATGCCTAAAATGTTGCAACGCCTTAAGCACAGCCAACGTTTCTAACTCGTATGAGTGATAACGTGGCTCCGCTCCCTGAGTCACTTTACTGAAGTATGCAACAGGTCGTTTGCGACCTGGAGCATCGGTTTGCAGTAAAACAGCGCCATAACCTCGCGACGATGCATCGGTGTGCACTTCTGTGGCTAGCGAAGGGTCATAAACAGCCAGCACAGGTTCGTTGGTTAACCGCTCAATAATATCTTTACGAATCCGTTCGTGCTCGTCAGTCCACTGAAATTGCGCACCCTTGGGAAGTAAATCGGCAATGCAAGCCGTTTTGAGAGAGTAGCCGGGAATATATCGCCGGAAATACCCAGCTAGACCGAGAAACTGTCTTACCTCCTTCACATTGCTTGGTGTTCGGGCCTTGACCAATGCTTCAATTTTATGCCGACTCGGCTTAACCTGACCATAGCTGATCGTACGCCCCAAGTAATCTACTTGTCTTGCCAAAAATGTGCATTTCTTTAAATTGATAGAGAAACCTGCAGTGGTCAAAGTCCGTAACACTTCGTGGAGTGTCTGTAGTCCCTCGTCTATTGTCTCACTTGGTATCAAGACATCATCGATGTACACTAAAGATTTGCCAGTTTCGATGAAAGGACGCAGAGTATTGGATATTATGCCGTACGGCATTTTCCAGTACTCAAAGTGACCCTCGGGCGTGACGAACCCAGTGTACTGAATGGAGTCGTTATCTAATGGCACTTGTAAAAAGCCTGTAGCCATATCTAAACTTGTGAAATATTTAGCTTTGCCTAAACGATCAATGTGATCCTCAATAAGTGGCAATGGATAACGATCCTTCACTGTGTTCGCATTCAGCGCCCGAAAGTCGAAACACATCCTGTCGCTACCGTCTTTTTTCTTGACTAGCAAAATAGGGCTGGAGAACTCCGATTCGGACTCCCTAATTATCCCATTATCGAGCAGGCCTCTAATTATTTCCCGCACGCGGATCTTTTCATGATATGACATTTTGTAAGGTCTATATACTACTGGGGTCTCATTGTGCAATCGAATGTGCATAGACCCGGTATTCACGGTCGTAGTAGCGGTACCAGTAACAAGAAATTCAGAAAACTCTTCGATAATATTCAACAAACGTTTTTTATCATCACCGTTAGTTAACAGCCGTATTTATCTGGTCACGCACGCTCGACTGCACATTAAAAACTGACTTTGATCGCGTAATGCGTTGCACGCCGCGTGTTCGAGTGTAGACTACACTATCTCTATTAAGGACATCTGTACCTAAGATAACTGGGATAGTCAAATAACAATCAGGGACCACATGGAAATATACTTCAAGGGAGATTTCAGGGAACTCGATGGTTAACGTTGTAGAAAAACTAGACTCAAGTTCTTGGCTGCCGATGCCACGCAAAGTACAATATATACTATAATACCGGAGATCCGACCGCTCCGCAGCGATTTGCCGCGAATCACGGCAGACGCTATATCGTTCCGTTGATAATCATCTTGAATCTCATGACAAAAGTTAACATTTGATTTGCCGCGCGATTCGCTGCGCTGCTTTGCAAAACAATCCTCTACTTTATGCCCCATCTTTTTGCAAAAACTACACGGCTCGGGTTTACTCGTAACCCGATTGGAAGCACACGGTTCCGACCCTGACGGCTCATTTCTATCAACCGTATTATTTAATTTCATACGTTTAGAACATTCGTTTTGTTTGTGGCCAAAACCGTTACATCTAAAACATTTCGATCTAGAACTAGAATGTTCTCTTTTTCGCAAATGACTTTGAGGCTCATTATGTTTGTTACGGACGGGAATACTCTGGGCCGGTTTAATATAAATTGACAAAAATCCAACTAAATCACATGGCAACAAGTTAGCGTTCGTAGCAGCCGCGCGAATCTGCGGGTCGGTTATGCCGCGAATGATTATTGCACTAATTAATTCTTCACTTAAGAGCGTTTACGCCGCATTTCATACAAACTTTCAAGCCCTTGTTTTCCGAAGTGAATGAACCGATTTTAATGAAACTTCGTACGCATTAGCAAAATACAAAGGTCTAAAAAGTTAGTAGAGAACATTTTCGAAAAATAGTGTTACAGCCAAATTAGACTGATTTTAAACTTTCCATAGAAACAGATATTTCCAGTTATCTTTTTTTATATAAGACATTTCGAAAATGTTCTCTACTAACTTTTTAGACCTTTGGATCCTGCTTATGCGTATGAAGTTTCATTAAAATCCGTTCATTAATTTCGAAAAACAAGGGCTTGAAAGTTTGTATGAAATGCCGTACGGCGTAAACGCTCTTAACCCGTTGATAACGCGCAATCGCAACAATGGACGCTTAGTATACGAATAAAATTTTTGAAATCACTTAATTTTTTTTTTTTTTTACCCTGCATATTTCAATAACAATATAATAAAACAAATATTACATTATTATTCTCGTGTATTAATTTATCTAATAATAAAAAAAGATAAGATTATTGTGGGAAAGATAATTCAAAGTTCCATCTCGAGATTCGAACCCAGGCCTACGTGTTTACTAATCCTATACGCTACGTTATCCGCTAGCAGCACTTGTTATGAAGTTGTGAATTTTAGCAGTGGTATGAACCAACCAAGGTCATACGTAATTACGCCGCGCGTGTGAAAAAGCGATGACGATATGTTTTGTTTCGTTTGACGTTAGCAAGTGTACACACACATGTAAATACGGGCCTGCGGCGCGGGCGCGGGGACGGCGCGAAGCATGTTCACAGAAATTTCAACCATAGCGCGCCTAAGCACTATTGAGGCATACTGTACAAGCAGCGCCATCTTGTATCAACGATGTGTATTACTTTGAATATTTTTTTTAGTCTCTGCGAAACTGCTATTGTGTTTTAATAGGTTATGGGCCCAGTCCGCAAATAAATAAGTTATCGGCGTAAAATCAAGTAATCCGAACGAAATATGTCAGCCAGTTATTCAGTGAAAGTGCCTAAATTACGGGGACTTGAAAATTATGATGATAGGGCTTTTGCCGGGGAAAATTACATGATCCTGGAAGGCGTGGGGTCTATCTTCCATTTCGGCAAGTACTGTGTACTTGCCGAAATGGAAGATAAGAAAGCCAGGGCGAAGATCACCATGACAATAGATCCGTCTCTATACACCCATATCAAGAACGAAGCTACGGTAAGTCTATGGAGCAAGTTAAAATCACTATTCGATGATGTAGGCTTTACGAGGAAGATCAGCCTCCTCAGAAACCTGCGATTCCATGACCAGCTACGCCCAACTAGCAAAAAAGTTGTTTAATATTAGAATTATACAACTAACTATATTTTATAGGATTTTTTTGATTAAAAATTAAAATATCGGTGCCTTTTCAGGCAATCCTACTGAATATTAAAACAATGAAATGATATTAACCTGCCCTCTTCGACCAATTGCAGGCGTAGGCAGTTTTAAGACAATGTCCTCCGTGTGTACTTCAGAGATATCGTTTGTACACGAAAACTAAAAATGGTATCGCCTTCTACTTTCGACTTCTTTCTAGCGTATTTAACAACAGGAGAACCGTTATCATTTCTATGCAATACTACGCCAACATAATGTTTTACGTACTTTTTTGTGCAAAATTTTACCAAAAGCCAATAATTCTTACAAAATGGTGCATTAATATTCTGGTTTTCTTTCTCATTCTCTAGCTCTTCACTCTCACCTTTTAATAGTTCATCCCAGAAATTACTTCTGTCACTATCATCATAATACTTTATTTCCGACTCATATCAGTAGATGATAAGGAAGGTTTGTTCTATTTTGTTTCCATTTTTAGAGCTCTATTTAATCATGTGTGTTTTCTCTTTCTTCATTTGAGTTTCTATCAACTTCCGTTTATATTGTTGTTTAGTTAAAGGTGTCTTCGTATTAATCTTACCCATTTTCTCCTGTTTTATGGTTTGAGATTGTTGTGCCTCTAGAGTTCTTTTGTAGACATCGTCCCTCGTTATAACTTCTGCACCAACGGCCATTCGTTTCCGTTTTTTGTTAGTGCTGGTTCCTGACTTAATTTTCATCAAAAGCAAGTCGTCAAACGTGACAAGGCGGTTTTTCAATATTTGATTCATTGGTTTTTGCATTTCGATTTTAGTGTTATGTAATCGGGAACCTACCGTATCTGCATTGGCCGGATTGATAAGGAATTTATGGAAGTTTGGCACCAAGACCATGCCTAAATTGATTTATATCAATGAAAGTTTCAGCAATGAATCCGGATTCATCTTTTGGTTAGGTGGTCAGCAGTTTTTGACACGACACATTAATAGCTAGCTGGTTTGTTGGTCCTCCGACAGAATCACACAGTAATTTTTGTTTCCATTCTTGCAGATCACTTGGTTGAACTTATCTTCTGGAACAGCTTGTTTGTTAAAAGGGTGTATTCCCGCCTTTCGAAAACCAGCTACACATATACTGAGATCTAACTCACCCCAAATTTGACCAAGGATTTTGGCAAATTCTTTTTTGGGTAACGATTTACCAATGTTCAAACTCTGCCATTTTAGTATGGCAACATCCCATCGATCTTTAAATTATTTATTTACAGCCAAATCTAATGGCTGTAATAAATGGCTGGTATGAGGAGGGATTTTGAGAATTGTGATTTGAGCTTTTTGGGCCTTTTCGATAAGATTTATACCCACATGAGTTGCATGACCATCGAAGATCAAAAGAATAGGCCGTTTTTGTCCTATTGTTGTTAAAAATACTTTTTCAAAATAGGCCTCGAAAACTGTTGTTTCTATCCAACCATTAGTTGTAGCAGCGTAGGTATACTGTTCCGGGATAGCCTTTATTGGTCGTCCATTCATCCCAAATATGTTTTCCCTTAAAAACAATCATAGGTGGAGTTTTCTCTCCTAGGGCATTACACCCCAACAAGACTGTGGTGTTATCTTTTCCAGGCGACGCTATAGTTCGCGTGGAGGTAAATCCTACACAACAAACTACTTTGAACTTAGAAGGGTCCTTGGAGAAGCTAGTTTCGTCCACATTCCAAATATGCTATGGTTTGTCGTATAGTTCTAACTTATTCCTTGTTTCTTCTAATAAATTAAAATATGGGTATACAGGGTGTCCCAGAAATAGTGAATCAAACTGCTATGGGAGGTAGCTTGACTAATGTCCCATCCATAAAAAATATGAAACAAAACAAAACGCATATGGCCATCAAAAAAAAAAAGAATATCGGAGAAACGGGAAAATCATCGAATTCTCCTAAGTTTCCAGCTCTAATTATTTCGTTTTGGGTTTATTTGTACATTTTTTCTGCCAATTTTAACTGTTAGAGTTCGCTCCGACTGATTGTTAACATTTTTCAAAAAATAATGTCTACTATTGGAGTACAGACCACTTAATTTATGTGATTTTTTTTTACCGAAAAATTTTCTTGCTTTTTTAACCAGCTTTGATATAAAAAAATGTATGGGACTTGTTCGGCAAACTACTTCAAAAAGTTGTCTATTTAATGAGGATTCTAAAATGGTACGATTTAGTGAATTCACTTTACAAGATCTGGAGATATTAATTTTTTTTGAGTGCAAGGGTGAAATTGGTTAAATTTATTATTTATTTTTTAATTCACTTTTCACTTCCAATTCGTTGCTTCTAAGGTTAGAATCGGCTTAAAAAGTTATTTCAATGCCCGGTAGACTCAACAAAACTTGCTATCTTTCTAAAAAGTGCCTAAAATGATTTGCGTTTTTTCCTAGAATTTGACAAATGCGCCGGCGCTGGCAACGCAGGTAGAGACTGGACCGCGAAAATAATGGACGATCAGTGTTGCTGTCTCACTCCAATTCCAACCTCCAACGCAGGTAGAGGCATCCTTTTCATTCAGTGCAACGTTTGATGCTCTGTGCTAAGCTTGTGTTCTGTTTTTTTTTTCCCTGAAGGGATACATTACGAACTTGGCTTGACTTGGACTTTTGATTTTGCTCTTGATTCGGACCGGATTTTTGTGATTGATCATAACGACTTGGCGCTACTCTGGAAATTGATTTGCTGTAAAATTAACCTATGGACTGGTATTCTTAATGGCAAAATTGTCGGTCCAGTCGAACTGCCTGCTACACTTAACGCACAAAGTTATTTACATTTATTGAGAGACACACTGCCGGGACTATTAGAAGAATCTGACGACTTCTTGCAAAGTATGTGGTTGCAAAATGACGGATGTCCGGCCCACTATGCACGAGAAGTGAGGGCCCACCTTGACGAAGCGTTTCCTGGACGGTGGATTGGCCGACTGGGACCTATGTTATGGCCCGCGAGGTCGCCAGACCTAAATCCATTAGATTTTTTTTATTGGGGTTGCCTTAAGGACAAAGTTTACTCCAGATTAACACCAATTTCATCATTGGATGAATTAAGAAGGCGTATTAACCAGGCCGCACAGGAAATCTCTGCAATGAGCTTGCGACGCCTTAAACAAATTTTTTTAAGAAGATGCAGATTGTGCATACGTACGGGAGGACGTCAATTTGAACACCTTTTGTAGGGATTGCGATTGTTTTATTACTAATTATTTCTAAACTGTAATTGTTAATTAAAGTTGATTTAAATCACTTATGTATTTTCTTAAGTTTATCTTACACTGAAACCTAAGCTTTTTGTTCCTATAATATTTTTATACTTATTTTGAACCTTATGAATTATTATTGTTAACGTAACAAATAAATAAGTTTAAAAAGCTGTAATTTTAAGATGTTAAGAATTATTCTAAAATATTTAAAAAAGTTTGTAGTATTGCCAAGTCACGTTAATTGAGTTCAAAAACTAAAAATAGTAGTAACATTATTAAAATGACTTGGAATGTCATTAAAAGCGAAACAAGAAGGCCATGCTCCCGAAGTAGTGAATACAGCCTTCCTATTGATGACAATATAATTGAATCAGATTGTGTAGTCGCCGCGGCCTTTGAAAATTTATTTGCAGAGATTCTCGTATAAACTACTAAATCTCTTAACTCATCACCCGCTGCCGCAGTCTTTACTTAAAGAAAACGTTCCAGTTTGTAATTCTGAATTTCACTTCGAATATCACACGTTAAATGTTAAAAAGACCGCAGATCTATGGGGTAATTCTGTGGATGTTGCTAAGTCGATTATAAACATTGTAGCACCTACTTTAGCTGTTATATTTAATAATTGTATTGACCGTGGTGAGTTTCCTGATCTTAGAATAGAATAGTTCTGTAACAACAGATTAAACACAGGGTTTATAATAAATGAAATTCGAACAACCTTAGTAAATTATTTTAATTAGATATACTCGTATATAGAAATCAAAGCAACATATTTGAACTAAAATCTATTATAATTTAATTATACGAAAAGCAAATTATCAATCACTAATTACACTAAAAAAAATATTGAACTACCATCATTTTATTACATTAATAACATTAAATACAATATAAATCAAAAGATTAGGTATAAGTACTTAACAGGTTTAATTCGGTGTGGTAAGTTGACAGAGCTTCGACCTGGTCAGTTGTCCTTGTGAAAAGAGAACGAGAATGAGACGTGCGGGCCTATTTATGCACTATTTCCCGTCATGGCGTCTTGGAGTGCGTGGAGGGGCTTGACAGTGGCGAGGGCACGCCGACAGTGTTGCCAGCGTCTTAGCAGGCCAGTAGAGATGTAACAGCTCGGCCGTCCTGAAACAAAGTGTCCACACGATTTGCATTAGTTAACTTTCCAATAGATCTATAAGATCTTCCGTTTCTAATTGACTGTCACCGTCATCACTCTCAGAACCAACAACAGCTACATACGGCCTCAAAGAATCTACAGCTACCACTGTACTAAATTTTTTGTACCCTCTAAATCCTTTTACGCTGTGTATCATATACCGGTCATGACCAAGCGACTTAGTTATACTATACGGCCGCCGTACGTAGCATCTAGCTTCGTATTTACTCCAGACAGACCACAGCCTTTTGGATTACGCCATAGGACCAAGTCCCCTTTCTTGTAGATACGACTCTCTTTACGTTTCATCAATTGTTGTTTACGTTTAATGTTAGCAGTGGCCTTTGCTCTTCTATTTTCTATATTTAAATTGTTTTCGCTATTTTCCAAATTTGATACTTTACTGTTATGTTTGAACATTAAATTAAAGGAGGCATGGCCTGTGGTTTCATGGAGAGTGTTATTAACACCAAAAACTACATCAGGCAGGCAACAATCTCAGTTACTTTCCTCACTGCTAGTTCTTAAACCCTTTAAAATTGTCCTATTGACCCTCTCAAACTGACCGTTAGCTCTTGGTGTTGCAACTGATGTCAGCACATGTTTTATAAGGTGTTTAACTGCAAAGTCTTTAAAATAACGGCTACAAAACGCTAGACCACGATCGGACACTATGGTGGAAGGGAAACCAAATAATGAAAATACATCATGTAAAATATGAATAGTTTCAGCTGAACTTAAAGTGCGTGTTGCTCTGGCAATAACAAACTTTGAAAAGGAACACGTAATTACTAAAATATATTGATTGTGTTTACTAGACTTCGGAAAAGGTCCTAAGTGGTCAACATGTAGAGTGTCCATTGGGACCTCAGCACTTGATTTGCTAAGCCTTTAACCTTTCTATCTTTCAGGTATGAACCTGAAAGATAGAAAGGTTAAAGTTCAAGTAAACGGCGTAAACTCATTAGGGTCTGAAATGACAATGGGTGTTCCTCAAGGTTCGATATTGGGTCCATTGCTCTTTTTAGTTTACATTAATGATTTACCCCAATTACTTCAAAATCAACCGAAGATGGTGTTATTTGCAGATGATACATCATTGATCTTTAAGATAGACAGACGGGCACAAAATCTTGACGATGTGAATAACTCTATTCTTCAGGTCCAAGATTGGTTCACGGTAAATAATTTGGTACTGAATGAAAAGAAAACCAAATGCATTAGATTTAAATTACCTAATGTTAGAAGTAGCGAATGTGACATCATACTTAATGGAGAAAAACTGGAATTTGTTGATCGAACTGTTTTTCTGGGAATCACGCTAGACGAGAAATTACAATGGGGACCTCACATAACATCTCTTGCAGGGCGGCTTAGCTCGGCCGCTTATGCTGTTAGAAATATTAGACAATTAACTGATGTAGAAACCGCGCGTTTAGTCTATTTTAGCTACTTTCACAGCTTAATGTCGTACGGCATTTTACTATGGGGTCGAGCTGCTGACATTGAATCCATCTTTATTTTGCAAAAGAGAGCTGTCAGAGCCATTTATAATCTACGTCGCCGCGAATCTCTCAGGGAACTTTTTTAAAAGATTAATATTATGACGGTACCTTGCCAATTTATTTATGAAAATATTATGTATGTAAGAAAAAATCTACATCATTTTAATAAAATAAGCGATAGACATAATTTTAATACTAGAAATAAAGATAAAATACATCAACCATTTTTTAGATTAGCCAAAGTAAATACATCTTTTATGGGGTACTGTGTTAAATGTTACAATAAAATACCTTGTGATATATTGCAATTAAATGAAAGAAAATTTAAAACTCACATTAAACGTACACTTTGTAAACAAGCATACTATAAATTAGAAGATTATATCCAAGATAAGAATGCTTGGAAACATGCTGGTCCTGCTCCATAGGACTATCTAGAGTCTAGACAAAATCAAACTGGTTGCTAATTTAATTGTAAAATTGATTCTTTCTTTTTTTTTGACGTTGATTTATATTCTGTGATTACTTAAACTCACACCCTGACTTATTACTTGTAATTTTTTATTTAAATGTAAATCGTTTATTTTTACCATGTTTGTAAATATGTGAGCACCATGTATCTATTAGATAATTAATTTATGTCATGTTTTCATTTTTAATTCTTTTACCTATTTTGGTATAGTAATTTTATTTTATTTTAGGTGCATCGTCTTCACATATTATTATATAATTAATGTATACAAAATATTGTAAAACATTTTAAAAGAGTAACGGTGGAGTTTCTTGCCCATTCTTCTCCATACGAAAACTACCTTTTGGAATGGGCGACTAGAATCAATTCTATTTTTTCGTAATTTTTGACGTTCAAAAGTGCCTTTTAAGTGCCTACTTGAAATAAATGTTTTGACTTTGACCTCGGGTTTTGGGATAGGATTTAATTTTCCTTCCAGTTTTCCATAATGTCCTTTCCGAAAAGCGCAATTCAGACACGAAGTAACATAGTTTTTTATAAACTATGTCATTTTAGGGAACCAACATTTTTCTTTTATAGCGCTATCGCATTTCTTTAATCCACTATGCCCCATATTATCGCGATATTTTTGCAAAAGCTTCCAACAAGCATTACAAGGGACTAACAAACGATCTCCATATAAAGTTTTCTTATACAAACGTTCGTTACTAATTTTGTAATTATTCAATATGGCTGGATGGTCATTAGGGCCACGCAATTGATTAATAATGTTACATAGCTTAGGATCCTGCATTTGAACATCAACCGATGAAATTCATTACGTTTCATCGGTTGCTATAGTTTGACAAAGTGCTGCCTCTTCAAGAGCTGAATCCAAATGCCGATCATCTTCGAGTAAACCTTGAGCCTCGCACGCGGATTGGAAAGTGGGATGTACGTGACCATCTACAGTTTTCAACGCTTCAAATGAAATTGGGTCTCTGATCTCATGTAGAAGCATTCGAAGGTGGTAGCATTCTGTATTGTTTGGATGAACAGTATAAACCCTAATTTTGTAATTATTCAATATGTCTGGATGGTCATTAGGGCCACGCAATTGATTAATAATGTTACATAGCTTAGGATCCTGCATTTGAACATCAACCGATGAAATTCATTACGTTTCATCGGTTGCTATAGTTTGACAAAGTGCTGCCTCTTCAAGAGCTGAATCCAAATGCCGATCATCTTCGAGTAAACCTTGAGCCTCGCACGCGGATTGGAAAGTGGGATGTACGTGACCATCTACAGTTTTCAACGCTTCAAATGAAATTGGGTCTCTGATCTCATGTAGAAGCATCCGAAGGTGGTAGCATTCTGTATTGTTTGGATGAACAGTATAAACCCTACCTAGAACGTGTTTTTTTTTTACCCCTGGCCATCCTTCAACATTTACTCCTCTCTCTTCCTTCTCTGAAACGATCGCTTGTTCCAAACGTAATACGCAGGGACTTCCGAGTATAGCAATGTTTTGGCAAAGTCATCCACGTTACACAGATCGAAAAAGGAGAGTTGTGTAGTTGTAGGAGGACTACTCAATTTGTCGCACAAGTTCTGCTCATTAAAATAAATTCTCTATTTATATTATATAATTCTAGCAAGGTGCACTACAGGAGTAAAACGCTCATGTATTGGGAATTCAAGGATTCGCCAAACTGCTTCAGCTGAACTTATATATCGACCACTTGCGTAGGTTGTAACTTCATCCGGGAACGATGAAGTTACTAACTTCATCCTTTCCATCCTTCCCATTCTCTAAAGTAAACGTAACCTGATCTGACCCTTTATTAACATATTTGCAAAGGTATTTGATTGACTTCACTGAATGACAATAGTCTACGTTCACGTGAGCGTTACATGTTCTTAATAGCACTGGATTATAAGGAACTACCCAACGATTATCTATGGAAACACCCTTGATATTGACAGAGAATCCACAGTCATTCAGAGAACGTCTCCTGTACTGCGGATAACCATCATCACCGGTTTGAGTTTCCTTAATAAGAGCCTTGGGATAACGTTTGCTGCACGAATTATCTTTCATGCATGGAGAATTTCGGTTTAAGCTTTCACAGGGGCGATGTACGAGTATCATATTACTTTTAACAATTTCGTAAAGCTCAGGATCACGATTGGGGTTAGGTATTTATGCACAAATAATATTGTCAATTTGATCCGGAGTGATGCGATATTGAAGCCATAAAAGTATATGAATATGCGGAAGACCTTGCTTTTGCCATTCCGTCGAATACATATAGCATCTCACTTCACCGAATATTTTCCCTTTTATCAACAAATCCATGACCTTTTTTACCTTTAATCGAGAGACACGCGAAATAATATCGTATCGATCATGAGATTTTTGTCCTGAAAGTAAGTGCTCATTTATGTCACTCCAGCGTAGATTACATGTAAAAGTAACCGTAATGTCTAACATAGGCCATGGCGTCTTGCGTTTTTTCGTGCATGTATCTTGGTCCACCAGTAAAAGATGATGGAAGTTCTACCATTTGTCCCAGCTGATTTGCTTCAGTATCTTGCCGTCCAATTGCATCTTTTAAATGAATATTATCTGCGCGCAATTTGGCTTGATTGTTTTTTAAGTAGTTAGTCTTTCAGTTTCTATTTTTGCGTATTCATCTTCAAATCAAAATTCAAATATTGACTAAAAAGAGCGCGATTTAACCAAAAAGTTATCTTCTCCTTCTCTGATCATTATTCTGTATGAAAAAAAAAACTTACAGCAGAGACTGTTTTTTTCAAGGGCAACTTAGTTGTGGGATCGCATTGTTGTATGTTGATTGAATAGCCATCATCGCCCCAGCAAAACATCAACGGGTACTGCAGCGCGTCATAAGCTCGTTGTATCTCACTGATACGCTGAAGTTGAGTTACTTCGGCTTTCGAGGATGATGTCTCTTCGGTTAAAATGCTGATCTACCGATACAACAGCCACTTCATTTGCCGTTGGTGCATTAAATGTGCCTCTGTGTTCTCTTTGTGGTTTTTTACCTGCGTGTATTACAACCATGAATGACTCTGCAGGCGATAATTTTATCAATGGCTGTTTTTAGATCTTTTATAAGCTGCAATTGTTTTTTTGATGGATGGAGAGGGAGAGGAAGGCCGAAGAAAAGATGGATGGATTGTGTGGGGAATGATATGAAAGAGAAGGGAGTGAATGATAGCGTGACGGCTGACAGGGGAGAATGGAAGAAGAAAACGTGTTGCGCCGACCCCAAGTAACATGGGATAAGGGCATGAAGATGATAAGCTGCAATTGTTTGATTAAATTTGGTCTCAAATCAGGAAATTTATAACATCGAATATTAGTTTCTCTATCATCTTCACCGACGAAATAAATTTGCAGAAACTGTGCATCCTGCCCAGGTTTCGGTAATATACTTCTAATTAAATGATAGACTTGTCCTTGAACTTTAAAAGTTGGTGAAAAACCGCCTTCTTTTATTTGTTTTTCACCAAAGGAAGTCATTTGAAAACAGGCATTATATTTTCGGATATTATCCATGAAGTGTACATGATTTGGCTGTAAATCATTAACCAGACTGTAACATGGTTCAGGCAGTTGCTTAAACGGCTCAAGTTGTACTTTACCGGCGCTACAACACATGCCAGGTGTCTCATCTTTCCACTTCAAGGCGTTACACCATTGACACTTATACGTCATAGAACCTAAGACTACACTGCTGTCAGTTCTATAAGCAATATCTGGGTCATACGCCAAACCCGAAAGCAACTTGCTTCTCCATACACGCTGAATTGTGTTTTCTCTATACCGTGACTGAATCACTCTATGCACATCGGTATTCCTGGCCTGATATAGTGCAGCAGATTGCCTGTGTTTTTCTGGGTTTGCAGCCTGGTAGGTGGCGACAGATTGCCTGTGTTTTTCAGGATTTGCAGCCTGGTAGGTGGCGACAGATTGCCTGTGTTTTTCAGGATTTGCAGCCTGGTAGGTGGCGACAGATTGCCTGTGTTTTTCAGGATTTGCAGCCTGGTTGGTGGCGACAGATTGCCTGTGTTTTTCTGGGTTTGCAGCCTGGTAGGTGGCGACAGATTGCCTGTGTTTTTCAGGATTTGCAGCCTGGTAGGTGGCGACAGATTGCCTGTGTTTTTCAGGGTGTGCAGCCTGGTAGGTGGCGACAGCTTGCCTGTGTTTTTCAGGGTGTGCAGCCAGGTAGGTGGCGACAGCTTGCCTCTACAGAGGCAAGCTGTCGTATAATGTACACATCAGGGTTTTTTTTCTTATATTCAGATACAGCTTTACGGTGGGATTCAGGTAGAGTCTGTCCATATTTTTTGTGCCTTTTTATTTTATTATTTCATGTGTATTTAGTAAACCTTGCCCTACGTTTGTTTTTCTTTTTTTCTATTAATGTCACAGACTCAGACAATATACTTCCTGTAAAATTTTCATCATAATTTAATGAAGATGCAATAGGTACCTCCTGACAACCCTTTTCAACTTTAAGTTGCGAAGGTGTATGAATTCCAAAATGATGTTCTTCTACAGCTACCTCCATACAACGCCGAGTAATTTTCTGTAATAATAATAATAATAATAAAATCTTTATTACTAGAAGAATGGATACAGTAAATCTCCTTAAAAACAAACAAATTAGGTCTTAAGTAATGTCCACTTAGGTGTCAAAGGAGTGCTTTGGCACTCGTACTAGGATTACCCTGTATCACGAATGCCATCACCTTCCTCCGGACTAATTAGGATAGTTCTTCAACAATTGAATTTTGAATAAATTCTAAACAAATAAAATAAAAGTTAGGTTATAATTTACAAACAAAGATTTTAAAAGGAAAATAATAAAAATAATAATAATAAAAAGTATGTGTGTTGGGGTGTGTGTGTGTGTGTGCGTGTGTGTGTGTGTATGTGTTTGTGTGTGTGCGTGTGTGTGTGAGGGGGTGTGTGTGTGGTAATGTTTCCAAACTCCGGAAGGTATGAGTAAGTATGCGTTGGTGAAATAGTCAGTTAACCCACTAATTGTATAAGTCTCTCAGTTTCTTCGTAGGTGAGACCCTTCAGCCAGTCACTCACAGCGTCCCTGCATTGCCGTCGGGTAAGTAAGCAAATATTCAGAACAGCATTGAGTTTGTTGTAAACGCGTGAACCCAGTATCCAATAATGCCGCTGAGCAAGAGCTGTTCTATGTCTCTCCGTGCTACACAGTCTCGTTCTTTTGCGCTTGCCTGCTCGTAGCCGTAAGGAGTGTGGTATAGTGGCATGTTTGCGTAATGTTATTTGGAGCACAAAGAGTTGTCTAACAGTTAATACCTCACACTCTTTATAGAGAAGTGCGGTAGGATATCTGAAGGGTTTCCTGGACATGACCTTAAGAACTGCTCTTTGCGCTCTCTCAATTCGTAACATACTGACAGCAAAGGTGCCACCCCAGACAGAGATACAGTAGCCAAGCAGAGATTGGGCAAGCGCAAAGTAAACTGTTTTCAGTGTTTTGAGATCTGCCACTGATCTGAGTTTCTTGAACACGAAAATAAGCTTGCGAATACGGGGGACGAGTTCATCAATGTGTCTTTTCCAGTTTAGCAGACAATCAACCTGGACTCCAAGGTATTTTATATTTGAGGTCCTCTTAATGCGGAGGCAGTCACAATGGGCGTTTGCAGAGTCGCAGCAATGCGCCTGAATTTTATACGTCTCTGTTTGAGGTTGGCTTTTTTGCGAAAGGGAGAAAGTTATGAATGCTGTTTTCTCTAGATTAAGTGTTAAGAGATTGCCAGATAGCCAATTCATAACAATTCTAAAGGTGTCTTCTGCATAAACTTTAGCCTGCTCCCAGTTCGGACCATCAATGAGCAGTGCTGTGTCATCGGCATATGACAAGAGTTTAGTATGAGGTAGGGCTAACGTGCATAAATTGTTAATGTAAACTAAGAACAACGTTGGACCCAGCACGCTGCCCTGGGGCACACCGTAACTGACAAACTGCTCACTGCTGACAAGAGTACCAATCTTAACGGACTGACTGCGTTCCTCTAGATAGTTGCGAAATACATCGAGAGCAATTCCTCTTACGCCTATGGATTCTAGTCTATCGACAAGGATGGGCACCGAGACAGTGTCAAAGGCCTTAGACAAATCAAGAAACAAGCCGATGCATTTGTTGCCATTATCTAGTGTCTTACTGATATGCTCTGTCAGATCAATAATTGCATCTTCAGTCGACTTACCACGTCTAAATCCAAATTGATTTTGTGCTAAAACCTTATTAGTGTTCAGAAAATCAACCAGACGTGCATTGAGTACTTTCTCTATTACTTTAGAAATTGTGGTCAATACTGAAATCGGTCTGTAGTTCGTGACGCTGCCTCTATCCCCACTCTTGAAGATAGGATGCACAAGAGCTCTTTTGAATACCCTAGGAAATTTACCATGCAAAAAGCACAAATTAATAACATGGGTCAGGGAAGGTAAAATAAACTTGCGTATTTCCTTTAAGAAATTGGCTGATATTCCATCCCATCCTATGGCACAATCGTTGCGGAGTCCCATGATGACTGTCTCAACCTCTGTCTCGTCAACATCTAGAAGAGCCATCGAGGTACCTGTCGAATTTGGATCTTGGCTATTCTTTGCCGGGGGCAGGGGAATCTGTGAGGAACTTTCATTGGCCTCATTTTGCTTACGCATGATAGACACAGCTAGATTTTTCCCTATGTTAACAAAGAAGTCATTAACTGTATTTATAGAAGAGGTTGGATCATCTGAAATGTTTAGTAGTTCGTCAGGTGTAGATTTTTGTTGTTTAAGCTGGGCAATAGTCTTAATAACATTCCACGTAGCCTTTGGATCACCTTTTGCTTTTTCAAATTCATTCTGTTCATAAGCTCTCTTTAGTTTTTTTAAGAGTTCGTTACAAAAGTTGCGGTAACGGGTATACGTGACTCTTTTGATCATATTTTTATTATCTTTTTCTGATTCTATGTGCAATTTATCGCGATTTCTGATACATTTTAAAAGGCCTGGTGTTATCCATGGTTTGATAATTATATTCCTATGTGAAATTGTGACATTTTTAGTATTTGTTTTGACTATATTTGATAAAATGGTTACAATGTTTTCAGCCGCGAAATCGGCGTCGTTTGATGAAAGAATTGAAGTGAAATCTGTATTTTTAACATCACCTATTGCGGATTGAGTGTCGAGTCTATTAACAATTTTCGTAGTTTTAGTCTGGTTCAGCTTAAGATCAACACAGAGCAAGGTTGGAGAATGATCAGTGATACGCGTATCCAACACAAAGACCGTTGAAATATTATTAGTTTTGAGCATCACATGATCGAGACAAGTGCCGGTAGGAGGCCGTGAGAAGCTGTCAGACTAAGGTACTCATCGGCCCGAGAATCGTTCCTGTTAGGGCTTATGTTGATATTGATATCACCCATTATAATAACCGTATTGAATGAGCTTAAAGAAGTTAAAACATTATTTAAGCTACTCAAAAAGCTGTCAATTTGTTTGTACGAAGGCGAGCGATACACGGCAACAATAGCGATACTCTGTTGTTTGAATACTAGACAGTTTCCATCAACAAAGGTAGGCTCAGTACATGTACATGAGGCCAACTTAGAGGACACATAGACAACCACGCCGTCGTTTTGATTTGAAAATCTTGATTTATATGAGACATAACCATCAAGGACGGGTAAGTTGATTACTTTACTTAGCCAGCATTCCGATAAAACAATTATATCGCAGCTTAAGTCCATGCTCATTAGTAAAACATTGAGCTTATCGTAGTTACAATTGAGACTGCGTATGTTCATGTGTAAGATGTTCGTAGTTGTGCCATTCCTTAAATGTTTAGAACATTGACCAGGTTCGGTAACAAACGATGTGGCAATATTAATATTATCAATGTTATTCGCTACTGTATTTAAATTAAAGTTTAAAGTGGCCATTGATAAATAGATAAATTTAATGTAATTTTCTTTGTATGTGAACAAAATATGCTAAAATAATTCACATTGATTAAATTATGACTTAGCAGAATCACTGAATTAAAATGGGTCAGGAATAGATGTATCTCCGAGAACAAACATTCAAACAACAAATGTATAACATCGTTACAATAGTAAGAGATTATTTGTCTAAAGTTTATATTTTTATTTCCGATTGTGGGTTTTTTTATGTGGGCGTTTTGG
The DNA here is from genome assembly GCA_916614155.1 of Mesoligia furuncula. Classification (NCBI taxonomy): domain Eukaryota; kingdom Metazoa; phylum Arthropoda; class Insecta; order Lepidoptera; family Noctuidae; genus Mesoligia; species Mesoligia furuncula. The sequence goes on along the minus strand of OU744791.1, from coordinate 15,094,979 downwards.
TTATGTATTTGTGTGTGTATGGTGGCGGTTTGTGTTGATTTTGGACTTATGTAATACATGCTATTGAATAGTAATATGTTAATTCTTACACTAATTAGTTGATTGCCATAAAGTATGGCATAAAAACCGTATTTCATGCAGCTTGTAATACTATCTAATAAAAATAAAAAATAAGTTTTTAATTTAACCAGTCATTGTTGTGATTTGAGCTTCACTAAATCTTCTTCTGAATCAATTCGGGAATAAAGCTCACCTTGTTTCTTTCGCAAGTAAATTCGACCTCGAGATGTCCAACAGAAGTTATAGTTGTTCTCTGCTGCAAAGTCGCGTGCCATGAAGAATAGTTTCCTTGCCTTAAATGTGAGATTTTCCGAAATATAAATAGGATTTGGTGGTCCATCCAGTTTTAGATGCTGAGTATTAAGTTTATTGCTTCTGTGTTGGTTATTAAAAGTTTTTACTGACTGGAGAAAGCTTTCTTTTGTTAGGGCAGACGTAAAATCAACAATTATCGATTTGTTTGAAGTTTTTGTTTGGACTCTATAGATATCTCGTATATCTGTTAACTGTATCGGCATATTCAACATCTTACCAACACTGCTGACCGTATTCGCCAGGTCACTTTTGCTTTCCGAGGTTTTGGCAGGTATATTTCTTATTTCAATACTGGTTGCCCTTTGATTTCTGTCCATTGTCTCTACCCTTTCCTGGAGGTTTTGAATGTAGGCGAGGTTATTCTTCCTCTCTGCTTCTAGATGTTCCAGTTTTAGTCTCATCTCCTCATACTGCTTTGACATATGTAACACATTTTTGTATATATCATTTGTATTTTCCTTAATTTCATTGATAGTGACATGAAGTTCTTCGAATTTTTTATCTTGTTCCACTTTTAAATCCAACAACATTTGTCGCATTTCCTTCATAAAATCCGGGGGCTGCGGCCTGGTGTCATTTTCCATAGAGCCCTCCCGCATGCGCTTGTTTGTTCTAGTTGTAATATTGTCATCATGCTTGATTTTATCGCATAGATTAGGAGCGGATTCCACTCGAGCAAACGTTCCCGCAGCGCCCGCTGGCGAAGGACTGCGTATTAAAGGCATTTGCAGAAAGAAATGTAGTATCAGGCAAGCAGAAGTTTAAGGACGATGCCGTGTATTGATGTTGATGTGTGCAGGGGCACGTAGGCTGGCGTCTCGTCGGCGCGGGTTGGATCACCGGTCGATAGGCGGGTCCTTAATTAGCTAATGAGGTCATTAGCTAATTAGCCTAGTTCTCCAATCGTTTAATGAGAGGACGTGGCCACTTCTGTAGGAGGTGTGCCCGCGCAGTAAAGAGTAGTTAATTGGCTTCTTACGTGTCCTTGGGGGTGGAGTCTTGGCACTATGAGACAGCTCAGGTACCAGGAGCACACGATCGCTGGAGTAATCGCGGTCGCTTGTAAGTAGTAGAGAACTCTTCGTTAATGATGCACTCCTATTTTTTTTACTTCAATTATGATTAGTAAAATATTTAATTTTGAATTAAAATGCGAAATATACTGAAGCACGTCAACACCTTGCGGCGGTCCGGGAGGAAGGGTCTGTGCTGCTATGGGAAGATAGGCATCAAAATGCCCACTGAACAAATCTTGGTTGAATCGTAATCGCCTTACCGGATAGTCGTTAGATCCAGATTCCGTATATATGAGACCGTTTCTATAAACTTCAAACTTAAATGGGAATATTAATCCTGCTGCTATTAACTCACAAAGTCCGCCATAAGTAGCATTTTTCATCATGTCAGCAAAATGTTCGTCAGGTGTTAAGTAGTTATTACCTTTTCTGTCGTGGGTCATAATTGAAAACTTGCTCCAATCATTAACCACATAACTGACAATGTCTGAACGCACCTCCATCGCTCTATCTTGTGTTCCGTACATTAAATAAGAGAGAGCACGAAACAAACATGCACCGTCACCAACAATAGGGACGACAGTACATTCTTCAACTTCTCCATTAACGTTCAGATTTTCTTTAGCCATTTTAAAAAACTCGAACCGACAAAACCTATACTTAAACCAAACGAAAACAAATGCCAAATACAAAGCAGAGTCTATAATCAAAACTACAAAACCGAAACAAAGCAAATGCAATCCAAAATATGCCAAGAAAAGAACAGCCAAAATCGTTAAATATAATCCGCTAGAAATACACACATCAAAAGTGTCTAGGGATCAAGCATTTTTATGCGGATTTCTTGAGATTGAGATGTGGCTTTGTAATAAATTTATGATTTTATAAATTTATATGGATCCTTTTTGGTGCATTTCATAATTTGAATCAGGAACTGTGAATCAAATTCGAGTAAAAGATGAAAATCAGCTGTCAATATTTTCCCTATAAAAACATACAACGCATTGAAGACATTATTAGTGCTACTGTTTCCCTACTACTGATTAAAACCAACGTTATTATGGAGCGGCGACGTCATTTAAGCAGGGAAGAAATGCTCAGAGCCGTGGGAATGATAGAAGCTGGTTCCCGGCAACGTACTGTGGCTTTAGCTCTGAATACAAGTCAGAGTGTTATCAGTCGACTTTGGACACGTTACCGAAGCACTGGTACCGTGGCTGAGCGCCATGGAGGACGGTATCGCTGCACCACACGGAGACAAGACCGATACATTCAAATCTTAACTCGAAGAGCTCCAACAATAACCGCCATGATGTTAGCCGTGAGGCTTCATCACTCTTCAGGGAACTTAATTAGCGACCAAACAGTCAGAAACCGCTTGCATGAAGTGAACCTTCATTCCCGAAGACCGCTACGGGTACCACCTATAGCAATGCACAATCGTAGGATTCGATATCAATGGACTCTTGAACACAGAAATTGGGCAGAAGAACAATGGCGTTTCGTGTGCTTTTCTGATGAGTCTCGTTTTGGTATGAGACCGGATACAAGACGTATACGACACTGGAGAACCCCTGGACGCCAACAGCGATTAAAATCCTGCCAGGAAGTCCATCCTTATAGTGGTGGAACCATCATGGTATGGGCGGGTATTTGGATCGGCGGAAGAACTGAGTTGATTTGGATCAGAGGCAACCTCAACGCTCAAATTTATGCTGAGACGATTGTATCAGACGTCATCGTTCCTCTACAAGTGCAAATCGGTCCCTTATTTCAGTTAATGCATGATAATGCACGACCGCACACCGCAAGAGTTGTAAGACAGACTCTCGCCGCAGCTAACATCAATGTCCTGCCCTGGCCTGCTCAGTCGCCAGACTTGAACCCGATTGAGCATGCATGGGATATGCTACAGAGAAGAGCTCTGCCGAATATGGAGGGTATCTAGTCGCAAGAAGACCTTTTTTTGTTGTTGCAACGAACATGGGCGGCCATTCCACAGCGTGATTTGGATGAACTCATTTTGAGTATGCCAAACCGATGTTCTTGTGTTGTTAGTGTTCGCGGTAGAAACACGGATTATTAATTGTTTAAGTTACCCAATAAAATTTTAAAGAAAACTGTTATTTCAGTCTTTTTTTCGAACTTTTGTGTTAGTGGTTCAAATGTCAAAAATCCCTTTATTAGGAAAATGGCAAATTTCTTTATTAATGCAAAGGTGACTTGGTTTATCGTTACTGTGACAAACGAAAATACTTTATTTGATGAATCCTTAAAGAAAATTTTAATTAATGTCAATCAGGAGAAAAGTTATTGCAAAAATATATGTTGATCCCTAGACACTTTTGATGTGTGTATTTAGGTATAGTATGCACTATACAGCAACCAAAACAATTTTAACGACCAACAACATCCAACCAACTGTGTACAACTACAACCTGACGACGAAAGTTAGATCGGAGAAATCGCGACGCCCCCGTCAGGGGGCGTGGCGAGCGGTTCCAGGGCTTCGCCCCCCAGCCGCGGAAGCCATACGGTAGCCTGCGAATCCAGGCCCCTCACTTGGTCGGCTACAATTGGCCTGCGGCAATTGTTGGGCACGCGCAATTTACGCGCGCCTATGTGAGTAATTGCTTGTTGTTTTTCTGTAGGCGCGCCGCGATGCTTTATCACAACGCCGCTTTCTTCACGATACCTTAGCGGTCTGTCCCCGCCAGGTGAGACCCCCAGTTACCTGTGGGAGGCCCGGCGGGGGACGACCAGCGACAGAGGTGCCGACTCGACGTTCCTAGAGAATTAGGTGAATTGCTTCCGCCGTCCCGCTTCCAGAGCTAGCCGGGCACGGTCCAGGCTAAGGAGCAGTCGTGTGAATATCGGCGTCGGATACGACGACTGTTCGATTTATCGGAGGACGAAAACGTTGCAGGTTAGTTGAATAATTGTATTACTAAGTGACACAAGCGTTTACATCAATTTAACTTAAATGAAAATCGGGATTGACTGCGAGTCAATTGCGATAGCATAATTAGCTGCGAGCTAATTGTGAGTCATGTTCGCATGACAAACTAATAGAAAATATGTGTAATCTTGATATGCACATTAACTATGAATTATTGTCCGCGAGACAATACTAACGCTCAACGCGTTACATACCTACCTCCTTATTCGTTCGCTATATTAAGTAATGTTTTATAGATACGAACGACGCCGAACAAGATGGTTCGCCAACCCATTCATGCGAAGAAGGCCAATCGGGGCCAAACCCTGCCCTGCAGGATATACCAGACCACGTGGAGGACCGGACTACCCGGCCAGCTGAGACAAACCCTGTAGTTTTGGATCCGGAGTTAGTCAGTTAGTCAGTCTGCGCTGGGGTCTTCTACGTCTTGTACGCCAGACTTTGGGGAAGATGTCCATGAGAGCTTAGCCAGTTTATGGACTCCCCTCTTGAAGACAGGGTTAGCCTTAAGAGGATAAAGATAGGCTTAAGAAGGAGCATCTTATACCCGCCAATTGCAAATTATTGCAAGCTCCGAAGTTGAACGCGGAGATTTCAGCCGCCGTATCAGACATAGTAAGAGGTCGAGACAAAAATTGGTCGGTTTTCAACAACAGCTAGGAAACGGTACCCGCTGCAATAAACAAGGCAATGGATACTTTGCTCAAAACAAATAACAAAGTTAAAACATTTAACATTTGACCTTGAAACATTTAAGCGATGGTTGCCGGTTGTTAACTGATTTGCACTATTATTTGACTAAAGACAGAATAAAATTAATTACCCCGAGTCTGGTAAAGAACTTTCTTCACGTCATTCAAGACTCAGAACGTGATAATACCCTATATGGTAACTCGCTGTCCGAAAAAATAAAAGCCAGTAAGGCCATTGAAAAACAAGGCACTCAAAAAAAAAAAAAAAAAAAAAAAAAAAAAAAAAAAAAAAAAAAAAAAAAAAAAAAAAAAAAAAAAAAACAATGGCAAACCAGAAAAATATTGTTCCTCAACCGCCAGTCACTCATCCTATCACCCAGGGAAATACTGTAATACAGAATACGATTCTTCCTCAATTGTTGGTCTCACATAACTAGTAACGCAGTTGTGTTATCATGGTTAGAACATGGTTTCACAATTCCCTTTTGTACTCCTGTGACTCAGCCTATCGTAGAAAGGGGTGGTAATTTGGAACCCGCTGTTAATTTGGAACCCCTTAATATCTCAGAAACAGACAGCGACATCTGTTAAAAAACTATGCAATTACGTTGAACTGGTATCATAGAATGTATTCACTGCCACTAGCGCCAGTTTTGCATCAAGTTTGAACCTGTCATTCAAAGTTGAAATTTTATGTCACCGGCAAATGTTTTTTCTTTTATTCGTTTATATTGTCAAAAGTTTTTATTTTAGTCTAAAACTAATACAGTGGGTGTTAAGGGAAGTACTTTACGCATAAGTTCAAATTGTCACAGGTAAGTTTTAAGGTTTGTTTTAACGAGTTTTAGTTTTCTTAATTATTTGATAACATAGTAAGGTTTTGAATTTGGAACCCCATAGGTGCGGGTAATATGGAACCGGGTTCCAAATTACCCGCAGTGCATTAACATCACTTTTTTCCTGATTCCAGTCATGCCTCGAACTCAATTGTCACCAAAGCCGAAGTCGAAAAGAAAAACTTGGGCCAGGAATAATATGATTGAAGCTGTAAAAGCAGTAAGAGAAAAGAAAATGGGTTTGAAAAAAGCGGTCAAGCTTTATAATGTTCCAAAAACTACTCTGCAAAGGTTTGTGCACAGTGACCAGCCTCCCGATGAGGTTGTAAATACTACTATAGGAAGAAGACCTGTCCTGCCATCTCACCTTGAAGAAAGCCTTGTGTCATACCTTCTCGTTATGGAAAGTAAATTCTATGGCTTGACCCGTCAGGATGTTCGTAAAATGGCCTATCAGTTGGCTGTGAAAAATAATGTCGAACATTCGTTTAGAAATAACATAGCCGGTCGAGCTTGGCTTGATCATTTCTTATTACGCCACAAAGATAAGCTTTCTATTCGATCACCAACAGGAACTTCCAATGCTCGGGCTCAAGGTTTCAATAAAGAAGCAGTGGATAAGTTCTTTGACATCCTTGAAGAAGAATTCCAAAAACATAATTATCCACCAGAGAGAATCTTTAATGTCGACGAAACCGGGCTATCTATCGTGCAGAGTAAAATGGTTAAAGTAATTGGTCTGCGAGGGAAAAGACAAGTAGGTGGCATTACTGCGGCTGAACGTGGATCATTGGTGACAGTGGTATCAGCGATGAGCGCAAGTGGCATATTTATTCCACCGCTGCTGATATTCCCACGCAAAAACATGACGCAAACGTTGATGAAAGGAGCTCCGCCAGGTTCTATCGGAAGATGCCATCCATCAGGATGGATTCAGGCAAATCTGTTTACGGACTGGTTCCATCATTTTATTGAAAAGACCCACCCAACAGAAGCATCACTTGTTCTGTTAATTCTTGATGGGCATTATTCACACACACGCAATTTTGATATTTTGATGACAGCTAGAGCTAATAATTAAATAGATCGGATTAACTTACCTAGTGACATCCGATCCTCAATTATGTGAAGTAATCTCGTCCTCATTTAGTACTATGTAGTTTGCACTTTGCACTACTCGCTGTATCACAATTTTTAAAGATGATTGCAATCATCAAAAAATATTTGGTAGTCTGTGGTCCATCATCGTATGTTGTGTGCTCTGTGGATATCTGTCATGTTCATTAGTTCAAAGTATTACACACACATAGCCATACATTTTTATACACAACTTCCGAACGGGGTAGAGATGAGAATCTGGGAAGGGTTGGGATACAATGAGGACGAGATTACTTCACATAATTGAGGATCGGATGTCACTAGGTAAGTTAATCCGATCTATTTAATTATGTTCGTAATCTCGTCCTCATTTAGTACTATGTAGATGTTTAAAGAAGAAAGTTGTGTTAATAATCAACATGTTTATTTGATAAAAAGAGAGGAGGTAGCTTAGTCCTCTTATCATTATAGACTAATCAGTCTCAATGGTTACTTATTATTATTACATACTTGACCATAGCACTTCACCTATTAAAGTATTTTACAAAGAAATATCTGTTGAACATACTGCTTTAGCAAAAACATTTGGATCACTGACAATTGGTCTGTTATAGAAACGAGCAAATGTAGAAGATCTTTGTGTCCAGCCTGCAGCTTTCCTTATTACCTAAATATTTATGCCTCCTTCAGAAGCCTTTGAAGTGGAGGCATGTCTTGTGCTGTGAGCCGTGAACTTAGCAGTATCTATGCCACTATCATACAAAACTTGCTTAATCCATCTACTTATAGACGCAGTAGAGGCAGCATGGTAAGGTTTTCTAAGTGTAATTACAATCCTGTCTTATAATTTTGGTACTATCTCTAAATAACAAAGTAACGTTTTGGCCGGACAGATGTTCATATTATCTTTGAAAAATGGTAATATTAAATTAGATTGAAGTTTGTTTGGTCCAGACGTTTTAATCATTTCTGGGATTTTAATATCAATATTATCTTCATTGATAGTAATATTATTTATATTAATAAGTGATAAAGTTTGGATCCTATGCGCAGTTACTAGAGCTAGCAATGTTACTAATTTTTTAGTAGTAATTCCAAACTAAGGTCTTGATTAGGAAGTAAATTTGATAAGTATCTTAAGACAATTATGGGAGGAGGTATTCCTTTCCTTAGGAACGTGCACCTGATAATGTGGCGGCAATCAGTTTGAGGCTCTTGTGTAAAGGATGTGGATCCCTAAAAGGAGACAGTAGTAAGTTATTACGGGGTGTGAACACAATTCTCTCTGATATAACCATGGAGCTGAACATTGGATACCATGGTTGTGCAGGCCACCATGGAACTACAACAATGCCTGTTGCCTTCTCGGTTATTATTTTCTGTAGCAACTTACTTATAAGGTTAAATGGTGGAAATGCATAGAAAAAAATTCCATTCCATTTAATGGTAAAAGCATCTATGGAGTGTGCATTGGGATCTGGTAGCCAAGATATATAATTTTTACACTTGTTGTTATATCTGTTTGCAAACAGATCAATCTCGGGTTCACCCAATTTAGTAATAATTGTTTCATATGCTATGTCACATAGAGCCCATTCAATTTCGGAATGAGAACGTCTTGATTCTCTATCTGCCACAGCGTTGTCTTTCGAGCTTATGTAGGATGCATATACCCATAGTTGCCTTTCCTCACACCACTGCCATAGCTCTCGTGCTAGACTATTTAAATGGTGAAAGCGGGTGCCCCCCATTCTATTAACATAGGCGATAGCAGTGGTGTTGTCTATTCTAAGAAGAATTTCACAACATCTTAGTTCAGATGCATATGTTTTTAACCCTTTAAATGCTGCCAGTAGTTCTAGGTAGTTTATATGAAAACATTTATCTTCAACTGTCCAGTGACCATGAGTTGTAACACCGTTACAGACTAAACCCCAACCTGTTCCTGAAGCATCTGAGAATATTTCTAAAGAAAAATTGAACTGTTTAATTTTATAATGAGATCCATGGATATGGGATAGCCACCATTCCAAATCTGATCTGATTTCGTTTGATACAGAAAGGTATGCCTCATAGTTTTCATTATTATTTTTTAAGGCTATTGTTTTATGACTTTCCATTATTTTGGTATAAAGCCATCCATATTCCACAGCTGGACATGCAGCTACAAGGGTACCTAAGAGTTGAGAGAATTCAATTATTTTGCATCTTTGTTTAGACTTGACTTTTCCTAAGGTTTTACATATAGATAATATCTTTTTCTGTGGAAGTGTTATGGAGAACTGAACAGAATTTAGTATAAACCCTAGATACTGACAGTATTGTTTAGGCTGGAGGCAACTTTTGTCTATGTTAATTATAAATCCCAGACTTTCTAATAATTTCTTAGTAGTCAACACATTTTGTAAACATTTTTCATATGAGTGGGCAAGACAGAGAATATCATCTAGGTAAATGACAGACAACAGACCTAATGACCTCAGATGACACATTACTGGTTTCATGACTTTAGTAAAGACATATGGTGCTGTACTAAGACCAAAGGGAAGGCATTTAAATTCATACAATTTGCCTTGGAATAGGAAACGCAAGTATTTCCTATCAGATTCTTTTATTGATATCAAATAGTATGCATTCTTTAGGTCAATTGTGGCCATGAAGCATCCAGGGGTCATAAGTTTTGTTGCTGTTCTTAAGTCCTCTAATTTAAAGTGAGTAGAAGAGACATATTTGTTAAACTGTTTCAGATTCAATATGAATCTCCAGGAACCATCTGACTTAGGGTGTAAGAATATACTGGACAAAAACTGGCCATCTACAGTTGAACACCTTTGTATGGCATCTAGTTGTAACAATTTGTCTATTTCTATAGAAATAAGGTTGTTTTCCTTTTCTGTAAACCGATTGTTCTGTGGCACCATGGTTTGGGCAGGAACATTGGTTAAAGGTATGGAATAGCTTCTGACCCATTTGCGTACAGTGGGGTTACTAGTAATACTATCCCAGTGGTCTGAGAAATATTTAAGTCTGCCGGTTTGTACCTGATCTAGCGGCCGCGACGATCCTGGCCCTGGCGACGTGAATGTTGAAATTTCTGTGGAGAGCGTCTCCCCCGTGTCGGAAGCTTGTTGACATAGTATGTCTGGTGTGCCGTTTGCTTCGGTCTCGGCTTCTGCCCACTCGGACATGACACCTGTGGTCGTTGTGGGCCCCGGTAGTTTAAATTATTCCTTTTAGGAACTTTTTGTTGAGCAGGTGTGTTTTTTAGCTCCAACCCTGATTTCTTGACTGCTTTAACAGCATTGACCTTGTCTTGTAATTTGTCCCCAAACAGGTATTCACATATGGGGGCATTTTCCATTAAATCTTTCAAATCTTTGTTCAGCCCTGGTAATATTAGAGATCTTCGTGTGGTAGAATTTTCATGGTACAAGTCACATAGTAGACGAGCTGCATCACTTAAATTCCCAATATATTGTTCATTTTCTTGCGTGGCAATCATACTGTTCAGTACCTCGCCAATTGTTGTGATTGCTGCCGATAACACAATTTGATTTCCGGCTATCCTCTTGTCTCTTTTAACACCATTCTCGTTCATTGCAGCTGCTACTTCTTCATTTAGAAGTGGTGGAACTAATAGGCTACAGTTCTTTGGGGGATTATGTCTTAACAATATGCTAGGTTTCGTTTCCGTATCAAGGCCGTTTTGAAGAATGGCCGTCCAACGTTTTGTTAAACTTTCATGTAACTCAATCGAGTTATTGGCCGGTGGGACACCTTCTTGACCCAGGAGCCCCTCGATGTGGGCTGGTATTTCTTTTTCTACCGGTGCTACCTCAGGGGTAACCATTGGGAGGTGAGGTGCCTCTTCCAAGTCTGCCCCCCCCTTCCCTTTTGTTTGAGTGTCAACATTAGGTGAAATACTACGACTAAAGTATTCAGTATCCGGTGAGGATTGTAACCTGCGACGTCGAGGCGTTCGGCTCCTTTGAGTCCGGCTATGTCGGCTTTGCTCGTCTGACGAACGACTTCTTGAACGGGCTCGGCTGGAGCGATTTTCGTAGTCATCTAAGCAACAAACGCATAGTGTTAAGCTCGAAACTGTTAAATCCATAGCTGACCTCTCGTGAAAGCTTTTAGGATACAGTCAAAATGTTTTTCAATTTACGACAATGTCATCGGCTAACCTCTCGTGAAAGCTCTAAAGATGCAGTCGAATTGCTTTTTAATTGTTAAAGAAAACTATCATCGGCTAACCTCTCGTGAAAGCTCATAGGATGCAGTCAGAATTGAGATTAATTGGAGGTACCAAATTAGCGAATCTGATAGACTTAGGTAGGTACCTACCCACAGATAAATTCGTATAAGGTAGTTACTTTTAACATTACGTACATACCACGGCTAACCTCACGTGAAAGCTCAATAGTGGTGTCGTCCTATTTGTAGAAGTATGTTATTTAACTCATAAGGTCACAAGGAATCTCTGAAATCCTTTAAACCTGAATTCGATTTCTAGGAATTGTAGGTACTTCACGAAAAGACTTACCGGCGTGGTTATGACGACACCTCTTGTTTAACCGTTTTTCCAGATCTCGTAATCGTTCACTTATCTCGATCATAGCCTCATCCCGTTTTTTCCGTTTGTTTTTTCCCATTTTATTTATAGAAATAAAACTTAGAGAATATTGAGTCGAAATTCTGTGCACAGCGGGCGGCACAAAAAAGTACAATGAACATGACAGATATCCACAGAGCACACAACATACGATGATGGACCACAGACTACCAAATATTTTTTGATGATTGCAATCATCTTTAAAAATTGTGATACAGCGAGTAGTGCAAAGTGCAAACTACATAGTACTAAATGAGGACGAGATTACGAACATAATGTCACAATTATTAGTTTACCTCCACATTCAACACACAAGATGCAACTTTTATGGGTCCCTTGAAAACTTATTACAGCGAAGAAATTAGACAGTGGTTACTCAATTCTAACCGGATGTTGACTCCATACGAAATAGCTGAATTGCTGGGACGTGCTTATCTCAGGTGCCAAACTGGAGCTATTGCTGTGAATGGGTTCAGAGTAACTGGTATTTACCCGATGAACAGAAACGTATTTACTGAAGCCGACTACATAGCAAGCTCAAGTGGGACCACTCCTCAAGCTACTGATGATGACCCTCATCTACCGTCTACCAGTACGCCTGTTGCTGTTCAAATGCCACAGGCACAACCTCGACCAGGCGCTAGTGGACAGGCAAATCGAGCTTCCCAGCAAGTGATCAGCAACCCTGTTGTTTTCCCTGAAGATATCTTACCGGTACCGACACCAAAGAATAAAAAATCTAACAGAGGCCGCAAGTCATCTGCTGCTACTTTATTCACTGGATCTCCCTATAAACAGCAACTCGAGGAGTCAATCAAGTCTATAGCGCAGAGAGGAAGAGGCCGGGGAAGAGCTCGTGGACGTAGTGGTAGGCAGAGAACAGCAAACTCTTCTAGAACTCCTCCGAGCAGACAGGAATCTACATCATCGGATTCTCAAACATCAGTTTCTTCAGGTGACACTGTAGTGTCAGAAAATGCTACCGCACATGCCCAGCCCACAAACGAAGATGACGCTTGTTGCATTTTTTGCTCTGAAAATTAGTCCAACGATCGACGTGGTGAAACTTGGATTCAGTGCCAATCATGTGGGTTGTGGGCACATATTGAATGCGCAGGATGCGACGCAGAATATTATATTTGTGATTTTTGTAAATAAATTTATTCCATACTTGTAATTTGGAACCCGGGTTCCATAATACCAGCCAGCACCAGAGCTCCGAACACATTTTTTTCAATTTTTCAATAAAGCAAATTATTTCCCTTAATGAGTGGTTTTATTTCGTTAATTCATTCCTAATATAAAAGTTAATAAGTTTTTTAGTATATAAAGTAATTTTTCGAAATGATTAGTTAAATAGTTTTGCTAAAATACTTAAGAAACAAAGTAGGGTTCCAAATTACCACCCCTTCCTCTACCTGTTTGTAAGTTTACTTCGGATGAGGCCCGAGATGTGCATGTAGAAATTTAAAAAAGATTAGAACTAGGGGCTATATCACGATGTATCCCAACTCATGACCAGTACATATCAAAAATATTCTTGGCACCTAAACCCAATGGAGATAAGCGATTTATTCTAAATTTAAAATCATTAAACAAGTTTATTACAAATACACATTTTAAAATGGAGGATTATAGGACGGCAGCTAAATTAATCCCTCAAGACGGATATTTAGCAACAATTGACCTCAAAGTGGCCTACTTATTAGTTCCTATATCCGAATCCTATCGAAGATACTTACAATTTAATTTACAGGCCCCTATTTCTAAGAATGTATGTACTTACGAGTTCACTGCTTTGGCGTACGGCCTATCAGTGGCACCAAGAGTGTTCACAAAAATCATGAAGGAGGTCATAGCACACCTTAGAAAACAGGGACACAAATCAGTAATATATTTAGATGATATATTATGTATAGGTAATAATTACGAGGAATGTATCATTAATGTGCGTGAAACCGTAAAACTTCTAGAATGTTTAGGTTTCGAAGTTAATTATGATAAAAGTTCATTAAAACCATCCAAAATATGTAAATTTCTAGGATTCATGTATAATACACATGATATGTCCTTATCGTTACCTAATGATAAACGCAATAGTATTAATCAGTTAGTTAAAAAGTTCTCGAGGTTGCCAAAATGTACAATTCGAGAGTTTGCGCAATTAATAGGTGTTCTAGTCGCAGCCTGTCCCGCAGTTCGATATGGGTTTCTCTATAATACTAAGTTGTTGGAACGTCAAAAATTCCTAGCATTACAACAACATAATAATAATAACGAATATAAGATAAACATCCCTAACACGGTCCTAGAAGACCTTCAATAGTGGCGTAATCAAATTTTCACAGCCATGTGTCCTATTAGAAATCAAAGTTATACAAAACTGGCCAAGTGCGAGTCGGACTCGCACACGAAGGGTTCCGTACCACAAGGCAAATCCGCCGAAAAAAACATGTTTGTTGAATGGGAGCCCCCCTTAAATATTTATTTTATTTTATTATTATTATTTATTATTAAAGTTAAAATACAACTGAGCATTTCGTGAATATTTCAAGTGCCTACCTGTTGCCATTTTTGATATCGAGCAAAAAAAGGCAAAAAATCGCGTTTGTTGTATGGGAGCCCCCCTTAAATATTAATTTTATTTTGTTTTTAGTATTTGTTGTTATAGCGGCAACAGAAATACATAATTTGTGAAAATTTCAACTCTCTAGCTATCGCGGTTCTTGAGATACAGCCTGGTGACAGACAGACAGACGGACAGACGGACAGACAGCGAAGTCTTAGTAATAGGGTTCCGTTTTTATACGGAACCCTAAAAAAGAAATATATTCAGACGCTTCTAGAACGGGTTGGGGTGCCGTCTATAGTGGCGCTAAAGCCACAGTAAATGGAAAACCATAGAAGCGAGACACCACATAAATTACCTAGAACTTCTGGCCGTATTCCTAGGATTAAAAAGTTTTGCCAGTAATGACTATAATTGTACAATATTGTTGAGGGTAGACAATACTACAGCGATAAGTTACATTAATCGCTTAGGTGGAATTCAGTTCCCGCATCTAAACGATCTGACAAGACACATTTGGCAATGGTGCGAGGAACGAAATATTTGGTTGTTTGCATCTTACGTGAACACGAAAGATAATTATGCTGACGAAGAATCCAGAAAGATTAATCCTGATACAGAGTGGGAGTTATCAGATCACGCTTATAAAATTATTAAAAAACACTTTGGTTGTCCTGATGTTGACCTCTTTGCTTCTCGCAATAATGCCAAATGTGACTCGTTTGTTTCTTGGAAACAAGAACCAGATGCATACGCCGTAGATGCTTTTACTCTGAACTGGCAATTCAAATCCAAACGCTTTTCCGCCTTTTTCCTTAATTTTAAAATGTTTACGAAAGGTTATTGAAGATGATGCCAAGGTAATTTTAGTTTTTCCCCATTGGCTTTCGCAGCCATAGTACCCACTTCTACAAAGTTTACTTGACTCCCGTTTACTTTATCTGAACCCTAGCAAATTTCTTCTTCAATCTCATTTCAGGGAGTACCATTCGCTGCACAGCAAGCTTACCCTGGGTGTCGCGAGGCTTTGCGGACAGCATTCGTCCGCCGCGGGACCCCGCGCGACTCATGAAATGTAATGATGGCTTCGCTAGCCGACAATACTATCAAACAGTATAATGTCACATTAAAACTTGGTGGCAGTATTGCTCCTTGCATAACATTGACTTTTTTAATGGTACAAAAACATCTGTTCTTTCCTTTTTAACGGAGCAATTTAATAAGGACTGTTCATATGGCTCCTATAAACTTTAACGTAGGGTCCGATAATTGTATACAACGATTATTGAAAGGAGCTCACAAACTTAAGCCCAATAAGCCCAAGTATACGTCTACTTGGGACCCACAACTGGTGCTCAATCACGTGTCCAATTGGTACCCTAATTTGGAATTAAGTATAAAAAAATCACCAAAAAGTTAGTTATTTTACTAGCACTCTGCACAGTCCATAGGGTGCAAACTTTTTCCCTTGTTAAATTAGATAATATAACAATAACTCCAAGCGGAGTTAAGATAGCCATAACAGATATTATTAAGACCTCTGCTCCCAGGCGAGATCAGCCGGGATGGTTTCTACCATTCTTTCGAGACAATATTAATATATGCCCTGCTTCAGTCCTCAAAGATTATATTTTTGTAACAAAAAATATGAGGACAAAGAATGTAGGAAATCTCTTATTAACTTATAAGGAACCATACAAAGCCGCCACAGCTCAATCCATCAGTCGATGGATTAAGCTCGTGATGTCAGAAAGCGGCGTAGACGTGAGTACATTCAGTGCACACAGCACGCGACATGCCGCCACGTCGCGCGTCAGCCGCTCGCGTCGTCGGACTCAGTGTCGACAAGATTAGAAAGACAGCTGTATGGCAGCACGTCTTTAGCTTGATTACATTAAGCAATTATTGGTGATGTTTACAATAATTAAGAGTTAAGTTCAGCTGTGATTCACAATACGTTTCATTAATAAAAAGATGCATTACCTGAACAAAACTTGTTTCTCTGAAAATCCACTTAGTATACATTATAATATATCTGAAGAATGAAGCGACGAATATATAATAGATGATCAAACGAACTTCCTGAAGTGAAGTTCGATCATTATTATATGAGTCGCTTCATTCGAAGATATAAGAACCCTCCTCTCCCATTATTAAATCACATTTCATGAACTCAGTAATTTTAACCCTGGAAGTTTTGTTCATGACGGATCTCTAAAAAGAATGAACAACGTCAAACAGACAAGACGGAAGAAAAGTACTGTAGGTAGAAGTAAAAAAAAAATCGAATTACTCTCTGAAATCGTGCGATGTTGCCTGTAGGATAAAGGGACTACTTAGTATACATTATATGTAAACTTGAGATAAGTTAAGATTATTTTATAAACTTGTAAAAATAAAATAAATAATATCTTTGAATGAAGCGACTCATATAATAATGATCGTACTTCACTTCAGGAAGTTCGTTTGATCATCTATTATTTTAATACCGCATTATAATATCTACTGTGGCAACACTATCAAAGTACAATTGATTTATTTGTAACAAACTTTTAAAATGTATTTCCACTATGGCAACTAAATGTATTATTTTACTTTGGCAATACTTGGAAATAACGGTGATGATATAACTGAGCGTTATTTTTGGGTGGGGCAAATGTCGTTTTAAAATGGTAAAACGTAGTGCAAAGATAGTCGTTCTGGATTGTGAAAGTGTACAGTTGTGCGACTAAAAAGTATTAGCAAGAAAAGGGTGTATTTCATTTTAATTCAGAAGTGCTATGGACCACGAGCCATGTCTCGGTAAAATCGTAAGTAGTCTTATGAATTCTTTACCTTACTTCATTGTTTTAGTCAGATAAGTTCAGGGAGCGGTAAGTGTGGTTGTTATGAAGTTTTTGATTCGGTAGCAATCATTGTGGCGTATTTCCCAGACGGTTAATATTTAAATCATAGTTAATAGTAATTGGGCCGATGCACGTGATACCTTTGGTCGAGGCAACTCCTCGATAAGGTTATCGTTGCGTTGGACTAATTATAATAATATAATAAGTAAATAGTTAGGCCGACCCACGTGCTGCCTTTGGTCTAGGCAACTCCTCGATAAGGTTGTAGCTGTGCTGGCATAATTATATAAGTAAATGGTTGGGCCGATGCACGTGGTACCTTTGGTCGACGCAACTCCTCGATAGGGTTATCATGGCCTTGGACTAATTATAAACAATAAGTCAATAGTTGAGCCAGTGCACGTGGTACTCTTGGTCGGGGCAAATCCTCGATAGAGTTATCATTGCATTGGACAACTTGAAGTAAATGTTGGGAATTTCGCTACAAGATTTCACTCTGAACAATGGTATTTTAGAGGTCTCTTCCGCCACCAACGCCGCTGCTGCCGCCGCCACCACCGCCGCCGCCGCCGCCACCACCGCCGCCGCCGCTGCCGCCGCCGCCATCGTCGAGGGGCCCTCACAAGGGGCCCGGGAGGGGGCTGAAATGGAGGAGTAATGGCTCCTCTACGCCTCCTCCAGGCGAACATCAACCACTGCGCCTGTGCTCAGGACCTGTTGCTCCAGAGCGTGGCGCAGTGGTCGATTAACATCGCCGTGGTCGCTGAGCCGTACTTTGTCCCGCCCAGGGATGACTGGGTGGAGGACCTGAGCGGCTCAGTGGCCATACTTTCGTCGGCCGCCGCCGGCACCCCGTCCCTCGAATGCGTCACGAAGGGACAGGGGTGCGTAGCAGCACGGTTCGGAGAGATAGTAGTAGTGGGGGTGTACTTCTCTCCGAACCGAACTCTCGCCGAGTTCCACAACTCTTTAACAGAGTTGAGTGTCGTCGTCGCCGGAAACCATCCCTTCCCCGTGCTAGTGCTCGGGGACTTCAATGCCAAGAATTTGGCCTGGGGTTCCCGTTACACGGATGTGCGGGGCAGGATGGTGGAGGACTGGGCTCTGGAAACAGGCCTGGTCGTCCTAAATCGGGGTTCTGTTCCCACGTGTGTGCGGATGCGGGGTGAGTCCGTGGTGGACATCTCGTTCGGCAGCCCCGCTCTGTCACAACGCGTCATTGACTGGCGCGTCATGGAGGGGGTGGAGACCTACTCCGACCACCGGTATATCCGGTTCGACGTCTCCGCCCAGACCTCTAGCGCGCTGGTCCAACAGGCCCCGAGTGGTCCGCGGTGGGCGCTGAAGCAGCTGGACCGGGAGCTCCTCCTGGAAGCCTCGATCGTGCAGGCCTGGGTGTCATCACCGGACAGGCCTGCCAACATCGACGATGAGGCGGAGTGGTTCCGGGAGGCCATGTCCGAGATCTGTGACGTGGCAATGCCCCGAGTCCGGCCAGGACGCGCCCGACGTCAGGTGTACTGGTGGTCGCAGGAGTTGGAGACGCTACGCAAGGCGTGCGTCGATGCGCGACACCTGTACACCAGGCACCGCAGGCTCCGCATTCGCCCTCCGGATGCGGAAGCCACGGAGGCGGAGCTGTACGAGGGGTACAGAGCGGCGAAGACCGCCCTCCAAGAGGCTGTCCAGCGGGCCAAGGATGTGGCCCGCGAGGAGATGGTGGAGACTCTGAACAGAGATCCGTGGGGGCGCCCTTATAAAATGGTGCGGAATAAACTCCGCACCTGGGCCCCCCCGCTGACGCAGAGTCTCCGCCCCCAGCTGGTGGAGGAGGTGGTGAGCGCTCTGTTCCCTTCACGGGGGGAGCACACTCCCCCGCCCATGGCTCCGCCAATTGCGGTGCCCGAAGCGGACCACGCGGACGACGACGACATCCCTGCTTTGACCGGGGTAGAACTGAGAGCGGCGGTAGGAAGGCTGAAGGCCAAAAATACCGCCCCAGGACCCGACGGCTTGCCAGGTAAAGCCTGGGTCCTGGCCTCGAGGGCTCTCGGGCCTCGACTGGAGGCGTTCTTAAGCGCATGTTTGGAGAGAGGCCAGTTTCCACGCCGTTGGAAGACGGGGAAGCTGGTCCTCATTCGGAAGCCAGGGCGCCCTGCGGACTCTCCGTCCGCATACCGGCCCATCGTGCTGCTCGACGAGGTCGGCAAGCTCTTTGAGAGAGTGATTGCGGGCCGCCTCGTCGGGCACCTGGTGAGGACGGGGCCGGATCTTGCGGACAGCCAGTTCGGTTTCCGCAAGGGGCGCTCGACGGTGGACGCCATCATGCGCGTGAGAGCCCTCACGACGGGGGACGCGGTGTCCCAGGGTGGGGTCGTCGTGGCGGTGTCACTCGACATCGCCAACGCGTTCAACACCCTCCCCTGGAGCACCATTGTGGAGGCACTCCGGTTTCACCGGGTGCCGCCCTACCTCCGTCGAATAGTCGAGGCGTATCTGACGGAAAGAGCCGTCAGCTATCCCGGTCGCGATGGGGAGTGGAACCGGCGAGAGATGTCGTGCGGTGTGCCACAGGGATCGGTCCTAGGGCCGCCTCTGTGGAACATCGGGTACGACTGGGTGCTGCGCGCCGACCTCCCTGATGGCGTCAGCACAGTTTGCTACGCTGACGACACGCTGGTCCTGGCGCAGGGGAGGTCGCATCAGGCGGCGGCCGACGCGATGACACGCGGGGTTGCGATAGTCGTGTAGAGGATCCGGCAGTTGGGTCTCGAGGTGGCATTGCACAAGTCCGAGGCCATGTCGTTTCATGGGCCCCGGAACGCGCCGCCATCGGGATCCCAACTAACGGTAGGAGGGGTTCACATCGGCGTCGGGATGACGATGAAAAACCTGGGTCTCGTCCTCGACAGCCGGTGGAACTTCGTGGAGCATTTCCGACGTTTGGCCCCCAAACTGGAACGGGCCGGGGCCGCCTTCAAGCGGCTCTTGCCCAACCTGGGGGGGCCAAACGCCTCCTGCCGGAGGCTTTACGCGGGGGTCGTGCGGTCCATGGCCATATACGGGGCCCCGGTGTGGGCGCGTTCACTGCGGCGGCGAGCCGCCCACTACCTGAACGCGCCCCAGAAGGTGGTAGCCATAAGGGCTATCCGGGGCTACCGCACGATCTCTGGCGAGGCGGCAAGCCTCCTTGCCGGACTGCCGCCATGGGATCTGGAGGCGATAGTCCTCGCGCGCCTGTATGAGTGGCGCGCGGAGGCACTACGCCGGGGGAAGGATCCGCTTCCGCGGCAAATCGCTGCGGAGCGGACGGATCTCCGGCGCGATCTCATGGCGGCATGGAAAGAGCGACTGTCGCAACCCAGCGCAGGGCACGCCGCGATAGCGGCGATAAGACCCCTCTTTGAGGAGTGGCTAGAGAGGCGCCACGGCGCCCTCACCTACCGCCTGACGCAGGTCCTCACCGGACACGGAAGTTTCGGGAGGTTCCTGCACATCATCAGGCGGGAGGAAACGCCCGGGTGTCACCATTGCCAGGATCGCCCAGAGGACACGGTGGAGCACACGGTGGAGGTCTGCCCCGCTTGGGCGGAGCACCGCCGTGTCCTCGTAGAGGCGATTGGCAGCGACGGCGACCTCTCGCGTCCGGCCCTGGTGCAAGCCATGGTCCGGGGCGAGAGGGATTGGGAGGCAGTCACCTCCTTCTGCGAAGCAGTCATGCTAGCGAAGGAGGTGGCGTAACGGCTCAGGGAGAGAGCCTCCCGTCCCAGCCGCCGCGGGAGACGCTCCGGGCGTCGGGAGCCGCGTGACGACTCCCGGCCACCGTAGGCGCGGGCCTGCGGGCGGAGAGTAATGGGTAGCTCACCGCCCGATCAGGACCGGGCCCGTGCCGGACGGCGCGTAAGTGTTCCACGCGCGCCTCAAAGAGATGTCAGCATCGAGGAGGGGCCCCTTAGGGCCGAAGCCTGCCGGGTCAGCGGGATTGTCCGAAAGGGTTACCGCTGGCCCGGAACATAAAGGGCTAAGGAAGGAACACGGGTGGGTTTTAGTCAGTAAGAGTCTGACACTCCCTTCCGCTGCACCCAGAGCGGGAGGAGTCATTTGATGATTTCCCATCCTCAAAAAAAAAAAAAAGGCGCCCGAATTTTCACTTCTACTTTATTTATTATTTGGAGTACTCCACACACACATTTAATAATCCCATTTCATAATATACATTTTTAATAGCATTCATTCATTAAATTTTTTTTTTTATTATTACAATATTTCACAGATTCGGCTTTAGAAAGGCGGAAGCAGGTGCAGGCAGCATCATGCGGTGTTGGGCACGAGTGGACTTTAATGGTGTCCGGATCCGTAGGTAAATTTGATTTCTTTAGTGCAAAGGTAACGTAGTGAGTTTTACTCGCATTTAGTGTAAGTACGATACTGCGCAGACATTTAGTGACAGTATTGAAGCCCGCCTGAGCGTACGAGTACACATTGCGCCAGGTATCCGCACTAAACAGGAGGGCCGTGTCATCGGCAAAACTTATAATTCTGCCCTTAGGAAGGGTAAGCATACCCAGGTCGTTAATATAGATGAGGAAAAGTGTCGGGCCGAGCACGCTGCCCTGGGGCACGCCGTAGCTGACTTTGCATTCATCACTAAGGAAATCATCTATCTTAACGCACTGAGTACGCTCAGTGAGGTAGTCTTTAAAGAGCTGAAGTTGAATCCCTCTAATTCCCAGGTTCTCCATTTTGTCAGTGAGTATAGGTACAGAAACCGTGTCGAATGCCTTAGCAAGATCTAAGAAAATGCCTAGGACTTTTTGCCCTTTGTCTAGGTTTGTAACAATAAAGTTCGTCAAATCATGGACAGCATCCGAAGTAGATTTACCGGTGCGAAAACCAAACTGAGTTGAGGAAAGAAGATTATGCTTTTCCAGGTAATTGACAAGCCTAATGTTCATTATTCTTTCTAGTACCTTTGACAGGGTTGGGAGCACCGCTATAGGCCTCTAATTATCGACACGGGATCTGTCCCCACTTTTAAAGATCGGGTGTATAATAGCTTTTTTAAAAACTTTTGGAAATTTTCCCGTGGCGAGTGCAAGATTGCAGATGTATGTTAGAGGTGGAGTGATCAAGAACCGATGTCTTTTTAGGAGGTCACTGGATATCCTATCCCATCCCACAGCGCAGCCACTGCGCAGATTCATTAATAAATTGCCCACCTCGACCTCGTCGGTAGGCAAGAGTACCATGGATTGGGGGACTTTATCGCTGGCGTCAGTAGAAACCTCCGCTTGGTAGCTTACTATTTTCTCGGCGAGTCGTTCACCAACAGCAGCAAAGAAATCATTTGCACCGTTAACCGAGAGCTTTGGAGTGCTTGCCAACTTTAGGAGAGGTTTGGAAGTTTCTTTGTGATTTACCCTATTTGTTAATGTGTTTATTGCCGACCACAGTTGTCTCGGATTATTACCAGCTTTTGTTAGCTCACTTTTTTCGTGTTCCCTTTTCAACTTCTTTAGCAGTTTGTTACAGAAGTTTCTATACCTGGTGAATGTTTAGTAACTCATTATTTGGTGACTTTTTAACTTTTTTATGAAGATTGTCTCTGTGTCGAATGCAACGAAGAAGACCTGGAGTAATCCATGGCTTTATAGCTGATTTACGGTTGGGTACTTTAATAGATTTAGAATTAGTTTCAATCACTTTTTTAATCGAATTGACCAAGGTTTCGGCCGCCTCGTCGGGATCTTGTGTATTGTAAACCTGACTAAAGTCAACTAGTCTCAAGTCTGCATTTAACTGATCGTGATTAATGCGTACTACTGTTTTTTTTTTACAGATTTTTAGGGGCCTTTTTAGGAAGAAACAATAGTACTGTATCATGGTCAGTTAACGCAGAGTGAGCCACTACTGTTGAGGCGGAGCATTGGGTTTTTAGAATGAAATGATCGAGACAAGAGTTGAGTCGTGTGGGCAGAGTATGTGAAGGCAATAGGCCATGCGACGCTAATAAGTTTAGGTAGTTATATTTACTGGAGTCACGGCATTGGCCAGTGATATTTATATTTATATCACCGGTGATTATGATGTTATTAAATTGTGCGATACTAGTTAAAGTCATGTTTAAGGAATTTAGAAAGTTGGTAATGTCTTTGTAGCTTGGAGGGCGGTAAATTGCTAGTACTATAGTGTTGTGGTCAACTTCTATCAGGAGACAGTTTGCATCTGAAAAAGGGGGTTCATGTACCGAAACGTTGAGGTTTGTGTGTACATAGGTCACTACTCATTCTGAGTATTATTGTTCTTGGATGAGAAAGAGTTGTAACCTGATAAGTCAGGGATAGTGTGAGTGTTGGGCAGCCAACATTCCGTTAGGGTAATTATATCCCAAGCTACCTTAGTCCTAGCTAGTATCGTGTGTAGGCCTGATATATTTTTTGAGATACTTCTAATATTTTGATTAAGACTTTTGAGTGAGTCAGATGGTTTAATATTGGATGGAATGCAGTTGTCAAGAGCACATAATTATAGTTGAGTCCGACACAGAGACGGAATCTATGTTAGAGCAATTATTTAGTAGATTATCGAATGATAAGTAAAAATTTATTCTTGTTTACATTTAAAAATATCAGTGATATGGATAGAGTGTAATTCGTTGCTAAATGTTTTAGGTAGGCGCTGTATCTGGCACAGATAGGGAAGATAATAATGTTAGGTGATCTTGTATTATGTTCGTAGGCAATCAAGAAAGCTAGGTGTGTAGTGTAGGTGTGTGTGTGTGTATGTGATTTGAGAATAATCATTGTGTGTTTGTGGTTTGTGTAAATGTATTTTAGATATTTTGCGCAGTTCAATATTTGCGCAGCAAGGTTTAGATGGAGAGGAACTTTGCTATTAGTTTTACAAAGGCGTTTGGTATCTGGAGAGAATCGTAATAACCTTTTATGTAAATAAATGTGTGATGTACATTTTGTTATTACAATATAGTGTAGTGTGTGGGTGGGTGAGAATTTAGTGTTAATAGAAGTTAATGACATTAATATTATTTTAAGTTGATACAAAAGAACAATGGCGAAATCTTAGCTGAATTTAATTTGAACGTCTACAAGTGACTTATATACGAAGGCAGGTCCATTATTTTTCTACGTTTTTTCAAAGTATCACATTAATTAGTTAAGACGGATAAAAAAAATATTTTAAATGAAAAGTTATTTGATTTTTTCATTGACTATTAGTGTTGCCATTTTATATTTATTCTGCCAAGTGTACAGCATTAATGTATTGTATTCAATTTTAGTTTGTTATTGTAATTAAACGGAGTAAATTAATGAATAATACTGTTATTTCTAAGTGGAAGTATTCCTTGCAAGGAGGTAAAAATATTGTAGTGTAACAATAAATGAATTACTTTCAAGGAATGACTGGCAAAAAGGCTATTATCCCAAATCTAAAAAATAATAGGTTGCTCCGTTGTAGTGATCTGTGGTAGTGATACTCATGTCACACAACAACAACATCACACGACGCTTGCGCTTTGTGCTTTGTGTTGCTTTCGATTGTTTTCAGTTTTCTTTAATTTTAACTTGACCCGGACTGCTTATGGACTGTGATATTCCCCTGTAGGAAGGATGAACGGTCATATAAGGGACAGGAGAAAAAAATGTGATTTAGCAATATTGCCCTTTTACTTCCTCGAATTGGAATTACCATAGACATAACCTACAAAAGTTCATGACTGAATTTCTATTATTCTCGGCCTTCTCGAACAAAAATTCTTGCATAAACTAATTCAGAATTTGACGCCGAGTTAAACAAGATATTTTTCATTTAAAGACGCGGGAATTTAATCTTAGCTAAATTAATGTATGGGTGGCTGCCATTGTTCTTTGAGAAATATTTTTATTAAAAAGACATAAACTACGGTAAACTAGTTATTTTTGCCTGCGTAGTATTGTTAGATCCTCTTCGGATTTAATAAGTCGGCTAGGCATCCCTTGTTTTTCTCGCACAGAAACTTTCCCATTGGCGGTCCAGCATTGTTCGTAGTTGCTGCTTCTTATAAACTCACGTGCGAGGTAGTGGAGACGTTTACCCATAGTGGTTAGGACTTCGGATACGTATACGGTATAAAGGGTGGTTAGGACCTTTTTCCTGCATGGCTGTTGTTGAGACGATTTTCCTTATTGTTTTTATTAAATTTTTTTGTTGACAGTAAGAACTGATCCTTAAAAGCAGGCGTCGTGAATTCAACAATAACGGTGCCTGGTGACTCAGTCTTATTCTTCAGATGGAAGATATTTTTTATATCCGAACACCAAACAGGATGGTTAATGACATTACCGAGTTTCTGAATTGAGTCTGTAAGAGTTTCACGGGTTTCAGGTTTTGTAGGTTGAATATTTTTTATTTTAATCGTTCCTGCTTTCATATTTCTTTCAAGGATGTCTACCTTTTGTTCCAAGGTTTTAATGATTTTTTAGTTGGTGTCACACTTAGAATGTAGGTTGTTTATCTCCTTCAAGGCGTCATCGTATTTGGCGGAAAGGAATATCATATCCTTTTTAATTTCGTCGTTTTGTAGTCTAATTTCTGAGTTGAGTGCACTAATAATCGAATTTTGGGATCTAATGGCATCGAGAGCAGTTTGTAAGGCATCTATTTTTCCGTTGTTGCTCGATTGTTTGCCTACTAAGTCAGAAATAATGGATTTCATCTCTATCATCATGGTTTCCATTCTTTCTAATTCGTCATTCTCGCGTTTTCTTTTCCTCTGTGTTACATGGATATTATCTTGAGAAGAACATGCAGACAAGTTCGGTTCAGAGTTGTGTAGTGGCGAAGTTGGAGGCGAGCGTAGCATCGTAAATTAATGATATGTAAATACTCAACAGAATAAATTAGTGGTGACTATGCAATTTTTGGTACTAATGTTGAATTGTACTCACGAAGTTAAATTAAGTGGGTAGATGTAATTGTTTGTGCGGCTGTTATTAGCAGCAAGTTCATAAGATGTGATAGCCGAGCGCAGCCGAAGTGGAGCCGAACGTGTCTTGCGGCCGATGTGTGACGTGCGATATCGGTCGTTGACCTTGACGGTCCAGTGTTTGAGTGCGTTTCGCCGTTTTTTAAAACAGTACGTTGGGATTGTTGTACACTAAAACTGTGATTATTCATCGAATTCTTGGTTAATTCACGATCGGGAACGCGCACTGTATTGTCTGCACTATTAGGTACACAACGGTATATGATTTTGGACTACAGATTAATTTTTCACGGACGTTTAGATTTTATTATAGGAGCACAAAAAGCTACGTGTTGTCGCACGGACTGCCAGAGCGAGAGGAACTAACTCAATGTTGCGTGAACTTGGGTCCAGCCACGAGGGTGAGCTGTTCAGAGATGTACGAGTATAATTTAGATTTCTATGCGGTTTACACAATGGCCCGCTGTAGTTCTGATTTAAAGATGAAGATGTACGAGTACAGTTTAGAGTTCTATGCGGCTTACACTCTAGTTCAGCCATGTAAGTGAGCTGAATGGAGATGTATGCGTACAGTTTATTGCAGCCATGTAGGCCAGCTGTAGTTCAGATTTAAAGATGGAGATGTACGAGTATAGTTTAGAGTTCTATGCGACTTACACTCTAGTTCAGCCATGTAAGTGAGCTTTATGGAGATGTATGCGTATAGTTTGTAGCAGCCACATAAGCGAGCTGTAGTTCAGAGTTTAAAAACAAAGGCAAAGGTATAGTTTAGAGTTCTATGCGGCTTATACTCTAGTTCAATCATGGGAGATGTATGCGTATAGTTTGTTACAACCATGTGAGTGAGCGGGTAGTTCAGAATTCAACGTAGGTACTTATGTGATCTAATGCAGTCATGTAGGAGAGCTGCAGTACAAAGTTTAACGTAGGTACTTATGTGATCTTGTGCAGCCATGTAAGTGAGTTGTAGTTCTGAGTTTAACGAAGGCACTGATGTAACGCAGCCATGGTAGGTGAGCTGTAGTTCAAAGCGTCACTTAGGCAATTATTATTTTTCAACACACTTGCTCGTAAAGTGGCTCTTATTGAACCGCTTTTAGGTCCATAATGCAGTGTATTAAAAACGCGTGCTTTTTCTTTATTTTAATCCATTAGTGCTTTATTTCCACAGATAACTATTTACTAGTCGAAGATGCGTACTTTTTTAATTTCATCAATTCACTTTTTTTTTTAATAGTCGGTATTGTCCTTGGTCCACAAGGAACTAATATTTATTTACCTTAAGGTGAATGCGCAGGGACCATGGACAATTTAAGGTGAATGCACAGTGGTAGACCGCGAAATTCAAATTTTCTTAGGTTTTTTGCAATTTTCAGGTCATTGTCAGGTTGTATCTTGATCAAAATATGATTTGCGATTCTAACAGGTACGTCTTTACAGATTTATAATCATTCGAATCATTAATACATCTATCTTATGGAAAAGTTCTTAGGGAAAAAATCTAACTTAAAGATTATATTCTAATGACTATAATTCTGTAAATACATATATATTATAGTCACGAATCATATTTGATCAAGATACAACCTGATCATCAACATCATTTCAGCCGAAAGACGTTCACACTTTTGGCGATCGCAGTATGGTATGGTGGTGGAATGCACAGAAAACGCTGCTGCCCATTCTCCGGTACGCCCCTTAGTCGCCTTTTACGACACCCACGGGAAGTATGGGGTGGTGCTATTCTGTAAGTCCGGCACCACACAGACAACCTGATACTGACCTGCATTTTTACAAAAAACGTAAGAACATTTTAATTATCCACCTTAAATTGTCCGAAACCAAACGGAAAATACCCTGACTGGCGTTCTATTATTGAACTAATGTATATTTCTCTATGCCAATAGTACTTCCTAATGCCATACTAACTAAACTACAATTTGACATACGACAACACTACGATCAGTCTAAACATTATTTTGTGATTATTATATTTTTCTGTAGGCTTTTTAGAGGTTTTGTCAGTGCCATAGACCTATATATTTAAAATGAGAGTCAGTGCTTTTATTTACACCTGCGCGCGCATCGCTGGTGCTATGTTACATGCTCTGTGCTGGCTAGCACGGCGCGCGGAAAAACAAACCTAGCGCGCCATGTCCCATTCAAGTTAATATTTAACAATACTACTCTGTTTTTTTCCTCGCAAGTGTGTTGAAAAACGTCGTATGAAACGCGTGTGCATTGATCATTAGACACTCGGCTTTCTTATCGCGATCGCCTGCGGCTCGCGTGAATAATACCGCCTCGAGTATAATTATCAACATAGCACACATGTATCATAAGTACTATTATGCAGCCATGTGAGTGAATTGTAGTTCTGAGTTTAACGTAGGCGCTAATGAGATCTTGTGCAACCATGTAGGTGTGCTGTTAGTAGGTACGCCATTTGTGTGCTGTTAAAATAAGCCATGTAGATATGCTGCAATGAGTCCCAGATTTTGACGCTGATAGTAGATCCTAAGATATTGAGCGATATTTAAGATAGTTAATACGCCAATGTTTATGATTAGCATGAAAACAAATAAAACACTCTGCCCTTTAAAGTTTTTAGATTGGCCAAAAAGCGGTATGATACTTTGCTAACGCTCAATTACTCGTGGAAATAAATGGTATCGATGAAAATTTCAGAACACTTTTAGAGATGCTTAAATGAAAGTCCCGTATGGAACTTTGGACTATTTTTATGATAAGTTAGCATTGCACAGTAGGTGTGAAATTGATGGCCGAATGGCAGTAGGTTGTATTACTTAATGGAATCAATGATAATTCTAATAGAAGGCACTTGCGGATGGTTAGTTAAATGATTTAGCTTCCCAGCAAACTAAATAAATCTAAATAAATTTCCAAAATATAGAATCAAAATAGAGCTTCGACCAGTAGTAACAGGGTCATTTCAGCATTAATAAGACAGATGCTGTCTGACGGTGGTTTTCTAATGACCTCATCCCACCCTTTCTGCTACTGATACCAATGATGAATTTTCAAGAATATTGGCGTCAACTGAACGATGACCGATGCATATATGGATTTCGGTAGCGACTGTACCTTGATTAAATGCTCGAAAGCAATATAACCGTCTTAATAAAAATAAATAAAACAAGTATTTGCCAATTATTAAAGGTTTTAGATGTTTTATTACCAAACCGAATTACTTGTCTTGGCAATTGATAACGAGTTTTTACCTCTCAGCTTTGTTAAATAAAGTGATCGATATATCAATTGGAACTTAACGTCTATGTTGGGGAAGAGACGACCAAAGTCAGGGGTGGTTTGGTAGGTATACCAAAGAGTATTAATCGAGCTATCTCTGTCTTGACGGGTATACACGAATGAATCCAAATCAAGAATATCACTCTCATCAAGTCTGTTATAAAATAATCAATAGTAAATCAGTTGTATTATATAATTATACGTTCCGTTTTTATTCAGGAGTCCCTTTATAACTCCAAGCAGATACTTTAATAGTGAGGGCAAATGCTGTCGAGGTAAAAACTAAAACCATGTCTATCAGTAATTTTCTCATTTCGCAAGAACGAATTTTATGAATTTTGCCGGATTTTGGTATCGGGTTTATGGAGACCTCCATGGAAGCGACATTGAAATCTGACAAGATATGAAATATATAGGAAATGTTTTGCTCAGAGTGAGATTGGTTGCACAAAGCAAAGTGCAAAGTCACAGAAAAGTTTTTATTTGTTAAACGTAGGTGTAATAAATTAAATAGTTACTTAACAGAGATCGGTTTTGCCGTTAACGGCGTACAAATATCAATTTATACGAATTACAATCCAACAGGATTTTTGTTAAAATTGAATGTCATGTAATTATGTCCTAAAACAAAGACATACTTTGTTAGAAACATAATAACATTTCTGATACTTAATGTGTTAGGCTCTGGTATTTTATTATAAATTCTGTAAGCCATGCCAAGAAAACTATTTGTATAGAGTTGCATGACAAGCTCCTGTTTTCTCTGTACGACCGGTAATATTTAGTTGATGTGTAGATTTATTTGAGATTCTAACCTCTTTTACTTTCACGTTCCTACTTTGCACCACGTTTGGGGATATTTTGCTCCAGGAGCAAAGTTACAAATTTTGTTTTTGAATATTTAATATTGTAACTGCTACATAGTGCGTAGTGAATTCAAAGTTTTTTTTATAGGAAATATGCCAAGAAAGTACCTACAAGAAATTATAAAATTATAAAATAGTTGCGCCTGTTAGTTGCTTTGATTTTAGCCATAGCTTATATATATAGATTTTTTAATTTATTATATTATATTTATTTATTTTAACTTAATTGCTACCTACTTCTATTTATGTCAGACAATGAGTCTTATTTTTCTGCCAACCAATCTGCTGCTTCTTCTTGCGATGATAGTTTTTGTTCATTCAGCTACACCCTTGGTGACTTTTTACAACAAAATTTTAATGATCAGTCAAATCGGTTGGTGAATGTGTGTCACATTAACGCTCAAAGTGTTCCAAGCCACTATAGCGAGCTGTACGACGCGTTTAATAATAGCAATGTCCACGCCATTCTGATCTCTGAAACTTGGCTCAAACCACAACTCCTGTCCACCACTTACCCTCTTACTGATTTCGTTCTTATACGGAATGATCGGACTGGTAAAGGAGGGGGTGGTGTGGCCATATACCTTCGCTCTAATTTTCCTTACAAAGTACTTGCTACTTCCTCTTCTAATTATTCTGCTTCTGCGGAGTTTATTTTTCTTGAAGTCTGTATAAAAGGAGCCAAAACCATTATTGGTGTGGTCTACTGTCCTCCCACTGTTGATTACTTCACTGAATTCGAATCAGTACTTGAATCTTTGGGTTCGGAGTATGCACATCACATCATCATGGGTGATTTCAACACAAACCTCCTTGCCCTCAACTCCCCTCGGTCCCGTAAGCTCCTCCATCTTATCGAGTCAGCTAGTCTGCACGTATTGCCGCTCAAACCTACTCATCACAACACTGTTGGCGAAGA
Source organism: Mesoligia furuncula (assembly GCA_916614155.1). Classification (NCBI taxonomy): domain Eukaryota; kingdom Metazoa; phylum Arthropoda; class Insecta; order Lepidoptera; family Noctuidae; genus Mesoligia; species Mesoligia furuncula. The sequence goes on along the minus strand of OU744791.1, from coordinate 15,063,935 downwards.
CACCTGGCTCGACCTGATCCTCACCTCGAATCCATCTCTCGTTTCTTCCCACGGTCAACATGACGCTCCTGGCTTTTCTCATCACGACATGATTTTCCTTTCATATATCCTGAAACCTCCCAAACCAAAGCCCAAGGTTCTGTACAGGCGCTGTTTTGCGCGCATGAACGTCGAGAAGCTTAAAGAAGATGCATCTGTGGTCGATTGGGAGCCTATGACGGAAGCTACTTCAGTTGACGACAAGGTTGCCATTTTCAATGATGTTGTAGTCAACCTTTATAACATCCATGCCCCCGTCAAAAAGGTTAAATTAAAACGCCCACCTGCACCATGGATGACTAGAGGTATACAGATGGCAATGCGACGTAGGAACCGCGCGTTCCGTAAATTTAAAAAGGATCGCACTGATGAAAACTGGAAATCATTTAAGGCTGCAAGAAATAGATGTAATCAGATGATACGCAATGCTAAACGCCGCCACATTCTTGATACTATCAATTCTTCCTCTTCTGCCGATATTTGGAAATTTCTTGGAACTCTTGGTATCGGCAAATCGCGACATTTAGATCTTCCTAGTTCAATTGACTTGGACGATCTCAACCGACATTTCTCCACTGTTTCTACCATGGATCGTCTAACCAAGCAACAAACCCTGTCTTTAATTTCTGGTCTATCGCGTCCTCATACTAATTCTTTCAGTTTCACTCCAGTTGAACCGGGAGAGATCAGAAAGATCATTCTCTCCATCAAATCGAAAGCAGTGGGATGTGACAATATCACGCGTGGTATGATCATTACTATTCTGGATCATCTCCTGCTCGCGATTACCCACATTATAAATTTTTCCTTGTACTCCGGAGTATTCCCTACCCTGTGGCGCAAAGCCTATGTTCGTCCACTACCTAAGGTTTCCAATCCTTCTCATCCTACAGACTTCCGTCCAATTTCTATCCTTCCCTTCCTATCCAAAGTGCTCGAGGCCTGTGTCCACAAACAATTCTCCAACTTTGTTCATTGTAATTCAATTATTAGTCCTCTCCAATCTGGGTTTAGGCCTGGGCACAGCACTGTTTCCGCACTCCTTAAAGTGACTGGTGATATAAGGGCAGGAATGGAAGACACCAAAGTTACTGTTCTAGTGTTGGTTGATTTCTCAAATGCCTTCAATACCGTCAGTCATGACATCCTGTTAGCCATTCTGTCCTACATTATGGTCTCTCCCGAAGCACTGGAATGGTTCTCCTCTTACCTTCAGGAACGTCAGCAGTCCGTTCATGCTGGGGATTCTTCTTCTAGCTGGTGTAATTTGGAAACTGGCGTTCCTCAAGGCGGTATACTTTCTCCTCTTCTGTTTTCAATTTTTATTAATCTTATAACTTCCGAACTTCAGTGTGCGTATCATCTGTATGCAGATGACTTGCAGTTGTACTATCAAGGGTAGGTTGATGAATTACCTGACGCTATCGACAAGTTAAATAAGGACTTGATAGCTATAAAAAACTGGTCTGATAGATTTGGCTTAGCTGTAAACCCTACGAAGTGTCAGGCGATCATCATTGGCAGTTCTCGTAGTATTAGCAAGGTAGATATTACGACCTTGCCGCCAGTTCTATTCAATGGTACGATCGTTCCTTTTGGTACCGACGTGAAGGACCTAGGCTTGCACTTTGACTGTACTCTGAACTGGCGGACTCAAGTCGCTAAGGTGAGTCAGAAGGTTACAGGAACGCTGCGGGCTCTGTACCGTTTGAAAAATTTATTACCATCAAGTACGAAGACAATGCTTGTACAGTCCCTTATTTTCCCTATCATCGATTATGGTGATGTGTGCTACTATGACCTGAATGCAGATCTCCTCAACAAACTTGACCGCCTTCTCAATAACTGCATTCGATTCGTTTTCAATCTGCGTAAATATGATCATGTCTCTGCGCATCGGTCGCTTCTAAAGTGGTTGCCCATACGCCAGCGCAGAGAGCTAAGGGCGCTGACCACCTTGTTCTCATTTCTTGATTCTCCGACTTCCCCTGGTTATCTAGCCCCCCACTTTCAGTACATTTGCGCCAACCACAATAGAAATCTACGTTCATCACACAATCGTCTTCTCCAATGTCCCACTCACCGCACAGACTTCATTCACTCTTCCTTCTTCGTTCAGTCTATCTCTCTGTGGAATACGCTCCCCCAGGAAATCAGGATGGCAACCAACCGATTAATCGATCCTTTAAAGTGAAGGCTCGCGAACACATTCGCAAGAAGCTGGCAGTATCATCACAACGGTAATATTTTCCCATTGTTTGTCTTATTTCTTTTTAGTAAGTATATTCATGTATTTATGTATATTTATTTGTGTTTATATTTATATGTAATTAGGTATATATTATATTCATAGTTTTGATAGGTTTATGCGTATCAATAAATATTTAAAATATTTATTACTCAATGTTCTTGATTGCACCTACCACTGTTTGTCTCTGCATCACCTAAAGGTTGACTGGTAGAAAATGCCTATGGCATTAAGTCCGCCTCTGTACATTTATGTGCTTGAAGTATTAAATAAATAAAAAATATTCAGAAGAGACTGTCTAGCAGCAATAGAAAACAAAGAATTTAGTCAAAGAAAGGCCAGTGAAATATATGGGATCCCAAGAAGGACTATAATAAATCAACTAAGACTCTTAAGACGCAACGAAACACCAAGGCCACCAGAAGCAGCTACTACATTTATAGTTGAAGAAGAAAAAATATTCGTACCATGCATACAAAAATTAAGCGGGAATGGTTTTCCTCTTACAGGTTTCGATTTGCGCATAGTCATAAAATCTTATCTGGACAGAATTGGAAGGAGAGTTTCCCTCACAGATTATATCCAAAATTTGGCAGAGGTGGTGGTGGGGATGTTCCGCCAGAGAGCATATGGAATTATGACGAAACGAATTTGTGTGGTGACCCTGGCAAAAAAAGATTCTGACGAGGAGAGGCACCAAATACCCTGAAGTTATAAGAGATACATCCAAAAGTTCTACATCGATCATCATCGATCATCGAAGGAGAATTACTCCCGCCATACATCGTGTACAGATCTAAGTGTAAGAGACTAAGCAGCTGTGGAATACTTGGACAGAAAAAAGTACTGTGCGAAAATGTTGGACATAGCTGTAGATCTGGTAAAGCAAAAAGTTATTTTTAGTAGAAAAACCGAAAAACAATTCGGCATACCACGGAGGTCCATATTAAATACGGCAAAAGAAGTACATATGAAACCGGTACGGGGACAAAATAAACTAACAGACACTGAAGAAGAGAAACTTCTAAATGTTCTGATTGCTGCGGGTGAAAACGGTTGTCCAATGACCAAGTTGGATCTGAAAACATAATTATAACCATAAGAATCATCAATACATCTCTCTAAGTAAGATTTGTTCTCTTTAAGTTTGATTTCGGAAATGATGACGTTTTGGAACAAATCTCACGTGATGTATTGATGATTGTTATGGTTATAATAATCTGAATACATATTTTTTTACTGTCGCGAATCATATTTTGATTAAGATACAACCTGACACTGATCTGCAAATCGCAAAAAACTAAAAAAAAAAAAAGAATTTCGCGCAATCACCAGTGTTTTTTGATCTCAATTGTTTCTAAAGATAGCCTTTTTTTTCAGCGCTTTTCGGTTCTGATTATGAAGATTCAGGGTCTGAATATTGTCCGTCACAACAGCATTCTTCATCAGATTTGGAAGATATTTTACAAGAGAGACTGGATGTGACTGGAAGTTCAGAAATACAAGAAGACGGAACTGCAAGAAAACTAAAGAAAAGATTAAGAAACAGCGAGAATTGGGACCGGAATGTAAAGAAATTAAGACGGGCTATTTGCTACGGGCACGATTTGAACCAGCATCTTCTGAATTGGTGCTCCAGACAACAAAGACAATTTTTCTTTCGCAAAAAGTTATAACTATAACAAATAACAATTTACAACAAACTTTTATATACTAGTATTTATGATTCCCTCTAAAATATGTCAAGCACAAACCTAGGAATCTTGGGCAATTCGGGCAGCAATAAATTGTATCAACTCTTTTTTTTTTTTCCAACACACCCGTCGCAGAATAGTCTCAGATAGTGAATCTCCTCATCAAGGGTCAATCCTTTTAAATAGTTATAAACTGCAGACTCTACTTCAGTAGAACCTCTTGCTGACTGTGATTCATCCCAAGTGTAGAAGAAGTAAAGTTGTAGGTATTATAAATTATTTATAATACCTACAACCTTATACCTTCAAACAGATTCGGTTCCATTTTTTAATTTATTCAGAGACTTAATGGCTATTCAGACATAGTGAAATAGGCCCAAAGATGACAGAGTAGCTTGTAACTGCCAAGCTAAATTTTTTCTTAGGAGACAGTCATACATTTAATAGAAAAATGTATAAATTGATTCCTTGCTTTATCTTCTAATGAAAATAACATAATATCTCAAAGGTCTGTTGAATAAATATAAATAGAAGGGCACCTTAAATAAAACACCAATATGGTTTTATCATTTTATTCTATGTCTTCCCTTACAACAACTGAATCTAAAAATTTAGCAGGAGCAGAAATATTTTACTGGTACCGAGCCAATCCAAGGTACCACACAATCGTCATTACATCAGCACAACATCCAAGTATGCGTCGTCCTACCAAACAATTGCTACAATACTCTGCTATACCCTCTCTCCCTGATGTATCATTTTCTATTAAAATATAAACATAATATTGCTTTCTTGATATATGTCTAGACTTGATTTTCCCCCGTATGTGAGTATTGTTGCCACTTCCTCTCAAATTGTACTCTGAAGTATCTATAGTGTCACTTGTTACTTCTATTCTGTACCCGCCATGAAATCTTATATGTTCCCCATAATATGACCGTGCTTGTCGTATCTGATAGGTTCCTAAGGAAAAGGAAATATAATTAGATTATCCCTAGCAGCCGTTATATTATTAAAATTAGAAGACCGTCTGTTCATATTTGTATTTTCTACCAATCGGGACAAATTATTCTGAAAAGCAATCCTTTCCCTTGTAACGTTTAGGACGTTAAGCTAGGTTCATATTGCTGTGTCGGGGTGTGTCGGGTCGCCGTCTGTTGTGTCGCGGAGTGTTCATACTAATGTGTTGTCTTGTGGCGCAATATGTCGCATTTTTAGATCATTCTCATTTTAAGAGTTGTAGAGTGAATACGTGTTTTAAAATGGAATCGTCTGACGACAGTGACTTCGATGAAGATATTCAATTTTTTCTATTGATGACTCTTCTAAAAAAAAAGAAAAGGAAAAGGAGATATTGGGTTCATCCCGTAAATAGATTAAGAGAGACTAGAGGCGCATTTCACTGTCTTGTTCGAGAATTAGAAAGTGATGACAAAAGATTCCAACGATATTTCAGATTTACTAAAATACAGTTTGAGCAAGTACACACTTTAATTGAAAAGGATATCAAATATGTATCAGGTATGTATTGTAATAGTAGTACCTACTTAATCAACAATCACATTACAATTAGGTTATTTTTTATACTTAAATCACAACATACATTGCAAACAATTTATTAATTTATCACTCACAATCACTATAATCAACTGAACTGTAGTATGTCACAAGATTTTGATCCGCCAATGGACCTATTTGCTGTGGTTGTGATGTGTGAGATAACGATGTGGATGGCATAGATATTGTATTCGATGTTAATGCAGTTGGATGGTAATCGATAGATGAATGAGTGGATGAACGAAGAGACTGTTGACATTCTTCATATGGTGGTGAAACCTGGAACTGTAAAGTTGAAAATCTATTAAAGAAAGGGTGATGGGCGTTTTGGTGCCCATGTCCAATCAAAATGAATTTACCATCGTTGAATAGCTCTTTTCAAGAGCACAAAAAACTACACTGGCACCAATCCCCTATAAATTGTCCGTTTTGAAATATAGTCTTCAGAAGATACTGGATATTTAGTTCGAAATAGAATTTAAAAAATCATAACGCCGGTTTAGCTTGACAGATTTTGATGATATTTGCACAGATTTTGAGCTAAATCAAATTCAGTTAACGAATGAAAATCAATATTTAATAACCTGTATAGTATAGTCCTAATGCTCTTGTCTTTGAATCCATTGGTTCCGGTTTTGATCCCAGTCAGAGCAACGAAAGAATCCTGGGTCTTGGATGTTAATCTATTTTTTGTTATGTTGTTATCTTTATGAGAATTTATTGTATTATGTATCTCGTTGACTCAGTACAAACAACAGCATAGAATACCACATAGAAATAAAAATCGATCATTTTACCTCGCTGTGCCCGCATGTGCGTTAGACTTTAGGTTAGCCTTTGGTCTCTTTGTTAGTAGGGATGCCTTCTTTGGTATTTTTCGGCTATCCGCAAAAGCGCACATAATTTTTATCTATTTTACCCCTTAAATGCACACGACCGATGAGTCACCGGCCGCGCGCAGCGTTTGGCACGCAGACGTTTCACAAAAACCCTATTTATGACTCTGTTTCTTGGTATTTTGCTACCGCTTGATGTTTTTTTCTATTGTCAACGAAATGACGAAATGAAATGTGTTGGTTTCGTTTGAATGTAAGGTTGTCTTCATTTATAACATTGATTTTAAAATATAATTTAAAAAAAAACTTTTTTAAACAAACATTCAAGTGGTAACCTATATGTTTTAAGGTTCGAAATCAATAGTGTGTTTATTTTTAACGTAAAACATGAATAAAATCACACATTTATTTTCCTTACATTATTATTACCGATTTTCAGGTCGTGTTTTTCAGGTCGTTGTCGTCGTACTCGCAGAGTATGTTACCGATGCTGGCAAAGAGCCGAAATTGCGACTAGAGCTCAACCTCAACCACAGCCTCAACCCGAGCCAGAGCCGCAAGAACAAGTAGAACCACAAGAACAAGCAGAACTTCAACTAGAAGTGATACACGTGCCCGAATATATGAGAGCACCAAATACCCCGAGGCATTGTCTCTTTCGTGGCTGCCCTAATACAACCCGCCATCGAATCCCAAACGTTGTTAAAATCCATGTACTCAACACAAAATCTACATTCCTGATGCTGCCAGAGTATGCCGAGATCACCTAAATGGGAATGACTGGGATGAACTACCCCAGGCGTGCAACATTTCCCATAACTTTACGGCCTCCCACTTCAGTGACCTTTGTGACCTACTGAGAAATTGCCGTAAACGGACCCAGATTGCGTTTTAGCGAGCTAAGAGGATTGACTGAAGAAGAAATGCACTTTTGGACTGGACGTACTACGGAACAATTTACCGCTATCTTAGAGCAATCCACTTCATTAAGAAATGCAAGTACAGATCCCAGAACCACTTTGGTTATTTTACTGACAAAACTACGCACAGGAGAATCCAACGTAAGACTTGCGACGTTGTTTAATATATCAAGAAGAAAACTTGAACGCCAGTTGGCCATTGCACGAGAGAAACCTGAGGATTCCAAAAGCACTGTATGGAGATGAAGAGAACTCTAAAGCCATTATTATTTGCGATGGCACGTATATTTTTATTCACAAGAGCACAAACTTTTTGTTTCAGAGGCAATCCTACAGCTTGCACAAGTTTCAAAACTTGTTAAAGCCATTTTTAATTGTAACCACTGACGGATACATTATAGACGTAAAAGGACCATACGCTGCAACTAAAACTGATGCTCAGATAATGAACGATTTAATGAATGACGATTTGCACATATTATTTCATCCCAATGATGTTTTTATTTTAGACCGTGGGTTTAGAGACAGTTTGGGCAATATTGAAGCACGTGGCTACGAATACCACGTTCCTCCGACGAAGAACCTAGACCAGTCGCAGCTCACTACTTCCCAAGCGAATGATTCTCGACTAGTTACAATATGCCGATGGGTAGTGGAAGTAGTTAACGGGCGGATTAAGAGAGATTTTAAGCTGTTGCGGCCTCAGACCAATAAAAAAGTATAGACAGAACATTGCGCTCAAAAAGTGAGGTACAGTATGCAGCAATTTTGCATAAGCACGCTATGGTTGAAATTTCTGTGAACATACTTCGCGCCGTCCCCGCGCCCGCCGCGCCGCGGGCCCGTATTTACATCTGTGTGTGTACACTGGCTAACGTCGAACGAAACAAAAGCATATCGTCGTCGCTTTTTCACACGCGCGGCGTAATTACGTATGACCTTCGTTGGTTCATACCACTGCTAAAATTCACAACTTCATAACAAGTATCGGTAGCGGATAACGTAGCGTATAGGATTAGTAAACACCTGGCCCAGGCCTGGGTTTAGGGATTGCAATTGCTGGATCCAGCATACAGCAATCCAGCTGGATCCAGCGCCTTTTTAAACATGCTGGATCCAGCATACATCTTGATCCAGCGATGCGGATCCGCAAACGTATCAATTTCTATTGTTTAGTTTTGAGTTGCCGCCATTTTCGAATCGGCGCGGCAACGTTGCCGTTCTGTCACCATAGCACGTGCCGCATGAAAGGCAACGCCGCCCGCCCCCTTTCCCCCTTACCAACTGTACCGCTTATGTTTGTTTATTTTATAAATCAAAGACAGTTGATGAGTTGAATAACTGCTCTCGTCTCGATAGAAAGTGTCTTTGTGTCACTAAAGTGCATATGAAGTGCGTGTTGGTTGTTGTTTGAGAGACAGAATGGTAAGTAAAGTAAAATGTTTATTTTTAATTTTAGTATTAATGTTGATTTGATTCATGTCTCTTACTTTCTCGAAGAAGGAAAAGGAAGACACGTTTGGTGAGGTTCGTCAACACATCGCGAAATCTTTTTGTTTTTGTTTTCTTATTTAAACCGATCTTATTTTATTACCTACCTTTAATTGCAGGAAGTAGGTACATATCCTACAGTGGACTATTTAGTTATTTAGAACTTTGTGTGTGTGTGTATGTGTGTGAGTATTGTTGCTATTAAACAAGATTGCTAAAATGCGCAATTTTGATTGGAAAAAAGCTGTGCCATGTGTATAAAGATAGGTTTTTATAGGTTTTTCCAGTTCAAAAACGCGTTCAAACTATTAGTCCTCCCGTAACCACGGTGCGGTGCTTGCAATAGCGCCAAAATATCGGAAATAAACAAAAGGAAGTTTGAACGCAATTTGAAACCCGAAATACCTACAAAATGTGTAATAGTAATCGCGACAGTTTAAATAAAATATTACCATATTGGTTTTGTTAAGTTGCAATAACTTAACAAAACCAATAAGGTAATATTTTCGATAATATTTCGAATATCGCGATAGTTGTATTTATTTATCTTTAGGCATACTTATACTTATCTTATACTTCACCGATCTTTTCTTCATTACAGATTTAACGCTGTTTTTCGGACAGTTTAAAATGTCGACCAAGAATTCTAGCGACGGTAAAAAAAGGTTTGTGGGACTTTTTCGTAAAGTTGGATAGTCGAAGTGCCAAGTGCTCGCTATGCCTAAAAACATTGCTTATTAGCAACCGCTCCACTACAGGGTTAAAAGGGCATTTACAAAAAGTACACTGTATCAGTGTCATAAGTAATGTCAGTGGCAACAAAGCAAGTTCACCCAACAAAGATTTGGATAATGCAGATTCACAAGCTTCCACTGATGCTATAGCAACTACTTCAAAAAATGAAGTTTATCAGGAAGTAGTTCCGAGCAAGAAGACCAAGAAGACTATTGATTTCTACTTTGAAAAGGAAAATTCTATGGAGAGTTTGGTCACTAGGATGGTGTGTAAAGATGGCTTTAGTCTAAGTACATTTTGTACATCATCCGACTTGAGATTAATAAAAAAAAATAAAAATAAAAAAAATTAATATTCGCAAAATCAGGATTTCAATTGCCGACTTCTCCAAATACCATCAGAGCGATCATTTACAGATATGCAGAGAATATTCAAGCTGATTTCATTAAAGAATTCACTAATTTAAAGCAAAAAGGACAAAGATTCTCATTGAGTTTTGACGAGTGGACCTCCCAAAAAAATCATAGATACATAAATCTCAACTTGCACTATGATGATAAACATTTCAATTTAGGGTTGATAAGAATTCATGGCTCCTGCACTGCCGAACACTGCATTGAATTAGTGTCGGAAAGGCTGAATATTTTCGGCTTAGTGATGGAAACCGATATCATTGGTATCACTACCGATGGCGCCTCCGTAATGGTAAAAGTTGGAAAACTTTTGCCTTGTTATCAACAATTATGCTACGCTCATGTCCAGTTGGCTGTGGTGGACGTGCTATACAAGAAGAAACCTCATAAGGAAGTAGAACAAGCCGCAACAGATGAAAGTGATGAATGCGAAGACGATGAAGACTTAGAGACAGAGATGAACGATGGCTTGGCAGTTACAGTAGAACGAACATTAGTGGACTCTGGTGAATTAATTCCACGATACAGCGCACTGCTCATGAAAGTACGCAAAGTTGTAAAAATTTTCAAAAAATCACCCACCAAAGATGATTTATTTTTGCAAAAATATGTTAAGGAAGATAAAGGTAAAGAACTAAGTCTGATTCTTGATTGCCGCACGAGATGGAACAGTTTGCTCAGTATGCTGGAACGTTTCTACAACCTAAAAGTTTGCATCGATAAAGCATTGATAGACGTCGGTTCTGAAATAAAATTTTCCGGCGATGAATGGTCAATAATCAATGAGTTGATTGTCAGTCTACAACCGTTGAAACTGGCTGTAGAAGCTCTTTGCAGAAGAGAGTCCACATTGATAACTGCCGACACAACCCTGAAATTTGTCTTAGACAAGCTAAATAACCAGGGCACTTCCCTAAGCGCCGAGCTAGCTGAAGCACTACGCAACAGAATCGCAGAACGACGCCTCTCCGAAGTTACTGGTACGTTAGTGTACTTGAAAAATCCAAAAAAGTATGAAGAAGCAGTAAAAAAACCTGGCTATTTTCCATTGCCAAAAAATATATGGCTTGGCCATTTCGCTACATTCACATGAGCGTAAGGTGAAAAACTCTCATACTGTTAATGGTTCTTGTAGTAACGAAACCGCCAAGCCATATATTTTGACTAAGGTGTAGAGTTTGCGAAGTTAGGCCTTGTAGAGTTAGGGCGTGTAGAGTTAGAAGCTTGGCTCTACATGAGATCTGATTACTTTTTGACAGTGCGAGCTACATGATCTCGTCTTGGCAACATTTAACATGAAATGTTTTTGTGGGATAATTTATTCTCGGAACACGAATCTAGACGCCATTGTGTCAGTGTTGCAAGTTAAGAACATATATTTTCCCAAAAGTAAGGGAAGTTGTGATTTTTTACGGAGACTTTACAACCAAGTGTGTTTTAGGAAATTTCACTATTGGATATTGAGTTTTGGAGTAGGTATATTAGGTACTCATGTTATTATGCATGTTACATAAGTATTTTTAAAATTTATTTATAAAATGTATTAAAATAATAGTTATGTTTGTTATAATATTTTTAAGGTTTCCAGCTGATGAAACATGGATAGAAAACTGGATCAAAGCTGTACGGGACAACAGAAATGATGTCGAGTAGCTCCCTTCAAAATTTAGTGTGGTTTGTTCTTTACATTTTGAAGAAATTGATATATACAACACCAAGGGTGGTTACCGTCGAATCAAGAAAAACGCTATACCAAAAAAAACAACCGACTTCCAAAAACACTATAAATAAAGAGAAAAATAACTTTAATTTCGGAAGTCGGTGTCTTTGGATTTGTATTTTAGTTTTTGCCACCGACTTCCGAAATTAAAGTTATTTTTCTCTTTATTTATAGTGTTTTTGGAAGTCGGTTGTTTTTTTTGTAAAAAAGTTTTTATTTTTCACTTTTTAGCGGGTCAGTTTGTAATTTATCTAAGTTATAATAGCCTAATGTCAACTGCTTATCGCCTTTTACAAAATATTGCTTTTCCCGATGCATGGACGTTAATTGTTGAGGAGTTCTTCTAGTAAAAAAAAGGAGGAGGTACTATGTTCGGATGTTTGTATGTTTTTTTTTTTTTTTGAGGATTTCTTCTAATAAGAACCAGGAGAACTGGAGCTGATTGAGAAGTCACCATCAGCTCCACTTCACCATACGCATTGTAATGAGCATAAATTGCTTAGCAGCCATATTAAAGTAATCGAATCGCAACCCGTGAAATATTTGTCATTGAGTAGTGCCATTCGTGGTCTTCATCATCAGCTCCACTTTACCAAATCATAATTTCCGAGAGCAAATGCTCAAGTTACTTTAATAATAGACTTAGGCAAGAAAAATTTTGCTAAGGGCCAAGTTTATGTTACGCTTAGTCGTGTAAAGACGCTGTATGACATTGTATTATGCGACTTGGAGCCTACCAAATTGCTAAATAGACCACATGACGAAAAGGCATTGCGTGAAATGCAACGATTGAGGCTTTTATAAATCATCATCAGCCAATTGCAGTTCACTGCTGGACGTAGACCTCCCGAAGTTTGCGCCAACGTTCGCGATCCTCCGCTTCTCTCATCTAGCCACTACCGGCAACATTTGTTAGGATAATTATACAGAATAAAAACTCGCAAAAGTATTTCACTTTAAGAAGTATTTATTAGTTTTTAGACTAGATGCTGATAATCCTGGCTGCAGCATCAGGCCAGACTTATGTCAACATTGCATTGAACTTAAAATTTAGTCCTGTTTAAAATGAGCCCAAACACGACTACGGTGCTGTAATTTCAAGGTTTGTACTTTTTCTGATGCTCGACTGGCTTCAGCATCAGGTCTCTATGTACTTCGGTGTTCCTCATTAACAGTACGTTTATCCACACATCGAGCCCTTTTCAATGAGCCTAAACACGATATATCTGCTGTTAGTTGTCGAGGAGTTAGGTACTCTGCAGACTATCCTGTCTGCAGCATCAGGTCATAACTTGATGATCATGAGACCAAATGTGGCAAATGCCCTATCAAACATCAAAACAATTTACTAAAACAGTCCTTGCCTGTTCGAGTAACTTCTTACTGTTAAGGAGTTGAACCTTCCATCATCAGCCCAGCTACCTGAGATGGTGACAACCGTACGCAAATACACAAGATACTTCATAAAATATGCGAAAAACAATAAGTGAGCCTATAAAATTTGAGGGTTGCTCTCGATTTCTCTAAGATCCCATCATCAGATCCTAACTTGGTGACAATGGGACCACCTCAGAACTATCTACTTTTGAAAAAAAAAGAATTTTGAAAATCCGTCGACAATTGGCGGAGTAATCGATGAACAAACATACAAAAAAAAAAAAAAAAAAAAAAACATACAAACATCCGAACATAGTACCTCCTCCTTTTTGTGAAGTCGGTAAAAAAGGTTGGTTATTAATTATTATTATTGTTGTGGTTATTTTATCGTCGTAAATAAAATCTTTAGCTTATTTTAAAACACTGCCATCTTATATTTTAGATTCATCTTATAAATTCCGAGTGGTGTCAGGGAATGGAAGCGTCTGGTACTTCTACTAATCCTAAATCTTCAACACTTGAACTTAATACCGAGGTTTGTGCCTACCCGAATTATTATCAGTATGTGTGAATTTACCTAAAATATAAGTACCTACTTATATAAAAATATAAAATCAAAATAACTTTTTTTTTCCGTAGCAACATTGAGGAGGAAGTTGACATGGCTGGGATTTTTGGCGATACACCAGATGAACTTACGGAAGATATCTCAAACTGTCCATGTGAAATCCATGATACCGAACTAGAGTCAATATTTGACACTCCAAAAAAAACAAACTTAGACAACAAGTTTGAATTACGTTATAAAATCAAAACACTAATAAAACAATGCACGTAAAATCAAAACACTTAATCAGAAAGTTAGACGCCTTAAAAAGAAAAAGGCGTCACTAAAAACTGTTTTAAAAGATTTAAAAGGAAAAAATTATATAGATACTGATGTATTCAATATGCTCGGTGAAAACATTGTTGCAGCAGAAATATGTCATAACATAAACAAAAAGAATATAGGAAAGAAAAAATCAAATATTCTTCAGCAATGAAAAAGTTTTGTCTCACCCTCAACTTTTATTCACCGAAAGCCTATGAATACGTGCGACAAACCTTCCGAACATGTCTACCACAATCTAAAACGTTATCAAAATGGTTCGCTCATATTAACGGCGAACCTGGCTTTACAGAAGAAGCTTTTTCAGCTGTAAGACAAAAGACTGAAGCCTCAGAATACCGTCCTATATGTGCCCTTGTATTTGATGAAATGGCCCTAAGACAGCAAAAGATATGGGACGGAAAAAAATGTCATGGTCTGGTAGACATGGGGATAGGTACAACTTCAGATTCTGTTGCATTAGCATCTCAAGCTTTTGTTTTCCTACTAGTAGCCATAAATCAGCGTTGGAAAATCCCATTGGGTTACTTTTTTTACTAATTGTCTCACCGGAATACAAAAGCAAACTTAATTAAAATGTGTCTTATTAAGTGTTTTGAAGTAGGAGTTGATGTAGTGTCTATAACTTTTGACGGGCATACAAAAATTTTGCAGCCATGGAATTACTTGATTGTAGTATTAAAGATGTGTCATTAATGAAGACAACATTTAAACATCCATCAAATGATATGGAAGTAGCCTGTTTCTTGGATCCGTGTCATGTCATGAAATTGGTAAGAAATCAATTGCAATCTAATAAAGAGTTCTCGGATATTAACGGCGAAATTATAAAATGGGATTACTTGGCTGAACTCAATAAACTGCAAAACAGCGAAGGGCTTCATTTGGCCAACAAATTATCAAAAAAACATATTGAATACAAAAAACAAATAATGAAAGTCAAATTAGCTACACAATTGCAGAAGTGTTTCAACAGCTTTGAAAATATGCAGAGAAGACCTGAATCTCAATCAATTTAAGCAATCTAAGCCTACCGAACACTTTTTACAGCTAATGAATGATTACTTTGATATTTACAACTCCAGAGGCATGAGAGAATTCGGATACAAAACACCAATTCATATCAGAAATAAAGATAATATAATTCACTTTCCTCGATTACTTAAAAAACTATATTATAGATCTTAAATTGAAAATATGTACAAAACGAAGCGTCATGAAAGATGGTAAAAAAACGGCCATAATTAACCGATTTTACAAGCCGATAGTTGAAACAAAATGCAAATCCGGGTTTTTGGGTATATTAATAAACATTAGAAGTCTTAAACATTTGGTTCAGCATTTGATCGAAAATGAAAATCGATTGATTTTTTTACCCACTTATAAAATGAGTCAGGACCACATAGAAATTTTCTTTGGTTCAGTCAGGATGCATGGTGGTCACAATGACAACCCTAATGTCAGGCAGTTCAAGGGTATTTACAGGAAGTTATTAACACACCTTGAATTAACATAATCGGTGAGCGAAAAGGATGGGGCCACAAGGTAATAATTTTAAATAATAATGAAGGTGATTGATTTTATCATACATTTTGTATGGAACAGCTTTTTTTTTTGATATCTCGAGAACGGATTGACCTACATATATTGGTTGTGAGGAGGTACCTAGTTCGCCGGGTCAGCTAGTTTTATAATAAATGTATTATTCATTATTTCCAGTAACACTAACACACAGGATTCACCAGGCTCGTTATCAGTATGTGATAGGGGGGGAACAAAGTATTTTTCAATGATTGATTATTGTGTAAACACTGTATTTTTTGTAATAAATTAACATTATTTTTATATTCCTTAGGAGTAAAGATCATGAGAGTTTGGGAGAAAATGAAAAGTGAAGCAAAAACATACAACTCAAGAAACAGGATTTGTACTATTGGTACCGGTGGAGGACCCTCAACTACAAAAACAGATCCGATTTTAGAACAAGTCTGCGATTTAATGGGTCGAGGTTGCAGTGGTATTGCTGATGTTTTAGACTCGGACTCAGTTATCACCATACCAATTTCATCGGTCAATACACATGTCATAGATCCAGAACTGACCGGTGAAGAATCACAGGGTATAATTTTAGACACTGAACTGGTTACGGTAAGTACTGTCAGATATATTATTATTTGATCAATAATTTAATTATATTGGCCTAGGCAATTATAGGATTGTACTAAGTTAAAAAATTGTGAAAGAATTTGTCTATCATTTTGTTTTTATTTTTTAATTAACTTTTCACTCAATGCTCAAGCCGATCAGATCTTGACCAACAAGATAACTCATTTGTATATAAAAACGACAGGCTACTTATGTTAATAATATGTAAACAGACTGTATAAAAAAGTGCTTCTTGTAAGTACATTATTATAATTAAATTGTTTTCAGGACATGTCAATAAATGAAGTGAAGGAAGATGATCACAAGGTAATGAACACACCAACATGTTCTAAGATAACTGCAACTCCACTTTGGAAAAGGAGTAGACCTGTACTCAAAGAAAATAACCGTCGATAATAACAGTCGGAATTTGTGTCTAACCTGTGTACAGGATTTCAAGGCATAAACAACAAAAAAATTGAAATTGAAGATCTAAAAAAGAAATTATTGGAAAAAGAAATATAATTCAAAAGAAGCCTGTATAATATACAATTGGAATCCGCAAGAAAAGACCTAGAAATAAAAATAGAAGTACTAAATCAAATAAAAGGTATGTTATTAAAAAAACAATAGTAAATACAATAATATAACCATTATTAAAAAGACTCAACAGTATTATATACACTACATTAATTTATTGCACGTAACAAGTTTTATTGCACGTAACAAGTTTTCAAAATAATTTGTTTTGTAATCGTCGATAACCATATGAGTTCTGGGATGTACTGTTGGTAATACTTGCGATTTGCCCATTTGAAATAAGTTCTTCTATATTAGGAACAATATTTTCATTTCTTAAAATACATGACGGCGCGACACATGACATTTGCCGTTTGCTGTCGACGACGTCGGAACAGAATGGCAGCATGACATATGTCAGCTGTCTGTCAGCTGCCATTCTTGCGGAACGTCACACCGGTGGGAGCGGGGCGGCCATCTTGGGCACTTCGGAATCGAGAACCGCCAACGCACCACGCGCTCGACGAATCGCTTACTTCCGACGCCATCTTTAACAGTTTCTAAGTTGATTTAATTTAGTATCGTTATCTATGCCTAATTAAAGAGTGTTAGCGTTATATTTTGTTAATCTGTGAAGTTAAGGAGAAATAAATCATTGGATAATCAATTTGTGACTTTGTTCGAGTTTCTGACCCACGTGAAACATGGAAGATTCTGATATAGGCCATCCCACGGCGCCGGAAGATGCGGAGCAATTAGAATCCAGTAGTGATGTCATGCTACCACAAAGCTCAATTCAGGGAGGCGATGACCTAAATATTAGAGATGAAAGGTCGAACACAGACTCGGACACTGTCTCGGCAAATTCAGTTACCCTTACTGCCGGGTCAGATACACTCAGTGTGTACTCTGATCCCGGCGCACTAGATGAAGTCGAAATTCAAAATGAGCAAGATTGTCCGTAACTTATAGGTATGCCACATTTCTGTTCCTTTGTATTTAAAATGCTGTGTTATAACTGGTCGCAAAGACGGTGCCGTCCGGTCCATGCCATTGGGGCTGGTCGAAGGGACACACTTGTCTAGACCCTGTCTGTGATCTGGTCGATAGGACAGTGCCGTCCGGTCCAAGCCATTGGGGCTGGTCGAAGGGACACACTTGTCTAAACTCTGTCTGTGATCTGATCGAAGGGACAGTGCCGTCCGGTCCATGCCATTGGGGCTGGTCGAAGGGACACACTTGTCTAGACCCTGTCTGAACCGGTCGAAGGGACAGTGTCGTCCGGTCCATGCATTGAAGCTGGTCGAAAGGACACACTCGTCCGGTCCGGGTTGTGTTGTCCAGCTTGTGAGATGTCATCCGGTCCATTATTCATAATGGTCGAAGGGATACATGGTTTCATAATGTTGCTTCTGAAATTTGTTAGAATTAGTGCTGTGTTGCTTGTCAGGCTGGACGAGCAGCTAACCATGAAATAATAAAATTGCCTGTTTTAGGACAACGTTAGCTCTACGCCCGAGGGCGGTCGAATGTCAGTCCGGCCGTGACGGCGCGACACATGACATTTGACGTTTGCTGTCGACGACGTCGGAACAGAATGGCAGCATGACATATGTCAGCTGTCTGTCAGCTGCCATTCTTGCGGAACGTCACACCGGTGGGAGCGGGGCGGCCATCTTAGGCACTTCGGAATCGAGAACCGCCAACGCACCACGCGCTCGACGAATCGCTTACTTCCGACGCCATCTTTAACAGTTTCTAAGTTGATTTAATTTAGTATCGTTATCTATGCCTAATTAAAGAGTGTTAGAGTTATATTTTGTTAATCTGTGAAGTTAAGGCGAAATAAATCATTGGAGAATCAATTTGTGACTTTGTTCGAGTTTCTGACCCACGTGAAACGTGGAAGATTCTGATATAGGCCATCCTGAGTCTATATACACATATTGTGTAAAACACAACACGCACTGATAACATTTATAGCATTTTTCAATTCCAGTCTTATACCTATAGCTAATACAGACCTCGTTTTAAGACTCCTTACTGCCTTTCCACCACATTCCTGGTTTTTATGTGAGCCTCATTGTATTTTTGTTGTCCTCTTGTCGTAGGATTTAAGTAAGGAGTCCACAGATGATTCTGAAAAGAAAAAAAAATCTGTTTTAAAAGTTCTTAATATTAAAATTTACTTTACAGGTGGAAACTTCAATCTGAAGAATTTATTTAGTGTGCCAAAGAATGACTAAATAGACCTAAGAAACTGTATTTTTTAAATAAATTGATTTTATTATGATACATGGATACTTGGATAGTAGTAGAGATGATCCTGCAGTCTACGGATGATGCGCTAAATTACCGGCAACTCAATAGACGGATCTCTAAGTCCTTGAAAAGCGATCTTCGCCGCTTTAATACAGATCGTATTAAGGACGCGACAGAGCGAAATTAAAGGCTCCAAGGTCTTTGCTAGAGATCTGTCTATTGGGTAGAGCCAGCATAAGCTGGCTCTACCCAATAGAAACTGAAGACCGATGATGGCAGGATCGTATCCACCAAACCTGAGCTGTTGAGAGAGATCCAGAGGTTCTATGGACAGTTATACACGTCAACAAATAACCCCGTTATGAATCTGGCAAACGACCCAAGAGCTAGATTGACCCGGCACTATACCGAAGACATCCCGGACGTCAGCCTGTACGAGATTAGGATGGCTCTGAAGCAGCTCAAAAACAACAAGGCACCGGGTGATGACCGAATTACGGCCGAGTTGCTGAAGGCCGGCGGAAAACCCGTTCTGAAGGCCCTTCAGAAGCTGTTTGGTTCCGTCATACTCGAGAGCAAAACACCACAGGCATGGAACAGAGGTGTGGTGATACTTTTCTCTAAGAAGGGCGATAATGCCCTCCTTAAGAATTATAGGCCCATCTCACTCCTGAGCCATGTCTACAAGCTGTTTTCGAGAGTCATCACGAACCGTCTCGCGCGCAG
Source organism: Mesoligia furuncula (assembly GCA_916614155.1). NCBI lineage: Eukaryota > Metazoa > Arthropoda > Insecta > Lepidoptera > Noctuidae > Mesoligia > Mesoligia furuncula. The sequence continues at coordinate 15,044,364 of OU744791.1, read as the reverse complement.
GTTTGACGACTTCCATCCTCCCGAACAAGGTGGATTCCGTAAAGGCTTTAGCACCGTTGACCACATACATACGCTGCGACAGGTTATACAGAAGACCGAAGAATATAACCTGCCTCTCTGCTTAGCGTTTGTGGACTATTAGAAAGCCTTTGATTCGATCGAGACATGGGCTGTGCTGCAGTCTCTTCAACGGTGCCAGATCGACTATCGGTACATCGAAGTGCTGAAGTGTCTGTACGAAAACGCCACTATGTCAGTCAGACTCCAGGATCAGACCTCGAAACCTATCCTTCTGCAGCCAGGTGTGACACAGGGAGACGTTATCTCTCCGAAACTGTTCACCGCTGCACTGGAGGATGTCTTCAAGGTTCTGGACTGGAAAGGGGCTGGCATCAACATCAATGGCGAGTACATAACTCACCTTCGGTTTGCCGACGATATCGTAGTCATGGCTGAGACTATGGAGGACCTCAGTACAATGCTCGATGACCTCAGTAGAGCCTCCGAAAGAGTGGGTCTTAAAATGAACATGGACAAAACGAAGGTCATGTCAAAAAGAGTGGGTGTTACATGGGTAACACCCACTCTCATAAAGATCGGAGAAACTACACTCGAAGTCGTGGACGAGTACGTTTACCTAGGACAAACTGTCCAGTTAGGTAGGCCTAACTTCGAGAAAGAGGTCAATCGACGAATCTGACTCGGCTGGGCAGCGTTCGGGAAGCTACGCAATATCTTCTCGTCCCACATACCGCAGTGTCTGAAGACGAAAATCTTTGACCAGTGTGTGTTGCCAGTGATGACTTATGGAACTGAAACGTGGTCACTCACAATGGGCCTTATAAGAAGGCTAAAAGTCACCCAAAGGGCAATGCATCCAAGCATAGCCCTCTCGGCTATGCTTGGAGTTTCCCTGCGTGATCGAATCAGGAATGAGGAGATCCGCAGGAGAACCAAGGTAACCGACATAGCCCGAAGAATTGCCAAACTTAAGTGGCAGTGGGCAGGGCACATTGCTCGCAGAACAGATGGCCGATGGGGCCGAAAGGTTCTGGAGTGGCGACCGCGTACCGGAAGACGTAGCGTTGGAAGGCCTCCCACAAGGTGGACCAACGACCTTGTGAAGGCCGCAGGAACACGTTGGATGCGGGAAGCACAGGACCGGTCGAAGTGGAGGTGCTTGGGGGAGGCCTATGTCCAGCAGTGGACGTCTTTCGGCTGAAATGATAATGATAACATGGATAGTATTTTTATTTCTATAGATATAGAGAATCTATTTCTATTTTGCCTTCAATGGGTATTCACTGTCACCCAGTAAATAGCTGTCAGTGTAGTCTCCTCTTTCAAATCTCCCGAATGTATTGCTATTTTGATAAATAGCGGTGTCATGTTTTGAACCTGGCCAACGTGCAACATCTCTTATTAATAAATTGACTGATGCTACTGTCTGTACATTTATGGACATGTATCCCTTCCTATTTCTGAACAGCTCGGCATTTTTTTTTTTTTTTTTTTTTTTTTTTTTTGAGTTGGGAAATCATCAAATGACTCCTCCCGCTCTGGGTGGATCGGAAGGGAGTGTCAGACTCTTACTGACTAAAACCCACCCGTGTTCCTTCCTTAGCCCTTTATGTTCCGGGCCAGCGGTAACCCTTTCTCCACCTTAAAAAAACATACAAAACATCAAATTTTATTTTGTGTAAGTTCCAAATCATTTCAGTAGGTATGTTTCAGTAAAATTCTGACTTGTTAAACTAATAAAGGTTAGTCTTGAGGTTTCACCTGGTGATTGAACTTTCACATGTGTAAAATCGATGCAGCCAAGAACATTAGGGAATCTGGCAATATTATAAAATTCCATCTTCACTTTTTCTTCCTCCTCACTTGTATCGGGGAAGGTTATAAACTCTGGACGTAAAGTGACAATCGCTGCAGATATTCGCTTTATTATTCGACTGCAAGTAGCCACACTGATTCCACCCATGTCTGCCACAGCTAACAAGTGATTCCCCGTAGCATAAAACCTGCTATTAATACTTGATTTATTGGAGATATAGAATTATTTCTGAAATAAAATAAAAGCAAATGAAATAGGTAAGGACATCATTTGTAACTACACAAGTTTATCAGAAATATAGTCGTAGCGCCAACTAAACAAAAAAAAAATACCATGCGCATGCGTATACCTAATGATATAATTCTGTCATTGTATGCGCTTAAATATGCTGCCTACTTATAAAACCTTGTAATTAGTAGGTTGTACTGGTGAGTACAACCTACTAATTACAAGGTTTTATAAGTAGGAATTTCCTGATAATAGGTGTATTATCAGGAAATTCTAAGGCATGTTCGATCTTTTCCAATAAAACAACACGACGATTTACATAACCTATATCTCCGGAAAAAAAAACAGTTTCATAAAAACTATCGAAGTAATTTGGTCGTTTTCGATATATTTTTGGTCTACGGCGGTTATTTACGTCGAATATAGTAGAAACAGTTTCTAAATTTTCCAAAAAATCATATAAATCACTGTCCATGTTCGTTGCTTAAAGGATCACTCACTTATGTGCCGGTTTATGGGCCAAAATGTCGACCACCTAAAGGACAATGCCAACTATAGGCTCGAATCGTGGTAGCGTCCGACAGACATTCAATAATAATGATAATTCATTTTATAAAACAGTAAGAATTATACAATATAAATAAAATCTGTAGAACCACACCGTTGAAAAGTAATTTTAAATAGTTATTCAATTTATCAACACATTTTATAGCTACAATTTCAATTAGAAATGTTGCCAATGCCAAAATAAAATAATATCGATACCAAATTACACTTGTAAATCGATTACAGTAATATCAATATGAAACTACTTATGTGAATTTATTATTTACATAAGTCGTACCTCGTAATTCTTATAATAATAAATAGCGTTTATTTATATTTTTGAACAAATATTTTATAATAATGTAATAATTAAAAAGAATTTATTTCGATTATCGATATCGTTTAGAATAGTTTATTCCTAATAATGTTATATTAGTACTGGCAACACTTGACGGAAAACTTGTAAGTTGTATTTGTCATCGTCAAAAAGTTTGACTTTTCACTTCTCCCGCGTGTCATCACGAGCGACGAAGTGTTTCAGTGTTTTTTCTAGTTTTGTTTTGTTTATTGCTGTGTTTTTTAGACTCCGATTTTTATGTTGAAACTGAACCTGAACCTGTATTACTCGCTGACCCGGCTCGCCTAACTGAACATCTGAACCTGCCTAATTGTTGACCTGGCTTTTCTCACACGGATATCTGAACCTCCTATAGTCTACTTACCATGATTCGCTGCATCAATTGTGGAGTAAATGCCTTTCGGATGCGACGATACTCGTTAGAAACCGAGACTGAAGAAATTCAGCAACTGATCCAGCATCAAAATGCTCTTACTGATGTAAGTTCAATACCTATCATCAATATTGTAATAACATCTACATTGCGATTGCTATAGGTTACAAACAAAATAAAAACAAGTCATTGAGGTAATAATAAAAACTGTATCAACTTAGCCCATGTAATAATTTGTTTTGTTAAAATGTTTGGAACCACTGTACTAGTTCACCCAGCGATTTTTTATAGTAAGTATTTTTTTTGGATAGAATAGACCCTTTTAAGTGTAAATTTGAAATAGCAAATTTAGGAAAACCATAGAGGCCGAGAAAAAAAATCCAAAAGTTTTTTTTTTTTTGAAACCCTGCGGTTTTTTATATTAGGTATTTTTTTTGGATAGAATAGACCCTTTTAAGTGTAAATTTGAAAACCGCACAGTTCGCAAAACCATAGGGGCCGAGAAAAAAAATCCCAAAGTTTTTTTTTTAATCTTCCAAAAAATAAATGTGGTTAGGCGAAGTCGACGGAACCCCGCTTCGCGGGGCCCCTATTTCTGTCTACAGGGTTTAAAGTAACCTAACACGAAGGGGATGACGGGGGCTCATTCGCTCGCTTTGCTCGCTCACTTGAGCCCCCGTCATCCCCTTCGAACCTAACCTGTCCGTGTCGGGGTGCCCCAAGTCCCGAGCTCGCTTCGCTCGCTCTTGCATCCTAAGTTGTCATCACAAATATGTTATTTTTGTATATTATGTTGGTTTAGTGTGTAGTGTAATCGGGAAAGTAAAAAACGTACAGTATTCATAATAAAAAAACACTAAAAGCCGCTGTCACTTTGTCTAAACGTAAAACGGAACGACCTAAAAGTGAAATTCGTACATTATCTATGCTAAAATGTCAATTTTATAATGTAAATTATGTCGAATTTTCTATACTTTAATCATTTTTTTCTCAAAAATTACGCGTTTCCTAAGTGCGGGATTTTGTGAAAGCGTTTAACATAACGACATGTATAACTATTAGAATAGTGAAGCTTCGGACGAGCCGCAGGGTTTCAAAAAAAAAAAAAAAAAAACTTTAGGATTTTTTTTCTCGGCCTCTATGGTTTTCCTATATTTGCTATTTCAAATTTACACTTAAAAGGGTCTATTCTATCCAAAAAAAAAAACTTACTATAAAAAATCGCTGGGTGAACTAGTACAGTGGAGCCAAATGTTTTACTAAGACACAATCTAAGTTTTTTTTTTACAGATATCAAGGGATAGTGTTGTGTGTCATGCTTGTTGGTTGCTACTACATCAATCAATTGAAACACCAGGATCACATACTCATACTACTGTAGGGCATAAGAATGTATGTGTACACTGTGGAAGATGTTTGTATCGGTCAAGATTCCATACATTATCAAGCGATACGGAAAGAGAAGCACGTATAAGAGCCGTTGTTGCAGAGAGGAGTTTGCCACGATCAGTAAGTATTCATGTTAATATTTTATCAAAATGCCCTAAAAATTTTTGCTCTAAAACAATATTTTTAATTACACTCTATTTTTATAAACATAACATCACGCCTGTATTCCCTGAAGAATAAGGCATATAAGGTTTATTTTTATAATAACATACTTTATATTTTATTGCAGCTACGGTCATCTGATCGGATTTGTCACCCTTGTTGGCAGAGGTGTGATAATTTGGCTGAACATTACATTGAACCATCCACATCATCTTCAGTGCAATCGCAACCATCTTCAGTACCATCTCTACCAGCAATATCTGAAGAATCCATTGTTGATCTTCCGGGTACATCGTCTGGGCAAGTAACACAACCTGTTGAAATTGAATCTTCTCCATCCATCCCTCAAGAAGTGCGAACAATAGTTTTCAGTATGGGAGAGCGTCAGACACGCAGGCCCGCTGTTTTTTTCCAGGTTGTAACCATACTGAAAGACTTGTAGTGCCATTATCTATAAGAATAAGACTTTTTGCGGATTTTAAATTCTATGTACCAGCAGATTGTCGAATCTGCAATTACCATTTAAGAGGTAATCTATGGCACCAGTTAAATGAAATTGAAGTCAACCATAACTTCACAGAGGCATATATATATGACTTTGTGTCCTTATTAAAACAAGAGACATCAATTGATTTTGAAAATATTGACATGATGGATGATCATTTAATACATTTTTGGTTCGGTATAAACAAAGAACAATTCCATACATTGTTGGCAGAAGTCCCTAGATTATCACAAATGCATAGAGGGTCAACTGCACTTGCTGCATTATTACTGAAATTAAGAAATGGAGATTCGAATGAGCGAATTGCAAGTTTATTCCGAATGCCTCGCAGTACTTTGGAGAATTTAATGTCCAAAGCGAGAGAGTTGCTTGAACAAGATTTTGTGCCAATGCATTTAGGGATAAGACATAATTATGACAAGGGCAGAGATTGCAAACAGAAATCTTTTAATCCCTAATGGTCTTTTTGGAGGTACAAATGCGAATGGGGAGAGATTACCAATTGTCATTGTTGATGGCACTTATATACAGGGTGTCCCAGAAATAGTGAATCAAACTGCTATGGGAGGTAGCTTGACTAATGTCCCATCCATAAAAAATATGAAACAAAACAAAACGCATATGGCCATCAAAAAAAAAAAAGAATATCGGAGAAACGGGAAAATCATCGAATTCTCCTAAGTTTCCAGCTCTAATTATTTCGGTTTGGGTTTATTTGTACATTTTTTCTGCCAATTTTAACTGTTAGAGTTCGCTCCGACTGATTGTTAACATTTTTCAAAAAATAATGTCTACTATTGGAGTACAGACCACTTAATTTATGTTAACCAGCTTTGGTATAAAAAAAATGTATGGGACTTGTTCGGCAAACTACTTCAAAAAGTTGCCTATTTAATGAGGATTCTAAAATGGTACGATTTAGTGAATTCACTTTACAAGATCTGGAGATATTCATTTTTTTTGAGTGCAAGGGTGAAATTGGTTAAATTTATTATTTATTTTTTAATTCACTTTTCACTTCCAATTCGTTGCTTCTAATTAGAATCGGCTTAAAAAGTTATTTCAATGCCCGGTAGACTCAACAAAACTTGCTATCTCTTTAAAGAGTGCCTAAAATGATTTGCGTTTTTTCCTAAAATTTGACAAATTCGCCGGCGCTGGCAACGCAGGTAGAGACTGGACCGCGAAAATAATGGACGATCAGTGTTGCTGTCTCACTCCAATTCCAACCTCCAACGCAGGTAGAGACTGGATCGCGATAACAATGGACGCTCAGTATTGCTGTCTCACTCCAACTCCAACCTCCATCCAACGCAGGTAGAGACTGGATCGCGATAACAATAGACGCTCAGTATTGCTGTCTCACTCCAACTCCAACCTCCATCCAACGCAGGTAGAGACTGGATCGCGATAACAATAGATGCTCAGTGTTGCTGTCTCACTCCAACCTTTTGTGTTATTAGTAATAATGGGGCCCTCTCGGTGGCGCAGGGTAATCTCATCCTTTTCATTCAGTACAACGTTTGACGCTCTGTGCTAAGCTTGTGTTCTGTTTTTTTTTCCCTGAAGTGATACATTACGAACTTGGCTTGACTTGGACTTTTGATTTTGCTCGTGATTCGGACTGGATTTTTGTGATTGATCATAACGACTTGGCGCTACTCTGGAAATTGATTTGCTGTACGTCATGGCTAACCAACGGCAACCTTTTTACTCTGCAAGCGAGTATTGCGACATGCATCTTGTTTACGGAGAAACAAGGCGTGTTAACACCAGAGGAGGAGTAAGTTACTCTGCAAGGGACGCTGCTAGGATTTACGCTGAGCGATATCCAAACCGTCAGCACCCAGCTTATGGATGGATATATTTTTAAGAGTGCACAACTCTTACTCACAGGGCCGACTTCCTCGTGGCCCTAATATTGATGGAGGAAGACCACAGGGACATAATGTTGATGTTGTTGTACAACAAGTTGCTGAAGATCCGTCCACGTCAGTGCGAGCTATTGCAAGAAGAACTGGTGAACGGGAATTTTAAGGAATATGCCGGAAGAATAAACTGGATCCTCAATATAAGCGAATATAATTATAAAAACGGTGTTAACAATATGGGGTTTCAAAAGCAAGTGAAGTGTCAAAGGGACGAACACATATTACAATTAATAAGTACGTTAAAACTAATTAGACGAATCGTTGCTATGAGATATTGATCAGGAGTCTTGAGAGCGACTGGTGTCCAGCAGTAGACTGAAGCAGGCTGATGATGATGATCCAACATTTCCCCGGGCGTTGAAACCAACGGTTTCAACCAGATTCGGAAGACACAGGCAATGGGCAGATTCTATTGAATGCCCGCCGAATGACTCCAGTGGACGTCTGAATATCAGCTACACGGGCGATGCCATCAGTTCCGGGATGAACAGCTACAATTCGTCCAAGTCTCCACTTCAGAGGAGGAAGATTATCCTCCTTAATCACGACCAAGGAGCCCAGCTTTAAACCGTCCTTGCAGGAACGCCATTTGGACCGCAGCTGTAATTCTGCTACATACTCTTTGCTCCATCTGCTCCAGAAGTGCTGGCGGAGTTGCTCGATCCTTTGATAACGAGACAGATGGTCTGCAGAGTTATCCTGGTAGTTAGGTTGCGGCAAGGAAGTAAGAGGCCGTCCAACAAGGAAATGTCCCGGCGTGAGCGGTGTACAATCTGCAGGATCTGAAGACAACGGCGTCAGTGGACGAGAGTTCAAGATGGCTTCAATCTTAGTTAGTGTGGTGTACAGCTCCTCAAAAGTCAAATTACAATTTCCCAACACTCTTTGAAGGTGGTACTTTGTTGACTTCACACCCGCCTCCCAGAGTCCACCAAAATGCGGGGTGTAGGCGGGTATAAAATGGAACCTTATTCCGTCGCTCGCTGCACTTTCACCCAAGGACGAAGAATTTAATTTTAAAAACTTGGAAAGTTCGTTGTACGCACCAACAAATGAGGTACCGTTATCGGAAAAGATATCAACGGGCTTACCTCTTCGCGAAACAAATCGATACAAAGCCAGTAAGTAACTATTGCTAGTTAAATCGCCAACGAGCTCCAAATGAATGGCCTTAGTGGTGAAGCAAATGAAAATAGCGACATACACCTTTACTAGCCTACATCCACGACCTTGACGACTGGCACACGTAATAGGGCCAGCATAATCAACGCCTGTGCTTTCAAAAGGATAACCTGGACGCAGGCGTTCTTTTGGTAAGTTACCCATTAAAGGAGCTACAACCTTACCCTTCATACGGTGACACAGAACACACTTATGATAACAGGTCTTCGCCAAGTTTCGACCTCCTATTGGCCAGTAAGATTCCCTAATGGAAGCTAATAATAATTGAGGGCCAGCGTGCATCAGCCTTTTATGCTCAAAATTAAATAATAACTTAGTAAATACATGAGTGGACTGTATTAAAATAGGGTGCTTTTTATTATAAGCAAAACAAGAATTATCGAGACGTCCTCCTACTCGCATTATCTTTTTATCGTCTAAATAAACATTAAACTTTAGAAGGGCGCTCTTTTGAGGTAAACTCTTTTTATTTAAAAGTAGTTGATATTCAGGAAACGACTGAAATTGACTTTTAATAATGACAACGGTGAGTGCATCTTGTACCTCATCATGTGTTAAATAATTTGTTTTCGGGTAATGCTTTCTACATGACTTAATGAATCTCAATACGTAGGCAACAGTACGAACAAGCCGTGAGTAATTAGAAAAACGATTAAAATCGATTAAACAGTCTGTTTGTGAATCGTTATTAACGGCACTTAACACAATATTAGGTCGAATCTCCGGTAATGACTGAAGTTCTTGACTCGGAATTCGAGAAGGCCATGCAGATGGGTCTAGTTTTAAAAATTCTGGTCCATGCCACCACAGATCTGAACCCTGCAGAACACTAATATCCGTACCACGGGATATTAGGTCTGCTGGATTTTGATCTGTTGGGACGTGCCTCCAAGTACAGTTACCCGCCTTGTCCAAAACTTCAGCAACGCGGTTGCGTACAAACGGCTGAAGTTTGGTAGGCATCATCTGTAACCATCCCAACACGATGGTCGAATCAGTCCAACAATAGACCCGACTGATCTTCACTCGAAGTGAGCTCATTACCTTCTCATAAAGACGAGAACCGACTACCGCACCACACAACTCCAGTCGCGGGATTGTTGTAGGCTTGATGGGAGCCACTCGACTCTTCGCCATTAACAAGCGAGCCATATACTCACCCTTACCATTAACACTGCGAATGTAGACGCAAGCACCGTATGCAGACTCAGACGCATCTGTGAAAATATGGAGTTCTAACTCCGTATATAAATTGCAGACTACAATTCGCGAAATGCGAACATGATTTAAAAGAGGTAAAGACGTAATTATAATATCCCATTGTTTACTAATCTCATTAGGTAATGGTTGATCCCATGATAACTTATCTAACCACATTTTCTGTAACAATACCTTCATGGAGATAACAATAGGACCCAATAGACCTAAGGGGTCGAAAATTCGCGCAATCACAGACAACACGTCACGCTTTGTGTACCCAGTTGAAGACTTAGTCAGACTTATAGGAAACCCTAACTCATCAGTGCCGATAAACCAACCGAGACCAAGCAACTTGTCAGGCTCATTAGGTCCAATGTTTAAGTCAAATGATGCAGGGACAGCATCCGACACTAATTGAGGGTCATTTGACTTCCATTTTCTCAATGGAAAGCGCCTTGGTGACTTCAGTGCGAATGAATTTTGCTTCGTCTAAGTCATTGCCCCCGGTCAGCAAGTCGTCGACGTAAAAGTCATGACTAATGATCTCAGCTATTTTAGGGTTCCTACAGTCGAGTCCTAGTTGTTTAAGGCATCGTGTCGCAAGGAACGGCGCACTAGCCGTACCGTACGTGACGGTGTTTAATTGATAAACATTAATAGGTTCACTAATATTATCACGCCAAACAATTTGTTGCAAATACCTATCCGACGGGTGGACGACTATTTGTCTATACATCTTCTCCACATCTGCAGATAAAACATACTTGTGGAATCTAAAGCGAAGTAGTATAGACAAAAGGTCATCCTGTACAGTTGGCCCGACCATCTGTAGGTCATTAGAGGACACTCCCGTCGAAGTAGGACAACTTGCGTTGAAAACAACACGAAGTTTGGTCGTGCTACTCGACTCACGTAAAATTCCGTGATGGGGAATAAAATAACCAACACACAAATTAGGTTTATTAAGTTTTGTCATATGACCAAGTGACTCGTATTCTAACAAAAAATCACGATATAGCCTACTAAAGTCTGGCTTAACCTTTAATCTACGCTCTAAAGATTGTAAACAATGTGTAGCCTTATTAAAAGAATTTCCTAGAATTGAAGGATCTTTCTTAAGGGGTATGCGAACACAAAAACGACCATCAGACAAACGTGTCGTATTTTTAACGAAATTATCCTCACACAATTTCTCTTCAGGCATATAAGAATTGGAAGATTTCGCATTCACCTCCTCTAATTGCCAAAACTTAGTCAAATCTATTTTAATTTTTTCCCAGTCACTATCGCTTTCGGAAACCATTTTAGAAAAATTACATTTTACGTCATTCGACAGCAGTGAAATATAATTCTGAGAAATCGGACCGGAAACTATCCATCCTAGACGGGTTTCACATAATATTGGTTTTCCGGTACCTAACTTTAGTCTTTGAGATCCTAACAACTCCCAAAAAAGGTCAGCGCCAATTAAAATATCAACATCAGCAGGGTTATAAAAAGTAGGATCAGCTAAAGTAATATTCGAGGGTATGTCGAAATCAGAAGTATTTATTTCACGGCACGGTACGTTACTCGTAATGTATGGCAGAACAAAACAATGAAGCTCGAATACGAAGCTATCATCTAATGACGTAATCTTAACCCGACATGTTTTTCCTACGTGCGAAGTAACATTGTTGATGCCAAGAATTGATCTATTTACTTGGCTAGTTGTTAAGTTAAGTTTATTGCATAACCTGTCCGTTATGAATGACGACGTGCTACCGCTATCAAGAACCGCGCGAACGAGATGCTCACAACCATTGTGGTCCCTCAGTTTGACCAAGGCGGTTGACAACAACACATCTCGTTGCGTATGACTACACGGAGATGCAATGTTTGCTGATAACGCTACGTTATTCGTATCAGTGGTAGCAGACGGTAATGAAGACGATGCAGACAAGTTGTTTATCGAATTACCACTAAGTGTATTCGCAATAGTGCCTTTAGAATCTACGTGTACTAGTGTGTTGTGCCTACGTTTGCATAGTTTACAACCTGGTTTTTTACATTTATTAGCATAGTGCCCCGAACAAAAACAGTTGAAACATATCTTATAACTGGGTAGTAACTTTAGACGATTGTCATTACTTAATACAAGAAATTGTGGACAATTATTTAAAGTGTGATCGTTGTTGTTACATTTAGGACATAATTTCGAAGCTGATTCAGTGCTAGAACTATTAGGAGATTGTGTTGCTACCATCGACTTGATCTTAGGGGCTGACTTACCTGTCGTTTGGGAATAATTAGTACGTGCTAGCTCCAAGGTCTCGATAAGATCGGCACGATTACGTAGGAATAGCATAAATGCGTCAAAGGTAATCGTGCAGTCTTTGTCCATCCTACCTTTGTACTCCTCCCACTCACGATAGGTTTTTTGATCAAGCTTACGAGTGACAATGTATATTAAAAGTGTGTCCCAGTGTTTAACAGGCTCCCCTAACGAATCTAAAGCTCGCAGATCTTTATTTAACTGATCGATCAAACTCTTAATGGCAACAGAAGATTCCTTTGATATGGACTCAATATTAAATAATGCGCAAACATGATTTTGTATCAATAATCTTTTGTTGTCAAATCGATCGCATAACAACGACCATGCCACAGTGTAATTGCTCGAAGAAAACTCAATAGATTTTATGACTAATGCAGCTGTTCCCTCAAGTGATGCTCTCAAGTAATGGAATTTATTTATTGTGTCTATTTCATCGTTACTATGAATTAGGCTAGCAAAGGTGTCGCGGAATTCAAGCCAATTACGATATAATCCGCTAAACTTTGGTAACTGAATCGTTGGCAATTTAACTGGCTTGTGCAGTGTTGGTGTACTTTTGCAGCTTTCCATCGATTTGTTGTCTTTGTTAAAATCACTCAAAATATTTTGGGCTTTGGATAAAGATTTATAATAAAGAGACTCGAATTCAGAACGCTCAGAGTATTGTGATTTTAAATCGTCTACAATGCATTCCAGACGTAATTGTACCTCATCATATTGTTCATACAACGACTCCATCTTGCCCATACGCAACTGCAGCTCAGACACAATACAGCTGGATAATTCCTTGTCCTTGAGTGAGTCCAGGAAATTAACGAAAGCAGTCAAACGGCCCTTGAAGCTGCCTCGCTTTTTAATTAAATCCCTTTCCTCAGACATACTGGGAGACGAGTGTTGTCAACCTGGAATTGATACAGGAATACAATTATAAAAACGAACAATATAATTTGAGTACACGCCTAACTGTGTTTTATACACCTTCTAAATGCTATAATTAATAGCAAACAACACAAACTTAATACTGTAACTAAGTACCAAGTGTGACCTAAGATACCTAAAATACTACAATCTTTTTTGTTTGTAAAACTACTCGTATAACACTAAGTACTACTAAATAGGCACAACTAAAATACTAATATAATACTCGTAATTATGTCGACGACATAAAATGATTCTAAATGCTTATAATTTATAACAAAGACTTGCACTAATATCAAACACTCTCAAATTATATGTATTATGTTAAGATACCTGCTCACAATTAACACCACTGTTAAATAAATAAGTGGATTAGTTACAGCTTTATATAATGTAAGTTCAAATAATGTAGCAATTATGCTAACTATACTGTGATAAGTATGATTTTAAACTTAACTTTGCTGTGGAATAAAATACTAATCACAATGTACCAAGTACCTAATGATTTTAATCTAACACAATACAATAGGTAATACAATTAAATGATACTGACCTTATATACGACTATTTACTTATACTACCTGAGTGTTGGGTGACGATATTAGTTTAGTTATAAATGCTGTACACCGCTAAATCACTTGGTTGAAGTCAATCCTTTTCACCGGCGAATAACCTCCACTGCACGTGGGTGATAATAATCCTTATATATTCTTGAAAAAACCGCTGATCTCCTTTGTATTATACGTTATCCGGCTCGAAGGACCATGAACGGGAATTTTAAGGAATATGCCGGAAGAATAAACTGGATCCTCAATATAAGCGAATATAATTATAAAAACGGTGTTAACAATATGGGGTTTCAAAAGCAAGTGAAGTGTCAAAGGGACGAACACATATTACAATTAATAAGTACGTTAAAACTAATTAGACGAATCGTTGCTATGAGATATTGATCAGGAGTCTTGAGAGCGACCGGTGTCCAGCAGTAGACTGAAGCAGGCTGATGATGATGATCCAACAACTGGCATACCACGATCTACAGCGCACCGAATACTGAAAAAAATAGGATACCATCCGTACCATGTGCAGAAAGTACAATGTTTAGTAACTCGAGATTACGCACCGCGTGTAGCTTTTTGCCGCACAATATTGCGGTTGCATAATGAAGACCCCAACTTTTTTAACCGAGTTTTGTGGAGTGACGAATCAGCCTGCAAGAAAGATGGCTACACCAATTTGCATAATCTGCATAGCTGGCAGTTATCAAACCCACATTTACCAAGAGAAGAGCGTTCACAATACCAACTGAAAATTAACCTATGGACTGGTATTCTTAATGGCAAAATTGTCGGTCCAGTCGAACTGCCTGCTAACTTAACGCACAAAATTATTTACATTTATTGAGAGACACACTGCCGGGACTATTACAAGAATCTGACGACTTCTTGCAAAGTATGTGGTTGCAAAATGACGGATGTCCGGCCCACTATGCACGAGAAGTGAGGGCCCACCTTGACGAAGCGTTTCCTGGACGGTGGATTGGCCGACTGGGAATAGAATAGAATAGAATACTCTTTATTATGTACACCATATAAATTACAGACATAAATCTAGAAACTGTACAAAGGGTGACACAATGGGCGGTCTTATCGCTAAAAGCGATCTTTTAAAGACAACCTTTGGATGGATTAAAAAGGGAAAGGACAGACAAATACTGTAGGTAGTCTGTGGTGTACCATTTACATACATAAAGTATATTATACTAATATATATAAATATATACATATAATAATAAACATGAAACATGAGCAAAGAAAAATAATGATGATGTTTAAGGAGATAGGAAGTGCTTTTTAGCCATAATATTAAAAGTGGACAAAGATTGAGCACGCCTTACCGACACGGGCAAGTCATTCCATAACCGTACTGCTTGAACTGTAAAAGATTTGTCGTAGAAACTGGTGGAATGCATCGGCATCTCTAGTCTCAGGTTTTCAGGTTTGGACCTATTTTATGGCCCGCGAGGTCGCCAAACCTAAATCCATTAGATTTTTTTTATTGGGGTTGCCTTAAGGACAAAGTTTACTCCAGACTAACACCAATTTCATCATGGGATGAATTAAGAAGGCGTATTAACCAGGCCGCACAGGAAATCTCTGCAATGAGCTTGCGACGCCTTAAACAAAATTTTTTAAGAAGATGCAGATTGTGCATACTGCAGCATTAACAAATCCTGCATTATTTTTTTTTTTGTCATCAAGCCTTCTTGGAGTTGATATTCAACCTCGTTTTTAAGACAGGCCATGCATTACTTAGTTTTTTTTCATATTACGAATCGTTGATACGTCAGATGGCATTTTTTATGGTGCAAAACTTCACTTGAAAGAAATCTGTTGACGTGGAAAATTACATTTTTTTTCTTCTCGATCTAAACGCCTAAATCTCTGATTTTTATTTATCTGACAGTGTTTTTGTATTGAAATCTTGGTTCCTCGCTAGAAGACGTTTTTGAAAGAGTCTCCACTGCTGATGGAAAATTAAAAGTTCTTTTTCTCCTTCAATGGTTAAGGCCCGAACTCAGAGCAAGCCGATACACTCGGCTCCACCCCGGCACCCAGTCGCTTGCCAATAAGTTATCCATCCTGAAATTCCCCGGAGCAACAGCCGATTCGTAGGTACCGATACGGAAGAGCTGAGCCGTGCTGAGCCAGTTTCGCCGGTCGTGTTCGCCAACGGACAGGAGCCTGCGTTAAACAGATATTTTTATTTCTTCCCTATTCTTGTATTACCTAGTATGCTGTAGGTAGTTTGATTTTTTTTTATTTTAACTGAAATACGGCGGGTGTGATACCTTACCTATTTTTTGCGGACCTTTATAAGCACGCGTACGGATTAAAATTGATTGCAATCACGTTTTAAATTCGTCGCGTTTTCAAATTTTTTTTTTTTTTGGTACAATCCCTAGGTATTCCTTCCAATTTTCACGTCACGGTTTCTAAAATATTTTGTCATCATTTTTACCTGTACCTATATTTTTATCCTTTTTTTTTTATAATCAATATTTAGACACGATCGCACTCTCTATTGTGCTGGTTGGCGAGAACGGCTTAGAGGTCCAGAGCAGATTGGAGGTGTGGTGGAAAAGACTCGAGACCGTTGGCCTGAGAGTAAGCCGGACCAAAACCGAGTACCTGTTTTGCGATTTTGGCGGTCTCTCCAGTCCTGTGCCCATATCTCTCGCCGGAACGCCCTTACCGATCTGCTCCGACTTTCGGTACCTCGGGTCGCTTGTCCAAGGAGATGGCGAAGTAGACCGAGACGTAACGCACCGGATCAACTCAGGATGGATGAAATGGCGACAGGTCACAGGAACAACTTGCGACCCACGGATGCCCCTCAAGTTAAAGGGGAAAATTTATAAGTCTGTGATAAGGCCTGTCGTACTTTATGGGTCTGAATGTTGGGCCGTGAAGAAGACGGATGAAAAAAGATTGCATGCAGCGGAGATGAGAATGTTGAGATGGATGTGTGGAGTGACGAGAATGGATAAAGTAAGAAATGAGTATATAAGAGGAAGTTTGAAAGTGGCGCCAGTGACAGAAAAGTTGAAAGGAAATCGTTTGGCTTGGTATGGGCATGTGATGAGAAGGGATGAAACGCATGTGACTAAAAGAGTAATGAATATACATGTTGATGGATGGAGAGGGAGAGGAAGGCCGAAGAAAAGATGGATGGATTGTGTGGGGAATGATATGAAAGAGAAGGGAGTGAATGATAGCGTGACGGCTGACAGGGGAGAATGGAAGAAGAAAACGTGTTGCGCCGACCCCAAGTAACATGGGATAAGGGCAGGAAGATGAGACACGATCGCACTCTCGTACGGAGCGCACGTGTTATTTTTTACGAAAGTTTCTGTCCGTCGCGAGCCGATAAGTGGTTTGGTGTCGTGGTCGTTTTATAACGTGTCGTAACGGTGGTAGTTAGCGATGACCGAGGAGGCGGGCCCGCCTGAGGATGACATGGAGGAACCCAATTGTACTTGGGACGAGTCCATACCACCTGGACAGCTGGACTATGGCGTGGACAGCATGCAGCTGGTGACGAGTGACGCAGAGAGTGACGGGGAATCGGAACGCAGCAACAAGCGAAGGAGAGAAGAGGCTAGTGAAGAGGACGACGAGGAGTGGACGGAGGTGAACTATAGGAGGACCAAGAGATTATCTACGGAGGACATACAAATAAGTGTTGTGTGCAAAGAAAGGTTTCCGAAACAATTTGCCTTAGCAAAGTTATTAAAATCATTTAATATTCAAGGGGTGATGAAAATTAAATATGCCAATCCTTACAAATTATTGGTTAATTTTAGAACAGAGACACATGCTGAGAAATTTATTTCGTGTGAAGGGCTTAAAAAGATCGGCTGGAATAGTCAAAAAACGTGGGAAGTGGGAATATCTTACGGAATTGTTAAGGATATTGACATCGATTTGCCGGAAGATGAGATGCTAAAATATATAAATAGCTATTTCCTATATTCTCACTAAAACGGCTCAACCGAAGAAGCACAAATAACGACGACGGCTGGGTGCCGAGCGAGTCTGTCAGAATAGGTTTCATTGGGTCTCACCTACCAGCATTTATTTATTTGTGTGATCTAATGCTTATGGATGTCCTGATACAAAGAAGTCAAGTGACCACGTTCAAGTATGTGATGAAAACACCACACATGACTCAAATTTGTGCCTGCAACTTGGTCAGTTCCAAGAAACAGACATTGAAACCCCTGTCTATATGGATCTGGATGTAATTACTACTGGTTAGATTACTTTCTCTGTTTTTGGGATTAATTAGTTATAATTATTATATTGATAAATCAATTTTGGAACGAGCAGTGTGGTACCAGCATAAAATGGACCACCCCAAATCTGTATAGTATCTTGTGAGCGAAAGCTAACTACCTATCACCACTTGACATGTCATTCCATGCAGAAACTTAAAATATTAAATTAAATGAGCATTGATATATTGTCATTCTCAAACAATAAGTTGGTTCTTGTACCAATGTTTCTGACAAGGTATTAGTCTTGGGTTTATGTGTGTATGCAATTTTATGCAGAAAAATTTCATTAATTATTTTATTTGATGTTGTTTTGTTCTAGCTTCAAAGCAGATTGATGTGGATTCAGTTGATACTGAAACAAAAAGCTCAAACAGAAGTAATAATACTCCAATTGACTCTTTCGTAGATCCTGAACACATATTATCAGATTCTGAACCATTCGCTCAATCAGATTGTTCAGAAAATGATCCATGTTATATACCAGAATCAGAAACCTCACACTACAGTGACAGTGAACCTGAAAGAGAACAAGAGTATTTAAGAAGTAGTAGCCAAGATCTTCAAGAGGTTGAAAATAGTAACAGTGAAATAGTGGAAAATATAAACATCCAAGAAGGTAATACCTTGACTCGAAAAAGGAAATGTAAACCTCAAACATGGAAGAGAAATAAAAATAAAAAACTGAGACTTGAAGGTAAAGAACATACTTCTCAGTCAGGTAAAAAAGTGAGAGCAAAAGCAGTTAAAGAAGTACCCTGTAAGTGTCATTATAAATGCAATGATACATTTACTTTGAATGACAGACAGAAATTTTTTTATGACTTTATGAGTTTAAAAGAAGATAGAGCCAAATGGGCTTTTATAAACAGCTCTGTTAGTAAAGAGCTACCAAAAAGAAGATACAAATCAACACACTCTAGTTCAATGGCAGTTGATTTTCCTGATAAGAGAAATTATACTCATGTTTACTCTTTGACTTTAAATAACAAAATTCATCAAGTATGCAAGAAATTCTTTCTTGGTACTTTAGACATATCCGCTAAAAAAGTTGAAACTGCTCTTAAAAAGAAAATGGATAGTGGTGTTACTGAGCATGACAAACGTGGATTGAACCCTGCACCTAATAAAATTTCTGAAGATCAAAAGAATATTGTTCGTGATCATATCAAGTCCTTACCTGTAGTAGACTCTCATTATTGCCGAAGTTCAACTAAACGAAAATATCTGCCATCTGGCCTGACTGAAAACCGCTTGTATCAAGACTACATGAAGTATACTGAAGAGACTGGAGCATTACCTGTATCATCTTCTTATTATAAACATATTTTTACTACTGAGTTCAATTATGGCTTTCATAGACCAAAAAAAGATCAATGTGATTATTGTGCACAATTCAAAAACAAATCACCAGAAGAGAAACTCCAAGAACAAAGTAATTATGACTTACATTTAATCAGAAAAACAGAAGCTAGAGAGCAGAAAAGGGAAGACAAGGCAAGAGCTAAGATTGATCCAACGTTTTGTGCTTACACTATGGATTTAGAAAAAATCTTACTAACCCCACAGTTAGAGATTGGTCAATTGTATTATAAGAGAAAATTAAAAACTTATAACTTTACCATTTATGATCTTGCCAAAGGCACCGCAATTAACTACATGTGGCATGAAACCAATGGTACAAAAGGAGCATCTGAAATAGCCACATGTATTTGGAAACTCCTTTCTGAACTACCACCAGAGGTGACAGAGGTAACATTTTACTCCGATACTGCTTCAGGACAAAACAGAAACCATATCATTTCTGCTATGTTCATTAGAGCACTCTCTTCATTTCCAAATTTGAAGATTATCAATCAAAAATACATGGAGTCTGGACATTCTGAAATGGTGACAGTGTTCACTCTGCCATTGAATCAAGGGGTAGAAAGATTAACATTTTTGTTCCAGACGGATGGTATACTGTAGCAAGAACGGCGAAGACCACTCGACCAGCATACATCGTAAAGGAGATGGATTTTAGCCAATTTCCTGATTTTAAATCATTCAGCCAAAAATTAATTACAAATAAAAATAAAGGAGATAATGGAATAATGAAATGGCTTCTTGTTAAATGGCTGCAATATAGACGTGAAGAGCCCATGCATATTTATTACAAAACTCAGTTAAGCCATATCGAATTTGAGCGACTATGTATTCGCCTCAGATCAACACGAAATAATGAAGAAATACTTACGACTGTAGTAGCTAATCTCTATACCTGTAGTTTAAAAATAGATACCAAAAAACTTAAAGACTTACAAGATCTTTGTAAAAAAGGTACAATTCCTACCTCTTACCATGAATATTACATGAATCTTACTGCTTCAAGTGACGATGTTGATGTCTCAGAAGGAGATGATTGATTTTTTTAATAAAGGTATTTAACAATTTTTATTATTTTTTATTTCTGCTTTAAAAATGTTTAAAAACGCCTATTTTATTCTTGTTTAATGTCTACGAACTATCAACCAACACAACATAATTATATTTGAATTATAAATCGATTTATGACACTTACATCTTTTCACCTCCCTGTTTAGTAGTACATCATATTCAAAATATCTAAATGGTGAAAAGAGCCAAGTGCAAAATAGCGATTAACAGAAAAACTAGTTAAATCACAAAAACTATTACTATACCAAAAATACAAGAAACAAGTTTAGCTAAATCGATGCCATTCTTTTTAAAATCTAACTTACGGTTTGGAAGTTATAGGCTAATTATTATTTTTTGTTTAACCTCGCCACTTAATTGCTCATTATCTCGTAACTTGTTACGTGTGGGTTGACTCTCTTCACTACCAAAGCGACGATATACTCACTATTGTCAGACGTATCAATCTTTAAGAATTTTGTTGAACTTTTCAATGGATAGGTATAATAATAATGTACTTAATTTTAATATTATGCAGTGGAATTCACGTAGCCTTGTGAACAAATTGACTTCTTTTAGGCAGTTGCTGGTCCAGGAGAAAATACATATAGCGGCAATTACTGAAACCTGGTTTGACCCTGAGTTTAATTTAAATATTTCTAATTATTCTGCATTTAGACAGGACAGGGATAGCTCGTCTGAGGGAGGGGGAGCCATGCTATTAGTTCATAAATCTATTAAAACAGAACGTATCCAAATTAAAATCAACCCTCTCATAGAAATTGTTTGTATTAGAGTTTGGAATTGTGGTAAAATTAAATATGTTGTATGTGTTTATTGTCCCAGTGATATTCGCACTCAACAAAGCGATTGGGATAATATTTTTTCATTTTGGGTGAGAAACACATTGATTTTGGGGGACTTCAACGGTCACCACACAAACTGGTCCTATAAAATTGATACAAGGGGCAATCAGTTATATCAGTCTAGCTTAGATTACGGATTTATCTCCTTGAATGACGGATCGACTACGCGTTTTCAATTAGTACAGGGTATCTTAAGGGAGACGTCACCCGACATATCGTTTGTGTCAACCGATCTGGCGCTTGATTTCCAGTGGCATACAATGAACGAGTCATTAGGAAGCGATCACGTTATGATAAAAATTTCTGCTAAATTACAAATAGATATTACTAAAATTAAAAAACGAAACTTCAAAGCAGCCAACTGGAAACTATACTCAGAAAAGCTTGAAAACAAATTTAGTGACATATTGTTACCTAATAACTGTAATTATCCACAAGTCGCGTACGATTCCTTTATAAATATACTCAATGATGCAGCTGATTCCAGTATTAGTTCTGTCAAGTGTTGGAAAGTAAATTCACTCCTAAACCGTATTGGAGTGCTACTTTGTCAAGATCTGTTGCGATTCGTAGACTAAGACTAGCGCAGTTTAGACGCAACCCGACCCCAGATAATTTGGATTTACTTTCTGTCTCCATCAAAGAATCACAGAGACTCATACGCGGGGCTGAACGTGAGGGTTGGCATAAGGTGTGCGACTCCGTTGACGAAAACACTTCTTCTTCTGAGATGTGGCAGAAAATGAAGTGGATTAAAGGTAAAAATAGAACTCAGAATGTCCATATTAGTGTAGAAAAAGGTAATTGTCTTTTAAAAAGTTTATGTCCCGATTTCGTAACACCTAGTGAACCTCAGTTTCAGCGATGCGAATCAGTCTTGGAGATAGAAATATCCCTACATGAGATGGAAACCTGTATTAAAAATAAAGACACGGCTACAGGTTCGGATGAAATTTCTTACTCCATGATCAAAAAACTACCCCATAGAGGTAAATTATTTTTATTAGCCTTGTTTAATATTTTTTTAAAAACGAACTTTGTCCCCGCACAGTGGCGTAAAATTAGTGTTGTGCCCATACCAAAACCAGGTCGTGATCCAAATTTACCTTCGTCCTTAAGACCTATTTCATTATTATCCTGTATTTGCAAAATTTTCCATAATATTTTATGTAAGAGACTGGAGTGGTTTTTTGAAAAACAACAGTTATTTTCGGACAAAACTTTTGGTTTTAGGAAAGCTAAATCGTGTATAGATAATTTAGTATTTTTAGTTAGTCAAATTCAATCTAGTTTTACTAAAAATGATATTACAGTCGGTTGTTTCCTGGATGTAGATAATGCCTATAATAACGTGGATTTATCATCGCTATTATCTACATTGGAATATTATAAAATAGGCCGGAAACTCGGTTCATATATTTGGAATTTCTTAAGCGAACGATATGTTAGCATACGACTACTGGTAACGCCATCTCTTGAGGGTTTGATGATTAATTAATATCGGCCCTAGTAGGTCCTTTTTGACATCATTGTCGGAACAGGCGATATCTCTTTCTCCCTTCCCACCAAAGCACGCCTAATTGGCGTCGGATTCGATCGTGAACCGCGATATCGAGTAGCCGTGTAAGAACTGCTCGCGACCGCTCCGCTCGCTTTATTCGCTTTATCCGCTTCCGCAAGAAAAAACTGTGTTTGAACTAATAACGACCGCCCGCGGGTGTGTTTGAGTGATTCAGTGTGAGACTCCTGTGATCAGCTTCAAAGCAGGATCGCCAGCCGCCATTTTGCCCTGGACACGTGCAGCGAGGGAAGACCAAGGTAAGGCGTGCTCTCCTAGTACCTATTCCTCACAACTGATCGCCTGTTCATCATCTAGTTTTTCTAGGCGATTACCGCCATCCTTGAAATACAGTCCACTTAAAATTAAAACCCATCTTTTTCAAATCGCCTATATGAATATGGTAATTTCCATAACATAATTTTGGTCCTAGCGAGCCGGATCCATATTTTTAGATCCTAGCGAATCGGTTCCACCGCTTATCCCGCATGAGAAGGATTTACAATCCATATTCTCCATTATAACGCATAGGTATCTTCTAGAAGTGCCTACGTAGGTGGTTAAAGACACCTAGCTATACCCCTACATTATAATATTATACCCATTACGTGGTCATTCCCGCACCCAGTAGGTAATATACTCAAAGTAGCTACCTACATATGAATTATTAAAAACTATCATAGTTGTCTTGTAAATTCTCATAATTTCAAGCATCTTTTAGTAATACCGCCAATTTTATTAAAGTTCTCGCCAAGCTAGGAGAATAAAACCGCATAACTACTACCTACCTTACATTTAGATAATCATCTAAGTTGAATAGGTCGTAGGTATATACTTATACCAACATAAACATGTCGAAAGATCGCGAACTGTCAATTTTGGAAGCTAAACGTAATGTTTTATTTGAGCGTATTCAGGAAATATACGAGCGCTCAAAAACTGCCCATACTTCCGAAACTAAAACAGAATCGTTTCTTAGTTATTGTATGACAGTAGATAATATTCGAACAGACTTTCATAATTTGTTGGACACTTATAACGCAAAGTTACTCTCTATTGATCCCGAATTGAAGCCGAATTATCAAGCGTACACTTCATTCGAAGATCTTTATTGCATCATCAAACGCATACAATCGCAGCTAGAGGGTAGAAGTAACATAACCGCGCAGGCGTCGCCAGCACGATCGCCCCGTTTACCCGCAATTGAACTTATGTCGTTTGATGGCGATATACGGAACTGGCCATTGTTCTATGCTAGCTTTAAGTCAACAGTGCACGATAATGGCTCTCTGACAGATGCAGACAGGTTGTACTATTTATTAGGTAAACTGTCACCAAAAGCGCATTCCGTATTTGCAGGTGTAACTCCCAGTGCTGGGAATTATCCGATCATATTCCAGTCACTCCTTGATAGGTATCAAGATACTCGTGTCTTAGCGTCTACCTACTTTGATCAGGCTTTGAATCTTAAGTTGTCCGGTCCCGCCTCTGTTTCGAATTTCCAGCTGTTCATAGATAACTTTATCACCGCAGTTAGCGCCCTTAAAAACTTAAAATTAATGGATCTTTCCGACTTTATATTATTACAACTCGCTTTAAAAAAGTTCGACCCAGAAACGGTACGTGCCTTCGAGATGACGGAACGTAATAATAAAATACCTACACTAGATAGTTTTATGTCCTTCGTCAAAGATCAGTGCCGAATATATCATAATACGCAGCCTAGTACATCTACCTCGTCAAATGATAATAATAGTAAACAGAGGTCGAATAAATCGCGAAATAACAAAAATAATCCCGTTCCTAACCCGCAATCTTACGTAGCATGTTCAGAGTCTAACTATAATAATTCGCATCAATGTCTGTGCAGTGGTGTTGTACACGACCATTATTTTAAATGTCCCGCTTTTAATAGTTTAGACCCGACTGCGCGTTTTAAATGTGTGAAAGAAAACAAAGCTTGCGTTAATTGTTTAAGCCTAAAACATAAAACAAGTAATTGTTCTAGTAATTCTAAATGTCGGTTATGCAATCAACATCATCATACGTTATTACATTTCGATAAACGGTCAAGTATACCTGAACAGTTAGTTACGTCACAGCGACCTGTGCCGGGAGCCGCCGACGCCCCGCAGCCCCCGCACGCCTGCCATTCAGAGATATCACTATGTACTACGTCTACATCGTATGCGCGCGATCTGCGCCGGCGGCGCTCGGACGCGTCTTGTCATGTTCGGCGTGATGTAACGGTTCTGTTGGCGACGGCACAAGTAATTGTTTACGATGTCAATAACAGACCGCACACCATTCGTTGTTTACTCGACAGTGCGTCACAAAGTAATTTCATTACTTCTGATTGTTTCAAACGCCTTGGTCTATGGAATAACATTAAGAATACGAAATTAATAATTAAAGGGATCGGTGGGTCGGAAAACTCTTGTAAGGGTTCCGTAGACATTAAAATACATTCGCGTTTTAATAAGGACGTTTATTTTGACATTTCTTCACTTATAGTAGAACGTATTACGGACACGTTGCCGAGTGCGCAAGTGGACGTATCTCAGCTCACACATCTCGAGATGTTGCCGCTGGCAGACTCTGACTTTGCGCAGCCGGGAAACATCGATGCCCTGTTAGGGGCCTCCATATTACCACATATATTTTTACATAATGTGGTACGCAGTAAACAATATAATATACCTCCCGCTATTGAGACAGTATTGGGGTATGTGATTATGGGTACCGTACCCACCTCACATACTTCCAATTATACAATGTCTTGTTGTGCTGTTCTTCAAGAAAATAATATTGATTCTCTTCTCAAGCGATTTTGGGAGCTTGAAGAGATTTCCGCACCGCCCTCGCAGAGCCTTAAGGAACTCGAGTGTGAAGAACACTTCCGCGCTACCACTGTTCGCGATGACTGTGGTAGATATGTTGTAGCGTTGCCCTTTTGTGGTGACCCGTATTCGCTTGGTGACTCATACGCTGCCGCACTTAGACGCTTCTATTGTTTAGAACGCAAACTTGATGCCTCGCTCAAGTTACGCGGTGCCTATAATGACGTCATTCGTGACTATATAGATAAGGGTTTTTTGAATCCGGTTGTCAACAACGATGATAATTCTGTTCCCTCGTATTATATTCCGCATCACGGCGTAGTTCGCGAAGATAAGACCTCCACTAAATTGCGCGTGGTTTTAGATGCTAGTTGCAAGACTACATCGGGTCAGTCGATTAACGACATTTTGCATGCCGGCCCTAATCTACAGGGTGATTTATTTAACATCCTTATAAAGTTTCGTCTTTTCCAAGTCGCTCTGTCAGCTGATTGCCGCCAAATGTTTCTCAATATCGGCATTCGTGAATCGGACCGTAGATTTCAAAGGATTTTCTATCGTTTTGACAACAGTGAACCTTTGTCTGTATATCAATTTAATCGTGTTTGTTTTGGACTCAAGTCCAGTCCATATCACGCGTTACGTGTTGTCCGCAAGTTGATCGCTGATGAAGGCGACAACTTTCCCGCTGCAGCAGCTGTTGCCACCTCCGCTTTATATATGGATGACATCGCTTGTAGTGTCACATCCGCTCCGCAAGCTATTTCGCTTTGTGAAGAGCTTATTCAGCTCTTCAAACGAGGCCAGTTTGATCTTGTCAAATGGACAAGCAATTGTAAAGAGGTTCTCACGCACCTACCTAATTCTCATAAGGCTTCTCCAGACATTGAGTTTGAGAAGTCTGTACCGCATAAGGTTCTCGGTTTACGCTGGGATAAATCACGCGATAGTTTCCGGTTTGACGTCGCACCGCCTCATGATAAGTGCACCAAGCGCACCATGCTGTCCACAGTGGCTCGACTATGGGACATACTGGGTTTTGTGGCTCCCACCATTTTGTACGCCAAGCTCTTGATCAAAGAGCTTTGGCTATCAAAGTGTGAGTGGGATGACGCACCTCCCGACCATATTGTCGACGCTTGGAAACAATTTTGTATTGAGCTTTCCGCGCTCAATCAAATTGTTATTCCGCGTCATCTTGGGTTGGTCGACGGATGTACTGTCAATCTGGTAGGATTTGCTGACGCTAGCGAACGCGCTTACGGCGGAGTCGTATATTTGCAAGTCCGCATTGGTCCTGACTACTCAGCGCAGCTAGTTTGTGCCAAGTCCAAGGTCTCGCCTGTTAAAACCATTTCGGTTGCGAGACTGGAGTTGTGCGCGGCCCTTCTGCTGTCTCAGTTGCTCCGCAAGGTTCAAGACACAGTTTCGCCCCACTACCCCATCAATAAAATATACGCATTTTCTGACTCCAAGGTAGCGCTTGCTTGGATTTATTCCTCCCCGCACCGCTGGCAGACTTTTGTCGCCAATCGCGTTACTAGGATAACAGAGCTGGTTCCCGCCACTTGTTTCCATCACGTCGCGGGTATTGAGAATCCTGCTGATTGCCTTTCTCGTGGGGTCACTCCATTTAACCTTCTGCAACATCCTTTGTGGTATAGTGGTCCTTCTTGGATTTCCCATGATCCGTCAGAGTGGCCCATACAACCTTGTGACCACAGTGCAGAAGCCGAGGATGTACCCGAACGGAAGTCAGTTTCTCATCCCGTGGTCGTTGAAGTCGCGGAATCTCCGATCTATGCACTCGCGCTGCGCATGTCGTCGTGGTCTAAGTTACTACGCGCCATCGTATATGTCTGTAAGTTTCTTAGGCAACTTCCTATTGGGGCTTCTATTTCAAGCTCTGACCTTGAATTTGCAGAGTATAAATTGTTGCGAGTTGTCCAGGCTGTTTATTTTAGTAAAGATATTACAAATTTAATAAATAATGTACCTTGTTCTCCCGCGCTCCTTAAGCTCAAGCCGTTTCTCGATGAGCACGGCATCATACGCGTTGGCGGTCGTTTGTCTAATTCGGACGAACCTTACAACTATAAACATCCTTGCGTCTTACCGCGTCACGACCATGTCGTTGACCTTCTTGTTGATTTCTATCACAAGAAGCATCTCCATGCCGGTCCAGAGTTGCTTATGTCCTTACTCAGGCATAAATATTGGGTTTTAGCTGCACGGCGAATAATTCGCCACAGAATCTATAAATGTAACGTCTGTTTTAAATTCCGTCCTCGCCCGGTCTTTCCTCTCATGGCCGACCTTCCTAGCCATCGCGTCAAGCAGGTAGATAAAGCGTTCACACATACCGGTTGTGATTACGCAGGACCGCTGCAGTACACGCCAGTGCGTGGTCGAGGTGTTAAAGGCCGTAAAGCTTGGCTATGCATTTTCACATGCTTGACGACGCGCGCTACACATATTGAAGTTGCGACGGATCTAAGCACAGTGTCATTTCTGGCAGCCCTGAAGCGATTTCTTTCGCGACGCGGCCCTATACAATGTTTGTACACGGACAACGGCACTTGTTTCGTAGGCGCTAATTCTTATCTACGCGATCTCTATAAGTTTCTCAACAGAGAATATCGTACTCGTCTTCAGGAAGAACTTTCCATGAATCACATAGATTGGAAGTTTATTCCGCCCGCTTCTCCACATTTCGGTGGATGTTGGGAAAGCATGGTCAAGGTAATTAAAACACATCTCTGCAAGGTCATAGGCCAACAGATCCTCTCCTACGAAGAGCTTTTAACTGTGCTCGCTCAAGTCGAGGCACTGGTTAACTCGCGTCCGCTCACAGCACTGAGTAGTGACCCTGCAGAAGCATCCGCGTTAACCCCTGCGCATTTCTTGAACACAGCGCCATTGTTGTCACTTCCCGCTCCTGAAGCAGACTCTTCTAGCTTGCTTCAGAGACATACACTGCTTGATAAACTCGTGCAATCGTTCTGGAGGCGCTGGCGTTCTGAATACCTTCACCAGCTTCAGGCTAGGTCCAAGTGGAATAGTCCTGCATCCCCTATTAAGGAGGGTACGTTAGTTATTGTCATGAATGATAATTCTCCGCCGCTTTCATGGCCCTTGGCCCTCATAGAGAAATTGCACACATCTAAAGACGGTACAACCCGAGTTGTTACTATAAAAACCGCGAAGGGTAGCTATATGCGCCCTGTAGTGCGTCTCTGTCCGCTACCAACTCAGTGAGATCTAGCCTGAAGTTAGATCTCTCTCTTAGTTTAGGTATTTAGTTAATAGTTTTCGTTATAAGTGTTCCGCTAATTTAGATTACTGTAATTTCATAACGCTGTCTTAACTTATGGATAGGTTATGCGGTAGTATACCTAACATGGCTTATTTTATTTTGTTTCCTTTTAAAGGCAACCCTTTAAAGCCGGGGGGAAATGGTAACGCCATCTCTTGAGGGTTTGATGATTAATTAATATCGGCCCTAGTAGGTCCTTTTTGACATCATTGTCGGAACAGGCGATATCTCTTTCTCCCTTCCCACCAAAGCACGCCTAATTGGCGTCGGATTCGATCGTGAACCGCGATATCGAGTAGCCGTGTAAGAACTGCTCGCGACCGCTCCGCTCGCTTTATTCGCTTTATCCGCTTCCGCAAGAAAAAACTGTGTTTGAACTAATAACGACCGCCCGCGGGTGTGTTTGAGTGATTCAGTGTGAGACTCCTGTGATCAGCTTCAAAGCAGGATCGCCAGCCGCCATTTTGCCCTGGACACGTGCAGCGAGGGAAGACCAAGGTAAGGCGTGCTCTCCTAGTACCTATTCCTCACAACTGATCGCCTGTTCATCATCTAGTTTTTCTAGGCGATTACCGCCATCCTTGAAATACAGTCCACTTAAAATTAAAACCCATCTTTTTCAAATCGCCTATATGAATATGGTAATTTCCATAACAACTACAAAACCAAATTATTACTCGATCTTGTGGGCGGGGCTTAGCACAGGGTGATCCCTTATCCCCTCTTTTATTCAATATAGCATCCATAAATATCTGCAAATTAATTGAAAATGTGTACATAATGCAATATGTTGACGACTTCGTTCTATTTACGTCAAACAAAAACATTAACGATTCTGTTTATCAGTTACAAACGGCCCTTAATACGATGTGTTCACTTTTATTAAAACTCGGTCTTGATCTTTCCCCCTCTAAAAGCAAAGTTTGCATATTTAAAAAAAGACCCGTGAAGAAATTTGTTTGAAGGTGAATGGAGTTAATTTGCAGAGAGTCGAATGTGTGAAATATTTAGGATTGTGGTTGGATCGCGCACTAAGGTGGGGAAAACATTTAAATGAAATACGGGAAAAATTTTCAAAATATTTAAAGATTTTACAAGTGCTGGCAGGCTCGGGGTGGGGTGTACATCCTAAACTTTTGAGGAAAATTTATATAGCGATTATTCGTAGTCGAATCGATTACGCTTCCTTTCTATATGGGGATGCTGCTAATTCACACCTTATCAAGTTAGACCGGATTCAGAACCGAGCGATGCGCATCATTGGGGGATTCATCAGAACAACTCCTATCCACGTGATGGAAAGTGAGTTATCACTAATGCCACTTAAGAACAGGAGACAGTATTTGTGTGGAAAATCGTGGCTTAAAATCAAATCTTTAAAAGATGATAACACTATAGATTTGATATCGGAGCTCTCGCGACGTCTCTCTAATCGCCGATGGGTAAGGAAAAAGTGTCCCTTATTGATTGAAACGCATAATAGTTTAAAGAATACCCGAATGATAATTAGTTCAAAATTAGAAATGTTCTCGTTAGATACGTGGGTTAGTAACATAAATTTGCCCCAATATATCGCTGTTAATATGGACCTAATTAATAAAGCCAAAAGAAATTATAAATCCAATGAATTATTACAGAATTTTGAAAGCATGTGTAATGAAAAATTTGATAACTTCTATAAAATTTTCACGGATGGTTCCAAAGATGCTAATGGATCGGGAGCTGCCTTTTACGACCCACAGTTAAATCAAGATTATAGGATTAAGATTGTCTTTGGTCTCTCTATCATGCATGTTGAATTAATCGCTATTAAAGCGGCTTTAACACATTTACTTACTATCAATTTCGATAGGTTGGTAGTTTTTACTGACTCAAAAAGCGCTTTGCAACATTTGGCTCGCTGTACCTCGAGTTGTCGAGGATTCCCGATTGCCTACACGATTATTCAACTCATGATGGAACTCCAAACGCAGTCGAAATCAGTCTACTTGCAGTGGATACCTTCACACTGTGGAATTGAAGGTAACGAAAGAGCAGACGCCAAAGCTAAAGAAGCTGCGATAGACGGTGTCGTAACCCCATCTCTCCCTTTCTTCACAGAGTGTGTATCGTTAGTCAAAAATAGATGCTACTCAGCATGGAAAGAATACTTCGATGAAAGATCGAGAGAAGTGGGTATATGGTATAAGACCATACAACCACAGCCTTTGTATTGTCCCTGGATTGGTAACAGTTTGAATAGGTTCAGTTTGGTCACAGCGTTGAGACTACGCTCCGGACACATTCCACTTAATAAATTTGCTCATTTAATGGGTAAAATTGAGTCACCAAATTACACAGAATGCAATACAGCTGAATATCTATATCATATCTTGATGGAATGTGTCCGGAACGAGTCGCTTAGAATAGAAATTTTACACAAATATCCCAAAATGCGTACGGTGGGTGGGTGTAACAGCGCCTTAGCTGTTCCGATGTCGAGGGCAGCTATGGCGCTTTACAAGCTGGTCAATTTGGGCTTGAGGTTGAGACGTTGATTGTTGCAATCTCAAGCTCATTTGATTGTTTTCCCTTTGTTTTTGTTTGATGTTTTTTATTATTATTTATGTTTAAGAGAACGTATAGAGCGACATTGTCGATCTACGACAAAGCTCTTTAAATAAAGATTAAAAAAAAAAAAAAATAATCAATATTTGGATTTTAAAGACAAATTAAACGTATTAGTTAGCGAAAAGTGTTTTTTTCCGTCTATTTTCGCTACAAAATGGCGCCCGAAGTAAAAGTAAGTATTTTTATTGATTCTAATTACTCAATTAACCTTTTTTTTGTCGGGAGGGGGTGGTTGCTCCTTCCGAGCAAATAATATTTCATTTTTGTATGTTTACAGGTTTATCAAGAACAGAAATACAGGAATTTTTCTCCTTCTGTCAAACAAGATCGTTGCTATGGTTACCAGAGATATGCTGTGATTGACAACTTCGGTTAACCCTTCTATTGCTGATGGTGTTCTTTATTATAATGTGCTATGTTGTGATGCAATATAAATAATAATTTTGTAGAACCATAAAACATATAAAACGCTTTTATTTCTTCCCTTTAAATACATCTTTATCCTGGGTTTTATTCCACTCCTTAGTTAGAAGTAGTTTGTGTCCTGTAGTGTATGTTTGGTGTGCGAATGATTTAGGCTTCGTGGCTAAGGTAAGCGTTGATTTTGCACGGTTGTCTGCTAGATTCTATTTGTCTTTTTTGTGATTCTAGCCCATCTGTACGTATTTGTTTTTTTGGTGCAGATGGTTTACTAGTTTCAATTTGTTTTTCTTTGAATTCTTAGCCCAGCTGTTCCTGTGATGTCACGTCGTCGTACCATTCCTCTATCAGCCATATTACTCGTTACCCAACACTTTCCTGCTTCGTGGAATCTGACCCGTATATTTGTTGGTTTTGTCTTTACTATGGCAGTTGAGGGTTTTTTTTGTTGTTTCCTGACTGCCTTAGCTTTTAATTTTTTTCAGCGTTTCGATTCTTTTAGTGTTAGTTTGTTAGGGACTGATGCTGATGTTTTGCCATTTAGTTCCCCATCAAACTGATCACTGAATATCTAGCTGTTTCTAAGTACATTCATACTATCACATTTGCCTATTTATTTTGTTTTGTCCTTGTTGCATCCTAACATAGCAGATGAAGGTTATTCCTATCTCTATACTAAAAACTTTTTAGACAAAGACCGATTTTAGAGAATTAGTCTTTGGGCATTTTTTCAATTTTACCATATTCTTTCTAACTCTAAAAACCTTGGACCGATTTACTTAATTCAAACGGGAATATTAGTTTTAAGCGTAATCCTCTCATATGACACAAAAATTACGCAAATATTCCTATAAACTATAAACCTCGTTTTCAAGTTACGTAATTATTCCATAATTTTTCTTAATACTTTATAATTTTCGAAATTTTTACTTTAATTATTCCTATCAGTTTCTAATACGAAAGGCTAATAAAAGCGTCCGTATTTATAGTCTGTTCCCTTTTCTTAACCGACTTCAAAGGAAGAGGTTTTAATTTTTTTAATTTACGATTTTCTTAAACTATTCTCTATGTATGATGGGGAATTTCTTAGGCGTTCCACCCGTGTGTATGGTCAGACTCTAAGCGTCAATTTAGCTGAAAGTCGGGCTCAAACTCGCGTGGAATCATTCTTCCCTTATCAAGTTTTATGAGAATGTTTCATAATGTTATCTGAACTCCTGTATTAATTTAGCCACAGGTTTCTCACCAAACTTCCTGATGTTTGGTAGAGAAGTTATCATAGTTCCTACACGTACTAATAGTCAGACTCAAGGTGTAAATTTAGCTGAAAGTCGGACTCGGTACGCTTCGAACTTATCATCATTAGCAGAGGTTTATGCGAAAGTCGCTGATAATCTTTCAATGGCTTTCCTCCGTAATTCACGAGCTTATAACTCGCATCGTTCAGACGTCACGTTAAATGTTGGTGACATTGTATGGAGAAAGAATTTTTCCAGATCTTTTGGTAATGATTATTTTTCCGGCAAGTTAGCTCCTCGTTTTGTTAAATGCCGTGTGACTAGAGTTATTTCTAGAACCACTTATGAACTTCATGATTTTGATTCCCCCCATTCTGGTAGATATCATATCAAAGATATTCTTAAATAATTCCTCTGTAATTTCCAAAACTCCTAATCCTATTAATTTTTTCCATTCGGAATGTTCCATTCCAATTATTGTTACGCTTTTCACCCCTTTTAATTCCCTTAATATTTATTAAAATAAATAAGCTCATTCATAAATATCTATGTAATAAAAACATTAACTGCGACATCTAGTTGTTCCTAATTGAAACTACTTGCTTACAACTTCTCTGTTATGTCAATGCTTATAAGTTCCGTTTTTTCCCGCAGATGTCGTTACGACTGTCATACTCATAATGACATAATGACAGCGCTTAGTGTTGTGATACGGACGATTAACACGTATCGATAATTTAGTTTAGTGCTGAGACATTGTCGATGTACTCTTATCGATAAATCACAATAATTATACGGTTAACAATTTTCTTTCTTCCCTTCTTTTGTTTATCATTGCTATTATTGATTACTCTCTTTCTATTTATAAGAAGCAAGCATAAGCTTCTTATTTTTTGACTAACAGTCCTTTGTTCGGCTTTAGTTCTATATTAGATTTAAGGTTCCTTTTTGATTTCATGTCTTTTGTTTGACTTAAGTTCTTTGGTTGTTTTATGTAGTCTCTTTCATTAGTCCTTTCTCCGACTTAGTCGTTAATTTAACTTTTGTCGTTACTTTAGCCCTTGAGTTATATTTCATTGGGATCCTTTTTTACTTAGGTCTTAAGTCTTTAGCTTTTAAGTTAGGCTAGTCTTATTAGTTTTTAGGTTTCTTACTTTCTTTCTAGATTTAGTCAACGCGTCTGGAGTTTGCACTGATAACGTTTAGATTGAAGTCCAGAATTCGTATTTATTCAGTATCAGCTGCACTTCGATGTCGTTTATTTAGGTTTAATTTCGATTTCTTATCTTATCGTCTTGATATTTAGGCTAAGTTAGTTTATTTCTTACAGGGTTTTTATACCTCTGAATATTTTTTGAAAGAGGACGTTTGAAGAAGACGTTTTTGAAAGAGTCTCCACTGCTGATGGAAAATTAAAAGTTCTTTTTATTGGTACAATCCCTAGGTATTCCTTCCAATTTTCACGTCACGGTTTCTAAAATATTTTGTCATCATTTTTACCTGTACCTATATTTTTATCCTTTTTTTATAATCAATATTTGGATTTTAAAGACAAATTAAACGTATTAGTTAGCGAAAAGTGTTTCTTTCCGTCTATTTTCGCTACAATACGTACGGGAGAACGTCAATTTGAACACCTTTTGTAGGGATTGCGATTGTTTTATTACTAATTATTTCTAAACTGTAATTGTTAATTAAAGTTGATTTAAATCACTTATGGGTTTTCTTAAGTTTATCTTACACTGAAACCTAAGCTTTTTGTTCCTATAATATTTTTATACTTATTTTGAGCCTTATGAATTATTATTATTAACGTAACAAATAAATAAGTTTAAAAAGCTGTAATTTTGAAATTGAACCAATTTCACCCTTGCACACAAAAAAATTAATATCTCCAAATCTTGTGAAGTAAATTCACTGATTCGTACCATTTTAGAATCCTCATTAAACAGGCAACTTTTTGAAGTAGTTTGCCGAACAAGTCCCATACATTTTTTTTATACCATAGCTGGTTAAAATAGCAAGAAAATTTTTCGGTTAAAAAAATCACATAAATTAAGTGGTCTGTACTCCAATAGTAGACATTATTTTTTGGAAAATGTTAACAATCAGTTGGAGCGAACTCTAACAATTAAAATTGGCAGAAAAAATGTACAAATAAACCCAAAACGAAATAATTAGAGCTGGAAACTTAGGAGAATTTGATGATTTTCCCGTTTCTCCGATATTCTTTTTTTTTTTATGGCCTTATGCGTTTTGTTTTCTTTCATATTTTTTATGGATAGGACATTAGTCAAGCTACCTCCCATAGCAGTTTGATTCACTATTTCTGGGACACCCTGTATAACAAAAACAAACTTTTTTTAAACTAACATTCAAGTGGTAACCTATATGTTTTAAGGTTCGAAATCAATGGTGTGTTTATTTTTAACGTAAAACATGAATAAAATCACACACATTTCTTTTCCTTACATTATTATTACCGATTTTCAGGTCGTGTTTTTCAGGTCCTTGTCGTGGTACTCGCAGAGTATGTTACCGATGCTGGCAAAGAGCCGAAAATGCGACTAGAGCTCAACCTCAACCCGAGCCAGAGCCGCAAGAACAATTAGAACCACAAGAACAAGCAGAACCTCAACTAGAAGTGATACACGTGCCCGAATTTATGAGAGCACCAAATACCCCGAGGCATTGTCTCTTTCGTGGCTGCCCTAATACAACCCGCCATCGAATCCCAAACGTTGTTAAAATCCATGTATTTACTCAACACAAAATCTACATTCCTGATGCTGCCAGAGTATGCCGAGATCACCTAAATGGGAATGACTGGGATGAACTACCCCAGACGTGCAACATTTCCCATAACTTTACGGCTGCCCACTTCAGTGACCTTTGTGACCTACTGAGAAATTGCCTTAAACGGACCCAGATTGCGTTTTAGCGAGCTAAGAGGATTGACTGAAGAAGAAATGCACTTTTGGACTGGACGTACTATGGAACAATTTACCGCAATCTTAGAGCAATCCACTTCATTAAGAAATGCAAGTACAGATCCCAGAATCACTTTGGTTATTTTACTGACAAAACTACGCACAGGAGAATCCAACGTAAGACTTGCGACGTTGTTTAATATATCAAGAAGAAAACTCGAACGCCAGTTGGCCATTGCACGAGAGTTTCTTAGTACTGACTATGTTGTTCCTTCACTTGGGACTGGATCACGTAAGTAGAGACAATGTATTGGAGAGAAACCTGAGGATTCCAAAAGCACTGTATGGAAATGAAGAGAACTCTAAAGCCATTATTATTTGCGATGGCACGTATATTTATATTCACAAGAGCACAAACTTTTTGTTTCAGAGGCAATCCTACAGCTTGCACAAGTTTCAAAACTTGTTAAAGCCATTTTTAATTGGGGACCGTTTTCAACATTGTGTCCGACTGAACGGACAGCATTTGGACGAAATTATTTTTAAAAACTAAAATCCGCATGATTTTTGTGTACTTTAAACTTTTTAATAGACCTATAAGTTCGTAAGTTTTTGTTTCATGAGCTTTTATAATTGTAAATCCGCCACCGGACATCCTGTATTAAAGTATTCGCAATAGTCATCACGTACTTTTTTCGCCTCGCTTTCTATATTACCTCTCAGGCCTTGTAATGGGATCAACTGTTTCTCTTCTGATCTCCAAGAACCACGTAATAAATTGCCAGTACTAATATCTTCATGATCTACATCACCTCGGCGAATATATGTATATTTCTTTTTGGCAAGTAATTATGGAGATAACAGCAAGCCAGAACAATTTTGCAAAATAGCTTTTTTTTTTAAATTTTGAATCTTGACGACAGTATTCCGAAACTGTTTTTTACAATTCTTCGCGCGCGGGACAATCTGTAGTTAAAAATTCTCGTGTTGTCTGTTAAAACTGTTCTATTGTACGGTTTCATCAAATTCGGTGTCAGTTGAAACGCTTCATCGCCTATGTTAAAAGATGACACACAACTACAAACGACTACACACTGACGACGACTGATGACTACAGGGTTCAGGGATATTAAGTTGGTTATTAACAAGTAAATTCCAAAAAGTTGTATTCTTCAGACCTCCACCGTCTAAGATTCGGTCGTTAGCTCCAACATCAACCATTAGAAATTCATAGTTTGCATTTGTTTTTATTATTTGCCCTTTATAATCATAATAATACACGGAAAAAATCAAGCTTTAGCAAAGATGCAGAAGATGCGGATGATGCAGAAGATGCGAAAGATGCAGAAGAAAACCGACTGTGGCTTAGAAACTCGTCTGAGCCGTGGACAGCTGTGGAACAAAAGTGGATAGCGACCACAAGTAAAGGCTGATTGCGTCAAAAGCGTCGACTATTGGCCAATATTTCAATGAATATCCAGCTTAAAAAACCCAAGGGATATCTTCTGGTAAGTTCAATAAATTATTTATGTTAGTTATAGTAACCGGCATGAGTCGTGAGCACAAACTGACACCTGCGCAGTAGTGAATTTTTCGGTCTCTTTGGCGGAAAGAAGAAGGCAGGGGGCACCGAGGTTGCACGCGATTGGTTCGTCAGTGGATGCTCGTCGTCTATTGGACTCCCGCGTGTCATTCGGCTACTGTACACTTTCATGCAATTTTAGTGACTAACTTTTGAGATTTTAAAATAGTTTATTTTTGTTATTTCGTATCTGTTATGTGTTTTTGTTTTAATATAGTTTATTTTTGTTGTCTCGTTTTATAAATTCGTTGTTTTTAATTTATGGGTTTTAAAATCATAGTCAAACGAACTCTTAAAATATGCCGAGGAGAAAAAATACAGTTTTAAATAGACAGGCAAGGCAAATGGTGTATTCAGTGTATTGTTACATAAAGAGCAACGCTGAGTTAGGTATTAACAAAAGTATGCTGGAAATCTATAAACACACAGCGGATGCGACCAACACCTCAGTGGCAACTGTACGGCGGATCGTTAAAGAAGCCAATGATTCAGAATTTCTAACCGTATTCAGAACGCCAGGAAAGAAAAGACCAAGAGAACACCCTGTCACAGATGTGGATAGTTTTGACCAGGGGGTTATTAAAAGGTGTATTCACAACTACCACCTCAACCACAAAGAAATGCCTACCGTTGAAAAACTACGACAAAAGTTGCGGGAAGATATAAATTTTCAAGGATCGGAGCGTAGTCTTCGCCGTATTATCAAAATGTTGGGTTTCAAGTGGAGGAAAACTGAGAATAATCGGAAAATCTTGATTGAACAAACCAATATTCGCTTCCAGGTATACTATATAATGTGCCTCTTAATTTTTCAAGTCACGTAGTGTTGCTGTTAAAGCTTTAATAGTCATAAATCTTATTTCTTACTTGTAAATCGTAACATTAATCAACATGCATTGGTAAAAGTAGGGATTATGAACAAAAAAAACTATACGTTTTTACATTATCACATGTACACATAATCACACTTCAATTGGATTCCCAGAATACTTATGTAGAAACTTACTCATTTTGTTCCAGCGAATAATATATTTGCAAAAGATGCAAAAACTCCGGGAAGAGGGAAGAACAATTATTTATACGGACGAATCATATGTAGATTCGTCCCATTCATCCTCTCAGGCATGGTCAGATGGCACAACAAAAGGCCTAAAAAAGCCTATATCAAAAGGGCAGCGAATTGTGATAGTCCACGCAGGAACTGAGACTGGTTTTGTGCCAAATGCCCTGCTCATATTTAAAGCATGCACTAAGTCGGGGGACTACCACGATAATATGAAATTCGAAAATTATGAAAAATGGCTTCGCACGCAGCTAATTCCTAACATTCCTCCTAAATTTGTTTTGGTAGTAGATAATGCATCCTACCACAACAAACAGTATGACCCTGCACCAAGCTCAAATGCCAGGAAGTCGGAGATGCTGGGATGGTTAAGAGAAAAAAGATTCAACACGAGGAAAGAATGCTGAAGCCCCAACTACATCATTTAATTAAAATTAATAAAGATCAATTCAAAAAATTTAATATAGACAAGATTATGGCTGAACACGGCCACGATGTAGTAAGATTACCTCCATACCACCCAGACCTCAATCCCAT
Source organism: Mesoligia furuncula (assembly GCA_916614155.1). Taxonomy (NCBI): domain Eukaryota; kingdom Metazoa; phylum Arthropoda; class Insecta; order Lepidoptera; family Noctuidae; genus Mesoligia; species Mesoligia furuncula. Next base: position 15,005,206 of record OU744791.1, on the reverse strand, counting down.
TGAGATGGGCTGGGCATGGGCTGCAATAAAAGGATATGTCGGCAGTAAGAATGTGACGTGGAACGTAATTCACGTAACAAATCTTGTTAAGGAAAAAGTAAATGTAATGGGAGCTAATGAATGGACAAAATTATGTCAAAAAGTGAAGGAAATTGAGAAGGAATATATAAAAAACGATCACATAGTGGATGCAATGTCAGAACAATTTATAATTCATGTTGGTGAGCATGACTCCGAGACCAATTCGGAGGATGAGGACAGTGACGATGATGAGGAGATGAGTGATCAAGTGGCCTCTACCAGCACCAACGCAGCGTCTAGTTTTATAGAAGGCGTATTACCTATACCTCCAGATTGAGACGTTTCTTTGTCAAAACAAAAATAAACAAAATAAAAAAAACGCTTCTAAACAGATTATAATTGTTTTATTGAGATAATCATGTTTAGTCACGTAGGCCTACAACATTACTGTATCAGAGTAAAATTTCAAGTGAATATTTTAATTATAGTTTTACCTATCAATAATTTGAGCAAGAGCTGTACTAAATAGATTTGGTCGAAAGTGTACATGCGCGAGCTTGCCCCCACTACTGCCCATCTGTGCTCACGACTCGTGCCGGTCATTATACTTTGTATTTAAATTCCTTTTTACGTCATTTGTCAAAATCATTTCGATCCACTGACCAAAACAGAACTAATAATGTTCACCAACAAGAGAACGCTTGGACCCCATAGGCTTCCAAAACTTTTCAACACAGAACTAACACTTAAAGACGATGTCAAGTACTTGGGGGTGATCCTTGATAGCAAGCTGCTCTGGAACAAGCATCTTGACTACAAACTTAAGCACAATTACACTCTACCAATGTAAAAAAATGTTAGGGAAAACATGGGGGCTCTCTCCGAAGATTGCTCTGTGGATATATAAAGCGCTGATCAGGCCAATGCTGGCTTATGGCGCTCTGGTTTGGTGGACGAGGACTGAACACACGACCACCATCACCAGACTAACCCCCCTTGACTTGTACATACAGCAGGAGGCGGCGCTAACTGCCATCAGGCTGATGTATCTGGGCATATGGGGCAAAAACCTTACCAGTCCACACGCTAAAATCCTGGACCGGGCGATTGAGTACCAGCCTCTCATCGCTGCCCCGTGTGATAGAATACCAAACCAACCGATGTTCAACAAAAACTACATTATACAAACAGTTCAGGAAGAAAGGGATCAGTCAGGAGCCAATGAAGTACGTATCTACACAGACGGCTCAAAGACACAAAACGGTTCAGGTGCTGGCGTACACTCCCTTGACCTCAATATTAACTTTCACATACCACTTTGCACACACAGTTCAATCTTTCAATGTGAATGTGTTGCCTTAACACAGGCCGCAACAGCAGTAAAGCGCTTAGGCATCCGGAACTACGGCATTAAATTCCTATCCGACAGCCTATCTATCAGTGCTCAAAGCTTTTGGAAACAAACAAATTAACAATAAACTAATTTTTGAGTGCCATCTGGCTCTGGAGAGTTTATCGACGTTCAATCGTATTACTCTCCAGTGGATCAGAGGGCACAGTGGATCCTTGGGCAAGCTGCTGACGATCTTGCGAAGAGAGGCTTGGATATGAAGGTGCTAGGCCCGTACCCAGTTCTCCCCTGCCTTTCTCGCAATTTCGTACGTGGATTCGCCAAAGATCGACCGAACTCCATAACAACAGATGGTCACGAGCAACAGACTGTAGACAGTCAAAACTGGCTTTGCCAATGATACACCCGCGGCTAACCAAAAAACTTCTCAGTTTGAGCAGAAATAACCTTAGAGTAATAATAGGGACAATTACGGGCCATAACCCCCTTAACAACATCTTTTTAACATAGGCGCCACAGACAGCCCCCTCTGCAGGGGCTGCCTCGACGCCGAGGAATCAGCCGCCCACGTCATCCTGGAATGCGAGGCCGTGGCTTCTCAACGTGCAGAAATCCTCGGAACAATGAGGTCGCTCCGTGAAGCCTGTGAAGCTCCCAAGAAGCTTCTGTGCTTTTGGGCGGAGCTAGGCTGGCTTTGCTAGCCAGAATCCCCGCGCACAACGGACCGAATGGGAGTCTAAGTGCGGAAAAGGGAGCCCCATCATCATCATCATCATCATCCACTGACCAAATATTGTAACTTTTCAACACGCCGTGTGTTGTCTTTAGAAATTGTGCCATTTGTTAGGTATTTGTTTGAAAATCTTGTAATTTCTATTTTAGATTCAGAGGAGACATCAAATATAGCTGCTTTGATGCTTATACCATCTCTCAAGGTAGTAACAAGCGTACGCCTGAAAAATACAGTGAAAAAGATTTGGCGTCCTTCAAAAGCGGAGGCAACGGCTGGTTTTATCCTCCACGTTAAAAATTACTCGGGCATTTATAGCGTCGTTGAAAGTAAGCAAAAGAAATTTCATGAGTATGGGCTAACTGTGCAACCATTCATTATTATTGTAGGAGACTCTCTTAACAATATCACTACATATTTTGTTGTAATTAATGAAGTGTTTTATGCAGTCTGTAACATACTGTCTGCAATAAGTATATGCTTCAAGATAACATGGGTTGTAAACTTTCAGTATCCAGTTGAGTGCCATGGCACATAGATGTTCATTCAAAGCGCTTTTTTAAATTCAAGACTAAATTTGATAGTAGCTCTTACGCTTTTGGGCGAGTTAGGCCTTGATTGATTTGAGTTGTGACTTAGTAGGTATTGTTCCGTAATGGTTGTTTGTTTTTACCCGACTGCGTCAGAAGGAGGGTTATGTTTTTTGAGTGTATGTATGTATGTATGTATATTTCTTTGGCACGCTCTGTAGCCTAAACGGCTTGATCGGTTTCAGCTTGAGAGGTGCCGTTAGATTCGTCTTAATTGTGAGAGTGACACTAGGTATATCAAAATTGAAAAAAAAAATTAAATGGCCGATTTTTGGCGCAATATATCTAAAAAAAAAATTTTTTTTTCTCGAAACCTATCGAGTTGGGTATCAAAATGAAGGGTTTTAAAAGGTGATTACAAATATATATATAACTTATATGGTTAAAAGTAATTCGAAGTGACAAATCGTAAAAAACACGTACCAAGAACTAAATCGTTTGCGAAATCTTTCACATTTGTAAACTAAAAAGCTGGAAATAAAAAAAGTAATTTAAAAAATAAAAAAACCCGACTGCGAAACTGACAATAAGCTACAAACAAGCCCATTTTAAATTAAATAAAAGTTGGAAGCAGGCAGGACCCATACCATTTTTACTATATTTTCAAAGTCCAGACTGCTTCCAACTATTATTTAATTTAAAATGGGCTTGTTTGTAGCTTATTTTCAGTTTCGCAGTCGGGTTTTTTTTATTTTTTAAATTACTTTTTTTTATGTAAACATACATTAGATTTCAAAATGCTCAGGAAACATTTCAAATTGAAACATAGTGACCATGAGTTCGTTGAATACTTTTGTTGTGAAGATCAATGTGCTAGATCATTACCCGACTGCGTCAGAAGGAGGGTTATGTTTTTCGAGTGTATGTATGTATGTATATTTCTTTGGCACGCTCTGTAGCCTAAACGGCTTGATCGATTTCAGCTTGAGGTGTCGTTAGATTCGTCTTAATTGTGAGAGTGACACTGGGAATATGAAAATTGAAAAAAAAATGGCCGATTTTTGGCGCAGTCTTCAAAAAAAAAAATTTTTTTCTCGAAACCTATCGAGTGGGGTATCAAAATAAAGGGTTTTAAAATGTGATTATAAAAATATTTATAACTTATATGGTTAAAAGTAATTCGAAGTGACTAATCGTAAAAAACACGTACCAAGAACTAAATCGTTTGCGAAATCTTTCACATTTGTAAACTAAAAAGCTGGAAATAAAAAAAGTAATTAAAAAAATTAATAAAAACTTTATACAAAAAAAAAACAACCGACTTCCAAAAAAAATACTACAAATTGAAAAATAACTTTAATTTCGGAAGTCGGTGTCTTTGGTTCCGCATTTTCGTTTATTGACACCGACTTCCGAAATTAAAGTTATTTTTCAATTTGTAGTGTTTTTTTTGGAAGTCGGTTGTTTTTTTTTTGTAAAAAGTTTTTATTTTTCATTTTTTAGTGGGCCATCTGTGGTCTTCTTCATCAGCTCCACTTTACCAAATGATGATTTCCGAGAGCAAATGCTGAAGTTATTTTAAAAAATACTCAAATCGTTATAGCTTTGCCTATAAAATTTGAGGGTTTCCCTCGATTTCCATGGGATCCTCTCATCAGATTCCAATTTGATGATAATGGGACCACCTCGAGAGTATACCCTTTCAAACAAAAAAAGAATTTTGAAAATCGGTGCACAATTGGCGGAGTAATCGCGTAACAAACACACAAAAAAAAAAAAAAAAACATACCGTCGAATTGAGAACCTCCTCTTTTTTGAAGTCGGTTAAAAAAACTCGACTGAAATTAAATAAAAGTTGAGAGCAGGCGACTCATTTGAATTTGAAAATAAAATAAAAATGGTATGGGTCCCGCCTGCTTCCAACTTTTATTTAATTTAAAATGAGCTTGTTTGTAGCTTTGAATTTCGCAGTCGGGTTTTTTATTTTTTAAATTACTTTCTTTTATTTATATAACTCTTACAGAAGACATTTACTAGAATTTAATTTATCTAGAAGTGAATGTAACCCTAGGAGTAATTTAGCAATCAACAATGTTGAGTATAATAGTGTTTTACAACCCCTTTTTTCTAAAACAAAGATTCTACAGCATTAGCAAATGTAGCTTCATGTTCTAGTTCTTCAAATTCATATACTACTCATTCACGTCTAGTTCAAGAAAAAACCATTAATGATGCTCTTTCAACATATATTTATAGCTTCACTGTATGGAAACATTGTTGCCAAGAAGTATAGTACAAAATGTAGTCGATGGCTTAGGAAACTGCCTTACTTCGTTGGTACCTATACTTGATAAATGTATTACTAATATTTGCATTGAAAAATCGATTTCTACTGATATCTCCAAAAGTATAACAAACGAAATGGGGTGTAATATAAAGAATGGGTGTGTATTGAACAATTTTGCAACAGAACGCCAACGATTCAATTATTTTAAAAAGTGCGGATCTTATACGGAACCTGAAGCAGTAGTTGTTGGTGAGCGATTTGATAGGGTAAAAAGTCAAGGGATAACCCGCTTGATACCTGCTTTGCACAGTTTATTCCTCTAAGAAAAATTTTAAAGAAATATTTCTCTCTCGATGATATATTATCTGAAACTTTACAATATATGGATAGTTTAAATTTTAATAAAATAAATGAAAACTTTGGAAAAGCAGAATGAGTCATCATTCTGGCAAAAAGTTTCTATTGGAAAAGCAGAATGAGTCATAATTCTGGCAAAAAGTAATACCTTTGTTTATGTACTTTGACGACTACGAAACCGGAAACGTCTTAGGTAGTCTTGCTTGTGTTCACAAATTAGGAGCAGTTTATGTTTCAATTCCATGTTCACCACCTTGGCGCTCTTCTGCTCTAACAAATATATTCCTTCCATTACTATTTAATTCATCAGATAGGATTGCATTCGGCAATCATGTTATTTTTCGATCGCTCATAAATGAATTTAATTATTTGAGTGAAAATGGCATAGACTTTGATATTCCAACTTTCAAAGGTAAGTTATACTTTGAGCTAGGCGTAATTTTAGGTGATAACTTAGGGTTACATTCACTCATTGGATTTGTTGAAAGCTTTTCTGCAAAGTTTTCTTGTCGAACTTGTAAAGTGCCAAAGAGTGTATTAAAAGAACAGTGTTACGAAGACGAATCTCTACTACGCAATGTAGAATAGAGATTTGCTTTTGAAAGATGTCTCGTTAACTGGCATTAAAGATAGATGCGTATTTCTAGACATCAAATATTTTGACATATTTCAGCAGGTTGGGGTCGATGTAATGCATGATGCACTACAGGGAGTATCAAAATATGTTGTAAGTCTTTTTATTATTGCAGTACACTAAAATCTAAATTTATTTTCGCTGGCTGTTTTAAATTAAAAAATTTTAACAATAAATTTTGGGCCCGATAGCTAAAATAGACCATGTCAAATAGATAAAGAACACATCTATCTATACATATAATAAATCTGTAGAAGGGTCAATTCTGTACATTGAAAATATTGAAAAAATAAATAGCGGGGGGTGTTGCTGGATCGATACCAAACCCAAATATGTGATCAAAAAAATTTTTGTCTGTCTGTCTGTCTGTCTGTCTGTCTGTATATGCAGGCATCACGTGAAAACTAACGGTTCGATTTCGATGAAACTTGGTATAATTATACCTTATTATCCTGGGCATAAAATAGGATACTTTTTATCCTGGAAAAATACGTAGAAAAAAAAATCTTATTTTTCGGTTTTATTCATAGACGTTGTTCTGTAGAACCGCGAACACACGTTGCATTACCCGTAGTGGATAATTTTCCATTTCAATTTAAGAGAATACAGTTTCCTGTAGCTTTGTGTTACGCCATGACAATAAATAAGGCTCAAGGTCAGACCCTAGGAGTTGCTGGCGTAGATCTTACCGCGAGTTGTTTTTCACACGGGCAACTTTACGTAGCTCTTTCCCGTGTGAGCAGTCCAAGAAATCTTCATGTTCATATTCCGGACGAGCTCACTAACAATGTTGTGTATGCTGAAGCTCTCAATTAACTTTCTGTCGCATTGTCACGATCACTTTTTTATTATTGCAAACTTTTCGTCACTGTCAGTAATTTACTGCTACATGCTACTTATCAAGGTCGGAATTACTATGGAAAAAATACTTACTACAGAACGCGAGCTCAACAGCAGTAGCTCAATAGAGGGATCTCCTTAATTATTATAGGCTTAGCCGTATTTGGGTCCAATAGATATTTATAAGATGTCATTGTCAGAGTTACTCAAAATGGAGAAATAAACCATCCACGCGAAGACCGACATCCGCGCGGACGGAGTCGCGGGCGGAAGCTAGTACATATAATAAATCTGTAGAAGGGTCAATTCTGTACATAGAAAATATTGAAAAAATAAATAGCGGGGGGTGTTGCTGGATCGATACCAAACCCAAATATGTGATTAAAAAAATTTTTGTCTGTCGGTCTGTCTGTCTGTCTGTCTGTATATGCAGGCATCACGTGAAAACTAACGGTTCGATTTCGATGAAACTTGGTATAATTATACCTTATTATCCTGGGCATAAAATGGGATACTTTTTATCCTGGAAAAATACGTAGAAAAAAAAATCTTATTTTTCAGTTTTATTCATAGACGTTGTTCTGTAGAACCGCGAACACACGTTGCATTACCAAAATATAATTAAAACAACAACAGAAAACTAGCCAAATTATCGACGCGCTTATCGGTAATAAAGACAAAGACAAAGGCCTTAGGCCTCATTTACGGAGACGCGGGGCGTCTCGCGTCGCGTGTGGCGTGGCGTCTCGCGACGCGTCACACGTTTTTTCTGTTTACGGTGGGGCGGCGCGTGAAGCGGCACGCATCATCGCACGCGTAAACACAAACTTATAGCAATATACGACCATGTTCATAGAGAAGCGAGACGGGAAGCGTGGCGGTGCCCGCCGCGGCGCCCGCGGCGAATCCTCTAGCGTGTAGCGAAGCACGCGGCGGGCATCGCGGCGGCACATAGCATAGGACATAGCTTCATCGAGAATTGCCGCTGCGTGCGCCGCCGCGATAAACGCCGCGTGGGACGCGTCGGTGCCATCCGCGGGCTTGGCCGCAAAAAACGCCCTAATTCAAACAAACGCGTCTAAAATCGCTTCTCCGTAAACGCACTCATACAACGCCATATATTTGAATTCAGTGCGGGCCGCGCCGCTCAACGCAACGCGCGACGCCCCGCGTCTCCGTAAATGAGGCCTAACACTTGCTGGGCGAGCTAAGGAATGCGGGCCTCGCATTCCAGAGATGCGTCGAGTTAAAGCGACCGCGTTGTACTTACCGGTCCAAACGGCTGGACCGATTTTGATAAAATTTTGTGTGGAGGTAGCTGACACCCTGGATTAACATATAGGCTACTTTTTATCCCGATATTCCCAAGGGATCGACACTTACGCGGATGAAACCGCGGGGCGCAGCTAGTAAATAATATAATAATAATAATAACATTTATTGTATCCAAAAGATATACACAAACAATTTGGGTTTGGAGTCTTCATTTAAGCAGATAATGCCTGTATTAGAGGACTCCGCTCCTTCACAACAGTAGGTACTTACTTAAAACACAATAAAACAGTAGATGGGTGTAGTAAAAGAAAATATAATTATGTGAACACGAGTGAGTGTGTGCATGAGTGTGCAAGTGTTGTTGAGTGTTATGAGTGTAATGGATGTATGGTTGTATGAGTATGTGTGTGTGTGAATGTACGTGTAGGTATGGGAGAGTCTCTGTGTGTGTGTGAGCGCGTCGTGTACATGTATTAAGTTACGTTTTGTAGGAGAGCTTCAGTAATTTCATATGTTAGTGGTTTTATCCAGTCAATCAACATTTCTTTACATACATGATAAGATTTTAGCATATACGAAAATTTATTTATTTATTTTGTTATACAATTGAGCCGATCGTTGACTAAATTGCATAGATCCGACTTTGGTCTTGGTCTTAGAATTTCGTCCGGAGAGATGCTAACATTGTTACGATTTTTGGGGATAATTGTCAGCGATTTTGTCTCTAGAGATGATAACATATGGATATTATAATTGTTAAATTAAGAAAAATTATGGATGTTGTTTTCAGTTTAAAAATTTTTTCTGGGACACCAGACTTATTAAAAGTCCTTGTAGCGGAATTTAACAAACTTTATACCGAAGAATATGATACATTATCATTCAGCACTTTTGAACATGTCAATGTCTCGCGAACTTTGGCTATTAAACACCAACTGCAATTAAATGAGGTTTATCATCGAGGTTTTCTTGACAGTATTATGAAAATGGGACCTAAAACGCAGATATCAGAATCAGAAATTGCAAACAACAATGTAATGTTAAACGACTTTGAATGAACTCTCATTCAAAGTCGTTTAACATTACATTGTTCAAAGCCCTTAATTAAAGTGACTTGGGCTATGATGTGTTCTATACGTTACAGCAAAGGATGTATTCTTGTATACAATTCAAATGACGATGGATATCTGTACATGTTTTTATATAACGAAAATGTTGATGTGTATAATAATGACAAAATATTTTTTTCTGGAAATTTATTGAAGGCGACCGTTTTTGACGAACATTTCTTTGCATATCATGTAAAGCCGTCAGATAAATACTGTACTGTACTTTATAATTCGTTGCTACCACCAATTCCAAATGCTTTGTGTATGCTATTTAACGGTGAACAATATGTTATTCGAGAAGTCCATTATAAATGATTATATTTGTATTTCAACATTGTGTCAGTTTAATTAAACAATTTGTAAGTAGTAAACTTTCACACTTACACTAATAGCACATCTGTTTCAAAAATTTTACTCGGAACATACTCCCAGACACTTAAACTGAGCCACCCTGCAATTTAATTTTTTTTATCATTATGTAACTATAGGTATTTTCAAATAATTTTTTAATTAGTACATAATTTTATAGATATTTTCCTATCTGATTACATTTAAATAAATAAAGGTATATTTTCAATTTACATCAACTTTCATTAAATATTGTTCAACGAACCACAAGATCGTTCTGTCTTTATCAACTTTTAGCAGTGAAATATCTATTCTTAAGATGAACGATCTTTTATTTCATATCCCGTTATGTCATAATTTTCCCCAATACAGGTAACCACAGTCATGTAGGTAACATACAATTAGTTGACCGAGCGTCGCATTTCTCAGCCTATTCTCGTGTATTCTTAGTCATGATACTTTGTATTCGAAAGGGCCATTTAGACGGAGAGAGTTTCTCGAACGTTTCTTGGCGAGGAATCGTACTCTACTATTGCAAGCAATAATCGCCATAAGACTATCGTATCATAATGTTACATACAGGCAAGAACTAAATTCTCGCCTACGATTTTGTCATACGATTCGCGACTGTTTACACAGCGAAATACACACATCAAAAGTGTCTAGGGATCAACATATATTTTTGCAATAACTTTTCTCCTGATTGATATTAATTAAAATTTTCTTTAAGGATTCATCAAATAAAGTGTTTTCGTTTGTCACAGTAACGATAAACCAAGTCACCTTTGCATTAATAAAGAAATTTGCCATTTTCCTAATAAAGGGATTTTTGACATTTGAACCACTAACACAAAAGTTCGAAAAAAAGACTGAAATAACAGTTTTCTTTAAAATTTTATTGGGTAACTTAAACAATTAATAATCCGTGTTTCTACCGCGAACACTAACAACACAAGAACATCGGTTTGGCATACTCAAAATGAGTTCATCCAAATCACGCTGTGGAATGGCCGCCCATGTTCGTTGCAACAACAAAAAAAGGTCTTCTTGCGACTGGATACCCTCCATATTTGGCAGAGCTCTTCTCTGTAGCATATCCCATGCATGCTCAATCGGGTTCAAGTCTGGCGACTGAGCAGGCCAGGGCAGGACATTGATGTTAGCTGCGGCGAGAGTCTGTCTTACAACTCTTGCGGTGTGCGGTCGTGCATTATCATGCATTAACTGAAATAAGGGACCGATTTGCACTTGTAGAATAGAATAGAATAGAATAGAATATTTATTTGCGTAAAACATGGTATACAAGGGTGTTAAATACAAATTGAGGCACAAGCATGTTCAGCTAGGATAAAACATAGCATGCAAAATTTAAAAGACAAGTTAAACAACATCAATCGTTTTTAAAAAAAAAAACATCAACATTTTTTATCTATAAATTCTTTTAAACTATAAAAACTACACTCTAGTAACCACTTTTGTAATTTAATCTATACATATAATAAATCTGTAGAAGGGTCAATTCTGTACATTGAAAATATTGAAAAAATAAATAGCGGGGGGTGTTGCTGGATCGATACCAATCCCAAATATGTGATTAAAAAAATTTTTGTCTGTCTGTCTGTCTGTCTGTCTGTCTGTATATGCAGGCATCACGTGAAAACTAACGGTTCGATTTCGATGAAACTTGGTATAATTATACCTTATTATCCTGGGCATAAAATAGGATACTTTTTATCCTGGAAAAATACGTAGAAAAAAAAATCTTATTTTTCGGTTTTATTCATAGACGTTGTTCTGTAGAACCGCGAACACACGTTGCATTACCCGTAGTGGATAATTTTCCATTTCAATTTAAGAGAATACAGTTTCCTGTAGCTTTGTGTTACGCCATGACAATAAATAAGGCTCAAGGTCAGACCCTAGGAGTTGCTGGCGTAGATCTTACCGCGAGTTGTTTTTCACACGGGCAACTTTACGTAGCTCTTTCCCGTGTGAGCAGTCCAAGAAATCTTCATGTTCATATTCCGGACGAGCTCACTAAGAATGTTGTGTATGCTGAAGCTCTCAATTAACTTTCTGTCGCATTGTCACGATCACTTTTTTATTATTGCAAACTTTTCGTCACTGTCAGTAATTTACTGCTACATGCTACATATCAAGGTCGGAATTACTATGGAAAAAATACTTACTACAGAACGCGAGCTCAACAGCAGTAGCTCAATAGAGGGATCTCCTTAATTATTATAGGCTTAGCCGTATTTGGGTCCAATAGATATTTATAAGATGTCATTGTCAGAGTTACTCAAAATGGAGAAATAAACCATCCACGCGAAGACCGACATCCGCGCGGACGGAGTCGCGGGCGGAAGCTAGTTTTAAATAATTTTGTATTTGAAACTTTGAAATGCCTTGGTATTTTATTATAAATGCACACACACATTGCCAAGCAGTTACTATTGTATTTAGACAGTCTAGGCAAATCATTTAACACTAGTTTATATGGATCTCGTCGGTTCCGAGGATTGACATCATTTGCAGTCTTAAATAGTTGCTTATTTTTCATAACAAACACACATATTTCGTAAATGTAAAGCGACGGTAACGGTAACAAACCAAGTCTTTTAAATATTGGTCGACATGAGTCGTCGGGCTTAAGTCCACAAATTGCTCTCATGCACTTTTTTTGAGCAATGAACGCTCTTTGGAAGTCAGTGCTGTTACCCCACATTATTAGTCCATAACGTAACAACGATTCGACGTACGCGTGGTATGACATTAAAGCAGTTTTTATATTAGTTACATTTTTTACTTGTTTTAATGCGTAAACAAATTTATTAATTTTAGTGCTAACATTGTCTATGTGCTCTTTCCAGTTAATGTCTTTATCTATTATTACACCTAAAAATCTGGTATGCGTTACTTCATTGATTTTATTAATATTAAGTTTAATGTCATTTTTGGAATTATTTGATCGATTAAATTGGATGTAAACGGATTTGTCTAAATTTATCATCAAGTGGTTAATGTCAAGCCAATGCAATAATTTGTCAATTGTATTATTAATGTCAAGTTCATGTTCTGAAATGGTATTTAGTTTTTTATTAGATGTCACTATAATAGAAATATCGTCAGCAAATAATACGCATTTATGGTTAGTTATTTTTATGATGTCATTTATATAAATGAGGAATAATATTGGGCCCAGCACACTTCCCTGTGGAACGCCATGTTTATTATGTTTATATTCCGATGAATAGGATATTATTACATTATTTTCATTTTTTTTATTGATTATGACACATTGTTTTCTATTGCTTAAATAGGACGACAGCCACTGAAGTGCCAGTCCTCTAATACCAACAGCTTCCAATTTCTGTATCAATATCTCATGCGACACCAGATCGAAGGCTTTCGATAGATCAAAAAAGAGGCCTGTAGTTATATAATTATTATTAATATTTGAAAGTATGGCTTGCATGAGGGAAAAAATAGCTAACGATGTGGACTTGTTCTTTTGGAATCCAAACTGCTGGTCACTTATAATGTTAAATTTATTGCAAAAGTCAGTTAACCTTTTAAACATACATTTTTCAAAAATTTTAGACAATATGGGTATAAGAGTTATAGGTCGGTAATTGTTGATGTCACATTTATCTCCCTTCTTGAATAAGGGCTTTATTAAAGACAGTTTTAATTTTTCAGGAAAGGTGCCTTGTGAAAATGACATGTTTATTAAATGCGTCAGAATACCAGTCAGTTCGTTGCAGCAGTCTTTGACGATTTTTGTGTTGATCTCGTCATAGCCCTCCGACCTAGTGTTGGACAGAGACATTATTTCCTGCCTTACCTCGTTAACTTCCATTGGTCTAAGAAACATAGAGTTGGCACACGTACTTTTGAAGCGGTTATGATTTGTGCTTTTTTCCCCTTGTACATGCGTTAATTTAACATAATTGTTATTAAATATAGTAGCCATTTCTACAGGGTCTGTAGTTATTGTTTCATTGTATTTAATACTTTCTATGTTGTCTTTGTGAGTGTTACTGTTTATTTCGGTTTTAATGACATTCCATGTGGCTTTACACTTGTTATCATGATTATGAATATATTTTATATTTGCACTCTTTTTTGAATAATAAATGCATTTATTTAGCAGACTGGAGTAGTTTTTATATTTAGTTTTATTAATTAAATTTTTATTTTTATAATATCCAAACCGTAGCTTCCGTTTAGTTTTACAACTTTGTCTCAAACCTTTACTTATCCACTGTTGTTTGTTTTCCTTATTACTATTGATTTTAATTCTTACTTTAGGAAAACAGAGACCATATAACAGACACAATAGCTCATGAAAATCATTGAATGCACTGTTAGTGTCAGTTTTAAGATAAATATCGGACCACGAAAAATTTTCCAGACATTCTTTAAATTTTCGGATGTTGTCTACATTATAGTCTCTTTTGTAAATATAGTATACTGTTGATTTCTGTGGTTTCTTTTTGATTGGAAAGCTTAACATTTGTGCTGTGTCGTGATCAGACAGATACAGGGGCAGTACAGTGGCAGTTGCGTTGGCAATGTTGCTTAAAATATGGTCAATACAAGTCAATTTACGAGTTGGTACAGTGATGTGGATTTTTAAATTATGATTGTTAGTTAAATCTTGCAATCCATTTGTGATGTTACCTTTTTTAAGAGTATTTATGTTTAAATCACCGGCCACAACTATATTTATTTTAGACTTATATTTATTTGACAAATCGTGCAAAAGATTGTGTAATTTTGTCAAAAACAGATTTGGATCAGATTGTGGTGTTCTATAAACACATATTACTATTAATTTATTATGTACTAGCTTCCGCCCGCGACTCCGTCCGCGCGGATGTCGGTCTTCGCGTGGATGGTTTATTTCTCCATTTTGAGTAACTCTGACAATGACATCTTATAAATATCTATTGGACCCAAATACGGCTAAGCCTATAATAATTAAGGAGATCCCTCTATTGAGCTACTGCTGTTGAGCTCGCGTTCTGTAGTAAGTTTTTTTTTCATAGTAATTCCGACCTTAAAAAGTAACATGTAGCAGTAAATTACTGACAATGACGAAAAGTTTGCAATAATAAAAAAGTGATCGTGACAATGCGACAGAAAGTTAATTGAGAGCTTCAGCATACACAACATTGTTAGTGAGCTCGTCCGGAATATGAACATGAAGATTTCTTGGACTGCTCACATGGGAAAGAGCTACGTAAAGTTGCCCGTGTGAAAAACAACTCGCGGTAAGATCTACGCCAGCAACTCCTAGGGTCTGACCTTGAGCCTTATTTATTGTCGTGGCGTAACACAAAGCTACAGGAAACTGTATTCTCTTAAATTGAAATGGAAAATTATCCACTACGGGTAATGCAACGTGTGTTCGCGGTTCTACAGAACAACGTCTATGAATAAAACCGAAAAATAAGATTTTTTTTTTCAACGTATTTTTCTAGGATAAAAAGTATCCTATTTTATGCCCAGGATAATAAGGTATAATTATACCAAGTTTCATCGAAATCGAACCGTTAGTTTTCACGTGATGCCTGCATATACAGACAGACAGACAGACAGACAGACAAAAATTTTTTTAATCACATATTTGGGTTTGGTATCGATCCAGCAACACCCCCCGCTATTTATTTTTTCAATATTTTCAATGTACAGAATTGACCCTTCTACAGATTTATTATATGTATAGATAATTTCTATGCCACAAGCTTCAAAAGTGTTTTGAGTTGCATGGTTTTTCACAAAATGATAGCTCTTTATAAAGTAAACCTTTTTTCACTAATATGCATGTGCCACCTCTTTGCTTTTCTCTACAGTAGTTGGTAGCCAACTGATAGTTGCAGATTTTAACATAATTTTCATAACCTTTTTTTACAAAGGTTTCAGATAGACATATAACATCTGGATCATTATTCGCTTCTTTTAACTCCTGAATAGTAATTTCTAGTAGTTCTTGTTTAGATAATAAACTCGCTATATTTTGATGGAGTATTCTAAACTGGTGTGTTTTATTAGTTTGAGATACGAAAAAAAGAGTCACGCTTGTTTAACACAGGAAAGTAATAAGGTATGGTCCCTATTTGGGCTTTTGAGTTGTGTTGCAAAGAGGAACTATTTTCGTGGGGCGTTGTAACCTCAATACGACCAAAGTAGTAAGGGATTGTCCCTTTTTTGGGTTTATCTGTAGGAACGTTTAGTTTGGAACTTGATTTGTTACTCGCTATTATTTTTCGTATTTCGCTCGGATTTAAATACTTATTACTATAATCACAACAATCTATAAGATAATTTATCGATTTACAAACATCCGATAGATTCGTGGATCTTTGATTTACGAAGTGACAATTTTTATAACTATTACAAACATTTTTTATAGAGTAGTTTAACTTACGGACATTGAGGTACATGTTATTGACGACATTTAGCACAATAATAGTGTTATTTATAAATGTATTTAATACAATTTGCAATTGAGACAACAACAGGTTAGGGTTGTTGTTATTTTTACCTATGCATATCACAAGTTTGTCTTCAGTGGTCAATTTAGTATTTCTGCAGTTTGCTATAATTTCGTTACTAGGCGCATTTGGCTTTGTTTCAGCAACGAGTCTGTATTTTTCATAGTGCGTATTAGTCCTTGAGTGTGAGATGGCTGTTGCTAGTCCGACGCAGCGCTGAATACCGAAGATAAATATCTTCTTTTCGGGGATATTATTTCCGTCTATGGCAACACATGTCTGAGCACTGGCGGTGGTCACAGTGTCTCGCTTCAGTTCTTGACTTACGGCAGGTTCACAGACATTGTGACTACTTTGCATTATGATTGCAATGCGTTCATGGAGAGCTGAAATCTCCTGCTGTGCAACCTTTAATTGCTGCTGTAAGGTTACGATTTCTTGTTCCAGGGATGACACATTTGCGTTGTCACCGGGTTTGGATTTCAACTTTCTGGATGATGATGGTAAAGAGGATGGTGTAGAAAGTATGTCGAATGGAGTTGACAGAGCTGGTCTCTTTTTCTTAGTGTTTGGACCCGGACTTGAAAATATAGAGGGCGACTGGCATAAACATTTTAATGTTTTGTTTTCTGTAGTTAACTTGTTTATTTGCTTGTGTAGATCTGTGTTTTCCAACAGTATATTTCCTAGTTCGTTTTCGGTAATTTCTAGTTTTAATGTGAGCTGTGCAATTATCTCCTTCATTTCTGAGGCTGATACTAAGTCAGACACAGTACCGTCAACACTCATTGACAATTTGTTGGGAGTAGTATGCGATTCAATAGATGTTTCGCCCTCAGTCAATATGTGGGAATCAAGTAAATCTGCAGTATTTAGAACCGCAGATTGACGTTTAAACGAATCATCACGTACTTCATCCTTATTGCTTTGTGGTTGTTCCGTTGGTGAGAGTGTTTTCTTCGATGTTACTTTTTTCCTCACGGTAATATTGGGTGTACAGTCGGTATTAGCGTATTTTTTGCTTCTAATGCATACCTTACATCTCCACTTTTTTCTTGATTCCGCGTCTTTGAGGCGATACGTATGTTCTGGATAACCGTCGCAATCCAATTCATACCGGTTATCACACGCAGAACACAGAGCAGTACTTTTTATGTTTACTAGTTTTTTGCATTTATGACATGTTACTAGTGCTGCCATCTTGCAATAATTGTTGTACTAGTTTCTTTATAAATTCCAAATATGAATTTTGGAACTTACGAAAAGTGAATCAGTCACTGAGGTTTGAACCCGCGACCACTCGTGTGAGGCTAGTTAAACTGCAAAAGTCGAGGCGTTAGCTACTACGCCAACTGCACATTAGATGAGCTCGTCAAATTTGTCGACCTATTGCAGCAGATGTTTTTTCTTTTGAATAGGCAGGTCAGCGCGACAGTTTAAATTCAAATCACTGTGTGAGTCACTTTTTCACTTTGCCTTTGTTGTTATTGTTTTTTTCCACACTTTTTCGTTAAATTAAGTCACAGAATATTATACATTTTGCTATTTTTAGTTTATTTTTATTGTTATTGTTGATTTTAGGGTCGTTTGTTATTTTAAAGCACAGTTTATTGTTCACAGTATAATATGTATTAACTTCACAGTTTACGTATGAAATCCGTGGATAACACTATCACTTAAGTATTAGGTGATGTTTTATTAGTTCCCTTATTATTATTCACTTAAAAAGCACAAATAGTATTTTTAACTGATATTTAATAACAGAGCGATTGTTTCAACGTTTGGCTAGACGCAGCGCCATCTAGCGGATGACGAGAGGAACGATGACGTCTGATACAATCGTCTCAGCATAAATTTGAGCGTTGAGGTTGCCTCTGATCCAAATCAACTCAGTTCTTCCGCCGATCCAAATACCCGCCCATACCATGATGGTTCCACCACTATAAGGATGGACTTCCTGGCAGGATTTTAATCGCTGTTGGCGTCCAGGGGTTCTCCAGTGTCGTATACGTCTTGTATCCGGTCTCATACCAAAACGAGACTCATCAGAAAAGCACACGAAACGCCATTGTTCTTCTGCCCAATTTCTGTGTTCAAGAGCCCATTGATATCGAATCCTACGATTGTGCATTGCTATAGGTGGTACCCGTAGCGGTCTTCGGGAATGAAGGTTCACTTCATGCAAGCGGTTTCTGACTGTTTGGTCGCTAATTAAGTTCCCTGAAGAGTGATGAAGCCTCACGGCTAACATCATGGTGGTTATTGTTGGAGCTCTTCGAGTTAAGATTTGAATGTATCGGTCTTGTCTCCGTGTGGTGCAGCGATACCGTCCTCCATGGCGCTCAGCCACGGTACCAGTGCTTCGGTAACGTGTCCAAAGTCGACTGATAACACTCTGACTTGTATTCAGAGCTAAAGCCACAGTACGTTGCCGGGAACCAGCTTCTATCATTCCCACGGCTCTGAGCATTTCTTCCCTGCTTAAATGACGTCGCCGCTCCATAATAACGTTGGTTTTAATCAGTAGTAGGGAAACAGTAGCACTAATAATGTCTTCAATGCGTTGTATGTTTTTATAGGGAAAATATTGACAGCTGATTTTCATCTTTTACTCGAATTTGATTCACAGTTCCTGATTCAAATTATGAAATGCACCAAAAAGGATCCATATAAATTTATAAAATCATAAATTTATTACAAAGCCACATCTCAATCTCAAGAAATCCGCATAAAAATGCTTGATCCCTAGACACTTTTGATGTGTAGATATAGTAAAAAGGTTTTTGCTTACGATTTCTAGACTTGTCTATACACGATTTCGTATGACATTTTATCAGTTCATACGAGTATCGTACAAATCGGTTTGAACCGTTTTTGAGTGCAAAATTTGCCATTCGAGTTCAGTGATTACTACGGTATTGTTCTTAAAATGACACAAAAATCATTTAAATTTGGTACTGCCGATAATGTTAAGTTCATTGAAATTTATAGAAATTACGAGTGTTTGTGGAATACGGAGAATGTGCATTATAAAAATCGTGATGCAAGAAATGCAGTTCTTAATGCATTTGCAAAAGAAATGGGAATTGAGGAATTTGGCCCAAAGGAAATAACAGCATAACTTAAAAATATGAGAAGTCAGTATTTGCAAGAACGAAAAAAAGTAAAATCATCTTTGGGGACTGGAGCTGGGGCTGAAAATGTTTACGTTTCTAAATTGCCTTGGTAGGTAAAACTGTTTGGACACATTTTTGAGAAAATCTTCAGAATTTCGTACTACAATCTCTAATTTGGTGACTATTTACTAAACACTATTTTGTACCTACTTATACTGTAATAAAAAACCAAGTTTCATTTATTGAAAACTGTTTATTATAAAAATATCGCATTATCCTGCCACGGTACTGCTCCGCGATTATTAAAATAATCACAATACTGTTCACGGATTGAAATAGCTTCTCTGGTAAAATTTCCGTAATTTTGCGAAACTAGATCATCAAAGACTCCACTTCTATAATGTTCTCTCCACGTACCTGGTCGTATGCCAGATCCTGTATCCTCATCTAAAAACCCTGGAGGAGTGTATGTGTTCGGCTATGTTTTTCTCAACCAATTATGTAAAACACACGTCGTTTTCACAATGGCATCTAGTTTTTCGGGTGCTAATCCTATTGGCCTTTAAAAAATCCTAAATCGTGAAACTAAAATACCAAATGCGTTTTCGACAATTCTCCTGCATCTGCATAGTCCATAATTATAATTTTTTTGTTCTTTTGCTAATTATTTCGTCAAGGGTATGGTTTCATTAGGTAGGGCTTTAGAGGAAAAGCTTCATCTCCAACAAAAACAGCATCGCTAGACAAGTCCAGTGTCCATCCTTCGATAGCTTTTTTCAATGTACTTTCATTGAATATACCACCATCGGAGTTTCTTCCCTTTGCACCGATATCTACATATACAAAGCAGTAGTCATAATCAACACATCCTAAAAGAACAATACTGAATGTGTTTTTATAATTGAAAAATTCTGATCCTGTTCCTGGAGGACACTTAATCAGTATGTGTTTGCCGTCCAAAGCTCCGGTGCATGTAGGAAACTGCCATCTTGATGCAAATCCTGTTTGTATATTGACCCATTCTTCTTTAGTCCTTGGTACCTAAAAAACAAATTACTTTTATTTATTTATTTTAATTTCAGATTGATGAGTCTACCCCAAATACATCTCACAGTCAAGTTAATGACTCGGTGTTTATTATTGACGAAACACAAACTGCCCAAATTTTAAACTCCGCTATCGATATAATTGATTTGACACCAAAGCCAACCGAAACTATAAAGACCCAAAAGAAAACTAAAACCAAAAAGGACATGGCCAGTTTCAGCCTAGTTACTCAAGGGCATGTACGGTAGGCTCCAGAAGTCCATAATCAAATTTACGAAGCAATAGCTTGGACGTTTAGTTTGACTTACGACCTTCTTATAATGAGTAGTTTGACACACACCCGCACATTACTCGAATAATCACGCGATTGAATATTATAGTTCCGTCTCATGTTCGTCTTGTGCAAATCTTTATGGTTATACCCACAGAAATCTAAATAAATAAATTATAAGGTGGACAGATGCACCATCCACCGCGACTAAATACTTAGAATGTTCTTTGTTGGTTGATAATAATAAATATTTAATATTGTGGGTTAGTAAAGTGTGTTTAATCAATTAGCGGTTTTGTTCATTTTGAAATGCAAGCAAATTAAAATATTGAGATGAAAGCGGATATTATCACGCTGCGTAAAAGTGGACTTAATAGTATATCACAAATATTTGATGAAACCGGACTAACTGTGAGTATTATGATTTAATTATTTTATCGAACATGTATTTAATTAAAGTATAACTGCTGATCCTTGTAGTTATTTAATTAAACGTTTTATATTTACCATAGGGTCAAAAAAGAAGAAAAAAATAATATTTCCAAGAGTTTATTTATTTACTTTTGGAATGATGATTATGTATAAATTATAATATTGTTGCGCGCCACAATTAATGCTTGGTACATGGTGACAGTAGTTACCACTAGCGCCATCTAGTGTCGAGTAGCGGAACTAGTAGTCAAGACCCTTCTAGAAATTTCGATGCGAGAACTTTCTAGAACTTTCCCGAACTATCGACATTGAAGGATTTGCCCAGCATGACAACCGCCTGTCAGAAGCTGAAACTCAGATCAGCAAGTTTAATAACGTCATTGCTGATGTGAAGCAGGAGTTGGGTAATCTTAAACTTGGGGATGGAATCGCAGCTCCCGTAGCTACAAAACCTTCGCTACGTGGATTCAAAGTGCCACCGTTCGACGGAACTACTTCCTGGTCAGCCTACAAAATCCAGTTTGAGGCTGTCATGAAGGCGAACGGATAGAATAAAAGCCAGGCCATGACTGCTCTCACCCTAGGCCTGCGCGACCAGGCCTTAACTGTTCTGGAAGCTCTCGGTAAGGAAGTGACTTACGAGCAGCTCCTTGAGGCACTGAAGGCTCGGTATGGCGACGCTCACCTGGAACGTGTTTCGCGCGCAGCTCAAGGATCGCGTGCAACGCAGTAACGAAAACCTGCAGCAGTGGGCCCTTGAAGTGGAGAAGTTGGTTCGCAAAGCTTACCAGTCCGTACCTGCGCTTATTGATGTGAACCTGGTGCAGGCATTCATCGACGGCATCCGCGACCTTGAAGTTAGAGCTGCTGTGAGGCTCGGTCACCATGGGACACTTAAGGATGCCTTGGCCCATGCACTGGAAGTGGAAGCTGTGCGGCAGGATCATCGTTCCCATCGCGTCAGGGAGGTTGCAGCGGCTACAGTTCGCGAACGCAATAAAGGATACAGCCCTAGGTGCTACGGCTGTGGGGAAAATGGCCACCTTCGATCCAGTTGCCCTAAGCGAACTGCAGAAAGAGAAGACCAGCAAGATTGGCCAGCCATGCAGCAATCGAATCCACGAACCAATAAGAGCGATTCGGCGTTGCCAGTTAATAAAAATTGAAGTCTGACAAGTTTCGAAGTGAAATGTTGCCAGATAATAAATAAAAAGATGTAATATAAACGCTAACACGATGTTTAGGAATTCATCGGCCAATTACTCAACCATTGGTCAAATGACAGTCCGTGATCTCGGCCTTGGGTGTTTTAGGTGTTCGGGGCCTTATCGGAATACCATTCATTTTACCGCATTTTTCGGCGAAAGTGTGCTAGGTATGGGCCCAAAAATATATAGGTAATAGTATACGAGCAGCTATTAGAAATAAAGAGTGTCTGGGATCCTTTAAGAGGACTTTGTTTAAATTCCTTTTAGATAATTGTTACTCTCCATCACTGGTTTTACTATTGATAAACAGAGGTATGACGATTCCGACTTGCTAATTAAACACTTATGATTTTATTTATACAATGTGTAACATAATTAACGCAAGACCTCATACACCCCAATTTGAGTATTGAGTTAACATCATAATACTATAATAAAACTGTAGTGTATTGTCAGCGGCGCGCACACGCATGTGTGCGTGTTGTGTCTACTTGTGCCGGACGGACAGTCCACAATAAACGGTTGAACTGGCTGTACGTGTCTTATTAAAACAACACCTCAGTGGCTAACGAGGATGGGATTAGCGTGCGGAATAGAACTTTGAAAATTTTCGGTTAACATGACGATAGGGAAGTTATTGGAATTCAATGTGCGTTCCGGGAATTGGACATTGTATGTGGAACGAGCTGAAATGTATTTTAAAGTGAACGAAATAAAAGAAGAACTATGGCTACCCACATTAATCGCGGCGATGGGCGATGAAGCCTATGAGTTATTAAGCAATTTAACGAGTCCGGCGAAACCCAGCGATAAAACGTATGCTATAGTTACACAAGTGATGAAGGATCATTTACAACCCAAACCTTCGTTTATGGCGGAACGATATCGCTTTAGACAAAGGAGACAACAAGCGGGCGAGAGCATACCTCAATATATTTCGGAATTAAAAAAATTAGCAAGATACTGCGAGTTCAAGACGGTATTGGAAGAAAATCTACGTGATCAGCTAGTGTGTGGACTCAGCAGCGAGACGATCAGGCAACGTGTATTCACGGAGGAGAACCTAGAATATGCCAAGGCCGTAAAAATCGCATGTGCGATGGAAGCGGCGGAACGAGACGCGGCAGCGGTGGAGCGGCCCGAGACCGCATCGGCCAGCAGCAGTGGCGGTGGCACCGATATACTTCATGCCGGGGCTGCGCGGCGCGGGCGCGGTGCCTCGGCACGAGGCGGCGCGCGAGCTCCAAGGTCACGGGGACCGAACGCCGGCGGCGGCGGTGGCGGTGGCGGGAACAAGTTGGATCCTTGTAACGCCTGTGGAGGTTCCGATCATCGGGTTGATGATTGTCAATACAATCGTTACATCTGCGGCAAATGTAGACAACGAGGTCACCTACGTAAGGTGTGCCCGGAGCGAGCGGCCCGAGCGCAAGCGCGGGGCGCGGGCGGCGCGGGCAGCGGCGGCGGCGGCGCCGGCGGCCTGCTGGCGCACGTGGAGGCTGGGGACCAGGCCGACATGGGGTGCGGGACAGACCTGTCTGGAGACGACGAGCCCCCACCCGAGGATGAAGAGTTGGAGATTGAAGAAGATCTGTATCAACTCTGTCTAAATGGCTATAAGCCGGTAAGCTTATCAATAAACATTGATGGAACTAGCATACCTATGGAGGTAGATACCGTTTCTTTAGTGTCATGTATTAGTAAAAAAATGTACGATAAGTATTTTAATAACAGGAAGTTAGAGGAATCGAATTTGGTGTTCAAATTTTATAATGGTGCCAAAATTAGGCCCTTATAGGAGTTATCAAACCGTCCGTTAGCTACGGAAGGGAATCCAAATCATTGGAACTCTTTGTTATCGAAGGGGGTACTACATCTTTGTTAGGACGGCAATGGCTTTCCGAATTAAAAGTTAAAATTCCAACGTTGTTTAAAAATGTAGTTGAGACGGAAAACAGAAATTATGGTAATCAAAAATTAATGTCATTGCTTTCCAGGTATAAAGAATTATTTACGGAGGGACTGGGACGGTTCAAGGGAGGTGCGGCGCGGCTGCGGGTGCGCGAGGGGGCGACTCCGGTGTTTTGCCGCGCTCGGCCAGTGCCATACACGCTACGGAACCGTGTCGATGAGGAGCTGGATACAATGCTGCGCACCGGCGTCATTGAGCCGGTTGACACCGCGGACTGGGCCACTCCACTAGTACCGGTGCGTAAGGCTGACGGGGGACTTCGTATCTGTGCGGACTATAAGGTGACGTTGAATCCTGTTTTGCTGATCGATAGATATCCATTACTTCGCATCGACGATTTGTTGGTTAAATTAAATGGCGCCAAGGTATTGTCAAAAATTGACCTGTCCCAAGCGTATAATCAAATTGAGCTATATGACAACGTACAAGAAAAGTGATGCTCTTTTATTAGGAAGTAAAGACTTACTAGATAGATAGATGGCAGCACAAGTACACATTTTAGATATTTACAATACCCCCACTATATCTTATAATGTAGTCACATGTATAATAGTACACTTTAATTAAGCTGAACATCCAATTTATCCAAAAAATAATAATGCTTACTAGCACATAAACTCTTGGTAAGCAAATCAACGGGCATCTCAACTGTCGGCAAATGTTTAACATTTACACTTCTCTCAGTTACACAATCTCTACAAAAGTAGTACCGTATATCAATATGCTTGGTTCTTTTATGGAAAACTGGATTTACAGTCAGCTTTAGTGCACTCTGATATCATTATGTAAATCAATAGTATACATTTTTTTTGTTACTGGATTATACAGTCTATAACCCTTTATGTTTTCTGGATATCCAATTAGAATACATCTCTCTGACTTCTTGTCCCATTTCTTACGCTTTTCTTTAGCTGTATGGATCATTGCAGTACTACCAAAGATTCTGTTATGGCTAACATCTGGTTTACAACCAGTCCATATCTCACACGGCGTCTTATTTCCCAATGCTGCAGCCACGCTTCGATTCTGAAGATACACTGCGATGTTGGTGGCCTCACCCCAGAACTCTTTGCCTAGGTTGGCATCAAAGAGTACACATCTTGCTTTTTCTACGATTGTGCGATGAAATCGCTCACACAATCCATTTTGCTGTGGTGTATACGGATTGGTTTTTTGATGTATCACACCAGCATTACTCAAATAGTTGTCAAATTCTTTATTGCAGAACTCTAGCCAATTGTCACTTCTTAATACTTTGATTGTCTTCTTTGTTTGATTTTACACTTGAGCTTTGAATTCTTTAAATCATTTCAATGCCTCATTATTGTGTTTCAGAAAATAAACAAACACCATACGACTATGATCCTCCACAAACAACAGGAAGTATCTGGACCCACCTAAGGATACATTTTCCATAGGTCCACAGATATCAGTATCTAGTAGGTTACTACTTCTCTGGCTAGTACTCTTGAAGGGTAAGCGACACTGCTTGTCTTCACAACATGTCGTAGGTACGAAGACTTCTCTAAAGGGTGGGTAAAAAATCGTGGATCAAACGAAACAGGGCGATAGTTGGGGTTATTTGCAGCAAAAAATATAAAATAAACAATTACGAAATTTGTGATAAATAGGCAATTAGAGTAAAATGGGTAGGTACCTATTTTAAAACAATAAAAGGTGTTTATTAGCTTCTAGGAAATGTATCATCACTACAACAGTGCTTTTATGACAGCAGGTACCATGATTTACGAGTATTGGCACTTTTTTCAATAGCTTTTAAGTCTCACGTAAAATGATTTGTAACTTTAAAACCTTACTTTATAAAAAAAATATAATACATACAACATAATAATACATACAACATAACATAATATTTGTGCTCAACCCGAATGCTTCATCGCCTATAAATACGTAAGGGAAAAGCGTTGGGTTATTTTCTGAAATTTGTAGGGGCTCTGGACTATCTAAAGTATTACTTATGAGTTTCTTATACAATTAATATTGATTGTCTGTAAACTTTGCATATACTAAATTTAGTTTAACACTACCTGCATTGTGATCACTTCTGTTCGTAGATAATGCAAAATGTTCTGTTACCTACCTGTTTACATTGGAACATAACATCAAAGATACAAAATTATTATATTGTGAAATAATACTTAGTGGAATACTATTTGTATTTAGAACTGGTTAATTGTGTAAGAGGAAGACTGTCCTACCGTGATACAGTTTCGACTAGTACGGAGGACAGTGTGAATCGAATGCTACAACCTAACTATCATCAATATCAGTGTAAATAATTTGTTGGTGAGTGATTAGTGCTTAAATGAGTGCTAAATGATTATCATGTAACGTAAGTACTTAACGAACAACATTTGTATGACGTTAGAAAGGTGAGAAATATAATAAGTATATAAGTCCGCCTCTGTACATTTATGTGCTTGAAGTATTAAATAAATAAATAAATCACATTATTGTATTCAAGTGCAGGTTGTAGGTACTTTTATGATGCAAATAAAAAAAGTTATAAATAAAATAAAGTTATAATTCAGTTTCTTGGAAAATTGCTGAATCGCTACTTTTCCCATAGGCACCGACGTCTATATAAATGAAATTATAATTAGCGTCACATGCAGCCATCAACACCAATGAAAAAAAGTGTTTATAGTTATAACACATCGAACCAGAATCAGCAGGTTGAATCAGTCTTATGTGCTTTCCATCGATACTACCGATGCAGTGTGGAAAGTTGGCATGTTTTTCGAAACCATCTGCTATTTCCATCCAGTCATTTGCAGTAGCCGGAAGTGATAAACATGTTTGCAACTTATCCCAAATCACGGCACACACTTCTTTTATTATTGTGCTTAATGTTGTTTGTCCTAGACGAAAGTTATAATGCAATTCCCTCATCGTACATCCACTTGCGAGGTACCTGTACTTAACAAAAAGTAACAAGTTATATAATTTTATTTCCAGGGTTAGTGTTGCAAAAAAGATGGAAAAGCATCAGATCATGCTATGCGCGGGAAGTCAAACGCCAAAAAATGTAAAGTCTGGTTCTGGAGCCACTAACCGCAAAAGCGAATACATATATTTTAAGCAGTTACAGTTTCTACAAAAAGTAGTAGCTATCAGAGAAGGTATAGAAGAAGAAAATTCGGAAAGCACTGAAGTAGGCGAGCGACCTAAACAAAAAGTTACAAACAAACGTAAACTAACAGTAGACGATGATCCCTTTGTTCAAGCATTAAATAATTCAATTGAGCAAAGACGCAACAACAGTGCAATACCAGACAACAGAGCAGAGACTACGCAAGACAGCTGAGGTTGACGAAGATCGGCTTTGTCTGCTTTCATTGTTGAGCACATTAAAAACTCTACCTCCTCAAGTTAAAATGGCTACCAAAATAAAGATGCTAACTTTGTTGAACGACGCGTCAGGTTTTTCTGATAACAGGACGTTTGATTATTCTGATCGGTCATTTCGAAATTCTTCAGAAATTAATCCAGGTGGCAGGATGGTGAGTCATGAGACCTATCATCCTGGTTATTCGACGCAACGGCAAGTGATTGCTACTGAATATCCTGGACCGAGTTATCGGACTAACACGAATTATCAGAATGAACCATTACAAGTAGTCCTAATCTATATATATAAAATTCAAAGTCCTGACTGATTGACTGACTGATATATCAACGCACAGCCCAAACCGCTGGACCTAGAGACTTGAAATTTTGCACATAGATACCTTATACAGTGTAGGCATCCACTAAGAAAGGATTTTTCGAAATTCCACCCCTAAGAGGGTGAAATGGGGAGATTTTGTTTGTATGAAAAATCTTATTCGTTGAGTTAATAAACTTAAAACTTTGCACGAATACTTACCTATCTAAATAAATAATAAATAAAAGATTGACAGTTTTGTTTTTCTAAGCTACCCCTACCAACAAGGGATTGGGGGGTTTCAAAGTTTGTATGGAAGAATTTTAGCGCGCGGTCCGATTTACTCGAAACTCAGTATTTATACCTAAGATTGAAAGTAAAGAATAATGTGTATCAGGGTTTTTCGAAAATCTACCCTTGACGGGCTGAAAAGGGGTAGTCAATTTTACGTAAGTAATAAAGTTTATCATTATAAGTTTTTCAAAACTGCCCCTAAAATGGGGATATAAGGGTGTTAAAGTTTGTGTGGAAGAATTTTAAAGCGCGGTCCGATTATCGAGTTTCGAGTATACCTACTTTAATAAGTCTTTGGGTGTTTCGAAAGTTGATCCCTGAAAGACCAAAAAGGGATAATTCATTTTTTTAGGATTTAACTGCGTAACTTGATTAACTCAAAAAATGGGATCTTTGAGTCAAGAGGAAGCTTTCCAAACGAATTTTCAAAATTCGACCTCTGTGGGAAAAGGGGTACAGTTTGTAATTATGAAAAGACTTATTCCTTTCGTTAAATTGAAAATTGGCTTTTGCCTCAGTAAATTTTTCATCGGTTATTGATAAAAAAAATCTGCTGTTCCATACATTTTGATCGTGTTGGTATTGCACTGTAGTAGGAAACTGCAGATTTCAGTTTTAATAATCGATGAAAAATTTCTATGTAGGGGGCTCAGATTGATGTACTGAATACGTGGTAACCGTTTTCGCGTCGATGTCCCTTCCACCCTGTTTAAATAATTCAATGTACTGACTGACTGTCTGATTGATTTTATAAGTAAAAACTACTTGGGCATATACCAACTATTATACTTTACGCACTTACATCGAAATCTTTTCGTTCGGTGAGTAACTGTGCGATTTTACTACAGCGACAAAGTTCTTCACAGCGTCGCGGAAGCCGGGAGTATAAATAGGAGCGGCCAAGCCCGCACGCGCTCGAGGGCAGAAGATCTCGCCGCTCGAAGCTCGCCGTGAACGGACGTGCCGCTCTCCGCCCGCTGCATCGTGCTTCACTGCTCTCGCCGCCCGGTCTCGTTACGCTTGCTGTAACGAGCTCCGTAGTCCCCGACTACGACCGATTTCTATCAATAGCTGTCTTTTTCAAGGCGCTATTGATAGAGTTGTTTCTACAGAATATCGTCAAAAACGTTTCGTCGTTTGTTGTGGCCCCTTCAGGGTAAAACCACAGTTTCGTGGTCCTTGGTGGAAACCTCACGGTGATAACGTAGCCAAGTGGGTGGTGCCCCAATCCACCAGCCTCACCCCTTCCGGGTGAGGCAGTCAATTGGAATCGGGAGCTAGAACCTTTGCCTTGGGGGGGTCTCCTAATCAAGTCTAGCTTCGTTACTAATCCTGGTATTCGTCCACAGCTTTGCATCTAGTACGGTTGGATGTGTCAACCTCTTCGGACTAGAACCTGTCTGGGTGTCTCTACACCCATTTCACTAGACTGGTTAGGGCCCCGTTCGCGCAATAAGATTAGCGACGGGATACAAGCTTAGGGCTCACCTTAGGTACTCATCTCCCTGTCTTCCTTCACCCGACAGGGAGGGTAGGATCCACACACCCGGGCACTCCCACCCGGGGTTAGGTTGTTAGGATTTTTACGCCCTCTATGCGTAGTCCCTTTCCCTCCTCCAACTAGACCACCATGGCGGACGCTGTAATTTTAGCGTTCGTCAAGGAGGTACTTTTAAAGGATCCGTCCTTTCGAGCCAAATATGGCAAACAGCTACTGACGTATCGTCTAGCTCCCTCCCCCTCCCATGACTCAGTCGCTGAATTCAGTGACGTACTAGAAAGCCCGATTGTCTCGGAAACACCGGTGCCATTGTCCGTCCCGACAAAGGAGTCCGCTATTGTTTCCGAAACGACTAAGGTCGCCGCAGCCCCATTGTCGGTACCTGCTGTATTGTTCAAGCCGCCATTATCTCAGAGATAATTGGCGCATCATTACCTTCCCAACCCGAGGCTATGGACACGTCCGTACCCCAACCCGACCCTGACGAAACCCTCTCTGCCTCTTCGTCCTCCTCCGAAGACGACTATGAAGTCGTCGGAAATGGAGGCAAGAGAAAGAAGGCTCCTCCTCCCAAGCTAGCAAGGCTAAAAAGCCAGTAGCGCCTACCCCGTCTCCCCGCCCTTCCACCCATCCCCCCGCCGCATCTACCGCAGCATCCCCCGCCGCTTCTCAGGCCGTCCCTGCTTCATGCCCTAGTGCAAATCCGCCCGCTTCTGACAAAAAGAAGCAACGTCCCCCGCCCCCTATCTACATTCAGGAGAAGTCTAAATGGACAGAAATCTCTAAAATGTGTGTTGATCGTAAGATCAACTACACAAATGCCCGGTCTACCCAACAGGGTATTAAAGTCTCGGTTCCCTCGTCCTCGGACTACAGGGGGTTCACCCACCTTCTGCAAGTACGGAATTACTCATTCCATACCTACTCCCTCCCGGAGGAAATCCCTACCCGCGTCATCATTAGGCGCATTCCGAAAGAAATCTCCACCGAGGAGATCAAAGAAGACCTTGCTTCACAAGGCATCCCTGTTTCCGCCGTCCATCGCTTGCACAGAGCGAGGACAGGTCTAGTATACGACATGGTCCTTGTCGTTTGCGACCCCACAGACGGTCATCACCCTATCTTCAAGGTGAAGTCTGTCTGCTCCCTCTCGGGCATCTCTATCGAGACGCCCCGTAAGTCCAACCTCATTGGACAATGTCACAGGTGCCAACTATATGGCCACTCCCAAGCTAACTGTTACGCGACACCTAGATGTGTCAAGTGTCTAGGTAATCACGGAACAGTTGACTGTACCCGTCCCAAAGACCCACTCTGTGCACAGAGCCGCCGAGTTGCGTACTTTGTGGCCAATCCGGGCACCCGGCTAACTACCGGGGCTGCCCCAAAGCCCCCAAAGCCTCCTCTCCCAAACTGGCCAAGCGCGCAAGCGACCGCCAGCAAAGAGAAAGCCCTTCTGTGAAGATCCCATCTTCACAAATGCCCGAACGGCTCAGTCCTTAGAGACCTTCGCCCTGGGCTAACCTTTTCCACCAGAGAGCTCCCGCAGCTTCGGTGCCCTCCCAACCCTCCCAGCACTGATGGCAATCTCCATCCCACCGCCACCAGTAGCCCCCGCAGCCCCAGTAGCCCCCTCGGCCTCAGCTGCCGCTCCGTTAATCCAACCCGCTACCACTCCCTCTGGCCCCAGTAGATTCCCCCAAACCCCCGTCCCTGGCCCTCAGCCAAACAGCATGGAGGTGATAATCGGCGCTTACGCATCATTCATCGCCCCAGCTAACGCTATGGCAGCTGAAATCCAAGCCTGCCAAGGCAATCCTCGGCGTATTGCCGAGATTTTCAATGCGTATCCCAAGATTACGCAAGTCCTTCAAACTCTTAAATTCTAATTGCTCCAAATGGTTCAACAAAGAATAAGTGTAACCAAACCCCGATCCCTTAAGCTAGGCTTCTTCAATGCCAATGGCATTTCTAGTCAGCGTGATGAGATCGCCACTTTCCTCCGCGATCATCAGCTTGACATCCTCTTAGTTCAGGAAACCTTCCTAAAGCCCCACAATCGAAACCCGAACATTGCCAACTATAAACTAGTTCGCAACGCCAGGAGATTTCACAAAGGTGTTACCCTTATTTATTTTAAAAAGTCCCTTCATTGCTCCCCAATAGACCCTCTTCCTCTCCTCTCTCACCTGGAGGTCTCTATCTGTCGGCTTGCCATGACTGGTCATCAATCTATATCAATCATCTCTGCTTATATCCCGCCCAAAACTGGTGCAGAGGATTCCATCTCTCTCACCAATGACTTCGCTGCCCTCTTCGGTATGAGTGGCTCCGTCATCATGGCGGGGGATCTTAATGCCAAACATCCCGCCTGGAACAGTAACACGACCTCTACCAGAGGGAGAATCCTGTTCAACCTAGGCTCCACCCTTAATTTCGATGTCATCGCTCCGATGCATCCTACCCATTACCCGGGTGATCCATACCCCCTTCCTGACGTGCTCGACATAGCGCTGCTCAAGAATGTAAACCTCCGTTTGCAATCTATCGAGACGCAACAAGAGCTCAACTCTGACCACCGCCCAGTCATTATTCACCTAGCCCCCTATTCGGGCTCCCGTGATCCCAACCAGCCCCCTCAGACCAGAGAAGTGACTGACTGGAGGATAGTAAGCGAAAGCCTACAATCCACCACGTCACCTCACTTAGATTCCATTCCCGATCATTTTGTCTCAGTCGCGGACACGACGGGAGCGATCGCCTCGTTTACAGAGCACGTCCAATCCGTATTGACGGATTGTTCACGGGAAGTTCCAGTGATGGAAGACCATCGCTGGAAATTACCGGCCGACGTACGTGATCTGATAACCGAGAAGAACGCGTCCATTCGTGCCTACGACTCCTTTCCCTGTGATGCGAACAAAGCCCATATGCGCCATTTACAGCGTGCTGTAAAGAAACGCATATGGGAATTGCGCTCTGAGGAATGGAGCAAGATGATCGGCGAACTAGAGCCCACTCACCAAGCCTTCTGACACCTTCAGAGGAAGCTCCGCTCCCTTAAAGAGGCCTCTATGCCTCCTCTTATACGCCCCGACAAGACTGTCGCATTTGAAAACCCCGATAAGGCCGAATGCCTCGCCGTCAGCTTAGAGGCCCAATGCTCTCCCAGCTTTCAACCAGTAGATCAAGCGCACCTCGACAAGGTGAACGCTGAGGTCAAACGCAGAGCCTCCAACTCCTCCTGCCAACCAGTGGAAGACCCTGATGATCCTCTGCCCCCTGTCACTCCTGACGAAGTGCAAGACATCATAAAAGGGCTCGAATCCCGCAAAGCCCCCGGTTCGGACGGTATCACCAATAAGGTGTACAAACTCCTCCCCCCCCCCCCCTCATTTTGCTCATGACCGCTATCTTCAATGGCGCCCTGAGTAACAACATCTTCCCCCAAGCGTGGAAAGAAGCCACGGTCATCGGTACCCCCAAGCCAGGCAAACCCAAGTCTGAGCCCTCCAGTTACCGACCCATCAGCTTGCTCAATGTTTTCGGCAAAATCTATGAGAGGCTTATTTATAAGCGTCTCAGGGATTTTGCCGCATCAAAGAGCCTTATCCCTAACGAGCAGTTTGGTTTTCGAGCTAAACACTCGTGCGTCCATCAGGTCCACCGCATCGTTGAGCACATTAGCGCTGGCTTCCAGCGCGGTGCGCCAACAGGTGCTCTATTCTTCGACATTGCGAAAGCATTCGACAAGGTCTGGCATAATGGCTTATTATATAAGCTCTACCATCTAGGTGTGCCAGACCGTCTCGTGCTCATCTTACGAGACTATCTGTCGAATCGTACCTTCCGCTATCGCATCGAAGGCTCACTCTCTCCCCCCCACCCGGTCCGCCAAGCGGTAAGCAAGCCAAATACTTAGGGGTTATTCTCGATGACCGAATTATTTTCAAAGAGCACATAAAGACGGCGCGTTTAAAAAAAAAATCAAAATGTTTTATTTCACATAAACCTACATGGGCACTTATGAAACGTCAGAAGCTAGGTGCACGGTTCCAATTGGTCGTTTCCTATGGAAAAGAACCGGCAAGAAACTCCATGGTTACTCTTTTTAAAAATAATTGACTTTTACAATGTTTCCAGATTACAGTAGGTATGGGAGGAAAGCGCAGGCCTGTCAACAAGTACTAAGTACTTGATAAAATAGAAAATGGTCTAAAGATCTAAAGTCTATAAGGTCTACAAAGTCCTCACATTTACAAAATAAGAATCTATCAAAAGGATAGATAATAAAAAAAGAAAAATAATAATAAAGACCTACTAAAGCCAAGTGTTATGATTCTCATTAAAACCACTAATAAAGAGGTGAAAAATTTCAAGTGTCTGTATATAATGTCAAATAATAAAGAAATTATGTCAAAAAGTATATAATGTCAAATAATAAAGAAATTATATCAAAAAGTATGTAAAAAAAAAAAAAAAAAAAATTAAACATCGCAATTTGAGAGCAGTTAATAGACCTTTACATAGTTATGCCGTTAATGAGAAGCCAGGGAAGCCACATGTGCAGAAGGAATTATTGCCAGACTAGCTTGTCTTCAACGTAGTCTTTAATCTTATAATATACTTTTTTGATAACACGTTTGATGAGGGTTTTGAACTTTCCATCGCTAAGTTCTGTAACCGGCTTTGGCAACTTGTTATAAAAACGGATGCTGTTTACAAGAAATGACTTGCTAGTTTTAGTTAATCTAAATTTAGGTAACACAATTTCATTTTTACTACGTGTATTTATATTATGGAAATCGCTTCTTATTTTGAAGAGTCCTAAGTTTTTGCGAACATACAAAATACTTTCTAAAATATAAAGAGAAGGCAGAGTTAGTATATCAATTTCTTTGAATTTGTTTCTAAGAGACTCGCGAGGACCCATTGTACCTATAGATTGTGCGGATTGCCCTCTTCTGTAAAATGAAAATTGAATCTACGTCAGCTGCCGATCTCCACAGCAGAACACCATAAGACGTTCGCGCGCCGCTTTCGCCCTCGGTAGGCTCCACTCCCTACTGACTTCCCGCAGCAAATTGTCACTCAAGTGCAAATTGCGCCTCTACACCGCTGTCATTCGTCCCATCATGGCATACGCTTGCGTAGTCTTCGCACACGCCAAGCCTCATCACCTGCATAAAATGCAGACCCTACAAAACCGTTTCCTCAGAAAGGTCACGGGAGCCCCCTTCTATGTCCGAAACGTGAACCTTCACGTAGATCTCAGACTTCCCACCGTCCAGCAGTTCATGAAACGCCTCACAAAGCGCTTCTTTGATTCTGCCATTAAGCACCCCAATCCCCTGATTGCGGCGGCCTCCCGATACACTCCCTCCCGTATAAGTAAGATTCGCCGACCAAGGCATACCCTCACCACCCCCGATGACGCCACTACCCTCCTCCAGGAAAGTAGAAAGAGCACTAGCACACTTAGAAAACACATAACCCGTCATCCGTCCTTCCGCCCTCGCCGACGAGGCCCGTCGCGACACCACGTACCAGGTCCGCCCCGACCCTTGCTCGATGTAGTGCCAGCCCGCGCCGCAGCTGAGCCTGTAGAATTAAATTCCCGACTGTGACCTCTGAGTTTGTTTCGGCCTTACTTCTCAGAGTAGTCTGATAGGAAAAGCCGATCTCATCAAGCGTAAATAATAATAACCTGATCCAGCCTGTCCCATCTTGCTGCCCTCTCCCAGCGACACCCTAAGCCGAAGTCCGTACCCCACAGGGGGTGCCCTTAGCGTGTAGTCGCTTAGTTTTTAAGTTTATTTATGCCCTGGCTGGAGGCCTTAATTTATTGAGGCATCCACAGGAAAGCCTGGTTAAGCAGTCGACAACCCCTCAGGCTGAACTGCGAGATGCCCAATATAATAAAAACCGCACGCGCTCATTGATCTTTGCACCTTTGTCTTATTAACACGTTTGCTCAGTCAAATATTTTAGCGCCTTTTTATCTTTCTTTTAAATTTTATTAAATAGAATTTTAAGTAATTAGGTTAGTATTTTTTTAATTTAGGTATACCTTCATATTTATTACATTTTGTTAAAAAATATTTGCATTCATAATTTTATTTTTTGTAGGTAAACAGTAATTATTATTAGTTAGGTATAGTAATTAGGTAGTAACACTAAATTTTAAATATTTTTTTTTTTTGCTTGCCTATGCTGTCCCACTGCTGGGCAAAGGCCTCCCATTTTATATTTATTATTCGTAATTATAGGTTAAGTTTATTATTACTATTATTAGGTATTTAGATGGGGCATGTCTGTTTCGATCGCTTTCTTATTTGATGTACGGCACACAAGACAGAGCAATGGAAGTATGTAAACAAATCGTTGATTATGTGGTAATTAATTGGCAAGACTTTGCTGTTATGACTCATGACATGAACGGTGACAATTATTCATCAGAGGCGGAGTAATATACATATATGTTGAAACACTCCACTTATGGTAGTTTGTGCGAAATAGCGGCGGCAGGACAGTTATATAGTTTTGTGTTTGAAGTCTACCGTAACGGAGATCTTTATGTCAAATTTTGTTCTGAAGGTCAACCAATCAAACGATTACGATTCTCACAAGATCTGTCTAGCGGCCATTTTGACGCGTATCTGCTGGATAATAATCAATCTATATCTGACATCAATTTCGATACAGCAGCTAGCCGTACACCCATTGCTAAAAATGCCCGGTGTGTTTGGCTTGTGTGCCGCAAAGCCGAACACACCGGTGTACATCTCCCGCCTACACTACACCACTAAGGTGGCGGACATCGTTGAGTACGTGCGCCAGAAGACGAGGTACACGCCGAGGGTGCAGTTACTGGAGTCGTACCGCAACGTCAACTTCAAGGCGTTCGTGGTGCGCGTGCCGAATTGTTATCTGCCCGTCGTCATGGAAGACTTCTGGCCGCAGGACATGGTGTTCCGTCGCTTCCGCGGTCAAGTACCACAGAACAGCACAAGAACAAGCTAGTGAAGTGAAGATCTATTTTATTATAATAAAATTATGTATGTTTAGGTTAAGGTATATATTTATGGTCCTACGTCGCCTGAAACAAATGAATAAATAAAATAAAATAAAAAAATTACAAGCGACGTTCCCACGTAGTATCTATTTCTCTTCGTAGTTTTCAATCAGGTACTCGTACTGCTGATGATTCATCATTAATTTTTAATTACGGTATTAATGAAAAAAATTCTACGAAAACTTGTGAAGACTCACCCACTTTCACCATTCAGCAATCTGAGTCTGATTTAACCTTAGTTTCATTAAATACAGTAGAATATAATGAAGACTCACCCACTTTCACCATGCAGAAATCTGAGTCATCTAATTCTTCCCTGCCCTGTCCTCTAAGTACAAACGTTTATGGAGACTCACCCACTTTCACCATTCAGCAAT
Organism: Mesoligia furuncula; assembly: GCA_916614155.1. Lineage (NCBI taxonomy): Eukaryota > Metazoa > Arthropoda > Insecta > Lepidoptera > Noctuidae > Mesoligia > Mesoligia furuncula. Next base: position 14,968,261 of record OU744791.1, on the reverse strand, counting down.
CTGAGTCTGATTTAACCTTAGTTTCATTAAATACAGTAGAATATAATGAAGACTCACCCGCTTTCACCATGCAGAAATCTGAGTCATCAAATTCTTCCCTGCCCTGTCCTCTAAGAACAAAAGTTTATGGAGACTCACCCACTTTCACCATTCAGCAGTCTGAGACTGAATTAACCGTTTCTTTATATTCAGAAGGTATTTCTATGCCGATTAGCTGGCAAAAGTCTCTTCCATTAAAGAACAAGCATAGGGCTAGATTTACTGGCGTTGAAAAATGCAGCTCAAAAACGCATTAAAGAAATATAAACAAAACAAACCTTCAGCACAACGTAAAGCTTCAGCTAAATATCAGCGGACGGCCCTGAAGTACAAAGGCAAGCTGCATCTCAGTACCAACAAACTCATCCTGAAGTACACAGGCAAGCTGCTTCTCAGTACCAACAAACTCATCCTGAAGTACATAGGCAAGCTGCATCTCAGTACCAACAAACTCATCCTGAAGTACATAGGCAAGCTGCATCTCAGTACCAACAAACTCATCCTGAAGTACATAACCAAGCTGCATCTCAGTACCAACAAACTCATCCTGAAGTACATAGAGAAGCAGTTGGCAATTATCAGCACGCGCACCCTGAAAAGTACCGAATAACACAATCTCGATATGAACAGAGAAATGAAGGACAGCAAATAGCTAGACGTGCACGACCGTGGACCACCAAAACAAAATTAGGTATGAAATATGTCCTCATATTGCGTATGAAGATGACAAAATCATTGCTTTGGGAACTATGATACACAAGTGTCAGTGGTGCAAAGGTTTAAAGTGGAAGGAGGAAACACCTGGCATGTGTTGTGATTCATGAAAAGTCCAACTTGAGCCCTATGAACGTCTACCAGGTTTATTGTACAGTTTAGTGATGGATCTTCTCCCTGATCATAGCCATTTTATGAATCTCATTCGTAAATATAATAGTTCCTTCCAAATGACGTCTTTTGGTGGGAAACAAACGACATCCACAGGATTTATGCCAATTTTTAAAGTACAAGGACAGGTATACCATTTAATTGGAAGTTTACTGCCGTCATCACATAAAGAACCTAAATTTTTGCAAATTTATTTCGTGGGTGAAGATGATAGAGAAGTGAATTTGAGGTGCTCCAATTTTCGAGATGTTAAACCAGTCTTAGTTAAACAACTTCAGAAAATGCTACATGAAGTTAATAATTACACTAAAAATTTAAAAACAACCTTGGATAAAGTACCTGCTTCTTGTGATTCGTTTAAAGTTGTAATCCATGCAGAAAAAAACCACCTTAGGAACCCAGAGGCCGTTTTAACGCACCCTCAACGAATGAAGTTGCTTTAGTGATGGCAGGTCCCCCCCGGCGGGTTCCCGCATTGTCGAGGCGGGGGGGCTCAGTAGCCGTGGCTTGGACACCCACGGTGAAGCGAAGAGGAACCCGAGGAGGGGCCGCTCGTCAGGGCTTTTGCCTGTAAGCCGACGACGTAGCGGCCAACAAGTAGGTTGCGGTGCCGCTTCGGCGACATCGCAACTGAGGCGGGCCGCGATGTCGTCTGGGAGGCATCGCGGCTGAGGGTCGGAGGCCGCGGCGGGAGAGGAGTGCCGGTATTGCGGTGCGCCGCTCTCCCTACCTTCCGCGGCCTTGACGGGGTCGCCACCGTTCGATGGCGGACGCGGTGGGGCCGCAGGGGAGGAGGAGTGACGGTATGACGTTGGCCGCTCTCCCTATCCTCTGCGGCCGAAAATTGGCAGGCGGCGGGGCCAATGTCCTGACTCGTCGCAGGGGGACCAAGGGTGCCCAGACACGGGGTCGTCTGGCGCCCATGTGCTGGTTTGGTCCCTGGGGTGGTCACGGCGTGCTATGTGTTCTGGTGCGCCGGTGATGGGGAGTACTCCCCAGAGGAGGGTCCGGTGACGGACAGCCGCGGCGGGCTCACGGATGAGTGCTAACGCGTGCCCGTGTTCCCGCCGTAAGCGGCAGAGGAGGACACCGTGGAGTTTTAGTGGGTTAGAGTCCCACATAACTGCACTATCTCCCCGTGGTTGTGCAGAATGCATGAGCATTTCTCCACGTTAAAAAAAAAAAAAAAGAAAAAGTGATGGCAGGTCAACAGTTTGAACACCGTGACATAATACTTGAAAGTCACAGCCAAAGTCTGCGGCGAATCAGTGAGCTTCACCGATCATATGACGCCTAACAATATCCTTTATTATTTTGTCGCTGTGAGGATGGATATTCAATTTGCTTACCACAACACGATCCTATAAAAAAACGCCTCTTTAAAAAACTGTCTCCGCTGCCAGTTTTTACAGTTATCGTATAATGATTAGAGAAGGGGAAGAAAATCATCTAATACTTTTTCGATCTCTTTTTAGCCAATATCTGGTAGATGAGTACGCTAAAATAGAGACGGAAAGGCTGAACTTTATTAAACATAACCAAACAAAGCTGCGCGCGGATAATTACATACAGCTAAAAGATGCTGCCTGTAGACAGGATGCTGAAGCCGAACAATTTGGTCAAATGGTAGTGCTGCCGTCATCTTTCACTGGTGGGCCCAGATATATGCATGAGCGTACTCAGGACGCCATGACATACGTAAGCCATTATGGTCGTCCCGACCTTTTCATAACATTTACCTGTAACCCTCGATGGCAAGATATAGCAGATGCATTGTTGCCCGGTCAAAAGCCTCATGGTCGCCACGACATTATAGCCAGAGTGTTTCATCTTAAGGTTAAAAAGATAATGGTGCTTTTAACCAAAGGTCGAATATTTGGAGAGGTACGTTGCTTTATTTATTCTACAGAATGGCAGAAACGTGGCTTGCCTCACATCCACATATTGTTGTGGATGGTTAACCACATTTCGCCTGATATAGTGGATGACGTTATAAGTTCAGAAATACCAAATCCAAACTAAGAGGGTTCTTTTATATGAAATAATTAGAAACAATATGATACACGGTCCGTGTGGAAGCCTGAATAATAAATCTCCCTGCATGAAAGACAATAAATGCACCAAAAATATCTTCGACCGTTTTTGAAAGAGACACAGACAGGTGATGATGGATACAGAAGACGATCCACACCCACTATACAGAAGACGATCTCCGGCTGACGGTGGTTGCACACTGAAAATAAAAGACATTGAAGTGGATAATAGGTGGGTGGTCCCGTATAATCAGGTTCTTTCACGCACGTCTAATGCTCATATTAATGTTGAATTTTGTAATTCTGTAAATCTATAAAGTATATTTGTAAGTATTGCAGCATTAACAAATCCTGCATTATTTTTTTTGGTCATCAAGCCTTCTTGGAGTTGATATTCAACCTCGTTTTTAATACAGGCCATGTATTACTTAGTTTTTTTCATATTACGAATCGTTGATTCCTCAGATGGCATTTTTTATGGTGCAAAACCAGACTTGAAAGAAATCTGTTGACGTGAAAGATTATATTTTTTTCTTCTCGATCTGAACGCCTAAATCTCGTGATTTTTATGTATCTGAAAGTGTTTTTGTATTATCTTGGTTCCTCGCTAGAAGAAGTTTTTTTAAAAGAGTCTCCACTGCTGATGGAAAATAAGTTATTTTCCTTATTCATTGGTACGTAATAATTTTGGTTCTATTATCCTTCTTTTGGGTATATGAGATTCTGCTTGCTTCACGGGTTCTTATGGATAAATTTTACTCCAGATTAAGGCCCGAACTCAAGAGCAAGCCGATACACTCGGCTCCACCCCGGCACCCAGTCGCTTGCCAATAAGTTTTCCATCCTGAAATTCCCCGGAGCATCAGCCTATTCGTAGGTACCGAATACGCAAGAACTGAGCCGTGCTGAGCCATTTTCGCCGGTCGTGATCGCCAAAGGACAGGAGCCTGCTTTATACAGATATTTTTATTTCTCCCCTATTCTTGTATTACGTTGTATGTTGTAGATAGTTTGATTTTTTTTATTTTAACTGTAATACGGCGGGTGTGATACCTTAGCTATTTTTGCGGACCTTTTTAAGCACGCGTACGGATTGAAATTGATTGCAATCACGTTTTAAATTCGTCGCGTTATCAAATTTTAATTTTTTTTGGTACAATCCCTAGGTATTCCTTCCAATTTTCACGTTACAGATTCCCAAATTATTTTGTCATCATTTTTTACCTGTACCTATATTATTTTATTTTCTTTTTTATAATCAATATTTGGATTATTAAAAAACAAATTAAACGTAATAATTAGCGAAAAGTGTTTGTTTCCGTCTATTTTCGCTACAAAATGGCGCCCGAAGTAAAAGTAAGTAATTTTATTGATTCTAATTACTGAATTAACCTTTTTTTTTGTCGGGAGGGGGTGGTTGCTCCTTCCGAGCAAATAATATTTCATTTTTCTGTATGTTTACAGGTTCATCAAGAACAGAAATACAAGAATTTTTCTCCTTCTGTCAAACAAGATCGTTGCTATGGTTACCAGAGATATGCTGTGATTGACAACTTCGGTTAACCCTTCTATTGCTGATGGTGTTCTTTATTATAATGTGCTATGTTGTGATGCAATATAAATAATAATTTTGTAGAACCATAAAACATATAAAACGCTTTTATTTCTTCCCTTTAAATACATCTTTATCCTGGGTTTTACTCCACTCCTTAGTTAGAAGTAGTTTGTGTCCTGTAGTGTGTATGTTTGGTGTACGAATGATTTAGGCTTCGTGGCTAAGGTAAGCGTTGATTTTGCACGGTTGTCTGCTAGATTCTATTTGTCTTTTTTGTGATTCTAGCCCACCTGTACGTATTTGTTTTTTGGTGCAGATGGTTTACTAGTTTCAATTTGTTTTTCTTTGTATTCCTAGCCCAGCTGTTCCTGTAATGTCACGTCGTCGTATCAGCCATATTACTCGTTAACTAACACTTTCATGCTACATGGAATCTGGCCTGTATATTTGTTAGTTTTGTCTTTACAGAGGCAGTTGAGGGTTATTTTTTGAGGTTGACTGACTTTTTCTAATTAAGTTCTTTCATCATTTTAGCAAATTTGCGTGTTCCAATTTTGTTTGATCTAGTGGTGTACTACCATGGCAGAAGAAGAATATTCTATTCGCGAGACGCCGCGACATAGGAGTCCCATTATCTCTAGACCTCCCCCAATACCTCCTCCTATACCTCCTAGGCCATCTTGTTCCTCTTCTCCGTCAATGATCCCTTCCCCGAAAAGATCCGAAGATGGACATCAATCGTTTAAAAAACAATTTTCCCTTTTAAAATGGAGGCTTAGTTATTCTGGCGATTCGTGTGTACGTGAATTTTTCACAAGCCTCGAAGAACATAAAGAAGCTGATGATATTTCTGATTGTTACCTCCTAAAACGGTTCCATGAAGTGCTATCTGGAATTGCTTTGCAATATTTTAGGTCAGTTCGTCGACCTGAATTAACCTATCTCGAGGTTAAGCAGGCTTTTTTTGGTATGTTTGGATCCGTAGACTTTGAATTCAAAACGGAACATGAAGTCAGAAATCTCAAACAAAAATCGGACCAATCAGTAAGAGAATTTGTTATCCGCGTTACTTATTTAAACCAAACTCTACGCAAGCCTATTGATGAATCTAATCTGCTGGATATTATAACCCATAACATGCATCATCGTTATTTCCCTTGTTTGTCTATACATAGATTTACCGATTTCAATACACTAATCGAAACGGTAACTCATTTTGAAAGTTACTTACAAAAATCTGTTAAAACAGTTTCGAGCATAAATAAACCATCCCAACAAAGCACTAGTCCTAACGGAATCCAACTTTGTTCAAATTGTGAACAAACTCAACTATGTTGGAAATGCAATAAAACCGGTCATTCTCATCGTTTTTGCCCAGATTTCCCCGGTATAGTGTGTTTCAAATGCCGTACTCCTGGTTTTATTACTCGTGATTGCCCTAAGTGTAACCCAAAAAAATGTATGACTTGCCGGCGGCAAGTCTCTCTCCGTACAGTATCACCGGTGATTAAATCTAATTCAACAGATAATCGACCTTTTATTGAAATAATATTGCGTGATCGTTTGGTTAAGGCACTTCTTGACTCAGGCGCTCAAATGTCTCTTATTAGTGATAGTCTGATTCAGGATTTTGGTGTCCCGTTGAAGTCAGATAATTCACATTCTCGTGTTATTTCTGCTGATAACTCGCCTATCGATATTCTTGGTACTGTTTATCTTCCGGTTAAGTTCAATGGAACGACCTTTGACCATGAGTTTTTAGTAGCTCGTTGTATGTCTTCTTCTGTTATTTTAGGCATTGAATTTTGGAACAAATTTGGTTTAACATCAGTTTTTAGTAAGGCTTTCAATAAAAATATTAAAGGTAACATGTACCTTTCTTCTGTAAAGCATTCCCCTTCCCAACCTTCCTGTTTAAGTGAGGTACGTTATATACATCCTCGCAATGTTTTAACACCTGACCAAGAGAAAGGTTTACAACAGGTGATCGATGAGTTTGAGGAAATCTCGTCTGACAATATTGGTCTTGGTAGGACTACTTGGCTCTCTCACAAAATAATTACAACTGGACAGCCAATTAGACAGAGATTTTACCCTCTCTCTCCTGTTAAATTAAAGATTCTTAACGAAGAAATCGATAAGATGTTAGAAGTCGGAGTAATTCGTCCTTCTCGTTCTCCGTGGGCTAGTCCGGTGGTAATGGTCACCAAGAAAGATGGTTCTGTTCGCTTCTGCGTCGATAGCAGGAAATTAAACAGCGTTACCATCAGGGATTAGTTCGCTCGATTTTAGGAGTGCTTTTTGGCAGATCCCTCTTGCGGATAAGGAGAGTTGTGAGAAGACCGCTTTCATAGTTCCTCAACGAGGTTTATTTGAATTCGTTAGGATGCCATTTGGACTCACAAATGCAGCTTCAGAGATGCAACGTCTTACAGATATGATTGTTAATTTCGAATTTACCTCAACTAGCGATGACTGCGTCTTTGGATATGTTGACGATTTAATTTTGATTTCTAAAGATTTTAATAGTCATCTCGCTCTCCTCAGAAAGGTACGGAACCGTCTCAAGGAAGCTGGTTTGTCGATTAACCTTAATAAATGTGAGTTCTGTAAGAGTGAATTAAAGTATTTGGGGTACATTGTTAACGAAAAGGGTTTACAGACTGATTCTAGTAAACTCGATGCTATTAGGGATTATCCTACTCCTACCACCGCAAAGTCTTTGCGCGGCTTCATCGGTATGTGTTCCTATTATAGACGTTTCGTTGAAGGTTTTTCTTCTATAATTGCTCCTCTCACTTCCCTTATAGGAAAAAGGAAGGGTCGTGATCCTATCAGTTGGGATGACGATGCCGAACATGCATTTATGAAACTAAAGGAGGCTTTAATGAACACACCTGTGATGGCTTGTCCTGACTTTTCTAAGCCATTCATTTTACAGTGTGATGCTTCAGCTGTTGGTCTTGGTTCAGTTCTTTCACAAAAGATTGATAATATTGAGCATCCTATTGCTTATTACTCGCGGCTTTTTTCCAAAGCAGAACGCAATTATAGTACAACCGAACGGGAACTTTTGGCTGTTCTTGATTCCATAAAGCATTTTCGTTGTTATTTAGATGGAATCAAGTTTACTGTTATAACAGATCATATGGCTTTAAAATGGCTTCTTACTTTAAACAATCCCTCTGGCCGTTTAGCTAGATGGGCTACTGTTATATCTCAATATACCTTTGACATCGTTCACCGCAAAGGTTCGCAGCACGTCGTTCCAGATGCACTTTCTAGGATTTATGCAAGTCCTATTTCTTTCGATCAAGGTCCCGAGCATACCACCGATAGATGGTATAAAAAGGTTTATTTAGGGACACGCGATTCACCCCAAATGTTTCCTGCTTACGCCATACAGAACGGCGTACTTTTAAGACGCATGCCTATCACCAGTCCCTTATCTTCTGATCCATGGCGCGTAGTTTTACCGGTGGAGAAGATTCCACTCGCTATTTGGGAGGTACACAATAGCTTCCCATCTATACATCCTGGCGTTACCAAGTCATATCTTAAGATAAAAGAGACCTTTTACTGGCCGAACATGTTTCGTGACGTTGCCGAGACCTTAAGGCAATGTGAGGTTTGTAAAGCTTATAAAATAGCAAATACTCAACCTCGTGGCCAGATGTGCTATCCGAAGGACGTTTCCATGCCTCTACAGTCAATCTCTATTGATGTCATTGGTCCGTTGCCCGTTGCTTACTATGGTTATAAGTATATTTTATCTATGGTTGACTTTTTTTCAAAGTACATTTGGCTTGTACCTCTAAAAAAGGTCAACGCTTGTTCTGTTATTAAAGCCCTGGAGTCAGAAATATTTTTTAATTTCGGAGTTCCGCGTAGTATTCTCTGCGATAACGCAACAGTTTTCCGCAGTAATCAGTTTTTAAACTTTCTAAGATCATTTCACATAGAGTCTCCGACCTATACTCCCTATTATACGCCTCAGGCGAATACTGTCGAGCGTTATAATCAAAGCGTGGTTACATGTTTAGGTATCTTGGTTGGTGAGAATCAAAGAAATTGGTCAAGAATGTTGCATAAAGTTAAACTTTACCTCAACTCATGTATTAATTTAGCCACAGGTTTCTCACCAAACTTCCTGATGTTTGGTAGAGAAGTTATCATAGTTCCTACACGTACTAATAGTCAGACTCAAGGTGTAAATTTAGCTGAAAGTCGGACTCGGTACGCTTCGAACTTATCATCATTAGCAGAGGTTTATGCGAAAGTCGCTGATAATCTTTCTATGGCTTTCCTCCGTAATTCACGAGCTTATAACTCGCATCGTTCAGACGTCACGTTGAATGTTGGTGACATTGTATGGAGAAAGAATTTTTCCAGATCTTCTGGTGATGATTATTTTTCCGGGAAGTTAGCTCCTCGTTTTATTAAATGCCGTGTGACTAGAGTTATTTCTAGAACCACTTATGAACTTCATGATTTTGATTCCCCCCATTCTGGTAGATATCATATCAAAGATATTCTTAAATAATTCCTCTGTAATTTCAAAACTCCTAATCCTATTAATTTTCTCCATTCGGAATGTTCCATTCCAATTATTGTTATGCTTTTCACCCCTTTTAATTCCCTTAATATTTAATAAAATAAAAAAGCTCATTCATAAATGTCTATTTAATAAAAACATTAACTGCGTCATCTAGTTGTTTCTAATTGAAACTACTTGTTTATAACTTCTCTGTAATGTCAATGCTTATAAGTTCCGTTTTTTCCCGCAGATGTCGTTACGACTGCCATACTCATAATGACATAATGACAGCGCTTAGTGTTGGGATACGGACGATTAACACGTATCGATAATTTAGTTTAGTGCTGAGACATTGTCGATGTACTCTTATCGATAAATCACAATAATTATACGGTTAACAATTTTCTTTTTCCCTTCTTTTGTTTATCATTGCTATTATTGATTACCCTCTTTCTATTTATAAGAAGCAAGCATAAGCTTCTTATTTCTTCGAAGTTCTTTGACTAAGACTAACAGTCCTTTGTTCGGCTTTAGTTCTATATTAGATTTAAGGTTCTTTTTTTGATTTCAAGTCTTTTGTTTGACTTAAGTTCTTTGGTTGTTTTATGTAGTCTCTTTCATTAGTCCTTTCTCCGACTTAGTCGTTAATTTAACTTTTGTCGTTACTTTTGCCCTTGAGTTATATTTCATTGGGATCTTTTTTACTTAGGTCTTAAGTCTTTAGCTTTTAAGTTAGGCTAGTCTTATTAGTTTTTAGTTTTCTTACTTTCTTTCTAGATTTAGGCAACGCGTCTGGAGCTTGTACTGATAACGTTTAGATTGAAGTCCGGATTTCGTATTTATTCAGTATCTGCTGCACTTCGATGTCGTTTATTTAGGTTTAATTTCGATTTCTTATCTTATCGTTTTGATATTTAGGCTAAGTTAGTTTATTTCTTACAGGGTTTTTATACCTCTGAATATTTTTTTTTTTTTTTTCTTCCTCAACTAATCTTTTTTTTTTTTGGAAAGGGGGTACTGCAGCATTAACAAATCCTGCATTATTTTTTTTGGTCATCAAGCCTTCTTGGAGTTGATATTCAACCTCGTTTTTAATACAGGCCATGTATTACTTAGTTTTTTTCATATTACGAATCGTTGATTCCTCAGATGGCATTTTTTATGGTGCAAAACCAGACTTGAAAGAAATCTGTTGACGTGAAAGATTATATTTTTTTCTTCTCGATCTGAACGCCTAAATCTCGTGATTTTTATGTATCTGAAAGTGTTTTTGTATTATCTTGGTTCCTCGCTAGAAGACGTTTTTTTAAAAGAGTCTCCACTGCTGATGGAAAATAAGTTATTTTCCTTATTCATTGGTACGTAATAATTTTGGTTCTATTATCCTTCTTTTGGGTATATGAGATTCTGCTTGCTTCACGGGTTCTTATGGATAAATTTTACTCCAGATTAAGGCCCGAACTCAAGAGCAAGCCGATACACTCGGCTCCACCCCGGCACCCAGTCGCTTGCCAATAAGTTTTCCATCCTGAAATTCCCCGGAGCATCAGCCTATTCGTAGGTACCGAATACGCAAGAACTGAGCCGTGCTGAGCCATTTTCGCCGGTCGTGATCGCCAAAGGACAGGAGCCTGCTTTATACAGATATTTTTATTTCTCCCCTATTCTTGTATTACGTTGTATGTTGTAGATAGTTTGATTTTTTTTATTTTAACTGTAATACGGCGGGTGTGATACCTTAGCTATTTTTGCGGACCTTTTTAAGCACGCGTACGGATTGAAATTGATTGCAATCACGTTTTAAATTCGTCGCGTTATCAAATTTTAATTTTTTTTGGTACAATCCCTAGGTATTCCTTCCAATTTTCACGTTACAGATTCCCAAATTATTTTGTCATCATTTTTTACCTGTACCTATATTATTTTATTTTCTTTTTTATAATCAATATTTGGATTATTAAAAAACAAATTAAACGTAATAATTAGCGAAAAGTGTTTGTTTCCGTCTATTTTCGCTACAGTATGTAAATAAGGGCAGCGATCAGGCAGCTTTTGCCCTTGAAAATAAAAAGGACGAAGTGACATTGTATGAGAGTGGGCGCTACATGAGTAGTTCTGAGGCAGTGTGGAGAATATTGGGATTTTCAATACATGAAAGGTTTCCCCAGTTATACATTTAGCTTTTCATCTTGAAAATGGCCAACGCGTTTATTTCAACTCTGACAATCTTGCTGAGAAGGTTAATAACCCTCCACAAACAACGCTGTTATCATTTTTTGAATTATGTAAAACAGATGATTTTGCCAAAACTCTTTTATATTCCGAAGTCCCTTCGTATTTTGTATGGCAAAAAAATAAATTTGTAAGAAGGAAAAGAGGAAAACCTGTTGATGACTGGCCGGAAATTAAGAAAGAACACGCTCTAGGTAGAGTGTATACGGTTCACCCGAATAACACCGAGTTATATCATCTTCGCTTACTTCTGCACGAGGTTAGGGATCCATCATCCTACGACCACTTGAAGACCGTAAACGGTGTCCTCCATCCGACTTTTCTATTATCTAGCATTGCACTTGGCTTGCTGGAGGACGACAAACACTGGGATTCTACCCTAGAAGAAGCAGCTTTATGTGAATCCCTGTTTAAAATGCGTGAACTTTTCACTATAATGCTGGCATTCTGTCAGATTTCAAACCCACTTAGTCTTTGGAAAAAACACAAGGATAGTCTATCAGAAGATTACAAACGCCAAGTGGAGAGACTTTCCGGCAATATAGATCAACTAGCAGATGAAATATATAATAAGTGTTTGGTCACAATAGAAGAAGCTGTATTAGCATTAGGAGGAAAAAACCTACAGCAATACGGGTTGCCTCAGCCTCAAAGGTCTGAAGCAGTGGCGGGCATTCCATAGAGTGATAAAGACAGTGTCTACCTTGGAGAACAGATCTAATATTATTTAAGTAAGTCAATAAACAAAACTTAACAAAATATAAAAATTCTTAAATCATAAATCAGCTCCACCTACCGAGCGTCGGTAGTATCATTAAGATTTAATTCATTTCGCATCGTGCAGCGGGAATCAACGCGCTGCACATGCGCCACCTTTCAATCTCAATGGCAAAGACACAAACTATTCGTCACTAAATGTTTAGATGTGTGCTCTCGCGGTCAGTCGTGCTCATACGATTTTATGAGTGTGTGCGCGCCTGTAACTACGTGGGCACTGCTCCCACACAATGAAAAAAATAACGCACACAACTGCGATAATAGGCAGTGTCTTTACTGTAGTTTCTCATAAAGCAGAACACGAACTCGCACCGAACTTGCCCGAACGGAAGTTGGCTATGCCATGCAAGTATTTTAGAAAGTAGCATTACTTCATATCAATAAACCTAATTAGACGACCATTATTTTTTGTCGTATAATATCCTTTTTGTTCGCGTCAACTCGGAACTGTTCTACGAGCGACAGAGACGCCAAAACTCAACGCGTGCGCGTGGCTGTCCACCAGCATGCGCGTAGTGTTGCCAGGCGCTAGCGTCGAATCCGAAATTTTACTTTTTGATGCAATAGTTACATTATTTTATTTTTTATTTATTTACGTGATTTTGGGCTCGGAGGTCGGAGGCAAATTGATGTTAGTAAAATGTCAGAAAAAACGGCAGAATATTTAAGTATTTTTTTTAATACCTATAGCGATTCGAGTACCTAATTAGCAGACACAATAGAAATGTTATTGTATCTGGCAATTTGTGCTGCGTGGCTCAAAATGTTAATTTTATATTCTTTATTTCAGAATCATGTGTTATTGTTGTTGTTCTAAGCAAATCACAATCAGCCATGTTTATTTCCCTTTTCTAGATAAGTAAGTACCTACGAAACCGCAAACGGCGCAGTTGTCCTAAACATCACAATCAGCCATGTTTATTTTCTTTTTCTACTTAAGTAAGTAGCTACGAAACTGCGAACTCGCGTAATATAATGTAACTTTTGCAGCAAAAATGTAACACACGGGAAACAAAACGTAACTTTCGAAACAAGGGTCCTGGCAACACTGTAACATCCGCGCTATGCATTCAAATGTCAAATTTGCAATAATACGCCATATTGTTTGTTTATGTTTTTTATGAGTGAGATTGCGCTCAGGTTTTTAAGATTTAAACGTTGTTATTAGTGTGAAAATGGATCATTTTCTCTGTGAAAATTGTTCTGGTGGTGTGTGTACTGACAAAATAAAAAATGATGCGTTTTCAAAACTATCTTTCGGTGAAAAAAAACGTGTGATAGAAATAGGCCGCCCTACACCAGAATTGCAATTAATACAGACTAAAGGGAAAGTTAATCGTAAATTCAATAAAAAACAATATGATTTATATCATTGGCTCACAGGTTGCATACACAGTAATCGTTTGTTTTGTTTTGTTTGCCTTCTACACTCGAGAGCAATGAATCCGGGTCACTTAAAGAATCCTAAAAATCTCGGAAACTAAAAATGCTAGGTTAATGCAATAAATTGTATTTGATAGACAATGTAATACTCCTTAAATGAAGGTATTAAAACTTCTTAGTTATTGTAAAGTTATATCATAAAAAAATCAAATTTGAAAAAGGGCCACTTTCGAAGATGGAACTACGAAATTACAGCATTTGGTTTTGCTTTTGTTTGTAATCTGTCATTTATGTGGGTACATAAACCATGTTGATAGTGCTCTATGTTCATTATTCAAGCTGAAATTATGTCGCTTACGCCTGAAGAATGCACCAGAATACTTACAATGCTGGAAACCGGCCGGAGTCAGCGCGATACAGCCAGGACTGTCGGTGTGTCGCTGTCAACAGTACAAAGAGTTCTCCGACGTTACGAAGAAACTGGTTCTAACCTACGCAGACCAGGAACGGGCAGAACCAGGTGTACCACAGCACGAGAAGACCGATACTTGGTGAACACCATGCTTCGAAATCGCTTTCTCACAGGAACTGAACTCACAAATCAGTTTCGACGCCTCGGAGGAAGTAACCCAAGTGCATGGACAGTAAGACGTCGGCTTGCTGAATCTAACTTAAAACCCCTTAGACCTGCAAACGGCCCTAAACTGGAGCGTGGGCATCGTATTTCAAGACTAAGATATGCCCAGAGCCACGTAAATTGGAGTATTGAAGATTGGTCAAAAGTTATGTTCTCCGACGAATCAAAATTTATGCTCTACAAGCACGATGGAAGACACAGAGTGTATCGAAGACCAGGGGAAAGATTCAAGCAAGCATGCATCGAAGAAAAAGTAGCCTACGGTGGTGGGTCTGTACTTGTGTGGGCCGGAATTTCTTCTGAAAGTCGCACAGAGCTGGTGATCATAGAAAACGGCTCTTTAACTAGCGTAAGATATGTGGAAGAAATCCTCAATGATCACGTTGGTCCATTTATGGTCAATTTAGGTGAGGATGCTATATTTATGCATGACAATGCCCGACCACATACAGGTAGGATTGTGAATGACTACCTTCAAGAGATGAACATTACTCGTATGGAGTGGCCAGCGCGCAGCCCGGATATCAACCCGATCGAGCATGCTTGGGACGAGCTAGGCAGATGCGTAAAACAACGAAACCCTCCCCCAATCACGCTTCGTGAGCTCAAAATTGCTCTCACAGAGGAATGGGAGAATATTCCCCAAAATCGTATAAGGAACTTGGTGTACAGCATGCCAAACCGCGTAAACGCAGTAATGGAAGCACGAGGAGGCAATACGAAGTATTAAAATTCAAGAAAATCGTAATAAAGTTCAAAAATTTCATGTTTCCTATTTTTGTTTTAAGGAGAGATCAGCAGTTTTTTTTCTTTATGTAATTTTGTGTTAATAAAATGTATGGTGACTCATATTTTTTTTACTTTCATTTAAGGAGTATTACATTGTCTATTAAATACAATTTATTGCATTAACCTATCATTTTTAGTTTCCGAGATTTTTAACATTCTTTAAGTGACCCGGATTCATTGCTCTCGAGTGTATTTTCAAACAATAAAACAGTCTGGAATGAAGTCGGTTACGCTGATATTCATAATTTTCCTACCGCCGCGAAAAAACACGAACAATCGGAAAAACACTTAGAAGCTTCCCTTAAATATCACACCTTTGGAAAAAATCGTATAGAGACGCGTTTAAATTCTCAGATACAAATTGATATTGATAGACACAACGCGAAAGTCGATCGGAACCGTAATATTTTTCAGCGACTTATTGATGTAGTTTGCTTTTTGGGGAAACAAGAGCTTGCTTTCCGTGGACATGACGAATCTACTTCGTCAGGGAATAGGGGCAATTATTTAGAAATGGTCGACCTACTCGCGAAATACGACGGAGTGTTGGAAAACCATTTACAAAATTGTACTAGCTCATTTACGGGTTTATCAAATCGTATTCAAAATGACCTAATCTCTAGTGTAGCGTCTGTAATGATCGAAACAATAAAACAACAAATCGAAACAATAAAGAAAAAAATCTTCTTACGGAAATGAAACGTCTTCCCAACTTTTACGATTCCATATTGCAGATATTCTTACAGAAAGATAGGCGTGTAGATTTAATATACAAAAAAAAATATCTTAAAATAACTTAATAGATCCGTGTAGTTTATGTAGTATACTCAGTTACTCACACCACCACACACTCTTTTCACTACTTTTATTTAATTTTGCAAATCACACAAACATAGTAGAACATCAAACAAACGCGCCGGCCGAAAGGCCACTTCGAATATCCGTAAATTGTTATGTCTATAAAATCAGTCAATCTATGGATATTTGAGCTGGCATTTGGCAATTACCTACATCATCGATCGACAAGACGACGAACCGAAACCAAAGTGCAGTATTTTTGGTGAGATTTTTTTTGTCTACCATCTTTGAAAAATCTGTGCACGCCCCTGGTCTGAAGGCTTACTCAACCGGGACTACCTGAGAGAAACAAGTTATAATATGGATTCTATAGCAGAATTGGTGTCAAGTAGTGAAGGCTCTCTAACCCACGAACAAATGGATGTTTATAATAAAATACTTTCCAGTATTGAGACAGGGGTAGGTGAGATCTTTTTCTTGGATGCTCCTGGTGGTGTTCCACCAGGACGACTTTTCTTATTAACCTTCTACTGGCCAAAGTGAGAAGCTATCGCAGTATCGCCTTAGCGGTCGCGTCTTCTGGGATTGCTGCCACGCTGCTGGAAGGAGGCAAAACTGCACACTCTACGTTTAAACTCCCTCTCAATTTAATACAAACTGAAACTCTACTCTGCAATATTCCCAAACAAAGCAATATGGCCGAAGTACTTCGTAAAACTAAATTAATTGTTTGGGATGAGAGTACTATGGCTCATTAGCAGTAGTGCCCAGGGGAACGCGAGCAGATGAAGTCAAAGCGTGTGTGAAGCGGTCGCAATTGTGGCCATCAGTGACTCAACTTACACTGGTATTCAAGAACGCTACTTAGATAAGTATGGCAGCAACACTATGCTAAGTAAGACATTTCTCACTGCGTTCGTCATGGCAGGCCATTCATTTCATAAACAATACTTAATGGACTCTTTGCTGTGCGGACACTTAGCATTGAATGGGGCGCTGTGATTGGTTAACGTTGTGACGCGACTTCACTCTGGTTGACTGACTGACAGTGACAGAATAAACGTCAATCAAGACCACTGTTTTATTTACAAGTTTTGTTAACTGTTTCCTAAGTTTTACATAAGTTATAATAAACTTTACAAAATGAATACTAGTTGCTTGCCTTTATTGAGTACGAAATCACCCAAAACAGGGTAAGTATTAAATTGTATGTTTCTGTTTGTTTCGTATTCAAAGTTGTGAAAATAATAACACGTGTTGTTTTCTTTCAGCTTAACCCTTTCAGACCGAGTGTGCATATTTGAGGACATAAAGTTCAGATTTTTTGTATTATCTTAAACTCAAATAAACTATAAAAAAATCATCAATTACAAATGACCAAAAAATAAAAATCAGGTCTGAAAGGGTTAAAGAAGTTACCATTTACTTCTTCGGAAAGAGAACTAATTGTGGCTTTAGTGCGGGACCGGCCCATTATTGAGGATAAGCGTACACACGCTCAAAACATCGAGTTGAAGAAGAAGGCCTGGGATGAGCTGACATTGGCCTATAATGCGCAGTCCTATGTGACGCCTAGGAATAACATTCAGTTAAAAAGATGTTGGGAGAATATAAAATCTAGTAGAAAGAAGGAGCTTTCTTTTGAGTCCATAAATATGAGACGTACAGGTGGAGGCCCACCAGAAGGTGGACCCGGTTTACCTTCAGATAATGTTGTGGATGCAATTTGTCCATTTATAAATTTAACAGTTCCAGGGGTTATTGACTCCAATTCTATAGAAAGTGAGTAAATATCAGAGTGTAAAAAGATAATTAATATCTACTTCTATCTAAATAATATAATAAATATACAATATAATAACTGTCTACTTTAGTTTCAGATGACTTGACACAAACTGAAGAGGATATTAAAAAAATAAAAAAAAATAATGGTAAGGCAATTTGTATCCTTTGTGCAAAATATGTACAATGTAAGCATTGTGTGTATAAGTATTATGTCCAGTAATCATTATTTTATATTTCAGTTGTGGATCTTGAAGTAGTGAGTGACGAACCTGTGTATCAAAATATTAATACAAAAATTGTTACCAACTTCTATGATTCTGAAAACTGCGCTAAGGGCACTGAGGGTATGTTTTTATTATTATCATAAAAATGTATCCATCTATGTAGTTATAATACGTTTTTTCATAAACAATACTTACATTAAAAATATTTTTGTTACAGTTATGAATGTGGATAATAGTTTTATAAGTGACGTAGGCAACAATGTTCCCTCTCAACCAAAAAAACGAAAGGATATATCCACTAATAACACAGGTAACTGAATATTTTGTCAATTTAAGAGGTGTGGGCAGGGATTAATCTCAGATGCAAATAAGAACTTGGTGTTGCAGTCTCTTGTTTATAATGCGCTTATTTATTTTTCAGGTCTTAAGAAAATTTGTAGTGAAACAGAAGCAAGAATAAAGCGATGTACTATGAATATGCAACAGGATTCAGAATTGCATGAATTAAGACTGAACAGGGAGAGGATCTTATTAAAACGGGAAGAAAATTTAATTCACTTCGAAAAACAACTTCATGATTTACAATTAACAAAAATAAAAATGGAAATTGAACTATTAAAAAAACAACTTCAAAATTAAAATACATTTGTTTTATTTTATGTAATTATACATTAAAAATGGCGTGTTATAAATGATCTCCTAAATAGCAGTCCTTCTCTGTTGGATGATTGTGTATTTCTAATGTTTTGTCGAGTAGTTGTTGTAAACCCAATATCCTCTATTTCTTCAACAATGCCATGAGATCTACAAATATTGTATAAAACTGAAGTTGCTACAATAACATGGCACGTTGTTGTCAGATTTGTTGCCATTTTTTTTGATAGGCAAGGAAAAATTCTCTTCCAGACACCTATCGTTCTTTCAACAGTGTTTCTTGTTTTTATATGGGCCTTATTATAATTTTCTTCTGAAATTGTTTCCGGTTGTAGAACAGGTGTCAGTAAATATTTTTGACAGCCATATCCACTATCTCCTAAAAGTATACCATCCATGACACCTTGTTCCATCTTTCTCTTTAATAAAGAAGCTTGGAAAATTCGGTTGTCATGTACTGAACCGGGTCGATCAGCAACAATGTCATATATTTGTAAGTCAGGCCCACATACAATCTGTACATTTATAGAAAAGTATTTTTTTCGGTTTCTGAATACTTCCGCATAAGAACCACCAGGATTTTGAATCGGTATATGAGTTCCATCAATGGCACCGATAATACCAGGAAAGCTTCCTATGCTGTAAAATTGTTCTTTTATTGTTTCAAGATTGCTAGGAAACTTCACAAATCGCTGCATCTTTAAACAAAATAGATATGAAACTCTTCTCACTATCCTTGAGACAGTTGGTTGGCTTACTTTTATGAGGTCTCCAGTAATTATCTGAAAATAAAAATGGTGTTAGTACCTACATCCTTACAATTATAATACATAACAAACTAATTACCATAAAAATACATGATGGAGTTTAATTACATGGTAGGTACCGTAAATATTTATTTTGAGTGTTAACTTTAAGAAGCTATATACCTACCTATCCATTGTTATTACTTAATGCTTAAATATTATTAAAATAATGTGAGTTTGAAACTGTTGTTATGAAAATTAACTGAATTGTTACAAACCTGGAAACTCCCAGATGAATAAAATCTTAAGGCCACTAGTAACTGGTAAATAGGAGGCACTGGAAGGCCTCTGCTGGTAACTTTTAAAAGATCTGCATTTATTAGAGGCATAAGTATATATAAAACGATATCTTTCGAAAATCTATAGCGTCTTTTAAATTCATCAGCACTGTAATAATCGAAAGGATTTTGAAAGTCACGTATCACTTTTCTTGTGCTGATTCTTCTTTGTGTTCTCTCAAGAATATAATTATCAAAATCATCTTCGCTGCTGTAATCTATCGCAATTAAACAAAACAAATCAGCGTATCACAATTCACAAATCACTACAAACATAACCTAACTAATACCCGATGCCAGTTTGACATTTGTGTTGACTGTCGCACTATGCGTAGCGTAAAGTAGCTAGCGAGCTACTTTAGCTGTGCGTTCATTATAGTAAGCGCATAGTGTCGTCCGTCCCTCAAGTGTCGTTTATGAACAGGTTTTTGTGACCCTGTGCGTCCGCGCGCCCTGTGAGACCTCATAGTAATGTTCATGAATACCGGTGTGAGTCTTACAAAAAACACGAGAGTCCATCTGAGGGGAGATGTTTCTGCTGGACAGTTTTCAGATCTTTTACTCAAAATAGGAAATGGTGATTACCCAGAAGTGGATAATAAAATAATTCTCCCTACAGAGTTAGGCACAATTGTAACCACTGTAGAAGAGTTAATAGTTAAAATCTACCCAGACATTAATAACATCCACGGTAAACCTGCAGAATGGTTATGCGAGCGTGCCATCCTAACACCAAAAAACGACCAAGCCACAATCATCAATGAAATTCTTTTGAGATCGTTCGAAGGAGTTGAAAATCATTATAAATCAGTGGACTCAGTGATAAACAGCGATGACGCCATACATTACCCGGTTGAATTTCTTAATACATTGAAGCCTCCTGGTCTCCCAACTCACATATTGAAATTGAGAGATGGCGCCCCAGTTAAATGTTGCTGCGTAATTTAAACCCGCCAAAATTATGCAATGGCACCAGGTTGCGAGTGAAATCATTACAAAGAAATGTTATCGAGGCAAATATACTGACCGGTTGTTCCCGAGGGGAAGCTATGTTTATTCCGAGGATTCCTCTAACACCATCGAACTACCCCTTTGAGTTCAAAAGAGTGCAATTTCCCCTCAAAGTCTGCTTTGCCATGACCATAAACAAATCTCAAGGCCAAACTCTTAATTTTGCAGGGGTAGACTTAAGGGAGAACTGCTTTTCACACGGTCAGTTATACGTGGCCTGCTCCAGAGTAAGCTCACGGAGCAGCCTGGTGATTCTAGCACCTGAAGGAAAAACAAAAAATATTGTTTACAAAGAAATACTGCGTACCTATAGTATTTCGTTGTAAACAATATTAATGATTTATTATCCACTTTTGGTTGCCTCCCAATTACATCTTTTCACACACGCTTTGAGTTCTGTTAAACCGTACACTACTCTCATCCCAGAGATTAGTTTTCTGGAGAACTTCATCCCTATTGCTATGTTGTGAGAGTGCTTATAATATTAGTTTCTGAAAAAAAAAAAATCTTTTGTTTCCTGTAGGCTGCGCGAGAAGCCGCGGACAGAAGCCCGCGAATTATGAATTCATAAATAATTTTCACACAAAGTCAGTAACTCATCAAAGGACCTCACGGACATTCCTCACATAGCTAAAAAACTTATCCGGATATCTTCTTAGATCGTCGTATATGTTGACGAATTGTCCTTTCTTACAGCGATCGGCTAAATAAGGATGAACCTACCACTGTTTCTTTTTTCTCTTGAACTCTCTTTTCCTACGTACATACAGCAGTAGTGCTATCTCTTCAAGGTCCATTTTGATACTGTCTCAGTGTGGTGTGGCGACTCTGGTGTCTGTATGGTGTCTAGTTTGGTAGCTTACGGACACCACGGTGGCGCAACTGGTTGCGCCCCCATGGTGTCCCGGTGAAATATAGCCCTTAGTGACTTGCTACCTGCCTGTCGCTGCACACGTCTTCTTGGCTGTTACTCTTTTGTGAATAACCCGACGAATTTCGCTTTTTTTTTGACCTTGTGATCAATTGCCTACTTGTGACCCGCGCTTGCTATACGGACTCTGTGATTTATTGCCTACCTGTGACCTGTGCCTGCCATTCGAACTTGTGAGTTGCCTGCCTACTTAGAAATGGCTATTGTAAGAAGAGTGGAATACACCAAGCGAGAGTACGCAGAGATGCATTACCTCTATGGCTTTTGCGACGGAAATGCTCGGGCTGCTGCCAGAGAATATCGTCAACGTTACCCGAACCGTGACCGCTTTCCCGACTATAGGGTTTTTATTCGCGTACACAATTCGTACACGGAAGGTCACTTGCCTGGTCAACATAATGCAGGAGATGGTCGTGGTCGGCCAGCAATTCATGATGATGATCGTGTAGAAGAACAAATATTACGTGAACTAGAAAATGACCCCACTACGAGTCAGCGTCGCATATCCCGTAATTTGGGCATTCCAAGGTCCGGTAGTAAGACGATACATAAAAAGAAGTCAATTGCATCCGTACCACATACAAAGAGTCCCCACTACGAGTCAGCGTCGCATATCCCGTAATTTGGGCATTCCAAGGTCGGTAGTAAGACGATACATAAAAAGAAGTCAATTGCATCCTTACCACATACAAAGAGTACAAGCTTTACTGCCGGCTGACTATGAAAACAGAGTGCAGTTTTGCAGAAAAATGCTACGACGTCACAGAGCTGACCCCCAATTTTTCAATAAAATTTTGTGGTCTGACTAGGGTTGCCAAACGTACTCTAAAATAGACTATTGTCCTCTATATCATGTAGGCGTACTCTATAATCTATAACACTAATAGAGTACGCTAAAATACTCTTTTTTACACAATGTTTACTTAACTAGTGCCAGTCTGTAATAATATGCAAAAACCCACAATCAGAATAAAAAAAGTCTACTATTTACTGTTAATATGTTGGTATCGCCGATTCCCCAAACCATATTCGAACATTCCTGAACGCAGCCACTAATGTCATTAAGTTACTTGATCTTCAGTCTAACGATCTCAGTGGAAAACTAGCCACATCTCTTAGAAAGAGAATAAAGGAAAGGCGAACAAATGTATTCGGCGTTTTGCAATATTTGCATAACAATGAGATTTTTTTTAAACTGCTTCCACAGAATATTTCACGAAAACATCGTCGGATGATATACGAATGTACATAGTGGAAATGTTGGAACGGTTGAAATATAATTCTACTCAAAAAAGTACAAATTCACAACCACAAACGAGAGCATCCGACGCAATTCGCGCCGTGTTTACATCAATGAGCGTCTCACTCGCGTAAACCGCCAGCTATTTTATCACGCTCGTCAGGCAGGGAGTCAGCACAATTGGAAGTATGTGTGGATAAGAGACGGAAGAATTTTGGTTCGCAAGGAAGATCGCCAAAAAGCAGAAAGAATTAGATGCCTTGAAGATATATCTAGATTTTTTGGTTAATTAGTGGTTTGCACTGCATTTATCTCAAGTTGAGCCACCAAACATGTATTTCATCTGTTCGCTTCCCACAGCTGGCTATTATAGGCGCAGTCAAATTCTTTTCTTTGTTACTCTGTTGTGTACGTCCTAAATATTTATATTTTTTCCTTTTGTGTTCTGTTTATGTATTTTTTACGGAGCGTTGTGTGTCTTCTGCGGTAACAGATTGGAATCTAATCGGGTCACAACGTAAGTGTACCTACTTATAGATCGAATATTAATGATATCTTACTTTACCTACTGTTCCTGTTCATAATTATTTACGGCATTTTAATTTGTGTATTAAATAGACTACTTGATTTACAAAACACAAACAGACGATTTTTTTAACAAACACGTGAATAGTTTTTTTAATCCAATTATACCTAATTATAAAATCAAATTATACCTATATACCTCCAATCGTATTATTATTATACCAATTTACAAAAGAAATTATACGTATTATACCTATATACTCATAATCATGTTGGCGCCACTACTTCCGGCGACCAAACATAGCGCTAGTGTCATGAGTCAAGCGACGCACCGTGGGTCCAGTGCTGCCACCTGCGTCGAACCGGACGTTGGAACGTTGCTGGCGAGTATGGCTGACGTCACATCGGCGGGGGAATACCGAGTCTTTAAAACCCCGAGCTCGGTGGGCTGGGAGTCACTTTCTACTCGCGCTTCATCGGAGAAACATTATACTTATAATATCGTAAATTATAAATTATTGTAAAATACTCAAAATACTCAAATGTATATTGTAATTAAATATTTGGTTATTAATTAAAAGTGATCAAAGTGTGTTATCTATTTATTTATTCTTATTTCAATAGACTTTATTTACATCAGAAGTGCTTCGAATTCAAGCCTACAAATGGGCCGAAAGTCACGGGCCCGTCAACGGGAACGGAAAAGGAGGAAACGTATAAGATCATCATCATCATCGTCGTCAAGCAGTAAGTCCAGTAGAAGTTACACGCCTTCACCTATTCGTAAAAAAGCAAAGAAATCAGTCGATAGTCAAGTAGCGGGTTGCTATAGTATGGTTTTGAATTCAATGGTACCAGAATTTGACCCCCTTACAGATAAAGTTAATAATTGGCTAAATATTGTTGATTTGCATGCAAAAACATTTAATTGGAAAGATCAGGTGATAATTTACCAGGCTGTCAATAAATTTAAAGGAACGGCAAAAACTTGGTATGACTCATTTTTAAAAAATGAGAGTATTTGGGCTAGTTGGAAATGGAAACAATGGCGAGATAAAATATCGTTTACATTTCAAACAAAACGTAACATGTTCACGTTGCTTAAAGAAATCATTGATAGTAAACCTACAGCACAACAACACTTGTATGAATTTTACTTTCAACAAAAATGTAAAATTGACAAGTTAGGTGTAAATTTTTCTGATCGGGACATCATTTCTATCATTACGGGCAACATCGATGATCCTAACATAAGTGCGTCGGTGGATGCCGGAAGTATACATACATGTGACCAATTTTCATCTTTTCTCCACGGTCGGTTAAATAGTTTTCATAATACGAGTCACGGCGCTGTCAGTGAACATAAAGTGCCTCAATCCTCGTTTAAACGAATCGATCTAGGAAATTCATTGAAACCGGAACAGTCGAGTCGTATTGCTGTATCAAATCAAAATTTGAACGCTGCCAGAACCACAAAGCAGATAACTTGTTTCGGATGTGGGGGTAATCACAAGCGAAATGAGTGTACAGAAATTTGTAAATATTGCAATAGGAAGGGACATTCAGAAAACTATTGTCGAAACAAAAAATCTGACGAAGTAAAAAAAGAAGTAAAATTTGTAAAGTCTTGTGAAAATAAAAATAAATTTAATAAAGTTGCCTGTATAGGGGGCTTTTCTCAAAAAGTTTTTATTGATATGGGTAGTGATTGCTCCTTAATAACGTCAGATTTAGTAAAACAATTAAAGTTAACGAAACTAAAGTTGGCAACACCGATTCATTTGCAGGGATTCTCGAATTGTTCTGTGGTTTTGGTAGAAGATTACGTAACGACTTCTCTGATTTTAGACGGTATAGAATTCGAAAGTGTAGATTTCTATATTATTGACGTATTATCGGGTTGTGACGTCCTGATAGGCCGGAATGTGACCGAAGATACGTCAGTTATGTATATAAGAATTGGAAATCAACTGACTTTTCAGAAAGCCGTGAATGTGTCTGCAGTTTTGTCTAGTGAAGTAAAATACAACGTATCGGATAAATATCATAATGCTTTAAAGGATTTGTTTAAAAAATATTCCGAAACGATTGCGGCTGATTTAAGTTCATTAGGTAAAGTTAAAGATTTTGAAATTGAGATCGAACTTGAATCAAACAAGCCTATTTATACCAGGCCATACAGGTTATCAGAGCCTGATAGGACATCGTTACGAAAAATAATTGAGGAGCTCCTTAAAAATAACATAATTCGCGAAAGCAAGTCCCCATTCGCTAGTCCTGTACTACTAGTTGAAAAAAAAGGGGGTGAAAAGCGACTATGCGTGGATTACAGGTCATTGAATAAAATTACTACTAAAGAGAAATACCCCATGCCACGCATAGAGGACTTGTTAGATAGATTAAAAGGGTGCAAGTATTTTACTAGCTTAGATATGAAAAGTGGATATTACCAGTTACGTGTAAATGAGGGATCAATAGACAAAACTGCATTCATAACGGAAGATGGACATTACGAGTTTTTGCGCATGCCATTTGGCCTGTCGAATGGACCATCGGTTTTTCAACGCATGATGAACCAGATTTTGGGTAATTTACGCTTCAAAAATGTCATTGTCTACTTAGATGACGTGTTAATTGTATCAGAAACCGTTGAAGAAAACATAAACATCCTGGAATCGGTACTAAAAATATTTAAAGAACACGGTTTGACTCTTAACCTAAAAAAGTGTTTTTTCTTTTTAACTGACATCACATTTCTTGGATATGAAGTAAATGGTAATGGTATTAAACCCACACCAAAGAAAATTGATGCTATAAAGCAGTTTCCAGTACCCAAAACGGTTCATCAGCTGCGTCAGTTTTTAGGATTAGTAAACTATTTTCGTAAATTTATTAAGGACTGTGCAATACTAAGTAGCCCACTTACAAAATTATTAAAAAAAGGCCAAAGGTGGCAATGGACAGACGAACAAGATCGCACGGTAAATCTATTAAAAGAGGCTTTAACTTGCGATTCTACCTTAGCTATCTTTGACTCTAAAAGAGAAACCATACTTTATACAGATGCAAGTAGGGAGGGGGTAGCTGGAATTATGGTACAAGTGCATGAACATGGTGAGCGTCCGGTATATTACTATAGTAGGCAAACGACCAACGAAGAAAAGCGTTACCACTCGTTTGAGCTCGAGCTTCTTGCTATTGTGGCATCATTTCAAAAATTTCGTTTATATTTGCTGGGCCGTAAGTTTAAATTAATTACTGACTGTAATGCCGTCAGATATTCACTTACAAAAAAAGAAGTGTTGCCACGAATAGCCAGGTGGGTGCTCCTGACTCAAGAATTTGACTATGAGATTTGTCATAGACCCGGCGCTAAGATGCAACATGTTGATGCACTTAGTAGAAACCCTTCCTATAGTGGTGAAGTTTGTGAAAAACAAATAGTAATGTCCATCACCGAAGCTGACTGGCTTTTGAGTGTTCAGGAACAAGACCCAAATCTATGTAAAATCAGAGATATTTTACTATCAGGAGAGGCCGATGCGAATCGGAATGTTTTTAACGAGTACGAATTGCTTGGAAACAAAATCTACCGCCGCACTGAAATAGGTCGTAGATGGGTTGTACCAAAAAATTGTATCTGGCAAGTAATTATGTACAATCATGACAAAATAGGTCATTTCGCTGTAGACAAAACATTGGAAAGAATTAAACATAAATATTGGTTTCCTAAAATGAAAAAAACGGTAACTAAATACATAAAAAATTGTTTACACTGCCTATACAATAAAAATAAAAGTGGTAAAAAGGAAGGTCAGTTGTTTCCAATTCCAAAATATGCTCGCCCCTTTCATACCCTCCATATGGACCATGTGGGTCCATTTGTGAAGTCATCAAAGGGTAATTGTCATATTCTAGTACTTGTTGATGCGTTTACAAAGTTCGTCTTTGTTTTTCCGGTGCGTGATACAGGCACTGCTTGTGTCATAAAAGAATTAGACCACTTGTTCAAGATTTTTGGCAATCCGCGAAGACTGATTACTGACGCTGGTTCTGCTTTTACGGCAAAGGCATTTCAAACATATTGTGACAGCAAAAACATTCGGGCACACACTATAGCAACTGGCATGCCGAGGTCGAACGGACAAGTCGAACGCTACAATAAAACAATAGTAGAGGCACTGCGTTCATTGGGTGCAGATAACGACTACACACGCTGGGATGAAGTTTTAACTTGCTTACAACAAGGTATGAATAGCACATTGCAAAAAACCATCAATGCAGTCCCCAGTGAAGCGTTTTTTGGGTACCGGCTTAGAACACAGAGCGACATATTTTTACCCGAGCAAGAAGAAATTATAGATGTCACACAGCTGCGACGGGATATTGACACACGAATACAACTAGATGCTAGACATCAAAAAGAAAGTTTTGATGCAAAACGTTGTGTGGCCAAACAGTATGAGATTGGGGACTTGGTTCTCGTAAAGGTGTCTAGCCAGGCTGGTAATGGCAGCAGTACTAAACTCCTACCGGTGTTCAAGGGCCCTTTCAAAGTTACAAAAATACTCGGGAAAGATAGGTACTACATAGTTGACATAATAGGCAGCGAGCGATCACACAAGAAATATTCTGGTACTACCTGTGTAGAAAACATGAAACCATGGATTAAGATAACCGATTGGGATGAGGATGTTGGCGTGGTTGGTATGTACAAAAGACTAACTTAATAAAACATCAAAAGGTAAAATCATTGTTTATTTATAGTTTAATAATACAGCTTTACATTTTGGTTTTAAATGATTAAAGAGAATTAAACTTGTACAATATTTTGTTCTATAATAATCACTTTAACTAATAACACATACATACATAATAATGTTGTAGTTGCAATGGCGTTTCCACTACAGAAACAAGTGAGGTTCGACCTTGAGCTTGTTGTGGGCGAAAATGTGGTTCATGCAGATAAAAGTGGATGAACTGGAAAGCTTCGGCTATCATGTGGACTGCGAGTCTGAGCATGGTAGTGCGAAGTCAGGGATCACACTTTTGCATGTGCTATTCATTAGCTCAGTGGTGGGAACTCATTCAACATAACGTAACATTATACCTATTATAGTCATCAAAGCTAACATGTTTATTCTCACATTACAGATGACGGTGTGTCTAGGGACAGACACGGTTCAGGAGGGCCGGATGTTGGCGCCACTACTTCCGGCGACCAAACATAGCGCTAGTGTCATGAGTCAAGCGACGCACCGTGGGTCCAGTGCTGCCACCTGCGTCGAACCGGACGTTGGAACGTTGCTGGCGAGTATGGCTGACGTCACATCGGCGGGGGAATACCGAGTCTTTAAAACCCCGAGCTCGGTGGGCTGGGAGTCACTTTCTACTCGCGCTTCATCGGAGAAACATTATACTTATAATATCGTAAATTATAAATTATTGTAAAATACTCAAAATACTCAAATGTATATTGTAATTAAATATTTGGTTATTAATTAAAAGTGATCAAAGTGTGTTATCTATTTATTTATTCTTATTTCAATAGACTTTATTTACAATCATATTATTATTGTTGTTGTACCTATTTACAAAATGTAATTGATAATTATTGATACAATGACTAGTTTTTATAATCCAATTATACTTATTTACAGAATCAAATTATACCTATTGCATTTTACAATTATTACTGATACAGAATTATTATTTACAACATTTATTAATGACATTTATTAGATAATGTGATTATCTATTTTAAATTTGTACATGAGTTTTATTAATTCGCATTACATGCCTACATACATACTACATGCAGCGATTCTTTTTCGATTACCAGAAGTGTCTACAAAGTTACTTATTTTTATGATATACTTTATGTGAAAATATTAATCTATTGCTGCAGCGCATTTAGGAAAAACAAAAAATATAAACATGCTTGAAAAACACTTAAAAGTCGGTTTCTTAAATGTGGGTAATGGCGCTAACCATGATGAGTTTGTAGCTGCAGTGAAAAGGCATTCTTTCGATGTAATAATAATAATAAACCATTTATTATCAGGTAACAAAGACCCATAGATACATACCTTAACCTAAGTATACATAATAATATAGTAACAATTTTGTTAGTAAATAAAACTTAATAACTATGTTAGTATCACTTAGTTGCACTAAGTCTTTGTGCGTTCAGGTGGCACTTGTCCGCGAAAGCGGCGGAATACCACATCCTGCGGCCAAAAGCTTTCTTCCATCACCAGGTGCAGATAGCATGTTGGTATGCGCACCGCGAACGCCTTGAAGTTGACGTTGCGGTGCGACTCCAGTAACTGTACCCTCGGTGTGTACCTCGTCTTCTGGCGTACGTACTCCACGATGTTCTCCGCCGTAGTGGTGTAGTGTAGGCGGGAGATGTACACCGGTGTGTTCGGCTTTGCGGCACGCAAGCTGACTTCGGGCTCCGTAGGAGCTTTGCCGCAGCGGTTCTTGTTCGTTCGTGACCGGCGCTTCCTCCTTTGCACCGTCACGAAACCCTCATCATCAGCCCTATTCGGTGATTTTTGTGGCATGGGCTTCCTACTTGGTGCTCCTGGGGCACTCGCGGTGACGCTAGCTGATTCCATTTTTTGGGGCTTCGCCAGGGCTGCAGACACTGGCAGCGGGACGGGGCGAGGGGCTCGGGCGGCGTTGCGTGGAGGAGCCGCGATGACGGGTGCGGGGCTGCGGTGCGCGCGGGCGGGGCGCTCTGCAATCTCAGCAAACGACGGGTGCGCTGGCGACGAAACTGCTGACGCGGAATTTGACGACGATAAATCGAGGCCGGCTCCGCGACACATGTTTACGTTAGATGCATCGACTGATGACCTAGTTACCGCCATACTGTTGCGCAACTCGGTAAATTCTTTGCGCAAATCTACGACGGTGTTTTGGGATGCATCTAACTTCGCTAGAACATCCTTGAGGCGGACTTTCAGAAAGACAATGTCCTTCAGAAGGCTCGTTACATCGACGTGGTCGAAGGTGACGGGTGGCAGCTTGTGCAGATCCTTCGCCACAAACGTCGGCACGTCGTCCGGGTCGGTCTCCTTGAACAGCGTGATAATATCTTGCAGGCTTCTCTTAGTCCCGTCACGCCGGCGGGGCACCATCTGGTCGCGCTTGTTCAGCACACTAAACAACAATAGCTTGGCAGCAGCTATGTCCTCCTCGCTGAAGTTCGTTGAGCAGATTTGGACAGTGGATACCTCGTCCATCACATCCAGCTTCTGCTGCAGGAACGCCAGCAGCTCATTCGCCACAAGTTTATTACTCATGGCGAAAAAAGAATTCGAGCGACAGCTTGCGCCGCGCTAGTCAAAACACAGAATATAAAAACACGTGCGCATCGGAACGCGGCACAAGCGAGACTGATGGCAGTCAATGAGACATGGCTACGACCTGGCGAGGAGGGGCGTGCGCCGAGTTGAGGTACGAGGGCCACGTGGCAGAGTCAGTGCGCAGCTGCTTTTATAGGCTCTAAGTCCTATACAAAATAAGGCCGTATCTGTCGGAGGAGCTGCGTATTCGATTGGTTGAGTCCCTAGTACTCTCTAATTTAAACTACGCAGATACCGTTTTCGGACCTAGACTGCTGGCAAGAACTGAGCGACTGATTCATCATTGACTGATTGATTTTGCTTCTCAGTTCCGCCTAGAAGTCATATAACACCGCTTTAAATAATAAATACTATTCTTAGAATGAAATCACGACGCAAGTTACACTTAGCGTGTCTAATGTTAGGGGTTATTAAGCATAAAGAGCCAGCTTATCTGAAAAAAAAACTGAGCTGGGGGGCGATCGCGCTAAATAATACCAACCGAACCAAAACTGTACCATAACCGAAACACGACTTTATGTACTTTTCGTATCGCGCTAATGCGTTGACAGATCATGACAGATGTTTGAGCCGAAGTTCGACCGATAAACAAACGGTTTAGTTAAAGTTACGGCGGAGCAACTTTTTCAGAACTATTTTAGAATTTTTGTGAGAAATAGTAGGTAAAAATAGTGAAAATGATGAATTTAGACTTCATGGAAACGGCCTACGAGTGTGATGTGGCTATTGCGCGAGCGCAATCAAAAAGAGACAATTTGAGTGTACCACTTCAAAGTGGAGCTTTTAAATTAAGTGAAATGCAGTTCATAAAGAGGTATAGACTGTCGAAGGAATTAGCTCGTGGGCTAATTACTGAGTTAACTCCTCATTTGCCACCAACATTGCGTTCAGATGCTCTAGATGTAAACGCAAATGTTATGTACTTAGGTACTAGAAATGTATTACCTACAACATTACATCAATCCTTGTTATAAGAACTATTGATAAATGACATTTCCTTGCCTAAAATAGAACTAAGTGAGTCAAAATACAGACCAAATAACTCCAAAAATCTTGTTTCAGGTGCTAGTTGCTTTAGCATTTTATGCTACTGGCTCATACCAGACTATTGTGGGAGACAGCCGGAAACACTGTGTTTCGCAGTCTAGTGTCTCCAAAATTGTTACACAAGTAACCATGGCTCTCAACAAGCCAGAAATTTTAAATAAATATGTTTCTTTTCCCTTTCAACTTCGTGATAGGGAGGAAATTAAAAGGGAGTAAGTAACTATAATTACATTAATATTTTCACAATTTCATAATGTAGATTAATATTATGGTTTGGTAAACACAATAACAATTAACACAAGCATTACTTTATTTTCTTTTGATTGTATAGCTTATAAGTTGTACTAATTACCTATTTTCAGATTCTTTAGAAAGTATGGAATGCCTGGGGTTCTGGCTTGTGTAGATGGCACTCATGTAGTAATTGTTACCCCTAACATACATGAGGAAAGATACAAAAACAGAAAAGGATATCATTCTATGAATGTTATGATTGTAAGTTACAGTTTTTGTTTAATTTGGAGTTTAAAAGATTTTTTAAATGATGTGATTGGTTACTTGACATATTACTGTTTTCTTTCAGATGTGTGACTCAAATTTAAATATATTATGTGTAGACTCTAGTTATCCTGGTTCCACACATGATAGTATGGGCCAACCACTATTTAAATGCTTATTTAGATAGGCTTCACAGGGTTGAGGGAGAAGATGTTTGTCTTTTGGGTATGTATGATAGTTAATAATAAGGAACTTTCAATGATTTCTTTTTGAAAGTCTCAATATTTTATAACAATGGAACTTGTTAATAATGTACAATTATTTTGCAGGAGACTCGGGATACCCATTGAGGCCAACAATGATGATTCCCATCACAAATCCCAGTCCAGGGACTCCCGAGGAGTTTTACCAAAATCTTCACCTGTCTGCCAGGAGTGTAGTTGAGCGTTGCATAGGAGTTTTGAAAGCCCGCTTCAGGTAAATAAAGTTGTTGCAAATTCTTAACTGCCATGACTTGTATCTTTGTAACGTTTATCATTTTTATTTTTAATGTTTTGTATTGCTCTTTACCTGAATGGTTTTAACAACAGCAACAAAAATAATGTAACCAGAATCAAAAAAAAAATGATAAGAGTGTCCATGGAGTCTCTTGCTTGTTCCTCTCCATAGAGATCCAAATAAGTTTTGGAACGAGCAACTAGCTTCAGACTCTTAACTAACAGACTCCTTGGCAATTTAAAAGTGCATGTAAATGGTCTAATTGAAATAAATACTTTGAGTTTATCCATTCTCATACTTATAAATCAACAAAAATAGAGACGCCTTACAGTATCTATATCTTTTCTCCTTTCCACAGGTGCCTGTTGGTGGACAGGAAGCTGCATTATGCGCCGCACGTAGCCGCGCGAATAACAAATGCTTGTTGTGTGCTACACAACATAGCTCACAGAGCTCATGTGGCATATACTCCGCTGACGGCGGAGGAGGCGGCTCGTGAGCGCAGGCTGACGGAGGGCGCAAGCGGCGGCCCTGCACCGCGCGCTGCAGCACGCCACCATCTCTCCGACTTGGAGTTGGGTCGCGCGCGGAGGAGTGCAATTATCCACAGATTGTGGACTAATAAGAGATAAAATAAATTAAATATAACCAAGTAAATGAGTTTTATTTATGTAGGATAATATATATTATATATATTATCATTGATCTTCTCTTCTTTGTTGAGAACAAAACTGAAAAGAAATAGGTACAGGTAAGTATACATAATATTTTACTTACACCTACATGCTACTACATAGCATGAATAAACAAATTATACTACTACTTACTGCATAGCATGAATAAATAAATTATAAGTAATAATTTTCCAATAATAATTAAGTACAGGAAAACACTGTACTCATAGGGAAAATCAAGAAATAATTTCAAAAATTGTTTAAGTACATTAATTAAAATTTGCTTTCCTTTTATTTGTTTAGGACAGATTTCCTAGGTTACTATTCTCTCTTTCCTACCTAAATTGATAAAAAAGTGTTATTACCTGCAGTGTCAATCTGTCTATGCTCTCAGCAATTAATTTAGCTGATTGAGCATTTTGTAGAGCAGCCTGGGAATTGTTCAGTGCAGCCTCTGCCCTCAGCTGCTCAATTTTCAGCACCATTAGCCTCGACTGATCCAACATGCTTCTACTGGCTAAAATATAAATAAAATTTCATAATTTTTAAGCTATTGTATAGCTTTTTTTATTGTTTTCTGATATGGAAAACAAACTAATGTTAGGTAAATTATCTACAAAGCATAATTACAATTACATTGTGCTTGTTGTGGAGCTTGTTCCTGTTCTAAAGCTGAGGTGTGTGTCCTTCGGCGCCCTGCCCTACGACGGTCACGGACAACTGTGTCTGTAAAGATAGTTAAATTAATTACTTACATTAAAAAATATTAAAAACTATCACAAACAGTTTATCTATCTACTGACCTGCTGTAGATGTACTAGGCGTATCTAAAAATTCTCTTAAATCACCAGCAGCTTGGTGGGTGGATGTTCCTGGTACCTGTGGACTTGCTGCAGTAGCATCTTCTGCTGGGACATTGAATGGAATGTCTAAGCTAAAATTAAATAGAAAAATTTTAGTCTGACATTGAATAAATAGTGCTAAAAATAAAATAAAAATATTAGTGCTGCAACAGCTAATTATCCATTGCCATACTTTATATCACTTACACTATGCATGGTGAAGTATTTCCAACCTCAAATTCATTTTCTTGCTCTATTATATTGAGCTCCTCTGCAATGTTTCCTTCACCCTATAATGAATAGGTATAATAAATAAAAAATAAAAAGCTATAAATAAAATAGGATATACAATACATGTCTGCAGTGCATGAAGAACAATTATTGAAAAATATGCATAAGTACATTAAAAAGGATGGAGAAAAGAAGCAGGTATATTTAACTTGTTTCTATAAAGAATACTTACAGCACTTGAAGCTAATAATAGTTGGTCTTGCATAACATTAGGCAGGGGCCCAACATCCATGCCTATAATACAGGCCACTTTATTCTCCAGTGGAGTCAAAATGGGTTCTTTACTAGGCCCACCACCAGTAGCCCGTTGACCAGCATTTATGGCAACCAATTTAGCCCGGACTTTACATTTTTGATCATTCCACACCTGAAACAAATTTGCTTTGTTATAGGTACTTACTTGTCTAAACTTTATACCTACATCACTTAACGAAAGTGTTATTTCTATCCAGTAACAAAGTTTCAAGATGAAGAGAACTACAAACCTTGGCCCTTTCCTTTCCAGTCCTAATTGCTCCAAAGGGATTGAGAATTTCGGCGCACTCCCTCCACAGTCGGTCTGCTGTCGCACGGAATTCTTTTGATTTTATACGACCTAGAGCTAGGTCTCTGTGATTTTCTAAAAATTCCAACATCATCTCAAGTTGGCGAACAGTCGTGACCCTGCGGCTCTGATGTTCCATTTTCTATGAAAATCAAGTTTACGACTTAGAAATATAAATACAAACCAGTCACAGATTTAAATGAAAACTTATTCATAATTCAATCAATTCATAGTATATTCTACACGTTAAAATCTTCAAATATTAATAAATGTATTATTTCAACAGAATTGACTTACCAATTTTTTAATAAAGTATTCCCAGAGTTCTTGATCAAATTACAACACGTATTCACTCCCGAAATGTTGAAGGGATACTTACAAAGGAACATTTTAGCTAAATATGTAACTACTTGAAACTATAAATTAACTTTTTTGCAGTCAGCACTTCAAATTCCTCGAAATTCCCACCCAAACTTCAAACAAATAAACATTTCTCACTCAAGTGTTGTCATAACTAGAGGTGCCAACAAAGGAAATGCTGAATCGATGGTCGATTATACATGAGATACCAGGTTAAAATTTCAATACCACGTTACACCTCTAATGTTTTGATTATGACAATGGTTCAGTTTCAGTTCTACTTTGGTCAACACTTAAACATTAGCGCGATACCGAATTTCGTTCAACCGAACCAAAACTGAATTGTAATCAGAACTGAACCAAAACCGAACTTTAGACATTTGTTCATTTGACAAAATAGCGCGATCGGCCCCCTGTTCATGTCTCTTAATTTTGCCTTTTTTTAAATATAAACATCCGAATTTAGAACCTCCTCCTTTTTTGAAGTCGGTTAAAAATATGTAGTCCTGTTCATGTCTCTTTATTTTGTCATTTTTTTTACGAAAATTTTCATGTTCAGAAGATGTGACGGAATTGGCGCATCCATATTTTCATTGATCCTTAACTAGGTACTTAGCCATTTTCTAGTGAAATTGTTTCTTTTGATTGTTGATTTCTAGAATGTTTTTGTTAGGCAACATGCCTTTTTAATGTGCTTATCGATTTATAAATATCTTCGAAATGTAGAATGTAAAACTATATTTAAAATAAATGCAACAGAATTTAAACTGTGAGCCAAAGTTTGAGAGGGTGTTTTTTGCGCTTGTTTTCAAGTGTTTGTTTTGGTTAGCCGATACTGTTAAACTAAACACTTCTAAGAGCTGAGACTCTGTCTGTGTTATCTAAGTGGACCAAACATTAATATAAATAACAATCCCAAGCCGTAGGGCATAATGCAGAATTGAGTGGTAAACATACCCGTTTTTTTGTTCAGAACGCCGCACGTGCGAATGACGTCATGTTATTGTTTTGCTTGTGGGATGAAAAAAATGTAAGACGGGTGTGTTCTTTTGATTGATTTATGTGAAATACTGTGTATTTATGGAAATAAAACAAGAACTTTTTGAAATAATGGTTTATTCTTTTACTTAACCTTTACACAAGAAACTGGGTAAAATTCCCTCACACTGAACACGCAGTACGATTACTAATACATTAAAAGGCAAAACTATACTAATCCATACATATTCTGTTAGCTAGCTATCGTAACTCTAGAGATATCGTCATTTTAATAAAACGCGGCGTAAACGCATGCGCAAGCGCAAAAACCGTTGCCAACGCGTACGTCACGCGCAAAAATCGCTACCGTCGGAAGGGATAACAGATATCGTGTTTAACCTGTTACAACCCATCTCTAATAACGAACAAAAATGGCGGCCGACAGGATATACGACGTCAATTCGAATAAACTTTATGTTCTTCTTAAAATTACGGCGCTGTGGTAGTGAAACGCGCGTGTGTCAGAAAGGTGAATGGAACTATATGTATAGGTAATAATATCAGCTTAATTAGCAAGCTTTTGTGGTTGGTTGGTATCATTTACTGTGTCTGGTGGTGTTACTAGTTATTTAGGTACTGTATGAAATACCTATGAATATGGTGTGTAGGGAAAGGGATTTATTAAGAAAAGCACAGAAAGACAAGACTAGGCATTTATTTCAATGCCTAGTCATTAGGCTTGTCAGTTAAATACGTTAATGAGAAAACTAGTTGTCCGTTCCCAAAACTAGGTCATCATGAAGAAGGAAGGACAAGCAAACTTCATGGCAGCTTGTTTTAAAGTATTGTATCAGATCAACACATTGTAGGTACATTTGCATAAACAATTATTGTTGTAACATCAATGATTAATCTCTTGGACCATTTCCCAAAGCTATAGCAAATTAGCAATGGATATGTAGAAACAGAACATCAATATTCCGTAATTCGATTTAACACAAAAGCAATATTAGACTTATTATATTAGACCACTTAGAGAACAACACAATTAACAGCAATAATATTAATTAACCTACGTGAACGGTAGTCCATCTTTTTCCACAGTTGAATCCAAGAGGATAAGAATTGGCGGTCTCACATGTTTTATAGTATTAAAAGCCCCCCAATATTACTCAAGTACATCTAAAATTCCCACCATTTTTAACAATCATACATTTTGCCCAAATAACTTTTAATATTGACAGTCTTATGTAAATCTATTTTGACAGAACTATTTTAAAACGATAAAAGATATTCAATGTATTTTATAACAATTTATCAGACTATAATTAGATGAAGTCCCTTAAACATACATTCCACTGAGTATACTACAATTAATTATTTATAACCACATAAACAGTCGCTCCATGTAAAATACTGGTATTCAGCTGCATCCGGTTAGACTGGAAGCCGACCCCAACATAGTTGGGAAAAGGCTAGGCAGATGATGAAACATCAAAATTAAATCTTAGGTGAAAGTAAAATAAGTTATTGTATTTATTTAGACCAACACACAAATCACCGGTTCGTTCGGAATTCGTTGCTAATTCGTCTAGAAATACTCTTGACAGTTAGTTTGGCAAAATATAGTACATACTAATTCCATGCAATTTAGGAAAAGAAATAAAGATTATATTCTATAACTCTACATATTCCGACTGTCGGAATATGTAGAGTTATAGAATATAATCAAGGCCGTAGCCAGGGGGGGGGATCAAGGGGGATTGATCCCCCCCCGAAATAAAAATGTATTTTATAATTTTGATAAGTGTTAAGAGTCGTTTTACAGTCCACTAGCTCCGCCAATCGAAAAAATATCATAACTCGTAAATAGAATCACAACTACAAAATATGGTCTATTATTACTGTGGAAAAGGCAATTTTAAAAAGTAACTCAACCGAGACTTGAACAGCCGTCTTGTCGCTTAGTAAGCAAGAGCGTTACCACTACGCCACGGTTCCTTTTAAGTTACATAAAGAACTTTAAGTAGAAATTTCTCTATAATAAAAACGAATGGCGTCTTGCCGCTTATTGAGGGGACCCTGCCCTACAATATATATGAAAGTGATGGGAATCTGTGATTCCCAAGTTTGATACTCCCCTTGTAAGGCATAGAAAATTATATTACTGCACTGTGTATGGTACCAAATTAAAAGAATAGACTATGGCAACACTGCTACTGTTGACAGCTGTGATATGTCAAACGTCAATCGGACATGACACGTCATTGTATGTCGCCAGCCGTGAAATGTGCCACGTACAACAAACACATTAAGACAAGCGGGTGAGTAATCAGTTATTATTAATGAAATCTTTGTACATTTCCGTAAAGTTTATGTTAATTTGCTATAAAGAACTATCTGAATAGGACTAAACTCATTTTTCTGCTTTACATTTAAGAAGCGAGGTTAAGAGCCGATGGCCAAAACCAGAACCAACATTATTTATCGAAGTAAATATTTGTGTTCAAATGGAATTAATACTTGGCTGTTTTTTTAATTGTCACAGGTCGGTTCAACATTTGAAATGGCAAAAAGGACGCAAGAAAATACATTATTCAAATATTTATTTAAAAAATCTAAACCTGATACTGGTAGTGAAGGTTCTACTGAAAATCAGGGTTCGAGTGTTTTCGACAGTGATACTGGTACAAGTAGTTCTGGTACTTTTGCTGCCGTTCCTGGGACTGTGGATGATGTTTCTCAGCATGTTTTAGATGTTGGCTATTATACGGGATCGAACACTAAAAAAATTGATGATAATTTAAAGTACAGATTGTTGAATTCTCCTTGGATGCCAGAAAAGACATTTAAGAAGTTTAAGGTAAAGCGCAGGTAAAGGCTCTCATCAGCAGTTGAAATCCTTAGTTACTCAGCCGCTCACTAAATGGAAAGATTCTGTACATGATTTCAAACAGCACAGTGAAGTACCACAATTCTTCTGTATTATTGGCTGATAATTTTATGAAGGTGTATGATAAATCTCAACCAAATATAATAAGTCAGATTGATAGCGGATACTTAGCGCAAATAGCGGAAAATCGGAAACGGCTCATTCCGATTATTGAAACAATAAAGTTATGTGGACGTCAGGAATTGGCACTGAGAGGTACGTGCGACTCAGGTCCAATAAAAATCAATGATGCTGAGCCAGAAACAAATGATGGAAACTTTCGTGCTATCTTACGGATGAGAAGCAGATGTGGAGACTCAAATCTAATAAAGCACACAGAAAATATGACATTGAACGCTACCTACCTAAGCCCGACCGTACAAAATAAACTTATTGCAATTTGTGGTGAAATAATCCAGAAAAAAATTGTGCAAGGATTAAATTCTGCGAAGTTTTTTTCAATTCTTGTTGACGAAACTACTGATGTTTCACGACAAGAACAGATGTCCATTTGTCAGAGATATGCCGAGCCAAAAGATAATCGGTTTATCTTGCGTGAAGATTTTTTAACTTTTGTAACAGTTGAGAATACAAAAGGTAGATATTTAGCCAATGCAATTTTATCTGAATTAAAATCTTTGGGA
Source organism: Mesoligia furuncula (assembly GCA_916614155.1). Lineage (NCBI taxonomy): Eukaryota > Metazoa > Arthropoda > Insecta > Lepidoptera > Noctuidae > Mesoligia > Mesoligia furuncula. Next base: position 14,928,458 of record OU744791.1, on the reverse strand, counting down.
GTAGATTGCGAATATTTAGTCGGACAAGGATATGATGGAGCCTCTTCGATGAAAGGAAGTTTTAATGGTGTGCAGGCGGTAATTCGTGAGTTACATCCAGAAGCCTTATACGTTCATTGCAGCTCACATTCATTGAATTTAGCTCTGGGTCATTCTTGCCAGGTTCAGCCTATTCGAAATACAATTGGAACTATAAAATCAGTGGGAAAATTTATCAAGGACTCGGCAAAACGAACCAAGTGTTTAAAAGATAATATCGAAAAAAACTTCCCTGAAACACAATGGAAAAACCTTACGGCAATGTGCGAGACCCGCTGGGTAGAAAATCATGATGGGTTGTTAAGATTTAAAGAAATTTATAAAGCTATTGTTGATACACTAGACGACTTAAGCACTGACATGGATTCTGAAACATCGTCAAAGGCTAATTCTTTTCTAAAATCAGTCATTTCAAGTGATTTTGTTATAAGCTTATGTTGTTCCCGTACACACTGACTCTATGCAAAATACTTCAATCTCCCTTATGCGATTTGGCAGCATCTTTACAACATGTCGATTTGATTATAAAGACTATTGAAGATGTTCGTCAAAATATTGATTCAAAATTTGCTGAACTTTTCAAGAATGCACAGAATTTGCTCAGTACTGTAAACGAGGAAATAAAAATTAAGCGAATAACGTCACTCCAAGAGCATAGGGCAAACTACAACACAAAAGATCCTGAAACTTTTTTCAGAATTACTATAATGATTCCACTTTTGGATGACTTCATTGATCAGCTTCAGTCGAGATTCCAAAATCATAAAGCCACATTATCATCTCTCAACATTTTAATTCCGTCTGTGTGTTGCAAAGAACCAATTAATCAAAATTATCAAGGAAACAGCTTTGAGCTCTATAAAAAATATTTGGAATGGGACTTCGTAAAAGCAGAATTAGACATGTGGCGGATAAAATGGATGGAAGAATCTGAACTACATCGACCAACATGTGCTATTGAAGCTCTCGGAGAATGCAACCAGGCCTTATTTCCAAACATTCACAAACTTTTAAAGATCTTGGCGACACTGCCTGTTTCTACATGTACTCCCGAGAGGACTTTCTCTTCTCTGAAACGCCTCAAAACTTATTTGAGAAACTCCACAGGCCAGGAAAGACTAAACGGTTTGGCGTTAATGTCAATCCACCGCAGAATTGACATCGACACCGAGGAAGTAATTGATTTGTTCGCTGCAAAAAAAGCTAGAAGACTAAATTTAATTTTGTAATAAGGATTAATATTTCTTTAATGGTTTTTTCATAAATATACATAATAAGTAACACTATTTTATTTCTTTTATTAAAACGATTTCATGTTTTTCTACTGTTCTACCAAATCAAACCCCCCCCCCCCCGAAATTATTTTCTGGCTACGGCCTTGCCGACACGTGCATGACAAGGTTCTTTTTTTGAAAAGGAGTTGCATAATGAAATTAAGACATTATAACACTCGTTTGGATGATAGGTTACTATGACACCTGGTTGTTTTAATGTTGGCTATAAGCTGTTTCAGAAACTTTTATAGATGATTTATAGCATGCGTGTAGATAAACTTATTAAAGAAACTTTGCTTTTGAATATAGAGCTGTTTACGTGTGACTATTAATATTGGAGTTGTACGTAACGTTTCAATAATGTTGACATAACGGGCTGTCAATAACATTATTCCAAAGCAATCTAGGAAAAAGGTAAATCTTTAAATTTGAATAAGCACAAAGGCGGCATAAGGATCATAAGTATCATTTCTAATATACTATAGTTCCCCGCAAATAATATAAGACAAGCCTGGTACGTACAGTCACGAGCACTAATATGTCATCACTTGGCAACTTTCAATGTCGATTTTTTCGTGAAACAACGAATGCAACGTTGAAATACGACACTTTACACAAACCTATGGGTTCGAAAATACTTTGTTCGTAATAACATAAAATTTCATTCAAAACTAAAGCAGAAAATCGTCTTTGAATAAAGTCAAGTGTATACATACTTATGCTCGTGACTGTACTGTGCCGATTTGTTTCTAAGAAACATGTGGTTTATGGGTTGGTGGAATCATCGGTTCATATTTCTTCAAAAACGAAGCCGGCAACGTAACTGTCGATGGCGACCGTTATCGTGTTATGGTAACGGACTATTTGTTTCCCGAAATTGGAACCCGTGATCCCAAGGACACTTGGTGCCAATACGACGGCGCCACTTGCCACTCAGCACGTGAAACCATGGCTATAATGCGAGAACAATCTGGTGAACATTTAATTTCGCGCTTCGGACCAGTCAATTGGCCGCCTAGATCCTGTGACATCACACCCCTAGACCTGTTTTCCTTTCGGGCTATGTAAAGTCCTAAGTCAATGTGGATAAGCCGCAGACGATTGAGCAACTGGAAGCCAAGATTACTCCCGTTATTCGCCAAATACCACTCGAAATGCGTCATTGAAAATTGGACCAAATTATCGAACATATCATCTATCATTTTTATCCCATACGTACCTACCCACTTCATTCTAATATCGTAGCTGTCATTGCTAAGCATAAGCCAATACTATTGTTCTTGTATTACCGAAGAACTCTAGATAGCTGCGCACACGTCGTCGTGAGCATCGTTTATTATTTGACTTGGGTTGGGATGGGCCAGACGCGAGGACACATTTAGTCACCCTGCGTGCAGATTTGATAATACTGTATTAGATAGTTATGCATACCAGGCATCAGTTTCCACGGGATTAATCCGCAACACTCTGTTTCTAACACCTTTAAATAGCCATGTCGCCTGTAGTGTATGCGCAGGCATTGGGTGGCAGTCACTTACCGGCCGTAGGCGACGGCAGACGTTCTCTGGGTTTCGTATAGACAATGTCACCTCAGTGATCTGTCAAAGTGTGTTTTATTAACCCATCGAACATTACAATAATATTACTAGTGTAGTATACAGCGAAAAGTGGGGGGCATTCTGCACCCAACTGTCATAGCGTGCGGTCGCGTTTACGCCGGTTGTGTATACGTAGTGATAGCAGTGAGTGTATTATCGAGCATTCTACAAGTGGCGACGAGGATGGGATTGAGACTAGATTTTGAACGTTTTAAATTAGTAGAATTGGCCTTCTGGTGTCATACCGCACCGTGTCACATGTAGGCACATACACATAATAATAGCATTTAATTTCAGCACAACAGTGGTGGTGGTCTAGCCCGACTAAGTTCGTGGGTTCGAAACCAGGCAGGCATTTTGTGTATGTTCACTCATCACCACTGTTCATCAATGGTGAAGGAAAACACCGTGAGGAAACCGGCATGTCTGAGAACCAATACTTCGAAGACATGTGATTCATTAAATTGGACGCAATGGGCATCCATTAGATTGGACGCATTCGGACATCCATTAAATTGGACATTACAAAATGGTGAAGGAAAACATCGTGAGGACATCATCGTGAGGATCGTGCCATATGTAACACTCCATTAAATTGGATTTATCAAAGCGAAAATTCTAGGAAAATCATCTACTTTTACAATATTTGTAAATAATTTGTAAATATGTGAGCACCTGTATCTATCACATAATTGATTTACCTGCCATTGCTTCATTTTAATTCTTTTTACCTTTTGTGGTAGACTAATTTTATTCTAGGTGCATCGTCTTCACATATAATTATATTATATAAACAAGACCTTGTAAACCATTTTAAAGGGGTGGCGGTGGGGTTTCTTGCCCGTTCTTCTCCATACGAGGGCTACCTTTTGGAATGGGCGACTAGAATCAATTCAATATTTCAATAAACTATATATGACAACAACAAACATTTCAATTCAATAAAAATAAAGGAGGGATGTAGTGTATGCGCAGGCATTGGGTGGCAGTCGCTTACCGGCCGTAGGCGACGGCAGACGTTCTCTGGGTTTCGTATAGACAATGTCACCTCAGTGATCTGTCAAAGTGTGTTTTATTAACCCATCGAACATTACAATAATATTACTAGTGTAGTATACAGCGAAAAGTGGAGGGCATTCTGCACCCAACTGTCATAGCGTGCGGTCGCGTTTACGCAGGTTGTGTATACGTAGTGATAGCAGTGAGTGTATTATCGAGCATTCTACATCGCCGATTCCACTTAGTACACAACTCTTCCAACAAATATTTCTAAAACTGAAGTTAATGCTTACTATCGTGGGAACTTCCAGAAATATGTCGTCATTGTTTAGGTTAGAATGTACCAATAGTTCGTAAGCCAAAACATTCCGTTTGCATCGCTCAAACCGAGCACATCTCCCAATTATTGTAATAATTGTAATTAAAGTTCATTTTAAACGAAATCACTGCCGTTCATATTTAACTGGCGCAGCCGGGGTCGGATAGTTCTCGAAAAGTTTCAACGTTTAAGGGCAGATTTTTCAATCGTCTGATAACTTTATTCGAGGAATAATTTTGAAATTTTGACAGTTATTTCATACAAAAACAGTCAAACGTCAATTTTATTCCTAGAATAAAAGTTATCTGGCGATGGAAAAATCAGCCCTAAAGGTACTAACATTGGCCCAGCGAATTGCTAATCGCCTGGCTTTATCTGGGAACCTACACAAACGAAGGACATCGTCAGAAATGGCCCCAGGACCAACAAACATCTGACCTACATAATAATTATAAATATATTTTATTAGACTAATTGCGAATCGTCGACGTTTCAGCCGATAGACGTCCACTGCTGGACATAGGCCTCCCCCAATTTTGGGAGGGTTTGCCATAATCGCCACGCTTGGCAGGCGGGTTGGCGATCGCAGTATGGTATGATGGTGGAATACATAGAGAATAGGGCTTTCAATCCGGAGTTCCGGAGTTTCGTAACTCCGGAGTTTCGGAGCGATTTTAAGCATTTTTCAAATCCGGAGTTGAAATGGAACACCGGAGTTGAATCCGGTTTTCAAAAACCATGTAAACATTATTTACAAAACGACGAAAAACGCATCTTAATTCTTGAGCGTAACCCGTTGTTTGATTCTTTCTTAATTCCTTAGCACAACACTTCGGTATTATTCGGTAGTTCGGTAGCGCTCTTCGGATTAGGATTCGTAAGAGTAGAAAAAGCAATTTATGACAATGGCGGATGCAGAGGAAAATACCTTTCAGAAGCGTACCACTATCTGCTGTGTGTCTTGCCGACAAGGGTGGAGTCAGTCAGAACGAGCATTCTCGGCAGCAGGCTTTTTCTGCACGAAGCTTAAAAGTTCTCTTTCTGACTCATCTTTAAATGCCTTATCGTTTCTCAAAACATATTACCAAGAACTTCGATCTCAAAAAAAGTAGATTTTTTTGGGTACAGGTATAAGTTCATGATTATTCTTTTATTGTAACTTGCCAAACAAAAGTTTTTTTTAATGATTGTTGATTGTTTTAATATTTTATAATGCGTATTAGTTGTCTATTATAATCTCTGTCTGTCAGACAGTAATTTTTTGACCAAAAACACTGATTCCTTAACAAATAAAACTTCTATTGATTAAAATAAAGGGCATTTTTATTGATTTCTCAAAAAGCTGTCAACTCCGGAGCCAACTCCGGAGTTCCGGATTTGATTGCTCAACATCGTAACTAGCTCCGGAGTTGATAACTATCCGAGTTTGTATGCCCTAAAGAACGCTGCTGCCCATTCTCCGGTACGATCCTTAGTCGCCTTTTACGACACCCACGGGAAGTAAGGGGTGGTGGTATTCTTTAAGTCCGGCACCACACAGACTAATTGCGAATACCTGTATGAAACGGACATTGTGCGTTCCATAATGAACAATTAAAAGAGCGACTATCGACATCACACAAAATATGCCGCCATCTTTGACAATTATATTAGACTTGACAATATAAGTGATGTCCAATCTTTCATTTCACAAACATCGAGAGCGAGATTACTTGTGTTGGCCACCTGCTCACGGATTTCATACGCATTCATACGTACTTTCCTTGTCAACCTTTTTCGCTCTAGGGTGGGTCACTACAGAAGCATCATACGAAAGAAAGAAAGAAAGAAAATACGTTTATTTGCGGTAAACACGACGCAAAAAATAACAGAACAAAAAAAAAAAATAAGAAAAGGTTGTGAGAAACATACGTCACATCCACGCTTCTATAGTTACTTTTGCGCTGCTTTTATTAGTACACACCATTGGTTTTATTAGTAACGCTATACACTTTACGTGTGAAAAGAATTCAACAACAAAACCGATTTTCATATCCTAATCCATACATCATAAATATTTTTTTTTTTTAAACAATTACTACACATAAGTGAGATGCATTTTAACATTTCAAATAGATACGCTGGGTAGTTATCGATTTTATTTAAAATAATCGATATTGACATCCCTAATCTTTGTCATAACTGTCAATCAACTCAACTGCCAAAAGTGTCAAAGTGTTATTGCAGTCACACTCGCGCGCATTTCTTTGTGAATTGCTTTGTGTACGTTAAATTTGCTTTTATTTTTGGAATACATTCGACGACCTTGCTATTTTTACGGACTCTGATTGCTTTCACTAACGTGTTACCTGGCTGTGATATACGGACTTTGTGATCTGCTCAAACGACACCTGGCATTGATAACGGACTTCGCAACGGACTTTGCATACGAAATGGAAAGTGGATATTGTATTAATTGTGGCTCTGCTGGTGGTTGCATGGTGTTGGAATATGACCAGATTCTTCACTGTATACAACAATTGACTGCACCTCTTTTGGTAAGTGGGTAGGTATTATTAGGTAGGCATTATTCTGCACCATCTTCATCAAGAACCACACAAACAGCAAGTAATCAGTTGAGATGTGCCAATTGTGGTATTAATTTGATAAGACAGAGAAGACATATTCTTACCGAAGCTGCCATTCTTCACAGGTGATCAGTTTGTCTTTTATTTTAAATTAATACCTAAAATATTGCCATGCCTACTGCCTATCTGACCATTATTTTAATAATGGTCAGATAGGCAGTCGCTCCATGTAAAATACTGGTACTCAGCTGCATCCGGTTAGACTGGAAGCCGACCCCAACATAGTTGGGAATACGCTAGGCAGATGATGATGACCTAAAATAATGCCACTTAACCGGTTTAGCCTCAGCGTACCCGATCGGGTACAGACACAATGACTTTTTAATTGTGTCTGTAATTACGGTATTCAAGTGATGTTAATATGCATTCTGCTTTACAGGTGACTGCAAATGACTATATCTGTGATGCTTGTCACACATTGATTGTTGGTAGCAGTCAAATAATAACCTCACAAGGGTTACAGGACACCACCACCATCGGTCATCAACATGTTTGTTTGACATGTGGTGTTTCATTAGCACGAACTCGAAGACACTCTTTAGGAGAAGAGAGTGCTCGTCATATTTTAGATGTTGTGCAGAATTGGATTCAACCACGAGGTGAGTTATAAGTTATAACAATGACCATTTAACTATTATAAAAGAGTAAGTTAATGTAATTATTTTATTACACTTTATTATATACGTAAACATAAGAAAATAATTAAATAAATTAAAAACATGCTTATCTTAAAATACATTTTAAAAACTAGCTTTCAGTTTAAAGATTTTAAAATATATTAACTTATCTAATACCCTTTTCACTTTGAGTTCATGGATGAAATTAAAATGATAAATACAAATCACAAGGTTTTAGATTTTTATAATTATGTACTATCAGTAACCTGTAAAATTATTTTTGTTTTAGGTTAAACCATCAGATTCACTCTGTCATAGATGCTATCAGAGAGCAAATACTGACTCTATCAATGCTACATTACCTGAACCAGACATCGTTCCAGTTCCACAACAAGCTGAAAGAATAACCTTGCCAAATTATTCAAGAGCATCAGATACACATGAAGATGCATATTTTCACAATGTGACAGTACTTCACATATAGTAGTACCATTTGTTTTAAGGGTGCGGCTTTTTAGAGATCACAATTACTATATACCACCAAATTGTCGTATATGTGCATTCCATTTAGCAAGGCAGTCATGGACAGATTTATTTGATGTTGAAAATGTGAACCATAGTTTTTTCTGCAAATTATATAGAAGACTTTTGTGAGTTATTGAAAAATGACAACCATATCTTAGATTTTGAAAATATTGAGCATATGGAATACAATCTAGTGTGGTATTGGCTCAAAAGATCAGTTCAGCGAACTTTTAGCTAAACTCCCTAATTTTTATAAACGGGCTACATCACTTGCAGCTTATTTAATAAAACTCAGAGCAGGAGATCCTGATGACAGAATTTCGACGCTATTAAATATTGCAAGAAGTACTCTTACGAAATTAATAACCAAAGCACGAGATATGATGACGGAACACTTTGTGCCAGCACATTTAGGACTTCAACATATGACTAGACAAGAAGTGGCATCAAGAAACCTTTACATTCGATATGAAGGATAGAAAAGCAATAATAATAATGGATGGAACATACATTTATGTCCAGAAGAGTAGCAACTATGCCTCCATAAATATAGGAACCTTGTACAACCGTTCATGATAGTATGTTGTGATGGCTACATAATTGATGTCCTGGGCCCCTATCCAGCCACAAAATCAGATGCTGATATTTTAAAGGATGAATTTCATGCCCCTTCAAAACCTATGAGACAATATTTTAGAAATGGTGATGATATGATATTAGACCGGGGCTTTCGTGACAGCATTTTCTTATTGCTAAGTTTAAATTACTCTGTACATTATCCACTGTCATTAGAACCGGGTGAACATCAGTTGAGCACTGTAAATGCAAATGAATCCCGTAAAGTGACTCTGTGTCGTTGGGGGGTAGAGGTAGTCAACGGACGGTTCTAGAGGGATTTTAAGCTGCTGCGACAGGAATATTTTAATAGGGCATCGAAGCATTTGATGCAAGATTTTAGGGTTGCAGCAGCATTAATAAATAAGTTCCACCCAGTTTTAGAAGACAGAGGATGGAAGAGAAATAATCTCTGTTATTCAAGAAAAAATGTTTAGTAATAATTCATTGACCCCTCCGTGCCTCGGAAAGCACGTTAAGCCGTTGGTCCCGGCTGTCATTCGTGAATCTTTGACAGTCGTTACGGGTAGTCAGAAGCCCGGAAAGTCTGACAACCAGTCTTTCCAAGGGGTATCGTATTACCCAGTAACTGGGTTGTGGAGGTCAGATAGGCAGTCGCTCCATGTAAAGTACTGGTATTCAGCTGCATCCGGTAAGACTGGAAGCCGACCCCAGCATAGTTGGGAAAAGGGCTAGGCAGAATATATAATATATCATTGACTGATTTTGTGGAGCAAAATAATTTAAATAGGAGACAGGCCCAGTTTGAAAGTATTACAGTTGATAGTGAAAATCTTCAAGAATTCCCACAAATGGATTATAATGATTTGATTTTAATTCCATTAGGAATATACCAAATAAAACAAGCCCGCTCATACACTCAGCGGCACGGAATCTTGGCCAAGTGCTTATCTCGCGATAGCAAAAGTTTAAAGTGTTTCTGATGAATGTTTGTTGTGCAGGTATGTCAAAAAATGTTTACTTTTAGTTCAAGAGGGTAATCCATTATGTTTAAGTGCACCACGACGAAACTTTTAATTTACAGTTGAATCGGGTCATTTGAGCGACTAAGTTCACGTTTTAAATTTGTGTGTTGTGAAAAGTTACTGTTCGGTTTTTGAATTATTGTGATTTTATGCTTTTAATTCAATAAGTAAAGGTGCTTTAAAAGCAATAAAAATGCCTCTAACACCAGCACAGGTTTCACAAGCCGTTGCGTTAATTAACCAAGGGCTGACACAGCGTGAAGTTGCTATTGCTCTTAACGTACCACGGTCATCAATGCAATATGCCCTTAAAAGATACCAGGAGACAGGCCAGTACACCCGTAGGCCAGGCAGTGGAGGCGTAAGGTGCACTTCGGCCCGAGACGACCGCTTTATTGTCCTGGAGATTTTGAGAAACCGCTATCTGACCGCTGTTGAGATACGCCAGCGGCTTCAAATTGTGAGAGGCGTTAATGTTAGTGAGCGTACGGTGAGAAGACGAATGGAGGAAGTCAATTTAAAAGCTTGTAGACCAGCACGAGGTCCAGAACTTCTCAGACAGCACCGAGTAGCTCGACTTCACTTCGCACGAGAACACGTTAACTGGACCCACGAGCAATGGGCTAGAGTACTGTTCACAGACGAGTGTCGAATAGCTTTACGTTCTCCAGATGGTCGAGAACGAGTGTGGCGAAGAAGAGGAGAGCGGTTTTTACCCATTACTACCACTCAAACAGTGAGTTTCCATGGAGGCTCAATAATGGTAAGGGGAGGTATAAGTTCCGGCGCACGTACAGAGTTGGTTATCGTCGATAATCGGCTAACAGCTGTTCGATACATCGAGGAAGTTCTTCAGGAACACGTAATGCCATATTCGGGGTTCATTGGACACGACCAATTCCTCCTAATGCACGATAATGCACGCCCACACGTTGCACATTGCGTTGAAGAATATCTGGAAGAGGTTGGCATACAAAAATTGCAATGGCCAGCTCGTAGCCCAGACTTAAACCCAATCGAGCATATCTGGGACATGCTCAAAAGAAAGATAAAGTCCAGCTCCAACCCGCCGGAAACTCTAAACCAGCTCCGAACTGCAGCGCTGGCTGCTTGGCGCAGTATACTGCAAGTTGATGTCCGAAACATCATCCAAAGTATGCCAGATCGAATGCAGGCAGTTATCAGGGCTAGAGGAGGAAACACCCGATATTAAAACGTATAGACAATAACGAAAAAACCTTATTTTTTATTTTGTAGTGTATAGTGAAAAATTCCTAATTTCAGTGGAAGTGCGTGATTTTAAAAACTGATTTATTGGTGAGGTAGTCTTTTAATTTCTAAGTTCCTAAAGCATAAGAGACACGTTTTAAAGCCACTTACCCTTAATTAATTGTCATAAATGCAAATGCAAATTTTTTTATGCAAATAATCAGCAAAATCACGAGTGGCCAAGTTTCCGTGCCGGTGAGTGTATTATGGTGAACACGTGAGACAAGATGGTTCTTATATTATTGAGGTGTGCAGGGAGGTCGACCCGAATTTGATTAATGACTTAGAATTAATTACTTCAGAAAATATATGGATATTACGAGGCAAAATTCACAGCCGTCATACAAGTAATAAAACCTATTTTGTATGTATTTTATTAAACTCTACACAGATAGGCAGACAAGCAATAGTGCAGTATTGCTGCCTAATTGCCTCGTTGGGCGCAGGACCATAGGTTGCTGCGCCCACATTACGACCATGATTTGGTACTTGAATTTCGCAAGACATCAAAATAACGTCGACTCCCTGCACAATTTTTAGATAATATTTTAATTACCAATGTAGAATAATATATGATGATCAATAATACAACCTAAATAACGAGAAAATCTGTGTTTTTATTTGAATTTAATTTTTCACGCTGGCGCGATGTCTACGAATTGCTACGCGATGTAAGTATGAATTCCTACCTAAGTAAAAGTATAAATAAATAAAATCAAAAAAATATTGCAATAAAGTCGTTTAAATAGAAGTTAAATAAAGAACTATTTATTTACCTACCTACCTATTTTAATACCTACAAAAACTAGAAGATTTACCAAATACCTAATAGGTACAGCTAACCACATACAAGCAATAGAAATAACAGTGACAGGCATTTATTAGCATGTATTTCGAAGTATTGTTCATACATATATAACCTCAAAATCTTTGTTTTCTTTTTAAATAAATCCTTTCTGCAACTTGTCCGTCATTAAACTTCATGGGAATATACTTGTAATTTAGAACACGCGAAGTAATTTTCCGTTGCTATTGGTTCTAGGGCGAAAGATGTATGGATGCAGAACAATCTCCTTTGTCATCGAGCGGCAGCCCGAAGGAGATCAACACCAGCAGACGAAAATCGGCACGGGATCGAGCGTATAATGTATAATGTGAGTAGACCTTTTTGCATTTATTGCCCACTCCCATGTCTATCCCTTCCTTACGTTATATTGGACCGAAAATCGCCAGTTAACGTCTTAGTTAGTTAATCAACGTCTATGGACAAGAATCGCCATTTGCGTTGTGTATAAGTTTTTTTTCTATAATTATCTTCCCTACGTTATATTGGACAAGAATCGCCATTTAACGTCATTAGATGATTTAATCAACGTCTATGGACAAAAATCGCCGTTTGCGTTGTTTATAAATTTCTTTTATTCTATTTTATTTATTAATGTTACGTCGGACAAACATCGCCGTAATTTCGTTAGTTGTTTGCTTTTTAAATCAAATTAAACATTTAATAGATACTAAATTAAAACTTAGACCCGATTTCACCAAACTATTCTTAATTAGCCATTACTAAATGAACTGTTAAAATTGACTTAGACGTCAAAAAGTTTTACGTTCTATGAAGGGATCTTAACAACGCGTTGCTAAATCAAACATCTAGTAGATATTATCTGTGATCGAGTGAACAAAAAACGACCGGTCTGACTTATCATTCACTCTCGTTTATAAGCTACCAAATCAAAATGTCTTGGCGCCTAAGCAAAACGTTCTATAGACAGTGTAATTCTATAATAGTCGTATTAAACGTCAAAAGTTTTCGGTTTCGCGCGGATTTAGTTTCGTGGTGATTTAACTCATTTCAGTTTTAACTATTGTTGTACTACCATCTAACCTCTCATTCCCTTTTATTGTTATTTTTAGTTATTTTGTTTTAAAATGTCTAAAAAAAGTCGCGGACCCAATTTCTGCGCTAGTGAAAAATAAATTTTAATAGGACTCATTACAAAATATAAAAGTATAATTGAAAACAAAAAAACTGATGCAGTGACGATTACTCATAAAAAAACTGGCCAAGTGCAAGTCGGACTCGCACACGAAGGGTTCCGTACCACAAGGCAAAAACGCCGAAAAAAACACGTTTGTTGTATGGGAGCCCCCCTTAAATATTTATTTTATTCAGTTTATAACCACCATAGCATTACTATTACATGAAAAACAAATCCCCTCGTAGCTAAAAGAAATTGCTTCTTCTAGACTGTTAATGCCAAATACAGATATTATTTGCAGATTCAATGGCAGAAATACAACATTTTTAGTTATTTTAGGTGCCGCGCAAGATTGATTTATGTAGGTTTTAGTGCTAACATAGCTTGAAAAGCTGTTTATTAAAATTGTCTCGAAAATGTATGTTATGTTACAGCAACAATCGACTGTTATTTCGTAAGCAATAAGCAATGGAATAGCAATTTGCTTCAAAATGATTCAGATTCCGATTGATAGTGTGTTACGCAATTAGGATGCTGATTACATTAATTGATATTACAACTGACGATTATATAGGTAGGTATGTACTTACTGTATCATTTATATTACCGATGATCTCATATTATATGGTCACCCTACTGCACTTTTCCCTAATAATAAAATTAAAAATGTAATATCTCGTAAATTAAGCTGTATATGTAAATTATTTTTATGTAAAACTTTAGTCACAAAGTTGTACAAAAATTAATCGTAGTTTGTGTAAATCAATACGAAACAGGTAGTTAGCTATAAGACATTTTTATGGATCACTCAGTTCAGCAAATTTAAAAACATTGAGTTACTCATAAATTTTTAACAAAAGGTATTTGTGTTATGATACTTATTGTACAAATATATTCGGAACATATACATTTTAGGATAAACAAAAGATCTATAGAAAAATTCATCCGAAATCTTATTACAACGATCTCTCAGACAAAATGGTGTCTGTACTGAGTGATCCAATGATACTGTCCAAAGATACCTGGAAGAATCTTTAAATGCCTTGATGGGTTTAAAAAATGTTGTGACAAATTTTTAACTAATTTTTGAGATATAAATTTAGTCAGTAGAGTAAGTTTTCTTTGAGATTTAGCTCATAGCCGTTTTTGCAAAATGTCTGAATTGAGTGATCCACATATTCGGCAATAACTGAAGACCCTTGAGAGTGACAAATTTTTTACTTTGGGCTATGAGTTTTGACTATTTTTGACTAAATGTACAATCTGATTTTGTCACGAAATAAAAAAAGATCACTCAATCCAAATGCACATCTAAAAATGAGGGTTGGAAGGTGCTCACGGAAGAGTTCAACTCCCTGAGCAGTTTTAATGTCCGAAGTACTGACCAACTTAAAACTTGTTGGGACAATCTTAAAAGAACAACAAGGAACACCAAAGCTGCGACAAAGAAGGAGATTTTCTTAACAGGTACGATCTGTTTACTTAACAAGTTACTTATATTTTCAAACATGTTAGCACAGTAATAATTTATGGCCTATATTTGGAATACATAGCCATTCTGACAGTAAACTCTCACCAATATTCATTCAGTGGTTTCTGTAGCAAACAGACATTTAAGTGATTGTAGTGATACTTATCAACTGTTTCTTAAAATAAATTTTGCTATTTCCAGGTGGAGGCAGGCCCAATCATCCACCACCGGGGTCTTTTCAAGGACAAGTAGAAATATTACTTGGTCCAACATTAGATGGCCTTCCAAATGAATTTGATGGTGATGGTCAATTTGAAGAAGATTCGGGTACTGCATCTAATATAGTAAAGGGAGATTCAGAAGAAATATTACAAACCATTGTAATATCAGATGCAAATCCTGGCTGTCCAACTTCAATTTATGTGTAATAATATTGTATTATATCAACACTAAATATGTACATACGGCTACATAACCAAATAAATGGTTTATTTAACTATCTATAACAAGCTATAATTTCCAGTACAAGCTGACCGCTCATTGTATGGAAATCCTATACAATGCGAGATCAGCTTATACTGGAAATATATAGCTTGATATATGTGTACATAAAATCCCTCTAGACACCACTAAGTAGTCACCACTTTAAAATACCTGAATAAAGCACATTTACATGGATGAGTTTAACTAGGTACTTAATTAAAACAAATGAAACAAAATTAAAATAGATTTTGAATACTGATCATTTTTATTTTAAATATTTATTTCATTTCCAGATTGACCAAGCTGGTGCCTCGGGACTGAATATCTCCCAGGCTGAAACGGAGGAATTAAGGGGAATGCTCCAACCAGCCCGCGAAATTCAAAATTTCTTGCGTTTTTTGCAATTTGCAGGCCAGTGCTAGGTTGTATGTTGATTAAAATATTATTCGCGGCTGTAAGACGTATGTAGTTACAGAATTATAATAATCAAAATCACCAATACAACCCTCCAACTTCATAAAGGTGTAAGAACAAAAAAAAAACAGAAAAAGTAATTCTAACAGCTTTATGAACTTAGAGCGTTTTATTGATGATTTTCATGATTATAATTCTGTACCTATATATGTCTTACAACCGCGAATAATATTTTAATCAACATACAACCTAGCACTGGCCTGCAAATTGCAAAAAACGTAAGAAAATTTGAATTTCGCGGGCTGGTTGAAGCATTCACCTTAAATAAAAAGGAAATGATGGCTCAAGTCGTCCTGAAGTTCAGGTATCTCATCACAAATATTCCCTACTCTTGGCCGCCAACGGTTATTGGTACAGCCTGTGCATTGCCATTTCAAACTGCTGATGTGGATTTTATCATATAAGTGGTGAGGTTGGACAGTTAACTGTTTCAGAATACAATATATCTACTTTTTGTTTTAGGATAACTATAATGTTTGGAGTGGTTGGTCTCCAGCTGCACTAAAAACCAAAATGTCGGATGCACTGGCTACCCAAAAAAAGGGTAGTCCGACATGGCTTCACAGGAGAAGACCAAGGGCTTCAATGGCCGACAATTTACTGTCTAGCAAGTTGAAGCTAGTAGAAATTTTGAAAAAAAATGCTGTAATTGAGGCAGAGAAGAAAAATTTATTGCTTGAAGAGCAACTTAAACAGGAAAAAATAAAAACCGAGCTTTTAGAATTACAATTATCTTTGGCAAGAAATAGTAAACAATAAAATATAATAATTTTTGAGTACTTATATAAATAAGGAATAAAAAGTAGTTTACACAATAAAATGGCTTTTATTTATAATGTTTGTAAATACAAACTTCTGAAATAATTATTAATAAGACTTCTGCGCACAGGATTTATATCTCTGTTTATGTTATCATTAAGTCTTTGCTCTCTAATATGTCCTTGTTCTAATAAATCTTCCCAAGGAGCAGGAAGTTGTATTTCCGGATCATCAGATGGCAAATCTTCTTTTGCTTTTATTAAGATGTTGTGCAACACAGCCGTAGCAACAATTACAGGAAGGCAATTTTTAACTGTACTTGTATACCTAATGCAAGTACTGGGAAACGACGTTTCCATACTCCGTTCAAAATAGTTTGATCGTGGCTACTTCCTGGCCATCTCGCCACCAAATCTAAAATTTCTAAGTTAGCATTTCCTATCGCATGCACATTAATAGACATGTAGCCTATCCTATTCCTAAAATGTTCTCCATTATCCCCTCCAGGAGAACGAATGCGTATATGTGTGCAATCCAGAGCACCCAGTGCCTTAGTAGTTGTTCTTTTCTTAGTTCTTCTTCGGAGACAGGAAATTTTATAAACTGGCTACTGAGCGACGCTATCGCCGCAGTAACTCTGTGTATAATTCTGTGAGAAGTGGACTTGCTCATTCCAAAGTAATCACCCATAGTTATTTGTTGTGAACCAGTGGCATAATATCTCAAAGTTAAAAGAAGTTGGTTTATTGGCGAAATCGACTGGTTCCTGCAAACAAAATTTCGGGTTAAGTAACTTCATCCATGTCCATCTTAAACGAAATCTATAGACGCTTTGTGTAACATTCACGGTAGAGATGATGTGGTAGTCCTATTACCAGTGTGAACCACTGTGTGAGCTTTTAAACTAGGTTAAAATTTGCATCCAAACATTTATGTAATAATATAATAACGGTTATTATATTATTACATAAATGTGAAAGGCGTTTAGGTTATTAAATAACCTAAACGCCTTACGTAAGAAGTTGTACTTACCTACTAATCAACAAAACCTAAGTACTTATGCATATTTTTATTACAATTCACATAGGTAGTAAGGCAATGTTAAGGTAGGTACTCACCGATTTGATGGATATTCAAGTTTATCTTCAATCATTTGCAAAACATCCATACAAGATTCTTTCGATAAACGAAATCTTGTCCTGAAATCTAAATCGTCATATTCTTCAAAATAGTTACGTCGATCTTTATATGTTTTAGGACGTCGAACATTATTATCTAAAAGTTCTAAATTTTCTAAAATATCATCATTTTCACCTTCAAATATAAAATTATACGCCGCTTCCATTTTATTTGACCAACTGACAACCAATATTGACAGTTGTTAAAAGCATTAACGGACCTTCGGAGCAGTGATCAAGTTTAACGTCTTGTTAATAGAATTTACCATTCATTAGCACGTGGTGAAACACTCACTACGCTTAACGGGCCATTATCTATTTAATGGGACGTTAAAATTAACTAACAGAGTATGGTGAAACTAGCTCTTAGAATAGTATTTTATTAACGCATTAACTGCGCGTTCAAACAATTTTTCGTGTGGTGCTATGAACGCGCATGCGCGGTTGAAGAAAGTCTACCCAGTGGCAGTGCGGCTGGCCGCATTAGTGCGTCGGTTTACTACATTGTCCGAGTGCGGCACGACGAAAATTTTTGAGTTTTATGACAGTCATAAAACAATTACGCTACAAGTAAAGGTGGTTTCACACAACAGTTGTTACATTTTTTTGTTACTAGACCGTAACCTCACGGATCAAGCGTTACCTGTTATATTTTTTCTCTTTTTAATTTGCTTTTGTTCATCATTTGTTGTTCGTACGTTACAATCCACTGACTATATCAACGATAGAAGGCAGAGGCACCCAAGAGCCAGAACTTGCCGAAGAGCCAGGAGTTATCGAAGAGCCAGGAAGCTCTTCGAAATCTTCGCCAAAGATAACCAGCAAGTTTTGGAGCACTTCGTCTGTGTAATTTGCCATTGTTCACACAGAATCCAACAAAGCACTAAACATAAACCAACCGCAGACCAAAATCGACTCCAGTAAACAGCGCACAGGTCACAATGTATCCGAATAACAACACGTCTCCAAACGTAAGACAATCAGAGTCCAGTAGGAAAGCCAGTAGTCGTTAATCACACAAACGTAATACAGATCAGGGGAGAAACAGGAGAGTATCCGATATAGGTCTGGCCGGAAGCGCAAACAAACACCGAAAGAGCTTCAAGTTATTTTAGAAGCACAACTAACCCAAAATCCTAATCCATATTTTTTACCTGAGTTAACAATGTATTTAGAAACAATTGCCATTGCATTGGCAATTGTTTAATCTTTTCCTTATCTGCATGTGTTTTGTTGAGGTAAAAACCCTCGCTGAGGCTTTAAAAAAAGAAAACAAAGGCATCGGTCGGCTTTAATGAGCTTAAAAACAAAAGAAGCCAAATGTTTAAACTTTTCCTTATCTGCATGTGTTTTACTGAGGTAAAAACCCTCGCTGAAGCTTTAAAAAATGAAAACAAAGGCATCGGTTCGGCTTTAATGAGCTTAAAAACCAAAGAAGGCAAATAATTAATCTTTTCCTTATCTGCACGTGTTTTATTGAAGTAAAAACCCTCGCTGAAGGTTTAAAAAATGAAAACAAAGGCATCGGTTCGGATTAATTAAGCCTAAAGGTTTCTAATCCCTTGCTGACGATTTAGACGACGACAACTTTAGCTACCTTACTTTAATTCACTGAGACTAGATAATTCTGTCGATATGCAGCTTATTTAAATCATCAGGCATCAGAGGGTTAAAAATCTGCATCATTGGTTGTTTGGAGGTTTGATTTTTTGACATTTTAAAGTTTTTGACGTTTAAAAGTGTTTGACAAACAACAAAGTTCACTTCAGATTGATGAGATTGATGTTCGAGTTCGAGAAAAGAGAAAACAATGTTTATTATTATGTTGTGGAGTGTTGTACACATAATTTCACAGTAAGTAATCTTTGTTCTGTATTGGTTACATCTCCGATAAACATTCTTGCATACAACGTGTGATATCGTATTCAATAGGAAATAAATTTTATACGGCCGCCGCCGGCCGGTTTTCTTTAATAGTTATTATCATGAAACTTAATAAAAAGAAAACCAATTTTATAGTTTGGTACTTAGTTGTCTATTTCTAGGAGTTATTATTACAAGCAGTGTCATCGAAAAAATATAAGTACAACTACCATTGAGGTAATAATGTACTACGTACTAGAGAAGTCGCCACACATTACTACTGCGTTCCGTTCAAGTGCGGCCGATAGGCCGCACTTCACTCAGATGCTTGCTGGATCTTGAGCGCATGAGTCATTCTTTGTTTTTAAACGAAAAAGCCTTCAAACGCATTAAATATGCCGTCGTGTGTTTTACGATATTGCACTAATAAAGCAACTAATACGGCGAAGTGCAAAGGAATAACTTTTCATCGGTGAGTAACTAGATATTAATTTTAAAATTTAATTCGAAAAAAATATTTGGTGGACGCCATGTTGCATCATTTGTCATAGACTAAAAATTATGATGTGACAATTTGCGTAACAAGTGTAGGTAGAACTAGCTGAAGATTCTTCATATAGCGGAAAATAATAATCTAACATATATTTAGAAAAGAACTGACTTGGGTTAATCAATGAAAAAAGATAAATGAAAGACGAAAAATAATTATTGCATATTATAAGACGTAATTCGTTACATTTTGTTTATTTAAGGTTTCCAAGTATGGGCCGTAAAGATAGGGAAAAATGCATAAAATTTGTCCAAAACAACCGCAGCGAAGAGACTTGGTTACCATCCAATCATGCTTATGCATGTTCGTTGCATTTTCGCGAAGAGGATAAATATATCACCAAAGCGGGAAGGTGTTTTCTGAAGAAGTCTGCTGTACCTTATGTAAGTAACAATAATGGAAATAATACTGTTTCAAGACGAGTACCAAAATATTATTTCTGTCATCACTAACATTATGTTTTGTTTGTTTTAGCCAAGGGTGTGTCACAGTAGTACTGGAACAATGGAACCAATTTCGGAGTCCGTTAGCGAGTCAGAATCAATTTTTGATTCACCAAGAAAAATTGTTCTCAAGCGAAAAATACATGACATAACCATTGCAAAAAAAAGTTAACAGATAAAATTAAAAAGGTCCAACGCCAAAACAGCTAAAAAGAAATGTGAATCTCTGACCCTTCTTGTAAAATCTCTTAATACAAAAATTTCACTCGATGGAATAGCCGAAAATAATTTGATAGCTAAAGCAGAACTGGTCGAAATACACAAAAGACTAATTTAAAAAAATAAACAAAGTAGATATTCGATAAAAATTATACACCTGCATTACGTAAGTTCACATTGACACTACATTACTACTCGCCAGCAGCTTACAAATATGTGAGAAATATTTACAATAACGTACTTCGAACTCTTTGTCGATGGTATGGGTCGATTGATGCTGAGCCAGGATTTACTAATGACGCGTTTGAAGCTCTAAAAATAAAAAGTGAATCGAGTGACAAACGTCTCGTGTGCAATTTAGTCTTCGACGAGATGGCTATTCGTAAGCAAAGGTTATTTCACAACCAACAGAAGCTCGGTGCCGTTAGTTTTGGTGCAGGTCCCCAAGAAAGTGATGTTGACGATATCGTGGCATCACAAGCCTTAGTATTTATGTTGGTATCGCTGACTGAAAATTGGAAACTGCCTGTGGGTTACTTTTTAGTAGCAGGTATAACTGCTGAAACAAAGGCCAATTTAATTACAACCTGCTTACAAAAATGTCATGACGCTGGAGTTTCAGTAGTAGGCGGTTACATTTGATGGATGCTCCGATTTGTCGGCTGCGGAAGTCTGATTTCTTCATTAAATAATTATGTAAAGCCCAACTGGCCATCACGACAGACTATTCTCTTCGGATCAATACTAATTTTCTAAAAGTCTGCTTGCCTAAATGGTTAAATTAAATCTGTTCTAAGTGGAAACGCATCATCAGCCACAAACACATAAGGCAACTTTCTAGTGCTATTGCGACAACTGTGTCAATTGGAATACACAACTGATTGTTATCCAGTTTAAAAAAAAATGTTTTTGAGTACTTGTAGTATCAATACTAATTTTTGAATGAAAAATTCTAAATCGAGAATTCGAGATGCCAAGATTCCAAACGCATTTTCGACAATGCGCCTTGCTCGTGATACACGGTAATTTAGAATTCTGCTTTTATTTGTGGTCAAGTCTGCTTGCCTAAATGGTTTAATTAAATCTGTTCTAAGCGGAAACGCATCATCAGCCACAAACACATAAGGCAACTTTCTAGTGCTATTTGCGACAACTGTGTCAGTTGGAATACACAACTGATTGTTATCAAGTTTTAAAAAAAAAAATATGTTTTTGAGTACTTGTTGTATTTTGCTACTGCAAATCCACATCTATAGCATTGTTTATCCTATCCAATACTCACTTTTACAATTATGACACTTGTACTCACCTTTTGTACATAATTACCATTTCAAATCATACTTTTAGTTATATTTGATGTTTTTCTACATACAAATCTGTATTTCATACCATTTATTCCTTCCTTTTATTGTAACTGAGGATATTTTTATTGATTTTCATATTTTGACATTGTCTATCAAATTGTCATCTGTAAGTTTTACTTTTTATAGAGCATACTTGTGTAGGCCAGTACTTAATTTAGGCCAGGTTCACATTGTAAACCGCTTTATTAATTCTGGCAGTCTATACTTTTAAATTATTTTGAAATTTCAAAAATTTTAAAAATGTTTCTTCTGGAACATTGACCCAGGACTATAAAAGCGGTCATCGGCCTCAGCCTAGGTCAGTTTTATTTCTGAGTCGCCTAATGTCTCGTCAGTTTAACTTCTGGAGAGTTTAAGTTCTGAGTCAGCTTACGTCTAGTCAGTTTAGTTCTGAGTCAGCTAACGTCTGTGTCAGTTAAGTTCTGAGCGAGTTAAGTTCTGAGTCAGTTATAGTTCGGAGTTCCTTTAATACTTCTGTGTTATAAAGTCAATAAAGTAAAGTCTTAGTCCATCTCCTCTTTGATATTCTAAGGGAGTGCCCTACACTCCTCCCTCTGACCTCCCGGCTTGCTTGGCTCATCGGCTCTTGCTGCAGTTGAAGACCAGGGCATCCCCGTTCCGGAGGAAGCTCACCAGGAACCACGTCGAGAGATCCAGGGGCGTCATCGAGGGACCTCCTGCTCGGCTCAAGACCCCAGAGGAAGGAGACCAGAGCCTCATCATCGAGTCAAGGGACCTCTTCCTCGGATTCCGAAGCTTTTATAATAACATGTAAACCACTTATAACCCATCAGGTTATACGTTACGTTACATACTCCACCATCAGAAATTCTTCCATTTGTTCCAAAATCACATAAAAGAAATCGATAATTTCCATCAACGATTGCTAATAATACCATGCTATGATGGTTTTTATAGTTGAAATACTCCGAGCCACAACCAGCCGGAAGAAAAATTGCTATGTGTTTACCATCCATTGCGCCTAAACAATGCGGGAAATTCAATCTCTTTTCAAACACTTTTGCCACATCCTTCCATTCTTCATCCGAGCGTGGGAACTGTAAAAAAAAATTGTTACATGAAATTGAAAGTGAAGCACAGTCATCTCCGGCCGCCCAGTCAACTTCACAGTCATCTCCGGCCGCCCAGTCAACTTCACAGTCACCTACAGCCACACAGTCAATTCCAGAGACTCGTTCGATTACAAACACATCGTTTAATAGGAGATAGCCAAAAAGGAATGCAAATGAAAACCTAACTGCTGACGTTTTACAGTCTGTTCAAAATCATTTCAAAGGGCCCGCAATTAGTAATGATCGATTTGATATTTTTGGAGCAAACGTTGCAGCTAAGCTGAGGGACCTAACAAAACATCAACGTATTTTGGTCGAAAAAATTATTAACTAAAAATTATTTCTCGCAGAAATGGAAAATTTGACTATTTCACACCCAGTGATTGATTCAACTAGTGTGCGTTTTACTAATTATGGTTACAACGTTCCCAGCGCCGTTTCACATTCTCCCTGTCCTGGTTTAAACACTCCTAGCCCAGTACCTTATCAGAATTCAAATTTTGAAATCAAAACACAACTAGGTTCCCAGTCAATTCTGCAAACTTCTCAACAAGGTCAATCCCAACCAATACAAAATTCAGCGGCTACTTATTTATCTTCTTTTGATATTAATACGAATTAATAACCCATCATTATTATGATAAGTACAAATTAATAAACATTATATTCTAAGTAATTAGTAGTTTTTTATTCCTTACCTTAAAATATTCTTTGCGGAGAACCTTATATATTGCTTCACAGGTTTCCGGTATTATGCGACCCAAGGCTTGAGATGAAATAATACTAGAGAATTTCAAATCTTCATAATTTCTTCCTGTTGATAAAAACCTCAAAGTAGCTACAAGTCTGTCATGGGGTGAAATAGCATTTCTCATAATAGTGTCTTGTTCTCGATAATTGGTGCTACCATATTCAGTAGATGTAAGTACGTATCATGATCCATTCTTAAAAAATTGTGCCAGTCTTTTGGAAACATCTCACTCTCACCGCCATACGATCCGCCGGCGGGGCGTATCTTTTCGAGTAAGGTTATCATGATCCATTCTTAAAAAATTGTGCCAGTCTTTTGGAAACATCTCACTCTCACCGCCATACGGTCCGCCGGCGGGGCGTATCTTTTCGAGTAAGGTACCCCACCTACATGTTGCACTGAGCGAGACCAGCAGGCCGTACGGGTCGCCGGCACACCGTATCTTTCGCGCCAAAATCGAACAAAAGGACATGGATAAAGTGTGGCCCTGCACGGACAAAGACTTAATAATATTTAAAAAATAACTTATAATACTTGAATTTCTATCATGACTTTCATTTCTCTGCACTTGTGTGTGGGAAAATATCAATATAAAAGACTTTGTTTGTTTTATTTTGATTTCCGTCCGTGAGTTTCAAATGTTGCAATTATTTGAAATAAGATGGTAATTAGTACATGTTAATCGTTCGAAACAACAAATATTTACGTATATTTTAGATAATAGAGTAAGAAAAATATATATTTTTATGCGCATTAACTGTTAACGGAAGTAAAAATAAAAAAGACACATTTTATTTATCCCTAAATATAAATCAATAAATCAAAGTAAGTAGTAGTAAGTGGTAGTAGTTTTCTTCAAAGTAATGGAAACACTATCTTCTTCTGCTAAGGCAGTTACAGACGAAGCAATAAATGTTTTCAAAATAAATGTTAATTCGATATAGTGTTTGACCCCATATTCACATAACATCACGCCTGTAATCCTCGAAGGGTAAGGCAGAGGTATACCTATACCTATAGTACACCCCCATTTCAACAGTTATGTTCAAGTCCCATGAAATAGAGGGCGAGACTAATGCCTTCACTTGCTACTGAGAAACTCAATACAACATAACATAATCAAATAGTAATTAACATAGTGTCTAACAGATATTTAGTGCAGGACACATTATTGTATTATTATAGTAAGGTGATTTAAAATATATTTTGACATATTTTTGTGACATTTACGATATTATACATTCTGTTATAATAAATACATGCACAGCTATACCTAATAATTATATATTTGACTGCACCTTATGTAATGTTACCGGCCAAACCCGATTTAAATCATAACCGAGTCTGCCACGCCACACATAATAATCAATCAGTAGCCTGCCGGCCGCCGACGCGGCTTGCAACGGTCGCATTTTCGCGCGCTTTTTGAGGAATTTCATTGCTTTCTTGTGCATTTCGTTACTTGTGAGAAGTTTATATCATTATGTCGGACTCAGAGGATGACTCAGACTACCAGCCGTCTACAGACGAAGAATCGGAGAGCGTGAGCAGGTATTCTCATGAAAGTTCGTCTGAAGAAAGCGTAGAATCTTCAAACAGACGCCAACATGAACATTCGTTAGAAGTCGCAAGACCTCAGAGTATGCCAATTTCTAACTGGAATACCCTCATCAAATGGTTCAAGAAAAAAACAGTTTCTGTTTACTGTAGAACCAGGAACGAAAAACATTGCTTCAGATTGTAAAACCGAATTAGACTTTTTGTGTTTATTTTTGGATGACTTGATGATGATTAATTTCATGGTTCTTATGACTAATGCGTACGCAACAGAAACACGCATATGTAAACGAGTATCACGAAACAGTCGTTTCCGTTGAATGCTGGAAGAAGTATCGTAACTGATAATTACAACACAAGTGTCAAAAAAAAAAACTCATTTATTGGGGACTCTCAGAAAGAACAGGAAAGGGCTACCAAAAGAATTATTGAAAGAGAAACTGAAGAAAGGTGCGACCTGTGCCATGGAAAATGACGATAGAGTATTAGTTCTACGATGGAAAGACAAGCGTGATGTGTTGGCTCTATCAACTCGGCATTTACCTGGTTTTGTCAATGTGCGCAGTAAAAGAAACCGTAACAAAGTGACTATGAAACCAACGTTGATAGCGGACTATAATCGTCATAAATGTGCTATTGACTACTCAGATCAGATGGGTAGTTATTCCAATCCTGCAAGGAGAAGCTTGCGTTGGTTCCAAAAACTGGCTATAGAGCTTTTATTTAGAACATCTTTGATCAATGCCTTTATTTTGTTCAAAAAATCTAAAAACCTGACATCAAAAAAATATACAATTACAACATTTAAGGAAAATATTTGCCGTGCATTGATAGGTCTCTAGACAAACCAAAGAGACAAGGCCGAAATAACCAGGATTGCTCAGCTAGGCACCAATTTGGAAAGACTCCGTTGGTCGACCATCGCAACAGAATTGTTAAAAGAAGATGTATCCACTGCTATGAAAAGAAGAGAGATGAAGGTATGTCAAGTGTAGAAGCATGTAAAGTAACAAAGAGAGTAAATACGGTGTGCTTGATTTGCCCTTCAAATCCCAGTGTGTGCTCCGAATGCTTTGCGAACATCCATAGCGCCATTATAACGCAGTAATTATGTAATTTTATTAATAAAACTAAGTTTCTTTGATTTAAAATTACTTTTTCATTTCTGTAATTAACCCCCTAGTAATCCTGGAAATTTAAAGATACAGCAATTTTTTTTTTTTAAATTGTAGGTAAAGAAATAAACTTTGCATCTGGCAGCTTCATTTTTCTGTAGCAGCAGCCCACGCACTACAAATTGAATATGAAATTGCGAGGTCATGGCGGACCGCATGGCTTGCTAGTAAAAACAAACAGTGAGCCCGCCGGCGCGGCGGCCCGTACGGCCTGCTTCACTCATTACCGATTTTTTACCGCGGCCTGCACGGGTACGAAAAGTTACGGCCGCCGGCAGACCGCATGGCCTGCTGCACTGAAAAATTCTATATATGGGTGGCGGTGAGAGTGTTAATTCCGCCAACAAATTGACATGAGAATGAACACTTCTTTTCATTAGCCATTCTTTGCACCAGATGCTACGCTTTTTCAGCTTTACTTGTTTTTCTTTCAGGCGAATATTAATCCAACAACTGCTAAAACGTCGTCCGTCGAAGCCATCGCTGACACGTGTGCGTCGGCGCCGTTTATTGTACCGTCTGATCGTAACCATTTCTCGTAGCGTATATGGCTTGTATGCCATGTACGATAAACTGTACCGTTCGAACTGTACAGTCTGATCGTAACGATTTCTCGTAGCGTGTATGTCCACCATTAGAAGCGTTCTAGCGCTGCGTGTTTATAGTGTTTTGTTAGACGACTATATTGTTTCATCGCTGCAGTGGACTTTAGTTTAAACTCTTGTCAAAATGGAACATGTCCTTTGCTTAGGATAGCTCCTCTAGTACGTAGTTCATTATTACCAAAGTCAAAGTCAAAGTCGAAGCATTCATTTCAAATAGGCACATAAAAGGCACTTTTGAACGTCAAAAATTACTAAAAATAGAATTGATTCTAGTCGCCCATTCCAAAAAGTAGTTTTCGTATGGAGAACAATGGACAAGAAACTCCACCGTTACTCTTTTAAAATGTTTTACAATATTTTGCATGTGGGTCAATATACAGTATTGGGATTGTAATGGCCCCATCAGAAATTGATTGTCTTATGGAGCAGGACCAGCATGTTTCCAAGCGTTCTTATCTTGTATATAATCTTCTAATTTATAATATGCCTGTTTATAAAGTGAACGTTTAATGTGAGTTTTAAATTTTCTTTCATTTAATTGCAATATATCACAAGGTATTTTATTGTAACATTTAACTCGGTACTCCATAAAAGATGCATGTACTTTGGCTAATCTGAAAAATGGATGATGTATTTTATCTTTATTTCTGGTGTTAAAATTATGTCTATCGCTTATTTTATTAAAAAGATGTAGATTTTTTCTTACATACATAATATTTTCATAAATGAATTGGCAAGGTACCGTCATAATATTAATCCTTTTAAAAAGTTCCCTGAGAGATTCGCGGCGTCGTAGATTATAAATGGCTCTGATAGCTCTCTTTTGCAAAATAAAGATGGATTCAATGTCAGCAGCTCGACCCCATAGTAAAATGCCGTACGACATAATGCTGTGAAAGTAGCTAAAATAGACTAAACGCGCGGTTTCTACGTCAGTTAACTGTCTTATCTTTCTAACAGCATAAGCGGCCGAGCTAAGCCGCCCCGCAAGAGATGTTATGTGAGGTCCCCATTGTAAGTTCTCGTCTAGCGTGATTCCCAGAAAAACCGTTTGATCAACAAATTCCAGTTTTTCTCCATTCAGTATGATGTCACAGTCGCTACTTCTAACATTAGGTAATTTACCTCAATGACAACTACTTGTTTCATTAGATCAATCGTTATATTAATCCCTAAACGAGGAAACACTAACACACCTATACGCCCACGAGAACATGACTTACACCCCATTACCTCTCCACCGGAAACAAATAATGTCACAATTAGGAGAACAACAAAACCTATGAACGACACAACGAGCTCCTTGGATCTAAGTCTATTAGGTGACACAATACGCTCGCAAGATGAAGAGAAAACACCCCAATCTATTATACAAACAGAACTAACACTGCAGAACTTAAGTGATCTGATAACGCTTCGCTTGAAAGAAAATAATAGTTCAATCATCACCGAATTACAAAATACCATCCAAATAGAACTAAACAAAGCCATCTCAAAGTTTAAAGACGACTTCGAACGCGAAACAAGTTCCCTAGTAAAGCAAAATGAACAGAGAATAAAGGACATCCAACTCGTAAACTCGGAAATCGAAAGCCTAAAAATCGAAAACGAAATACTAAAATCTGAAATAGAAAATCTAAAGATGCGAACAAACGCTTGTCAAACTCATTGCACTGAAAGCTACTCGAAGAAATTTGTATTATACGGTTTAGATGAATACTACAAAGAGCCAGTAAACAACCTACACAACAGATTGATTAATCTATTTCGAGAACTTATGAATGTTAACCTTATGGGCTATATCGAAGGAACTTACAGAATTGGTAAAAGAAGCTCGAAAAATCGCCCATTGGTGATTGAGCTATTAAGCAAAAGGATGACAGCGTATCTCAAAGAAAACAGCCACGTATTTCAGGGTACTAGACTATTTTTATCGGAATATTTAGATGATAATGCACGAAGAGAAAGGAATTTACTTCGCGAAGAAATGCTAAAAGCAAGAAAACAAGGAATGCACGCAGTAATTCGCAACAATCAACTATTTATTGATGGGAAAATAGCTAATAAAGCGGACGATACACCCGACAACAAAATTGACATAAAAAAATGTAATCCTCAGGAAGAGCAATTAATACCCCAAAATAATAACAATGACTTTCGAAACCACACCTGTAGGCCAAGCACGAATATCAAACGATTTCGAATCGACAATGTATCGAGGCCTCGATTCGAAAACAGAGTCTGTCGATAGTAGGCAGCACGAAGCACATTCGAAGCACTATCGAACACTCGATTCGAATTCGAAGGTGACGTCATGCTAATGTAAATAGGGACGCGCCATAGTGATGCAAAATGAACGATAGTTGAATGAATCGTGCGTTCGAAAACTAAATCAAGTTGTTAATATTTTTTTCACCCTTGATTAAACGTTTTATTATTATTAAATTTAAATAAAAACTGAATGTTATATAAAGAAGATATCCAAAGTTAATTATTAGACATTATAAAGTGTGTAAAGGTTTGTAACAGTCTTTATTTACCTCCAAACACAATTATAAAAGTACAGACACTCAAAATAGTATTAAATCGATGGAAACACAATACAGTTTGAAGAAGAGGTGTGGGACACGGTAGATATTTGGCGCGAACGGCCGTAGGCGACGCGAGACCACTTGCCAATGGCTGTGCGCGGGGCGCGGGCGGCGCGGCGAGCCGACCGAGGACGAAGCACAGCGGATTACCACGAGAGCGCGCGGTTGGCGCGAGTATTCAAACGTTCGTGGCGCGAGTATTTGAACGTTAGCCTTATAAGTGGCATTATCTTCAGCAATATAACATAGTTTCGGAGATTTTATTTAAAAAAAATTACGGGTACCGAACGCACCCACTTGACATCCGACGCGTGAGGGCGCCAAGTTTGTTTATGTTTTACTACACGTCCACAGCAAAAGTACTGTTTCTTTTCTATAAATAATTAAGTGCTTTTAAGTGAATAAATAATTATGAGAACTAGTCAGACGCAATATGAAATGATGGTTGAATTCATGGAAGCGTGAGTAAACAGTTTTAATAAGTTTGAGTGGCATAAACATTAGTGTAAAGTATTTTAAAGTGCAATGCTATTTCTATTCCAGAAATGGAGATTTGTCTAAACCTTCAGGCGGCCCACGAGTTCGGAATTTCATACAAATGAAATGGAAGGAATTAACAAATAAATTAATTATTTAAAAAAATCAAAATACCCGACTGCGGTAAAAAACTTAAAATAAAAGAAACTGAAAAGCTAAAAACAAGCCCATTTTAAATTAAATAAAAGTTGGAAGCAGGCGGGACCCACATCGTTTTTATTATATTTTCAAATTCAAATGGGTCCCGCCTGCTTCCAACTTTTATTTAATTTAAAATGGGCTTGTTTTTAGCTTTTCAGTTTCTTTTATTTTAAGTTTTTTACCGCAGTCGGGTATTTTGATTTTTTTAAATAACTTTTTTTATTTCCAGCTTTTTAGTTTACAAATTCGAAAGATTTCGCAGACGATTTAGTTCTTGGTAGGTGTTTTTTTGCGATTTGTCACTTCAAATTGCTTTTAAGTATATATGTTGTATATATTTTTGTAATCACCTTTTAAAACCCTTTATTTTGATACCCCACTCGATAGGTCTTGAAAAAAAAAAATAAAAGAAAAATTTATATGGCGTCCAGTAGTCGCCATATTGAATTTTCACTAACGTCATGTCTTTAGTGACACTCGCCGGACGAAGAGGAATCGATTAACGTGTGAATCATAAAAATCGGCCCAGGCGTTTGGTCTGTATAGTGCTTCAAAGGAACATATAAACATACATACATACATACATACATACATACATAGGCTGATGAACACATTACCACTCCTTTGCGTCGCGCAGTCGGGTAAATAGTGAAGGCACAGGCGAATCTAGGTCTGAGGAGAAATGGCGCAAGGTATGTTAACTCAAGTGACGCTAATTTTTTTTGTTGTTGGGGCACTTGAATAGTCACTCTTAAGTCTCTGCTTTAAGTACTTATCCAATATCTTTGTGTTAGGTAATTAAGTTTGTTTGGAATTCCTGCCTAAATTATTGCTGTTTAATTCAAGGTGTGGGAGTGATTACAAAAATAATTGCAAGAAGAAGTGTGCCAAAATTAATAGGGCCGTTAGTGGCACTGGTGGAGGGCCAGCACTCCAATTAACCTTGACCGATTTAGAAAACCGAGTCATGCAGATAATTGGAGTGCAAGCAGCTACTGGCATGGTGGTGGAAGAAGCAGGTTTTCAACGGGTTAGCTACTTACTTACTTTTAAAATTGATTTTTTTTTATTACCTAGTAATTAAATATATTTTTATTTCAGGAAGCTGCTGAAATTTCTCAACCATCAGAGATGAGAGTTCCTGATGCACATGTGGATGATTATGAAATAGGTAAATATGAATCTTACTTTTATAATAATTAATCAGGTAATATAAATATGTTTAGTGTCTTGTGGTAACAATTATTTGCTGTGTATGTTTATGCATCCCTAAATTACATAAAAGCATCATAATTTTTGTTCAATGTCAAATCTTGAAAAAAAGATTATTTATACATAAATCCCAATATACATACATAAATATCACATTACATAGTAAATGTTTCTATGAGAACTCAAGTTTCTGCTAATAAGAAAAAGGACTAGTCTAATCAACATTAATTAATGTTTTACAGATTGGAATATTCCGGGCACAAGTAGTCAGCCAACAGTGGCTCCTCCTCCACCACCGAGTCCACCAGATGAAACCCCTGCTCTCCCATCAACTGAGGCTCATCCTCCGTCTCCTCAAATACCAGTAGAAGAGACATGGATGTTTTTAGAAGCAGATAGAAAGGCAAGGGAGTATGCTAGAGAGCGTGATAGGGCCTATGAAGAATTAGAGAAAGAGAGGTTGCGGATTAGGACAGAGGAATTGAGAGTTAGAGAATTAGAGATGCAAGAAAGGGTGAGACAGAGAGATGATGAATTGCGATTACAGGCTAAATGGTTGGACTTTATGAGGGAGGCTATGGAAGTTTTTGTAAGGTTTATGGAAAAAAAGTCTTAGATTAAGGTTATTTTTTAATTAATATAAATATTCTATTTTTAACATTATTAATTAAAAAGTAAAGTTATGTGTGTAATCTATTAATTCTATCTACTAAAATAT
Organism: Mesoligia furuncula; assembly: GCA_916614155.1. Classification (NCBI taxonomy): domain Eukaryota; kingdom Metazoa; phylum Arthropoda; class Insecta; order Lepidoptera; family Noctuidae; genus Mesoligia; species Mesoligia furuncula. Next base: position 14,896,444 of record OU744791.1, on the reverse strand, counting down.
TCCTTATCGCCCTTCCCCTAATTAAGTCATCTCCTCCATTTTCCTGAAAAAGATGGTCAGAAAAAGATAAAGGCATGTTTTGGAGTTCTGCTGGTTCCGGTTCAGGTACTTTAAATTTAAGGGCTAAATTATGCAACACACTGCACGCAGTAATGATTTTTGCACATTTCTCGGGTCCATAGTGGAGTGTGCGATCTTTGCATAAGTAACGCCATCGGTTTTTTAATCGGCCAAAAGTATTTTCAATAGCCACCCTCGTCTTTCCATGGACTGCTGTGTATTTGTATGCTGGAGTCCCGTCAGCAGCATCCGGAATTGGTGTCATTAACCAGGGGCGTTGTGGATAGCCGGAATCACCTGTAAATATTCAAAACTTTAATTCCCAAATTGTTTTTATCATAGGTAAGGTAAACTAGCTGACCTAGCGAACTTTGTGTCCCCATATTTTTTTACCCGATTTTTCAATTATTTTACTTTAGTAAAAAACGTGTTCTGACTAAAACGAATACAACAAACAAAGAATTATCCAATTTAGTATTAGTATAGTCGTTTGAAAATTATGCGTCTACATTAGATTAGAATTACATACATTCGGCAAATCATTTTTATTTATTTATGTAGATGGATGAATTTACTTGATTGTTACTAACCTAATAACCATACATGTTCATTATTTCGATGTAACTCCTGCATGTAGTTATTAGCTAGGCTATTTTCCCATATGAAAGCGTCGTGGGTGGCTCCTCCATATTTTGCATTCACATTTAAAATTCGGCAGTCACTATCACATATCTAAAATAAAGAGTAAACCATTAGTAGGTACACTGACATACCATAGTAAAGTGGTAGAATACATAATGCTATTATGTAATTAGTTGTGTACAGTCACATACCTAGTTACAAAAACTAATTGCTTACCATTTGTACATTTAGTGAATGAAAATGTTTTCTACAATAAAACAATTGTTCAATTTCTTTACTGGGTGTAAAAATATGGAAATGGCATCCATCAATGCATCCTATAACTCCAGCACGCGTAGCATGAGCACCGGTTTGTCGACAGAAGAGTAGACAAAGATGACGTTCCGTGTAGACAGTACGACGGCAGCAAAGTAGAAAGAGGCAACTGCACTTTTTACGAAATTCACTGTTTTACTTAATTTGACTCAGAATTCTTTGTTTTGTCATACAATTTTTTTTTTGTTGTTGATTCTTAATTTTTACTGATATTAAGTCACATTATAAGGAGGGGTCCGTGGCCAAATAATAACAGCTGCACAAGTTGATTGATCAGATTAAGCTATACTTGCCGCGGTTGGTCAGTGGATGGGTGACCATCTTTACATACCGAGACCCCTCCGTGCCTCGGAAAGCACGCTAAGCCTTTGGTTCCGGCTGTCATTCGTGGATCTTTGACAGTGGAATTTTGGGAGTTCTTTTTTTTGTGGGATTTTGTAGATAACCGTATATACTTTGTGGCCGTCTAGTAGAAAGTTTTCTACTGTCTTTAGCGATTACAAAATCCCTTAGACAACTGACAGTTGTCAGTGTGATTTTGACATTTGGGATAGAAAACTTTCTTCTGAAATAGTCTACATAAAAAAGGACCAAGACAAAGATCGTTAGAAACTAAAGACAAAATGACAGATAGTAGAAAGATTTCTAGGCGGTATGTCAAAAATGAAGAAAAGAAATGTCACTTTGTATAGAAAGCAATGTGTCTTCTCTTCGTAGAGATAGAAGTGTTCATGCTACGCGTGCAGGGAAACCGTACTTCGCAAAAAAGCTGTAAGACAAAAATAAATATATGTTAATAGACAATCAAATGGTAGTATTAGAAATTAATGTTACAATAGTATACTATAACATTATGTTTTAAACATATTTCTACAAAAAAATACTTAGATACATTTTCCCTAATAGATATTGCAATGTTCACACTAACTTGCTTTTTATTAGGTCTCTATCAGCTCGAGTACTTGGGAATCTTATAAAGGTGTTAAGGATTGCTGGAGTTACAAGAGCATCAGTGACTTCCTTCACACATTTGATCACTGTTGTTTGGCCCAAATATTTAGCCATTCCCACTATTCGCTGATATGACCCAGTGGCATAAAAAGATAATGCACAAAGAACCTGTAACATAAAATATTTACTTATTTGATTTTTAGGATGTAACAATTTACTATTAGCTTTATAGATACCTATTTTGTGATATTAAATACTAAATAAGTTTTAGTTAGGTATCCACTTCCATTTCAATACTGAAATACAAGTAGAAGATATTGAATAGGTATACTTATGTAGCATCAAAGTGGGTACGTTAAGTTCTAGACTAATTCCAGAACTCGATGTTAATGATGTTTTTTGTTGAAGTTGCTCACAGAGGAACATAAAAGCTTCTTTAATTAGGCGATATCTATTTTTAAATTCGGTTTCATTTATGTCCAGTGGGTTAATTCTATTCCTAAGTTTTGCTCTGCGCGTAATTTCTCTATAAGTAATGATAAAAAAACATATAAGCAACTCAAATCTTTTTCAAACCCATTAATTTTATTCTATAGGTACGCAAATAAATAAAATATGATTTAAGTACTTACCTTGTTTCTCGTGATTGATATCCATAATTTTCTAGTAAAAGAGATGTCCAGTTTCTGCCCTGTGGTAATTCTGGTATCAATAAACGTTCATGATTTAAATTTTTACAGTAAGATTTAAAAATTTAGATCTAAATTACTATGGATTTATTAATTCAGTATTACTTGCGTAACATAATTCTCAAAAAAACAGTACTCAATCGTAGCTTCCGCTTTGCCATTTTTAACGGGAAGTAGGTGCCTACTAAAAATGTTTTTGACGTTCCATTATTACCTCATTATTACCATCCGTAATTACTTTTAGAGAGTGTGAACAATAACTATGCCGCTTATTTTAGATCAAAGCAATATATTAACGTATTTGCGTATAAAATACGACAATATTACTAAAATATTTTTGTTTACACATCATGTTTTTCTTTGAATACCCACTTCCTAACATGAAGGTAAGTATTTATTACTTTTTTGACATGAGATCATAGAGTACTTTTTGATAGATTGAACATGCTCTGTGAGATTGACTTATTATTACTAGTTATTTTTTTCAGTATTTTATAAGTCGTCTGTGTATTTATTGCTGGCTTTCCTTACATTGCGCTTCCAAGTTGCGTGTATGCGTTCCTTCCTTACTGTGCGATTATTTTGTATTATTGATATATTCTACACGGACTGACATTGATTCTTGACACGATTACTATTGCTTTTCCTAAAGGATTCTGCTTTTCCTTTCAATTTGGATATTATGATGAGGATTCGCAGACATATCGTGTGAGGGCTCACGTTACGCCTGCAAGTGGCAAGATGGTTAGCAAATCAGGTACGCCTCTATGCTACGGCAGTGGCGTAAACCATGCAGTACCTAAAGGCAGTACATTGAGCAGTTAGTTGTGTTATAATTTGAAAAATACAATGATTTTTGTTATTGTTCCAGCTCCCATTAGATGGATACGCTTGTCACGATTGTTATAATTGATTAAATACCGAAGTTGCTGACAATGAGTGATTACAATGTCATGGGTATCTCAGCCGGACTCAGCAGAAATCCAAGACGCCGACGTTTCTATACTTTTGCAGTGGACAACCCTTTAGTACCCCTTATTTCCAATGATAATAATCATCAGGTAAATTATTTATTTTTATAATAAGTAGGAAAGGTCTTTGAAAGAAAATGGGTAAATAAATTGGATAGATCCGTCAAAACTGGAAAGACGAGCAATGGAAACGACTATCAAGAAGGAGTGTTCGTCATATAAAACACGACATCACGCCAGCGATCCCCGAAGGATTTGGGAGTGGTAAACCAGTAGTACACCCCACATGTCGCCAGTTATGTCATGCCATGTAATAAAATGTAATAATATTTTCAGGATATAGCAACAATATATGCATGTCAAGCCTGTTAGGTTCGAGCGAAACGACGCCTGATTCATGATTTATCAAGGGACTTACAAGAGGATGTTGTTCCAACCGTGGAACTTGGATCACCAACACCGCCGCCACCACAGCCTCATCCACCAACACCACCACTACCACGGGCCGTCCCACCAACACCGCCGCCGCTACCACTACCACCTCCATTATCACCAGTAGCACAACGAGGTGCTCGTACAACATTAGCTGTAAGCCTACCAAATTACAAGCGAGCTAGTAAGCCGCTGTATACTTATAATAACAACAATGTTTTGGTGTCTCTAGAAGACGTTTATTATTTTTATCATTTTATTTATGTATAATAAAAGAATTTGTTTGGCAACAAATACATACATAGTTTTATTTAATGTAATCCCAATTCAGTACTAACAAGTAGCTAAAGATAAATAATATTATGGGTATTGAAGATAGAAATTAAAGCTGATACCAATATCATAATATGTGCATTTATGTGTACAATAAAGAATAAGATCGCTTTGTGATGAAATGAAAAAAATGTAAGTACAAAATATTAAATACAAAATATTAGATGTTTCATTAACCTCACAAAGGCATACCACCAATTAGTATCTGTATTTGCTCACAGATGGCGTTATACTAAAAAAAACTAAGAAAAATACCCAGCATATAAACCTGGTTTTCATCAGTTTGCGCAAGATCCTGACTCCTGAAACTGATTAATTGATAAACTATAAAATGCGACGATTATAATAATATAACAATTATTACTGAACATTTTCTTTGACTACCTAGACAATCGCCCATTGCTCCACCAGACATGTCTTTTGCCGCCAAAAAATAATATATGGCACTACGTTCATACAGTGGCGGTCTTTGCATTTTAAATTATTTTGGAGCTATTAATAATTGTTCCAATAACTTAACAATATTTTTTTAACACTTTTATTCACAAAACTAACTCTAAACAAAACATAAACACGGTTAAAACTTTATTTTTACACTTTTCGAAACCTTTCTCACCGACTATTTTCAAGTGAATAATGTTTCGAGCATACTCGTTAGCCAGCCTTCGAGAGTTTACATTACCGTACGTCAAAACAATGTTCGTGCTATCAAAAATCTCACAATTGTTTATAAGTTTCGAGTTTCGTTTGCCATGTCGTTTCGATTTCGATTAAGAGAGCGCGCTAAAATCATTCGTGCTGCCATGTTTTGTTTCCTTTTACGCCCGATAGGGGCGCTGTACAATTCTCATACAAATGTTACTCGATTTCGATACGAATAACTTTTCGCAAATATTCGTGCTTGGCCTACTGCTCAGAAGACAGAACATTTCGAAAACAAAGGCCAACAATTTAAAATATTATTTCAAAACATCCAAAGTCTCTCAAACAAACAACACATCCTAGAAGCTTTCCTTCAAGAAACACCGAAATATAACGCTATATGTGTATCAGAAACCTGGCTATCACAACAAAGACTGGATCTAATACATTTTGGTGGCTATAAGGTTGCAGCTTCATTCTGTCGGAAAACCCGTACATGTGGCGGCGTCTGCATTCTTCTACAAGACCATATTGAATGTTTACAGAGAAACGATATAACAGACATGTCAATTGAGTATGTTATAGAAGTGAGTGCAATAGAGTTAAAAATTGAAAATTTACTGTTAATTATTATTTACTGGAATAGGAGAGAGGAGGCTATATTTTACAATCAATTAAAAGAAATATTAGATTACATTAATAAAAAAGACTACAAACAGCTAAACATTGTTATAGGAGGAGATTTTAATATAAATATATTAGATAATACTTTAAAAAGTACCCAATTTTTAGATCTCATGTTAGAATATAAGTTTAAGCAGCACATACAAGAACCAACGCGAATAACCCACACCACTTCAACATGCCTCGATTTGATATTCACTAATTTCAATACTAAATCGCGCACATTAGTAGAAGAGTTGGGGTTCTCTGATCATTGTAGTACAACTATACACTTGACTGTACCCCAACGTACTAAACAAATTGTCTGGTATGTTGAAAAAAGGCTGTTTAACAACAAAAACATACAACAGTTCAATTCCAAATTGAGTGAAATAAAATGGAACGACATAATCAAACCCGATAAAGACATGAATGAGAACTACAAATTATTTAGTAATGCACTTACAAACTTGCTAAACCAATGTATACCAAAAACAAAACTAAAGATAAAAACAAATTACAAAAAATATTGGCTTACTAAAGGAATCAAAACTTCGTGCAAAAATAAAAGACTAGAAAAAATACTTGCAACTAAAACTAATAACCCATTAATTAAACAAAATTATAAAATTTATGAAAAGACTTTAAAAAAAATTGTAAACAAAGCAAAAAAACTGCAGTATATAAATAAATTAATAAAATCTAGTAATAAAGTGAAGACTATGTGGAAAATAATAAATGAAAGAACGAACAAAAACGTTGAAAAAGTCAAAAGTAACATAACACTACAAATTAATAACAAAGTTGTCACGGAACCTAAACAAATTGCAAATATATTTAACAACTTCTTTGCATCTATCGGAGAGGGGCGTACCCAACCCCCCGCAAAGAGCCGCGCGGCACCTCGGTACTTCACCCCATAGAAAACACTATATTCCTAAGCCCAGTAGATCCTGGTGAAATAAATGTATTGTTAAAAAGCCTAAAAAACAAAAACAGCTACGGAATAGATGAACTACCACCAACCCTAGTAAAACAGTGCGCTAATGAACTTACCCTGCCATTTTACCTGCTTGTCAATCAGTCTTTTGAAGAAGGAAAGTTTCCAAACTACCTAAAGAAAGCTATAATAAAACCAGTTCACAAAAAAGATTCTAAAACCGATCCCACTAACTACCGGCCTATAGCTCTTTTACCTACAGCATCGAAGATATTTGAGAAAGCGATGTGTAATCGCGTTTATTCTTTTTGCGAAAAATACAAAATCTTTAATGAATCCCAAAACGGTTTCCGTAAAAACCGCTCTACAGTTCTAGCAGTATATAAATTTATCCAGGAAGCTATTAACATAATTAATAAGAAAAAGTACGCTGTGGGTGTACTGTTAGATATGACAAAGGCCTACGATAAAGTGCAATACAATATCTTACTCAATAAGTTACAAGGAATAGGGATCCGCGGGAAAACTCATGAATGGTTTAAATCATACTTGGAAAATAGAGAACACTAAGTTGAAGTCGAATACTATAATGAACATACTAACCAAATACAACACATTCGATCGGACAGCAATAAAATTAATGCCTCAATACCCCGGGGGAGTGTAATTGGATGCCTTTTATTTATAATTTATATAAACGACCTCCCAAGAATCATAAACGAGTCATGTGTTCTGTTTGCTGACGACATCTCAGTACTAACTTCATGTCAAAACAATAGCAACCTAACTGAAACACTAACAAACGCACTCTACAAAATAACAACATGGATGACAGAACACAACCTCGAGGTTAATTTTAATAAAACTAAAATCATGTCCTTCCACCCACGCCAAAAAGCGCCCCTGGATATAAATTTTATTTACAATGACATAAAAATAGAAACAGTACAAGAATTCACCCTACTCGGTCTATCCATAGATACAAATTTAAACTGGAAATCACACATAAAAAAAATTCAGTCAAAATTATCCAAAGGACATTGACAATCTATGTATGGATGTTGGACCAAGTACTGCCCAGAATTAACACATAGTGCATTTTGTTCCATACGTCATTACTAACCTATAAACCGAAGCGCTCCAAATTCTGTTCAGGGAGTCAAGAGAAAAACAAGTTTTTCGTTGTGAATTATTTGTCGACCAAAAATGATCTAAAACCAATAAATGGACTATTTTAACCATCATTGATAATAAACTATTAATAATAGCTGTTATTAATGATTTTTAATCATCACTGACAATAAACTATTGGTAATCACTGTAATCTATTAATGGGCGGATTTTTTTAAAAGTGTACCTTAGGTTTTCATGATGTCCCTTAAGTTTAATGTTTTTTTTATTTACTTAAGTGCAATAAACTAAGATTTTTCAAACGTGTCTTGATTGAGCATATGTTTGGTAGCATTTCTGTATTTCTTTTTTTATTGTTTCTGCTTTATTTATAACTTTTCAGTACAATTAAATGACTAAAAAGTAGGTTTTTGTCATGTCCCCTCGTCAACTAGTAACTTAAAAAGTAGAATAATAGTTTAATTATCAGTATGTAGATTGATGTAATTACATTATAAGACGGCTTAAATAATATATTTCTGATAAACCTAGTTATAACAATTCATTAATAACAAATTGATTTTAAATTATTTTTTAAATCATAGTCTGGAAATTTGACCGGGTGGAACTTTCCCGTGAGTAACGCGAATTTAAGTGGTTTTAAAAAAATATTACTAAATTTTAAATAAATTTTTTCGTTGGCAACATTACAAAGCTGTCTGATTGACTGCCGCCATCTTGACAACAAAGAATCATGCCCACTTTCCATACATTGATTGACCTGTCACTTGATTTGTTTTACAGGTCGCGTCTACCTACAACTAGTGTTGTATAAAAACAATTATTGTTCATAATAACACAATAATTTATTATCATTTCATTTAGAGGCCAGGGAAAAATGTTATTAAGTAAATAAGATTTTGAGGTTATAGCAGCTGTCAGATAAGGTTTGACATCTGTTATAACCTCAAAAACTGTACGATAATTAAAATCAAATTGTTTCTTAATCGCTGAGCTGAGAAGGATTTATTTCTGAGTGATTGTAATCACTCAGAAATAAATCCCTCTTCAATGTAATAACATCAAATCATCATCATCAAATTGGCGCGCGGTCGCAAACAGCAGTTATTATTCTCGTAATAACCCGCCGGTGCAGCTGAGTTATAAAGACTTCGTGTGATGTTGTGCTATCCTTGTTTACTGCACTTTGTGCAAGTTTGAGCAATTTAGGTACCTACTTGCAGTTCATTGAAGTAGGTATCGGTCAAAATCTATCGTCGCCGTCGAAGCGGACCAGACTCCAGGAGTCGACCTGACAGTGCCCACCTACATGTTTTTGGCGAGGACAGAGAAATTAAATAAAAAACAGGATTTGATTTATTATCATTTATTCAATATCTTCTCGTACAACCACTTCTTTTAAAAATGCCACTGGAGCCACAATGTTGGTTTCATGCCTGTGATCATGCATTAAGTTGATCATCCTTAGTGTGAGGCTTGATGGGTTTTCTTTGAGAATGTGGTCACTTTGACGATTGAACAATGATCAACCACAAATGGGGCACACTTGAGCATGACCACGTCGAGATGAACCAACAGATGGATCACACTCATTTTTTCCATGAATCTGAGCATAAATAGTCTGCAAGGATACATCAAAGCACGCTTCACAAATGTAATCTTCTTCCGTTATCTGAAAAACAAATAAAAATAGTTTATTTCTCACCGTTAAAAGTTACAATTATACAAATAGGTACATTACAAGTAGGTACTTCAACATTTTGTGGTGATCATAATAAGGAGCACATAGTATTGACCCTTGCCCCTAAACTGGGCAGGAACCTGTATCTCAGGGGATAGTGTTCAGTTATTGACATTTTAATTTTTATCTTAGGACTACTAAATCACTATCACACTCACTATTAATTTATTAAATTATTCGTCTTAGTGAGTACCATTAGAGAGTGCTAGGGTATGTTGGTGAGTTTGAAGATATGAGGTATGGATGTGGGTAGGTGTGTTAATATGAGTGGTGAAATAGAGGTGTGTGAATGATGTAGTGGTGAAGTAAGTGAAAAAAGCGTGTTTGTGTGGTAGATAGGGTTATACACAAAGGGTCATTAGATTTTCAGTGTCTTCGTAAATTATGAGATTTTAAAGCCTACAATGGAAATAAGTATGTATATTTAATTTGTATTGTTACATTTTTTGTTTTAAACAGCAGTCTAAAAGAACCACTATAACTAAAACATGGGGAAAATCTAGATGTAACTAACACATTCGGTTAGTGGGTCGTCTTAGGGGCGTCACCTATTTCTAGTAGGTAGTACTAGTTATATTTTTCGTGTAACTTGAATAATATACTTTACCACTTCTAAATATCAATTCTTTTTTATAAAACACTTAATACGCTAGCCTCCGTTGACTGGATACTAAATCGTTAGGTACTTGATTGTTATTATACTTACTATTACTGGAGATATCCAAGTGCTAATTAGCGAGATGACTCTGCTATCAAGCTGAAGCGCCCGATAACGCCGAAGCGTATTAACACTTTGTTGCAGTTTATACAAAGCAATCTCGTAGAAGGCTCCATAACACTTTCCAACAAGAGCGATTACGATAACTTAGATCCCAATCAAAAGCACTAAATCGGTATCCGTATAACACAGGCCAAAGTAATCGTAAGTGGTAGGTATCGAAGTCCATGGAAAATGCAAAAGTTGTAAGGGTTTCAGAAAATCCAAAATCGCACAGACGAAACGAACTACTGCAAAACGTCAAACAAATGACAGCGATCACACTGTCACAGCGGCAGCCTGTCATTCGTTGCGGCTAAAGAAGTCCGTTTTAAGCGTAACCTGTCAACTGTACACTTAAAATGGAACGTGTGTAAAACACGTTCCGTTTCCAAAAGTATATTGAGAATGATAAACATAATATAAATTGTATTTTTTCCTGGCTTCATTTGAAAATTCAATTAGGTGATACGAAATAAGCAAAAAAAAATGCAATTTTTTAAGATATTTTACATCACTAGACGCGTTCGAAAATTTTCAGGTCAAGACTGGACATGATTCTTTTCTGTCATCGTGCACAACCGCTACAAGGAGGACGCGTACAGTGTCATGCATAAAATACATCCAGTGACTAGCGGCACTTTTTAAGGTAATTGAACAATTTTTTACACGTTTCCTACTTAATTTACCAACTGTTAGTTAATAGTTTTATAAATTGTTGCATAATTTCCTTGATATAACGGCAAATCATGGAAATAAAAATGCAAACATATTTTTTGTCGGACTTTCGTTACATTCCACTGACTAATTCTGACGAAAACGTTACACAATGGAGAAAATTGTTAGTCAGTGGAACGCTAAAGCTGTATTCACGACGAACAGCGTTCCGTCAGATCACTTAATATTTTATTGCGTTATTAAAATAGACACAAAATCATTAAAACTAGCAACTGTTTTGAATTGAATTTGGATATTTTTTTGTTTTTGTTGTGCTTGAATTGTTTTTGTTTTGCTTGAAACATTGTCAGACAGTAACTATAGTAAGATTTTTTTTTTGCTTTTTTTTTTTTCAATAACACATGGAGTTTTAACTAAAACGAAATCTTAAATATTTTAGAACCAAATTTAGGTTCATGTATGTGCACGTTTTTTCATTCCACTAAGGCAGGATTGCAGTAAGCGATAAAACTACGTACAAAAAAAAAACGGGCACTGACGACTCGCAGCGCCCAAAAATTTTAATTGTTTTTCTTCGTGGAGAAAATAAATAAATAATAACTAAGTTGTAAAATATTATGATTTGCCATTTCATTTGAAATAAATTCATTACATAATCACTTAACGTACTTAAACGTATGCTACGTTTAAAGTTGAGATTTTGTCTCATGTTTGACATTTTTTCGATCGAGAAAATTATTCGTAATCATGTTCATATCTTTGCCATTTACTAGAGGGTATGGTCAACTTGAGCAAACAATAATTTTTTTTTATTAAAATTTCATTTATGATAATTTTCTACAGACGTTCAAAATTACTGCAACACCACCTTAAGAGCGTGTTCGTCGTACGTAATGTTTTCAACAAACTTTTTAGACCTATGTATCCTGCTTATGTGTGTGAAGTTTCATTAAAATCGGTTCAGTCGTTTCGAAAAACAAGGACTTGAAAATTTTTATGAAATGCCGTACGGCGGGCGTACACGCTCTTAACAACTGATCCGATGCGGTACATGCGGTATCTTTAGAATCCTTCCCAACTTTATTGTTTTAAAGAGTGTTAGAGAAAAGTATTTAAATTGTAATTTGATTATTAGGTGATAATAATGCCTCTCACATCAGCTGAGAGAGTTAGACGACACAGGGACAAATTAAAGCAAGACCCAATAAAATTTGAAGAATACAAGAGAAAACATGCAGCTCTCCTAAAATCAAAAACCAAAAAAGTGTCTGATCTCTCATAAGCTGAGAAAGAAAAACAAAGAGAGAAATGGAGAAACCAAAGACGTAAACAAAAAATTAAGAAGGAAAATCGTTCTGCAAGCTGCGTACCGCCACTGCAGACTCCTGAGCCTATTGTTTCCATAAAGATAAAACGAAGGAATACCAAATTAGCGAAAAAGTATAATTTAGCTCTTAAAAGAATAGAAATACTAAAAACTCGTTTAGAGACAGCTCGAAAGAAGTTATACAGACTTAAAAAAAAATATGAAAAAACTGAAGAACTTGTTGATAAGATGAAAACAAGGCAAGAAATTTTAGAATTTACACTGAAACAGACACTAAAACAATGTAAAACTCAACAAGAAAAAAGGATCACTAAAAGAATAGTTCTTAACGAAAATGTAATACGTGCTAGGAAGAAAACATATATAACAAAATTAATAGGCTTGAAAGGAAGAATAAGAAAGCGTCAAGAAGCTTTAAAAAATAATACAATAAAAAGAGAAATAGAAAGTTTCTACTTACGAGACAATATCAGCAGATGTACTGCTGGCAAAAAAGAATGTCGTACTGAAAAACGATCAAAGAGAAAAGAACAGATAAGATATCTTACGGATACATTAGTCAATTTACACCAAATATATAAATCTGAAGGTGGCAGATACAGCCTAGCAACATTCTACAAATATAAGCCTTTTTTCGTCTTAACTCCGGGCGTACAAAACCGAGAAACTTGTTTATGCATCAAGCATGGTAATTTCGACTTTTTGTTGCATGCTCTGCACGTACATAAACTGTTGCTAAATTGCAAATCTGTGAAAGATGTCTTATTACTAGTAAGTTGCAACTTGGAGTCATTTAAATGTATGAACGGCGAATGTGAGGCATGCAAACTATCCAAGTTGGATTACCACCTTGCAGAAGGTCAGGCAAATTTGAGCGCGAAATGGGTGCAATGGGGGCGTGAAAACTACGAATACAAGAAGACTGAAAAAGGAATTTCCAAGACTGTAGTTACAAAAAAAAGCTCTAAAGTATTGAAGGAAGGAACAATTCGTACTTTAATTAAAAATTTTGAAACCAGTATTCCACAGTTTAAAAAACACTATTACACCTGGAAACACCAGCAGCGACAATACCAAAGTCTTATTAACACATTAAACGAAAATGAGGCCCTAATATTATGTGATTTTTCCGAAAACTATCAATGTAAGCTACACACAGAAATTCAGTCGATGCACTTTGGTGCATCCAAACAGCAAATCACTCTCCATACAGGTACTTTTTTTAAGACTTCTTTTATTAGCACATTTTCTTCTTGGTCAATGCGCATAAAGGAGAGATCTCCATTCATAATCAGTCAATATACTTCTTTGGTTATTCTACTTTCTACATACTTTCCGAATGTGATCAACATTATTTTAGAATTATTAGTTAACTTGTAACTTGATTAAGTTTATTTGTTTTCTTAATTACAGGCATGATATTCTGGAAAGACCAAAGTCAATCTTTTTGTTCAATTGCGGATAATAATTGCCACGAGCCAGCAGCAATATGGGCTCACCTTATGCCTGTTTTAAAAATGATGAAAACGCTGAAACCTGAGACAAACATTATTCATTTTTATTCGGATGGCCCGAGCTCTCAGTATCGCCAAAAGAAAAATTTTTATCTTCATAATTTGTTCACGTCAAAATTTAATCTCAACTATTCTACATGGTCTTTTACGGAAAGTGGTCATGGAAAAGGAGTTGCTGATGGCATTGGTGGTTCCATTAAAAGAGCACTTGACCGTCATGTTACCTATGAAAATGATGTCACGAATGGTACAAAAGCTCATGAGGCATTGCAAAAGCTCATGAAGTCCATACGATGTTTTTATATTACGAACACCGATATTGAAAATATTTGTAAAATAACTCCTCAAGACTTAAAGACCATAGTTGGAACAATGAAAATTCACCAAATCATATCGACTCGCCAAGGTGTTATTAAACACAGAACCCATTCATGTTTTTGTGGAAATAACAAAGGATTATGTGATTGTTTTGCTCCACTAAGTCATAGTTTCACAGAGTCTGGTGCAATTAATAGCCATTCAAATATAACATCCTTCAAAACTGACATTCATCCAACTGGTACAATATCACCACCCAGAGCTAACATTCGTTCGACAGACACAAATTCATTTCATAGCTTCACAGACTCTGGTGCATTAAATAGTCATTCAAAAATAATCTCATTCAAAGCTGACATTCATCCATCTGGTACAATATCACCACCCAGAGCTAACACTCGTTCGACAGACACACATTCATCTCATACTTCTCATACTTTCACAGACTCTGGTGCAATAAATAGTCATTCAAAAATAATCTCATTCAAAGCTAACATTCATCCAACTGGTACATTATCACCACACAGAGCTAACACTCATTTGACAAACACACATTCATCTCATACTTTCACAGACTCTGGTGCAATAAATAGTAATTCAAAAATAATCTCATTCATAGCTGACATTCATCCAACTGGTACAATATCACCACCCAGAGCTGACTCTCGTTCGACAGAAACGAATTCATCTAAAGCTGTCATTCATCACAGTCAATTTGACAATTTGGATGAGATTATCCAATTTGTTGATGAAGATTTCAACACGACATTCAGACGGAACGACGATTTTTCAAAACCCACCCTACGTGTCGAAAACTTGGAGTTTGAAGAAGTAAATAAAAAAGTTTATAATGACACACCAAACCCGATATTACTCAATGCCGAGCTTACGAGTTACCGAGGAACAGAGGTTGATGAAAAAAATACACAGTGTTCTGAAATATGTCCACCTGAAATATCAATCCAATTATGTCCATCTCCTGAAATACAATATATAGGTCTATTTGATCAAGACGTTGATTCAATTTTGAATACAATTTCACAAGACATAACAGTTTCAAATCAAGTAGGTCCTCTCACACTTAGCGAAGGTCGACAAGATATTATTGGCCAAACCATGCAATTCAAAAAACGTAAATTAACCGAAGCTAATCAAAATAATTTAAAACCCAATCAAAAAAAAAAAATTCATACTAGAACGGAACTACCAATTGTCTATCCTAAAGCCAAAGAAAATATCCAACCCAGAGTTTCAAAAGCTATAAAAACTTCCATAAGTCGAACCATACAATGTGCCACCTGCAACCAACACGTGTCGCCAATTCGATCAAGAATAATAAAATGCATGGCATGCAAAAAATCTATTTGTTCAAAATGCAGCGACGGCTATACTTATTTTGATTACGTATGTAATAATTGTTTAGGCGAAGAATAAAAAGGTGTGTAGTTGATTAGGATACCAAGGTCCGTATTAAATTACAGAACCTTAACTCAAGACTCAAGCATTACTTAAAACTCGTTTAAGCCTTCTGATTAATTGAAACTAGTTAAGTAATGTAACTTGTATCTTGAGTGAGGGTCTATAATACGGACCTAAGAAAATGTTTTCTTCTTCTGCCTGCCCTTATCCCATGTTATTTGGGGTCGGCGCAAAATGTTTTCTTCTTCCATTCTCCTCTATCAGCAGTCATTTAAACATTCACTCCTTTTTCATACATATCCTCTCTCACACAATTCATCAATCTTTTCTTTGACCTACCTCTTCCTCTACATTCGTCAACACACATATTCAATTCATCACTCGTCTGATCACATGATTTTCATCCCTCCTCATTACATAGCCATACCATGACAGACGATTTCCTTTCAATTTTTCAGTCACTGGAGCTACTTTCAAACTTCCTCTTATATACTCATTTCTCACTTTATCCATTCTTGTCAACCCACACATCCATCTAAGAAAATGTTTTGCGTGGAAATCTAATCAAAGATTATTTTCAGTAAAACTGGTGTTTCTTAAAATATATCAATTGTTCCAGGTAAAATCATAAGTCCGTCCGCAACTTTGCCATCGCAAGATACCAAAGGTTCAAAAACATGGTTATAAATAACATTATGGATGTAGATAAGTTTTTAACCAAAAATGATTTTACGCAATGTCTACACTATCGCCTCATTTGGCCTTGGACGTGGACACATTTTGTTTTAGCTTCGAAATGTTTTGGTTGTGGACACATATTACCAAGTTCTGCAAAACGGTCCATGCCTCCTCACTTCACCAGTATCATGAATACTGCACAAATAAATGTGTTAGTAGCCAGCAGTTTCTTTTGGTGCAAATATTGTGGGTATGCTGCGTATCATCACTATCAACATGATGAATGCGAATACTGTTATTAATTATTATTTAAGTATGATTGCAGCTCAAAAACAGTTTTATTATCCTGTATACCAATGTTCCTATTATTGTGACAATATGTGATTCTTGTCTAATTATAAAAAAGTCAGTTTTAATAATATTTTTAAGACATTGTGTTAAGAGATTTTATGTAAGAGTTTTTTTTTTGTTTTGCTTTAAGAAGTTTATTTAGTTTTTCTAGTTAGGTATATTGAACTTCCCAACCATCGTCACCGATGCGTTCGAAAGCAGCTTTATTAATAATAAAATAACAATAGAAACACTGGTAATCTTATGATTAAATCAACACTGAACACTGGTAATCATAAGATTACCAGTGTTCCTATTGTTATTTTATATACGTGATATATTATGGTGCGTTTAAATCTGGCGAATGCAGCGCTCGCGCGCAGTTCGCAAGCCGTTCGCGATCGGCGCATTCGTCAGATCTGGACGCACCATTAAGTCTCATTAAAACAAAGTCAGTTTTAATGATATTTTAAGGTTTTTTAAATATTGTTTTTCATTAAGAAGTTTATTTAATTTTCTAGTTATATTGAACTTCCCAACCATCATCACCGATGTACAGTTCAAAAGCAGCTTTATTATTATGTTTACCAGTGTTCCTATTGTTATTTTATATACGTGATATATTATGGTGCGTCTACATTTGGCGAATGCGCCGCTCGCACGCAGTTTGTAAGCCGTTCGCGAGCGGCGCATTCGTCAGATCTGGACGCACCATTAAGACTCATTAAAACAAAGTCAGTTTTAATGATATTTTTAAGGTTTTTTAAATAATGTTTTTCATTAAGAAGTTTATTCAGTTTTCTAGTGAGTATATTGTAACAAAGCAAATCAATTTCAATAAGTTGGTAAAACAATGAAAATTGGCAAAAAATCCTTCATTGTAACCAGAGCCCTTACTTTTCCACTGACGAATTTCAACGTTCCAATGAGTAACTGTCCCTCTTAGAATAATTCAAAATTAAGGGTTTATTTATAAATTTTGTGTTCAGTTTTTGATATTTTAATATTATTATAAAGACAACATATTTGTTTTACTTTCAAATTATATAACAAAATAATAATCAATGACGATTGGAATCTGTTATAAAGAAAAACACACTACTGATTATTCAACAAGTTAGTCAGAGGATATAAACATACAATTATTTTATTGTAAAATGTCTCTGTCCGAACTAAATGTTGATTATTTTAATTAAATAATACCTACCTGATTTAATAAAAGTATGATTTCCATTATACCAGTTTTATTAAACTTACTGAGTAAGATAATAAATCGTTATTCAGTGGAACCCAAAATCCTTTATAATATAATTTCAATAACAATTATGAATAATTTGTAGCAGCTATTTAAATATTCTATACATTTTCTTAAAGTTCAATTAATAGACAATAAGCATTCAACTACACATATTGAAAACCAAACAAAAAAAATTAGGACCTTCATTTTAACTTAGGTACACTTTTTAAAAAATCCGCCCTAATACTAACTAAACTGTAAACTGGTAGTGTGTTATGTTAGTCATTATTAGGGATAGGGTAAGGTAGGTTTTGCAAACAAGCCAACGTTCGGGCAGGCCTACATCTGCCGGGTCTACTAGTGTACAGTGGGCTGCATCAATTGGGTACCCCAGTTGTATGATAATTTTAATACAACTCGGGTACCCAATTGATGCAGCCCACCGTACAATAAAAAAGGAAAGTAATTTAATCATTTTCATCGTTATCTAATATTATAATTGTGTCAAGGAATGACGCAGGGCAACTTCTTCTTTCATCTTGGTGCCTTATAGCCCATCCTAAAAACCAAACTAGATACATAGTATGCGCACAACAACCAATTGTCCTTCTACCCGTGAAACATGAACAACAGTAGTTTTTTATGGCCTCTAGTCCATCACTGTTTACATCAACTAATACATAGCAACGATATACTTTCGATGACGTATGTCTACTCTTTATATTGATTCTAAAGAGATAAACATTAGCAGACGGTATATTAAATGCAGATAAATCGTTGAGGGTTCCATTATATTGTTGTATTATAAATGTCTAATTATTGCGTATATGCTCGCTATAATAACTTGGAGCGAGTTTTATTTGGTATGAACCTACTGCGAATAAAGTCAATTCTTCAGCTGTGAGACTTGAAAAACATTAACATTTTCCAGAACAACATTGATGTTTTGAAAAGAAACTCTATTTCGGTTAAGTCTTTTAGAATCTATCATCTTTTTTTTGTCCTGCGTGTCCTGTCAGTTGCACGACGCTGGTGATGGCGCCAAACAAGTAGCCTAATTCTGGGCCGAGTCCATTTAGATAGCTATCGACATGCTAAGAAGAAGAAGAGGCCCTTTAGACAATTTTAAATAATGAGGAGGCACCAAACGACGATTATCGATTATTGCACTATGCAAGTGCACCCAAGGACAAACCCCGTTTGTTGCAGGACTACTGCAGATATATTATTAAGGGCCCTCCACACGCCGAACAGCAGTAGGTAGTTTGCTGAATGGTGTTTGTCCTGTTCGGTACACATGTGGAGGCCCCAAGAAAATGTTGTCAAAAATTGATAAGTACCTAAAACCATAAAAAAATCCTTGGATTTCGTATACT
This sequence comes from Mesoligia furuncula, assembly GCA_916614155.1. NCBI lineage: Eukaryota > Metazoa > Arthropoda > Insecta > Lepidoptera > Noctuidae > Mesoligia > Mesoligia furuncula. The sequence continues at coordinate 14,877,300 of OU744791.1, read as the reverse complement.
TATTGTTTTTTTTTAAGTAAATTGATCTAGGAAATTATTTGGAAATACTCCCTTGTCTGGGCAACATTTGGGTCATACCAATTAAAACTCGCTCCAAGTTATTATAGCGAGCATATACGCATTAATGAGACATTTATAATACAACAATATAACGGAACCCTCAACGATTTATCTGCATTTAATATGCCGTATGATAATATTCAACTCTTTAGAATCAACATAAAGTGTCTAAACACACTACGCCGAAGTTACGCGACCGAATTTCGGCATGATTACGCCTGCAATGCAATTTGAATTACTGACGACACATTATGCCGAAATTACGTTGCGTTAAATAGCATTGCGGGCGTAACCTTGCCGAACTTCGGTCGCGTAACTTCGGCATAGTGTGTTTAGACACAAAGAGTATACATACATAATCGAAAGTGTATCGTTGCTACGTATTAGTTGATGTAAACAGTGATGAACTAGAGGCCATAAAAAACTACTGTTGTTCCTGTTTCACGGGTAGGAGGACAATTGGTTGTTGTGCGCATACTATGTATCTAGTTTGGTTTCTAGGTTGGGCTATACGGCACCAAGATGTGTAAGTCGCCCTGCGTCATTCCTTGACACAATTATATTAGATAACGATGAAAATTATTAAACTACTTTCCTTTTTTATTGTACACTAGTAGACCCGGCAGATGTTGGCATGCCCGAACATTGGCTTGTTTGCTAACCTATCTTACCCTATCCCTGTAATGACTAACATAACACACTAACAGTTTACAGTTTAGTTAGTATTAATAGATTACAGTGATTACTAATAATGCCGTCATGAAGAAAAAGGGCACAACTAACATTTTTTTCCAAAATTGAGTAAACAAACTGTCATATTCGCCTATTTTTTTTTATTCCTAATACCTATGTATATAACTCAATTTTGAAAAAAATGTTAGTTGTGCCCTTTTTCTTTATGACGACAGAATAGTTTATTGTCAGTGATGATTACAAATCATCAATAACAGCTATTTTATTAATAGAGTTTTATCAATAATGATTAAAAATAGTCCATTTATTTTTTTGAGTTCATTTTTGGTCAGTAAATTATTCACATCGAAAAACTTGTTTTTCTCTTGACTCCCTGGACAGAATTTGGAGTGCTTCGGTTTATAATGTTAGTAATGACATACGGAACAAAATGCACTATGTGGTCATTCTGGGCAGCACTTGGTCCAAACCCTGTCAATGTTCTTTGCTTATGCCCTCCGCGAAACTAAAAAAACTACCAACATTCAGACAGCCCTGGTTACGTATTATGCCTATGCATACGCATGGTTAAGTTATGGCGTAATATTATGGGGAAACAGTACACATGCATCTACACTTTTCAAACTACAAAAACGTCTAGTCAGAATCCTAGTTAACATAGAAGACACAGACAGCTGCAAACCACATTTCCAAGAACACAAACTTTTAACACTTCCCTGCATATACATACTAGAAATATGCAAATTTGTTAGAAACAACCAACAACTATTCACTACACGAGAAAACATACAAACTAAATATACACTACGACACAAAAATGGGCTAAACCTACCTGGCGGCTCTAAGCTGAAAATGCACTCAACAAGCACTTTTGTAATGTCAGTTAAAATATATAACCAATTAAGTACCAGAAGCAATTAAAAATAAACAAAAATTGAATATATTTATAAATAAACTTAAACAATACCTAATCCATAAAAGCTATTATAATATTAATGAATATTTTAATGATAAACAAAATGAATACTTAAAAATGGATACCTACCAAAAATAAAAAATAAAATCAAAGTCGAAGTGAGTAGAAAAACATTTTATATTATAATTTTTCAAATAATTATTATATATTATTATTCCTTTTTATATACTTGCACATATTATTTTAATACTGTAAGGTATATTTATTGTCTTAATTAATAGTAAAAGTCATTGCGGTACTCTAATAATAATTATATAATAATAGCCCTTATCCTCTATTCTACCTTGCTGTGCCCGACAGGGTCCACAATGATCTATAACTATGTATATTTTATAATGTACCTACCACCTAAGTTCACATTGTGGAATGCAAATAAATGTATTGAGTATTGAGTGAGTATCGTTAATTAATCTTTGTACAAAAATGAATCAAATCCAGATAATCCCGAGGGAAGTCCTGGGAATTATTCCAAAATTTGATGGGTATCAAAATTTGTTTATAAGAGAGCGGATAAAGAGCAGGCACAGTGGCTCCAAAATCTATTTTTGCTACATATTAGTTGACAACAACTTGGAAGGCAGGGCAAGCGTTGACAATTATTGCTGTAATTGTTTTACAGGCAGGCGAACGATTGGTGACTGTGCTCATATCATGTCAGTGGTATGGTATCTTGTTTGGGCCAGGCACCATGGTTCGATTCACCGCCCTGCTCTTTATTTAGATGAAGTGATTCACAACAGTGATGAATAAGTGACAGTTTCTACATGCTACACAACCACTCCACCTCACTCCCACCCTGATACTGAAAAAAATGTTAACACGTCTTAACTGCAAAACGTTTGTACGAGTACAAAACATAATTTGTTAAAATTGAAATGAAGGAGTCCTGGTCACCTGAAATACAGGCTTCGAGCCTAGTTTAGGCACCAGTCTCCCACAATATAATGCCCCTCCTATATGTCACTGTAGATTTAAGTGTAACAATTAAGAGTATTATTGTGGAGAAAATAAACTATTTATTATTATTATTAATCTTTCTTTTTACAGTAACCATTTAACAATTTGGACCATAACTGTATAAGTAAATAAACAAGGCCAGACAAATTCTCCTCCCATTCTCCTCCAGACTTTGTCCGGCCAAAAAGCTGGACATGTTTAGACAAATCTGAATACCATAAGTACTCTAGCTAGACAAACACTAAGAATGTATAATATTTGACAACAAAACAAGACAATGCTATTATCACAACCAATCATTTGAGACAAAACAAAAACTACAACAACCTGAAATTCACAACAATTTTATCGAACCATCTGAGAGCCTTCCGCCTGGGCACTAGTTACAGTGACTGACTTGGAAATCATTAGACTTTGAACCCAAGTCGGCCGGAGCAAAGACAATCTCCAAAGATGGGGGTTCATGGATGGCCCAAATCTCAAGTGTGTATGTATGTATCAAAGGTGCCACCACCTCCCACAGACATCCATCCTGCGCCACATGCCATCAACTGTGCACTTGATGATCTTATGACTGTGTCTGTGAGCAGAGTTTGGTCAGCTGAATTTCGGGCCAAAGATATTCGTACTATTTGGTATCGATACGCTAAGAACAACATCATCAAGACAAAAGTGCAGGTAGGTGCAAGTCTTATTCCAAAAGATTCACTAAAACGAAACATGTTTTTTCTTACTTTACTTAGAATTTACAAACAATGCACATTTCCAGAAATGGGTGGCTACACAGCAAATACTCAGTCAAAGATAAAATCGCGCCTTTACATCAAACAGGTTGGCAGTGTACTCTAGAAACAGACGCACATGATTTACCACATGGATGAATGTGGCTACACAGCAAATACTCAGTCAAGGATAAAATCACGCCTTTACATCAAACAGGTTGGCAGTGTACTCTAGAAACAGACGCACATGATATACGACATGGATGAATGTGCACGAACACAAAAGTTTTGCGTTTTTACAATGATAACGAACGTTTAAGAAATATTGAACTCGAAAACTTGACCAACAGACGTGGCCGTCATTCGAAAAAATAAATAGATAAATAATAAATAGATAAATACTAAATGTTACTATTTAGTGGCCGTCCGTATCGTACCGAGTTGAGTTCATAAACCGAGTTTCTAATTATTTTCTATATTGTTTGTTGTTGATTGTTGAGCTGACAGTGACAATGCTAGTAATGCTACTGACATTCTGTATTGTATTTCTGTCTATGTCAATGGACAAGACGAAGACCACAGAGCATTTAAGACAATGACAACGCAGTTACGCAACGATGATGACAAGCCCTGCGTTCCGAGTAGTGAAATAATCGATTTGAGCGTGCTACCCGAACCGAATTAGCGTGAGCGCGATAACGATGTCCCGTGAATCGTCATAGATAACGTCGTTAAAATAATGTCACCGTTTTTAAATATTGTTTTTTATGTTCGTTGTTGCTCTGTTACGTCTGAGCGGCAGTCAGGTTCCGTTTTTATTTAGACTACAGTGCGACCTAAATCTCAATCTAGAGTATTGAAATTGATAACTAACATGAAACATATAGGGAGTTAGTAATATTGGTCTCTATTCAAAACTTTTGACAGCTAATTTCGCTTAGATTAGATTATGTGTTAAAATTTGTAGGTATTCCTGGGAATCGTGCATGTCTATCAAGGGCCTTGATAGACATGGAAGGATTCCCCGATTCAATGAAATAATAGTGCATGCTTTTAAAAGTCACTGTACTGAAAAACCCATAAATCATTAAAATAAACTTAAGTTAAATTCCATAAAGAAACTATTAACGATTTAACTTTTGTATGGCCCAGCATGCCGAAGCCGTCCGTGGCATACCATGTTCCTAGACCACTATTGACGAAATCAACGAAATGTATGTGTTGAGGGCATTGATCTATATTTTGCTAAAAGTATGTCATGCCGCCTTGTGCCACCTGGCGAGCCTTCATGTGTATCGCCACGTTTTTAATAGGTATTTGTAAATGTTTCCTACCAATAAACTTTAAAAAAAATTCTAACACAACATTCGTGTTCGTTTCACAAAAAAAAAAAACAGAACAGATATTGTCAGCCAATTTGTCACTGGTGATTGCAAAATCTCACGTAGTACACACATTACAGTACAGTCGCCGGCGATCAACTAAAGTCGCTGTGTGTGTTCGCCTAGCATTAGAATGGTATAAGACTAATGGAGGAGCAAGTACTAGCGTTAAGACATGTTTTGAGACTGTAGATGACTCTAACTGTGCGTTCACACTGGCGATACATTCAGAAAAAACATGCTGTAATTTTTGTTTTCTGTCAATTAATCGGTTCGCGTACGCAATGTCGCCTATTTTGTTGATCTAAAACTTGTTTGACGATTCATATCTCTTGAAATGTTTTACAAACCAATTTAAATTAACATTTTTTTTTCTATACGAATCTTACAACATGTTCTCCACTACATATTTCGATGTTTTTCGTCGACACAAGCGATAGTTACCAGTTCCAAGACAAACAATGGATGGGGTAAATAATAAATTATTATTTATTTTAGAATAAAATATTTATTATAAGTTACTATACATACATATTAAACAGATACAAACTATTTACACTAGATACTAAATTAAATGACTAAATAACTTACTATACAAATAAATACAAAAACAAAGGACACTTAGGCGTCGAAGTACTCGTCCGCAACGCTGTCATCCGGAAACGTGCCTAGAAGACTGGCAGCATTGCCACGTTGAATAGCAATGCTAATTCTTTGGCCAAATAACGACCCAACCTTCTGATTTATGATATAATATATTATATAATTACAAAACCTCTAATATTTACAAAATATAACAACTGAACCTATAATTTTGTTTGATATAATTATCAGTTAATGTAATAAACTATTGATATAATTTTAAAGTAATTAATTTCTATAAGTTTATCAGACAATTAATATAAAATCGTTTGATATACCACTCAAAAGAAATAAAACCTATTTGCGGAGCTCCTGCCTTAGCCTTCTAACCGAACCAATCCGAGTCGGATTGCTCTGAATCGGGGTGACAACCATAATGACGGTATTAATATGTATATATTTTAAACGATAGACTCAATGATTTTAGATTAAATAAACGTTATATCCAATAAAGTTATAACAAATAAGTTTTAGAGCATATAAATGTTATATGTAAAGAAATATACCAAATTTCACGTTTATTATATCTTGTGAACGTTAGTAAAATGAAAACATACCAAATAACTTTATATGATATGAGACGCACACTAAACAATGGACAGTGCGAACGCAAACTTATCAAATCTCTATACAAAATAATGTCTATTGAATCATGTTTCTAGACAGATGGTGCAAACGCAGCCAATAACAAATCTTGAGATCTGTCTTTACTCATGGTTCGTGTGTCTTTGTACTCATGGTTCGTGCAGTGCGAACGCAAATTCAACAAGTTCTGAGATTTGTTCCTTGAAAACATCTGCATGTTAAATATTTTCTGGTGCAAACAGTTGTCACAATCTCTTATAATTTAATAGAAAAATACCTAGCAAATTAATGTTTCAAGAGTTATATTTTTGGATTGCATCCAATTTACGATAATTTTGTCGTCAAACCGATAATTTCGACGTGGAAATTCAATCATTTGAACTTTGGTGTTGGCAATGGTAACACTGAATCTGATGCTAATAATCAATAAATCACATCACAGAGTACATTACATTACCTATAACTTCACTAGGCGTGCGTCCAGAATGGGGCGCGGGCGCGGTGCGGGCGTGGGTGCGGGAACGCGCGCGGGCTGTCTGTCTGCAGTGGAGCGCGGCTGAGTTCTGCGTGTTGTCGTGTCCAGTGCAGTGTGACCAGATTAAATTTTACGAAATACCGAAGCACCTCAAAAAATACTGAATATCTTATCTGAATGAAATGTAATAGACTAGATCTGGGTATACTTGAACATCAAAGTTCGCGGGGACGATTGCTACGGTGCACAGTATGATAAATGCCTCAAAAAACGGACATCACTTTTTTATTCTATTAATCGAAAGAATGAACTATTTTGAATGCGAGAGTAGAACTCCCGGATCTTAAGTATACTTTAAAACAGAGTTATAATTTTTATTAGATTTTTTTGGATTTCCAGAAAAACGCAAAAATAAACGATGTGATGAAAATATTTGAACATTTGTCTTTGACGTTAATTGACATTAATGCAAGGTATTATATAGGCGAAACAGAAAAGATTTCACTATAATAGAAAAATAAATATGCCTGATTTTATCTTTATTCCTTTTTATTTTTTCCCTCGGACATCTTTTGTCAGTAGCACCTAATATTTATCTTAAAATATTCTTCAGATCTGTACTATTAACTGTAAAAAAAATCAGATGCAAATCTATCAGGAAATCGAAGATATGATGATTCTATGGTTTTCAAATTTTTCTCTGATAATAGGGTTGTCTTTCTCAGACCACAAAAAATAAAATAAATAATTTCTGTTGAGAATATAACCTGACGAGGGCAAACCCCTCCCCTATACCACATTTACCCCTTCATCAAAAAAATATGAATTATGTAAATGTATAAAAAATATTTTTAAATCAAACGATTACAAAAAACAAAACATTAAACGAACAAATATACACGTGAAACAAAATAAACTTTACAAAGTATACCTACAAACAGCCACTAAGGGCAATTTTTGAACTTCACAATATTATTTTATGCCAAGAAAACTTTATAAGCCATTAATTTTCCTATGTGTACCTCTATACCTACTGTTTATACCTAAATAGTAATATTTACTTAATTTTAAGAATTAAAAAATTAAAATGTTTTTGTTTTCAGATTTTTGATTTGTGAAAACCCTAACAACAAAAAATCGAAACCCGAAAAATCCGAATTCCTTCGTGTTAGGCATCTGATATTTTACAGGCAGGTTATCATAACACTAAACAATAATGTGTGTGAAAATAAAATGCTACTACCTTATAGAACCTGCGCAAAAAAATAATTTCAAATTTACAGAAAAAAATACGTAGCTTGCTTTAAATAACATCTAAAAAAAATTTTTTTGTTTCTAAAAATAACAGATAATTGGCATTATCACATACTATCACTAAAACATAAAAACGTTGCATACATAATAAGGTAATACAATTCTTTTGATTTCTATGGATAACCAGAAGAAAATATTTAAAAAAATATAGCTCTGGTTCTAAGCTGAATTGGTTTTTGGGAGTTCTACTCTAGCATTCAAAACAGTGTATACTATCGATTAGAAGAATAAAAAAGCGATGTCCGTTTTTCGAGGCATTTATCATACTGTGCGGTGTTACCATAGCTTTTTATCCAAAATATACTTACTTCCGCCAATATACCTACAAAAATACTAAATTACTGATGCTCGGAAAAGTCGATGAAATATACCGAATAAGTATTAAAATACTGAATCTGGTCACACTGGTCCAGTGTTTGCCCGCGCGCTGCCCACGCCGAGCAGCCCGCGCCGCTCGCCGCGCTCGCGTGCCCAGCCCAGCCCACTATGGACACTTCAATGGAAGTTCATATGTTTTTTTGAGTTCGCCGCGCCGCGCAAACCGCGCTCCCGCGCCCCAATGTGGCCAAGCGCTAAAAGCCAAAAGCCACTGACCTGTATTATACTTGTATGAGGTCAGTGCCAAAAGCTAACCCACCTAGAAAAGGTTACATGCTCTGTGCCGCCTAGGGTGGCATTCCGAATTAGCTATAATCACTCACAGCACTCACATCTCACATGCGTTCCGATTTAGATATTACGATTATGACAGCTGAGAGCTGTCAACAATTCGGAACGCTCGTGCACGCGCTCACAGTGCTAACTCAATGTCAAAACGATATTATTATAGTATTTATTTGTATAAACACCCCATTTCTTCTTTGGTTAGACGGCGACTGTCAGCCAGAAGCACAATTTCGAAAATGCCACGTTAATTTAATTTAAAGTTATGATGCAACTCAAAACAAAACACACACTGACACATCAACACACACACTGACACATCCACACATCCACCCACACACTACCATTTTTGACAGCGCTCACGGTGATACTACGCCGACCATGCCTTTTAGGCATGGTCGGCGTTATCGCAAGATGGCGCATGTCATGACGACATCTAAGATGATTCACGAGACATCGTTATCGCGCTCACGCTAATTCCGTAAGGGTTTAAACACGCTTAAATAGATTATTTCCCAACTCGGAACTCAGGATAGTTCATTCTCTATCTACGCCCAAGTGTGGTATTTTACCCTGCGTTCCGAGCTGGTAAATAATCGATGTGAGCGTGCTTAAACCCGTACCGAATTAGCGTGAGCACGATAACGATGTCACGTGAATCGTCATAGATGACGTCATGACATGCGCCATCTTGCGATAACACCGACCATGCCCTAGAATAATATCACCGTGAGCGCTGTCAAAAATGATAGTGTGTGTGTGAGGATGTCTGTGTGTGTGTTTTGTTTTGATTTGTATCTTATCTTAAAATTAAACTAATGTGGCATTTTCGAAATTGTGCTTCTGGCTGTCAGTCGCCACCTAACCAAAGGAGAAGAAGTGTGGTATTTATACAAAGAAATACTGTAATAATATCGTTTTTACATTCAGTAAGTACTGAGAGCGCGTTCACGGGCGTTCCGAATTGTTGACAGCTCTCAGCTGTCATAATCGTAATATCTAAATCGGAACGTCACATGCGTTCCGATTTAGATATTACGTGATGATGTGAGCGCTCTGAGCGATTACACTGGCCTACAGCCATTTTGGTGCCGGGGATTTTAGACCTGATTTTAAGCATGTCTTACATGGCGATATCAAAAATGTAATCGATTTTTATCTATCAGCTCTAGTTCCCGAGATAAATAAAAAAACATTTTTCACAAAATATATATATTTTATTGGCATTATACATCCAGAACTTGTCTTTTGAGTGATTTTCTCGAATGAAACTGACTTGGGCAATCTCGCAGGATTCCCCAGCAGTAGTCGGCCATCATATGAGTGTCTCATCTTCCTTGGTATCTATTCTCTATTGTTTTTATGTCTTGGTGAAAACGTTCTCCTTATTCTTAACTTAGTTCTCCTAAATTGTGTTGGAATTGATCTAGGTGACTGTTAAGATAGTGTAATTTTATACTCATATTACAACCTAAATCTTTAAATCGAACCAGCGTATCTTCTACTAATTCTACATAGTTGTCAGCCTTATGCTTTCCGAGGAAATTTTGTACAACTGCTACAAAAGATTTCCACGCAAGCCTTTCCACATCATTCATAGAAGTCTCAAATTTAGTGGTGTCTTTTATTAATTGACGTATTTGAGGTCCATCAAAGATACCTGCTTTTAGTTTGTCAGTACTACCAGGAAATTTCTGTGAAATAAACTGAAAAAATTGACCATTTTTGTCGAGAGCCTCAACAAATTGCTTCATTAGCCCTAATTTTATATGTAATGGTGGAAGCATGGTTTTTTTCTCTTGAACTGTTAAGAAATGTTACAAATGAACCTTTGGTGGGTTCATTTATAACATTTCTTTCCCCAACAACAAGAGCATCTCTCACAGGCCAATTTTTTTGTGTCCAATGAGGTGATTTGGCTCGACTGTCCCAGAGACAAATAAAGCATGGGTATTTAGTATAACAACTCTGTTGACCCAATAAAAAATTAACCATTTTCAAATCGACGCAGATCACCCTGCTATGTTCAATATCCACTCACGCGCAAGTACCCCGCGGTAACGCCTTCCTATACGCAAGTATGTTTTTAGCACATTTTTTTCGACGCGCCGCGGAGCGCCTCGCCACTTATACACGACTCGTACAGAAAAAAATTCTATGGACCGCTGTTAAACTAATGGCTGTTTCTTCAAGTGGATAGACAAGTGTAGATAACAAAACTTGTTCCGTAACTTTAAGAGACTTTGATTGTTTTTAATAATTGTTTATTTTTAATGTTTGATACATTACGACAATTAAAAATTAAAATAATATTATTTCAAAATCGAAAGCGATGACCATATTTTTTTATTTACCTTAAAAATAGCCCCATTCATACTGAATCGAATGACATATAATACATACCATTGTGGTTCCAAAGTTTTGATATACAATAACAATAACATCACGCGAGTATCAAATTACGCATGCGTCATCGCCGTCTCATTTGTTTATTTAAAGATTTTCAACTACAGATAACTTATTTCGTAATGCCGATATAACCACACGGCCTTTGGCACAAATGTACTTCATCTAACCACTCGACTAAAGAACCTGAAACGTGAGCAATACTCCCATAGCTAAATTACTAAAAATAAAATACTGCGGTGTGGAAAATGCTTGCTGTCGCAGTTTTTTCAATGGCCGATCTTGGTTTTCGAGCGAGTGTAACATTTTCCTCAATACCTGCTCGTGGTTATGGCCGCGTGAGTGGCTAGATTACAAACTATGTTCAGTATAAAAAAAGCTATGTTCAGTACATTACAAATACAAACGACTAACAGGGTTTTCGTAATCGTTTTACGCTGATCTTTCAGTATGTATTCACCACAAACAACAAAATAAATCAGGATCGTTAACACAACATCTGGACGTACTGGCCATAATGAAATAGTAACATAAACTTTATCGATGTTATTGTCATAATGACTATTTGCGAACAATGTGGGAAAAAATTAAAAATGAGGGTAGTAGATAAACTAGAGCTGATGAGTTAAAATGACGTAAGTCAATATATCGCACCTGCGGTGCAAAAACGTCACTTATGCAAATGATGTAATTTTTCAGCGTTTGAAAATTCGACATTCTAATAAAAGGTATAGTTCTTCTTGACTAAACAATAACGACACAACTGCCCTCTCGCGGAAAGTATACGCACTATACAAGTGGACAATCACTCACCAGGTAAAGGGGTACAAGCAGCTGCTTTTTCTCATACTCAGACCTATTTTGACAAAAATTGCATAAGTGACGTTTTTGCACCGTAGGTACGATATTGTACATTACCTATTTTATCGACCATAGACACAAAAAGAGCTGCACCAAAAAATTTTTTTTTTTTGTAGGCCTGTGTTATAGCTAATTCGGAAAGCGGCCTTAATTTTTGTTTAGTGTTCTGTCACTGTCATTCTGTGACAATAAATGTCAAAGTTGCGTGCGTCGTCTTGGTTTGTTCTTCGTTCTGGTTTCTTTCTATAGCTTGTGGCTTTTTAACACAATTAAAACCTAACAATGTACAGACTACGGACAGTACAGACTACAGAGTATGCATAATTGTCCCTGAATAGTCGCTCCCATTGATTATCGGCTCTTTCACTTGTTTTTATAAATTGATAAATAGTTGAGTCAGTGGGTCGTCTTAGTTTTCTAAGTTTTACTGATATCCTCTTTTGGGTGGTCGGTCAATTCAACTGTTGTGTGGTTTCGTTGTGTGATTTTTGTGGAGTTGTCGGCAGTTTCACATGTCAAGGTCTTAACCATTAAAATAATCTCAGCAGGTGTCAACGAGCTTTATTATTAATTTACTCCATGTCTGTAATTTTACATTGGTCTGTGCTGTGATGTTTTTATTCCGATGTTGTGATAATCGTGTCATTGATTCGAAGGCACGAATTGATCTGTAATTTGGGCTAGTCAAAATAATTCAAAATGGAGGAAGGCACACGAATCTACTAAAAGCCAAGGCATCTATATCCACTGTTGATTTTTTATGAATAATCGAAAATAACTTGTTAAGACCTCATACAAAATTGTTTTTAAATATAAGCCTATATTTAAAAACAATTTTGTATGAGTATATAGTAGATATGTAGTAATTATATTGTTACACACATTTTACGTAATACAAGAACAGATAATTAGAGTTAAAAGAAGTGAAATGGAAATAAAGATTGGATATTGCTGTTTTTGCTACGAACTTGTGGATAATGCTGTTTGAATCTCCCCTAACAGGATATTGCTGTGTTTGTTGAGACAATTCTGTAGGGATAGCACAACTAACCACAATTGATAATTGAAATTGTTTTATTATCAATTTAAATAATTAAATCTATTATTGGTTCTTGTGACTCGCACATTTGCTCCTCAGTACCATTTTTCTGAGAATCTTCTTGAGTCTCGGTGTGAATATCAGGTTGACCGGACACTAATGGCACAAAAAAGTTTAAACATTCAATTGTTTCCTAGTTATTACTATAGTGGTTTGTAACTTTTTTACATCTGTTGTTTTTTTTTTCTTTATTTGTTTATAGAGGGTTTGATCAATATGACCATGCCACCCTCATAGGGGCATTCTACATATGAATCGTTTAAAAGTAAACACAGCAACATCCATTTGCAACAAATCATGGCAAAACAAGAAATTGTTGTATAGTGCAAAATAAAACTGAATTGCATCGAAACTCTGTTTAATATAATTAAATACATTACTGGGTATATATTGAAGGTATTTAATCAATCTTTATCTGGATAATATTTAATAAAAATACAAAACTTAAATGGATTTTGCTGTTTATTCGAACTGCTTGGGGGCGTACGCTCATGACACGCAGGTCACACATCTATAACTATAGCTACCTTTATACTAACTAAGCTAACATCCCTCCACCATATTTTCTAAACTAAAATGTTACATAACTAGAATAATTTCCGATAATTTGTTCTAGCAATATTCCTTAATTTTGGACGAGCTTCCGTATCCACTCGGAAATCAGGCTTAGGGCCTGCTGCCTCAGATCCTAGCTCAGCTGTTGGCTCAGCTACTGTTTCAGCTGCTGGCTCTCTGATTAGTTCTCTAAGCTCTGAGCTTGCCTCGTTCCACTCTTCCTCTTCCCCCGGTGAGTCGCGGCGTTGCTGATCTGATAAATGAGCAGTTTGTGGCGAAAGTTGTTCTCCTTTTTTATATTTTTTCTTTTTCGGTGCTGTTAGTAGGCTCTCAGACTCTTTTGAGCTTGGGGCGAGCAATTCCTTAAAGAATAATAATAAGATGGATACGTCTATTATAACCGGAAGGGTTCACTGTTTTCCTTCAGAGCTCTCACTACGTGCCGAAAAGGTTTGACACTTCCGCTGTGTATCTTTGTTCAAATTCAAAAGCGTGCTGGTCGATTTCTCTTTTATAATAAAGAGGTTTTAATAAATTAATTATGTTAGAACACTCTCCAACTCAAATTAGCTGTCCTTCAAGCCTTTCTGCAGGAGTTACAGATAGTTCATCTCAGTTGTGCGCGCGGCCCTTTGTGTGGGTAAACCTTGTACATATACAGTGACTTTGTGTGCGTGACAAGAGGTACAGTCGGGTACAAATACAAATACAGTTATTTACGGGTTCTTAAAAAAAAACAATAATTTCGTAATTTGATGTTTATTTATTGAACATTATTCTGAATCGCTACTTGAGAAATCAAATGATGAATTTTCGGATTCGCTGCTCTCACGAAAGTTAATAATGAATTCTGTCTCCATGTCAAAATGTCGAAGGTATTCTTCTTCTTTCTTTTGTACATGTCAACAAGTATTACCCCACATCCCTTCATCAATTTGACTTAAACGTTCATTTATTAATTTCATTATTCCCGTCACATTTTGGTCGATATTATGCGAAGCAATATAATTTTTTTAAATTCCCCACACATTTTCTATGGGGTTTAGTTCAGGATGATATGGTGGCAGTCGAAGAACTTTTATGCCATATGGCTGAAGTATGTCGTCAATCTTGTAACAGATATGGTTTTCTTTATTTTTTTTAATCAAATCATACAGTTCAATTTTTTTCATATCTTGATTAAAAGCTATATTTTTTTCTGTCAGCCGTCTCTGCATTTCAATTTTTTTTAAATTAGAATTTGGAGCTCTGTCATTTTGAATATTATGGTATGAGGCATTATCAAGCACAACCACAGAGTTAGGTGGAAGATTCGGTACTAGACGTTCTTTTAGCCACTTTTCATAGTTTTCTGCGTTCATGTTTGAGTGGTAATCACCAGAAACACTATTTGCTTTGTATGTCAAGTGCGTTAGGTACGAAACCTTGTTCTGAACCAGCATGCACAATGATAATTCTTTGTCCTTTCGACAGGTTTCTCTTTAAAGGTGGTCCATCTTTATTACCCCATCCTTTGTTTTGCACATGATTAGTTAAGATATAGCTCTCATCTGTATATACGATACACCGTTTTTCTTGACGGTATCTGAGTAAGTTTTTCAGGTAAGAAAATCGTAGTTTTTGGATGTCATGCCGCTCTATAATAACACGTCTGTTATCCACAGTTTTTCGCCATTTGTATTCCAACTTTTTCAAAGCTGTACGCAGAGTCGAAATACTTCCATCATAATTAAGTTTCTCTTGAAATATTCTTTTCAACTTTAGCAAGGTAGGTAATTCGCGGTGTTCTAAATGGTAATTTTGAATAGTGGAACGTATAACATCAACGTTAAAGTTGTCTAACTTCTTTAAACGTTTTTTACGGTCTTTATGCGGAGATTTAAATTTAGAGTCAGATGCTTTTTCTTCAGCGAATATATTACTTATTGTTCTCTCTGATACCCCCACTGCCATTGCTGTTCTTTTCCGTACGCTATTTAACTGTTCACTTCATTTCGATATTAAAATTGGACTTGCACTGCAAACTGGATCACTTACTAGTTCCAATATATCTCTCGTATCTTTTTTCAGAAATTCGTAAAAATAACGTATTCGTAATTCGTAATGGTTTCTCGAGTCTAAAACAATAATACGTAAACGTCAACAAGGATATATTCACACGATTACACGTGGTACATAACCCGGTCTACGAGCGACCACGTGGTACTTATATTTTTTCGTATATAAGAATCATAATAAATATTAATTATATCTATATTTAAAATAACAAATATTTACATACTTGACTCCTTAAACATTTTCTCCGTGAAGAACTAGACATTTTTGTTAACTACTGTACCCGTAAGAAAAGGCGATAAGAACACGTGTTGCTCGGACGACGACTGCCGCGTCACTGCCACACAAAAGAAAGTTGTATATTTACAATGCGATTCAAATAAGAATAGGAACGTCAATGACCTCTATCTGTCAAAAGTTGATTGAAAAGTACGGTTTGCAAAGAAAACTTATTTGAGTATCAATAACTTTTTTTTTGTTTAGATAATTTTTAGATAAATCAAAGTGAAAAAAACATCAAAAAATTAGTCATAATTAGTTTTTTTTTTAATTATGCTACTTTCATACTTATTTTCATTGTTGACAACAATTCACCAGAAAGTAAAGAAGATGCCAGCCGCCATTTTGTCTTAGTTGGGTGTTACAAGCTTTGTGGTTGTTGGTGTGCTTCTTCGTGAGACTAAGTGCTTGTGGAGTGTTACTGTTTCTTTCGTTAATTCTGTATGTTACGTGGTGGTTTCCTGTTAAATTTGTTATTGTTGTCATTTGTTGACGATGACCACTCAAACATTGATGCAGACATGAGCGGAATTGAAAAAAAAATGTTTTCGTAAATAATTAATGTTATTAAAAAAATATCTTGTTTTGCTCACCCTACCCAATTTATTCGATTTGACAACTATGACGTCACAACATGGCGCTAAGTCGATCCTATTCTTATTTGAAACGCATTGTACAAGCGCACGCACTCATAGCGCCGCGCGCACAACTGAGTTGAACTATCTATAATGGTGTATTATACGAAAACATTCTAACGTGTCCCACAAGGTGACACCTTCTCGTGTAACCATCGATAGCTGCTTCTCGTCTTCTATCTGGAACCTTGAGAGTATTCATTAGATTTGAAACTAATATAGATCTTTTCCCTGAGATCGTAACATCTAATGCTCCACCTACTAACTTTGGAGCGGCCTTTTGTAATCCACTCATGAAGGGGGTCAGCCCATTAATATCATTGCCCAATGATTAATTTATGTTGTAATTTGCTGGAATTATTTCATCAGCATTAAGCAGAACATGGTCAACTGACCAAATTGCACCTGGTATTGGATTGTTGTCGTGAAAACTCTGCCTGATATTAAAAGGAGTGGTATCATCATCTAGCTCCTGGACTGTTTGATTAGACAGTAACGTAGTTTCAGGTCTGGGTTGTAAATTCCCGTCATCGCTTAGAGGCGTACGCGCATGACCCGGACCCGCAGGTCACACATCTATAACTATAGCAGTATAGCTGTATACTAACTAACCTAACATCCCTCCACCATATTATCTAAACTAAAATGTTACATAACTAGAAGAATTTCCGATAATTGGTTCTAGCAAAATTCCTTAATTTTGGACGAGCTTCCGTATCCGTTCGGAAATCAGGCTTTAGCCAGCTGCCTCAGATCCTAGCTCAGCTACTGTTTCAGCTGCTGGCTCTCTGATTAGCTCTCTAAGCTCTGAGCTTGCCTCGCTCCACTCTTCCTCTTCCCCCGGTGAGTCGCGGCATTGCTAATCTGATGAATGAGCACTTTGAGGCGAAAGTTCAGACTCTTTTGAGCTTGGGGGCGAGCAATTCCCAAATTTATTCTTTAAGATGGATACGTCTATTATAACCGGACGGGTTTACTGTTTTCCTTCAGAGCTCTCACTACATGCCGAAAAGATTTGACACTACCGCTGTGTAACTTTGTTCAAATTCAAAAGCGTGCTGGTTGCTTTCTCTCATAAAATAAAGAGGTCTTAATAAATTTACTATGTTAGGACATTCTCCAACTAAAGTTAGCTGTCTTTCAAGCCTTACTGCAGGATTTAATGGTGTATTATACGAAAACATTCTAACGTCTCCCACAAGGTGACACCTTCTCGTGTAACCATCGATAGTTGCTTCTCGTCTTCTATCTGGAACCTTGAGAGTATTCATTACATTTGAAACTAATATAGATCTTTTCCCTGAGATCGTAACATTTAATGCTCCACCTACTAACTTTGGAGCGGCCTTTTGTAATCCACTCATGAAGGGGGTCAGCCCATTAATATCATTGCCCAATGATTAATTTATGTTGTAATTTGCTGGAATTATTTCATCAGCATTAAGCAGAACATGGTCAACTGACCAAATTGCACCTGGTATTGGATTGTTGTCGTGAAAACTCTGCCTGATATTAAAAGGAGTGATATCATCATCCAGCTCCTGGACTGTTTCACGAAGATTAGACAGTAACGTAGTTTCAGGTCTGGGTTGTAAATTCCCGTCATCGCTTAGAGGCGTACGCGCATGACCCGCAGGTCACACATCTATAACTATAGCTAATACTAACTAACCTAATATTGTACAAGAATTCCCGCCGCCCCCACGCCCGCCCGCGGATTATTAATGAAATTGCGAAACAAACCACAAATATGGTTGTTTTGGATTTTATGTTCTTCAGGGAAATAAAGCGACTCTTCCTGGTATATAAAGTTATAATGTCTTTATATTGCTTCTAATTACAAGTTTAAAATAATTGTTAGAAAACCGTTATGAATTTAAATTGACGTCTGTTAGATATAATGCGAACAAGAACGACAAGGAGCAAAATCAGAGTCTCGCCGGTTTGAGGAAGGCGCCGAACTATATAGCTGCAGGGCAGCGCCATCTCGTCCCTCGGTCTGGAACTAGTAGGTCTTGCTCTCTTGTTGTAGTCGGTGATCGATCGACTGCGCGTACACAGGCGTGCGCGCCGTTGCGGCGCCCGGTCACTAGTTGGCGGTAAATATCGTGAACAATGGTTAAGGCCCATCCTGTATGTTTTAACCAGTGATGGGAGTAGGTAGATTGAATTGGGGTCATTGATCCGAAACGTATACATTAATATGGACATACCTCCGGAATTTCGGGGTTGGTTGATTATTTTAAAAAAACCGGAACTTATGTAGGAATTGTATTAAAATTACCAATATTATATTCTTCATAATTTTTTTTAACGGCACACAGTCACGATTTAACACAACCCAACGACCAATCAAAACAAATTATCATGAGTGGTGCACTAACCGGTTATCAAAACAATGCGTACGCCCGCCGACGACATGCCAGGTACACAAAATACAGATAGAACAAAAGGCAATCACATGTATGTACTTCACTTTTCATACCTACGCTCGGCGGTCGCACTAGGGTTGTCAACTTTGGCTTATGCACAAAAAAACTATCGTGGTAGTGGCACTCGTATCTAGTTGTTTGATTTATTGTTGAGCTTATTCTACAATATTAAAACAAAACAATAAACATAGTATTACAATACAAAAAGTTTACAGAATAAAAACATTTTTATAAAATTTTTATTTGTCAATTTTCCCTATCGAAAATCCCTAATAACTTCAAAATGGATTACCCTATTTACACAGTTCATAGTATTACAATACAAAAAGTTTACAGGACAAAAACATTTTTATAAAATTTTACATTTGTCAATTTTTACCATCTAAAATCTCTAATAACTTGAAAATGGATTACCCTATTTACACAATTTATTTTGCCCTATCCGTTTTGGACCTAAACTTATCAAATTACAATAAAAACAACACAATATCTACAAAACAAAAATCATGTTTTCAACTTACGTAATAGTTGGTGACGTGAATTTACCTTACAAAAAAGTTACTTCGTTTAAACTGATTCTAAATAGGAAACTATTATATAAATCGAGCTTAGACAGACATTTTTTTGTTGCTCCATTTTTACACTTCACAGACGCGTGTCTCAACCGGATGACACGCGCGCTCGCACTACTCCCAACCCGCGGTGAGCGGTGTCTATGTGTGCGTTGCTCGAGCGCACTTTGTATGTAGATTGTCTTCTGTACTATCTGTAGTTTGTGCCAGGTAGCTCACTCCACAGAGTACATTATAGTATACTGAAATAGAGACCAATCTTCGGCGATAAAAAGGGTAACCGCTTACGCCTAGCCCCTAACGCCATCTGTTTTCACTGGTAAGAATCTTTACTCATCCTATCTATGTATAACTATAGCTGTAGCCGTATAGGGGCCATACGTACGTACAAATAGGTACTAGCTTAATTTCATGGACGGTTATACTGTAGGTTATTTATGGATATAAAAATGAAACATGTTATTAACCAAAACGAGTTTATTTATGTCTTTTATAGCACTTATTTAATTTCTTGGCTTTTATTTGCAGATTGTCCTCATCATCATCCTGTTTTCTCCCAGCTAATATTGTATTAATATTTTTACAATACTTAAAAACCATGCAACGAATTACAATGCTAATAAAATAATCAACTAATTTGTTCCTACGGATTTTACATTTTATAAATTCAAAATCAACAAATATAATTATCGCTGTTTTAATAATTTCTTTTAAATTGCATTTTTCAATGTTTTCTTTAATGATTTCATTTATTATGTCTTGCATATTCGAAATTAATTTTACTAATTCTTTGCTGGGAGTGCAAAGCCATCGTCGCCCTGCATATTCCCTATACTTAATATATTCTACCACATTTTGCGATGATAAATCATTTGTGCAATAGGCGCAAGATTTAAAAATTTGGGATTTTGTTTTTTTTAAGAAATATCCGCTCATATATTCAATTGGAGCAATAATGCGGGGATCCCTTTCTTTTACCTCTAGTGGGGTAAAATTAAAATCGAATATTTTTGTAAAATTGAATGACGTGCAGGTCGACGTTGCTTTCGCATTTTTGTTAATGATGAGAGAGAGCGCAAAAGTCTCCTTCGCAGTTACCGCGGGTGTGGACATTGCTTAAATTATTTATTAAAAGTGTGGCGAAAGCAGATTCAAATTGATCACAGGTCGGGTTAGTGTTGCGACACCCTTGACTTCTCACTGCGCCAAAGAAATTTTCCAAGGGGTCCTGATTAAGGTGCCGCAACCATACTGAAGATACGTTAAAATCATCTTTTAATTTTTTTAACAATGTTTGTATTCCATTCTATGTCCACACCCAATTAGTTACAGAGGGAACAGTTTCTTTTTTACCAGCCGAAGTTATAAATTTCATTGATTTAAATATTTTTATGCCCTCCACCCACGTTTTATAGTGGTCAGAGTTCGGCGTTGCTGGGCCAAGTAGGGGTTTGGCGTTTTTATTTTTCATTTTACTTCCATTCACCGAGTCAAATATGTTATCCATGAAAAGCAGAAGGTCCGCAGTTTCCTTGCACTCTGTAGGAAGTATGTTCTTATCTAAAACAAACAGGAAAAAAAAAATTAAATGACAATAACTACTCAATAAACAACGGAAATAATGAATGTTTTTCTCTATTAAATAACCCAAACTAACTGAGCATAGTAGGGAAAATAATTATCATTGAAAGTTACCATTTCAAATCTATTTATTTTAGGGCCGATTTTTCAATCTTGTTAAGTTTTATCATAGTGTACTCTGTGCATAGTGTATCTGCGGAATAAAAATTGCGGTTTGACAGCCTTTATTTATAAAATATGTCAAACTGACATATTTGTGCTTCAGATAAAAATTATCTAAGTTATCTGAAGATTGAAAACTCAGCCCTTATTTTTTTAAATTAAAAATATGTACGTCGTGTAAATAGTTTAGTGTAATAATGTATGAATTAATAATGTTGACATTCAATAATGACATTCAATAATAATATACTAACATAGTTTTAGGTATGATTTACTAACATTGTATGGAACATTTTTTGATTCTGAAATAAATGAATAATAATAAAATAACACTTAAAGTTAAAAAATTAATAAAAGTAACAAAATTATATCGTAACTCAGCTTAAACTATTCACAAACTAAAATATGGCGTCGATAAATTCATCCGCATCGCTGTCGACTGTAATGTACCCAAGAGATTGGCGTCATTGCCACGTTGTATAGCAATGCTTAGCCTGTGGCCAAGGTAAAAGCCAGCCTTTGGGTCACGGGAAGTGTCAACCAGCTAACATTTACTCTATTATACAGGGTGTTTGGTGCATCGTTTGCCAAATGGAATTGGCCGAAAGGAGAGGTCATTTGTCTCTTAAGGCCCAGTAACTCATTCCCTGTTACACCGGTTTTTTTATTATGACTTTTTAATTTTTATTTAGAAAAATACAAGAACTCTGCATTTAAGCTTAAAGGAGAATGACGACGACAATATGGACCACGGTACAGAGTTGCGTCAATTCCAAAGTTGTTTTAGATGGTTTATAAATTAACCAAATAACCATCTACAATTGCTATTTTGGAATCAAAACCCGCATTTCCAAGTTTTTTTAGAAAACGTAACTTAACCTCAAAATAGAAATATCCGTCGTGTATAGAGGTAAGTTTATAGGTCGTAGTTTGGAGAGCAGATTAATTAGCATATCTGATGGGATTGAGACTTAAATAAATCAGTACCTTGCCTTTATATTTCCTGTTAAAACAGTTACAAATACAAAAAAAAGGAGAGCTGTAAAAAAAAACAATAGAATTCAAAGAGATCTTTAATTTGATTCAGTGACACTGGTAGCACTTAAAACATGTAGGTAGGTATATAATCAATCATAGTATATCTAACCCTTACAGTAAGTAGGTAGGTACCTATACATATAGGAACAGCGAAGGACTTTATTCATCATTTTCATTAAAAATCATCATCTAAATAAGATGCTGGAGCAGTGATATCATTGTATCGAGCCCAACTCAAAAACCACACCACTGTCATTATGTGAGCACAGCAGCCAACAGTTCGCTTACCAACAAGGCAGTTGCAATAATAACCTACAATGGCTTGTAATGTATTTGCTACAGCATCGTCTCTGCTTATTAATAAATACACATGCCTGGATTTAATCCTACCTCTTAACAAATAATTATTTAGGCCTAAAATCAGAGGAATATCCTCATCAATTTCAGTATTCACTTCCACTGAATATATTCCAGACTGACGAACATGTTCCCCGAAGTAAGATCTGGCCTGTTTTAATTGGTATGTACCTAGAGCAAACCGCTTAAGGTCAGTAATTGTGAGTCGTGGAAATCTATACAAATGAGGATGATTGCCATCAATTGTTTGGAAGCTAGCTCTCCTTCTGTTAAGATTTTCTTGCTCTACATAATGTTGCCAGATGGTTTACTAGAAAAAGTCTACTTTTAGCTATTGTAACATATTCCAAAGCCTCCGGTGGGTCATCTATGGCAACATGAAACTTATTTAATAAGGCACAACAAATC
The DNA here is from genome assembly GCA_916614155.1 of Mesoligia furuncula. Taxonomy (NCBI): domain Eukaryota; kingdom Metazoa; phylum Arthropoda; class Insecta; order Lepidoptera; family Noctuidae; genus Mesoligia; species Mesoligia furuncula. Next base: position 14,854,391 of record OU744791.1, on the reverse strand, counting down.
CTAAAATCATCATTGAGATGCATAGCAGCTCTATTATTGAATACATGACGGAATAGTCTATAGTCTCTTTTTATCCTACCATTGACTATTTCTACGACCCAGCGACACATGGTTACTAGACGAGACCGATTCGCCTGCTGGGTTGTTAATTGGTGTTCATTTTCGAGGAGAGACTCTGGCATGTGGGTGACAAAACCGTGTTCTTGGAGTTCATTTATAACATCTCGAAATCCTCTATCAAGAAGAAAAATATCACCTCTTCTAAAAAATGATCTTATACAAGATCCCTCATTATTTAAGTTTAAACTTGTGATTGTAGCATCATTAAGAGTGGCTTTGTATGGACCAAGACATTCCACAATGTGGCCATCGCAACACACAATCAAAAATGGTTTAACTAGGTTGTCTAGTTTTTGTAAACTGTAGGTTTGTTTCTGAAACAAATAATTTGAACTACTTTGCACAAAAACATAGGTAGCATCACATATAACTATTGCAGGTTTAACATCTGGTGGCAAATCAGGATTACTAAACAGTCAGTTCATCAATTCAAGTCGAAGTTGCAAAAATTTCTAGTTAATAAATGTTATTATAGTGTCAAGGAGTACTTACAGGATAAGAATATAGATATACACTAGTAAGAGTAATTTATTGACATTGAATAATATGACAATAACAATAGGGTGACATGCTATATTAATTGAACTTGGTACCTGTATAGTTTTATTTTAATTTGGACCAATATCTTAATTTGTTTGAGTGTTAAGTATTATATTATATAATTCATCTGACAATTTTTATTTTTAAACCGTTGACATTTGAGGAGCTGGGGAACAAAAGCGGACTTGTCCAATTAATCAAATTTTACACTAGAGCAAAAAAAAACTGAAATAGGTATATGCATATGGGCTGTAATTTTGTGCATTTCAGTATAATTAGTATTTAATACAACATAACTAATAGCCTGCTTGTTGGTCATAAAACTATGCGTTTTCAATTTTTTTTTATTTTTTTTGTAATGGACAAGTCCGGTTTTGATTACAAAAGGTGGACAACTCCGGTTATGATTGAAAGAGTTATGGACATGTCCGGTTATGAAAGAAAACTAGATTCTATTATTGTATTTTTTTATTTAAAAATTATATGAACTCTCCCACATCTGGTTCGCAACAGTCACAATCGTCACTGTGGTCGTCGTCTTCGTCATTTATTTGACTTGTTTCAGCAATTGCCACTGGTGAGGTATGGAATATATTGTTTTTAAACCAATCAAGCTCTTGATTATCCATCCAATTATCTCCGAATTGTTTCTTTAAGAGTGTTTCAACATCTTTTTTCTTGTTTGGTTTTAGTTCATTAACCATTGAAAATCTTTGTAGTAAACTCGGATGGTTTTTTGTCATTTTTAACAATGATACAGCATTTTCTGATGATTCATCTCCATAATAGGTGTTTAAGACTTTCACACCAAAGTTTACGTGATTTAAACGTGCAGTAGGATCTCTTCGTATGTTTGCAGTGCCTCGGCCACGTGCTCTGCCACGACTACGGCCCTGACTTCTTCGTGTTGATTGTTGAGATTGACTAGGAGTTTCTGTTTGGATGATGGTTGACTTTCTTTCTATTATTATTCTCTTTGCATCACGAATACTTTCCACTTTCTTGTAATAGTCTTCAAGGTTTTTGACGTTGTAAAGCTTCCAGTTTTCAGCTAAAATATGAACTTTGCCATGCTTTGCGTAAACCTCATGATATTTTTTTGGATCCAAAATGAAAGGCATCTTCCGCAAATCCTTTTCGACCCTCCCGAACACTCGATCCGCCGGCAAGAAGCTGTGACCGCGTACAGGAAAGGTTAGTACGATTTTGGCGACATTTTGAGGGGCGTAGTTTTTCAACCAGAAAATCAAAGTGTGGACGACATGTGCATTTTTATTTTGACCTCCACACCCGTCCGAAAAAAGGCGTAAAACTTCCACTTCAGAAAAATCAGTAAACATCAGGTATGTTAAAAGGGCAGACGCAATTTCGGTGGCGCCTTTTTTAGCTTGGTTTTCTGTCCATATGAAGAAATGTGGCTCCTTTGTTGGCATATCAGTAATGCAGAAAGAATAAAGTCCAACTTGTCGTAAATAAAAACATTCCTGGATTGGCGTTTTAGGAAGGGATTGAATTTGTTGGAGATCAAAACATATTGTCATAGAATTTTCAGGTTTTTCTTTGGTAAGGGAAAAGAACGCTTTGGCTCTAGCTTTATGAACTCGGAGTTGAAGTTTCAATGATTGAAGTTCTTCAGGATTATTTTCAGTCTTCTGCCTATTTTTCAGCAGTTCGCAGGTACTACATATGTCGGAAGATGGTGACGCAAACCCAATATTAAAATCGTTCTCAAAAACATTTCGGAACATCGTTTGTGAGACTTTCAAATCATCAGTCGCTGAATTATTGTACAACTCCCACAACTTTTTTACGTTTAGCTCGTATGACAGGTACACTCTTTTTGATTTATTTCGATTGTAATGTGACTCCTTTGCTGGCAAACCACCGAGAAATTTTCTTACAGATTCCTTTTTATCAATACTTTTGAAACTTTTCCTGTCTCCTCCTCTGCCGTCAAGTGGCGTTTTGCCTTCATATAATTTGCTCGCAATTAAGTTTACCCTGTGCTTACTGAGCCCAAGAGCAGCCAAAAAAAAAGATTTGCATACTTTTACTAACCTTTTTGAATCATGGAAGAGAAAGTATGTCACAAAGTACTTATTCCTCTGCGGTTTGCGAGATTCCTCTCTCGATCTTTCTCTTTCTATGGGGCATGGTGATATGAGCCGTGACAAGTAAATATCCTGTAATTTTTTGCCAATTTTTTCATATAGTAGTTTGCGGTTGTAAACAATTTCGTTTAATGTCAAAGTCTGGCACTTAAATTTTCCCTTGTTATGTTCACACGCAGACACGAAATTCAAAGCAAGGGGGTCTTTATCTGCGTACCTAAAACAAAATAATAGCAATTTTAAATTCATCATAGGTTAGAATAATAACAAACACGCACCGGTAGGTATAATTTTACACTCACTTCGATTCCCTGTTGTTTTGCGCTTGCCGTCCTGTTTTTTTTCGTTTACGTGAGCCGTCATTTATATTGGCCACTATTTCTTCGATTCCGTCCATAATTTTGTCGGTTTTCTAGGAAAATTCTTCTCAAAATTACGAAAGCAATGACCGTCACACAGCTGATTATCTTTTTTTTTAATTTAGCAGTGTTGCCACAACTGATTTAGGGATATCATAACAAAAAAACAATGATTTTTTTTAGACTTGTCCGGTTTTGTTTGACATTTTTCGTACTAACGGCAATTCTCCTTACGTTTTTGTCCGGTTTTGATTGGAGAAAAAATCCCTTAGAATTTTAATAAATTTCTAACAGGACAAGTCCGCTTTTGAACGAAATCATCATTTTTAACAATTTTTTTCTCTAAGATCGGACCGCTTTTGATACACAATACTCCGGGGTTCGATAGATATGAGCTTAAAGAGTGCAAAAAAATAAAAATAAAAAATTCGAGTACAGTGGACAAGTCCGCTTTTGTTCCCCAGCTCCTCATTTGTAGTATTCTGTTTTTTATTTTTTATTGTTTTGTTTTACTTATATTATAATAATTTTTTGTTATGTCATTTTAATAATTATTTGATAAAATTAATAATAATATAAATATTTGCACACCTAATTAGGTAATGATGCAGTGTACTTTATGTTTATTTGTAACATCTGTTTATACCTACCTGTATTAAGCAAATAAATGATTTGATTTGATTTGTCCTTCTGGTATAATCTTATTTCGAGAAGCAACATCTTGTACAGTAAGATGATTAAATCCTAAGTGCAATGGGACAAAATCACTCATTAAACAATTTCTTGCTTTTGACATCCACCGTTCTAAAGTGGTTCGAGGTTTATTAAAAAGAGTAGCCAACCTTTCATTACTGTCACCAGTTCTTACCTTATCTAAATATATGCACAAGGCTATAGAAGCATTTGGTACCTGTTCTGCTAGATTTGGGATACTGTTAAGTAAATCATAAAACTGGTCAGCATTGAATCCAAGCCAATAATGACATAAATATGGAGGCATCATCCTAATATTTGAAAAATCAAATCTGTTATTAGCTGCTCGCTGCATCATAGTCATAATATTATCAAATTGACTACCAGTAAAATCCCTCAATTGGGAGGTTAATTCATTCCAAGAACCGTGATCCAAGTTGTGACGACACACGTGCACCAGGTGGTACATAGAACTTATAATGATACAATAATAAATCTTTTATAGCACATGGTACAAGTAGACGTTCATTTTCAAAACAATTAACGAATATGCAGTGGCCAGATGTGTTTGCAGCACGTCTATATAAAGATGATGTGATTTTTGGTGCCGCTAATTGAACTGCTACTGGTCTTGAAGGTGGAAGAGGAGGTGGCTCAGGAATATTGAAATCATCACTTGACACAGCATGTGCTACAGTAGGACGATTTGAATCATGCTGCTGTTGCCTCTGTACTTCTCTCGTAGCTGATCTCCAACATGCAGCACATACATGTTCCATTCTGGAAACCTAAAAAAAATAAGGTGCTTAAATATTTTTTCTGTTAGCCCGAGTAGACAGATTCTGTATTAGACACTCCATATTCTCAATCAGATACTAATAAATATTTACCAAGTGCAGTGGAACCAGTCTCATTAAAATGTTTCTTTCTTGTCGATCATGTCGCACAGGGTATGTTCTTGGTGCTCGTAAAATAGAATTTCCACAAGGGAAGCAGATTCTTCTATGTCCAAGAGCAGGCAAAGGCATAGCACTTCCTTCGCTCATTGTGTTAACTCGATTTTGAAGCAGTCCAAAACACTCGGAACAAATTATACTTCCTGGAGACAGCTGCAATCAAAAAAATATATTTGAAATGTAATATAAAAAAAATGTCATTAGAATATAGTATAATATAATGAGCAAAGGAATGTCACAATCACCGACTTCAAGCCCAACTGAATGGGCCGCACAACATAATTATGTTTTGTGCTTACAGCACGGAGAGCTTCCAATTTCAGCATTGTGACATTGATTTTATGCTATCATTTGTCTATAGTTTTTAATATGTGATTTATAAAAAGCAAAAATTAAAATATAAAAAAGAGAGAATAATAAGGGTAGGTTTAAACTGTCTGAGAAATCAAGAAATAGACTGAGTAGGAGTTATCCATGACTGTAACACATTGATCATCTGAGTAGTAGCTTGTTCCAAAGAATACCTGCGTTGGTTTCTTAGGATTGCAAAAAAACAGTTGATACACCGGTTTCGCCGGTCGATTGTTCTTGTTGTCGGTACCTCACGCGAAGTGGTCGACATTTTCAGTAGTCGCTAAATAGTACAGTACAGTACAACAAAATACGAATCACACACAAACTTCAAACAAAGTGAAAACTTCCTGGCGTAAAAACGTCCTGGCGTAAGATTCACAATTTCACACTAAAGTTAGCGATAGTGATTGAAAACAAGAAATAAACAAATAGTTACAATGAATATCACAATTACTGTGGAGAGTAGGACTCGATCAACACAAATAAAACTGTAATATTTAAATCGCAATGAACAAACTTAGCATGCACCACGCGCATTTGACATTGGAGTTTTTGACATTGACAATGACAATTCAATTTGAGACACCAACACCAATGTTGCCACTTTAGATTTTAAATGAAAATCGATTACTCGAATAAATACACTCGACACATAATTATTTCAAATGACTGATTTAGTTCTATAATCATTAATTTATTAAAAAGGTTCGATTTATATCAACCCGAAGCAAGATAATTAAAAAAAAATCTATGCAATCATTCACATGTATCGTTAGCCAACAAAGTGAAATTGCTTTAAAAAGTTTTGAACGCAAAATAATACGACTACTGTGTGTGTGAAATACTATTTATTTCACACCACAGTAGTTAAAAAAAAAAAAAAAAAAATTTGAAACTATTTATTTTAAACAACGTCATGGAACATTTACAGCAAAAATAGCGCTCAATCTTTGATACATAAGATTATGTGCGCTACTGACTTATTTTAGAGTTAGCTCACTTAAAGTTAAAAAGGCAAATGAAAAAACATAAAAATTAAGAAAAAAAGAAAAACCTACACGCAGACCTCCCCCATTCCAAACTTCCCCACGGTGAAGTAGGCTTTCAATATATTTTTAATTTGTTGCCCTTTTTTGTTTTCTAATTTTTTGGCAATTTCCTAGTGTCATCTTGCTTTATTATTTATAAAAACCCCGCGATTTACCTTTCCAATGACTTTACATTTATATTAATTAGTAATCGTATACAAATAAAATCGATTAGAGTTGTCAATATATTTACTTATTTTTTTGATTACGGCAACACTTTAACGTAAGAATAGCCGGCGCCCGGCGGTGGGTAATTCATTTTAGCAAAACAATTTCATAACTCGACGGTACACGGCTAACGAAGAGGACACCATTCTTCAGTGTTTTATTGATGACCCAAATATCTCAACGAACATTGTTGCAAGACAGCTCGGTATGTCCCAGTGGAAAGTGTGGTCGGTAGTTCATCTATCAGGTAGACACCCATACCATTATCAACCTGTCCAAACATTGCACGAGGGAGATCCTGCCAGGCGACTCGAATTTTCTCGGTTTATGTTAAACGCTGACGCTGACCAGGAACATTTCCTAAGAAATATTTTGTGGACTGACGAGTCAAAGTGGCCGTGGCCAGCACGAAGCCCTGATATCACACCACTTGATTTTTACGTCTGGGGTCATATGAAGGAATTAGTTTATGTGACCCCAATAAATTCAGTCGAAGAACTTCGACAGCGAATAATAAATGCGGCGCAACAGATGAGAACAACGTTCACATCAAGAGTGACGAAAAGCGAAGTTAGGAGGAGAATTCGAACCTGCATTCGTAATCGAGGGGCTCATTTTGAACAAGATGTGTAAAATTTTTAATAAAATTTGACGTACATTTTTTAATGCATTTTATTTCATACAAATACAAATGACCCTCCGCGCCGATTCAAACACATGCCATGCCACGAATTATGTATTTTAAAGTTGACTTTTATACCTTTTTGGAAAGCTTACAGAATAGGCAAGTTGTTTTAGTTATTTGTACGATTAATGTCATAGAAATTTTTGTGACGAGACAACATTTATGAAGCGTAAAATGAAAATATTGGTAAGATGTTATTCTCTTATCGCTCATTATTTTAATTATTTTGTTTAATTAAGTAGTTTTAATTATGTCCATAGCTTAATTGAAGTGCCAGCTACAACATAATTTTTAATGGTACCCATTCAAATATGTAGTTTTTTTTTTATTTGGAATTAAATGTCAAATTTTGGGTAAATATCGAAAAACCCTTAAAATTTAAATATCTCGAAAACTATTGAATTTCGGCCATACATATGGGGGGTTCAATTTGTTGCATTTTGGCCCCCTTATCAGCCCCTGACGGATATACGTCGAATTACCAGTAACCCTGTATATGTCTTGGATAGATTTATTTTAAGTTCATTTAAATTTAGCCAATTAACTATAGATGATAACGCACAGTTTATATCATATTCATATGTGATGGGGTCTTCAGATACAAACATCGCTGTACTATCGTCAGCGTAAAGAACCATTGGGTACTTGATGGATTTGGGTAGGTCATTGATATATATTATAAATAGCAAGGGACCCAAGATGCTCCCTTGGGGTACACCCCTGGTAACTTTTATAGGTGTTGACAGGTACTTCTTTTCAACTTTAGTAATATGAGAAATGCTAGATATTTCAGTTTTTTGTTCTCTGTTACTTAAATATGATTATATAAGATCTTTAGCATTTCCTCTTATTCCATATGCTTCTAATTTATTTAACAGCGTTTCATGGTTGACGCAGTCAAAGGCCTTTCACCTGTTACATTGTTTTATAAACTACAGGTAACTTAATTAAGATATACTTTAATCAATATAACATGTACCTTTTAATATACCTACTTCAAAACAGTCTTATAAGAAGCTCTAGTCTTAATATCACAACGTTGTAGACACATTAATCTTCTTCTAAATTATTGTAGAACATCGCCACATTATGGCGATTGAAGGACGTAGCACGACTTAAACTACCCTTCAGGTGTTCTCAAGCTAAGTATAGGATTTCTCTTTCTGAAACTGTGCATCCATTCGATACTTGCCAGCTTGGTTTCTTGCCATTTTTGTGGCACTGAAATGTTAAATGATAAATGATTTTATTTTGTAAATAGGTTTGTACAAACACTTTTACACGTCAATCATGTTTTTTTAAAACTAGATGAGGTCGGCGTTTCCTATCTGACTACTCTGAGAAGAAACGCCGAAACAAACTCAGAGGTCACAGTCTCTTTTAAAGTCCAGACATAATCTTGGTCAGGTTATATGAATACCATCTAGATCGATGTCTGAGATGGTCTTTTGAGGAAAGAACCACACAGATTGAGAGGACCTGTCCAGTCAGTGCACGCATTTCAGAAATCATGCAGCTCAACTCAAGACTTAAGGAGCTCAACGATTCAACGAACAATACCAAAGAAAGGACATTTGGGTAGGCCACATAAATTACTCAAACTGCCAGACCATGAGAAAAAAATAAATAAAAACAAAACAAGTAATAGAACAGAGAGAAAAATAAAACATAAAAAATTAATAAAATGACCCACATCGTCTTCACATTCACAAATCACAATGAAAAAAATATATAATACTTTACAAAGTAAGCAAATGTCCTTGTTTATAAAAAAATCATTAATGTCAATGTGTATATAAAAAAAAAAGTCATTCAAAATGCAGAAATTTGAAGCAGCTCAATCCCAAGCCTTTTTGTCCTCAATATAATCTTTAACGGTATAAAAGGCTTTCTGGCACAACTTACGTTTAATGAATGATTTGAATTTATTGAGGCTTAGATCTTGAACGTGGCTTGGTAGCTTATTATAAAAGCGTACACATTGGCATCTGAACGAGCCACCTATTTTTTTGAGCCTTGTTGTAGGTACAACAAATTTGTGTTTATTTCTAGTATTTATATTATGGATATCACTGTATTTTTTAAACAATTTTATGTTTTTATGGGCGTATAAAAGATTTTCATAAATATACTGAGAAGGCACAGTCATTATATTAATCTCTTTAAATTTGTCTCTGAGAGAGTGTCTTGGACTTAATTTATAAATTGAGCGAACAGCTCGCTTCTGCAAAACAAAGATAGTCTGAATATCGGCGGCATTTCCCCACAGTAGAATACCGTACGACATTACACTATGAAAATAGCTAAAGTACACTAAACGGGCAGTCTCTATATCTGTTAAATTACGAATTTTTCTAACAGCGTATGCTGCGGAACTTAGCTTTTTTGACAATTTATCTATATGTGGACCCCACTGAAGCTTAGCATCCAAAGTTATGCCCAAGAATACTGTGTTGTTATTCATGAATGCCATTTCGTAGGCTAATTTGCGGGAATCTACTAATGTAAGACCATAAAACATGTTGCTGCACCTCCTTAAATAATCAACCAAGCCCTTCTCTTGGGCATCCGTGAAAATTTTTCGCACTGAGTAATTCAGTGTAAGCCTTTCATTATTTAGAGGATCAGCAGACAACGATTTTTTTATTTTTTCATTCTAACTGTGTAGAGTTGTGTATGAAATCTTCATCAATTTAGCTACAGCTTTTATTTTTTGCCCTTCAGATATTTTCACCAAAGCATTTCGTCTTCAGTATGCTGACCAATATTGGTTTTCTTTTTTCTGTTTCGTGGCATTTTTCCTATAAAATAAGTTTCTTTTAACAGAGGTTTCGACAAACAGTTACGGGGTACAGTGGATCGAGATCCACTGAACCCCAATTCAAAACGATCCGCTGTACCCAACTAGTAGACGCCTTAAACAAAAAATACCAGTATTTTTTTTTGTTTAAAAACAATAGAGAATAATAAACTCCCTTCACATTAACTATAGGTCATAATTCCAAATTGTAGCACACGGAAAGGCAAAACAATTTACAAAAACACGTAAAAAAAATATTTTGTGACTTACTTGTTGACCGATGCGCTGCGGCGCGACCTCCCGTTACGAAACTAAGATAGCGACTAGTTTGGACGCGGGGGTATGTGTAAGTACGCCAACGTGGCGGACGCGCCTTTGTGTGTGCCATACATGAAAAGATATAACGATCTATCCACTGTGTCCCGCGATCCACTGTATCCCATACTCCTCTACATAATAATACAAGTAGCGGCACGTAAGTTGGCAAGAGTTTTTGTAGTGGGGGAAGTTTGCGCACGCACAATTTCATACATTTTTATATGCGCGAACTTCCCCCACTACGAAAATCTCTTGCCAAGTTACGTGCCGGTAACTATACATTTCTAGATGTCAAGTGAATGCGCAGTCCACTGTGTTGCACCAATTCAGGCATGCAAAATTATCGTTAAAATTATACTATGTCATAAATTCCAATTAATACCTTACACGATGTCATTATTTCCAATTAATACCATAAAAAAACATTGAAATTACTATTAGTACCATAAACAGTGTCATAAATTCAGATCTATATGTTATACAATTTCATTAATTCAAAATAATACCTTTATCATAAATACAAATAAATAACTAAGTCATTGCATATATTCAAATTAATAAGTAAGAAATGTTAGAGTATATAATGTCATAATAATTAAGTAATGTCTAATACAGTAACACATAATTAACAATACAAATAAAACAAATCGGACCCAAGTATTCACTATAATTATATTATGGTGAATACTTGGGTCCGATTATTATTACTAAACACCCAAATTTCTATCTGACAGGTATTCATTAATTGTGTAGTATGTCTTACTTATCAGTAGATTATTAAGTTGCTTCTTAAATACATTGATATCTGCAGTACATAACAAAGCATTAGGTAATTTATTATAAATATATGGTGCCATTCCGAAGAAGTTTTTTTGGAATGCTGCTTTTTTGTGTTGCCTGATGCTTATTTTATTTCTATTTTGCGAACTGTGTAGTTTTTCAAATAGGTGAAAGTTTGTTTTGACAAATACAGCCACTTCACATATGTATAGGCCACAGAACATTAATACTCAAGAGAAGAATAATAAGCGCGTAGGAAAAAAATGAGACAGGAATTCACGCCATCTAGTGCTACCCCCCTAAAAACTTGACAAACCAAAATTAGGCGGGAGATTTGAATCTTTTGTACCTATATAATATATAGGTATACTTATATTTATTTATAGGTATTGGTATGGTTATACTGTCGAACTTTAGGGATTCAACTTTGCTTACCGACACTGCCGTGCGAATTGGAAATGTTTCTGATATTTGAAAGCTAGGTCTAGATAATATTATCATTAAAGCAGAGCAGATTAAAACGAAACCATTTCAAATTTACAGTCTAACTGTAACTGTCGGACCAACGGTAGTACCAGTACTACTATATTTCAATAATTGATTATGATTATATTATACCTGTAAAAAGGTATTATTGAAATATAATAGTAAGCTGTTAGAATAAAAATAAAATTAGTTTAAGATATTCATTTACACACATCAAAAGTGTCTAGGGATCAACATATATTTTTGCAATAACTTTTCTCCTGATTGATATTAATTAAAATTTTCTTTAAGGATTCATCAAATAAAGTGTTTTCGTTTGTGACAGTAACGATAAACCAAGTCACTTTTGCATTAATAAAGAAATTTGCCATTTTCCTAATAAAGGGATTTTTGACATTTGAACCACTAACACAAAAGTTCGAAAAAAAGACTGAAATAACAGTTTTCTTTAAAATTTTATTGGGTAACTTAAACAATTAATAATCCGTGTTTCTACCGCGAACACTAACAACACTAGAACATCGGTTTGGCATACTCAAAATGAGTTCATCCAAATCACGCTGTGGAATGGCCGCCCATGTTCGTTGCAACAACAAAAAAAGGTCTTCTTGCGACTGGATACCCTCCATATTCGGCAGAGCTCTTCTCTGTAGCATATCCCATGCATGCTCAATCGGGTTCAAGTCTGGCGACTGAGCAGGCCAGGGCAGGACATTGATGTTAGCTGCGGCGAGAGTCTGTCTTACAACTCTTGCGGTGTGCGGTCGTGCATTATCATGCATTAACTGAAATAAGGGACCGATTTGCACTTGTAGAGGAACGATGACGTCTGATACAATCGTCTCAGCATAAATTTGAGCGTTGAGGTTGCCTCTGATCCAAATCAACTCAGTTCTTCCGCCGATCCAAATACCCGCCCATACCATGATGGTTCCACCACTATAAGGATGGACTTCCTGGCAGGATTTTAATCGCTGTTGGCGTCCAGGGGTTCTCCAGTGTCGTATACGTCTTGTATCCGGTCTCATACCAAAACGAGACTCATCAGAAAAGCACACGAAACGCCATTGTTCTTCTGCCCAATTTCTGTGTTCAAGAGCCCATTGATATCGAATCCTACGATTGTGCATTGCTATAGGTGGTACCCGTAGCGGTCTTCGGGAATGAAGGTTCACTTCATGCAAGCGGTTTCTGACTGTTTGGTCGCTAATTAAGTTCCCTGAAGAGTGATGAAGCCTCACGGCTAACATCATGGCGGTTATTGTTGGAGCTCTTCGAGTTAAGATTTGAATGTATCGGTCTTGTCTCCGTGTGGTGCAGCGATACCGTCCTCCATGGCGCTCAGCCACGGTACCAGTGCTTCGGTAACGTGTCCAAAGTCGACTGATAACACTCTGACTTGTATTCAGAGCTAAAGCCACAGTACGTTGCCGGGAACCAGCTTCTATCATTCCCACGGCTCTGAGCATTTCTTCCCTGCTTAAATGACGTCGCCGCTCCATAATAACGTTGGTTTTAATCAGTAGTAGGGAAACAGTAGCACTAATAATGTCTTCAATGCGTTGTATGTTTTTATAGGGAAAATATTGACAGCTGATTTTCATCTTTTACTCGAATTTGATTCACAGTTCCTGATTCAAATTATGAAATGCACCAAAAAGGATCCATATAAATTTATAAAATCATAAATTTATTACAAAGCCACATCTCAATCTCAAGAAATCCGCATAAAAATGCTTGATCCCTAGACACTTTTGATGTGTGTATGTAACAGAATCAGTACATACATGAGTTGTATCGAAATTATAACCAAACTAGCTGCGCCCCGCGGTTTCACCCGCGTAATTGTCGATCCCGTGGGAATATCGGGATAAAAAGTAGCCTATATGTTAATCCAGGGTGTCAGCTACCTCCATACAAAATTTTATCAAGATTGGTCCAGCCGTTTGAGCGTGAAGAAGTAACAAACATATAAACACACACACACACTCACGCACACACTCACAAACTTTCGCCTTTATAATATTAGTGTGATTGTATAGTAGCTTGAACAAGAAATAAAAATATGAATTGGTTGTTTACTTTTACAAACAAGACTTGTAATTTGAAAAAATAAATCATATTTCCAATGACGGTTGTGAAAATTGTTCATCAGCGTATTAAGTGTAATAAAAGCGCCTCTCTTTCCATTCTATACATTATCTATAATATTCACAAAGTTACAAAATAATAGCTTCTCAAAGTGAAATCCAATTTATATTGTTATCGCCCAAAAGAAATATTTTTTTAACCAACATTAGACAAGATAGTCTCCAGCTCTTTTTATAATTAATCGTAGCCACATGGATTTTAGGGGATTTATCAATGTCAATTTAATGTTATAAGCAGGTACAGACGCCAGCACATCAAGCTACCCGAAACTGTCAAATTTTTCCAAACTTTGAACCTTCTGCTTTAGCGATAAAGATGAAAGTCTATTAAAGAATTTGACAGATTGTAGTAGCTTGATGTGCTGGCGTCTGTACATTCTATGGTTATGAATACACACTGGCCATCAAAAACATTTACAACAAGCTTACATGAGTAGTGAGATTTGTTCTAACATTAAATTGTGTTCGAATTATCCCGAATTTCATATCCAGTCCATACGACACATTTTTTGGTCACCACAAGATTACGAAAAGATAGAAAAAATGGATGTAGAAAGCAAACATTTTCACAACGATTTCGTTTTCCGTGTCCTGACGATCAATCTGTGCCTTTAATGAATTTGCTAAGAAATAATTTCATAATTATTTTTAACAAACTTTATGTTACAACAAATCTTATCAATTTTGAAACCAGCATGTCTCGGTAATTTTATACAATGTGTTGATTTGCATCCTAGTCAAATTCAAGGACGTAATTATGCTAATGATTCTCGACCCAAATCAACAATAAAATGAGTAGGTATTTTTATATTTTATTTTCTTATTTAAGGAAATCCGTAAGTGTGAACCAGCCGTATTTAAACGCGGCCCGTCTGTTACTAGCCCTATAACCGCGCTTCACACACACACAAATGCATACCATTCATGCAATTCTCATTCGATAAATTCGTAGGTAATCAATCCCATCCTCCAATCACACTCTCCCGCGCTGCTCCTAGCCACGCCCCTTTTCCCCGTCTTTCTGTCGGCGCGGCGCGCGGCGAGTGTGATTGAACTCGCCGAAGTTTTCGCAAGTGCGCTTTGCGAATTTCCGTACATCGAGACGTAGTTACAAAGTGTGATGACGGACAATTACTCAAATGCCGAGTTGGTGGAGATGGTCGCCATCAGTGGAGACAGCCTACGTGGAGCCATCCGGATGTTCGTGGAAATGTATCCCGATCGGGCACAAGACATTCACCCAGGTGATAATGCTGTGCGGGTTACATTTTGGTCGCTGGTTCCTGGAACACCAAGACGCCAACATCCTGTGGATGGACGAGTGTTTACCTAAGAGTTGAAAGTAAGTACACCACGTACTTATACTTAACTAGCACGTCTTTCCATTTCATCAAACGTAGAAAACATCATTTTTAGACTTAGTAGATCGGTACACTAACTAAGGTAGGTATTATTGCCGGCCCTAAGCCCGTTATGTAGGAAGGAAAGTTTCAAATCAACCAATTTAATCCACAAATAAAAACAAAATAATTTAATCATCTGATAACAGGTCAGTGAACTTTTCTTTGGCGCACTAGTATTACTGTCATTAGTAAGATTTCCGTATTCCAATGATGCTCAAAAATGAGTTAATTATCAAGCGAAATTTATGACAATAATGTAGGTGATTTTCGAAATAAAATTAGGTAAAATTATTGCTACCGGTCGGGTCATTGCTACGCTAGCAACCGCGGGGAAAAACAGCTGCATGCATTGTCGCTGTGTGCGTAGTCGGGTGATTCTGTTTTATTTGTATTGAATTAAGGGTGTCATTCTGAAATACTGTTAAATTTCAACAACAAAAAAAAAGCAGCGCTTACTAGTTATTGCCCCATAACGTACTTCAATTGATTATTTATGTATTTTATGACAACCTCCTGAACTTTGACGAGGATGCAAATCAACACATTGTATACAGGGTTATTGGTAAAACATTATCAACCTCTTAAGAGGTTGATAAGTTAAGGAGGATGGAAAGTTGTTCATAATGATGAGTACATTGACCTCTTAAGAGGTTAATGTTTTACTAATTGTTAGTATTATATCAAAATACTAGTAATGCAATGTCATCTATAGTGTTATTTGAGAACTACTGTACGATTGTATGGAAGACATGTTCTGGAATAAATTCATTCATTCGCTCACAGTCTCACAGAAAAAACGTTGTTTGATTTATAGGTTATGGGCCCAGCCCAAAGTATTCTGTTTTTTAAAATTTTGTAGTCAATTCTCGAGTAAAAGTAGTGAAACATAGCAAAGTGTTATTCAGTATTTGCAATAAAAGTTCGCAAGAATGACAACGAACTACCTAGTAAATGTTCTCAAGCTAAAATGGCGGGAAAACTATAACGAATGAACAAGTTGCACTGCATCAAGCCAGAAACCGGGAAAACAATAGAAGCCGCAGACGACGCGAGAACCAAGGCAAAATTAATAATGACTATAGATAGTTCGATATATGTACACATTAAAGACGTGAAAACTACGTTGGAGCTATGGAAGAAATAAAAGGCATTATTTGACGATTCAGGATTTACTCGAAGAATAACTCCTTTTCGTAATTTGATATCGATTCGCCTAGAAAATTGTGTTTCCATGCAGTCGTACGTAACGCAAATAGTCGAAACAGGACAAAAGTTAAGTGGGACAGGATTTATTATCAGTGATGAGTGGATTGGTTATTTATTGTTGGCGGGGCTCCCTGAAAAATTCATGCCTATGATAATGGCGATTGAGCATTCGAGCATACAAATTACAACGGACGCCATTAGGAACAAACTCATGGATATGGTGGAAACGGAAGTGAGCGGTCAATCCGATGAAGTTAGTTGTGCATTTGCAAGCAGTACGCAGAAATGGCAACATAAGAAAAAATCCTCTATGACCAACGCGCAGAAATACTAATCGAACGAACGGAACGCAACGAAAACAAATGTCAATGGTGGCGCTAAAAGTCATGTCAAATGCTACCGGTGTAAACAACCTTGTCATTACAAAAATCAGTGTACAAATAATGATAATACCAATACGAATTCGAAATAAATACAACGTAAACAAAGTAATGCGTTTAGTGCGGTGTTTCGGCAAATTCAACAAATATAATTGGTACATTGATTCAGGCGCGAGCATGCATCTAACAGCGAATGAACAGTGGATTGAGAATCCTACTTATCACAAAATGAAGGATATATGTGTTGCTAACAACGAGAAGTTGCAAGTATTATGTTCCGGAGATGTGACCATTTTAACTAAAACTGAAGAATGTGAATTTCAAATACCAGTCAAGGATGTATTATGCGCTCCAGGAGGGATCCCTTCTTTTCGCATAATGTTCTTTGTCCTAATATACTTCGGAATAACGATTTTGGCACAATTTGTTTTGGCATAATAATACTTCGGCATAATTTTTTTAGGCATACAGTTTATGTTGGCATAATCATCTTAAAGACTAATTTGTTTTGGCATAAATTTGATTTGCATAACGTTACTAGGCCTAATGACTATTAGCATAATAATATTTAGGCATACCATTAATTAAATTTAATATGCTGTGCAACAAAAGTTTGTGACAGAACCGAATTGCTGCAAAACCGACTCCACGTAGTCTTGTTTGTCCTACTCCTAGAGTGCAATTTAAAATCGCGTAGGCGCGTGGGGCCGCCGGAGGCCCGCAGCGCCGGAGCCGTGACAGAAACCCTGCATGTTGCATGCTCGCTTGAATGCTGCATGCTCCATGCTTGCTTGCATGCTGCATGCTTGCTTGCATGCTGCATGCTTGCTTGTTTGCTGCATGCTTGCTTGCATGCTGTATGCTTGCTTGCTTCATGCTTCCTACAGCGAAAAAAAAACCCACAAAATTGTTCAATACGTTATATTATATTAATATGTTATACATATATTACCTGATTCAGGAGATATGGCTTTTTTCCAATCGTCGAAATAAATTGGTATATCCTCTTCGGGCAAATTTATGCTTTCGGATATTATGCTTAAAAAAGTTATGCTTTAGAACTTTATGCTTTAGAATATTATGCTTAATCATTATTATGGTTTGAGAAATTATGCTTAAAAAAATTATGCGTAATTATATTATGCGAAAATATAATTATGCCAAACAAAATTATGCTAAGTTATATTAGGTCTTAAAATTTTATGCAAATGGATAGGGAACCCTCCAGGATTGACTACTAACCTATTGTCAGTGAGCCAGTTAATAATGTCCGGTAATAGAGTTCAGTTCACGAAAAATAGCTGTGAAGTATACAATAGAAACAGTGAATTAGTGGTCACAGCTGTGTTAATTAATGGAGTGTATAAGTTGATAGTACCTGATAGTGTGGTGGCTAATTTGTCTGCATCAGGGATCACTTGGCATCGCCGTTTGGGTCATGTAAATAGTAAGTACCTAAACAAAATGACAGGTGCTGTAGAAGGAATGAACCTCCAAGAAAAAGTATCAACTTTTTGTTCAAATTTAACATGACGTCTTGTTTAATATCAATTAACAAGATGTCATGTTCAATTTGCTGTGAGGGTAAACAGTGTCGTTTACCATTCACAAATGAGGGTTCCAGAAGCAATAAATTACCTACTTAATTTAGTTCACACTGACATATGTGGACCTATGGAGAATGAATCACTAGCAGGTTCCAGGTACTGCATATTATTTATAGATGACTTTAGTCGAATGATACATGTCTACTTCATTAAACAAAAAAATGAAGCACTCCGATGTTTTTCAGAGTTTAAAGCAAAAGTTGAGAAACAAACTAATAAGAAAATAAAGATATTGAGAAGTGATAATGGGTGTGAATATTGTAACAAAGAATTTGACTCATTTCTCAAGAAAGAAGGTATCATTCACCAAAGAAGTAATCCATATACCCCAGAACAAAATAGCTTGTCAGAACGGAATAATCGAACAATTATAGAGAAAGCCAGATGCTTATTATTTGATGTGAATATGGGAAAACAGTTTTGGGCAGAGGCTACAAAACACAGCTGTCTATTTACAAAATCGTACTGTTCTTCCTGCATTGAATGAGAAGACTCCTTATGAAGTCTGGAGTGGACGCAAACCTGACATAAGTCACTTGCGAATATTCGGAAGCAAAGTCGTGGTTCATGTGGCTAAAGAGAAGCGCCACAAATGGGACAGAAAGTCAGAGGAGCAGATACTGGTGGGTTATCCAGATGACATTAAAGGTTACCGAATATACAACCGAATATATAACCCTAGAACAATAAAAGTGACAACAAGCAGAGATGTTGTAGTCATGGAAGATGAGAAGAATCTTGTCAGTATACCAATTATTGAAAACTCATGTTTAGTGGGGGACACAGTTGTCAAGGATAGACGAAATTCAAATGAAACTCAAACTCTAACTCAAACTCAAACCATTTATTTCAATTAAACCATTTACAGGCACTTTTGAATTGTCAAGAAGTCGGTCAGTCAGAAAATATGAAGCTAGTTGCCCATTCCAAAGCGTAGGTACCTATGGAGAAGAACGGGCAAGAAACTCCATGGACACTCTTTTAAATTGTATTTTTACAAAAATATTAGTTACATCATTACTGTTGAATTTACAATTATATGTGAGAACGATGTAAAATAATAATAATAATAATAATAATAAGTTTATTAGTACATGCATAAAAAAATAATAACAACACAGTACATAGCGTATGGAAACAGTGGGTTGTACTACCAAGTTTAAATTTTTGTCAGTTTTCCGGGCTCCTAAACTAGGTATGCAGACCTGTATCTTAGGAGTCGGAGATTTTGCGGCTTCAATTTATATGTATAATACAACCGTGACTTTTCTGTTTGGTTACAGTGGTTGTTAACAGCAAATGGAGTGAAGTGAGAGATTGTGGTTGTGGATCTAGGAGTATGTATATGAGTGTAGTTTGTGTGTAGGGAGGTGTGTATGTGAAGTGAGAGTGTTTTGATAAGCTTTCTTTCAATGCAGGTTTGATAAAGTTATGACACAGTTATGATTCTATAGCCAATATATTTTCTGTTTCATCATAAGATAAGTATAAGAGCCATTCTCTTAATTTATTTTTAATTTCATGTAAAGTATATCTATACAGCGGAATAATTTTATTTATTTTATTATACATGCGTGAACTTTGAGCCAAAAATTGTCGACTTGTAAATGCAAAACGACAGGGGTTTGTTTTACATATAGGGAAACCGTGGCGTCTTAAAAGCATATTTTTATCCAATGGAAGGTTGGAGTGTCTTCGTAGGATTGAACGAAGGACATATAGTTGTCTTACTGTGAGAACTTTGGCCTCATAATATAAATGATCAGTAGGGTAGTCTCTAGGTTTAAACAGCATCACTTTAAGAACCGCTCGTTGTGCACGTTCTGCAGGGAGCATAGTGGTTTTGTAAGTGCCGCCCCACACCGGGTTGCAATACATTATTATAGACTGACAAAGGCTGAGGTACACAAGAGTCAGAGTTTCAGAATTAGCGGAGTGCCTGAGTTCTTTAAAAATATATATTAATCTTCTGATTCTACTGCAGAGTGCCTCTATATGCGCGTGCCAGCTAAGATTTTCGTCAATAATCACTCCCAGGTACTTAATATTGGGGACTGTGCTAAGAGCAAGACAATCACAACCTACTGACTGATGAGGGGGACAAGTGTGAGCTTTGATTTTATGAGAGAAAGAGGATGGAGTTATTGATTGTGGGCGGTAGAACCTGATTAGTTTCGTCTTATCTAAATTCAATGTCAGCAAGTTTGTGGACAGCCATTCCATTATTACCCGAAGCGAGTATTCTGCTCTATCTTTGGCTAGCTCCCAGTTTTTATCAAACACTAGAAGTGCCGTATCGTCTGCATAAGAGAAAATTTCGCAATTAGAGATGGAGAGCTTGCATAGATCATTTATGTATATTTGGAAAAGTGTCGGTCCCAATATAGTACCTTGTGGGATGCCATAGGTGAGCTTTTCATATGAACTGGTGACTGAATCAATGAGAACACACTGGGATCTATTACAGAGGTAGTCTTTAAATAATTTGAGAGTCACTCCACGCACACCTAAGCTTTCTATCTTTGAAATAAGTCGAGGGACAGAAACCGTGTCAAAAGCTTTAGTTAAGTCTAAGAAGATACCATAGCAGTTCAGTTTATTATCTAGTTGGCTTACTAGACTGTTAGTGAAGGCAGCAACGGCATCCTCTGTACTAATTCCAGATCTAAAGCCATACTGGTTTTGAGCTATTAATTTGTGTTTTTCCAGAAAGCTGACTAAACAATTTTTGAGAATTCTCTCCAGAATTTTTGAAAGCGTACTCAAAACAGAAATAGGTCTATAGTTTGTGACTCTGTCTCTGCCCCCGCTTTTATATATAGGATGGACGACGGCTCTCTTAAAAGCTTCAGGGAAGATTCCAGAGTTTATGGATAGATTGCAGATATGAGTGACAACTGGGGTTAAGGTAGTACACGAACTCTTGATAACTCTAGCTGGGATATTATCCCACCCTGTAGCGCAGTCATTGCGGAGGTCATGGATAATTCTACCCACTTGTTCCTCATCCACAGGGAGAATTACAAGAGAGTTAGATAATTGACTGGGTGGTGGTGCTACAGGAGTAGTGATGGTGCTGGCTCCAATTTTCAACGCGAGGTTTTCACCTATATTGACAAAGAATTCATTGACTTTGTTTGCCGATGTTTTAACGTCAACTGAATCACGCAGAAGTTCACGAGGGGGTCGGGTTTGAACGTTAGAATTCGTGATAGATTTAATCACTTTCCACGTTGCCTTAGGATTATTTTTGGCTTTTAAAAATTCTTCCTTTTCAAATGCTCGCTTCAACTTCTTTATTAAGGTATTACAAAAGTTTCTATACCGTGTGTATGTTATTTTAAGTATGGAGTCGTCAGGCTTTTTCCTGACTTCGACATGCATTCTATCTCGATAAAAAAAAATACGTACGCGTTAAGAGCGTCCAGAGTACAGCAAATAGTAAGAAGACAACAATCCAAAAATAAAATAATTAAAAATAAGCCGAGGCAGCTGAGTGATGACCAGCCCCAACTGACGGCGCCCGTTCACGAACATGACGCATAGATCAGCACCATTCAGCTCAACCAATTTGAAGGGAGCTAAATGATCCAATACACACGCCACCGTCAGCGAGACATTTGTGTGAGCATGACATACTATCAGCCGCCATGGCACATTCAAGTTAATGAAAGACATATTACCCGGTAAATGGTAAAGAAGGTATACTTACATAGAACTCACATCTGTGCTATGCAGTTATACAATGCAAAGGAAATTGAGTTTATACAATGCAAAGATAATCTTACAATCTTCAGCAGCTCCAACAGTATTTTCCAGTGTTAATCAATTAGTTGTGGTTGTGGAGCAGGACCAGCATTGAGCCAGGCATTTTTATCAGCGATGTAATCCCCTAACTTATAATATGCCTGACTGCATAGTTGTGCGTTTTATACAAGACTTGAATTTTGTCTCATTCAGTTGAAGAATGTGGGGAGGTATTTTATTATAACATTTTAAACAGTACCCCATAAAAGATGAGTCTACTTTAGCCAGTCTGAAACCTGGTTGAACCTAATAGGTCCCTATTCCTAGTACTATAATTATGTCTTTTACCAAAAAGATGTAAGTTTTTTCTCTACTATGGATGATGATACACTTCTTGAAACATCAGATACCTCAGATGATACTTATATTCATAGTGAGTATGAGGATGCTGATGAGTCACCTAAGCAGCCTGTCAGACCCAGCAGAATCCGAAGAAAACCAGAAAGGTATGGAATGTCAAATATGTGTATTCCTGATGAAGTGTTTGATGATGCTAATGGATTATGTCTGGAAGAAGCGCTACAAGGAGTAGAAAAGGAACTGTGGTTACAGGCAGTGAAAGAAGAACTTCAATGTTTTGAGGACAATCATGCGTGGGAGCTAGTAGATATGCCAAAGAATGATGAAACTGTAGTGAAGTGTACTTACACTTCTCTACAGTTTCACACTATACACGCACACTTGAACAGTGTTCAAGTGTTCAATGAACACTATTAGTAACAGTTGAACACTATTATCACTGTTCAGTGATAATAGTGTTCGTTACCCCTCTTTGAGGAGTGGCTAGAGAGGCGCCACGGCGCCCTCACCTACCGCCTGACGCAGGTCCTCACCGGACACGGAAGTTTCGGGACGTTCCTGCACATCATCAGGCGGGAGGAAACGCCCGGGTGTCACCATTGCCAGGACCGCCCAGAGGACACGGTGGAGCACACGGTGGAGGTCTGCCCCGCTTGGACGGAGCACCGCCGTGTCCTCGTACAAGCCCCTGGTGCAAGCCATGGTCCGGGGCGAGAGGGAGTGGGAGGCAGTCACCTCCTTCTGCGAAGTCCCTCCTTCTGTGAGTTGTGTAAAGTAAACGACTTGTGTAAAGTACAATAAACACTATTCTAAGTTTTAAAATAAGTATCGCGTAAAAAATTAAGTTAGATTAAAATTGCTTATTAGTCTTATAGGCTAGATTGTAATTAATTATTAAGAACCTGGTTCTTTTTAATAAAGGATAAAAAAAAAACTAAAGGTTTGGGTAATACCAAGCATTGTTATTTTTTGGAGTTATTAGGAATACAGGATGTAAAAGTAATATAAATGTTTTGTTTAATTTAGATGGGGTAAAATATTGTAGGCATCTATGTTATTTTGATAAGTGGGGGTGTTAGTATTATATCAAAATACTAGTAATGCAATGCCATCTATAGTGTTATTTGAGAACTACTGTACGATTGTATGGAAGACATGTTCTGGAATAAATTCATTCATTCGCTCACAGTCTTACAGAAAAAACGTTGTTTGATTTATACTAATAACCCTGTAATAGGGTATGTATCAGAAAGGTGTGGTCAAATTAAAGGGTGGTACAGACCATCAAACTAAACAACTTTCTCCATGGAACAATTTATTAATAGAAAAAAAAAATCAGCTGTAACAAACAAAACTTCAATATCAAATGTATGGGACGACGGATAATTTTTTTTAGATGTTGGAAGTATGGACAAAATTGTTCAGTTAGATGGTCTGTACACACAACTACATATCAAGCTTGTAGAGTGGTTTTAACTACTTGTGTAGCTGAATATCTATTTTTCTCTTTAGAGAAGCCATATTTGTTTCTTGTGAAAACTGTCGATTTTTAGTATACAGAATCTTTTGATACATATATGAAAGACACTATTTGGTTACATAAGCAATATTATCTTGTTTGTGATCATCACATTCATTGAGGAAATCCCATTTTATAGATTCTTTTAATAATTCTATGATAGTAATTTTTAATTTCCTTTTATACGCCTCTTTTTCTAACAATTTATTCACTAAAGTAGCAGATTTTTTAATATAATTAATTAAATCTTTTGAGGATTATGTGAGGGAATTTTTTATACCTTCGTATCTTTTGAAGTCTATAAAATTGTGGACTTCCTCTTGTGTAAGTGAGACAAACACTTTTGTACAATGTTCACAACTATTATTTGGATTATTTTTTATGATAAATCCACAAACACAAAACATAGGCACAAGCCTGCATTTCGCCAGTCGTTTCTTCTACAGTTTGCTCTATTTCATTTACTGCTATAACATTTTCCAATGTGGCAGTATCAGCTGTGCCTATGCCTGTAACTGGAGTCAAGAGAGTCTTGAAATTTGATAAGATAACCTCATTTTCATCAACCTCTCAATTTCCTGACCCAATGGGATGGGATATGGGATAAATTACTCAGGACAGCGGTTTTTAAGCCATCAACAAACCACCCAGTAATTGGGTTTGTGTTAGCCCCACAGTTACTGCGAATGCAGCCAAATAGATTTTCCAGTGGGTCCTGCTGGATTCTTCTTGTTGACAAGCTTTTAATTGAACTGTGTTTTTCTTTAAGATTTTTCCACAATCTTTCCAGCCCATTCAAACTCCAGACCCAACCTTCCTTGGACGGCGGAGAACTTTTGCACTCCAAATCCGTTAAATTTCTAAAAAAATCCTTCATTTCCTTAAAATATTTTAAATGGTCTGTACTGTCCTTTAAATTTGTGGCCATTGGTTTGCCCCTTCTAAGGTCTGGTGTGTCCGCATTAACACAATCAAAAAATTTATCCATTTTTGAAATTACATTTGCTGTGGTTGTTGCATCACATGATAATTCTCCTGAAAAAAAAAACTTTATTTATGATAACAATTTATCACAATTGGAATGCAAAGATATATTGAAAGAGTTTTCATGGGTGACGACACAATTTTAAATGATCGTCCATACCCTGGGCAGTCAGCCTCACCTACCAACCTACTGAGTGGCTAATCTGTTTATAACAATCATGGCATGATCTGAATAAATGTCATCTTTACATTGTGATTGTATAATATAAAATGTTTCATGAAACTATTTTCAATCATACTACTCAATGATCTATTATTGAGTAGATAATACCAACATGACGAATCCAAAGTAGCTGCGAAGGTATTATTGCTAAGTCAAACACTTGTTAAACTAATCAAATGTAACATGAGACCTTTTTCTGTAGCTGCTAATATTTGACTTAAGCCCAAAATCAAAATAAAAGATCCTTACCTTGTGCTATTTTTGCGTACATGCCTGCTGCTACTGAGTGGCTTAAAACTTGAGCAGCAAGCTTCACTTTCATTTTTTGTTTTGCGTTTGGATTAAGGTGGTCTGGTTTAAGACCTGGTGCAAACACAAAATTCGGGTTACTGTTGTCCAGCTCGTAAAATTGTTTAATATAGCTCCATTTAGCAATACCTGTAACACAAATGGAACAGTATAAAAAGTGTTAGGATAGACTAAGGTATTCAAATTCAGATTAATTTATTTGCTGAGCATCTGACATAGTCTTCTTCATTAATTACACACATCATACTTAATAGTATACTACATCACACACACATCATACTTATAGCATTTTTAATTATATGTAAATCGTAAATTTTAATTAAATGTAAATGTAAATTTTTCATTCATTGTATGATGTATATTAAGCCCGGCATCGAAACAGCACTTCAAAACCTGAAATGATAAAGTAATTATTATGATAAACTGTAATCCGTAAAAAGAAAAATGTAACCGGTAAAAAGCAATGTCATGTATGATTAGGAAATAATATAATTCTTCATATACTGTGTCATCATCAGCTGTACAATAGCCAGACATCAGGTTGGTAGTGCAGCTGACTGTTTCATAGTGCACATGATGATAATTTTAAATGTTAGGAATGAATAAAAGGAAATGCTCACCTCTTTTAGGAGAACTGCCAGTCGATCAGCAGTTACAGATCCACCAGAAAGATAGTAGGCGACTGGTTGTTTAACCTTTTGAACGCCACGGTCGGGTATAGACGACAAACGAAAACGTGCCCAACACGCCACCGTCGTCTATAGCCGACAAGAAAACGACATTTTTTAAGCACAAAATAAATATACTAAATTAAGTGTTCTGTGTTTCTTTTTCCTATTATCTAAAACTACATTAATGATATATTGTAAAATGGCACAAATATATATCCATTAGTTACATTTCACAAGAAAAAACAATCATCAAAAATTGTTAATCGAAATCCGTAAAAAAGTGTTCTTCCTCACGCCACAGTCGGCAAGACCCGACAGCTAGTGATGGGTAAGTATTATAATATTAGTGGTATAGTAAAAAAGTCAGCCCTTAATTAAATAAACATTACAACGACTTAAAACTATTAGTAAAATCAATACCTAATAATTTAATCACATCTTTAAGTAGCGTGTGGATTATTATCGTCTATTGCCCGTGGTACTACCAGTATTACTACCAGTAGTACCACGGGTAAAAAAAAATCCCGTAGAACTACCAAGCGATCCAGTAGTACCATGGGAAGTTTTTTTTTTACCCGTGAATAGAAAGAAAGAAAAAATATAAAGATAAGAAAAGAAAAAAAATATAGATTACCGTAAACGAAAATAGTATGCTCGGTCAGTGAAACGGCTTTCCAAATGAACACCCATGTTCCTTGGTAAAAGTGGTTCAGTTAACGGAATTAGGTATAAGATATCATACGGTAATCTATAATTTTTGTCCTGTATAAAAGTAGCTTTTTAATAGTTATTTTTGGGCTTTCCCACCTAAATTCGGCTCATCCACTCGATCAACTTTCCTAAAAACACTTAAGACAAGTCATAAATGTTGGTAAAGATGTAAAACTTAAATCTCCAAAATTTCATAAATGATTTAAGTTCTAACAGTTTCGAACTCAAATCATAGATAAAATTTTGGAGATAGTGGTCCAAAAGTTTTCTTCTATTCATTAATCAAAACATCAATAAAAAAATGTACAAGTGAAACAAACGATCCTTTTGTATCTCTCCTCCACACCCAAAAATTAACAAAAAAAAACCTATAATCTTACAAAATATTGTGCATAACTAAATAAAAAACCCAGTCTAACAAAGTGATTCTTCGTCCTCCTGATTCTCAACATTATTCGGGTGATCCCCACAATTGTCGTGTTTATTATTTGTTTTCAGTTCGCCTACCTTTACATTGCTTGGGTTGGCGTTGTTGTTATTTTGTATCTCGTCTTCGCAAGCTTTGTTATTACTTTGTGTCTCTTCTACGTTAGTTTTGTTGTTATTTTGTGTCTCAGTTTTGTCGGTTTCAAGATTCACATTCTTTGCTTTTATAGTATTCTAGCTTTTCTTGCTTGATTTTCTAATGTTTTTTGTTCCTTTTCTTTTTAACGCGTTTCTCAATACTGACTTCAGAAAATCTTTATTATTTTTAACTGTGTAACTTGGATCCCATGAATTAACCATCTCAAAAAAAAGTTTGATAACAGTTTTGTAGGCCTTTTTTTTTTTTTTTGCCGATGGGAAATCATCAAATGACTCCTCCCGCTCTGGGTGGAGCGGAAGGGAGTGTCAGACTCTTACTGACTAAAACCCACCCGTGTTCCTTCCTTAGCCCTTTATGTTCCGGGCCAGCGGTAACCCTTTCGGACAATCCCGCTGACCCGGCAGGCTTCGGCCCTAAGGGGCCCCTCCTCGATGCTGACATCTCTTTGAGGCGCGCGTGGAACACGTACGCGCCGTCCGGCACGGGCCTGGTCCTGATCGGACGGTGAGCTACCCATTACTCTCCGCCCGCAGGCCCGCGCCTACGGTGGCCGGGAGTCGTCACGCGGCTCCCGACGCCTGGGGCGTCCCCCGCGGCGGCTGAAACGGGAGGCTCTCTCCCTGAACCGTCCCGCCACCTCCTTCGCTAGCATGACTGCTTCGCAGAAGGAGGTGACTGCCTCCCACTCCCTCTCGCCCCGGACCATGGCTTGCACCAGGGCCGGACGCGAGAGGTCGCCGTCGCTGCCGATCGCCTCTATGAGGACACGGCGGTGCTCCGCCCAAGTGGGGCAGACCTCCACCGTATGCTCCACCGTGTCCTCTGGTTGTGCCTGGTGTGGCTGGTTGTAGGCCTTGAATCCTATTTTAACGTCAGATCCACGACTTCCTCCTGTTCATGAGCACTTACATAAAAAATCTTTTGATAATAAAGCATCTAATAAACTGTATGCACAATTAAAACCACTCCCTTTAGAAGCGGAGCACAAAATAGAATATTTTTGTAATAAGCTTTCAAACGTTTCAAAGTTTGATAGTTGATTATTAAATCGTTCCAGTTCGTTCACATTTTTAATGGGTTCTATTATAAATTTTTCTTTTTGTGATCCTGTGGCTTCCCCAAGTGTGCAACTCATTTGATATAGTAGTTTGATCATTGACATATGATACTTGCGCCGTAGAAAGTTGTTGTGTATTTGCTCTACCCGGTGAATTTTGAATCACTGTATAAATTTCACCGTCCATACCTTGAGCTTCAATGACTACATGTTCTGCTGCTTGTACTTGCTGTGGAATCAATCTGTAAAATAAATACATTAAGGTATAAATAATTATAGAAAGGCAAGTAACTGGTACTCACTTAAAATTACTTGCTCCCACGGGAAAAGCGGAAACTACGCGGCTGGAGTGGAGCCGCGGGCGGTCGTAAGTAAATTGTACTATATAAACAAATACTTTTTCAATAAATAGATGCTACTTACCAAAATTTGTGCCCACGGATTAAAATCTTTATTTTGTGAAATACGAGAAGATGTATTAACGCGTGGATCTTGTTGTTGTTCGTAATCCGTATCATCCGTAAGAGTTCTATTCAACATTTGAGATAATTCTTCCTCAGCTTTTTCAAAAGTTTTGAAATGATTGCGTTTTAATGTACAGTTGTAGGTGTTCCAGTCCGGCTGTGGTAGGATTGCAGGGTTATTGCAAAGTAGCTCGCCATTTTTTTTTGGCCAGTATAACTTTCCATTGTTCTCCCAAGAAGCGGGCAATGTTGATAATTCAACCCGGCCTTTTTTACGAGTCGAAACGATTTTGAACATGTTTCTGAAAAAAATATATATTTTTTCTATAACACTTCAAAAATATCTACTGCAATCCTATTACAAACAACAACACTATTATAAATACTAACTTTATATAATAAATCTCGATGTTTACGTTTGTATCTTACTTATTGACTACACGAGCGCGACAAGGAAGCTACGATAACGGGGACCTCTCTACTTAAAGTTACAATTTGGAATGAGCAACAACGCAGCGAGTGTGGCCGAGCGCAAACCGATCGTAAGCCGAGTTTAGCCGAGCGCCCATTTGAAGCATTGTGGTGGGAAAGGAAGCGCGAAACTTTTGGTTGCGACTACCTACAATTTGCTGTGTGTTTATAATTATGTATATTTTAGTTGGTAATATAAACAATTGTCAAATTGTCAAACAACTAAATATTACGCAATGCGTCATTCATAGTAGTACTGTAGATAACTTTAAATACCTAATAGTGGGTCCTACCTACATTAGTATAGGTCCCATCAACCTCAAATATTCATGGATTTATTTTCTATAAAAAAGAACCCTAAAAAGCTGAATAAGAGTATACTGCATTATGTAATTTAAGACCTTTCTGTGAGAAATGTATAATTATTGTACTTTAAACCAAATAATTTCTGGATATGTAGTCGTATGTGAACTATTATGCAGAAATAAGCAAAATAATCACTGAAATAGACACTTTTATTCAAATTGGCCGTCCGCCATTAACTAACGTTCGACATAACCTCTTTTTATAAAAATCCTCAACATTTATCTTATGAAACACTTTGTTTACTGAGTAGGTAGTAATTTTGAATATCATTTGAATATCTGAACTCACAAATTAACAACTGCATAAAATATGTATAATTTCTGGACTAAAGAAAAATCAGAATTTATGCAGAAGATATTCAGTGTGATGTACATTTATTCAGCTGCTATGTGGCTATTAATCACATGTTATCCAAATTGAAGCAAGATATTTTGTGTCCAAATTGCTTGAATATCATCTGTATAAGCGCATACACAGAAGTTATACAAATACTTTATCCAGCTTAAAGTCAAAAGAATTGCTTTTACGCAAAATTTATTCAGCTAATCTGTGTTGGCTGGGCGGTCTCAATTTACGGAAATCTGGAACACCGTCTAAAAACTTTTCTTGTTCTTTAAACTGTAACAAAGAAGGCATGGGGGTCAAGTTCTGGCAAACTTGTTACTTACATGTATCTGGAGCTAATTCTATTTCCATCTTTTGAAAATCTGGTTCACAGCATTGTGGCTTCTCTCTCTGAATAGTCGTTTGGTCGACATCTAAAGTTAGTGTTGCGTTGCACTCTTTATTTTCGCAGCGCCATAAACTGGAAATGGTTTTCTTAAGTAGGTAGCGATGTCCCGCTCGTATGATGGCTTGTTTGCTTCTCTTCGTAAGCACGAAAACAATCTCTGGCGCATCGGCACTTCCAGAACACCCAGCATTATTCATGTTTAAATTGTTTTATTTAAATTAAATATGTCAAACCCGTAAACAATGTGACAATTACAAAATTGTGACATAAAATCAAGGAACTTACATCCAACCTGGAATGCGCTTGTTTGCCTCTTTTCGTAAGCACGAAAACAATCTCTGGCGCATCGGCACTTCCAGAACACCCAGCATTATTCATTTTTAAATTGTTTTATTTAAATTAAACATGTCAAACCCGAAAACAATGTCACAATTATGGGTGCGTCAAAGTTCACCTAAATTTTCAACTCCGAAAATTGGAAATCCGAAAATGTTATTCCTAAAAATTTTCATCCTAACAATCACAATTCCTAACTACTCTGTCTCTAATGTTCATAATTCCGAAGCATTCAACTTCATAATGTCAGTAGCAATAAACATCTATCATCCTTTTTTTTTGTTTTCCTATATTTTCTCAACATAACCATCTTTTACACTATTATTCCAAGTCATATCTTTTTTGTTTAGATGATATTTTTTTAATAGATTTTTTTTTGTTTAGATTGTATTTATAGCGGTAACCAACATAATATACAAAAGTAACACATTTGTAATGACAACTTAGGATGCAAGAGCGAGCGAAGCGAGCTCGGGACTTGGGGCACCCCGACTCGGACAGGTTAGGTTCGAAGGGGATGACGGGGGCTCGAGTGAGCGAGCAAAGCGAGCGAACGAGCCCCCGTCATCCCCTTCGTGTTAGGTTCCTTTAAACCCTGTAGACAGAAATAGGGGCCCCGCGAAGCGGGGCTCCGTCGTCTACGCCTAAGCACATATTTTTGTAGATAAAAAAAAACTTTGGGATTTCTTTTCTCGGCCACTATGATTTTGCGAACTTTGCGGTTTTTCAAATATACACTAAAAAGAGTCTATTCTATCCAAAAAAAAATAGCTACTATCAAAAAGCGCCGGGTGTGGAAGTACAGTGGTTCCATAGACACAACTCAGTACGTTATGTAAAGCATACCCCCAAATAATAATCATACTCTCAAATTAAAACTATAAATATCATCTTCTAATATTATGGTAATTATGTTTAGGGATAAAAGCATTATGATAAAAAACAGTAGGAGTTTAAATATATTTACATTAATGGTATTATTAATTACAATTTTCGGAAACATGAACTTTTTTGTTATGTTATTAGTTTGTTCGACTGCATTTAACATAAGGTTACAATTACCAAAGAGCTATGACTGAAGTACACTGTGCTTGATACAAACTAGTTAACATTATTTTATGATCTCATATTTTATTTGTAATGTATGATTTTGTTTTTATTCAATCAAATTTACTGATTGAGCCTGAACTTAGAAAAAAGAGTATTTTTTATTAGACTTAGATTGAGACTGAACATAGACAAAAGAGTATTATTTATCTTTGCGTTAGTTTCTTTGTTGTTCTGTTCATGCCAAATGAGACTACCATTTTTTTAAACATTTATGATATTAAAAATTGTATTTTTAATTGTATTTATAATTGTATTTATCATTTGTATTATGATTTTAATATATTGATTTTAATTGTTGATTTATTTTAGAAGACAAATCTAAAATAAATCTAGTACATACTACTTACATAATTATAAGTGAATTAAGTAAGAAAACTTGAATTTGTTTAAAGTACCTAAATAAACACATTGATATGTTTTATATTTTTTTCGCAATTTTATTGTAGTTGTTAATTTTTGTTCGATTTTTGCTCTGGTTTAGTACCCCTGACCCCCGTGACTACTTTTCACTTACCCCAAATTCAATTTTTTAAGTGTATATCCTAAATTAAACCTTATTCCGACGAAATACAACTCATATTATATAAATACATTTTGACACGTCATTTTAGCCCTTTTATTAGTTTCGCAGACTCAATATTATACATATTATGGCGACAGTTTCACTTACCCCATACACGGGGGAAGTGAAACAAAACCATAGTCTGCTTAAATTTGATAATTTTATCGATTTAAGAACGACTATAGAGCTTGGAACTCGTATCATAGTTGACCGATTAAAGTTAGAGTAGTTCGCATCAATCGTTATTATAAATGCGACTCATATTACTGTGCTAGAGCTCATCATCATCTGCCTAGCCTTTTCCCAACTATGTTGGGGTCGGCTTCCAGTCTAACCGATTGCAGCTGAATACCAGTATTTTACATGGAGCGACTGCCACTGTGCTAGAGCTGTTTATGTAAAATTAAAAGTAAAGTATGTTTCACTTGCCCCACCTGACCTTAATTATTATTATTTTATGAAATCAAATTATTGGTTAATATACTATATCCTATTATATATCCTATTATATTAGTATCTACTTACATCATATTGTTTGGTCACCCTAATGAAAGGCACAGAGGGCTTTCGCGAAGCTATTTGGCTCGGACCGCGTATCGGCAGGCACTGTACTTCCACACCCGGCGCTTTTTGATAGTTGCTATTTTTTTTTGGATAGAGTAGGCTCTTTTTAGTGTGGGAACCGCAAAGTTCGCAAAATCATAGTGGCCGAGAAAAGAAATACCAAAGTTTTTTTTCATCTACAAAAATATGTGGTTAGGCGTAGTCGACGGGTCTTATCGCCGCTATCGCGGCGTGCCCTGCGCTGGGTTGCGACAGTCGCTCTTTCCATGCCGCCATGAGATCGCGCCGGAGATCCGTCCGCTCCGCAGCGATTTGCCGCGGAAGCGGATCCTCCCCCCGGCGCAGTGCCTCCGCGCGCCACTCATACAGGCGCGCGAGGACTATCGCCTCCAGATCCCATGGCGGCAGTCCGGCAAGGAGGCTTGCCGCTTCGCCAGAGATCGTGCGGTAGCCCCGGATAGCCCTTATGGCTACCACCTTCTGGGGCGCGTTCAGGTAGTGGGCGGCTCGCCGCCGCAGTGAACGCGCCCACACCGGGGCCCCGTATATGGCCATGGACCGCACGACCCCCGCGTAAAGCCTCCGGCAGGAGGCGTTTGGCCCCCTCAGGTTGGGCAAGAGCCGCTTGAAGGCGGCCCCGGCCCGTTCCAGTTTGGGGGCCAAACGTCGGAAATGCTCCACGAAGTTCCACCGGCTGTCGAGGACGAGACCCAGGTATTTCATCGTCATCCCGACGCCGATGTGAACCCCTCCTACCGTTAGTTGGGATCCCGATGGCGGCGCGTTCCGGGGCCCATGAAACGACATGGCCTCGGACTTGTGCAATGCCACCTCGAGACCCAACTGCCGGATCCTCTCCACGACTATCGCAACCCCGCGTGTCATCGCGTCGGCCGCCGCCTGATGCGACCTCCCCTGCGCCAGGACCAGCGTGTCGTCAGCGTAGCAAACCACGCTGACGCCATCAGGGAGGTCGGCGCGCAGCACCCAGTCGTACCCGATGTTCCACAGAGGCGGCCCCAGGACCGATCCCTGTGGGACACCGCACGACATCTCTCGCCGGTTCCACTCCCCATCGCGACCGGGGTAACTGACGGCTCTTTCCGTCAGATACGCCTCGACTATTCGACGGAGGTAGGGCGGCACCCGGTGATACCGGAGTGCCTCCACAATGGTGCCCCAAGGGAGGGTGTTGAACGCGTTGGCGATGTCGAGTGACACCGCCACGACGACCCCACCCCGGGACACCGCGTCCCCCGTCGTGAGGGCTCTCACGCGCATGATGGCGTCCACCGTCGAGCGCCCCTTGCGGAAACCAAACTGGCTGTCCGCAAGATCCGGCCCCGTCCTCACCAGGTGCCCGACGAGGCGGCCCGCAATCACTCTCTCAAAGAGCTTGCCGACCTCGTCGAGCAGCACGATGGGCCGGTATGCGGACGGAGAGTCCGCAGGGCGCCCTGGCTTCCGAATGAGGACCAGCTTCCCCGTCTTCCAACGGCGTGGAAACTGGCCTCTCTCCAAACATGCGCTTAAGAACGCCTCCAGTCGAGGCCCGAGAGCCCTCGAGGCCAGGACCCAGGCTTTACCTGGCAAGCCGTCGGGTCCTGGGGCGGTATTTTTGGCCTTCAGCCTTCCTACCGCCGCTCTCAGTTCTACCCCGGTCACTGCAGGGATGTCGTCGTCGTCCGCGTGGTCCGCTTCGGGCACCGCAATTGGCGGAGCCATGGGCGGGGGAGTGTGCTCCCCCCGTGAAGGGAACAGAGCGCTCACCACCTCCTCCACCAGCTGGGGGCGGAGACTCTGCGTCAGCGGGGGGGCCCAGGTGCGGAGTTTATTCCGCACCATTTTATAAGGGCGCCCCCACGGATCTCTGTTCAGAGACTCCACCATCTCCTCGCGGGCCACATCCTTGGCCCGCTGGACAGCCTCTTGGAGGGCGGTCTTCGCCGCTCTGTATCCCTCGTACAGCTCCGCCTCCGTGGCTTCCGCATCCGGAGGGCGAATGCGGAGCCTGCGGTGCCTGGTGTAAAGGTGTCGCGCATCGACGCACGCCTTGCGTAGCGTCTCCAGCTCCTGCGACCACCAGTACACCCGACGTCGGGCGCGTCCTGGCCGGACTCGGGGCATTGCCACGTCACAAATTTCGGACATGGCCTCCCGGAACCACTCCGCCTCATCGTCGATATCGGCAGGCCTGTCCGGTGATGACACCCAGGCCTGCACGATCGAGGCTTCCAGGAGGAGCTCTCGGTCCAGCTGTTTTAGCGCCCACCGCGGACCACTCGGGGCCTGTTGGACCAGCGCGCTAGAGGTCTGGGCGGAGACGTCGAACCGGATGTACCGGTGATCGGAGTAGGTCTCCACCCCCTCCATGACGCGCCAGTCAATGACGCGTTGTAACAGAGCGGGGCTGCCGAACGAGATGTCCACCACGGACTCACCCCGCATCCGCACACACGTGGGAACAGAACCCCGATTTAGGACGACCAGGCCTGTTTCCAGAGCCCAGTCCTCCACCATCCTGCCCCGCACATCCGTGTAACGGGAACCCCAGGCCAAATTCTTGGCATTGAAGTCCCCGAGCACTAGCACGGGGAAGGGATGGTTTCCGGCGACGACGACACTCAACTCTGTTAAAGAGTTGTGGAACTCGGCGAGAGTTCGGTTCGGAGAGAAGTACACCCCCACTACTACTATCTCTCCGAACCGTGCTGCTACGCACCCCTGTCCCTTCGTGACGCATTCGAGGGACGGGGTGCCGGCGGCGGCCGACGAAAGTATGGCCACTGAGCCGCTCAGGTCCTCCACCCAGTCATCCCTGGGCGGGACAAAGTACGGCTCAGCGACCACGGCGATGTTAATCGACCACTGCGCCACGCTCTGGAGCAACAGGTCCTGAGCGCAGGCACAGTGGTTGATGTTCGCCTGGAGGAGGCGAAGGGGAGCCATTACTCCTTCATTTCAGCCCCCTCCCGGGCCCCTTGTGAGGGCCCCTCGACAGTGGCGACGGCGGCAACGGCAACGGCAGCGGCGGTGGTGGTGGCGGCAGCAGCGGCGTTGGTGGTGGCGGCGGCGGCAGCGGCGGCAGTGGCGGCGGCGACGGTGGTGGTGGCGACGGCGGCGGAGGGCCTGCCTTTCCTCCTGGTCCCGGCGGGTGGAGCGCAGGACTTGCTTCCCGCCCGGTGATCGGCCGGCTTGCCAGCAGCCGCACATGCGATGCAGTGCGGCGCGGCGTTGCACGAGCCGGCCTTATGTCCGGGCTGACCGCAGCGGAAGCACAGTGCGCTGCGGTCTACCTCCGAGGTGCATTGGATGCCAACATGGTGCCCCACATGGCATCGGTAACACCTCAGAGGCTTGGGTTCCAGCAGTTTGACCTGCGCTGAAACCCAGCCCACCAGGAGCCTTCGACCCTCCGTGATCGTTCTGGCCGCCGTCACGGGGCAGCTTACCGTTATGGTTCGCATGCCCGTGTAGTCAGGACGTATGGTGCCTGCCTTCACCTGGTCGGCCAGACACCCGCCCGTCCTGACAACGGCGGCCACCACCTCTCCCTCCGTTACGGAGTCATCCAGGCCCAAGATGCGCATGTCTGCGCACTTGACGGGCCTGGAGACTCGAGCCTCGTCCGCATTGAGAGACGCCCTTAGCTTCTCAGCTAGGGCGTCAGCGGCGGGGCCACTCGTCGCACCGGGAATCTCCAGCATGCGGGCGCCAGTAGCGGTCACCCTGTGCCGGAGGCCCCCGGTGATCCCCAGCTCCCGGAGGTCCACCGTCTCTCTCGCTTTAGTGAGCACGTCGCAGTACGTCACGCCCCTCTTGACCGCTTCCGGCTGTAGCGTTATAACTACAGCCGCAGTCTTCGGGGCGCGAAGCCTAGCCGCGACGGCTCGCTCCTTGCGGCGCCGCCTTTGCGCCTTCTTCCTAGCCGCCTTGGCCGCCTTCCTCTTCTCCCCGACCACCTGCCATTCGGCGTCGGTCGTGGGAGAAGTGGGAGGGTTTTGGGGGCGGGGCGTTGGCTCTGGGGCCTTCGCCTCCCGTGCCGGCCTGCCCCTCTTCCGGGCCTGCACCGGGGTGTTGCCAGTGGGCGCCGGGGCCCCACCAGCCGGCGCCGGGGCTCCTCCAGCCGACACCGGTTTGGCCGACGCCGGTTTGGCCGACGCCGGTTTGGCCGACGCCGATTTGGCCAGCGCCGGTTTTGCCGTCGCCGGATTGGCCGGCGCCTGGGCCCGGCCAGACGGCCCGGGTTTAGGGGCGGCAGCTGCCGTAGCGGCCGCGTATGAGGCCGCCTTCGGCCCCGGGGCCGTCCCGCCCGCCAGAGGGGGGCGCAGGACTATGCCCTCCAGGACGGAGAACCGCGCCTGGAAGGCCGCCAGCTCCTGTCGAACCAGGCTGAGGACCTGGTTCTCTACCGGTACGGGCTGGCACGGCGGCTTCGCCTGCGCGCCCCCGGTGACCCGCAGGCCGGCCAGGTCTGCCCGGAGCCTCCCATTCTCCTTTTGGAGTTGCCCCATGGCAGCAGACAGGCGGGCGACCTCCGCCCGCAGTTCAGCCACTTCGCCAGCAGAGGGGCCGGTATATTTGGCCGCCTCCGCTGCTGCCATTGTGGAGGCCGTCGCCGAGACTACAGCCTTGTTCTTTGAAGCTTGGAGCTTCTTCAAAGCCACGTCTCGGATCGCGGCCTCCACGACCGCCGCAAACCTGCGCTTGCCGTCCGCCTCGGGGTCGCTAGCCGCACTCTCCTCGTCGCTTGAGGGCCCCGAAGTGACTGCGGTCCCTCCTTCCTTTGGGGGCTCCTCCGCTCTCTCTGCCGCCTCGCGGGCAGTGAGACCCCTCCCCTTGCCTCGCTCTCTCACCCCACCCCGCCTACTGGTGGGGATTTTTCTGGCCGAGGCCAGCTCTTCGTCGGAGGACAGCCCCTGACCGTCCTCAGACCTTGGCCGCTTGCTGAGCTTCTTCTCAACAGCGGCCACCTCCTTGGCACGGCAGGGGCTCCCTGAGCCTCCCGTGCTCGCGCCTCCTGATGCGACGTCGGACTCCGACCCCGCATCACTCCTCACCTCTTTTCGGTCCCCTAGGGGACAGGAGCCTCCTCGGCTCTTGTTGCCATTGGCAAACGGGTGACAATCGTTGCCCCCCCCAGAATACGAATGGCGGCTTGACGTTCCCGAAGGGAATGTGGCGGATTCTCCGACTGCTGAGCAGCCGGTACCGCCCTGGGGTAGTTTTTTCTCGAGTGTCGCGTCCATTTTTGTGTTCCTTTTAAGGGTGAGGTCCCTTGTTGCGCTAACGACCGGATCCCCTCCGGCCATTCATCCCCTCGGCACGCTAGACCTTAGGATTGGGGTAATTTTTTATAGAGGATTTCTTCCTCGCGGCCCAGGCCTCAGTGGCTCGGACCCCCGGTCCTGAGTTCAGGATTACGGGGTGGCCGACGGCTGGGCAAAACCAACCGCCGCCCCGGCGTCCACACGCTGCCGCCGGATGCCGGACAGACGCAGCGCGGGCATGGGACACCCTCCACCGCCCACTCTCGTGGGAACCGCGGCACGAACCGCCCTGTGACGGTATGCGCCCACTCACCTTCCTCTGTAAGCAGAGGGGGAGTAGACGCATGACCGTCTATAGCCCGGTTCCCTTCACCGACCATCAAGGATGATCGGTGATTGGAACCATGACCTTCCCCTCCTGTCGAAGATTTGCCGCCCGCCCCAATTGTCCACCCAAACCTGGTGGGCAATTGGAACCGACGTTGCCCAGGGTGCGCCACGAGGAGGCTCTTCAACGTGCACGACAACAACACGTCAACGACGTCTGAGGAACCTGACGAAGTTGTTGGGGTGCGCCAAAGTTCACCTAAATTTTCAACTCCGATAATTGGAAATCCGAAAATGTTCTTCCTAAAATTTGTCATCCTAACAATCACAATTCCTAACTACTCTGTCTCTAATGTTCATAATTCCAAAGCATTCAACTTCATAAAGTCTGTAGCAATAAACATCTATTATACTTTTAGTTGTTTTCCTATATTTTCTCAACATAACCATCCTCTACACTATTATTCAAAGTCATATCTTTTTTGTTTAAATTTCTTTTTATATATTTTTTTTTGTTTAGATTTTATTTATAGCGGTAACCAATATAATATGATTACAAAAGTAACACATTTGTAATGACAACTTAGGATGCAAGAGCGAGCGAAGCGAGCTCGGGTCTTGGGGCACCCCGACTCGGACAGGTTAGGTTAGGAACGAGCCCCCGTCATCCCCTTCGTGTTAGGTTCCTTTAAACCCTGTAGACAGAAATAGGGGCCCCGCAAAGCGGGGCTCCGTCGACTACGCCTAACCACATATTTTTGTAGATAAAAAAAAAAATTTGGTATTTCTTTTCTCGGCCACTATGATTTTGCGAACTTTGCGGTTTTCAAATTTACACTAAAAAGAGTCTATTCTATCCAAAAAAAATAGCTACTATAAAAAAGCGCCGGGTGTGGAAGTACAGTGGTTCCATAGACACAAGTCAGTACGTTATGTACAGCCTTTTGAGTATTAAACCAACTGTAAAGCATACCCCCAAATAATAATCATACCCTCAAATTAAAACTATAAATATCATCTAATATTATGGTAATTATGTTTAGGGATAAAAGCGTTATGATAAAAAACAGTAGGAGTTTAAATATATTTACATTATTGATATTATTAATTAAAATTTTCAGAAACATGAGTGTTATGAATATCGCCAGTAGCAACTACAAATAGTATGAATGAAAACTTTTGGATGAAAAATTTTAGGAAGACTGATCATTCGGATTACAAATCATTAGGAAGAACAATTTCGGGTTTCCCGAAATTGTACGTGTCGACGTGAATCCCTTGAGACCCACCACCTTTGACTTACTAGGATCCTTACTGAAACTTGTTTCGTCCAAGTTATATATATGAGCAGGTTTATTCTGTAAATTTAATTCGTTTTTATTCGTTATTCGTTTAATAGTTTCCTCTAGTAAGTCAAAGTATGGATATATAACATCAGGTCTACACGCATTTTTTCTGGCATATTCTACTGGCTGGGGATTTTTGACCGATAGTCCATGCCTTTTCTTGAACCCCAGAAACCAATCTTCGCCTGGCATTCCGTTATTGAAAGGGTTGGCAACAAAATTTTTATTCATATATTCACCAACTACTTCCAGGAGTTCTTTCCTGGTTAGTCCAAACCCATATTTTTCCATAATAAGGATATTTTCAGCCAACGACTTTTCTACTTCATGTGATAAAACCGTACTCCTGCCCTAGGTATTGGATTTAAAACCTTTGCGTTCATAAATGCGGTCAGAGTAAGTAGCTTTATTAGTTTTCCGAACGTAATTTCGAGGCATGTTTTACAAAACCTGGAAAAAAAATCCGATTATAACATAAATAAATTAAATTAACTTCTCCGTTAAGCTAACAACTCTAAAAATAGTTAATCAAAAAACTCTCCTAAAACGTTTTGTTTGTACGATGATTAATTTCTGTCTGTTAATAAACTTTTTTTTTTAATTGATGGCTCTACCGAATAATATTAGAGGTCCTCGAACGGTGTTTTGATTTTTGTCGGTTTGTTCGGGATTCTTGCAACAACTGCCTGCAATTTTAATGAAAAGTAAACAAGTACCTCGTAGTTCGACTAAAAAACTGGTAAATGTACCAAAATCTATTGTTTAGGTTAGGTTACCTTCTGAACGAAATGCAAAGACGATAAACAATAAATTAAGTACCTAGTAAAACTAAACATTATACGCGAGATTATCAAAAAAAATGTTTATAAACTCTGGCACGGGGGAAGTGGGCCATATGTTTCACTTACCCCGGCCAGCACTGTTTCACTTTCCCCAATCAGTACTTTTCGAGGTTAGAATTTCTACAACTTATAATTCAATTGCCTGCACGTTTAAGCTAGAAATACCTATTAAAACATGAAATCTATAGTTTGAATACGTTCCTTACCTATAAAAATCTTCAAAAACACTATTAAATTGCTTGACACCAGCGAAAATATTAGGCACGTCCAACTCGTGTTTTGAAGTTTCAAAGATGTCAGATTTCTTTTTTTTAAATAACCTTATAGAACGATCGTAGCGACATCTGTGCTAGAGCATTGAAACCTCTTCGTCGATCCTGTTTTATCGACCGATCACTATTAGAGCTGAACTCTATAGCTTAATAGAAAGGGTTGGGTGTTTCACTTGCCCCACCTGACCTTATGCTTTAAGGATGGATTAAAGTAAAACGTATTATGAAGAATTTTTAAATATTTATTTGGTAGATATTTACAGTCAGGTTCACACATTACTAAATAAAACAGTTTTATGCAATTTTTGTCTTAAAGTTGATTTGTGACCTATAATTTTCAATGTTTAAGTTTTACCGTGGCTCATCATACGGGCGGTAAGATAATGAGACGCAATGCTTTTAATAAGTTGCATTTCGTGTGAATCTTCACATTGAAATGATTAAACTGGATGTGGCGGATCAAACTAAATTCTCAGAATACTATATAAAGGGGAAGCCCTTTCATGAGCGATATTAATCGGCTCCATAGTTTTACGCTTCGATTCGCAAGTAGGCGTGGATCGTCGGGCGAAGAAAGTAGACACTCGTTACAAATCAAATCACTTTATTTCGACACTTCAGTTTAATCTAATGAATAATCACCTCTTGAACATTAATTCGAACTATAGATACCGATTTACACAATTATTCAGACACACCACCGAACACGTAGCGCGCACTTGTGATGTCGACCGAGACTCAATTCCAACTGAAACGTCTCAGTGCTCGACTTGTCCCCCACTAGCGCTCGGTGTTGCGTCAGAGTGCACGGAATAGTCACTCTAAGCTAGTAACGCCATCTATGCCATCTAACTTAAACGGAAGCGCCGACATATAAAAGTTTTGCAAAACAAATAATATAATTTTTACTTTATTTACCTTTTTTAATGACTCTGAGCTATGAAATTTGAATATTTTTTCTGTGTACAGAATGATTTGAAAAACAAATGAAACATTTTAATTTCACTCTGTCTATGAATGACGTGAAGGATGAAACTTTGCACACATCAATAGAGTGATCATAGTCATGATCATCATGTTCCTTATTAATAAACAAGGCAGCAAGACAATGTTTGCAACTTAATTATGGAAATCGCTTCTTATTTTGAAGAGTCCTAAGTTTTTGCGAACATACAAAATACTTTCTAAAATATAAAGAGAAGGCAGAGTTAGTATATCAATTTCTTTGAATTTGTTTCTAAGAGACTCGCGAGGACCCATTTTATAGATTGCGCGGATTGCCCTCTTCTGAAAAATGAAAATTGAATCTACGTCAGCTGCCGATCCCCACAGCAGAACACCATAACACATAATACTGTGGAAATAAGCAAAGTATACTAACCTAGCTGTGGCTATATCTGTCAGCTGCCTTATTTTTCTTACTGCATATGCAGCTGAACTTAATCTACTTGAGAGAGCTCTAATGTGTGCGCCCCATTGTAATTTTGAATCTAAAGTAATTCCTAGAAATACAGTTTCCGTAACAGCATCTAGTCTTTTGCCATCAAGTTCTAAATTCAGACCTACTTGAGGTACATTTGGTAATGAAAACTTAAGACATTTAGTTTTGTTCGCATTAAGTAAAAGATTATTAGCTGCAAACCATTTCGAGAGAACAGCCAGACTATCGTTAACATGTAAGACATCCGTATCTTTTCTATTTTAAAAATAAGGGAAGTGTCATCAGCGAATAAAATGATATCCGACAAGTTAGCCATCATGTAAGGAAGGTCATTAATATAAACTAGGAATAGGAAAGGGCCAAGAATTGAGCCTTGAGGCACGCCCATCTTAACTAGAGACCCCGAAGACGTCGCCCCGTTAACGTTTACTTTTTGCTGGCGCTTTGACAGATAGGAAAGAACAAGATCAGCAGCTTGTCCACGAATTCCGTAGTGGTTATAATTTACAGATCAGTGTATTATGGTCAACGCAGTCAAACGCTTTTGAGAGGTCACAGAAAATGCCAATTGCATCCTGGGACTTCTCCCAGGATTCCAAAATGTGACTGATGAGTTTTACTCCCGCGTCTGACGTCGACCTACCTTTCGTGAAACCAAACTGGCGACTATGTAAAATCCCATTTGAATTAAAATGTGACAACATCTGGTCCAGCATGATTTTTTCATAGATTTTGCTCAATGCTGGTAGCACAGATATAGGTCTATAATTGGAGGGATCAGACTTACTACCCGATTTGAATATCGGTACTACTTTACTATGTTTCATTAAGTCAGGAAACGTACCGCTCTCTAAACATTGATTAAATATGCCTGTTAGGGCAGGGGCAATTGTGTCAATAATATCTCCAAGAACCTTAACAGAAATCCCCCATAAGTCTTCAGTGTTTTTTATGTTAAGACTTTTAAATGCTTTTTTAATTGTGTCAACAGAAATGGGCTTGAATTCAAAGCTTGGAATTTCCCTATTAAAATTTTCCTTAAGAAAGGCTTCAGCTAATATAGGTGATAATAATAAAGAACATTACAACAACTCGATTATAACTTAACTGTTAATAGCGCGTTGATCAAATCTCAGGTTATGGCATGCTAAGAAAGACCCCAGATGTCTAATTGTGTGCTTTGTATAAGTTTAAGGAACATGTAATTTATAAATAAATAAAATAAAATAAAAATTGCAGAAGAGTTATTCATTAAGCTAGAGTGTTCTTTTAAAAAATGCTTGCTTTCTCAAATGAAAGGAACGCGTACAGTCGCCTTCAATACAATGACATACAGAAAATCTATGTCTTTCATGGGCTAAAGTGAAGTGCTTAAGAAGGTTAAATAGACTAAGTATTAACTTCTTTTAGACACAAAAAACACTTGGGCATTATCAAAAAAATCGAATTATTTATCTTGAATGTTGAGATCCGTTATTAAAGTATTAACAGTTGTATACACTTTGTCATATTTGGTATCGAGTTTGAACATCGCCTTTTGTGTGAACACATGCTTGCATTCTGGCGGGTATTCAGCATTCAAAACAATCATAATTTTAAAGCACACATCAACTGCTTGTAGTACAGTCGGAACTTCATACCTGACATTGTTGAGAATTATGTATGGTTACGCTTCATAATTTATTTTTTTACTACATCACGTTATGGCGATTGAGAGGCATGGGTTTAAGTGTCTTAATTTATTAGATAAGTGTCACATATCGTTGTTTCGGTGATGTTCTATGCGGATTCGCCGCTGTCAACACTTTAGAGCTGTTGACGTTTGCCGGCTTCCGGCAGTCTCACCTAGACCATTGGATAATGCGTACGCGCTTCTTCGCATCGATCCATACTTTCGCTCGGACGCGCATCATCTCGTCCTACACCCAGAACTGAACCCACATCAAGTGATATCTGTATTACCTAGA
This sequence comes from Mesoligia furuncula, assembly GCA_916614155.1. Lineage (NCBI taxonomy): Eukaryota > Metazoa > Arthropoda > Insecta > Lepidoptera > Noctuidae > Mesoligia > Mesoligia furuncula. The sequence goes on along the minus strand of OU744791.1, from coordinate 14,809,949 downwards.
CTGTGTGTGTATTGCTGGCCAGCATTAGTGTACCTAGTCTGCTTAGCTAGACTGTGAGCTTTAAGCTTGGAAGCGGCATCGCCTTTATCTGCGTGGAGCTTGCTGGTCAAAGGTATGTGACATAGCTAATGAATTGGACTTTAATTCCTTGCCTTCGCTCATTTTGGGTTTCTTTCGCCTTAAAGTTAGCACCGCTGAATCAGCAATTATAGCCGAGATTGCTCTAATAATCTAGGTTCACGCGCGTGTGATTTACTTGTAACTTTTCAAGATTATAGTTATACGCACTATCTTGGTCCTTCGAGTACGAATAAATTAATTTTGGGTCTATTCACGCCCTAATTTTGATTTCTAAAAGTCTAACTTTAAGCAAAAAGCTCGAGAACTTTCCAGATCAATTGCATATCATCACACAACTCTCACCTCTATTGCGTTAGTAATAAGGTTCAGACTACCTTGCATTCAATAGTTCTACCGGCAAATTAATTGTTAACTTAAATCTTTAGTTGCACTACATAATTAAAACACTGTAATATACATACTCGTATAATTGAATATCAACGTTGATTCGTATCGCTAAATAAGCTTATTCAATAAATCAGTTGTTTTTCGGCGTAATTACATTTTTTTTGTTCGTGTATGAAAATTGTGGGTGGTTGTATGACTTTGAGTTGGCCTCTGTGACTTGTGGAATATTTCAGGTCTTTGTTCTCGTACGGCTAATTTTTATTTATGAATTAGCAACTTTATTATTTTTCACAATTGTTACAAATTTGTCTGTCACAAATTTCTTTCAATGTTCCTACGACCATTATAAATGGTTGCAAGTTGAGTCCTATTTTTTGTAGTTTTTCTCGCCTACTTGTGATATATTCATCAATTTCGGCTACAGTTTTCACATGGGTGATGAAAGAATCAAGCACTTCTTGTTTAGAGGGCCGCCATTGATGTCCTTTACCTTTCTTTGATTTTACAATCGTATTTGTGTTCATTAGAAAAGGTATGGTCATAAAAGCCGGCTAACCAGTTGACTCCTCATTGTCCTCTAAAAAATGAAAAATCATTAATTATTTTAGTACAAAAGTTATCATGCTTTTTATTATAGAAAGTATTATTTTTGTCACATCTGTCGACGTACATAAGTATAATAAAAAAAAAATCAACCACCCACTTTCATAGCCCTACACTAGGTAAACCTAGGGTAGGGGTAGGGGTGGGGTAGTGTAGGGAAGGGGTGGGGTAGGGTAGGGTAGGGGTAGTGTAGGGGTGGGATAGGGGTAGGGTAATGGTAGGGATCAAGCAGCGGTAGGGAACCACGCGAACGAAGTTGCGACGGGCAGCTAGTTATAAATAAATTACCATTGCAGTCACTTAATAGGTCCTTCAATGCCTTATCTCCCTTTTTCTGTGCATATTCAATAATTTTAGGTTTGATTAAATTCCAATTATTGTTTAATTTGTTGTCAGTATCCGGAAACAAAATTTTGAAGTCATCCAGTAACTGAAAAACAAAATGCATAGTAGGTAAATGACAGAAAAGAAAATTAGTTAAATTCATTCATTTACTCTTATATATTAGTGTACATAGATGTAGATTAGTTTGCAAAAAGACATTAAAAACAAACAACATGCATACATATAAACCACTCAATATCAATACCCTCTTTGCTTCACCATAGTTGGATAAAAAGGCATTAAAAGACAGAATAGTATATACATACCAAATATAGACCCCCTGGTTGATTAAGAGCCTTGAATTCTCGAAAGTATTTGTCAATTGAAATGCCAGTATCGGTCAAGAGGCTCAGTCTCTGCTTGGCTGTGATTTCCCAATACAACTGCACAGTTGACCATGGGTCCATACAGTTTTTAAGCCATAAAACTTTTTCTTGAATATCATCACCCTTATTTTCCAAAAAGTTAATAGCCTCTTGTGTGTTTGTATTGGCCAGGGTAAAACCGAAGTACTTGAGGATGATGTTGATGCTGAGACAAGTTTCTCAGAAACAATGACACCTGATTTTAAATAATCGCGTCTCTTCTGTCGATAACAATCCAGTAATTTACCTTGAGGCGAAATTTTCTGACGTGGGTTGAGGGATTTAAATGGTGTAAAATACACCGCAGAACTTTATTTTTTAAAGACTTGGTTTATTTCAAATGCCAGCGTATAAAATCTTGCACTGGAGACTTTATTATTGGGGTTGTCTTTTAGTTCATTGGATATGATTATGTTGCATAGTTTTCTTCTTGCCGCGTTATTCAGCCACCCACTTTCTTGATAGCGGAGTAGTAGACCTTTTCCTTCATTACATGAGCTCAAAATGTTGTACACTTCCTGAAAAATAAACAACATCTGAGTTAACCAATGATTAGACAAATTATAAAAAACCGGTCAAGTGCGAGTCGGACTCGCGCACGAGGGGTTCCGTACCATTATCTATAAAAACGACAAAATAACCACGTTTGTTGTATGGGAGCCACCTTAAATATTTAATTTATTCTATTTTTTAGTATTTGCTGTTATAGCGGCAATAGAAATAGGTACATCATCTGTGAAAATTTCACCTATCTAAATATCACAGTTCATGAGATACAGCCTGGTCTTGTATTATGATCCCGTCTGGATCTTGAGCCACGGGTGGATTAGAGTCAGCCATCATTACTAAGAATGAGTCCGCCTCCGTTGATTGTGAATTATCTGTCACACTTATTGAGGATGTATCTTCTGCTGTTATCAATGAAGAAGAATTTGTAGCCATTGTAACCGCTACCGTATCGTCTGTCACTACCATTGAAGGTGATTCTATAGTCACCATAACTGAGGCTGCTTCATCTGCTACCACCAGTGAAGGTGTCCATTTAGCTAACATAGCTGAAGATGTGCCCACATCCGCTAACATTGGGGATGATTCTTCTGTTATTGCAGTTTTCTGAAATTTTTTAATATTATGATATATGCCTAGGTTGTTGACTTTATCGACAAAGGAACTGAAACCTAACCGAACCGGGTGCCAAGTTCAGTAGACAGTATATTGAAGCCTAAGGCCTAAGGTATTTTCCTGCAAAGAAGCCGTAGCCTATCTGAATTGTAAGACCAAATTTAAAAAAAAAAACTAATAATTGAAAAAATATTTTTAAATGTTAAAAATGTACTAGTTTCTCATTTTTTATTCACTCAACTACCTATCTGGATGCCTTAGAAATTTCTGGGAGAGATATAGATAGAGACTTATGTGGATTTTCCGAAGATATTTACATTTTATATAATATTAGCTTTCCCCCCGCGGTTTCACCCGCGGTCCCGTAGAAACCGCACTGCTCCATTCCCGTAGGTCGTAGCGTGATGCTATATAGCCTATAACCTTTCTCGATAAACAGGCTATCCAACACAAAAATAATTATTCAAATCGGTTCAGCAGTTTTTGAGATTAGCGCGTACAACCAAACAAACAAACAAACTACAATTTTATAATATTAGTATAGATGTAGGTACTTACGTATAAACATGTACACAATATATTTTTAAGATAAAGTAACAAACGAACTAACCTGTATGTATACATTTCGCTGCCAGATTATTAAAATTGTATTCAGTTAAAGTTTTTTTCCGTGGGCACTCATTTTCCTTTTCATCTGAGTCTGTGAAGTCAGACATCAGAGCGATCTCCTCCTCCGCAGTTTTATAATTTAATATATTGTCCCGCTTTAGTATGCATGGTAAACACTTCCAATCAGATTGAGGTGCAGACTTTTCGTTTTTCTTCAATGAAATCACATTTTTTTTTGGTCAATATAAATTTCCATCGCTTTCCCATAATGACCGTCTTCCACGTTCGATTGTTTCTATTATTTTGAATGGCATTTTTTAAAAGTACCTAGAATAAAAGTAAATAAATACGATTTACTCTTTTATTTTGAAATATTGTATCGCAATTTACTAATAACAAAATAAATCCTAGTGTAGCACTTAAAAGTAACTTGTTCTTAATTTGACTCGACACAATTTTAAGAACACAACACACAAAATAGGCACTTCTGATATACCTATTTATTATTTTTATTTCCTCTGACACTACAAAATGTGCAGGTTTGTTTTTGTTGTTTGTTATCATAAGTCCGCAACCAAAACAACGATCTGGGCGTATAAAGTGAGCAGATATCCAGGGCCATCTCAAACACCAAAGTGCAAGTGTGATGAAATCAGATTTAGTTAAAAACTTATCGATGTCCATTATATCACAAATAATTTTTTTATTAGATCCGAGGCCACCTATAAATAAATCACCATATTAATTAGGTACGTAAAGAAACTTCAATCACTTCAACTTAAAAAAAGCAGCTTTTGACAGTAGTTTTTAATATGATTGAATGAGTGATCGTACTTTACTGACATATGCCACAAATATATAAAAAATCAAACCAGGAAAAGTAGGTGAAATGGTTTTTTAAACACTACAAAAGAACCCTATTTCAGTTAATATGGCTGACAATATTGTACAAAAAGTATGTGCACAGATTAGTCGTTTTGATGTTGTAATATGGTTGTATCTTTAACTCTAAGTCGTATAGAGGTGACTGTTAGCACGTTTACTAAAAATTTACTTGATTAAATCACTTAATTTAAGGAATTTGCATGGCGCGTTAATTAAAATGTCATAATTAGCTCATATTACCCGATAGAATTAATTTCCCAATAGATTGAATGGGCCCAATGAGTTTCAACACAATAGCACATCAGATAATATATTAAAATGTTTGTACTCACCTTCAAATGGATCTGACACAAATAAATATTGAAATCATGCAGGTATAATAATTTACGGCATTTATCTCACCATTTTATCACAAAATCCTGTTTAAAAATAATACTACGCTACCTATTTGCAACAAAATGCCGCAAAGTAGCGGTAATAAACACCATTACTTGACGAAAACGTGGGTTTTATGACTACTATACAACCACTATCTGACCAAAAAGTACGACGGTTACGTTACTCTTTCTAGACACTAATTCGTATAAAATGGGCCTATTCTCGGTGAAGCCAACGTGATGGCGACGTATTTACGACCAGCTTATGGAACCAAATGTAGAAATAGTCACGTTGTGGCGACTTGTCAAATGTTTGTTGGGTGTAGTTCTCGCTCCCTTAATCTCAACCGTTCCTCCTCAGATTCCTGTTGAAAAACTCGCCGTTCAATGTCAGAATTCACAAACGCCTGTCTTGCCAATTATGACTGAGTCTGAGCGCGAGTTCTCCTACGGCTTGGCGAGGGGAAGAGTTGAACCAAATGGTGCCTCCGCCGTGGAGTTGAAAGCAGAGGCGTCGGTATTTGAGGCGCTTCTGGGATAGGCGGTGTATTTTCGACAATGGGCACCTCGAAGATATGCCATAGATCGTGGTGGCTCCATCTCATTCTGAGGCACCCGGGGCCGGTGGGCCGGGTATAGAGCACCAGCACTAGACCCCGGTTGACACCACATAGCAAAAGCTAAAATGAAACAGAATAAGTACAATTGCAACTTCCAATGACAAAAAATGAAGATACATGACTGCATAGTAACCAACGATACAGTCATGTATCTTCATTTTTGCATTGGTGGTCGGAAATCCGACTGTTAATCATGAGGACTTGGGTTCAATTCCCATGTTGGGCACCCTTGTTAGGATTTTTTGAAATTCTCATCTTCAACTCAGATATTTAAACTTTTCCAGTAGACGGCAATATGCTCGCCCCCACGCCACCTAATAACATGTCGATATGTGGGTGGAACACACCATCGCCTAGTTCTTCATGGAAATTAGTCGTTACGTTAATGTACCTTAGCCCTGTCAAGCCCCGCGCGTATTCTATGTAATACGATATAATAGAAAATCAATTGTGTCTCATTAGCGGAATACATTCATACACAGATTCTTGTAACTCTCCTAATCACTTAATTAAGCTATGCTAGCAAGACCACCACCTATTCCAGTAGCATCTCAGTATGCGAGCGGCTTTCTTTTTCCTATTATTCTTCATATCACTCCACCACACCCACACATCAAGCATAGACCATCACCAAAGTTGCATACGCCAAAAGAATTGCATGAAATAAAGAAAAATATATTTAGAATCTAATAAACACTACAAAACGCAAATAAAATTATGTTGAGAAAGAATAGCAAGCCCCACTATATCATTGATAATGATACACACACCTTTCTCCATTTATCAGCTGATTTTGTATCACCAGCACGCGTAGCATGACCACCGCAGAAACGGTTTTGTCGACGGAAGAATAGACAAAATTACAGATTGTAGAAAGATTTCTACCGTCATAAGCATGGCTATGTTAAAACTGAAGAGAAGAAAAGTTTCTATTCTTCAGTCGACAAAAGTCTACAATGTCAAGCATGACGACCAATTTTTCTCTACTTTTGACACTTGCAACAAGTGCAACTTGCAACATTTCTTCTCAACAAGTGTCAAATAGTCGACATCACATTGGACCTAGACAAAAACTATATTGATTTTAAAAACATGTCGGGGGGCTCTTTGTATTAGAAGGTGTGGTGTCTAGTGGTGAGCTGAAAGAAGTTGGTAGCCACCACCTGCCACATCACTACCAACATCTTTCGGTGGTGGTGTGGCAGGCGGTGGTGATGTGACTGCTGGTGGTGGTTGTGTGGTACTATCTGAAATAATAAATTACAAAAATACATTAATATAATGTCATACACTAATACTGACATAACATTTCATAAACACTGCTTTTACCTCTCCTATCCCTGTCTACTGCTGACCTGCCATACCATAGGCACTCTCCGTACCTATGATGTTTAATATTTTTGTGCTGATGTTCGAGAGGCTGGTTATTACTGTGTTATTGCCTGTTTCAGCACGGACTGAATTGACACGTGCAGCATCAGCCCGTGCCTTCTTTTTAAGATCCTTCCAAGTCTGAAATAATTTATCACATGAATGGCAAAGGTATACAGTTTAGGAATATGTTGTTTTTCATTTTGTTAAAGTAGGTAGTAGATTACAAAATTAAACTAAATTACATACCGTCCGCCACTGTTCCACAGTTTTATTTGGCCCATATTCTTGCAACATTTGCTGCAAACGGACCTACTCCTCATCTTGGCCTTCTCGACCTAGAGCCCCCCTGAACTCACCATTGGCAAATAAAGTGTTCATCAACATCTCCATTTGACGGGTGGTACTTCGCACTTAAAAAGATTTACTATTAGTTAAATTCGGTGTGGACGAACACTTCTGCAAATCAAACATCAATACTTTTTTTTCACCTGAACTTGATTGTGCTTCTTTTTTGTCATTTCTCTTCAAGTTATATTTTTCTTCAGCAGTCTTGGCATGCATTTCCTTTTCTTTTTCTATATTATTTTTTAGCTCTTCATCCACAACATCTAATAGCTTCTCTCAAATGCATCGCAATCATTACAAGTATCGACAGACGGTAGTTTGAAGCTTAAATTGAACTTGGTGTTAAAAATGTTTCGGTACAGCCATTCTTTGGGTACCAAATTTGGAGGGATCTCTTTAGATTCCATCATCTCCTTATAATGTTTATACATAGTTGGGATATTCAAGTCTGGTCCTAAAAATTTTCGTTCGCTCTTTTTTCGTGAATAATGACTCTCATAACATGGATATAAGTTAATATGATCTATCACTGATTGGACTACCACATCTGATGATTTATTACCAGGAATATGCTTTCCCCGCTGATCTGGAGCTACCAACCCTGCATCGAGCTGTTTCTTCAAACTCACTTTAACAAACTTTTCTCCTATAGATAGCGTGTTCCGCTCTTAGAATTAACAATAAGTCTATATTCGTAAGAAAATTTTCTTCGGTCAGTGTTTAAGTTTCCATCTGTTCTCATCATACGTTTTAGTTTTTTTTTTGTGACGTTAGAGACTATAAACTGGCGACGTTGATCCCGTCTGGTACGTTTTTTCCAAAATTCATCAAATATTTGCATTCTTGTTTCATTAAGCACTTTCTCATAACATTTAAATTTACACATACATGAAAGTTTCCGCTTCCGACCCTCTATTTGAGGATGTTTTTTAGCTACAGTTGAATGATAGGGAGAACCTTTCAGCCTTGCAAATTTAGCAGCAACTCTTTTCCATTTAGCCACGTTTTTAACTTTCTTTCTTGTGTTAGATCTTGAAGGGGCTGCTATAACGATCTGCTGTATTTCTTCATTATTTCTTATTTGTCTGTCATCTGGTATATAAATATTCCCATTCATATCTGCGACCAGAATTCCGTTAGAGTTAATTGTATGTTCATTCATAGTAGCATCAGCAATATCATCAAAATCCGGTACAAAAAATGAAGTTGCAGATATTATTATTTTTTTTGCCTTTCAGGAGATTTTTCAAAAAAAGAAAGCTTTCTTTTCACCTTTAAAGACCTTGATGTAACGAAAACTTTTTCTGGCGAATTACTGACGTAGCTGCCATCCGAAAGATCATGTGGCTCGTAGGTCTTGTCTTTAACGCTATCATCACTATCGAAATCGGAATTTTCTTGGCCAGGATCTGTAGCATAATATTTTTGTACGTAATAAGTATGTACAGTCGCCAGCACATCAACCTACCCCACTTTGGCCTTGAACGCGTTATGAGCAACTACAGCGAGAATCGTGCGAAAGAGACATATAGCTTTTGTCTGTTCTTACTAGTAATGTGTCGTGCTGCAGTGCGTACGTGAGAGTGTGTGCGTATGGTCGTCGTGGTGTGAATAAGATACTGTGCGATAAGAAATAGCGTAGCTATCCGAATCAAATACAGTGTCACAACAGGATGACAGTGGGGCGAGCGTATTTGCTGCAGCGCTTAAACAGTAGGTGTCGTCTCACCAAACTATAAAACATGCAGCGCTAGACCGCTTAAAACGTATAGTTTTCTCGCGACCAAAACGTCATAAGCGCCGGGAATTTCATGGCGCTTACACGTTTCATGCAAGACTAAATAAATGAGTAGTTGCCGGTCGGTAACATACCCCGCGTTCCGAATTGCGTCAAAAGCGATTATATCGCGAATCCGACCAAATTTAATAGTCACAAAATATAAGGACTATTGACTACTATTTGTGACGTTGCGCGTTGGTCGGATTCGCGATATAAGTAATCGCTTTTGACGCAATTCGGAAGGCCCCCGGCCTGGCGCAAAAACTGGTTTTGCGGCGTCGCGTCGTCGTATCACTAAGTAATAATAGTTCTATGGTAGCAGGTTGAATAATTGAATCGAAACGCCCAGCGCAATGCTTAAAATACCTATGAAAGTTTATAGTCTTCTTTTACTTAATCCTTAATTTTTACATATTTGTTGGAAAATTACTTAGAGTATTAAGTAGTAACTACCTACTCATATTACATTTAAACAGGTAGGTAGTACGGTATACACCGTTCGTTACACAATGAATTAGCGAAATTTCACGCTCTCGATGAATATTGTTAAGTAGACAAGTAGGTAGGTAAGTAGGTATAATCTCATATCAGAAAAACATTTCCTTTTTTATTAGGGTTCCGTACCCAAAGGGTAAAAACGGGACCCTATTATTAGGGTTCCGTACCCAAAGGGTAAAAAACTGGCCAAGTGCGAGTCGGACTCGCACACGAAGGGTTCCGTACCACAAGGCAAAAACGCCGAAAAAAACATGTTTGTTGTATGGGAGCCCCCCTTAAATATTTATTTTAATTTTATTATTAAAGTTAAAATACAACTCAGTATTTTGTGAATATTTCAAGTGCCTACCTGTTGCCATTTTTGATATCGAGCAAAAAAGGCCAAAAAAATCGCGTTTGTTGTTTGGGAGCCCCCCTTAAATATTTATTTTATGTTGTTTTTAGTATTTGTTGTTATAGCGGCAACAGAAATACATCATCTGTAAAAATTTCAAATGTCTAGCTATCGCGGTTCTTGAGATACAGCCTGGTGACAGACAGACAGACTGACGGACAGACAGCGAAGTCTTAGTAATAGGGTTCCGTTTTGTACCCTTTGGGTACGGAACCCTAAAAACGAGACCTAAGACTTCGCTGTCTATCCGTCTGTCTGTCACCAGGCTGTATCTCAAGAACCGCGATAGCTAGACAGTTAAAATTTTCACAAATTATGTATTTCTGTTGCCGCTACAATAACAAATACTAAAAACAAAATAAAATGAATATTTAAGGGGGGCTCCCATACAACAAACGTGTTTTTTTCGGCGTTTTCGCCTTGTGGTACGGAACCCTTCGTGTGCGAGTCCGACTCGCACTTGGCCAGTTTTTAAATTTCAAGCAGGTTTTAATGACCTTTTCCGGGTTTTGTTACCTACTTACTGACGGGCTGGCGGTCACCTGTCTTAGCGCGTTCCTTGCTCTTCTATTCTATTATTGATAGCTGCGCCATGCGCCACAGTTATAAACTTTTGTAGTTATCATCCTTTAACTATTTTTATAATACCTATTATATCTGTTATTGTTCCAAAATAAAAGATTTTTATTTATTTTCACGAAATTAAATGCTGAAAACCCATAACATAGGTAATCTGCTTGAAATTTTGAAAGAAATATGGACACCTACTTCTTACCCCATCACGAACGTGTGTGAAGTTTAGCCAATTAATTATACCTACAAAAAGCCTTTTGTCAGTCCGCCGTGTTTAAGATTAACGTTTCGTCCGCAGCATGATCTTATTACAAAAACAATCAGGTTGAACCTTGTAACGAAATTACCAATACCTACCGAAGTTTGCTTTGACATGATGTTCAACCTTATTGCGCTAGTAATAAGATACGATTTCAAAGGTTATGAATTTTCAAATAAAATTCTAATATATTATTATCGTTACTTTACATCCCAAAACCTATACTATAATATTATAAAGCTGATAAGTTTGTTTGAACGCGCTAATCTCAGGAACTGCTGGTTCGAATTGAAAAATTCTTCTCTACATGATTCACTATAACGTTTTTAGGGTTCCGTACCCAAAGGGTAAAAACGGAACCCTACCTATTACTAATACTTCGCTGTCTGTCCGTCCGTCCGTCCGCCTGTCTGTCACCAGGCTGTATCTCAAGAACCGCGATAGCTAGACAGTTGAAATTTTCACAAATTATGTATTTCTGGTGCCGCTATAACAACAAATACTAAAAACAAAATAAAATAAATATTTAAGGGGGCTCCCTTAGATAAACGCGATTTTATTCCCTGTTTTGCTCGATATCAAAAAGGCAACAGGTAGGCACTTGAAAAATTCACAAAATACTCAGTTGTATTTTTACTTTAATAATAAAATAAAAATAAAATAAATATTTAAGGGGCCCCCCTTAAATATTTATTTTATTTTTATTAAGGCAAAAACGCCTATAAAAACACGTTTGTTGTATGGGAGCCCTCCCATACAACAAACGTGTTTTTATAGGCGTTTTTGCCTTGTGGTACGGAACCCTTCGTATGCGAGTCCGACTCGCACTTGGCCTGTTTTTTATCGTAATCAAAGTTCTAAAATAATGCATTATTTGCAAAGGTGTTTTTATAAACATGATATTAATCCTTATCCAAATAAACACGTTACTCATCACAAGTATTTAATTTTGAACAAAATTGCCCTTGACAAATTTGATTTCAATGAATATCTTAGGAAATATCATAGTTTTAAAACAACTCCGCAAGGCGGCCGGTCATGACCTGAAGACTCAGTGACTGCAGTCGAAAGGGCTGTGTGATCTAACCCCAGGGGCCCCCAAAATATCTTGGCGGGGTCTTTTGCAAAAAGGACGGTGACGTTTTTTTTAAGTAAATAAATATGCCGTCGGGGCCCACTGTATAACAGATACGGCGGTAGCTAACCCCCTGCTTTTGGCACTATAACTACACTACCGATCATCATGAAATTATGCATACCTACCAATCAGAAAAGGACATAGGATCGGTTCCTACAGGAACGCGTGTGAAACCGCGTGAACAATATTAAAATAAAATGCGGAATAACAATCAAATCTTTTTATTTTTAAACATTAATATAATTGAAAACATTATAACAACTACCTACTTTAAATTAAAATACAGGGTGTTTGGTGCATCGTTTGCCAAATGGAATTGGCCAAAAGGAGAGGTCATTTGCTATCTCTTAAGGCCCAGTAACTCATTCCTTATTACACCGGTTTTTTTATTATGAATTTTTAATTTTTATTTAGAAAAATACAAGAACTCTGCATTTAAGCTTAAATTTTAAAAAAAGTTATGAGTATAGCCTTCAAATTTCATTTCAATTCTTATGTTAACTCTTGTATGGTTCTATGAAATACAAATTTACTTGCTAATTACATTTAGTTCGTTTTTAATAACTCACAAAGTTTTCGAAAAAAGGAAAAATATACTTAACACTCAACTTTAAATTGCTGTAAAAAAAAAAAAACAAAAGCGATCGGGATCTTCGAACTCTTTTAAAAAGTTCTCTAGTTTGTCCCCTTTCCAACGGTGTGCAATATACCAAAAAAAACTTTTATTATTTTCAGTAATTCGCTAAATGTGTAATCGAGACACATCAGGCTGATATTCGATATTACGGTAAGAACATTAGTTTTCACATAAATAACATTCTTTAAGTAGGTGGATAGTGTTATCTCACTCTTACGCAGTCTCTTATCTCTTTCTAGGGTTCAAACTTTCCTCGAACTTAAAATAAAAAATAAAATTTTATTTAATAACCTACGTTTACACACCACTACAGTCGAGATAAGACGAATATTTCGCGCGTGTGTATGCAATAGTGGAGGACAATTTGAATAAAATTTTTAATTAGATACTTATTAATTAAAAGTTTATTTTTTATTTCAAGTTCGAGGAAAGTTAGAACCCTAGAAAGAGATAAGAGACTGCGTAAGAGTGAGATAACACTATCCACCTACATGAAGAATGTTATTTATGTAAAAACTAGTGTTCTTACCGTAATATCGAATATCAGCCTGATGTGTCTCGATTACACATTTAGCGAATTACTGAAGTTATTAAAAGTTTTTTTTGGTATATTGCACACCGTTAGAAAGGGGACAAACTAGAGAACTTTTTAAAAGAATTCGAAGATCCTGATCGCTTTTAGTTTTTTTTTTTTACAGCAATTTAAAGTTGAGTGTTAAGTATAATTTTCCTTTTTTCAAAAACTTTGTGAGGTATTAAAAAGGAACTAAATGTAATTAGCAAGTAATTTTGTATTTCATAGAACCATACAAGAGTAAACATAAGAATTGAAATGAAATTTGAAGGCTATACTCATAACTTTTTTTTAAATTTAAGCTTAAATGCAGAGTTCTTGTATTTTTCTAAATAAAAATTAAAAAGTCATAATAAAAAAACCGGTGTAATAAGGAATGAGTTACTGGGCCTTAAGAGATAGCAAATGACCTCTCCTTTCGGCCAATTCCATTTGGCAAACGATGCACCAAACATCCTGTATACTTACAACAAAAGTTATAAAACCAAACTATACCATAGATTAAGATAATTTATTTGCGTAAAACATGGTATACACAGGTGTTATTAAAGCATATGAGATCATACAGTTTTGCAATAAATGAAAAAGAAAATGCACAAATAAACAAAATTGAATTTAAAAACATTATAATTTAATGTTCAAAAAAATCCTTAATATTATAGAAATTATTTTCATTCAGCCATCTACCTATATAGTTTAGTTTTGAATAACCTACAATTTAATATTTTTATACATTAGGTAATTTATAATATACCTACAGTCCTACATGCTTCATACTCACATAAAAGTTTCTGTAACCATTACCTATGTCAATAAAGAATTTTTATTTTTAAAATGTCTGACACATCTCGCGGACCTTTCGAAGGCGTTATTATTATTAGGTATATAGATTAGAATTTTATTTGTAACAGACCACCAATGGCTGCCAAGCAAAATCAAATGCGGTAGCATTTGATTGCCAAACAAAAATAAGCTTTTACCTAGATTAGTATAATTTGACTGGGCTGTATAAGGTCCGGCACACACTGGAGGCACGGCACGACAAGGGATTTTTGTAATACTTACAGATGATTTCGAATCTAATTTAACACTGTTAACACAAACATTTCACACAACAAACTGATTAAAAACAAGTAAATAATATTTATTTTTACAAGCTTTTATTTTTATTGATATTTGTAACAGATTAATTATACAGTTACAACTACCAATGGCTGCTAAGAAAAATCAAATGCTGCCGCCAAACAAAAGTAAGCTTTTAAAATCCCTTGTCATGCCATGCCGCCAGTGGGTGACGGCCCTATCTTAAATTGTCACCAACAATAGTAAAAACAAATTCTCAAGATTATAACAGTAGTGCGAAAATAAATATAAAATTTCAATTTACAGTATTAATTATCACGATATTAGAAGAATGATCCATACTAATATTATAAATGCGAAAGAACTTTGTGTGTTATGCCTTCGCGGCCAAGCCTTCTTTCCGGCGTCTCCTGTGTCCATTGATATCTAAAACAAAGAAAATTTTGTAATTTTCAATACTTACATAGGATTCTTTGTTATGAGAAATTGTAGGGGCTAACTTAACTAACCTGCATTCGCGATTAATTTGCCAAAAATCGTAAACAAAAATGACTTTACAGAAAAATAAATTTAAATCATACACAAGAAAGTTCAGTTTACGCTACAACTTTAACTTTTTTCAATAGTGCTAGTCACTCTGAAATCAACTTAATTGCCATTACAATAAAGTTGATATTTGTTTAACTTGAAATAATATTAATTTGAAAGAAGTTTGAATAACTTTAAATGACTATGGAACGGTTAAAAAATGTTCTTCCAAATATAAACATACACAAATAATCTGTCGAATTGAGAACTTCCACCTTTGTTGAGGTGGGTTGTAAAATATGGTTGTAAAGGACTGAAGATATTTTTATCTAATAGAGTAATATAATAAGTGATACAACCACTGAGTTTGACTATTTTTATTACGAATGGAATTATCCTACTTAAAAAGCGTAGGTATTTCTACATCAGATAGTGTTGCAGTCCCATTTTATAAACTAGATCTGAAATACCTAAGATATCTAATAGCTATGAAATACTTATACGAAAGTTGAATAACTAAAGGAAGAACTAGAAAAAGGATATCATCTCATCATCTGCCTAGCCTTTTCCCAACTATGTTGGGGTCGGCTTCCAGTCTAACCGGATGCAGCTGAATACCAGTATTTTACATGGAGCGACTGCCTATCTGACCTCCACAACCCAGTTACTGGGTAATACGATACCCTTGGTAAGACTGGTTGTCAGACTTTCGGGCTTCTGACTACCCGTAACGACTGTCAAAGATCCACGAATGACAGCCGGGACCTACGGCTTAACGTGCTTTCCGAGGCACGGAGCGGTCTCGGTATGTAAAGATGGTCACCCATCCACAGACCAACCGCAGCAAGCGTAGCTTAACCTGATCGATCGAACTGTGCGGCTGTTATTATTTAGCCACGGGCCCCTCTATCTATCCATCCTCTAGAAAAAGGATATAATAAAACAAAAAAGTCTGTTTAATCAAAATTATTCTTCAACTATAAATTAATAATTATTTTTTGATGGATAAAAAACCTGATTAAAGTAATTGGAAAAGGATCAAATAATTTAAAAACCCCCAACTTAAAGAATCTAGGTAACGAGTCTAAAACAGATAAATTCATTTGGAAGTCGGGGGACCGTTCTGTGGAACACCTTCTCTATGCTAACAGGTCCCCCGACTGCCAAATGAATTTATCTGTTTTAGTCTCGTTACCTAGATTCTTTAAGTTGGGGGTTTTTAAATTATTTGATCCTTTTCCAATTACTTACATTTAATTTTATTATTTTTTTGTGACGGGGGTTTTTTAAATTTAATTTTTTAATCAATTTTGTTATTCACTTTTTAGGAAAACCATGTTTTATGTTAACTGTGATGATATAAGTTAATGTGATAGGTAAGTGTGATTACTAGTTACTCACGCTGTACGAAATTGAGGTTACTCCACATCGTCTCGTCTGCAGCCGCATGGCTCTCGCGTAGAGCTAGCAGTTCTATGCATCCGCTTTCTTCCCACTGCCGAAGCCAGAAGTAAACTGTTTTTTTCTGGAACGAAACAAATACTTAGCTGTAGTTTATTTGCCCATTATTACTCAATTACTATAGGCAAAGAGACCCTTGATTTTAAGCCATTTTTACATGTAATTTTCTCTTGGGTCTGACACTTAAATATCCCTGTTTATAATGTTCTTTAAGCCTAGGCGATCGTTACAATTTCATTATATTGGTCTATGTAATCTTCTTTCGTATTACGTATCAACATTTATCCTATCTCTATACAATAAAAACTTTCTAGAACATTAACTTACTAAAATCGAACTTTGACATGTTTTCATTATAGGACATAATTCTTTCTATCTCTAGAACCCGTGGACCGATTTACATAGTTCAAACGGGAATATCAGTTTTAAACATAATCCTCTCATTTGACACTAAAATCACGCAAATATTCATATAAAGAAAGAATCACGTTTTCAAGTAACGTCATTATTCTGACTGTAATTTTTCTTCACATTAAAATTCTCAAAAATTCTAATACGAAAACTAATAATTAAAACGATATTACTATTCTATCATTTTTACACTATTCTAACTTATTTATTATCATTCACTATTCGCACGCCCGGCATTCGTTACAGAGCATAATTGCGTATAATAGGTAATATTTACTTTAAAATCACTACATAATGGAATAACTTCTGTTTAGAATGTTCCAGGAGTAAGGGCTGATTTTTCAATCGACAGATATTTTTTACTATTGGAATAAAATTGACATCTGACAGTTTTTGTTTGGAAGAATTGTCGAAAATTCAAAATGATTCCTTCCGATAGTAATAAATTGGCTGGCTAAAAAATTAACTGACGTTGGAAAAATCAGCCCTAAATTGAATCAAAAACAATAGTTCATCGAATTATGCTTACGGAGGTATAACTCTGAATTTAAGCTTTCACGAAACAGCGCGCACGGCGCACCCATTATGAAAGAACACAAAGAAGATATACCTATCCACAAATATAGATCTATCCCTTCTATTAATTCGAAAATTCTATAGAAAAACACCATTGACACATTTTTAACAATACAAACCTTTATTTATTATTATTTAAAATTTATAACTACAAAAAATATTACTCACCGTTATGCCCGTCTGCCGACAAATATCAATCACATCACATCCACTCAATCGAAGGGCTTATGATGCGCTCCCTTTCAATTTGCGTTAACTGAGGCGGCATTCTTGATTTTGATATTTAACTAAACTTTGATAAAAATAATTAAAACGCACATTCAAAAATGTCTGCGGACTAGAACTTTCGCCGAGCACTCAACACGGCTCCAAGTGACGTACTGACTACTGAATAAATGTCAAACGAACGATGTTATGTGACATTCGTTTAACTTCGTGAAGGTTCGGGGAAACTCGGGAGCGGTGGCGGACGCGCAGAGGCGCGTGGGTGTGGCTTATTCCTAGTGAGACATGGTAATTGGCTTCCAATTATTAGTACGTGCTACCATTGGGCAATTTTTGAAACGTTGAAAACTCCACCAATCATACCAAGGATACTTTCTTTCTAACACTATACGCCGCGTCGTAGTTATAGATATGTATACAGTTTACGTTGATGTGCTGGCGTCTGTACAATCAATATTTTCAATATAAATTAGGTTGGAATACAGAAAATATTTATTTTTTATTCCTGTAGGGATAATTTAAGCAGGTATCCTTTGCGATGTTGACGCATGCGCAAAGGCCCTATGTCACTTTGGGGGGTCATCTGTGACCGACGAGCCGAGAGGGCGGACGTCACAGTCATAGGTTTTGACGTAAATATCCTTGAAAACTATACCGATCTCGCTCAAACTTGTACAGAGTGTAGGAGACAGAACAAGAAAGTTATATTATCTCTGTCAAGTATTTAAAACGAATGAATGACGATTCTACAGACGCTGCAGTACTCCCGCGTTCACACGCCCCCGCGCACGCTTAACAGTATGCGGTAGTGATTTGTGAAAATGTGTTTTGTGAGTGTTTAAGTGGGAAAACCAACAAAAAAACACCGTTTCGTCGTGAAGGGGTACGTACTTTAGAGTTTTTAATGCATAGACATTGAATTTAAACACAAAATTTTTTATTTCAACGAACATCGAAAAATTTTATGCACGCGCGCGCGTGTCATGGCCGCCGCGTGGCTCCTGTTTTACAATAATAATTATACGAATGGTATCAAACTGTTGTTATTACGTATGTTTTTACGTTTAGTATTATTGTTATTAAGCAGTTAATTTAAAAATTACCGTAAGGAATTTGCGTAACATTGAAATTAGAAATAAACGAACAATCAACAACTGACTTTTGACCTCGAATGACCCTTAAATATTTTATTTTGATTGTTGATTTCTGAAATGTATTTGTAAGGCAGCATGCCTTTTTATTGTGCTTATCGATTTGTAAATATCATCTAATTGTAGAATATGAACTTTTATTTGAAATAAATGCAACAGAATTTACTCTGTGATCCAAAGATTGCCCTTGACCTTTTTAGGCTTATTTTCAAGTGCTTGGTTAATTGTTTTGATTTCTCGTAAACTAAACACTTCTAACAACTGAAACTCTGTATGTGATAAGTATATGTACCAAACTATAGTATAAGTTAATAACCTAAGCAAATTAACCTTACAGTGCTCTCGGAATTGAAGTATAAACTCACCCTATTTTTTGTCCGTGCGCTCCGATCGCCTTAATGAAACACGTTTTTGTTAAGGTCGTGGTGTGAAAAAAATGTATGGGGAGGTGTGTTCTTTTTATTTATTAATGTGAAATAATGTATACTTACGTAATTAAAATATTATTATTTTGAAATAATGGTACATTTTTTTAAATTAAAACGACGTTTGTACAATAAACTGGAAAAAAAGGCGAACGTCGCGATTCCAATTAGATTCTAATTGGAATGAATAATACATTACACTGCGTTATATTTTTTAATGTTAGCTTGTTTCATAACGATTCCAATGACTTAACTCTATGCAGCTCCCGTACAAAACTTTAGAGATATCGTCATTTTAATCACACGCGCCGACTCCGGAAGTTCCAACCGGAAATAGCGCACAGAGAGCTTTTGGCGCGCAAAAATGGCCGCCACAGTCAAGAAGGTATAGTTATTATATTGTATTTTTATATATTACTAACGGAGCTTCACTCGCATCTAGTATACATACGGCATATGTCCTCCCCGGGTCCTTTAGTATCCCGGCACAAAATTTCGTGACAATCCGTTCAGCTGTTTACCCCATTAAAGAATTAAAAACAGACAGACCAACACAGACACTTTTATTTTAAGTTATAAAAGGTATAAATAGGTAAAGGATATGGATTTTAATATGATGTACATATTAAAACGATAAAAGATAAAGTAATATTTATACATAAATAAGACAATATTGTGCAAATACAATTCCGTCACTGTCAATGGTTCATATCTAACTTTCGGACTTTATTTTCTTATATAAAATTTAAAAAGTATGAACTAACATCTACATACATAAAACATATAGTTAATTCAAGCACATTGAACGGGAATTTTAAGGAATATGCCGGAAGAATAAACTGGATCCTCAATACAAGCGAATATAATTTTAAAAAAGGGTGTTAACAATATGGGGTTTCAAAGGCAAGTGAAGTGTCAAAGGGACGGACACGTATTACAATTAATAAGTACGCTAAAGCTAATTAGACGAATCGCTGCTATGAAATATTGATCAGGCGTCTTGACAGCGACCGGTGTCCAGCAGTAGACTGAAGCAGGCTGATGATGATGATCCAACATTTCTCCGGGCGTTGAAACCAACGGTTTCAACCAGATTCGGAAGACACAGGCAATGGGCAGATTCTATTGAATGCCCGCCGAATGACTCCAGTGGACGTCTGAATCAGCTACACGGGCGATGCCATCAGTTCCGGGATGAACAGCTACAATTCGTCCAAGTCTCCACTTCAGAGGAGGAAGATTATCCTCCTTAATCACGACCAGGGAGCCCAGCTTTAAACCATCCTTGCAGGAACGCCATTTGGACCGCAGCTGTAATTCTGCTACATACTCTTTGCTCCATCTGCTCCAGAAGTGCTGGCGGAGTTGCTCGATCCTTTGATAACGAGACAGATGGTTTGCAGAGTTATCCTGGTAGTTAGGTTGCGGCAAGGAAGTAACAGGCCGTCCAACAAGGAAATACCCCGGCGTGAGCGGTGTACAATCTGCAGGATGCGTCAGTGGACGAGAGTTCAAGATGGCTTCAATCTTAGTTAGTGCGGTGTATAGCTCCTCAAAAGTCAAGTTACAATTTCCCAACACTCTTTGAAGGTGGTACTTTGTTGACTTCACACCCGCCTCCCAGAGTCCACCAAAATGCGGGGTGTAGGCGGGTATAAAATGAAACCTAAATGAACCTTATTCCGTCGCTCGCTGCACTTTCACCCAAGGACGAAGCATTTAATTTTAAAAACTTGGAAAGTTCGTTGTACGCACCGACAAATGAGGTACCATTATCGGAAAAGATATCAACGGGCTTACCTCTTCGCGAAACAAATCGATACAAAGCCAGTAAGTAACTATTGCTAGTTAAATCGCCAACGAGCTCCAAATGAATGGCCTTAGTGGTGAAGCAAATAAAAATAGCGACATACACCTTTACTAGCCTACATCCACGACCTTGACGACTGGCACACATAATAGGGCCAGCATAATCAACGCCTGTGCTTTCAAAAGGATAACCTGGACGTAGGCGTTCTTTTGGTAACCCATTAAAGGAGCTACAACCTTACCCTTCATACGGTGACACAGAACACACTTATGATAACAGGCCTTCGCCAAGTTGCGACCTCCTATTGGCCAGTAAGATTCCCTAATGGAAGCTAATAATAATTGTGGGCCAGCGTGCATCAGCCTTTTATGCTCAAAATTAAATAATAACTTAGTAAATTCATGAGTGGACTGTATTAAAATAGGGTGCTTTTTATTATAAGCAAAACAAGAATTATCGAGACGTCCTCCTACTCGCATTATCTTTTTATCGTCTAAATAAACATTAAACTTTAGAAGGGCGCTCTTTTGAGGTAAACACTTTTTATTTAAAAGTAGTTGATATTCAGGAAATGACTGAAATTGACTTTTAATAATGACAACGGTGAGTGCATCTTGTACCTCATCATGACTGTGTTAAATAATTTGTTTTCGGGTAATGCTTTCTACATGAATTAATGAATCTCAATATGTAGGCAACAGTGCGAACAAGCCGTGAGTAATTAGAAAAACGATTAAAATCGATTAAACAGTCTGTTTGTGAATCGTTATTAACGGCACTTAACACAATATTAGGTCGAATCTCCGGTAATGACTGAAGTTCTTGACTTGGAATTCGAGAAGGCCATGCAGATGGGTCTAGTTTTAAAAATCCTGGTCCATGCCACCATAGATCTGAATCCTGCAGAACACTAATATCCGTACCACGGGATATTAGGTCTGCTGGATTTTGATCTGTTGGGACGTGCCTCCAAGTACAGTTACCCGCCTTGTCCAAAGCTTCAGCAACGCGGTTGCGTACAAACGGCTGAAGTTTGGTAGGCATCATCTGTAACCATCCCAACACGATGGTCGAATCAGTCCAACAATAGACCCGACTGATCTTCACTCGAAGTGAGCTCATTACCTTCTCATAAAGAAGAGAACCGACTACCGCACCACACAACTCCAGTCGCGGGATAGTTGTAGGCTTGATGGGAGCCACTCGACTCTTTGCCATTAACAAGCGAACCATATACTCACCCTTACCATTAACACTGCGAATGTAGACGCAAGCACCGTATGCAGACTCAGACGCATCTGTGAAAATATGGAGTTCTAACTCCGTATATAAATTGCAGACTACAATTCGCGAAATGCGAACATGATTTAAAAGAGGTAAAGACGTAATTATAATATCCCATTGTTTACTAATCTCATTAGGTAATGGTTGATCCCATGATAACTTATCTAACCACATTTTCTGTAATAATACCTTCATGGAGATAACAATAGGACACAATAGACCTAAGGGGTCGAAAATTCGCGCAATTACAGACAACACGTCACGCTTTGTGTACCCAGTTGAAGACTTAGTCAGACTTATAGGAAACCCTAACTCATCAGTGCCGATAAACCAACCGAGACCAAGCAACTTGTCAGGCTCATTAGGTCCAATGTTTAAGTCAAATGATGCAGGGACAGCATCCGACACTAATTGAGGGTCATTTGACTTCCATTTTCTCAATGGCATACATGCCGACGCAAGCGCCTTGGTGACTTCAGTGCGAATGAATTTTGCTTCGTCTAAGTCATTTCCCCCGGTCACCAAGTCGTCGACGTAAAAATCATGACTAATGATCTCAGCTATTTTAGGGTTCCTACAGTCGAGTCCTAGTTGTTTAAGGCATCGTGTCGCAAGGAACGGCGCACTAGCCGTACCGTACATGACGGTGTTTAATTGATAAACATTAATAGGTTCACTAATATTATCACGCCAAACAATTTGTTGCAAATACCTATCCGACGGGTGGACGACTATTTGTCTATACATCTTCTCCACATCTGCAGATAAAACATACTTGTTGAATCTAAAGCGAAGTAGTATAGACAAAAGGTCATCCTGTACAGTTGGCCCGACCATCTGTAGGTCATTAGAGGACACTCCCGTCGAAGTAGGACAACTTGCGTTGAAAACAACACGAAGTTTGGTCGTGCTACTCGACTCACGTAAAATTCCGTGATGGGGAATAAAATAACCAACACACAAATTAGGTTTATTAATTTTTGTCATATGACCAAGTGACTCGTATTCTAACAAAAAATCGCGATATAGCCTACTAAAGTCTGGCTTAACCTTTAATCTACGCTCTAAAGATTGTAAACAATGTGTAGCCTTATTAAAAGAATTTCCTAGAATTGAAGGATCTTTCTTAAGGGGTATGCGAACACAAAAACGACCATCAGACAAACGTGTCGTATTTTTAACGAAATTATCTTCTCACAATTTCTCTTCAGGCATATAAGAATTGGAAGATTTCGCATTCACCTCCTCTAATTGCCAAAACTTTGTCAAATCTATCTTAATTTTTTCCCAGTCACTATCGCTATCGGAAACCATTTTAGAAAAATTACATTTTACGTCATTCGACAGCAGTGAAATAAAATTCTGAGAAATCGGACCGGAAACTACCCATCCTAAACGGGTTTCACATAATATTGGTTTTCCGGTACCTAACTTTAGTCTTTGAGATCCTAACAACTCCCAAAAAAGGTCAGCGCCAATTAAAATATCAACATCAGCAGGGTCATAAAAAGTAGGATCAGCTAAAGTAATATTCGAGGGTATGTCGAAATCAGAAGTATTTATTTCACGGCACGGTACGTTACTCGTAATGTATGGCAGAACAAAACAATGAAGTTCGAATATGAAGCTATCATCTAATGACGTAATCTTAACCCGACATGTTTTTCCTACGTGCGAAGTAACATTGTTGATGCCAAGAATCGATCTATTTACTTGGCTAGTTGTTAATTTAAGTTTATTACATAACCTGTCCGTTATGAATGACGACGTACTACCGCTATTAAGAACCGCGCGAACGAGATGCACACAACCATTGTGGTCCCTCAGTTTGACCAAGGCGGTTGACAACAACACATCTCGTTGCGTATGATTACACGGAGATGCAATGTTTGCTGATAACGCTACGTTATTCGTATCAGTGATAGCAGACGGTAATGAAGACGATGCAGACAAGTTGTTTATCGAATTACCACTAAGTGTATTCGCAATAGTGCCTTTAGAATCTACGTGTACTAGTGTGTTGTGCCTACGTTTGCATAGTTTACAACCTGGTTTTTTATATTTATTAGCATAGTGCCCCGGACGAAAACAGTTGAAACATATCTTATAACTGGGTAGTAACTTGAGACGATCGTCATTACTTAATACAAGAAATTGTGGACAATTATTTAAAATGTGATCGTTGTTGTTACATTTAGGACATGATTTTGAAGCTGATTCAGTGCTAGAACTACTAGGAGATTGTGTTGCTACCATCGACTTGATCTTAGGGGCTGACTTACCTGTCGTTTGGGAATAATTAGTACGTGCTAGCTCCAAGGTCTCGATAAGATCGGCACGATTACGTAGGAATAGCATAAATGCGTCAAAAGCAATCGTGCAGTCTTTGTCCATCCTACCTTTGTACTCCTCCCACTCACGATAGGTTTTTTGATCAAGCTTACGAGTGACAATGTATATTAAAAGTGTGTCCCAGTGTTTAACAGGCTCCCCTAACGAATCTAAAGCTCGCAGATCTTTATTTAACTGATCGATCAAACTCTTAATGGCAACAGAAGATTCCTTTGATATGGACTGAATATTAAATAATGCGCAAACATGATTTTGTATCAATAATCTTTTGTTGTCAAATCGATCGCATAACAACGACCATGCCACAGTGTAATTGCTCGAAGAAAACTCAATAGATTTTATGACTAATGCAGCTGTTCCCTCAAGTGACGCTCTCAAGTAATGGAATTTATTGATTGTGTCTATTTCATCGTTACTATGAATTAGGCTAGCAAAGGTGTCGCGGAATTCAAGCCAATTACAATATAGTCCGCTAAACTTTGGTAACTGAATCGTTGGCAATTTAACTGGCTTGTGCAGTGTAGGTGTACTTTTGCAGCTTTCCATCGATTTGTTGTCTTTGTTAAAATCACTCAAAATATTTTGGGCTTTGGATAAAGATTTATAATAAAGAGATTCGAATTCAGAACGCTCAGAGTATTGTGATTTTAAATCGTCTACAATGCATTCCAGACGTAATTGTACCTCATCATATTGTTCATACAACAACTCCATCTTGCCCATACGCAACTGCAGCTCAGACACAATACAGCTGGATAATTCCTTGTCCTTGAGTGAGTCCAGGAAATTAACGAAAGCAGTCAAACGGCCCTTGAAGCTGCCTCGCTTTTTAATTAAATCCCTTTCCTCAGACATACTGGGAGACGAGTGTTGTCAACCTGGAATTGATACAGGAATACAATTATAAAAATGAACAATATAATTTGAGTACACGCCTAACTGTGTTTTATACACCTTCTAAATGCTATAATTAATAGCAAACAACACAAACTTAATACTGTAACTAAGTAGGTACCAAGTGTATAAACCTAAGATACCTAAAATACTACAATCTTTTTTATTTGTAAAACTATAACACTAAGTACTAAATAGGCACAACTAAAAACACTAATATCGTAATTATGTCGACTACATAAATGACTAAATGCTTATAATTTATAACAATGACTTGCACTAATATCAAACACTCTCAAATTATGTGTATTATGTTAAGATACTTGCTCACAATTAACACCACTGTTAAATAAATAAGTGATTAGTTACAGCTTTAAATAATGTAAGTTAAAATAATGTAGCAATTAAGCTAACTATACTGTGATAAGTACAATTTTAAACTTAACTTTGCTGTTGAATAAAATACTAATCACAATGTACCAAGTACCTAATGATTTTAATCTAACACAATACAATAGGTAATACAATTAAATGATACTGACCTTATTTACGACTATTTACTTATACTACCTGAGTGTTGGGTGACGATATTAGTTTAATTATAAATGCTGTACACCGCTAAATCACTTGCTTGAAGTCAATCCTTTTCACCGGCGAATAACCTCCACTGCACGTGGGTGATAATAATCCTTATTCTTGATTTTAACCGCTGATCTCCTTTGTATTATACGTTATCCGGCTCGTTACCATGGTAGAAACAGTGGAGAAATGCCGGTTGAGATCGTCTAAGTCAATTGAACTAGGAAGATCTAAATGTCGCGATTTGCCGATACCAAGAGTTCCAAGAAATTTCCAAATATCGGCAGAAGAGGAAGAATTGATAGTGTCAAGAATATGGCGGCGTTTAGCATTGCGTATCATCTGATTACATTTATTTCTTGCAGCCTTAAATGATTTCCAGTTTTCATCAGTACGATCCTTTTTAAATTTACGGAACGCGCGGTTCCTACGTCGCATTGCCGTCTGTATACCTCTAGTCATCCATGGTGCAGATGGGCGTTTTAATTTAACCTTTTTGACGGGGGCATGGATGTTATAAAGGTTGACTACAACTTTATTGAACATGGCAACCTTGTCGTCAACTGAGGTAGCTTCTGTCATAGGCTCCCAATCGACCGCAGATGCATCTTCTTTGAGCCTGTACAGAAC
Source organism: Mesoligia furuncula (assembly GCA_916614155.1). Lineage (NCBI taxonomy): Eukaryota > Metazoa > Arthropoda > Insecta > Lepidoptera > Noctuidae > Mesoligia > Mesoligia furuncula. Next base: position 14,783,535 of record OU744791.1, on the reverse strand, counting down.
CTTGGGCTTAGGTTTGGGTGGTTTCAGGATATATGAAAGGAAAATCATGTCGTGATGAGAAAAGCCAGGAGCGTCATGTTGACCGTGGGAAGAAACGAGGGAAGGATTCGAGGTGAGGATCAGGTCGAGCCAGGTGTCCTCGCCAACAGTGTTGTGATGAGTAGGTTTATGCATACTCCAAACCCAAAGATTCAAGTACCGATTCGAATTCAGTGAAGTAATCGACAGTGCTCCCACTGTCGATTACTTCACTGAATTCGAATCGTAGACAGTAGACAAACAGTAGACAACACCAATAACGGTTTTGACTCCTTTGATACAGACTTCAAGAAAAACAAACTCCGCAGAAGCAGAATACTTTGAAGAGGAAGAAGCAAGTTTTTTGTAAGGAAAATCAGAGCGAAGGTATATGGCCACACCACCCCCTCCTTTACCAATCCGATCATTCCGTATAAGAACGAAATCAATAAGAGGGTAAGTGGTGGACAGGAGATGTGGTTTGAGCCAAGTTTCAGAGACCAGGATGGCGTGAATATTGTTGTTATTCAACGCGACGTTCAGCTCGCTGTAGTGGCTTGGAACACTTTGAGCGTTAACACGTTGAACGCCGCTTTAATTTTTCAGTCTTTCTGTTTGGGCCGTGGGGGACACCGTGTGGTCGACATACAGTAGTTCCGTTGGGGCCGCGGGGGACAACATATGACCGCGAGTCAGAGGCGATTTAAAGCGTCTTTATTGGGCCGTCGGGCACAGATATGAAGCTAATATGTATTTGACGTGACCCCCACGGCCCTGCAGACAAACAGACTGTATTTGGTTTTTAGTAAAAAATATAACTTAGAAAAATATGACAAATAATTTCGGGATAAGACTTGTTTAAAAGTTCTAAAGGAAAAAGTGTGTATGATAAATTGATAATGTGTTATTTTATATTTTTCCCTAAAATTACTATGTATATGTGTTGTAAAATACTGGATACTTTTACTATTTACTTAAATAGTTAAAATCTGGTTAAAGTTGTACTACATAGCTGTTAGGGTTTAATTTTTCGGGGATAGTTTGATGAATTAAACTACATGTTTGTAAATCAGAAACATAATAATAATTTATTAAAGTTATTATTTATTACAGTTTTTAAATGAAACAAAATTAAATCAGACTTTAGATTGAGATCAATATCAACGTTACTACACCTATTATTTTAATGAATTTTATGGAAACAATCAAAACAAAGAAATGGTTTGTTAGGGCAGGTTTCACAAAAAGTTACAACTTTTTTCGTCTTGTTTTTGGCTAATACTCGTCCCATTACTTTAGTATTGTCTTTGTAGCACTGCTGACATGTTCGTCGACTATTTTTGCTTGTGCCGTCTTTCTTCGCAAGCTTATGCTTCATTCTTATTGGTCTTGAAACCTGACTTGAGGTTTCACTTCTCATTAACAGGCCCTTCAACACCTGTTTCCTAAATTCAACAATTTGGATTTTCGTCCCGGTTACTGCTTGATATACTAGTGCATTGATAACTGCAGTGTTCAACAGCAAGTTTATGGCAACTTTTCTGTACCATTTTACCGATTTTCTTAATGGCGTGGAATAAGCCCCCATTTGGTTGGACAAATCGACAGCTCCTTATTATAATTATTATAATCTAGCACGATTTTCGGCTTCGATACCACTTTTCCTCGCTTTGTAATTGTCTGGAAACGGTCGGAATGTTTGGTCGAGAAAACAAGTACATCTCTTTTATCTTTCCACTTCATGATAGTAATTCCATCTTCGCTCTCTCTAGCTATACAGGAAAAGTTTTTAACCACTGCGTAAATTTTTTTTGGTGGCTCAGTGTAAGCAATAGAACACATTTCCATTTTTAGTTTATGACTTTTTTTTTTCATTTTTCCACTTTGTCCCAATTTGAAATAAGCAAGACATGGATATAATTTAATAGTAATACTATGAATGAGCATGAATGAAAACGCGAAGGCCGCCGGCCGCAGGACCACGGGGGCGCGGGACGGGGGTGCGGGGGCATGCGGCGCCAGCGTTTGATAAACAAAACGCATGCACATGCAGTACGTCACTTGCGGAAGCGGAGGTCGGATGTTCGCGCACTTCGCCGTCCGCGTCCCTGCGCGTGTGCCGCAGACTAGCGTAGTGACAATGTCTCATTTTACCACCGCGAGTATTATGAAATGGTGCGAGTGTATTTGAAAATTTACGAGCAGCACGAAGAAGATACGAAAGGGAGAGCGAACCTCGTAAGCGAGCCCAAGGGATCCTCAATCCCACGGTCCCTAATGAGAGGACAATTTTAGCAGCAAACCAAGGTGTATGAAACCAGTGAAACGTAGAAGAGGCTCAGAGCCTAGATGACTTGAAAGAAAAAATAATTAACGCTTTCAATGAAGTAAAAAGTGGTGTTAGTGTCCTAAACAAATTAAATGCTTACTTATTTAAACGTGCACGTTTATGCCTTGAAAAAGGAGGAGGTCACTTCGAACAATACCTAAAATATCGTGATTAATAAAATGTAGAGGTAAGAAGAAATTATAAACAATCTTAGTGTGTTAGGTTCTCTTTGATTAGACATTGTAGTAAGATAGTTGATTCCAATTTTTTAAATACGCCAAAATGCAATTGTTTCAATCTAATTTGTATCATGTCTAAGTACCTATCATACCTAAATGTTTTAAATGTTTTATTTTGAATGGACTAAAACGTATTACTTTCTTACTTATTATGATTTATTTTCTGCATTTTGATAGTCCTAAGCCCATTAAAGTATGAAGGATAAATTGGAATTTACGATAAATTACGTTTACAAATAACTTTACACAGTCTAAACTTAAAAAATTGTAGCGCTAAACTGGGGTCAATAATCGTACCTACTCCGCCGCCGTCGCATAGAGCGAGCTCGCGTGAGTACTTCTGATAGCAGCTGGCGCGTCAGGCGACCGGTCGACGCGCGGCGTGAATCGGGCAACCGGTCGACGGACTGGCAAGCGACGTCCATAAAATAAATTTCTGAGTAAACAAGTCTCGTAAGCGTTAACTTAATTTTTTACTATTGAAACATATCAAAATAAAAAATACGTGTTTATTAAAATATATTCAAGTTTATTATGTCAAAATTTGCGCACTGGTTACAAAACTTTTCCTGTATATTCACCTGTCTTCAGTTTAGCATTAGCAACCTCTTTTGGTATATTCCTTCTATTTTTTCTAATAGTACCCACTAGATGTGTTTCATTTTCCAACAGATTCCTTGCTAAATCAATACTCGTATACCAGTTGTCAGTATACAACGTGTGACCCTTGTTCAACAAGCCACTGCAAAGTGACATTACAACGTTTGCCGGCGTAGTATTCACTTGATCGTTTTCTTTTCCCGCATAAATATTGATTTTATATGTATACCCCGGTAGAGTACATAATTTAAACTCTTTTATGCCATATTTGTGGCGTTTCTGTTTGTTATATTGACGGAAAATGATTCTGCCGCGGAATGGCACAACGCTTTCGTCAATGCATATATCTTCGGCAGGAGTATAGTGCCTTGAAAAATTTGTGTTCACGGCCTCCAGTAAGTGTCTGACGCGATGTAACCTATCAGACTTGTGAGCATTGTCAAGCCGGGAAAAATGAAGCATTTGAAGAAGCAGTTCAAAGCGATTACGGGACATAATAGTTGCTGCAAACGGGTGACCTGTTATTTCATCTTTTGACCAATAATCAGAAAGCTTAGGAAGTTTTACCAATCCCATAAAAATAATCAATGCAAAAAAGCCTTCCATTTCATGCACGTTAGAAGGAGACCAGTTACGGATTCTCGCTGCTTTTGAAGCCTCGCGCCCGGTGATTCTATCAATAGCAAACTGATTTGTATCTTCTACTATCTGCATAAAAACATCATCGGGAACCAAAAGAAAGTAAAAATCTGCAGGCGATTTCTTATTCATTGCTAAGCGGAGATTAGTAGACAAACCAGGATTTTCTGTGAAAGGTATAATTCGACGCTGGTTACCTGTTGGTAGTGTCCATGTGCGTGTAAACGGCGTAGTGTTTCCCGAGGTATCTGGAACTGCATGATCTTCCGCATCACTCTCTTCACTGTCTATCACCATAATACGACGACGTTTACGAGTAACTGGGTGGATATTTATGTCTTCTTCTTCAGAGCTTACATGGAAACTATTATTCAACAAGGTGATTTCCAATTCTTCTATTTGTGATAAATCTTCTTAATTTATTTCGATATCTTCGAACTCATCCATTATAATAAAGCAATGAATGAAATTGTCTGTGTGGTGTCGGACTTAAAGAATTGCACCACCCCTTACTTCCCGTGGGTGTCGTAAAAGGCGACTAAGGGTCTTACCGGAGAATGGGCAGCAGCGTTCTCTATTTATTCCACCAACATACTATAGTGCGATCGCCAACACGCCTGCCAAGCGTGGCGATTATGGCAAACCCCCCCCCCAAAATTGGGGGAGGCCTATGTCCAGCAGTGGACGTCTATCGGCTGAAACGACGAATGAATGAAATGCAATAAAAATCAATTTAATTTACGTAAACAAATAAACAGAAAATTCTCGAATCGATACGTAATCAATGTAGGTAGCAGGTGGGCGCGGGAATCGCGTATCGATACGGCCGGCGGCTGCCGGCTGGACATGAGCGGGGATGACCGACACCCCGACCCCCGCAGCCCCCGCCAACGAACAACGCGATTTATTCCCGCGTGGGCCATGGGAGGCAACTGTTGAGTGACAGTAGTATTTTGGTAAAATAAAGTCACAAATAACTTTTCTTCGATTTATTTCATGTGATTTGGCACATTTTCTAGCCCCTAAAGCAATAAAAACTTATACGTAAAATTTAACAATCGGGCATTTTTAACCTGGCTCCTTTTACTAAATAAGTGAGGCCCATATGTTGTCCCCCACGGCGTTTAACGTGTTAATGTGACACACATTCACCAACCGACTAGACTGATCATTGAAATTCTGTTGTAAAAAGTCACCAAGGGTGTAGTTAAATGAACAAAAACTTTCATCGCAAGACGAAGCAGTAGATTGGTTGGCAGAAAAATAAGACTCATTGTCATTGTCACTCAAGACTAAAAAAATAAATATGATATAATATTTTTAAAATTATGCTATTGCTAAATCAGAGCAACTAACAGGTGCAACTGCACCACCCGCCACCTCACACCAACACTAAAAGCAATTAAATAAAAAGTAAGAAGCAGTAATTACACATAACAAAACCATTGTCCACATTTATAGATAGTCGACAAAGCAAAAACCGTAGTTCTAAAAAAAAAAATTAAAAACATTAAGAAAAAATAAATGAATTAGAAAAATGTCACACCCAACTGCACGTTAGCAATATTAAGTAGCGAGTAATTTCCGAACGTTTACTTGAAATGTCAACGTGAATTTAATATTACTAACGTCAATTTGACAAGCTGACATTTACTTCACACATCACAACAAAATATTTGAGGTTGAAAAATAAATAATGTTGAGGGTATGAAAAACCAATACACCTCAACATTGAGAAACAGAAATGAAATAAAAAGTTGGGGCACAAAACAAAAGAAAGACAACTATGAGACGGGACAACTACATGTCGAGAATGGCCTGAACTGCTTCGAGAAAAGGATGGTACGGCCGTGCCCCTTTTTGCTCGACTTGGTGGCGGCACTCCCGTACCCCCAGATATACGGTAAGTAATCTAAGAGACAACAAATTATTAACAACGACAAACATCAAAGTAAACAATCACTATAATTACGGTATGTGTCTTCCAGGCTCCCGGCATTATGGGCACTTAATCTCGTTGATGGAGTCACGCCTGGCGCCTTAGGATACTTGGACATCAAGGGCTTCAGCTCGTCTATGGAAGCAACCTTATGACGACTTCCATCAGAGGCCTTTATGCAGATGACGCCGTCCTGAGTCCAGCACGACTGCATGCTAAAGTGCTCGCGCGCCCTTCCGAAGACAGTTTGCCTGGCCCTGGTCAAGAACTCCTTCATGGATATTTTGGACCCTTTCGAGCCTGTTTTTGCTTTCCAAACTGAGGCCGTGATGTCCACTCTGGCAAACGTAACGAGAATAGGCCTGTGATGCTCCTTGCCTTGAGCTCCAAGCCTGTAACATGCTTTAATTGAGGATGCCGAAAGATTTTTGAGGGCAAGTTTGCTGTTGAGAACCTCCATAATTACTGCCGTACTGTCTTGGTTCTCCACTTCAGCAAGGCCTTGGAAAACCAAGGCTTTCCGCCGGTGCCTGGTCTCTAAGCCGTCAATTTGTTTGGCACACTCGCTGATTTGGCTTCGAAGCAGACCAAGCATGGAGAAAATGAGCTCCCGGAAACTGCGAAACTCTTCGGCTATATTTTCCATTGTGTCCTTGGCAGGACCCGCACACTGGATTTGTGCTTCAAGTTCGCCCATCTTCCTTAAAAAGTTATCTTCAAGGGCTTTCTGGGCACCAAGGACTTCGGCAAATTGAGACATTGTGATGTGTAGTGCAGAAAATTAATATACATATAATAAATGTTAAATAATAGTGCAGATGATCAGCTGGCAGGCGGTGTTTATAAAGTTTAATATGTCACATAAATGTGCCACAAATGTGAGTACTTGTTGTTTACTATTGCAGACTAAGTACTGATGTAAACTTAATCAGTTTTTTAAATTAATTATACATATTTTAAATAAAATTTTTAAAAGAATAGACGTTTCTTTAAAATCGGTTTAAAGAAACGTCTATCCTTTTTTAACACCTACCCGCGAAAAAAGGTTTCGTTATACTTAGGCAGAGGGGGTCTAGAACGAAATACTCCTTTAAAGAATCTTTTCATACTAAAGAAAACATTTCCGGGAATGAATCCCGGAAATGTTTTCTTTAGTAATTAAACTCAAAGCGGACCGGTATGAATTTAATGTTCCGTATTGGGCACCACTATTATACGCAATTGTTAGGAAGTTCATAATATTTGGAATTAATACCTCATACATGTTCAATTTATTCTCATTACAATAAATGAACTACTTTTTATAACACCCTTCATACTGTAAGAGTTCTCCGAGAGGGAGTAAAAGGCGACTAAGGGGCGTACCGGAGAATGGGCAGCAGCGTTCTCTATGCATTCCACCACCATACCATACTGCGATCGCCAACCCGCCTGCCAAGCGTGGCGATTATGGCAACCCCCCCCCCTTTTGGGGGAGGCCTATGTTCAGCAGTGGACGTCTTTCAGCTGAAATGATGATGATGACGAACCTAATGTACACGTGTAGGTATAAAACCTAACTTGTTTATTACATAAACTCTAATAGACAAAACACTTATAAAATGGACATTTAATACCCTAATAAATCTTTGTGTCCTTTTTCATATTCATTGGATAGTGAGAGTTCTAAGGCCTCTTTTCCATTACACGGTTGTTCAAACGTACGGTGTGTAAGCCGTACGGTTGAAAAAACGTGCTAGCTTGTACATGATACGGCAAAATCACCGCGCGAGACATTGGTAAGTACTGGCTAGTAGCGCTTTTTACTCGGGCTGTGTAGGACGTGCTGCGTCATGAATTTTCTTACGAAAAAAAAGATTATAGTTGCTTATTACATATATAGGAAAAAGAAAATAGAAAAAAAAAGGGAAGTAAGGTTTTGGATACATCCGATTTTAGAAAAAAGGGAGGAATATGGCGCGTTTCATACACTTGTCAAGAATCAATTGAGAGAAGATGAAGACAAGTTTTACAATTATTTTAGAATGCAGAAAACTACATTCGACAACTTGCTCCAAAAATTATCCCAGGAACTAAAACATCAAGATACTTTTATGCGAGAGAGTATATCGCCCGCAGAAAGATTGGCTGTAACTCTGAGGTAAGTAGGTACAAAATTAAATGACATATTTTAGTTTAAAATTGTTTATTGCACACAAACAAAATTATTACATGTAATTGAATTTTAATAATTATTAATTTAAGAACAAGTAAATCAAAAAATACACTACGCTGAAAATGCTACTCAAATGCGGTACTAAAATCGAATTCGTCTTCAATAGAAACTTGAGAATCTGCCGAGATACTTTCCGCATTTACACTATGTACAGATAATTGTGATTCGGGTCGGTAGTGGATTGGCTCTAAACCAGAACCGTGTCCAAAATCATGAGAAGACGTCTGTGGACGACTTATTCCATAGCCCGATCTAGCAGCTGTAGAATATCCATATGTTGACGATTGCGCATTTGAGGATGCTGTACCACTTAAATATCCTTGATGGCCTTGATCCCATTGGTTTCTTGATGTAGGTATATACTGAGTACACTGTCTTTGTTGAATATTTTTAATTATTGAAATTACTTGAAACTGAAAGTCTATCATATTTTCATCACTGAACTTGTCAACTGTATCAGCGGTTCCCATAAAAAAGTTCATACTACGGCTTTTCTTTTTCTCATCTCGTTCTGCTGAATCCATAAACTTCATAAACCTAATGTCAACTTCACTTAGTTCATTTTTTCTTTTTTTTTTAGCCCTTTGCGTCTCACTCCGTTCAGTGTATCCCGAGCTTGATTGATTCGGGGCTGCACTATCAAAATTTTCATTACTGAGGCTAGAATCATGAACATGTTCAGTCATGTTAGAATCGGTCTTGCGATGCTCAACATTTTTTTTTAGGAACATCATTTCATCATAGAACATATATTTTCTTATTTTTTTTGCTGAAGAACCAGACTTACATTCATTAATTTTTTTGTCATATTTTATCCAGCTATCTTTCATATTGGTCCACTTCTTCATCACCATTTGCCCTGAAAATAAATAAATAATAATTATTAAATTCAAAATTTATAAAAACCCCCGACCTAAACTGAATCGACCCCGACCTAAAATGGGGTTTTAGTATTTGAACCTGAACCGTTTTGTTTTATATTTCAGGTATCTAGCAACAGGAGATACCTTTACTGACCTATACTACAGCTATAGAATTGGAATAAAAACCATAAGTTGCATCGTACGTGAAGTATGCCACTACATTTGGTTAGAACTGTATAAAGAATATATGAAAATGCCATCTAAAGAAGACTGGCTACACATTGCAAGCAAATTTCAAGAATCTTCCAACTTCCCGCTGTGCTTAGGAGCGGTCGATGGAAAACACATCAGACTTATTAAGCCAATTGGTAGTGGCTCGATGTTTTTAAATTACAAACATTTTTTTTCTATAGTTTTGATGGCAGTAGTAGATAGCGATTACAACTTTATATTTGTTGACGTTGGCGCCTACGGAAAGGAGTGTGATTCCAGTGTGTTTAAAGAGACCCCATTTTGGAAAAATTTAACAAACAACGGATTAAATCTACCCGATGCAACACGTTTGCCTGGAATTGACTACGATTTGCCATATGTGTTCGTTGCGGACGAAGCCTTTGCTTTGCATTATCACTTGCTTCGTCCATTTGGTGGTCATCAGCTTGATCAATTAAAACGTACATTTAACTACAGACTCACCAGAGCGCGAAGATTTGTTGAATGTGCGTTTGGCATTTTATCCAATAAATGGCGAATTTTTCACCGGCCAATGAATGTGTCCATCGATTTGGCAGTTGATATTGTGAAAACATGTTGTGTTTTGCAAAATTTTATACATAAGCAGGAAAACTTTCAGTTTCACAATGCGAGTGAAAATGAGTCCACCCTTGATTCAGAATCGGAACTAATCCAGTTACCTATCACGAATGCAGTTCGCGGAAGTTTGGCGGCTAATGAAGTTCGCAACAGATTTGCACAATATTTTGTATCTAACGAAGGTCGCCTCTCCTATCAAAACAACTATGCATAAGTAAAAAGTTAATAATTAAATATCTGTAACTTACCAAACTTGTTTTTCTCATCACCACTTAAATCTTCAAATGTGGGCTGGAAATGAATAAATATTTCTTTCCAGGAATCATATTTAAGCCGCTTATTTTTATAATCGTCGATGGTCTTATCCCATATTACAGGCCTTTCTTGAATCAACGTAATTAATAATTCTTGATTTATGTTCATTTTATAATAAAATCGCGAAACAGCGTATATAAGCGGTCACGAATCCGTGCGTACGTCCGGCACCGTCGACACACCCCGATAGACTGCCATACAACACTGGTGAAAATCACGCCGTGCGTAGACGCGGCGCGCCGAGGGGCAGTCACGGCGCACGCGGCCGCGGCGCCGTGCCTTGGCGCCACCGTGCATGTCGACAAGCTCATATAGTGATCCATACCACACTGACGACCGTGCCTACACGCGGCGAATTAACCGTAGATTTTCACGGCGAGAAACCGTGTAATGGAAAAGAGGCCTAAAGCTTGCTGTTCATTTTTATTAAAATTATCCCTTTCAGCAGAAATTATGTAAATTAGGCTGTCATACATTTCAATAACTGTGTAAATATCAATATCAACAGACTCTAATTTTTTTTGGTTTTGTCAATGTGAACCAAAATAAAACCCCAAAACACGATCATGAAAGCAGTTTCTAGTCGTTCTGATTTTAATCTTATACGTTTAGCTTCACAAACAGCTGAACGTTTTTGCTCAGTAATGCTCTCTATAGTGGGTGTGTAACGTTTGATGTAATAACAAAAGTTCTAACGATCAAAAGACCTAATTTCATTTAATATATTTTTTATTTACTATAACGATCAAATGATATAATGAATTATTGACATAATTTCATTTTACCTAATTTCATATGTTATAATGAACAGTTTATATAGTAAACATTTGAAATAATATTCACATAATATAATATTCAGTTGCTATAATATTCAAAATCTATAAGTAAGTTTAATATAATTAGGAAATGTCTACTTTTATTTTTGCAAAAATTGATTAGATTTTAAACGCCTGTCACTTTTGTGCGTAATCGAATGTAAGTGAGGGACGTTGAAGTTTGACAGTTGTCATTCGTCGTTTTAAATTATTTTTGTGTTTCCGATTACACTTCACACTAAACCAACATAATATACAAAAGTAACACATTTGTAATGACAACTTAGGATGCAAGAGCGAGCGAAGCGAGCTCGGGACTTGGGGCACCCCGACTCGGACAGGTTAGGTTCAAAGGGGATGACGGGGGCTCGAGTGAGCGAGCAAAGCGATCGAACGAGCCCCCGTCATCCCCTTCGTGTTAGGTTCCTTTAAACCCTGTAGACAGAAATAGGGGCCCCGCGAAGCGGGGCTCCGTCGACTACGCCTAACCACATATTTATGTAGATAAAAAAAAAAAACTTTGGGATTTTTTTTCTCGGCCACTATGATTTTGCGAACTTTGCGGTTTTCAAATTTACACTAAAAAGGGTCTATCCTAGTAAAAAAAAAATAGCTACTATCAAAAAGCGCCGGGTGTGGAAGTACAGTGGTTCCAAACCCTGTACACTGAAATACCCCCCGCGAAGCGAGGCTTCGTAGACATAAAATGCAAGAGCGAGCAAAGAGCACCCCGAGGTTAGGTTTGGTTAGGTTACTTTAAGCCCTTTACACAGAAATAGGGGCCCCGCGAAGCGGGGTCCGTCGACATAGAATGCAAGAGCGAGCGAAGGGCAGAAAATTTGTTAATATGAATGTTAGGTCAAATGAACATTACATAAAGGGAGCATTATACAATATGAAAATTATATGAAATGAACGTTATACTAAATGAAATTAGAGAAAAAGAAAATTGTATCAAATATAACGTTAGATCATATGAAATTAGGTTAAAGGTTTTTATAGGATATGAAAATTCTATCATATGAAAGGTATGTCAAATGAAATTAGACTATCTGTTGTTATACCAAACATTACACACCCCTCTATAGTAAACAAAACATCGTACATTTCTCGCAATGACTTTTTCAGCTCGAGCTGACCAGCGTGTGAGAGATGGGTTTTTGACAGTAGTTCTGCTTTTTTTTCTCACTACCTACGAGAATTTGTGCTTGTAGGGTTTCCCATCTGAGTTGAACACAATTAATTTTATGTTAGGCACTTATTTTTTCTTTTTTTTAAACTCCGCGCGCGCGCCCCTTTCTAACCTCGCGCCTCTAGGCACGTGCCTAGTTTGTCTTAGGGATAATCCACCACTGCCTAACAATCAAAAAGATAGTTATTGAAATTAGTGGTATGTAAATTGTTTCCGGCGTATTAATAAAGAATGGGAATCATCTGAATTATTTACACTAATTACTAATTTCGTATTTACAAATGATTACTTTTTATTTACATGTATTAAGTAGGTAAGTAGTCTTTACCTGTATTGTAGCAACTGTTCAAATTGCCTACCACTTTGTTCGATGCACAAACGAGCACGTTTTTGAATGTTGTCTTTTAATTTATTTAAAGTCACTCTGTCTTGTTTCACAATATCAAAAGCAGCAATTATTTGCTGTTTTAATTGTTCTACACTGCGTGCTTCTTCGGTGTACACAAGTCTCTTTACTTCAGACCACAAAAAAAAGTAAAGGTGTAAGATCCGGGCTACGAGGGGGCCAAGCCACGGGACCACCTCGCCCGATACACCTGTCACCAAACTCGCGATTTAGGTACTCTCGCACTGACCGAAAATAATGAGCGGGACAACCATCGTGTTGGTAGTAAATATTTCTTAAATAGCTGAAAGGTACTTGTCAGCTATAGCTGATGGTTTTTTCCATCTTCTAGTAACTCCGGAATTACGGTTTGTATTATGTCTAGGTACGTTCCACCGCTGAAGTTACCCTGAATAAAAACAGGGCCAATTATTCGATCTCCTATAGTCCCAGCCCAAACATTCACACTAAATCGAATTTGGTGGGAATGTTCTCGGATTAAGTATGGGTTGTTCATTGACCACCAGTGCTCGTTGTGGATATTGAACATCCCAACTCGAGTGAACGTGGACTCATCGGTCCAGAGAATGTTGGTGGTTGGATGTTCAATAAGCCAGCGACACAATACAATTCTGGATTCGGGGTCAGCCCCGTATAAGGCCTGTGCTCGTCGGTAGTGGTACGGTAGCAGTCCTTCCGCCTGCAATATTTTCCAAACGTAGTACTGGCTGACTCCGAAATGTCTGGCAGCCACTCTAGTACTCTGTCGCGGGTGTTGTTCGAAGTAATCCAATATGTTCTCTTCGAGATCAGGTGAATGCCGTGTGCGGCCCCGAACTTGCGCATGTGGTGGGCTGCGAAACTAGCCGTGATCTAGCAGCCGTTGTGTTGCGCCTAAAATGACATGCAGTCCTGGCACTTGCGGGTTAATCACTCCTCGGTTGCGTAAGATTTGAAGATCGTCAGGCGCAGCGTATAACCTTCTTGCTTCCCATAAATTGTCACCACTTATTGCGTACAGGCGCACCATCTGTAAATACTCGATATTCGAATAGTGATGGTTCCTATCACTGTAGTGTCCTAATAGATCGCGCGATGTCCATCGTGTGATGCCGTCGCTCGATGGCTGGCGTCGCGCTCACGCCACTTTAACTATGGCTCTTTACAGAGATGCACAGTTTTTGCTGTCGGGCAATATTGCTTTAAAAATTGAAAATGACATTGAAAAAAGGAAACTTAGACAACATAAAATACTTTATAGATCCAGGAATCTGCTCGGTGAATTTTTTAACCTTTATTTTGATGTACGAAATAACGAAGAAGACTTTTACGATTATTTGTATGGACAAATAATCGGAAAGTTAAAAGAAACATTTGACTACATCTGCAATGGAATACGTAGCGATTGTAATCATAGAGTGACCAACTTTAAAAAACCCATTAAGTGTGGAAGAAAGATTGGTATTAACACTTAGGTAAGTTTTTTATTATTATTATGTGTGCGTTACGTATAGTCAGCCGCAGCTGAACCTATCCAATTTGTAAGTCCCTGTTGAAAGACCATTTAAATATAAGAGATACATTTTATGTATTTATTATATTTATTTATTACTTTTTTATATTTCTTTCATATAGGTAGTAATTATGTTGGTTTAATGTGCAACAGAGTACATAAAACACTTCTTAAGTCAGAAAAATTACGTAGAATTATAAAATTCTAGTTCATGCAGTTTTAAACTACTGGATGTACAAATTTTAAAAAAATCTTATAATCAACTATTACGGTATAAAAAAAGCAATAATCACACATTTTTTTTATTAAAAAAAGAAATTGAAGTGTAAAAAATCTTATATTCAAGAATCATATTCAACTTTAAATGATTCGTAGAATTGTTGTGTGTTTGTCGGTGCGGTGGTGCCATGGATGGATGTGAGGATGCGTGCACAGGTGAAGGTATGATTGACATTGACATGGTAGATGAAGAGTTTGAAGAGGGTGATGGCATAGCTAGAGAAATTTCATCTGCTATTGTATTCTGTAATTTACTTTTTAATCTTAATTTTTGTACTGGATTCATATATTTAAATCTGGAGCTAGCGATTTCAAAAATAGTAAATCTTCATCCTCAACTTATTTTTCTTTCTCCTTAAACGCTTTAATTTTATCTTCTTCGATTTGAATCATTCGACGCTGATATTCTGTTAAAGATTGATTTTCTTTGCATTTTCTTTTTTGGGATCCAGTTTGTAATCCACTATCCAAAGCTTCAGTTAACAAAGCACTCGTGCTCTGTGTAATTGTACTGCGCGCACTGGTAGACAGTGGTTCGTCATCAGAAGATACCACAGCCTCGGATCTATTAGACATTGCAGTAGAATTCACTTTATCAGGCAACTGAAGAGTCTGCTCTGATCTTGAAGTGGATGGTAGGCTGGCATCACTATAATTATTTCCAGTTTCTTGATGAACACCCTTCGGTTAGTCGAGGCATTGAAACATCCTTTAAAAACAACATAACAAGCAAAAGCCCTGACGAGCAGCCCCTCCTCGGGTTCCTCTTCGGGTCACCGTGGGTGACCAAGCCACGGCTACTGAGCCCACCCGCCTCGACAATGCGGGAACTCACCGGGGGGCAGTGCTGATAATGACGCCGCCATTTTCCGTCTTACGCAGTCCTCTTACCTGAAGCTTCATTTGCTCGGGGCATATAAGTTTTTGGACAAGTGTTTTTGTCTCCTCATTCGACTTTAGTTTGTCGTTAGGATAAGGCTATGGTCTCCTATTTTATGCCAAACGTGGCGTCTGATGTTAGCGTCAACGTTTAATTCCGTTCCGATCGACGTCTGAATGCAACGCACAGCGTCGGCGGTCAATACATCCGCAGCAGAGAATGGCGTTTTAGTCGCTGCTCGCGAGCGGTCGCGTACGGTAGTGGTTTTGCAATCATGGATGTTCTAAAACTTTTAATGGTGTATTTGTTACTGAAAGAAGAGGCACAAGACGACCGTATAAGGAGAAATCTAAGAGCAACACGGCATCGGTTGTTTTTAAAGCGGAAGAAAGAAGGATGTTTAAAATTTTAATAGATAAACACTTAAAAGACAACGACTCAAAATTTACTGAATATCTTCGTGTTAATCAAGATCAATTAAAATATATTGTAGGTTTAGTACAGGGAGATATAAAAAAATTGCCATCAAGAAGACATCCTAAACCCATATCAGCTGAAGAAAAAGTCGCTGTTACACTGAGGTAAAATCATTTTTTATTAGAAATAATTACAACTAAAGTCCGGACGCGAAGCAGGAAGAATTTCTTATATTTCGCGGTCGTTGACTTCTGTGTGAGCGTGACAGCAATATAATCACACGGGTGTAACAGAGACAGATATACGTCGGTCAATCAACGTACGAAATTCTTCCTGCTTTGCGTCCGGACTACAAGTATCTTCAGGCGTAGTCATTAGAATAACAAAATATAAAAAATAAATGTCAATTATGTTGTACTCTGCACGTAATAATCACTACAAAAATCTTTAGGCATATAGCTATACAAATCAAATATTAATTATGTTCTGCTCTTCACAAGTTAAAATAATCTTTATCCCAAGTATGATCTGCCATAGGAGTCATTGCTGAAGTAAGTTTTATCTCTGTATCCGATACTAGCTGACAAACTTTCATTCTGATGAATGGTTGTTCACGGGGCGGAAAAGTCTCCACTACTTCAGCCATTGACTCGAAAAACTTTTTAATCGCTGATTGCGGTTTAATTTGCGATTGATTGTTTGTTGTTGCATGGTTTACTAGTGTTTCCAGTAATTTCAGCCTCTCGCCTTCCCGTTTGTCTAATGTTTGTTGTAATTTACTCGTCTTCTGTCTCTTGGGGTTGGCAAAGCTTGAGAAGAATCATCAATGTTATTTTGCATTGTTTGTTCGTTTTCGGTTATATTAAATTCAGCAGTGCTAGTATTAACCTCTGTATCAGCATCAGTGCCAGTATTTAACTCTGTATCAGCATTGGTGCCAGTATTTACCTCTGTATTACTTGTCTGCGAATCATTTTCAGGAGTTTTGTCTGAGTGAACATTAGTTAGAGAAGCACTGAAATAATAAAACATGCGGAAGATATAATAACGGAACCACTGTAAAAAATACTAGTTTTTAAATAATTATATGCTTGTACTATACCGTCTCTCAGGAGCGTCTGACAAAAACGACAATAGCTCCATATATTCCCAATTATTATTTGTTCTAGCTGAACCCGTTCCGCCGCCATCTTTTATCTTTTTAATGTATTGGTTTTAATGTACCTATCTGCGACGTGACTCATGTGTAACAGGCGGCCGGCTCTTATAATGCTTGAACCGGGCTCCTCCTCAAAATGCCTTAGCACGTTCTCTTCCTGCCGCACAGAGATCACGGGTCGGGGGCCACCAGAAAGACGCGCCACTAAAGGTTCATTGTTACGAAGCCAGGACCAGGGCATTACACTTAGCATAAATGAGCACCATGTTCACATACTCCTAAGCACTGAACAGATAATGCGGCATTTTTCACACAAGAATGACGCAAGATGTTGCAATGCAAAAATAATGCACGTCCGGTCAGCGCGTGAGATTAGTTCCGAATAAAATTAGGTGGACATTCGGGGGCAGGGGGCGGGGCTACGCGCATCAATTAGATCGCCGCACACGCGGCCCGTCATTCATAAATAAATTGCGACATTGCTGTCCTTCAAGTAACGCGTGTACAGAGTGTTTCTTTAAAGTATCAATTTAACATTTTTAGTGAATATTTTGATAAAATAAAAAATAAAAACATTTTGTTTTCGAATGGTAACATTTTTTTTAGCATGTATGGATGCTATACTATTGCGGGTTAACGGGAACGCCCTCTGTTAGTTAACATACTGTATAATGATTGACAATTCTCATATTTAAATTTATCATTTAATAACTTTACAATTAATGTATAAAAATACTGAATTAACATATGTAATCACAATGACCCCAAGGTACAGTATTTATTTGATTTCCCAGAACATGCCTTTTATCGTCTATTCTGTTTAAAACTACTTTATTTACTTCTTGTGAGAACAGCACATGCTTCATTGATTTTATCATATTCATCTTACGCTTTAATGTTAAGTTTTTAAATAAAACATCTTTATAATTTGATGATTTTAAACATCTGGTTACAGGCTTTGATACGCCTTTAGCCTTGTTTATTTGTGTATTTAATGACTTAATACAATATAGCTTTGCTCTTAAGCCTGTAAATTCGGTAATTGGGTCACCTCCTAACTCATCCTTAAATAAACCAGGAATTTTTTCGTTCACCTTAGGAATAAAGTAATGATTATTAGTTTCAAAATTACTTGTATCAAATTCTGATAAATTATCAAGCATGTCTTTATAAAAGTCTTCGGTCTTTATTAAATACAACAAACTATCAGTATCAGTGTAGCATAATTTAGCTTTGTCACCATATTTATTCTTAATGAAATTATAATGATAATTGTATAGATGGCACTTGGAGAATTCTAGCACCGCAAATCCAATATATATCGGTCTGTCTAAAACAAGTTTCATGGGATTCAGTTGTATGGCTATAAAGTTTTCATTAAAGATAGAAACACTTTTTAAATTAGGTTTTGTGATTAATTTCTGAGCACCTACTATTTTATTCGTTTTATTCCAATCATCACTCCATTTAGACACTAATTTAACCTCCACTTGCTTACGTTTATTTTCAATAGTTTTGCCTAATATTGAGTTATTTAAAAGCTTAAAAAAATCTCTTTCAAATGATGTTGAAGCTACTTGTCGTAAGCTAGTATTCAAGTCTATATACTTTTTCAAAAAATATTCCTGTTTAAAATCCGGTTAGACTGGAAGCCGACCCCAACATAGTTGGGAAAAGGCTAGGCAGATGATGATTCCTGTTTAAAATAAAGGATTCTATGTTTTTTTTTTTAAACTAGACCATTTTTAAGACATGCTTTTAAATGAACATAGTGAATAATGTAGTTATATTTATCATACAAAAGAGATGTCCAGTTTCTGCCCTGTGGTAATTCTGGTATCAATAAACGTTCATGATTTAAATTTTTACAGTAAGATTTAAACATTTAGATCTAAATTACTATGGATTTATTAATTCAGTATTACTTGCGTAACATAATTCTCAAAAAAACAGTACTCAATCGTAGCTTCCGCTTTGCCATTTTTAACGGGAAGTAGGTGCCTACTAAAAATGGTTTTGACGTTCCATTATTACCTCATTATTACCATCCGTAATTACTTTTAGAGAGTGTGAACAATAACTATGCCGCTTATTTTAGATCAAAGCAATATATTATAACGTATTTGCGTATAAAATACGACAATATTACTAAAATCTTTTTGTTTACACATCATGTTTTTCTTTGAATACCCACTTCCTAACATGAAGGTAAGTATTTATTACTTTTTTGACATGAGATCATAGAGTACTTTTTGATAGATTGAACATGCTCTGTGAGATTGACTTATTATTACTAGTTATTTTTTTCAGTATTTTAAAAGTCGTCTGTGTATTTATTGCTGGCTTTCCTTACATTGCGCTTCCAAGTTGCGTGTATGCGTTCCTTCCTTACTGTGCGATTATTTTGTATTATTGATATATTCTACACGGACTGACATTGATTCTAGACACGATTACTATTGCTTTTCCTAAAGGATTCTGCTTTTCCTTTCAATTTGGATATTATGATGAGGATTCGCAGACATATCGTGTGAGGGCTCGCGTTACGCCTGCAAGTGGCAAGATGGTTAGCAAATCAGGTACGCCTCTATGCTACGGCAGTGGCGTAAACCATGCAGTACCTAAAGGCAGTACATTGAGCAGTTAGTTGTGTTATAATTTCAAAAATACAATGACATTTATTATTGTTCCAGCTCCCATTAGATGGATACGCTTGTCACGATTGTTATAATTGATTAAATACCGAAGTTGCTGACAATGAGTGATTACTATGTCATGGGTATCTCAGCCGGACTCAGCAGAAATCCAAGACGCCGACGTTTCTATACGTTTGCAGTGGACAACCCTTTAGTACCCCTTATTTCCAATGATAATAATCATCAGGTAAATTATTTATTTTTATAATAAGTAGGAAAGGTCTTTGAAAGAAGATGGGTAAATAAATTGGATAGATCCGTCAAAACTGGAAAGACGAGCAATGGAAACGACTATCAAGAAAAAGGGAAGGAGTGTTCGTCATATAAAACACGACATCACGCCAGCGATCCCCGAAGGATATGGGAGTGGTAAACCAGTAGTACACCCCACATGTCGCCAGTTATGTCATGCCATGTAATAAAATGTAATAATATTTTCAGGATATAGCAACAATATATGCATGTCAAGCCTGTTAGGTTCGAGCGAAACGACGCCTGATTCATGATTTATCAAGGGACTTACAAGAGGATGTTGTTCCAACCGTGGAACTTGGATCACCAACACCGCCGCCACCACACCCTCTTCCACCAACACCACCACTACCACGGGCCGTCCCACCAACACCGCCGCCGCTACCACTACCACCTCCATTATCACCAGTAGCACAACGAGGTGCTCGTACAACATTAGCTGTAAGCCTACCAAATTACAAGCGAGCCAGTAAGCCGCTGTATACTTATAATAACAACAATGTTTTGGTATCTCTAGAAGACGTTTATTATTTTTATCATTTTACTAGCTGACCCGGCAAACGTTGTTTTGCCATATAAATTATTTCTAGCTGCTCGGCGCTACTTTTTTCGCGTGGTGACCTACCCCTTACTCTACCCTACCCCTACCCTACTCCTACCCTACTCCTACACTACTCCTACCCTACTCCTACCCAACTTCCACCCTATTCCTACACTACTCCTACCCTATTCCTACACTACTCCTAACCTACTCCTATACTCCTATAAGTAAAAAAAAAAAAAAGTATCCTATGTCCGTTTCCTGGTTCTAAGCTACCTCCCCACCAATTTTCAGCTAAATCGGTTCAGCCGTTCCTGAGTTATAAGTGGAGTAACTAACACGACTTTCTTTTATATATATAGATTTATGTATAATAAAAGAATTTGTTTGGCAACAAATACATACATAGTTTTATTTAATATAATCCCAATTCAGTACCAACAAGTAGCTAAATATAAATAATATTATGGGTATTGAAGATAGAAATTAAAGCTGATACCAATATCATAATATTTTATGTGCATTTATGTGTACAATAAAGAATAAGATCGCTTTGTGATGAAATGAAAAAAATGTAAGTACAAAATATTAAATACAAAATATTAAATGTTTCATTAACCTCACAAAGGCATACCACCAATTAGTATCTGTATTTGCTCACAGATGGCGTTATACTAAAAAAAACTAAGAAAAATACCCAGCATATAAACCTGGTTTTCACCAGTTTGCGCAAGATCCTGACTCCTGAAACTGATTAATTGATAAACTATAAAATGCGACGATTATAATAATATAACAATCATTACTGAACATTTTCTTTGACTACCTAGACAATCGCCCATTGCTCCACCAGACATGTCTTTTGCAATTAACTTTGGTGTTTTCCCTCCAATAGGTATGAATTTCTCGGGAGCAAAAGGCAAGTCGCTATGTGAATTATGTAAATGATTTGGATACTCTAAATCTACTTCTAAAATGTAACCGTACTCGCCATTATCAGGAACATCAAACAAATTAAAATTTTTGATATCATTATTTTTCATAAATTTAAACTCTGATATTTGTAATTTTTTAGTCATAGCATATCTGCAAATTATATTTAATCAATCTATTTCTCACAATGGGCCTTATAAGAAGGCTAAAAGTCACCCAAAGGGCAATGGAGAGGGCTATGCTTGGAGTTTCCCTGCGTGATCGAATCAGGAATGACGAGATCCGCAGGAGAACCAAGGTATCCGACATAGCCCGAAGAATTGCCAAACTTAAGTGGCAGTGGGCAGGGCACATTGCTCGCAGAACAGATGGCCGATGGGGCCGAAAGGTTCTGGAGTGGCGACCGCGTACCGGAAGACGTAGCGTTGGAAGGCCTCCCACAAGGTGGACCGATGACCTTGTGAAGGCCGCAGGAACCCGTTGGATGCGGGAAGCACAGGACCGGTCGAAGTGGAGGTGCTTGGGGGAGGCCTATGTCCAGCAGTGGACGTCTTTCGGCTGAAATGATGAATGATGAATGATGATTTCTCAGGGCTGCTTTCCTCAAGCATGGAAACTTGCAAACATAACCCCTATTTACAAGTCGGGACCTAAGGATGATGTCACGAATTATCGTCCTATATCAATACTGTCAACCTTGTCAAAGGTTTTCGAGAGACTAGTTCATAATAAAGTATACCCTCTACTGCACAATACTATCATTCAACAACAACATGGATTCGTCAAAAGAAGGTCAACTACAACCAACCTGGTTACTTTTGTGGACTACTTGTTCAATAACATGGACTCTCGTATTCAAGTAGATACTATTTATACTGATTTCCGGAAAGGTTTTGACAAGGTTGACCATCAGCTTCTCTTGCATAAGATTGCCTTTAATGGTATACGTGGCGATCTTCTGAGATGGTTCTCTTCTTACGTTTGTAATAGGACTCAGAGGGTTGTGATAAACGGTTTCATTTCCAACACCCTAAGTGTTACCTCTGGAGTGCCTCAGGGCTCCATTTTAGGACCTCTTTTATTCATCATATTTATTAATGACATCAATACATGCTTTCAGAATTCAAAATTATTACTATACGCAGACGATCTAAAAATTTTTAGGCCTGTTAAAAGTTTGCACGATTGTCTGCTGTTACAGGAAGACCTAGATAGGTTCTCCTCATACTGTTCAATTAATAAACTACAACTTAGCATATCTAAATGTTGCTGTATAAGTTTTACTAAAAACAAAAATATTATCACACATTCTTACTCTTTAAATAATGTGATTTTAACAAGAGAAACACTAGTGCGCGATCTTGGAGTTCTATTGGATGATAAATTACATCTTGACATTCATATTGGTAAAATTATAAATAATGCCTTCCGTATGTACGGTTTTGTGATGAGATCAACCACAGAGTTTGTCCGGCCATATACATATTTATATCTTTACAAATCGTTAATCAGGTCCCAGTTAGAGTACGCTGTTGCGGTATGGAATCCCTTCTATAATAAATACTCAGATGCGATTGAAAAAGTTCAAAGTAAGTTTTTGAAAGCCATGCATTTCCGTTGTTTTCGTACTTATGTATCTTATGGTGATCTTCTGAATAAGTATAAGTTACATAACCTTAAGGCCAGACGTATTATTTTAGACACAATGTTTCTATTCGGTCTGTGTAATAACGAATGTGATTGTATGGATATCACTAATAGGATTAGCTACGTGGTACCTAGAACAACCATAAGCCGTGGGGTGCGCGCACGACCCCTATTTGCAGTACCTTCTAGTCGTACGAATGCAGGCTTACGAGCACCCCTACGGCGTCTTACCAGTCAATATAATAATCAATTTCAAAAAATTGACATCTTCGCTCTTCCAACCAGTAAATTCAGAGGCCTTGTTCGTGACACTATGTTGGATATTGTTCCGTAATATTCTTAACTCTTAGACTGTATTTATAATTTCTTTTTCACCTTTTTTTTTTTTTTTTTGCATGCCTGTTTAGTGTTTAGTTTTATCATTAACACTTATGTAATTCTATTGTAACTATCACATTGTAAGCGCACATCGCATTAGTTTTATAACTTTTCTTTATAATAGGATGACATGGTAAACAGTGAACCACTAAAAGTTTGAACATTTATAAATCCACCGTACGTGAATGTAATTAAGAACTATTGACATTAAACGAAAGGAAATTTATTAACCTTGTGTTTTGCATATCAATTTCAGTACCAATTCTAATAGTTTATTGGTAATATTGTTTTTTTTTAAAGATGGCGAATGGTTCACTGTGTACCAGTATAAGTACACAGTGAATCGGTGTTAAGTCAACAGTGGACCAATGTGTATACAGTGAACCATCACTTTAATTACCTACCTTTATAGCATATTTAAACAAATTTATTGATAGAAATGTCGTGAAATAAAACTATAGTAATGTAATATTTAAAAATTTTGTTTATATATTTGTATTTGTCAGCAACAATCACATAAAATCACAAAACAAACTATTAGGCACAATTTAACATACAAATTACTTACAAATCTAGTAAGGAACACTACAATTACCAGTATTACTTAAATTAACAGTCTTTAACGTTATTATCAGTCTTTTAAAACTTAAAAAATATCAAAATCAACATTACTTCTGAAATAAATAATCTTCAAAAATAACAAAATAAACAGAATAGACTAATGAAACGAATAATCTTTAAAGATAGTACGCAAATCTCTCTTAATCTTCTTCTGAGATTAAAATCTTCAAAAAGAACAAAATCTACTTAAACTATTTTCCAACAAAGTCAAAAAGGAAAAGACAAAAGTGACAAATTTATTGGGAATGTATAAGTTGCTTGCCGGCGACTACTGCCTTCAACTTTAGGGTCAGGAAGTATCAATTTTACGTCATTTTTCCAAACGCCTGCCATATCTGGTTCCACAGGTTCAGCAAATATATAAAAAACTTTACTCTTTAGTTTTAAATAGGATACAAAATAGTCATATCCCGGTTCATTAGACTCTTCTAAAATCTTTGCGACGTAATAATATTTTTTCTTTTTATTTGTCTCTATCAAAATAACCACATAGTCACCCACTTTAGGGTTTCTTGGCAGAGGTTTGGAAATGATGGCATCATCCAGAATCATTGTGTCGTCGTCTTTGCTATCGCTTAAAAATATCTCTCCTCCAGAAGACGATCCACTGGCATAAAAAGTTTCATCGCCACTGCTGTCACAGTCATGTTTCTCCAATTTCTGTTCTTTATTTGGTTTCTTGTCTTTAAAAATATCATTTTTCTTCACTTTCTTTAGTCCCTTTACCTTCTTCTTTTTCTCTTCTATCTTATCCTGCTCGGGAGTGTCTGTCGTTATCATACTTTTGCCCAATGCCCTTCGTCTTTTAGTGTTTCGAGGACCTGCCTTCAGAGGGAGTCAGTAGTGTATTATTGGGGGTTCTGCATCACTTGCTCTCGCTTCGCTCGAGCGCGTTATGCAGAACGCCCCAATAATACACTACGTCTACGCCTACGGTCTGACTTGCAATACGTGTTGAATATTTTTATTACATTCAACGGTGCAATGTGTTTATACACGTTCACATTTTAGCTTAACGTAAGCACACTGACTAAACCACTGAACATGTTGCTGCCAAGGCTCATCATCATCTTCCCAATCTTTTAAGCCTCCACCGCAATAAAAACACATGGTCCTGTCTCCATAACCAGTATAAAAGAAACCGGCATCAGCTAAAACCTCCGGTTTCTGACGCATATGTAGAGGCCAGTCTATGAAACTGAGCAATCGTTTAGTTTTTGAGCTGAAGTGTGGGTGCTGAGGCTTGCGGTCTTTTTTATCATTACTCATCAATGAGGCTATTGTTCTGCTCGCCTGTGATGAGCTAATACCACACTCATCCCGTCCCTCAGGATCATAATCATCTCTTCCTTCAACTATTTTAAATTTTTCACAATCATTCTGTTTGTCGCTTACTCGAACAAATGTATGCGTAACCTCACCATCACTCTTGAATTCAAGGTAATGTGTATTTTCAATATCAGGTTTCACCGAATCTTCCGTACGGATTGCATCATTGTCCTGATGTTTTGATGAATCTAAGTTCGATATTTTCTGAGCAGTCCACACACTTTTAGTAAATATTATCTCACCATTAACATTCTTGAAAATAATTTCACGAATGCCTTCCACATCAGATTTCGCTGAATTGAGCATTGTTAATAATATTGTAAAATAATGGTGTAAAGAGATAACAGTAAAATCGAACCTTCACCCAGCAATGGTGGGATCCGAATGCAAATAAATATGAGTGTAATGAGTGTTCGATGTGAAATTATAATGATGTCACATTGGTGTTGCTGACAACTTTTATGCATGTAAACGTGGACGAGTTGAGGGATGGGAAGCTAAATTTAATAAATAAAATGTAAAATGTTTATTCCAAAATTTTATTATCAAAGCACCATTTATTTAAACATAAAATATTTTTTAAAGCACATATTGAGTCATGATAAATACAACTATACAGTTCATGAGAATGGTCATATTTTTTATACAAACTTAATAAACTCGGACAACCTTTGTCTTCCAAATTATTTATATTATTATTATTTGAAATATTTTTTAACCACAACACTTTTTCTAAACCTTTGGTGTAAACACTTTTATCACTTAAAATATCTACAATCAAATTTTGATGATTTGAGTAAGACACATATCCTTCACTCCAATATATCTTTCTATTACGTTCAATCCAATTTACTTGCCTCCTTTCTTGTTCTGTCAATTCGTGATATGGAAAAGGTGGTTTAATCAAAAACACCTGTATTTTATTATCGCATAATATTGCCATTTCTTTTACTATGAATTCATTTGCTTCTGTTTTAAATCCTTGAACATCTACAATGGCAGTCATGATAATCTGCGCACTATGTTACTCAAAGGTTTATATTCCACAAGTCGATCGTTAATAATTAAACAATATCCAGTTGTGTTATCTGGTATTGGTGCTGAACATTCAATCTCCAACCGCACATCTACGGGACCTGTTTTCAAACTATCGTTTTGCCTTGAACAGTCTATGATAAAGAGAGGAGCCTTCTCCTTGAAACTGATTAAGTCAAGCAAGGGGTCTGCAGGACTGTTATAATAAGACTGACGAAATTTCACATACATCTCGTATAATATATTATATTTGCCCTCGGTAAACTGTAAGCCTAAAGGCTCGTACGGGTAATACTGTGAATTCAAAAATAGTGTTATATTTGTTACTTCACAATGATCGAACAACGAACTGTCTTTGGTTTTATTATTTTTTCTATTCGTTTGTAAGCAAAAAATTACATATCGTGGTTTCTCTAACTGAGATGCAGTCTTAACTGACCAAGAATGCTTAGTAGTTTTAGGAAGTAATGGATACTCGTATAAATCCCAATTTCTAAACGCCATCTGAATAGATTTATCTTTTTCTAAATGTTTTAGAAGTGTCAGTCGTTCCCGGTCTGACACTTTTATGTGTGGTACACGCCATTGTATTCTTTGTACTTCTATTTGAAAATTAGCAACATCATCAGTTAATATGATACTGTTTAAGTTAGAGTTACTTCTATTTAGTATAAGTTCATGTTTACAATTAATAACAATTTTATTGTAATCCTCTGCAAACCCTAAAATCTTATTTAGAGGTATGATAGCACTAAAATTACCATCATTTTTAAACCCACCCATAATCCAACCCCATAAGGCAGCAACTTTATTTTCCCCTTCATTCATTGACACGTATGATTTTATTGTTGACGTTATTCCAGAATTTTTTATACGATCTATTTCAATACCATTCATTTCGTACCTGATGTCTTGAAACAAAGACATAACAGGGTTATTAGTGAACGTAACAGTTTTCTTGATTGGATTCCCATCTTTACCGAACAGCTTTGCTTGACCTTCGATGTAAATTGAACTGGCTGATGGTAGGACGTATATGTCTTGCTGATGTATGGGGATTCTGATTTCATCGTTTTCTCTAAAGCTATTATTGTAGGGATTATATGAATGGATTTCATAACTTTCGATCGAACTATCGAAGTGTGGTAATTCAGTAATCTGTAGTATATTCATACTTTAAAACCTAGGGCTCTCAGAAAACCTTTATTTTTTTCAGTCAATTTCTTAACTTTTTTCCCTTTATTTGCTTCAGTCAATTTCTTAACTTTTTTCCCTTTATTTGCTTCAGTTAATTTCTTAACTTTTGTCTTACGTCTATGCACCTTAGTGATCGTTAAAGGAATAAGATGTTTTATTTTCACAGGAGTGTTTTTATAATATAGTATCATTTTGTTTTTCTTAAATGAAGACGTAGTTGAATATTAAATTCGTCGCCAAAGTTAATACAATAACCAAATTGATCAACAATCCTAACAGATATAGATGAAATTATATTTTTGTTCACTGGAAAGTAAATAACGTTTCGCGGTATTTCTTTGTATTGATGACCTGGAGCAGTATCAAATACAAATTCATGAATAAAATGAGTCGGTAATCCGTTGCAGTACGAACTGTGTACAAGATCACATTCGATTCTGATTACAGATAGACTGCTGCTTTTGATGGACACATTTGGTCTTGAATTTAACACTGAAAAATATAACAAACCGCACTCGTATTGATCGGATAAATGCAGTGGTGGTTGAAAGTATGACACCAATTCAGATTTATTTCCAGAGATGGTAACCGTGGTAGACATGCTTGCATACTGGACTCTTTCAGAAGATCCTGTTTATTTTATTCCTACTCTACACCAAAAATTCCTTAAAAAATGTAAACAGAGATGTCCACAATTGAAAGGATGATCGCGTTGTATATTATCATAATTATAGTGAACTTTAGTACCTACGTATTTCATAAATTCTTTAGGAGGCTTAAGATTTCCGTAACTGTCAAAGTACTCAATATAATCATTGTATTTTGCATAGGCTACCCAATGAGAGCCAGGATCTTTAGAACTATCTAAATTAATAACTCCACATTCTTTTTTATAAGGGCTTTTGGGAAGCTCATCTCTCATAAAGACTCCTCTAAAATAGGGAATACTATTTCCATACTCCAAAATGTCAAAGTTAGTTAAGGCTCGTTTGGGCAGCCGATATCTCAGTTTTTTTTATTCGATACAAAAATTCCAAGCCCATTTTTATGTGGTTTAAGACGCAGTCCTTTCCCAATGCAGAGAGCTTCCATTTTTTCATTATGTCTCTTCGATTCAGCCAACAGCTTTCTAGCCATCTTGAATTCATTTATGGTTTTGGCAATACCAGCTGCACCGCCTGCTATTGCTCCTGCCGCTGATAATCCAGCAAATATAGGAATCAAAGGTAATACACCGCCAGTTTTTGGTATAGGAATAACACGAGGAAGTTTAATGGATAAATCATTAGCTAAGTCTCTGGTGGCGGCCATAGCTACTTCTATTGCCGCTTTTTTGCATTTTGGTTTTAGTTTTTTCATGTGTCTTTTCGTTTTAGTGATAACATTTTTAAATTTATTTTTTAACCCTTTTCCAGGTGTAACTTTTTGAGAGCACTTTTTTCTAAATTTGTTTATGCCAGAACCGCTTTTAATTTTTGTAGACATTGTCTTGCTTACTAAGCGTGCTGCGATTTTTTCGCTTACACTTGCATCCGAAGCAACTGCTCGCTTTTTTGCCATTTTCAACAAAATTAAATCAGCTCTGTGACGATCCTTTAAGTTTGATGATTTTAGATAAGCAATGTCGTGTTCTTTGCAATATTCGTCTAATTTATTAATACCTTCGTCTCCACGTGTAAGTCTTTTAATTAGATTGGTACCAGGACCACAATAATTATATCCAGGTAAATGTAATTCAAATGGTAAATGATTTATGAGCCAATTGAGAAGACTACTCTCTCCAATACACATCGTAAGACTAATCAATCATAGATTGAACACTTAATAAATATAATACGACTTTGGAATGTTAACATTTTTTTTCTTTGTTATAATCTATTCGATTTATCAATCCAGCTATTTTCAGCAGAAGACAATCCTAACCATTTTACTAAAACCTTATTTCCTTTCCGTCTAAGAACTTTTTCAACTAGATATACATTAGGATATTTTGTCTTTTGAAGCTCTTGTACATAAAATGCTCCTAAAATAGGCTGACTTCTGATTGCATCTTCAATTAAGTAGGTTACAGGAGTTGTATTCTGTATTTTTCGAATTTTAAATAATTCTGTCGACCAATTGGGAGTATATCCCTTTTCAAATGTTCCTTTGTATTTACTGATACGTACATAATCACCCACCTTGAACTTACTTTTTAAGCCAACTTTTTTTTCTGACTTTACATATTTTTCTAATATTCGTTTTTTATTAATATTATCCACATTTGCTGGAATTTCATCAATTGTTCGATGATGAGTATGGTTATATTTATAAATGACATTATTAAGAGTGTCATTTATCCAATTGTAGTTACCTTTTAAACTAAATTCTTTGTACAACTTAGACTTCAATGTTCTAATGAATCGTTCAACTATTGAGGCTTTTTTTGTTGAGAAGGTTGAATAATGGTTAATGCGAAAGCATTCCATGAGTTTATTAAATTTATTATTATAAAATTCTGTTCCATTATCAGTTTGTAAATTCTTAGGTACACGGCCTTTGTCCAGCAACATCTTAAAAGTGTCACACACGCTATCCTTGGATTTGGTTTTAAGAGGAAAGGCCCAACCGTATTTTGAAAATGTATCGATAATGACAAGAATAAACTTAAAATACTTATTTTCTGAGGCAACAGATTGCATATCAATTAAATCTGCTTGCCATAGATCATCTATGTCTCTCATAATAACACGTCTTCGAGGAAAGTTCACTCTTGCGTTTTTATGAATTTCATTTACCACATCTGCTTTGCTCATGTTGATATTTTTTTATAACTCTTATTATTTAAATCTCTTCGGCTTTCTTGTGTTACATAAACGATGAATAAGTGAACATGATGAATAAGTCTGTAATACTGAATCAAAATCTTGTCACTGCCGCTATTTATTATTTAATTATGTCAGCTTCTTTTAATTCTTCAATTATAGATAAAATTTCATTATCATGATTTGTATTGCCAGCATTTCTCGAAGCCACTAATAACTTTAATCTGTCAACCAATTCATTGGGATCATCCCAATATACTAAATCAGTGTTGTTTTTATATTTTTTTAGTTTTGGTAAGTTACCTCCAAGTTTGATCTCACTTTTATCATTTAAAGTTTCAGAAAATAATGGTTTGATTATCTCACGATATTTTATCCCTTTATCACCTCTTATTTGACCTTTAGGGTTAAAATCTCTTTTATGCGCATTTGTATAATGTAGCATGTCCTTATAGACAAGTTTATCTTCGTTCGATATTAACTTTAGATCAGGTTTTCTTCGTAGTAAAAGTTCTTTCAGGCCAGGGGTCAAATTATAAGCTTTATCACCGATTTTAATCAAAATTATATTATCATTATTTAAACTATCAATTTTAGAAAATGATACAACTGAATTACCCAAAAGTAATTTTTTGTGTTCACTTCTTAATCCGAACGGTATATTAACACCATCATAAATACCATGGATGTCATCACCTTCTAATGAGATTTCTAAATTATCTGTAAATTGTCTTTTAGAATTTTGTTCCGACAACTGTGCAGAGTTCAATTTTGGTTCGTAATAATCATTGAACTTCGTAGATGAACTAGCATTATTTTCATCCGATTCAATTTCTTCAGAATTATTCAGAGTTGTATTTTCTTTATTTTTTATTTTTTCTATAGAACTATTTGAATTAACTAGAGTTTTAAGAGGATCTGTCACCGGTTTCAGCATTTTATCAAGTGACAAGTTCATTGTATGTTCCTGAGTTTTCATTTGTTTTATTTTATTTTTTATGGAGTCAACAGACTTCATTAATTCCATTTTAATATTTTTCTCCATCCTATGTAACCACAACTGGATTCAACTAAGAGTGGAATAACACTAGCAATGTTTTTGTATATTATTCATTTATATGTAGTGTGTATCTGCTTTCATTCAAATTTAAAAAAAATATCAAAATTCTGTCTGTACCTTCCATTATTTAATGATGACTCTTTGTTAATAAGAAGAAAGTTATAAGGGTTACTCCAAACAGTTTTACAAATATCCTTGAACAGATTCCACGGTAGATCGGAGTTGACATGTTCTTCATAGATGTGCTTTAAGTTCACATCATCTTGTTTAAATATTATAATAAAGTTAGCATTGTCGCGTAACAACTGTTTCGGAATTTTTGAGTAAGTTTGCGATAAGTAAAAGCAATCAATTTGCTTATGTCTGCCCATACAGAAATAATTACGGATGTTTATTTGATTTTCACATACAACATCATCAAATATAAATACAGAATTTGGTAAAGCTTCACTCGGAGATAAGACATCTTTATCGTCATTGAACTCCTTGAATTTTATCTGAGGTACTCTTCGTAATACTTCTCGTAAAAAACAATATTTTGGCTGAAAATTAGTCTTCGAGTAAAGGTACAGGTTTTTAAATTTGAGCCCATTTTCATGCATTAACAAACTGATCACAACATTTGTTTTACCACAATTTGAGGGACCACAAATTATACAACGAATCGTATTTGGCAACAAAGCGCTATGTTTAATCTCTTGAGGAGACTCGCCAAGATTTATATTTTTAACGTTTAGTGATATGGGTTGTTTGATCAACTTCATCTTGTCAATTAATTTAATTATAACCTAACATAAACATATATACTTTATTTTGGGCTATCTTGAGACTTGTCACTACAGGAACGGTTCTATTCTCATCTTACAAGATAGCTATGTAGAAATATGAGCTAGGTAATGACTCATGATACACATCGTGCATCAAATAAACGATCACTTCGCAGGTATTCTTTGCGTAAGCAAGTCATTTTGTGTAAGATTTAATATTTTCAAAGTAAGTTTTTTTTTTTTAATTTATTTACATAAACTAATAATAATAATTATGTAATGCATCTATTTCTTTCCAGAATCATGTCATACTCGCCATCCTACAGCCCCGTTTTAGATATCGTCGAACCACGAAACTTAGGGGTATGTAACTATTAGGATTATCTTAAATGAAACATTCAATTCATAGTTACAGTATAGTACTGTTTAGTTATAATATTGTTGGTATTCTTTCAGAATGTGATAGAAGACTCAGACCCCGTTACCAATCCTTTTTACTATGCTCAAGATAGGGAGAGCTGGGATATAGAAGTAGCAGCTAAAGCACATGAGGAGAGTCGACAGAAAAAAACAGAGGAGCGCAGATTGAAGAAGAAAAAAAATACATCTTTTAAAAACTCATCTTTTATCATGCGTAAGGAGCAAGGGCGGGTTCGTCACCTAATAAAAATTATGGTCTATGATTTGGATGGTCGTAATATGGAAGAAACAGACACCGAAACTGATAATGCGAGTGTGAATGTGCAGTATGTAGTGACAAGTGATTACGATGATATTATGGACAAAACTGATCATTTAGTTAGTAAAATAGTGCAAAAGTTAAGCAAATCTAATGTGTAATGTTTTGTTATTGTAATGTTTTATTATTGTTATTATTGTAAAATGTTAATTTAATTATTATTTGAATGTATTATTGCAAAAGCAAAAGAAATGTTTAAATTAATCGTTTTCATGTTTTATCTGTATAATGAAGCAATATGAATAAATCAAACAACTGCTGTAAGATTACATAATTATTTATTTCACATAGTAAATAAAAATTCATAAATATTAGTAAAGTACAAACTAACAATCGAAGTTAGGTACAGACGCCAACACATCAAGCTAAACCCCCCAATCTGTCAAATTTCTTTGTTAGGTTTTCAACTTTATTACCAAAGAATATATTTAACACTTTGCGGGACACTTAACGCCTCTCGACGTAATAACAATAAAACTTCTATTGTGTCTCGTTCAGTGTCCTTCAATGTGTTAATATTCAGTTGGGAAAATTTGACAGTTTGGGATAGCTTGACGTGCTGGCGTCTGTACTATTATTACACGATGCTCATATATATGCAATAAATTATATCCGAAAAATCTATATTTTTTTTTTCATTTAAAATACTGTTTTATAATGACCCCATGGTAATGTTGTTATCTTATCATCCATTATTTGTCGTTTATCATCGCTGTTTGACAAAATTACTTTATTTATCTTTTGAGTGAAAATTCTATGATGCTTAGACCTAATAATACACATATCATCTCTGAGTATTTCATTGTTCAGTAAAACCTTTTTATATTTTTCTATATTCAGTTTTTTGGTAATACATTTCTTAACACCTTTAGCTTTCTTTAACGTGGAAATTTTAGAATCTATACAGTATAATTTTGCTCCTAAACCTACAAATTCTGATATAATTTCACCACCCATCTCATCTTTGAAGTAGCCAGGTTTTTTAGCATTAACCATTGGTATATTAAATAATGTGCGTGTGGTGTGAGGGCCACTTTGTTAAAACTCTTTGAAAATGTGCTTAGGATTTAGTGAACATTCCCAAAGAATTGTGAAAGTTGGTTTCAGATTTTGTGAAAGTCTAATAACCGAGTTATAGACTGTAAAGTTGGGCCCTCAGTTCTCACATAGAGGATTGAGGGCCCACCTAAAACTGATAAACTATGAACACTACAGAAAAAGTCTTAATGCCAAAATCTAAGCTAAATCCAAACAAAATTTGTGAAAACAAGATATTATCGCAAAACACTGTCCTACTTTGTATATCTTCGTACAAAATGGGCCCTCAATTCTCATACACGTAAAAGTTTATTACGCAATTATAATGAAATCATTAAGTTACACCTACTGTTTGAAATCCTATATGCTACTAAATAAATTGTGAAAATTTATGAAAGCAAGAACAGGTCACCACCTTTTGTTGTTTAAAAGTTATGACCTTGATAAAATTCGGGCCCTCAGTCCTCCATTTTATTTTGTTTTCGATTTATTACGCTTATCGTATGAAAGATAAGACAAATACAAAATTGTGTCTTTTTGTGAAAAAAATTGTGCAACAAATGCGATACCAGAAAGAAATTAAAAGACCCTTTATTGTATAAGTAAATCGAGTTTTATTTTTATTCTCTGTATTAGGAAATAGGGTGACCACAATTTCTTTTAGATTGCAGTAAAGATTAGTAAATGTAAAGTCATAGGTTTTAATAAACTTTCTTCGATTTTTCGCTTATTATCGTCATAGCATTTGTACTCAAGTTTCGTGATAAAAAAAATCAATTTCGGAAATTGAACGATCACATAGAAAAATACTGTTCCCCAAATCATTTTTGCTTGAAAAATCGTTCGTTCCGAAAAAACTAATGACAATAATCAATTAATTTATTTATTATTTTTATAAAGGCTTTTGCCCAGCAATGGGAGTAGGCTAAATATAATCCTAACTAAGTAATATTATAAATGCGAAAGTAACTTTGTTTGTTAGCTTTTAACGCCTAAACCACTGTACCTTTCATCCCGAAAAAAGTGCTGTTCCCGAGGAAAACAATAATAACGTTATTATGATAATAGATGGAGCCATATGACTTTCGAATTTCACGCGGACGAAGTCGCGGGCAGAAGCTAGTACCTAATAAAGCAGTGCGTTCCTGGATGTTTTTTTTATTCCTAGGTAGGTACTTGCACAATAACAAATATGGTTTCTGGAGTATGAAATAATTATATTTTATTTAAAAAAAATTACAATTTATAAATAGGTGAAATTGAATTACCTAAACAATTCTTAGAGTGACTATCTAAGTACTATTTAGTAAAATATTACGAACTTATAAAATTATGAGTACCTAGGTATCAAAACAAACTTACCTTGAATGTTTGATATCTGACCGAAGATGATTGAGTGTCTTGACCGAAGATGTGTTTGCGTATTAAAAAATTATTATTATTTTTATTCTTCACTACAACTGTTTCATAAAACTCGCCTTAATGCTTTACTACCTACAACTTCCGCTGCACTATCATAAACTATTGTTTAGTAACTACACTAAATATTACAGCTATTAGTTAGGATTATATTATTTTAGCCTACATTGTCCCATGGCTGGACAAAAGCCTTTATAAAAATAATAAATAAATTATTTGATTATTGTCATCAGAACGAACGATATTTCAAGCAAAAATGATTTGGGTAACAGTATTTTTTTCTTGTGATCATTCGAATTCCGAAATAATTTTTTTTTATCACGAAATTGAGTACAAATGCTATGACGATAATAAGCGAAAAATCGAAGGAAGTTTATTAAAACTTATACTCTACATTTACTAATCTTTACTGCAATCTAAAAGAAATTGTGGTCACCCTATTTGCAAATTCAGATAATAAAAATAAAACTCGATTTGCTTATATAATAAAGGGTCTTTTAATTTCTTTCTGGTATCGAATTTGTTGCACAATTTATTTCACAAAAGGAGACAATTTTGTATTTGTCTTATCTTTCATACGATAAGCGTAATAAATCGAAAACAAAAGAAATGGAGGACTGAGGGATAACTTTCAAACAACAAAAAGTGGTGACCTGTTCTTGCTTTTATAAATTTTCACAATTTATTTAGTAGCATATAGGATTTCAAACAGTAGCTGTAAGTTAATGATTTCATTATAATTGCCTAATAAACTTTTACGTGTATGAGAATTGAGGGCCCATTTTGTACGAAGATATACAAAGTAGGACAGTGTTTTGCTATAATATCTTGTTTTCACAAATTTTGTTTGGCATTTGCTTAGATTTTGGCATTAAGACTTTTTCTGTAGTGTCCATAGTTTATCAGTTTTAGGTGGGCCCTCAATCCTCTATGTGAGAACTGAGGGCCCAACTTTACAGTCTATAACTCGGTTATTAAACTTTCACAAAATCTGAAACCAACTTTCACAATTCTTTGGGAATGTTCACTAAATCCTAAGCACAGTTTCAAAGAGTTTTAACAAAGTGGCCCTCACACCACACGCACATTATTAAATATATTATCTTTTTCAAAGTTGCTAGTGTCAAAATATTTTAAATGTCCTTTTAAGTCTTCGTAAAAATCCTTTGTCTGTATTAAATATAGCAGACTGTCAGTGTCTGTATAGCAAAGCTTCAATTTATTATCGTAAATTCTTTTCATGATTGAATAGTGGAATTTATATAAGTGACATTTTGCAATTTCTAAAATACTGAATCCGATATAGATTGGACGATCTAAAACTATTTTTGTTTGGTTCATTTGAATTGATACTAGAGATTCTGAAATAACAGAAAAGTTATTGAAATTAGGTGCACTAACATATTTTTCAGCCCCGTAAAACTTTTTAGTTCGATTAGAATTGTCTCTCCATATATTTACGAGCTTAACATCAACTTGTTTTCTTTTATTCTCTATGGTTTTTCCAAATATAGAATTATTTTGTTTTTTAAAAAAATCTCTTTCAAAATCCGAAGTTGCACTTTGCCTCAGCCCAGTATTTAACGAAATATATGATTCTAAGAAATTACTTTGATGAAATGCTAATATTCTATATATTTTTATAAGTTGTAAACCATTATTTAGGCATTCCTTTAAATGAATATAATGAATAACATATCTATGTTTATCGAAAAGATTAGCAATAAGTTTAGCATTTCGACTACAGAATGGAACAAATCTTTCAGGCGCAAATGGTAAATCGGAATGGTTATCATGCAAGTAGTTAGGGTAATAAAGATCTACTTCTAATATAAATCCAACATTAGAATCAGATGATATGCTCATAACATCAAAATTTAATATTTCATTCTCAAGGAGAAACCTAAATCCTCCTACTGGAAGCTTTTGCATCATAGCATATCCATATAAATTAACACAATCAAGATAAATTAGAAAACTATCAGGTTCTTCACTATTATAGTCGGTAAGATATTTATTATTTGCCTTAGCATATCTGAATGAACATTGGGCAAGTCCTCCTCTTATACCTTTTTCTATCATTTGATATATTTCTACGTCAGAGATTAGATCTAACTTGATTTTAGTATACAATAACATAGCATCCCAGCTTAAGGATGGTGATGAAACGTAATAGCAAGGATCCAGACCATAGTTATTTAAACTCATTTTCCTAAATTTTTCAAAAACATCGCACAGAAGTAAAACGTCACATTTAAGATACAAATCGGTATATTCACCCAAATTTTTTATATCAAAAGTTTTCCAAACATTTAAAGCATGCCCATAGTCTTTATCAGATATAGATTCAGATGTGAGTTTGTTAAAAAATTTTGATGGTTCTGGTAACTTATTCTCATCATACCGTTCCCAGGAATCTATGTAATCGTAACAATATATGCCTTTTCTTCGAGCAATATCAAATAAAGTATTATTAGTAAAAAAAGATTTTAAATGTTTGAAATCTTCAGGGTTCATAGTCTTAACCAATTTGTCCATACTTGAGCTTAAAAAATTATACGAATCAATAAATTTCAATTGTACAACATTTGTTGCATTGATGGTTATGAATTTTGTGAATGAAATATATTTTTCTTTAGTTCTCGGTATGAGATGAATTCGACCGTTTATCTTTGAAAGTTCATTTATAAATAAATGACTGTCATAACCGGACAAGTTATGAAACACTATTGGTATAAAAGTACATTGCTTTGCATTTAAATTGCATATATCATGCGCAGGTCCTCTGTATTTTCCAGTAAAATGATCATGGTCCTTAACAATAATATCATTACATGAAAACTTATTTTTACAAATATGGCACTCAGTACTGTTGACAAAACATATATGTTCATCTTCAGTTAGCGGGATCATATTTTTACTCTCTAATAATACTTCATATAATCGTTTTACATCATTAGTCAAAGATTTGACAAATTTCTTAGAACAATTAGGCCCTCGGTAAGATATAAAATCATTTAATTCGGGATTTGAATAACAACAAATATAGTAAGCAAAACACGTAGCCTCATGAACTTGAATATTTTCTACATATGTTGATTTATGTTTGTCAGAATATTCACGCAATAAACTTTCAAAATCACCATATATCACTATTGGTACTCTTTGGGTTCTTTCATAATTTATGAAACTTATTTCAGTACCCCTCTCAGGTAATATGGTTTGTATTCCGGCACATTCGTGACAATGCAATTTCTCTTCAGTGTGAAAGTAAATAAAACATTCATCACATAAATATATTTTACTTTTATGTTGGGTCAATTGGTTGTGTACAAGTTTTTCAAAGCTTTTAATTAAACAGAAATGACTTTTTCTATTTTTGGTAATGTAAAGCAAATTTACATGGTATAAACGACGTGATGTTGTTTTATATAATGGACCTGTAACTGTAACGTTATTATCTAAACCGTATATATTAATACTGATATTAGAATTGTTTATTTCAAAGCGCTTAATGTCGTTGAAACTAGGGGGAAAACTCATGTCTGAAATATTAAATAAGTCGGAATAATGTGGATATGAAGTAGTTCTGTTTGGATTGGTCTTTGCCGGAAACATATCAGCTACAATACACCAAAGAAAACAATGCCGGTCTTCATTTTTTATGTTTAAGCATGATTTAGTATTGACAATACGTTTAGGCAATGGTAAATAAGAACCACATCGCAAAGGATTATATTTAACGATATTAATTTCTAAATGACTGATAGACTCAATTGTCCAGCCTGACTCGGACAGTTCAAATTCTGTACATTTACAAATAAGTTTACCACAAAATGATTTATATAAGGACAAAATATCCGCGTTTTGCAATACTACATTATACTTTGTG
Organism: Mesoligia furuncula; assembly: GCA_916614155.1. Taxonomy (NCBI): domain Eukaryota; kingdom Metazoa; phylum Arthropoda; class Insecta; order Lepidoptera; family Noctuidae; genus Mesoligia; species Mesoligia furuncula. The sequence continues at coordinate 14,744,577 of OU744791.1, read as the reverse complement.
TTAAATGACTTTAAAGATTTTTCATAATTTTTTGGTAATATATACCAAACAAATAGTTCAAAATTAACTTTTACCGATTGATGTTTTGTCATCTGGTCTTTGATAATATAACAAACCGTTTCAGAAATTTGCGTTAAAAATAATTCAAGGGAAATGTTAACCATTCTAGGATTCACTCTATAACTGATTATCCGATTTCGAAAAGCTGTTGCTATTATATGAACATTATCAAAACGTGTCTGTAATAAGCAATTCGATTTGTGTACATTCGTTTTTTTGTGTGCAGAATATATCGGAACTGAAATATTACAAACTTCACAGAAAAACATGTTTAGATATTTGTAATTGCAAAAACTACCTCAAAGTATCTAAATTTTCCAGATTTCTGATACTAATTTCTTGTAAATTATTGATTAAATTCGAATTTTAAAGTGAATGCAAGTTTAAATGTAAAACAAATTACAAATCGAATATTATTATTAAAACAGTATCGAGTATTCTCAATGTTGAATTTTCTCAGAATCGAGTATTCTCAGTATCGAGTATCAAGTTTTTTCAGTATCGGGTATTCTCAGTATCGAGTTTTCTCAGTATCGAGTATTCTTAGTATCGAGTTTTCTCAGTATCGAGTATTCTTAGTATCGAGTTTTAGATTTTTAATATTTCATATATTTGAACTTCCTGTAAATAAATCACAATTTAATATAACGAAAATAATAGCTAATTAGTTTATCATATGGATTACATTTGTTTAATAAGTAATATTTTAATATAAGTAAAAACTAGTGTCTAAGAGTAAAATAGGTAGCTCAATAATATTATTTCATTCCGACAATGCACATATCGAATATTTTAATTAAAACAGTATCGAGTATTCTCAATGTTAAATTTTCTCAGAATCAAGTATTCTTAGTATCGAGTATTCATAGTATCGAGTTTTCTCAGTATCGAGTATTCTTAGTATCGAGTTTTTTCAGTATCGAGTATATTTGAGCTTCCTGTAAATAAATCGCAATTTAATATAATAAAAATAATAGCTAATTAGTATATCATATGGATTAAGTACATTTGTTTAATAAGTAATGTTTTAATATAAGTAAAAACAAGAGTTTAAAAGTAAAATAGGTATCCCAATAATATTATTTTATACCGTTAAATAATATTATTTGGATACAGAACAGGCTGCACGCCCTTAAATTCAGCTTTCGCTGCAGATACAAGATTATTAGCAGCCCGCCAAGTCGCTGAATCAGAGTACACAGAGGCCCTATACGTGAGGAGCGATTGCTTCCATCGGTCCCTTCCGAATTTTTCAGCGTCCCTGTGGTTATAAATACGCAGCTCGATATAATAATCCCCGGTCCGTGTTAGGTCCTGTTGGTAGGAGTTTCCAGAAGCTGTTCTTCTGGACAGGGACGATCGCAGTGCAGTTGCCCGCACCGGTTCAAGATCTCCTTCTTCCTCCTGTAAACATTGTTATAAAAATAACATTAGATAAACTGCTTCTTTAGCCTAGTAACTGCTCCGTTAGCCTAGTGGTCCTAAGCGCGACTGCTACGCTAGAGGTCTTGGGTTCGATTCCCAGGTCGAGCAAATTGTTATTGGGTTTTTCTATGAAATTCTCAGTAATAGGTCGGAGTTAGGATTTATGCCCGGTTAAAGGCAATAGGTTCGTCTCCTATTACATGGACCTAAACATACCAGCGGACTGTGGGCATGTGTACATTGGTACACCTCTGCCTAACCTTTGGGGGAACACAGGCGTGATGGTATGTTATGTAACATTAGATAAACATATTTTATATTCCTTAGATTTAAGGTGGAATTCAGTTCAGGCAATATTATTAAATATTCATTTGAAGACTTGTGATGAGAGAATTATATTATACTAGCTTCCGCCCGCGACTCCGTCCGCGCGGATGTCGGTCTTCGCGTGGATGGTTTATTTCTCCATTTTGAGTAACTCTGACAATGACATCTTATAAATATCTATTGGACCCAAATACGGCTAAGCCTATAATAATTAAGGAGATCCCTCTATTGAGCTACTGCTGTTGAGCTCGCGTTCTGTAGTAAGTTTTTTTTTCATAGTAATTCCGACCTTGATAAGTAGCATGTAGCAGTAAATTACTGACAGTGACGAAAAGTTTGCAATAATAAAAAAGTGATAGTGACAATGCGACAGAAAGTTAATTGAGAGCTTCAGCATACACAACATTGTTAGTGAGCTCGTCCGGAATATGAACATGAAGATTTCTTGGTCTGCTCACACGGGAAAGAGCTACGTAAAGTTGCCCGTGTGAAAAACAACTCGCGGTAAGATCTACGCATCTACGCCAGCAACTCCTAGGGTCTGACCTTGAGCCTTATTTATTGTCATGGCGTAACATAAAGCTACAGGAAACTGTATTCTCTTAAATTGAAATGGAAAATTATCCACTACGGGTAATGAAACGTGTGTTCGCGGTTCTACAGAACAACGACTATGAATAAAACCGAAAAATAAGATTTTTTTTTCTACGTATTTTTCCAGGATAAAAAGTATCCTATTTTATGCCCAGGATAATAAGGTATAATTATACCAAGTTTCATCGAAATCGAACCGTTAGTTTTCACGTGATGCCTGCATATACAGACAGACAGACAGACAGACAAAAATTTTTTTAATCACATATTTGGGTTTGGTATCGATTCAGCAACACCCCCCGCTATTTATTTTTTCAATATTTTCAATGTACAGAATTGACCCTTCTACAGATTTATTATATGTATAGATTATTTTTTATTTATTTTTTTACTCACCGAGGAATCAGGCACGCGAATGCGCTTGAATTTGTTAGGCCGCTTTGGTGAAGCATTTGTTTCGGAATCCGACTCACTACCAAATAATTCTGTTAGAGGTTGAGTTGAGGCAACAGCTACTTTCTTCGATTTGCCTTTACCCACTTTGGTTTTCGGCTTTGGAGATATCTTTTTCTTCGGTTTAAGCGATGTAGAGGACTCGTTGGGATGCGACTCTACATCGGATTCGAATGGATTCACAAATGTCGACCTAAAATGAAAAGAAATAGTAATAAGTTATAAAATGAACGATTTCCAAAAGAATAGACAGATTAATAGAACAATCTCTATAACAATTTTCTTTATCTGAAAATCGATCCTTGAATTATTATCGGTACTTAGAAAATTGAAAAAGTCGTTATTTGGTTCTAGAACTCAGTGTCAGTACATAATGTTGTGCAATAGTAGCAACGGTTATTAAACTACTGCACGAGAAGAAGAAAGTTAAAATAACTCAATAATACATTTTAATTAGATCTGGGAATCGAACCCAAGACTTTGAATTAGACAGTTACACTGATGTCGACTGGGCTACAGGGAACTTAAGAAAGCAAAACAATTAACACAATTCACATTTACATCTTGGAGTCGAACCGAAAATTTTACGTTCAGCAGTTACACTAATAATTGTAGTCTACATGATCACTGAGTTACTACATAATACCAAAGTAATTAAACCCGTAATTATACAATACTTAAAATTGGGAATCGAACCCTAGACTTCACTTTCGATTACTGCATTTACCGTCAATAAATTACAAGGGTAGTAAGTTATAAAAAAAAAATGTTATACATACATACTTGTTGTGGAAGATATTAATCACACACACTGACACTTAATCACTGACGATGATGGAACTTGTCACCAACACAAGAACACCAACAATTCACAAATAACAGATTTATGATTGATGGGCGAGTCGTTGAAGGGGAATATTTATACCACTTATATGTAAGGTAGCGGTTATATTAATATTTGCAACTATTGTTTAAATGTTTCACTAATATTTGTATTGTAAATTATATTCCCAGCACTCCTTATATAAGGTCTAAAATCATTTGTTCTTTATTAGACACTATGCACACAGTCTACAATTCCTTTTTTGGACGGTGGCGACACTCTGTCGCAGCAATCTGAGACGAAATTCTAAAAAGGAAGTTGCATGTACTTTGACTATTCAATATCGGTCTTATGAAGTGTCTCATTAAAATGGTAACAAGCGGTTTTGTAAACACTTACCAAAATAAGTTAAACCTAGAACATTAATTGTTATTTCTTGAAATTTCCGTTTTTTCTTTCTGTTTAGCTAAATAGAAATCGCTCAATAATGTATGTAGGTAAGTACTTAACAGTACCAAACAATTTTTTTTAACATAAAAAAAACTCTTAATCTCCTTAATCACAACGATGATAATATTGCATTTACCTACAGTTAATTGATTTCATAATTAAAAATATTAATTGATATTGATTTATTTCAGTTTATTGATTTAATAAATAAGGTAATGGAATATTTGCGTATATTAATAATACTACTAAAATGCTGAATGAATACAATATTTGTTTGATACAAAATTAATTCAAATTCCAAACACCTAAAGCGATCCAGTATTTTGTCATATTTTCGACGACACGTTTGGCGCATTGATTAAGAGCTCGTCTCTCTGCATCACAATGTAAATATTAGTTTATAAACCTACTGCTACTAAATGTGCCAAGTGTCGCGGGTTCGATTCCCGCACGGAACAAATAAGTATTTATTCCGGTCTGGATTTTGTTTTCATGTTTTATTTTGTGATTATTTAATTTAACATAAATAATAAAATACTCTGAAAAATGAGCCTGGAGAAAAACATCCTATAGGTACCTACTTAATGGAAAGGCGGTGCGATTGGTGCAGTAGTTAGATTGACTTCTGCCCTACTTGTCGCGGGTTCAATTCCCACACAACCAATATTTGTATGGTCTACAAGTATTTAGTTCCGGATCTGACTGTCTGTAAAATGTCTATCAACGCTCCTCGCGATACGAGAGAAATCTTATTGTGGTATCGTTTATTCTTGGTTTCGTCCTCGTGGTCTGTTGATATCTATTATTTATTAATAGCATAAAATGTAACAGCGTATACGATAAAACTGCATGCCCATGGTTTACCCAGCAATGTGTTTTCGGTTCCCATATGCCTAATGAACCTTCTGGAATTTATCGGACAAATCGAAACTCCTCGCTATTAAAATAACACTTGGCTTTGGAAATCGAACTGCGCTCCTCATGCTCGGTAATTGAAATCGCTAGACCAAAGAATAAAATAAGTAATTATGCAACTAAATTGTTGAACTACTAATTGATGCACTCTGCATTGTTCCACCTATGACATCACACTTTCGTCAAGTAATAAAATATAGGGACATAAGTTGATCAAACGAGTCGAACTTGATATTGTTGTTTATAAACACACTGCACCGTTGAATGAAATACAAATATTCAACACGTATTGCAAATCAGACCGTAGACCATTGTATTATTGGGGCGTTCTGCATAACGCGCTCGAGCGAAGCGAGAGCAAGTGATGCAGAACCCCCAATAATACACTACTGGAGTCTAATCTCTTTAGGTGTAATGAAAGCTGCCCCTTGTTGTGAAGTTGATGGTCTTGGCGAAATAGTCATTTTGGGCACTGAATCCTGTCGCTTTGGTTCTAGTGTGCTCATGGTAGGACGAGCTGACTCATCTTGAGCATTGGCGTTTATTTCTGGCTGTTCAAAATTTGGAAGTTGGTAAGAGTCATCTAGAGCACCAATTGGAAGCTGAAGACTTCCTGTTTCTAGATCCCAAAAAATAATAGGTGAAGAGGGCGCTTCATCGTCTTCAATTTGTGGGTCTGGCCTATCTGTTACAGCACTCGGTAAAAAGTCTTCTTCTGTGAAAACTGATTGTGGGTCTGGCCTATCTGTTACAGCATAGCGATATTGGTTTTAGTTCGACCCATTCTAAAACAAAAAGATTATTATTATTAGAACTAGATCTTATATGAACGCCTTTTTGTTGATTACAATCACAGTTGAAAAGTTTATGCATAAATTGTATCGGACAAAATTATTAGTACACAGTGAATCATGGCTCAAAATCATGGGGTACACAGTGAACCATGGTTTACTGTGTACCCTATGATTTTGAGCCACTGTGTGCAGCCACCACTTTATAACCTATAAGGTTACTTAACTATTAAACATACCAAATCAAAGAATATTTATATGTCGTAAGTTATTAAGGAATAGTTACTGTACACATGGAAACAGTGCAATATAATGTAAGTAAATATACAACGATTCTAGAAAGAAAATAAATGAAAACACATGTACTTACTTTTTTGGGCTCCAACGACAAAACAATGCACTGTACGACCGTTACGGGCGGGAGCGCGCCGTCGACTGGGGAGTGTGGGAGGTGGCAGAAGGCAAGTTGTTTCGCGTTTGCATTACGGTTTGGCAACGTCACGTTTTCTGGATATGAGTGGTGGTGCACTGTGTACTACTGGGCCACTGTTTACCACCTGACCCTATGTGGAAAATGTAGTGGGTTATACATTTACTCACTCTTAGATCATGTTTTATGTAATATTGTAATGTGTAACCGTTTATTTTCCCAAATAAATAAAATAAAATATCCATAAAGATTATTACAGTCTAAATATATCAAATATGTTGATGGTTTGGAACTATCAAAATGAGGTAAATAAATGTTATTGGCTTCAGCATATCGGTGAGAGCACTGAGCTAATCCTCCACGTATTCCTTTTTCCAACATTTTATAAATTTCTAAATCATTAATCAATTCTAACTTAACACCTGTGTTAAGGAGCATAGCGTCCCAACTCAGTCCAGGTGAAGTCACATAATACGCAGGATCGAGTTTGTAGTGCAGCAGACAAATATTTCTAAAATTTTCAAATATATCACATAATAATAGTACATCACACTTTAAATACAAGTCAGTATATTCACCAAGAGAACTAATATCAAAACATTTCCACACAGTTTGGGCATGTTTATATTCAGTATCTGTTATATGTTTCATTTGTAAAGTGTTATAAAAATGATTCTTTGCCGGAAGTTGTGTTTCATTATATGTTTTCCATGAACAAATGTACTCATACGGATATACACCTTTGCTTCGCAGTAAATTTAATTGGCTTTTATCTGGGAAATGTGATGATAAATTAATAAAATCGTTGTCCGTTAAACTTTTACTCAAATTGTCAAGACTTGAACTAAGAAATTGAAATGAATCTATAGATTTAATCTGTATAGGTTTACATCCTGCCCCAGTTTTGATTATTTTAGTTATGCTTATATATTTTTCTTTTGTTTTTGGCACAATTTTTATCTCGCCATCATATTTCGATAATTCTGTAATAAATATATGGGAATCATAACCAGATAAGTTATGAAAGATAACAGGTATAAATGAACACACTCTATAAATTAAATTGCAATGTGAATGCGCCGCGCCTCTGTACTCGGATGTAATATGATCATGATCACAAACTTTATCATCAAATAATAAATGATTACAGATATGGCATGTAGTTGCTTTGTTATAATTATCAGTTTGCTCTCTCGTCATAGATTTCATGGGTTTCTTAGTCACTAACATGTTGTGAATTAACTTAGCTTCTTTAATTAATCTCTTAAGAAACACTTTAACACAGTCAGGTCCTCTATATGTTACGAATTTGTTCAAGCTACTGTCATGTGAGCAACATACATAATATGCAAAACAAGACGGTTGATGTAGTTTATTTTTTATCGTACTTTTATTATAATTATGTTTTTCTTTATAATTTAATAGTATACTTTCAAAGTCAGCATAAATCACAAAGTTAATTTTTTGCTTTCGCTCATAATTTTTGAATTGTAATGTATTGTTTTTATCAGGCTATATGGTTAAAATTTTGGAACAACTATGAGAATGATACTTTTTTTCTGTAGTAAAAAATTGCAAACATGTTTCACATAAATGTATTTGACCTTTATGACATGTAACTTGTCTTCGCCCTAAGCGCAAAAGGTTTTTTATCAAGCAATAATGACCTTTATTTTGTTTTTCAAAATATAGTAAGTTAATATGTTTATCTTTCTTACAATTCGTCACATAAAGAGGGCCAGTTACAGTACAACGTTTATCTAATCCGTAAATATTAATACTGAACTCACAATTATTCTTTTCAAACAACTTGATGTCTTTAGGTAAAGGTGGAAATGAAATTCCTTGTGTATTAAATATTGAACTAAAGTGTGGATAGGAGTTTGTTCTACAGACATTATTTTTTGCTGGAAATAATGCTGCAACAATACTCCATAAAAAACAGTATTCATCATTATTGTGTATATTCAAACAACTCTTTGTGTTTTTAATAACTTCTGGTAGCTCTAAATAAGTACCGCCCCGCATGGGGCAATATTTATTGATATTTATTTCTAAATGACTTATACAGACAAATGACCAACCAGATTCACAATGCTCGTAAGTTTTCTTTTAAATATTTCTATTATATTTGAGAATAAATTATTAAAATCAGTACTGCTGTATATAGTTTCATATTTCGTATTAAATGACTTGAGCTGCTGCTCACTTAATTGCGGTAGTAAAAAGTAAGCAAACAGTTCGAAATTAACTTTAATGCAGGTATGTTCCAATAATGATAACTCAATGATTTTCAAAACATCTTTTCGCTTATCTTCCAATAACGCCTCTAGTATGAGGTACTCGTCTTCTATTGATGGGTTTAAGCGATAAGTCATGATTCTATTTTTAAATGCTGTAGCTACAGTATCAACATTTTCAAACTCTGACTTTATTAAGGAATTCGATTTATGGATATTCGTTCTCTTATGATTTCTGTATTTATGTTCGGGGATCTCAATTTTGCATTTATCACAATGAATATATTTTGATAAACAATTTGGCTCATAAACTTTCTTATCGTATTCATTTTCTGGGATATCAATTTGGCATTTATAATTATTAATATCTGAATTTGCTGATGACCCATCACTGGGGTGTGTAACTGGAAAATAAAAAACACAATATTTTTTTATTTTATAGTTTAATTATTGGGATTAAATGCGATTACAAATTACTATCTTAAAATAAACTCATGCTGTATAATGATTATAGTGGTATAGCATAGATCTTATAATGTAAACTATTGCTAAGACTATTGGTATGAACTTATAAAAGTAGGAGCACATTTTTTAAACTCCTTCCGGGCGCTTGTTATGTAGGCGTTTAGGCGATGCCAGGACTCCGAATCCTCATCGCATTTGTTTTTAATCGTGATTACCGAGTGCCGCCACCTATTTACTGGTTGGACCCGCTTTATTTCATCACATTTGTATAGTTTGAGTTCTATATAGAACTCACCTCTTTTTTGCTCGTTCATTTGTCGTGAAAATCCATTCGCCAGTCTCCTCGTGATGTACGAGTATATCGGGGGAGTCTTTTTGTCCACAACAACATCGATTTCATCGTCGTCACTGTCGCTCCCAAACAACTCGCGAGCCGTTGACTTGGTGACAGGAGTGATTGGGTGAATGGTTGGCTTAGTTTTCTTACTCGTAGACGGCTGGGAGCTGCTCGCTGACGAAGGTTGCGCTTTTTGTTCTCCTTTGGCTTGGTTTTCGCTGGTGCATGCTCCTCGACTGCCGACTCGTCCTCCGAAGGGAAAATATGGTCAGCCGTGTTCTTGGACCTGTAATAAATAAAAACAATGAATTAGTACAGTAACAATAAAACTTTTGTGTTAATCATGTAGACAACACTAAGTGCATGAATTTATTACTTGAATGAATGAATGAATGAATATTTAAAAATGATTAATGAATGAACAGTTTTAATTTTTATAGATGAGAGACTCGCTAACTTATCTGAATTATTCAAGCGTTAATGAATATATATATATAATACATGAATGATTGAATAGTGAATTAGGGGGTTAGCAATTGTACTGCATTTCTTATCCACTTCAATTATTTCTTGTTACTAACAAGAAACATTAACGGATAACACAAAGTAAATTTACATTGAAAAGTGAGTAGATACTTACATTTTAAAAACTGTAAGATGTCACTGCTCTTAGCTGAAGTTTTGATGTGATCCAGCTCCTGCAGGATGCACTCTTAAATAGTGGTAAATCCACGTCACGATATCCCATATAAGTAATAGGGACACGCGTTACTAAAAATGCTTTATCAGCCCTAACACCAAATATGTAATATAGTTTACGTTGTAGAAAAAATATCTTGCTAAACAATAAACATCGAGATCATGCAAATTGAACTTTATCTTCATCATATAAGATACTTAAATTCGCTAAGTCGGTGGGTGGTCCGGTTCAGTTGTCTATAAGGGCCCTTGTAAACTAGACGGCTTCCCGCCAGTCTAGGCACGGTTTTAAAACCGTGTCTACGTCCAGTCGTCAGTTAGGTATGGGACTATGGAGATTTGTCAACGACACCGGTTCGTGAACAAGCTTAGCCGGCACCGGCCCAGCGCCGCCACGGTAAAAAGCGTCTCGTTAACAAGGGGCCTTAGGTGGCGCTCTGGATGATGCTACTTTCTGTTTGTACTTTTAAGTCACCAGTTCACAGATAGCGATGCAGTGGGATAGCGTTGCGGTGACGTTTTATTTTGTTCAAATCAGTATGAGCGCGGTCATACATGATGTGGACATAGAATAATAATGATACAGTAGGTTAACTGGGCAGTGACCTTAAATTAACTACCTACGTGCGCTCGGTAGATAAATCCGCGTTCGTCTGTGTGTAACTGCTGTACAAATCGAACAACTGACTACCGGTAGGTATACACTGAGATTTCGAGGCGCGTCGTGTAGGCCGTTTTCTATGAAGTTAAACTACTGTATCGTATCTGTCCAGGCATTCCCCAGCATTTAAACGTCACCGCGACGCTATCGCACCGCACCGCTGTCTATTTACCGGTGGCTTTATATTATGGTATGCATTTAATTGTAATCTGAAACGGTATAGCATCGTATTGTCTCAAATAAATAAATTACACTGACGTGTGTGTATAATAATATTTTCACAGCAATTTTGAACTTTATATCCATTAAAAATTATTTATTAGAAGCCTATAAAAAGGATAAATTATCTTGAAAATTCAAATATTATTTAGTTTCCTACCACCAAGCGCGGGCAATCAACGAGTAATAATAATTATGTCGGTGAGTATGAATTGAATTATTTTATTTTATATTTGATTTTATTCGAATTGATTTAATGACAGAGCCAACCATCAGATTATTGACTTTAATAGTGGAATGCTTACAATAAATACTTATAACGTATTTTAGACGCAATTCCATCACTCTTCCATCACACGAATTAAAAATATTATGTAGACCTTTTAAGGTAGTTTTTTATTTTTAAACTTAGATATTAATAAGTTTTTTAGTTTAAACAAAACACGAGAATAGTTACGTTGGTAGAGTGGTTGATAAGTGGTGGTATTCGTCAAAAGCCTTCGGGTTCGATTCCTTGCCGAGTTAGAAGCCAACAATTACAGGTACACACGGCTATGTAGCTTGATATGTATCAAGCTTTACATTTCCGTACAGTGAGAGCTCAGCTTATACTGGATATGTATAGCTTGATATTATGTAGCCGTGCGTAAAAATGTGCGGATATTTATTATTTGATAATACTATTGTTTGAATAAAGGTAACTAGAGTAAAGTATCGTCTAGGTTTCTTAGATAGTCATACTTATTTTATTTTCAGGACTCTGAATACGATCTGTTGAACTTTATTCTTGCGATTCTACCAGCGGGACAGCGAAGTGAAAGATTGTTAAACCAGTGAAAATAAAAAAATAATGTTTTCTGTTTCAGATACCGAGTTGGGTTTATTCACCAACTTCACCTCCGTTAATGATAGAACCTGATGTGATTGATAAAGTCGTAAATTATTTGGATGAGGAAGAACGACAACGAACCCCATGTGTTCCAAATACAAATACAACTAATAATAAGGAGTTGATAAGTTTTTACAAAACGGTTTCAACCGGTGGCACAAAAGTTATACGGATCGAAATTTACGATGCAAACCAATTTGAAAGAAATTCTATGTGCCATTGCAGTGCTGAAATATCTGTTCAGCATATTGTTAAGAGCATTCACACTGATAACATCTACGTACGTGTCAAAGACATGCTACTATATTTAAACAATACTTTTTATCAATCCTTGTAAACAGAAAAAACGGATCACCTACAAGCACCTGGATCACCTAGTAGCATCTGTTAATTCGAAATTATTTTGTTTAGTTGATTGTAATTATTTTGTTTATTTAATTTGTAATTATATGAATTAATAAATACTTGTTTATTCATTGCAATAACGTAGTTTCATTACAGAAGCTGTAAAAATTTAATCACCCGTAAGAATCTAAGTATATTCTCATTATTTAAATGTCATTCAGCAAATAAAGTTCATTTGAAAAAAATCTGTTAGTCATTTAAAGCAAACGTTGTGTTATAAATATCACGTAGCAACAAAATGCTCGTCCATTCGTGAGATCATGATTGCATTGAACAGATCAAGTATCTAATTTTTGCTAACTAAAATAATATCAGATACTCGTAACTAATAAGCACACATGTAAATGATAAAAATAATCAATTAGAATAGAAAGGATAAAATACTATTTGAATGTTGATAAAATGAATAATAAAATTGCGATTTACTGATTGTCTAGTTCACAAAATATTGATCGATTGACTGATTGTTTAGTTCACGCATGCTTATCTGAATAATGTGAAAACAATTAGTCGATAATCAAATATCTCAGTCTAGATTACTTTCTGATTAGATGGTGAGAAGCTACTTAGCGATGTACAATTGGGGTGATCTGGATCACGAGCGAAGCGAAGTGATCCAGATACCCCAATTATACACTACTAACGGGTAGTAGATTCTATGGTCATTGTTATAGTTACGATTAAATTTAACTTTGACGCAAACTATAACGGAGCTATTGATGCAACCCACTCTTACTATATAACTTTATTTAGGATCAACAGTCAACTGCAGGAGATATGCAACAGCAGACACCACCAAAAGTAATCAAAACGACAGTAAGTAGTAAGAGTTATCAAAACTTCATTTCGTACACTTACTAGATAGATAGGTGATAAATACTTGTGTATTTTTAAAAAAACTTGATAACTTAAGGATACTGAGAAAGCTACGCTGAAAAAAACTGATCTTTCTGTTTTTTGTCCGCGAAACTGATAGGGACCCTTATGTTATCTTCGTGCTGACCAAAGTCGTTGTACAAGGGCATTTCGTACAGATTCACCAGCAGCCAGGTGATGATTTCTTCGTGATGCTTCTAATGGAGTATTTGTTAACTGAAACAGACATTTTTTTATGATGAATAACACAATTTGTTGGTTTTTAAAAAAAAAAAAAACGTTGCCCCACACTAGGAATTTCGCCTGTATTGTGGGTGTGTTTACAAACATTTTAAACTCACATACACAAACAGTTTATACAAATATTTGTTCCGTGCGGAAATCGAACCCGCGACACGCAGCGCACCAGTCAATCGCTTAATCACTGCGCCAACCGTGCCGTCATAATTATGAACATTACTTTTGTTTCGTGTTACGTTGACTGGAAAAAACGATTTTTTAATACAATTTTATTGTGACATATTTTTATTATATCAATGGCTGAATTCGAATTTTCCTGATTTTCGTACCTGCATATTCACTTCAATTTCCTCATCCTGACGTTGCCATTATAGAATAGAATAGAATAGAATATTTTTATTTCAGACCGGAGTCCATAGGGTTAGTAACAATTTTAACTTAAATTCTAGTGTTAGTAGGTTACAGACACATAAAAATATACAATTAAATTTCGGCATGGAGCCGCATCCACCTCCGCAACATCGGGGAATCCCACCGATCCACGAATACACTGAGAATACTTTTGGTGCTGCCGCGAACACGAGACATCAGGGATGCACATCTTTTCCTAATAATAGCGGCAAAACCATCAATATTATTATCTGCAAACATCCCCGACGCACTACATCGCCACGGCAGCCGCAGCAGCACTCTCAGTGCATTATTATATTTAACGCGTAGGTCGCTGTATGCCCTCTGAGTGAAGTCGACCCACAGGCTGCACGTGTAGAAAGACTGACAGTATGCTTTGAAAAGCGTTACTTTAACTGGCTTTGTACAACGTGCAAACCTGCGGGCCAGCATGTTACAACGGACAGCCAGCGACCTACGTTCCCTTTCAATGTCACAATTATCTTTAAGGTCTTCAGTGACCCAGTGGCCTAGATATTTAAATTTGTCCACCCTTCGCAGTGGTTCTCTACAAAGTGCTACGTCTGGGATACATGGATATGTCAGACTACCAGCTTTAAAAACCATTAGTTCGCTCTTAACGACGTTATATTTGAGCCCATGATTCACCGCATAGTTTTCGCAAATAGCGATCAGTCGCCTCAAAGCACCGATTGATGGGCTCAGCAACACCATGTCGTCCGCATAGCTAATGTTGTTAATGCACACCCCGTCAATATGGCATCCAACATTGGTGCTGCTGAGCTCAAGGATCAGCTGGTTCATGTATAGGTTGAAGAGCCGGGGCGAGCTGAGCCCCCCTTGCCTCACCCCGCACTCCAGCCGATACACGTCTGAGTGCGAACCATTCCACCTCACGCTATTGCTTTGACTACTGTACCAGTACCTAAATATTGACACTATTATTGGTAGCCTGGCAGCATTGGCGATATTGTGTAATACCGCACAAGCGTTCGTTATATACCCAGCCATAGTGGGGTGGTAGTGAAGCTTTCGATCTACGAGCAAACACCGCCAACGAGACTTAAGCACTCCGATGGTGCGCTCCACCGTATTTCGTGCCCGACAATGCAGCTCAGTGTAGTATCGTTGAGGGGTATCGGGTTCTGTCTCCACTATAGGTGTCATCAGGGTTGACCGAAGGGGATAACCTGCATCACCTGAAACATATTTTATTGTTAAAACACTCAAATTAAACAATGATGTTTTGAATTTCATTTAATTTAAAAGTTATGTGATTATTATTCTTCTTCTTAGCATGTCGACAGCAGTCCATAAACGAGTCAGCCCAGAATTTGGCACCTTCAGTAGCGTCCTTCAGCCGTTATATCATTATCATTAATATTATTGACGATTTGACTTACCTAAAAACCACACATTTTCATTTTCAGCCTGATGGAGTTGTTGCAAGTGGCTATTAAGTTGATGGTGATTCCATACATACGAGTCATGGTTTGCCCCTCCGTGACTGGCATCGACATTCAAAATATTTAAATCAGAGTCGCATATCTAAAAAAAAAGGTTATTATTATTTAGTTGTTAATTTAGTCAACTGTTTTTCGTCTTTAAATAGGCATAATGTAGGTTGTCACAAAGAGAAGGCTGATTGTTATAAGAGTTGTTAAATTAGTAAAATGTTTTTCCTCTCTTTATTGTTTTATATTGGTAATAGGCATAATGTAGGTTGTCACAAAGAGAAGGCTGATTGTTGTATGAGTTGTTAAATTAGTAAAATGTTTTTCCTCTCTTTATTGTTTTATTTTATATTAGTAATAGGCATAATGTAGGTTGTTAGAGCCAACAAGTAGATATAAAACAGCTTGTTTTGTTTTTAGGGTTCCGTACCCAAAGGGTAAAAAAGCGGACCCTATTACTAAGACTTCGCTTGGGAAATCAGCCCTAAACTAAATAAATCCATACTAATATTATAAATTCGACTTTCTCTCTGTATGTTTACCTTTGCACGCCTAAACCACTGAACGGATTTCTATAAAATTTGGCAGAGAGATAGATTGCATCCTGGGGATGGACATAGGATAGTTTTTATCCCGATATTCCCACGGGATCGACGTATCGTATTTTATAATCATCATCTGCCTAGCCTTTTCCCAACTATGTTGCTGTTATTTGTTAGCTAGTATTTTATAATATTTCGTTATTTTGTTTGCTTAAGTTTAACAAGGTTGTCACAAAAAAAGGCTGATTATTATAAAAGTTGTCTAATAAAATGTTTTTCCTGTCTCTATTGTTTTATTTTTACCTACTTCAAAAAAAAAGGAGGTTACTGTAATTTAGGTTCCTACCGCTGACCTATATTAAACAAATACTAGTATAATACAGGTCAGCGGTTCCTACTCATCATCTGCCTAGCCTTTTCCCAACCATGTTAGGGTCGGCTTCCAGTCTAACGGGATGCAGATGAATATCAGTATTTTACATGGAGCGACTGCCTATGGCCTCCACAACCCAGTTCCTTGGTAAGACTGGTTGTCAGACTTTCAGGCTCCTGACTACCCGTAACGACTGTCAAAGATCCACGAATGACAGCCGGGACCAACGGCTTAACATGCTTTCCGAGAAGGAAGGAAGGGTCTCGGAAATTGATATCTTAGAAGATATCAGAGATTTAAAAATCAGGGGCAGAGCGGCTGGCCAGGTGCGCGGGCAATACGAAGTTTGCCGGGTCAGATAGTTAATGAAGTTGGTAGGTACTTACAATTTGAGCATTCAAGGAGTGGTACCGTTTTCTGTTAAAAAACCTCTCCTCGAATTCTGCAGGCTTCACAATTGCAATATGAGTGCCATCAATGCAGCCCAAAACACCCGGCATTCCAAACTTCTGGTAAAATCTGAAAACTTAAAACTATTAATGGTAGGTTCCCTGATAATATACGTGTGTACACACTGGAAGAGCACTGATTGAATACCTAAATGTATTCTTACTTACCCAGTTTTGATGGAATTCCGTTCTGCCTGCGTTTGCGGAAAGCGAATATATTTCCTCCGGAAATGGTTGTTGTTAAGAGCTAGTGTCACAGCTCTCACACAATTAGACACACTCACTTGGTGCATCTTATGGTGTGCACTAGCTCCTATAAATCTCTGGTACAACCCAGATGCATAGAAACAGAGTACTCAGCACCTAAAATGTCAATAGAAGATTGTAGGTACTAGTGGTACAGGTTAAACCTCTACAATATTAAATTATAGTGTCTATCTAGAACTATTTAAGAGCGTTTACGCCGTACGGCATTTCATACAAACTTTCAAGCCCTTGTTTTTCGAAATTAATGAACCGATTTTAATGAAACTTCCTACGCATAAGCAGGATACAAAGGTCTAAAAAATTAGTAGAAAACATTGTCGAAATTTCTAATTTAAATAAAGATAAATGGAAATCTCTGTTTCTATAGAAAGTTTAAAATCGGTCTAATTTGGCTGTAACACTATTTTTCGAAAATGTTCTCTACTAACTTTTTAGACCTTTGTATCCTGCTTATGCGTAGGAAGTTTCATTAAAATCGGTTCATTCACTTCGAAAAACAAGGGCTTGAAAGTTTGTATGAAATGCCGTTCGGCGTAAACGCTCTTAAATAAAATCAGCAATCCTTTTACTTGCCTTGGAAGTAGTACTTATGCCACCTCGTACGGCTCCAGCTCATCTATTAGGTCGCGACACACACTTTTAGTTAGCCTATAAAGGCCAACAAATTCTGTGTCCGGCATTTGGAACGCTAGGTCCATATCTCGAAGAGCCGCATTACGTCGTCGATACAGAAGGGTCTCCGTAACCCTCGCGTGCTCCAAAAAGTTTTGATAAAGAGCTAAATCGGCCATTATAATAATGTTTGTATTCACAAAGGCAAAATCCGAATTGTGAATGTTGCTTTTGACTAACTTCTTAGAATTCCGTTATTTGACATTAAAGCAATTCCTATTTTGTGGACCATTTTACGAATCTCCATACAAACTTGTCAAACATATGAATTGCGTGTTAGGAATTGTACGCAAACAATTTTATGAATTGTCAGTTTGTGACCATTTTACGACTTTTAATATAATTCACAATGAATTCCTTTTATGATTCTCCCAAAGTGGCCTGTTTAGGCCCCCAGTAGCTCGATGTGCTTTAATTATAATACTTATTTCTCTTTGGTTTTATTAGCAATATGCGACAGTAATTACAAATTTGTTATGGTTGATATTGGAGCTTTTGGTAAATTCAGTGACTCGTCAATATTTCAAAATTCGATTTTCTATGAAAAAATAATAATAATAATCTTTATTACTCCCAGAATTGCAACATTATATTGAACAGGAAACAAATAAAAAATAGCTTAAGCTAAGTGATTCACAGTAAAAATGACCCTGACCTCTAAACTAAGTAAAACCTGTATCTTAGAAGTCAGTGTGCCTTCAAACATGGATACAATAAGCCTTATAATTTATACCTAGATAGGACACAATGAATACAAAGTAATAGTAAAAAAAAAAACAAACATAAAATATACAATGCAAAATTAAGTTTATAGTTTAGGTTTATATGGGAATAGAATAAAAAGCAGGAACATAATAAAAGAGAGAAAAGTAAAACTGATTTTGATTAACTAATTAATTGGTGAAGTGTGTGTTTGATATTGAGTGAGTGAGAGTATTTGTGAGTAAGTGTGTGTGTGTGTGTTTGTGTTTGTAAAAGAGGTTGTGAGCGAGATGTATGTAGGTATATTAAATTCAACTGGATGTATTTAATATTGAGTTATAAAAGCCTATCTGTTAAGGTTGGAATAGTTACCAACTAAAAGATCCTCAGTCATACGGTAGGTAAGTTTTTGCAGATATTGTTGTAGCTCGGATTTACACTGGTATTTAGTTTTAGGGAAAATGTTTAATAATTTATTTAACTGGTTGTAAAGTTTCGTACTGTTGATGTAGTAATGCCTTTTAGCGAAAGAAGTTTTATACGACTCTAATGTGAAGACTGTGTGTTTGACTCTACCTTTTAGCTCTGATAACGGACGAGTTAAGTGCTTACGGAGCATGGACTGGAGGATATACAGTTGCCTGACTGATAGCACTTTGGATTCTGCATATAACTGTGTTGTAGAGTATCTCAACGGCCGAGAGAGTAGGACTTTCAGTACGGCTCTCTGAGCTCGTTCTAGTCGTACAAAATGATTTTCACTGGGTCCACCCCAAGCTGGAATACAGTACACTAAAATGGATTGGCACAATGCGTAATATACGACTTTAAGGGTGTCCGTATCGGCAGAATTGCGTAATTTTTTAAAGACGTATATTAGTTTGCGAGTTCTACTCGCCAGTGCGTGCAAGTGATTATGCCAATTCAGATGTTGATCGATGTGTACACCTAAATACTTAACAGTAGGTGTCTTGGTGATTTCAGGGCAGTCACAAGAAGTGGAAGACGATCATGTGTGCATTTTAAGAGATAAAGATGTTGGTGGATTTAAATTAGATCTGATGGCGAATGGCATGCAGAGCGTTTTACTTACGTTAACTGTTAGAGAGTTATTACACAACCATTCCATTACACAAGCAAGTGCCATTTCGGCGTTACGATAGCATTGAGCCCAGTCTCTTCCATCAACCATCAGAGAAGTATCATCGGCGTATGAAATAATTTTACAGTTATGGATCGGCAACCGACATAGCTCATTGATGTATATCAGGAAGAGGGTAGGGCCCAAAATGCTACCGTGTGGTACATCGTATTCGATCAGGAGCTCATCACCAATACTTTGCCCAATTTTGACCACCTGTGTACGACCCCGCAGATAGTCCCTGAAGATATCCAATACCACTCCCCGAATTCCAATGGCTTCCATTTTATTCAGTAACGCTGGCGCGGAAACGGTATCAAAGGCCTTAGATAAGTCGATAAAGATACCTAAGAATTTTTGCTTATTGTCAAGAGTCCTTATAGCATGGTCCGCCAGTGCCATAATAGCATCTTCGGTACTCATTCCCTTGCGGAAACCGAATTGGTTGGGAGCTATAATATGATTGGCATTTAGGAAGGAGACAAGACTCTTGTTTAAGACTCGTTCCAAGATCTTTGACATTGAGGAAAGAACCGAGATAGGTCTGCAATTATTAACCTCGTCCTTGCGACCAGCTTTATGAACCGGGTGAACTATGGCTCTTTTAAAGACCACTGGGAATACGCCAGATGATATGGAAAGATTGCATACATGTGTAATGATGGGGACCAAAACGTTGCTAGTAGCTTTAATTACGTTAATGGGGATGCCATCCCACCCAGTAGCGGAATCGGGCTTGAGGCTCATTATAATGCCTTCCACGTCAATTTCTGTAGTTTCTAGAAGAACCATAGATCAAAATGATACCACCAAACTTACCAAGACTTTTTTTTCCTCTTGTCATCTCCTCTTTTCCAAAAATATCTACTAATTCTTCCCATTGTTTCCGTTTTAAATCTCTATTCTTATACAGGGTGTTTTTGACAGCCCTCCGCAAACTGATAGGGTGGCTTCAGTATATCGTATTAAGATGACCGGTACATGAAATTCTTTCAGGAACATTAAGGGAATCCAAAAAACCAGATTTGTTTTATTACCTCACACGCAATGTATCATTACCGTGGCAAAACGCACGTAGCGGACGGCATCGGCAGCGCAGCGAGCTTGAGCGAGGCTGCCCCCGCCCCCCGCGCGCTCCCCGTCGCACCTGGGCCGCGTCTTTTATTACGTTACGTTACGTTACATTGAAACGAGTGACAACGAGTACACACACGTACACAGTAAAACACGTACACAGATAAAAAAAAATAAGTTAAAGAAAATAATTCTACCTTAGAATCGCTCCGGTCGTATGAGATACTGCTCGAAGTGACCTCCACCGAGGTGTTCACACACATTGGCACGGCGCAGGGTCTCCGCGTGTAAGCGGGGCAGCAAGGTGGGATCCTCATTGCAGCTGTAGCGTAGCTGCTGGAACACGTTCGTGATGCGATCTCGCATTTCCTCCTCACTTGCACATGCACTCACAAACACTTTTTCCTTTACGTAGCCCCCACAAAAAGAAGTCTAAAGGTGTAAGGTCGGGCGAGCGGGCTGGCCAGGGTTGCGGTCCAAATCTGCCAAGCCAGCGATTCGGAAAGGTGGCGTCTAAATGCGAACGCACTGGGAGCGTTATGTGCGGAGGAGCGCCGTCGTGCTGGAACCAAATCATTGGCAAGTGCGCAAGTGGTAAATCCTCCAAGGCTTCCCATTCCTCGTCCAGCTCGTCACGGAGGGTCTCCAGCTCTCTTTCTAGGTTAACGCGAAGAAAGTCGAGATAGCGCGCTCCGTTCATGCGCGCGGGAAGAAACACAGGCCCTAGGATTTTATTGCCATAAATTCCTGCCCAGACGTTTACCGACCAACGCGTTTGATGTCCGGTCTCTTGGATCTCGAATGGATTCGATTGCGACCAGTAATGCGCATTTCGACGATTCCACATACCGTTGCGCGTAAAAGTCGACTCGTCGGTCCATATCACATGGGCGATAAAATTAGAATTTCGATCGTGTTCAGCTCGCAACCACCGGCAATACGCTACTCGATGATCACGATCACGAGGCAATAGGGCTTGGACCCTATGTATTACATAAGGCCGTTGCCGATCCCTTCGCAGCGTTTTATGCACGAAGAAATGCGAGACGCGGGCTCCATGATTCCGCCGCAATAATCGAGCTGCAGTGCGTGTTCCTAGGCGTGGATTTCGACGGACCAAGTCTAAAACCCTTTCTGCAATTACACCGCGAAGTGGTCTTCCGGCGCCTTCCTGATTGGGAACTATGGGCTGGTTATCTAGCACTCCTTGATAGGCATTGGTAATTATCCGGGAGTCTGATGGATGCCGACGGTCGGGATACCTATCAATGTAAATTCGGAGGGCTTCCCTAGCATTTCCCCGGGCTTCCCCGTAGCACATCATCATTTCTCCATACTCACGCGCACTAAATGTAGCCATTTTTCACAATAAAATAACAAAAAATTTACGAACGTACTCGTAACACACACGAACCGAACGTGTCACAACGCGACTGCACGGGCGAACCGAATCGACATGCGGTTACGCACAATAGCGAGCGATACTGCCAGTGCCAGCAAGTTGCATTCTGCTCGCGATGCGACGACAAATGTTGCCAACTACACGAAAATTTCGCACGAAATCTTGTGCAAAATTTTTGTTTTTGCGCTACTTTTAATAATTTAATCATAAGTTAGCTGTCATTTTTCGTGGCGGACTCATCATCATCATTCTCCTGCCCTTATCCCAATTTATTTGGGGTCGGCGCAACATGTATTTTTCTTCCATACTTCTCTATTAGTCGTCATCTCGGTAGTCACCCCCTTTCTAACCATATCATCATTCACACATTCCATCCATCGTTTCTTTGGTCTTCCCCTACTCTTATAGCCATCGACATCCATACTCAAAACTCTCCTCACGACATTTTCCTCATTTCTACGTAACACATGCCCATACCATGACAACCGATTCCCACGCAACTTTTCAGTTACCGGTGCCACTTTCAAACTTCCTCTTATGTACTCATTTCTTATTCTATCCATTCGTGTAACACCACACATTCCTCTTAGCATTCTCATCTCTGCTGCATGCAATTGCCTTTCATTCATCCCTTTTGTGGCCCAACATTCTGATCCATACAAGACAGCAGGTCTAATCATGGTTTTATATATCTTCCCCTTAAGTTTAAGGGGAATGCGGGAGTCGCAGATTGTTCCCGTGACCTGCCGCCATTTCATCCATCCAGTGTTAATTCTGTGCTTAACCGTCCGATCTACTTCGCCATCGCTTTGCACGAGTGAACCGAGATACCGAAAGTCGGAACAGACTGGGAGAAGTGCACCATCAAGTGCTATAGCTCCAGAACTGGAGAGACCGCCGAAATCGCAGAACATTTTCGTGGCGGACTGAAACGAATAATTTGTCAATCTAATTTAAATGTTATGTTAAGTAAAGTATGAGAAGTGCAAGTCCCGTGTAAGGTTAGGCTGCCATTGCAGAGGGCATAGGTTCAATACCCGACTCTACTATCAATAGGTAGCTGTTGTAAAGCCATGTAAAAGCCCCTTGGGTGGCTTAGATACTGGTTCCAGTGATCACTTGAATAAATAATTAATTAATTAATAAGATACGTGCCACAAATACTCAAGCGCACATTAAGTGCAGTTTTCGTTTAAAATTAGGTGCATAAAAAGATTTGCATAATTGATACATGCAAATCTGTAATCTTAACATAGCCACTCAAACGCCCGCACCCCGCGGTGACGTCATCTAGATCACTCAGATATCGAATTACGCATGCGTCATCGCGGCCATTTATTTTTTTAATGATTTTCAACTACAGATAACTTATTTCGTAATGCCGATACAACCACACGGTCTTTGGCACAAATGTACTACATCTAACCACTTGACTAAAGAACCTGGAACGCAAGCAATACTGCCATAGACAAAATTACTAAAAATAAAAACGTCCGAAAGTGCGCCTGGACATTCTGTGGCTTTCGTTCAACAGTCATTTTGTCCGTTCGGTCAGTCTAGGATTTTCAGTCGGTGTCGCGTCTGCGTAAGTGGTTATAAAAGAGATTCTTAGGTTTAAGGTGAACCAAATTTGTTCTAACATTTTTGTTCACAAATTAAGGTCTAATAACTTGGCAACACTGCAATCGTGGCATTGCACAATCGTGCAAATCTACTCTGTCTCTATTGGTTAGGAGGGAAGAGTAGCGTGCGGCGAGTTCGATGTACTGTAGCTAGGCATAAAGTGAACAGCTGATTTCAAGCGTCGTTCGTTTTAGAGTATTTCAACATCCATTGCTGTTTTTTTTAATTCAGCTGTTTTATTTACATAAATGGAGTGTTGCATACAGAGAATGTAATTTTACATTGAAATAAAGGAATATCAGCAGAAAAAACGGCATAATTTTTTTTTTTTTCTTGAGAAAATATTCCAGTTCGATATGATTCAGAATAAGGAGCTGAATCAATCCTGTGTTTTTGTGGAGGGCTGTCAATAACACCCGGTATACTGCTCCTTCACAATTCCAAATAGCTTCTCGTTGTTGAATTTCAACAATGAATTTCTGTGTCGAAGTTCATGGCCGCGCTACTCAAAACACGTGCCTACTTCACCAGCGGCTCGCCGCAAACTGACCGCCAGTGCGTATACACAAGATGGCGACTAGCCACGAAGCGGGTCGCGGCCCTCTCCATTCAACCGCCGCGGTTGAAGTTTTGTGGCGGTTTAGTGCGTACAATCATAAGCGGTTGCATATTAAACTGGAAAAGCGGCTAGCCGCGCGGTTAACCGCCGCGCATAGAGTGCAACATTCATAGTCTTAACTTACATTAAATTTAATCCAGTTACTAAATACTAACAAAGTACACAAGTAAAAGCCATAAAAAAATTATATCACAATAAAATAAAATAAAGTAATCAATAATGTGGCCTATGTCCCAGCAGTGGGAACGTATGAACAGTGGGAACGTATGAATAGTTGGTAAGAATATTATGAGTATATTTAAAGCTCACCTGCTAGACACCCCATAGCTACAGCAACAGATTTGCTGAACACCTAGCAAGTTATTAGTTTTATTATATTGTAACGTTTAGGACGTTAGATGGTGTGTAGTGGTGGGTGATAGAAAATAAAAGAAAAATTACGTTACAATATCTTTTCAAAATAGTGTCCATTTACATCAATACATCGCTGCATCCGATGGAACCATTGAGAAAAGCACTTTGCCCACTCGTCCTTAGTTCTTCGACGGCATTTTGAAACGCAGCCACTGCTTCCTCGGCGTCCATAAAACGTTTTTCTTTTATTTTCGGAAATAAATAAAAATCGCAAGGTGCGAGGTCGGGGCAGTAATTCCACGTCTGACGTCGCCAAGTAGTCGATTGTTTGCTTGGCGGTGTGCGACGATGCGTTGTCGTGGTAAAGGAGGATCCTACTGCGAGGTCGTTTCTTCCGAACTTTTTCCAAGATAAGTGGCAAACATTTGTTAGTGTACCACTCTGCAGTAACAGTTTTTCGATCCTCTAAAACAATTGCTGCGTAATGACGTGTCCTGCCGAAGAACGAGGCCACCATCTTTTTCCCACGCTTCGACCTCTTCACTTTAGTTGGCAACTCCTCGGAAGGAAGCGCCCAGACAGCAGACAGTCTCTTAGTTTCAGGATCATAACAATAAATCTAGCTTTCATCCCCCGTAAGTATGTCGAACACAGCATTTGAGTCACCTCCGTTAAATCTTTGAACCATTTCACGACACCAATCAACACGACGGAGTTTTTGGGCCTCTGTCAAATTATGAGGTTTCCACCGGGCACAAAGCTTCCTGACCGCTAAATGTTCATGGAGGATTTTGCGCACTTGACTCGTACCGATGCTTAAGCTTGTCCGAATCTGTTGATAAGTCACTCTTTTGTCAGTCTCTATCATACGCCGCTCAACACTGACACTGTTATCCTCAGTCGTCGCCGTAGAAAGAAGGCCGTCCCTCACGCAGATCTTCGGTGAGATTAGTGCGATCACGTTTAAACTCATTAAACCAGTTGTAAACAGTGGCACGAGATGGGGCTTCATCGTGAAAAGCCATGACATCGAAGGCATAAAAAATCATTGTACGACAATTTTCTCGCGTTAAATTCATGCTGACGTGACACAGACAATTTTGAATTTGCCGCCAAATCGTAAACAAATGACAAATGAATAAAATACATACACAATAATATTGCAAAGAGTACCATTTTCAAAATTTGAACTTATTTTTCAGCCAGTTCTAAAAACATTCAGTGTCGCCATCGTATATACAAAATGGAGATGACAATACAACAATAAATTAAGCTTCGTTTACCTAATGGCGCTCCCAGTTTGCATACAAAAATTCAATCCAATAGTTTAGTCACTGGACATTATTTTTAATTTTTAACATTTTCTACAAGATGTGTCTGTTAACAAGCTAGCACTGACAGGTTAAAGACATCTACAGTATTCTGCATCAGTATAAACAAAACATGACGCCAGCTCGCAACTTCAATAACTTTCGCCAAATTCTTAAATTTTATTTACATCGGGAAAACTAAGGGAACATAAGAGTCATAACGTAATGACGATCGCCATGTACGATATTATAATAGATAGCGTCAATAATAAAAAAGAAAATACCATTTTCAGTTCATATCGATTCTGTCACAACAGACAGAATCGCTTAGAAAAAATGTGGGACGAATGTACCATGAGCCATCGATCGCATATTGAAACAGTAGATAGAACACTTAAAGACCTAAAAGTTTCTGATTCTGTCTGTGCAATAAGAAAGTGCTGCGGCCGACGAAGCGCCAAAAACGACTTCACCCTATTATAGGGATCGGAGCATTCCGACTTCTTTATTCGTCACTATTTTCAATATTTGTCTTCACCCAGTCTTTCGTCTGCTTAGTATTGCTCGTAATTCAGGTACTAATTCGCTGTGTTCTGCGGCTAGACTTAACATTTCCTTTTTTTTTTTAACTACAGCAGTTCAGCTTTTAGAAGATTGTTAAGTCATAATATTCATTGTTCAAGATTTTCGTCGCCACTGTAAACTTAAGCCTATACTTTTTAATTAAGTTTTATGACTTCATTGAAATATCCATTCGATATTTTGAATTTATTAATATATAAAATATTATATTATATTTATTAGGCCGAAGCCTGCCAGGGTCGCGGGTTGTTCGAAAGAGGTACGGTGGCCCCTGGCACAGGCAATTTAAGAAACACGGGTGGGTGGGTTTGAGTCAGTAAAAGTCTGACACGCCCTCCCTCTCCTCCCAGGGCGGGAGAAGTTATTTGACAATTTCCCAACAAAAAAAAAGTGCATACATTCGGAATCGGAAGTTTATTTCACTTTTATTTGTGAAAAAGTTATCCTGTCGCCCTGCTATTCCTAATCAACAAGATTATCCGTGCGAAGCCGGGGCGGTCCACTAGTCGTAAGTCATCTTTCAAAATATTTTTAAATATACCTCGTGGTCTTGATCAAAATATTGTACAAACCTGAAGTGCCAGTATTCCTTTGCAATTTTCTTTTCGGTGGTTAATGCAACTCCATATAGAAGTCCCATTTTTATTATCTCGTTTCTTTATTTATTGATGAGCATCATGTAAAAGAACTAAACCACTTTTTCTGTCTATAACATTCAAATATATTGATGAAGAAGTAGATGAGAGTTGATCACACATAGTACTGTGATTCGATTAAGTTTTACACAAAATAACTTGTCACTGCAGACTATAACAATTTTATGCATTTTGTGCAATGGTTACGCGTGTAAATAGATAGACGCAATCACAAAGAGAACAGCAATATTATAAATTCCTGCAACAATTATAGCTATGTAATGCGAAGGTACCTTACTTACTTGCTACGGGCTTGATTTCATGATCACTTCCCTCAATTGAGTATATTCTACGTGGATTCTTTGAGCAAACTTTGAAAAGGTGTCTGTGTTGCCCGCACTCCGAACAGAACTTCTTGATCAATCTGCATTCAGACTTAATGTGGCCATTGTTGCCACAACAAAAGCATCTAACTTCCTTAATTGTCTTTCACTAGATGATTCTTCTTAGACTTAAATTTATTCTGCATTTGTTTTGATTTTTTTTTTCATAATGAAACATCACTGATACCTCCGTTTCCTTTTTACTGGTAGTATGCACTAAGACTGTTTTCACAGTTCGTGCCAGCGTCACTTTTGTTAAAAGTCAGATCAGCGCTACTCTTCAACAATTCAAACTTTATGAACCTCGAATGCACTCCATCAATAAACTTTTCTTTTGTCTGGTCATTCATATCTTTGATGGTACATACTCCAGTTAGTTTTTTGAATGCCAATAAATCAAAATCAAAATGTTTTAATTCACATAAACCTACATGGGCACTTATGAAACGTCAGAAGCTAGGTGCACGGTTCCAATTGGTCGTTTCCTATGGAGAAGAACCGGCAAGAAACTCCATGGTTACATGGTTAAAAAATAATAGGCTTTTACAATGTTTCCAGATTACAGTAGGTATGGGAGGACAGCGCAGGCCTGTCAACAAGTACCAAGTACTTGATAAAATAGAAAATGGTCTACAGATCTAAAGTCTATAAGGCCTACAAAGTCCTCACATTTACAAAATAAGAATCTATGAAAAGGATAAATAATAAAAAAAGAAAAATAATAATAAAAACCTACTAAAACCAAGTGTTATGATTCCTATTAAAACCACTAATAAAGAGGTGAAAATTTTCAATTATCTGTATACAACATGTAACGTAATTAACGCACACCCTCAAACACCCCAATGGGCATTGTTCATATTTTTTTAAATGTTGTAATTGAAAAACCATTTCGAGGAATAGCGTTACTGATCATTACGGACTAATTAATTATGAAAAATATTCATATTTTATTGATATTTTTGATAAAATACGATTGACCTTCTTTGCCCTTCAAATTACGTCAGCTTTGGCCGTACAGTTTTGTATCGTTACCTCAGAAAAAACCCTAATAAAAAGTAAGAGGCAAGTATTGTCTACAATCTGTCAAGTGTCAAATTATAATATAAATGTCAAAAACAATGATTTTATTAGAATATCATTGGTCAAAAATATAAACATTCTCGTTTTTAACTCTACGTACATTATTTCAACACTCGACAATATTTAATATATTGGAAGAGTTATGGAATACAGGAAGTGCTTTGTTCCAACTTGCAGGAATAATAGTAATAATTGTCCAAACAAAATTTTTGTTCGTATCAGAGAAGATTTGCGAGAAAAGTGGTGTCGTGATGTAGGCGTGGAATATTGCAAGGTTTATACAATGTATTGTTGCGAAGATCACTTTGAAGTAAGTATTTCGGAAGCATTAGATGTGTGTCTTTTTATGGTCTGTATCTTAATGCCATCCCTACTTACCACCTTTTTTTTCTTTTTTACAGCCTAAAAATGATTTGATGAATTATTATCAACATAAGTTAATGAATCAAGAGCCACGACTTAAACCTACAGCTTCTCTCTGCCTTAGTGCTCCTAATAAAAGTGAAGACTCAACAGAATTAACTAAGCTGTTATTGCAACATGCTACCACCCGCAAACCAGTAAAAAGGAAATATGAGGATACTGTAATGCCCAGTACATCTTCATATTCCACAATGCCCAGTACATCTTCATATTCCACAATGCCAGTGAAGGTTGGTTTATAATTAACTTAGCCTTATTAGTAATAAAAAAGATCACCTGTATAAATACACTACGTAATGCAATAATGAGCAGACCTTGAAACTTATTGATGAATAGGCGAAATATAGTTCAATCATACACTTTTTATCACTATCCATTATTTTTATTTTTCTCATAAGCTCTTTCTGATTTGTAGTTGATTAACATAACTATCATTATCCTGCAAGATCAGCTGTACATTGTAAACAAGTTAGAAATCAATAATTTCTCCAAACCATGAATGAAGATAGTGTGTATAGTGACAAAAAGGTCAGTGGGTCGTCTTAAAATCTATGATTGTATCATACTTCACATACCCAAAAACCAGTTAGGTACAAGGTGTGCTATATGTTGTGCTGATTACTGAAAAAAAGAATGACTCGTAATTTTTGTTTTTAGATTGACGCCTCAACCCAGTGTGAAATAAAGATGGTAGACAAGAGCACAAACTATAAAGTAAGAAAAGCTACTAGTGTTGTTACACTGGAAGTGCCATCTTCACAAGAAACTTCTTCTGCAGCAACTCCATCTCTATTTGGATGTACTGATGTACATCCAAATAGAGATCATGTTTCTGATGAAACAGAAGAATCATCAGTGCTTGAACCAAATAAGAAAGAGTTGCAACGTAGAAAGAATATGTTAGATATCATATCAGATAAACCAAAAATGTATTTAGGATTGCCAAAACAGTACTTATGGCTTATAGATTACATTGTACAAAGAAGCTTAATAAAAATTGACTCTATTTATCTTATTATAACTTTACTCAAAATTAAGCAAAATGATTCCATAGAAAGAATAAGTGACCAGTTTCAAATATCAAGAACGAAGTTGTCATCTGTGATATTAACAGGAATTGAAGTACTAGCTAACTTTTTTCAAAATTTTATTTATTGTCCACAGCCAAAACAGATTAAACAAAACCTACCTTTAGTTTTTAAAATAAGGTATTCTGATGTACACATGATAATAGATTGTTTCGAAATACAGATTGCAAAACCTTCAAATCCAGTAAAGCAAGCACAGACATGGTCTCAATACAAAAGTTGCAATACTGTAAAGTATTTGATAGGCTGTACCCCTAATGGTTTTGTAAGCTTCATTTCAAAAGGTTATGGAGGAAGAATATCTGACAAAGCCATAGTTGCTAAAAGTAATCTGTTAGACGTTTTGCAACCAAATGCTGTTGTTTTAGCTGATAGAGGATTCAAAGAAATTGAATCTATGTTAAGTTCACGTGGTATTAAACTCTTAAGGCCACCAAGTGTCTACTCAGGTACCAAACAAACTGCTACCGAAGTTATACAAAGCAAAGTAATAGCAAGCTTAAGAGTCCATGTTGAAAGAGTTATCAGGCGTGTAAGGGAATTTTCAATACTCAAACCACACTCTGTTGTAAATTATAAATATGTTTCATGTTTAGATGAACTTGTTGTCATAGCTTGTGGCTTAATTAATTTACAGGGAGAAATAATAAAAACTTATTAAGAATATAAACTGATTTATTATTTTTTGACACTCTTTAGTAATTTTGGAAATATATATTGACTCCAAAAAAGTTCTGCTTTGTTGATAATTTCATTAATATATACTTCGTCAAAATCAACCCAGACTACATGAATATTTTTAGTAGTCTCAAATAAAGGATCTGCAACACAGAATAATCCTTTAGATTTCTTACAAGCTAGCATTTGACACAATATTTGTGTCTTATATTTGTTATTTACAATATCATTCTTAATATATGATTGAACAGCTTTCTCCGAGGCTGGACATTTTATTTCCACTACAAAATCCTCACCAACTCCATCTGGAGATGCTCCCAATATACCATTAATAAGCATAAAGCCAGATTTTTCTATTTTAACACCTAATTTTTCTTGAATAACTTGCAGCACTCTGTTTTCTAACCTCCTTCCTCTTAGTATAGCTTTTGTTTCTAGCACTTTGTAACCTCCTAATATATGTTCCACTAACGTTCCATCTGTCTTACAATGTGCAGCTTCATATAATTTAGAAGCTGTCAATCTTCCTTGGCGTATACTATACCAGTACTTGCTTTCAGACTGCCCTAGAGATTTTGTATTAATTTCTAAGATAATCTCATCATTTATAACTTTCTTCAAATAATCTCTGAAGTTGAAATAGGTATGTACAGATTCTACATCTATAAATTGTAACAATATATCAAAAACATTTTTCGAATCTGGTTTACTTCCTTCACAAAATTTTAAAATCAGTGAGTTTCCAATATTCCTTCGTTTGCACTCTTCTTCAAATTCAGTTAAGATAGCACTATCTTTAGGGGTCAGCTTAGGAATTTTTGCTTTTCTAAATATTTCTTTGCTAGTAACTGGTTCTGTGCTCGCACTTGATAATGTAGGCTTATTCCAGTAGCATTCAACTGCTGTTGATGATGGTTCTGAACTTTTCTTTGCCAGCCAAAAAAGTAGTAGTAATGAGTGTTTGCAACCACCTATAAAGAAGAAATAAGGTATTTGATCAACATAGTTTTCATCCATAGAAAGCAATATTTTATAATTAATTCGTTTTAAAAGAAATTACCTGCAGATGCTGCACAGTCTTCACACACAGAATTAACAATAACATCATTACATTCATCAATGTTACATGTAACAGTGTATAGTTTCTTGCTGATTCTGTGTTCCGGTACAATTTTTGCTTTAACTAGGCACTCACTCCCCGTTCTACTAACTTTAACGTACCCTACTGCAGTATCTATGTACGAATCTCGAGATGACCTGAAACAATGAAAAAATACACTGATTTGATATAAACAAAAAACACGTTTTATTCGGATGTTATTTTATGTCGTATGCATTACTTACATTAGAATTTTTGCTCCTCTTATTTCAGCTACGCTATGATGGCTGCTAGTAGAAATATACTCTAATATCATAACGGTCTCAACTTTAGGCAGGTTTCGCGAGTCAGCGTTAACAAAAGTATTACTCATTGTGGTTCAAGAAAACGAACAATAAAATTGTCGCCGCGTGCGTTATTTTCTATTTCTAAGTCGCCGCGTCGATTGTTCTAGTGACGACAGAGAGTAGTATATTCCTTGGACGACACTTACTCATAAAAAAACCATTTGTAAACAAATACGATAACATCGGTCGGATTCGATTATTTATGACAGTATTGACACTTTGACAGATGTGATATGGATGACGTTGTGTTGACAGATTTAAATTTTTAATTATGTACTAGTGAGGCAACGGCACTTAATCTTGTAAGCCAATGATGACGTCAGCTACCTTAAAAACGTATAATAATTAAATATTTTTTTTTTAAATAACTATTGAGCCAATCATCGAAATATTCAAATTAGTTTCTCAAAATGCTCTAAATTTTCAAAAAATAAAATAAAATCTAATGGTTAGAAATTTTGGACAATCCCCATTAGAATATTATGTTATAATCATAATACATATACTGAATTTTTAACTTAACATGTATTTGCATTGTTATTTATTAAATTAGTTATACCAATTCTTGGAGAACTTTATGTTCATACTACTACGCACGCAACGCACACAGTCGCACAAGCAGTTATCGCGCCGCTCGACACAACATAACGAAACTACGGAAAAACCCGACAATACACGATTGTTTACGATGAAAAAATATTATGAAACATTAACCGACGACGTCCGAGAAAAGAATTGTTTATGTACGGTCTATGTCTAGTAAACATTATGATTGCATCTTTCCATCACACTTTCAGGCTTTGGACTGTCGACTCTGAATAATTTCGTTTATTGAATATGATACAATGCCAAATTGCCAATCGGTAATGAACTGCTGAAAATAAGAGGCGATACGACAACATTATTCAGAGACGGCGTGTTTAAAAATTGAATCAAAATATTTACAGTAATTTAAAAAATCAAATAACTTACTGATTGCCTACTAAACACTCATACGACGTTGTCTTTTTAACACACTTTCAAAATGTCCACCACCTTGTTCAATACATTTTAATGCCCGTTTTCTTAACTGATGTTTTAATTTAGAAAGCACTTCAGTGTCATTTCTCACTATTTCAAAAGCGTTCACTATCCTATTTTTTAGGTCCTCGGCACTTGTTGTATCACTAAAATAAACTAACGATTTAATTCGTCCCCACAAAAAAAAGTCAAGAGGCGTCAAATCAGCTGATCTGGGGGGCCACTGGACCGGGCCGCCGCGACCGATCCAACGCTCTCCAAACTCTTCATCAAGGTGCTGCCGAACACTCCTAGTGAAATGGGCAGGGGCACCATCGTGTTGGTAGAATAGCTCTTGTAAATTATGAAGAGGAATGTCTTCTAGCAGCGTAGGTAGAGTTTCTCCTAAAAACAGTAAATATGAGTCTCCTGTTAATCTTTGTAAAAAGACTGGCCCCAGTATGTGTATACCAATGACACCGGCCCAGACGTTAACTGAGAAACGGTGTTGGAAGGAATCCACTCTGCATGCGTGAGGATTTACGTGCATCCACAAATGTGTGTTATATTGATTGTACATCCCCACGCGTGTGAATGTACTTTCGTCTGTCCAAATTATGTTCCGCTGCCAATTTTCTAATAACCAGCGGCTGAACTGCAAACGTGGTACGTAATCGTTTGGAGTCAACTCCTGGCATCTTCTGAGGTGGAATGGATGTTGTTTATCACCACGAAGTGTTCTCCACACATGCATATGACTACATTCAAAGTGTGGCGCTGCTTCTCGGGTACTGCCATGGGGATTCTCATCGAAATAGTCGAGGATTTCGTTTTGAAGACGAGTACGTGTACGCACGTTGGCTCCCCTGTCAATAGCTGTGTTTGGACGGAACGTTCCGTGGTCGCAAAGCCGCTGAGTAGCAGCTAACATTGTCCTGCGGTCCACTCTTGTACCATACCTTTGGTTAAATGTTCTGCAAGCTAGAGCCACATTATCCCACACATTGCCAAAGTCCTCACCATTTCGGTATACTGAACATTAGTGTATTGGAAAGACATTGCGCGCGAAAAAATTATTTGTCAACACTACGTTTTCTTTCCACTAATATTGCCCGCGCGTGACTAATGCTTACATTATGTTAGCTTTCATCGTAGCCGCGCAAGCGGCGGTGCATTGTGGCTATCTCGCTCTATCCTGGGCTTTTAGTTTCCAGGAGAAAGGGAACGCAAATAAGTAGGTGGTTTATCGGTATCCTTTGTCCAGTTCCTGTTAGTGTGTGCGTGCGGTCAAATCGCTAAGTTTACAATGCATTTGTAAAGACCTTAACGTTCTTGGAATAAGGTTTATTTTTCTTTATTTTGTAGGTATTGAATGATGGAATTTGTAGGAATACAAATAAAACTGCGATTGTAAAAGTCTTATTACTTTGACTTACGGTCCATTTCAATTTGTTTTGACTGTACAGGGTTAATATGACAATAATTTCCGTAGTTTTAATTATTTTTGGGATAAAAAATTACCTATATTAAAAATGATATAAATCGATTCAGTAAACGATTCTGAACAAACTATTTTCAGGATGTGCGTTAATTAAGTTACATGTTGTATAATGTCAAATAATAAAGAAATTATGTCAAAAAGTATGTAAAAAAAAAAAATTAAATAAAAATTAAACATCGTAATTTGAGAGCAGTTAATAGACATTTACATAGTTATGCCGTTAATGAGAAGCCAGGGAAGCCACATGTGCAGAATGAATCATTGCCAGACTACCTTGTCTTCAACGTAGTCTTTAATCTTATAATAATTATGCTTTTTTGATAAGGACACGTTTGATGAGGGTTTTGAACTTTCCATCGCTAAGTTCTGTAACCGGCTTTGGCAACTTGTTATAAAAACGGATGCTGTTTACAAGAAATGACTTGCTAGTTTTAGTTAATCTAAATTTAGGTAACACAATTTCATTTTTACTACGTGTATTTATATTATGGAAATCGCTTCTTATTTTGAAGAGTCCTAAGTTTTTGCGAACATACAAAATACTTTCTAAAATATAAAGAGAAGGCAGAGTTAGTATATCAATTTCTTTGAATTTGTTTCTAAGAGACTCGCGAGGACCCATTTTATAAATTGCGCGGATTGCCCTCTTCTGTAAAATGAAAATTGAATCTACGTCAGCTGCCGATCCCCACAGCAGAACACCATAAGACATAATACTGTGGAAATAAGCAAAGTATACTAACCTAGCTGTGGCTATATCTGTCAACTGCCTTATTTTTCTTACTGCATATGCAGCTGAACTTAATCTACTTGAGAGAGCTCTAATGTGTGCGCCCCATTGTAATTTTGAATCTAAAGTAATTCCCAGAAATACAGTTTCCGTAACAGCATCTAGTCTTTAGCCATCAAGTTCTAAATTCAGACCCACTTGAGGTACATTTGGTAATGAAAACTTAAGACATTTAGTTTTGTTCGCATTAAGTAAAAGATTATTAGCTGCAAACCATTTCGAGAGAACAGCCAGACTATCGTTAACATGTAAGACATCCGTGTCTTTTCTATCTATTTTAAAAATAAGGGAAGTGTCATCAGCGAATAAAAGCCATCATGTAAGGAAGGTCATTAATATAAACTAGAAATAGGAAAGGGCCAAGAATTGAGCCTTGAGGCACGCCCATCTTAACTAGAGACCCCGAAGACGTCGCCCCGTTAACGTTTACTTTTTGCTGGCGCTTTGACAGATAGGAAAGAACAAGATCAGCAGCTTGTCCACGAATTCCGTAGTGGTATAATTTACAGATCAGTGTATTATGGTCAACGAAGTCAAACGCTTTTGAGAGGTCACAGAAAATGCCAATTGCATCTTGGGACTTCTCCCAGGATTCCAAAATGTGACTGATGAGTTTTACTCCCGCGTCTGTCGTTGACCTACCTTTCGTGAAACCAAACTGGCGACTATGTAAAATCCCATTTGAATTAAAATGTGACAACATCTGGTCCAGCATGATTTTTTCATAGATTTTGCTCAATGCTGGTAGCACAGATATAGGTCTATAATTGGAGGGATCAAACTTACTACCCGATTTGAATATCGGTACCTACTTTACTATGTTTCATTAAGTCAGGAAACGTACCGCTGTCTAAAACATTGATTAAATATGCATGTTAGGGCAGGGGCAATTGTGTAAATAATATCTCCAAGAACCTTAACAGAAATCCCCCATAAGTCTTCAGTGTTTTTTATGTTAAGACTTTTAAATGCTTTTTTAATTGTGTCAACAGAAATGGGCTTGAATTCAAAGCTTGGAATTTCCCTATTAAAATTTTCCTTAAGAAGGGCTTCAGCTGATATAGGTGATGAGGGGAGAGACTTTGTAACCTCTATTAATAAATATTCTTCAGCACTTTCTGTTGACAATTGATTTCGACTACTAAATGTGGCTCTATCTAGAACTGATGAATATTCATATTTTTTACTGAATGTTTCACAGTTTGACAAGATGCAAACTGTCCGAAAATAGTCCGCCGCGCTCGGCTGCTTGCAGCGTATTGTGCGATGACATTACAGTGCACGGATTAATAAATTATTATGACAATGTGTTGGAGCATGGAAGTCAGGCATCGTCTAAATTAAAACAGGTTTTTGTTCTGACGCATGAAGGTCTATTATGCGGCCATCTCACTTATTTATTTATCAGTATTTTTGTTGTTTATTTTTGCAATGTTGGTCAATATCACACTGTTTATATAAATACATATCTATTCGTTACTGTTTTATGTTAAACAAATTTATTTTTTATTTATTTATTTAACTAAGCATACACACATCACGATGCAGTATAAAACTGATTTACATCCGTCACCTCACACATCAGGTCCAGTTGAAAACCAGCGTCAGGCACTAGTTGTCTGGCATTTTTGCTGAACTGGGCCTTTTTGGCGCAGCCGTGAGGCACACATTCCTGCTAATTTCTTACATCGGATTTTGCATTTTTTTATTTTTATCTTTATTTTTTGTTTTTATCTGATGTACGACTATTATCTCTGTGTACTGTGTGTCTTTTAGTCTGTGCTAAATAAATGTATTTTCTTTCTTTCTTTCTTTCTTTCTAAGAGCCCCCGCAGACCACAGACTTTTTATCGGCCGATAGTTTGGTCGGGATGGCCTGCTAGTACGCACACCGAGCCAACTAAACAGTTCAGTCGGTGATGAGTGCGCAAACTATCCAACAGTCTGCCGACTATTCTCTATTTGCTAGTTTCTAACCAACTGGTAAAAAGAGTGGTCGCACCGCACAATGAAAATTAATAAAACATTGCATAGAATTGTTATTATTGCTCTCATACACCGGAGGAGGAAAATTAAAAAGAGAGCCCGAGAGTATTGGGTGCATCCTATCTTTAGTGATAGATTATTAAATGGAAAATTTTACACTATGCATTCCAAATTACTCGATTACCCGAAAAAATTTTTCGCCTTTTATCGAATGAGCATAACTAGCTTCAACCAACTTGTCAAATTAATTGGACCAGGAATAGCGAAGGAGGATACAAATTTAAGACTATCTATACCTGTGGAGGAGAGATTGAGCGTTACGATAAGGTAAGATAAACCACAAAACATACTTTTAATTTTTTATTATAATTCAAATGCCAAGTTTACAAGTCGTATATTTGGGAATCTTCTGAAAAATTTGAATAATATGACTGGGCTGACATGTTGGAATCAGCTGGTGATGAAACATTTTGAATGGTTGTTTGTGGTAAAGTGGGGGATGGTGTAGAACCGGATGTATTAGCCTGTGATTGTTGTTGTAGCGGCAAGAAAGTGGGGGATGGTGTAGAACCGGATGCATAAGCCTGTAATTGTTGTTGTGGCGGCAAGATGTGAGTCCCTCGTTGGTAAACAGGAAAAGAGTTCATGGGTTGTTGCAGTATGGTGTATGTTGGTTGAGAATGAGGCTGAACACGCCTACCAAGTCTTATCTGTTTAAATACCTTAAGAATACTAATCTTAGCATCGAGTTTTTCATCTGCGGTTAAATTTTTGAGTGATGGGACAAGAGACAATGCAAAGTTTACATCTTCATCAACATTAGTCTCATTTAATGCTTTTAATATTGCTTCGTCCAAATCCGTATTCTTCGAAACACGAGTTTTCTTCTGGCGAGGAGGTGCGGAAGCGGATGGAGCAGTTACTTCATCATCTTCCTCATTTTCTGTAGTATCCTGGGCCAGGTTCAGGTTACCTTCCGTTTGACGATTTTCCATGCATGGAAGTAAAAATAATAATTGTTCAAAGTATACGTATTTACGCCTCTTGACCGAAGCCTGCCCCGACTTTGTGTTCTTTTGTGCATTTAATTCTCGGCGAAAGCAAGTCCGTAAATTGGCCCATTTTTTTTGTATGGCGGCCTGAAAAGTAATAAAATATAATTAATTCATTACAGGTATCTGGCTACTGGAGCTAGTTTCAATTCATTGTCTTTTTATTATCTGATGGGAGCTTCTACAATACGAGATATTACAAAAAGTACATGTGAGCAAATATGGAATATGCTTCAACCGTTATATATGCCAACCAAACAAGAAGATGACTGAATTGAAATAGCAGACGAATTCTACAGTCGCACAAATTTTCCAAACATCATTGGAGCGATCGATGGCAAACATATACGAATGATACAGCCAGAGAACATTCCGGTTCATCATATTTTAACTACAAAAAGTTCTTCTCCTGCGTTTTGATGGCTTGGACAGATGCCGATTATAAATTTGTGTACATTGATGTTGGTTCTTATGGAACAGCTAGTGATTCGGAAATATTTAAAACATCAGAAATGGGTAAACGGCTTTCCGAGAATCGACTAAATATTCCTTCTGGAAGGCAATTGCCTAATGATGATGTTGGAGATGTTATTCCATTCTCTGTCGTAGGCGATGAAGCGTTTGGACTTGGAAATCATATATTACGCCCTTATGCAAAAAGAAATTTAAACTACACCAAGCGAATTTTCAACTATAGACATACAAGAGCTCGACGCATGGTTGAATGTACTTTCGGGATTCTAGCTAACAAATGGCGCATTTTTCACCGTCCAATTGACGTAAATATTAATTTTTGTGTTAAAATTATTAAAGCTTGCTGTGTCCTACACAATTATGTACGAATCAAAGATGGAATACATTTTAAAGACACTCTCTACAGTTGTACCATGAATAACTTTAATACAAATGGAAATAACCGAGGAAGAAATAATATGAATAATGTGCGGCAATACATGTCGTCATACTTTATATCTCCTGCAAGCTCAATTCCGTGTCAATATAATAAAGTGTAATGTAAATAAATAAAAATGTATCGTACCTTGATTTGATTTTTCTTGGGCACTAAGCTCATTCCAATCAGGTACAACAGCTTCACAAACTTCCTCCCACAGTTTTTTCTTCACATTTACGTCAGAGTACTCTTTTAAGTTTTTTTTATAAAGTGCAGGGCGTTTTTCGACTTCCTCGATCAAAGTTACGATCGAAGATTCCGAAATAAGCGACTGAAAATTGGGCGACGCCATTTTACAAAACACGCGCGGCCGACCATTCGCTGTCAAAGCTCGGAGCGAACTGAACTATCGGCTTAGTCGGCCGACTAAAAAATCGTCATGTGTGCGCGTGTGGTAGGGAGCCAATACTGATTATACGGTCGGCCGATAGTTTGCTGACAGTTTGTTTGAATTGAATCGGGAAGCCCATCAAACTTGTTTATCGGCCGATACCAAATCGTCATAGTGTGCGCACTTGCTTACATCTGCGTACTGATTAAAGAGCCCGACCAAACTATCGGCCGATAAAAAGTCTGTGGTCTGCGGGGGCTCTTAGTTATATGGACAGTATTTTGGCTATAACGCAAATCTGTGTTTAACTTACTACATAACATTTTGGCGACAGGCTATAAAGAACCCATTTTTGAGTAAATATATAAAGTTTATGCAAATTAAAGTGAAACAACGCAGATTCTCAACTAAAACCAAAGCCACCGGCACGCTTTACTGTGAAGTTTGCTCCAATTGACTTGCGAGCAGCAGCATTCCAAAGACCTCCATCTTGGTTCACTGTTGGCTAAAGTCAGGTTTGTTTATAAAATCGCAGGTCGAAGTGTCTTATAATACAAATAAATGACTTCTTGGATTTATAGGCTAAGTACTAAGTAATAAGTCACAACTGGAAGAGCAGCTATCATAGTACGGAGTTAACACTCAAAACGAAACAGTTGATGAACTACGAAAACTCCTGACCAACTACTGAAAAAAACAATTAAAAACAAACGCCACCGGTTCTTCTAAACAAACAAACCAATCATATCAAATTATCATTTGCAATCATTTCATGGTGAGTGTTGGGAATCTTTTGAACAACAACTATGATGTATAATGAGGTGCCAAACGTTAAATGAGGTGCC
Source organism: Mesoligia furuncula (assembly GCA_916614155.1). Taxonomy (NCBI): domain Eukaryota; kingdom Metazoa; phylum Arthropoda; class Insecta; order Lepidoptera; family Noctuidae; genus Mesoligia; species Mesoligia furuncula. Next base: position 14,704,111 of record OU744791.1, on the reverse strand, counting down.
AGAAACAAAAAAAAACTGGCCAAGTGCGAGTCGGACTCGCACACGAAGGGTTCCGTACCACAAGGCAAAAACGCCGAAAAAAACATGTTTGTTGTATGGGAGCCCCCCTTAAATATTTATTTTATTTTAATTTTATTATTTATTATTAAAGTTAAAATACAACTGAGTATTTTGTGAATATTTCAAGTGCCTACCTGTTGCCATTTTTGATATCGAGCAAAAAAAAGGCAAAAAAATCGCGTTTGTTGTATGGGAGCCCCCCTTAAATATTAATTTTATTTTGTTTTTAGTATTTGTTGTTATAGCGGCAACAGAAATACATAACTTGTGAAAATTTCAACTGTCTAGCTATCGCGGTTCTTGAGATACAGCCTGGTGACAGACAGACGGACAGACAGCGAAGTCTTAGTAATAGGGTTCCGTTTTTACCCTTTAGGTACGGAACCCTAAAAAGTACCTTTGCTCATCACCAAGATTACGCCGAAAGATTTTGAGACATTGACTTGTTTGTGTGCACCTTTGAAACCAATTGATTTGTTTTTGCTTTAAGGAGTCGATGCGCTCCGTGACGCGGGAGATATAGTAATTATTATTTCGTACATAAATAAGTAGATATAAGTGTCGACCTAGTGAGAGGACTAAACAAATACACCTAACTACAGATGTGTTCTAAGGGCTATTATTTTATTTTGGTTCCAATAACAGGTCTCTCTCAAACAAAAATGATTATTATTAAAGCAAACAACGATTTCTAAAATAAAAATACTATAAGTACGTTAGCGATAATACGAGTATACCCGTCTAAGAGAATTACAATAAATTAACAGAATAAGTTATATTTTTTCTTAAGTCACGGTCACTCAGTTGTATTTCTGAGAAACGCAGGTGTATTCCCTACAAAATTTCGCTGTTCCTTAAGCAACTCACTTCAAATACTCTAAAATTCCTTAAAAAGTCTTCAAGACGCTATTATATTTGAATATCTATAATAATTAGCAGTTGTTTGAACTTTACTACAACACTAATAACTATCATTTCCCTTTGGAATTTTCTAATTTACGAAACATTCCTTGTCTTGTCCCTGTGGCTAAGTGAAAAATCACGAACACTATGTTACCATACGAAAATAAGTCTTAAATTCAGCTTTTTGTATGCCTCAACTTCAAAATTCGTTTGATTCGTCATCAATTGCTAGCGGCATGCGGGGGGAGTGCGTAACCTTGGAATTGGTCGAGCCATTCGCGCGAGAGTCGGTAGGAGTGGTGAAACCGCTGAGTTACGGGTGATGAATGAACGGTGAGTTTTTTAGATATTTGATAATTTTATTAAATTCATCTGTATGAGAATGTGTACATTTTTGAATGGCATTAAAAATATATTATTACTTCAAACTCATTACTATATGGCCGGAACGATAGAATATGTGTAAGGACCATGCGTCATTTTGCGCCCACTTTTTCAACATTGTTCAACAGTGATGAATTATATGTCATATGAAAGCTCTTGAAGTGGACTTTATTTCATGATATCGCAGCTAAGTTCAAATCCAGCGCGAAAATGGTTATTCTTTGCGTTTTTTAAAAATGTTCAACATTGTTCAAGTCATGAATTATATGTCATATGACAGTTCTTAAAGTGTACTTTATTTAATTCTATGGCAGCTAAGTTCAAATCCAGCGCGAAATTGTTTTTTCTTTTCGTTTTTTAAAAATGTTCAACATTCTTCAACAGTGATGAATTATATGTCATATAAAAGCTCTTAAAGTGTACTTTATTTCATTCTATGGCAGCTAAGTTCAAATCTGGCGCAAAAATGTTTTTTTTATTGCGTTTTAAAAAAATGTTCAATGTTGTGCTACAGTGATGAAATCTATGTCATATGACAGCTCTTGGCGTGTACTTCATTTCATTCTATGGCAGCTAAGTTCAAATCCAGCGAGAAAATGGTTCTTTTTGCGTTTTTAAAGCAAAAATATATTACACCAATAGGTAGGTACGTACCTCGATCAACGATTCTGCTGAACATATTCAGCAAACTGTGGACTAATCGCAGATCATCTCCTAAACACATGCGAGCGCAAACACATAATACAGTAATCAAATAGTTAATACAGTAATTAAATAATACAGTAATTAAATAATTCATTTCTAGAAATTTTACAATAAGCCTAAGCTTGCACGTGTCCGAACAAAAGAGTCATAAAAGTTAATAACCGCAGTGGGCAAAAATCGGTGGCATCGTTTGATGCTTTTGTTATAACAGGTTTTGATAATTACATAGAGGTATCTCTTTCTCTCTCTCTCATTCATTTATTATGAAGAAAAATTGATTTTAAGATCTCTAAGATAAGAAGCATCTCTTTCTTTTGACATTACAATGCTGCCCCAGTGCAACTGATAACAAGTCATTTTATGTGTGTCAGCAACATGTCAGACGATAGTTTAAATTATTTTATACTGTGAATTTTTAACAGAGAGCTTTAATTATTGTAAAAACTTCACCATCAGTACTTTTGCGCCTTCTAACTATAGATGTAGATATATGTATACGGACCGGGAAAGTTGGGACTAGGGTTCAGGGTAGACGAAACCTGAAAAGTGATTTGTTTAGAACTATTAAGTCAGTTATTTTAAATGAAGCCACTTCTTATGAGACTATTTATTGCTTGTAACACTGTCCGGCTGTGGATCAGACGCCATGAAGAAGAGGGTGTCACAGAGGATAGACCGCGGGCACCACGTCCATATCTCATAACGGAGGACAATCTCCAGCGTATGGTGGACACCTACCAACAAGAGAACGCGTTCACGCCGACGAGAGTATTCGCCGAGGAGTACGACACATCATTGCGCACGGTTCGTCGTGCTTTACATAGAGCGCTCCATCATCGGAAGCCAGCAAAAAAAATTGTGCTCACCGAGGAACAAAAAGCGGCGAAGGTGAGATTCGCAAGAGACTACAGAGATATGGATTTTACAAGCGCTATATTCTCAGATGAGAAATGTTCTAGGTCGAGCCAATATGGTCGTCGACACCTGTGGCGCGTGATGAATACACGCTACGAAACTAGAAACGTGATTCCCAATAATGATTCTGGAAGGATATGTGCTAATATGTGGGGTTGGATGAATGCTGATGGTCCATTACATTTCCCAGGGCGAGCAAATAGCGAAACTTACGGGCTACTGTTCGCACAGTTTATCCGAGAGCAGAGCTCCCGGAATTTATTTTTATACAGGACAATTGCCCCATACACAAAGCACGCATTGTTCAGTCTTGGATCAACAACCAGCCAGAGTAAAAACCTTACGCTGGCCATCCCGATCTCCTGACCTGAACCCCATCGAAAATTTGTGGGGTATAATGGTCCAGAGATGGGATCACCAACGGTAAAGAACGCAAGTGGAACTTCTTGCTGATTGTGACGAAGTTTGGGAATTTCTAAGGGGCTCCAACTTGTGTGAAGTTCTTGTACGATCTATAAGAACAAGATGCGATGCCGTTATAGACGCAGGAGGCGCGATGACCAAATATTAAAATTTGGTCATCGCGGTAATGAAAAAAATGATGAATGTGACTAATTGATGATTATGTATGTGACTAATTGACGATTATGTTATAAACTAGTATTTAATTTTTAATTTACAATAAAAAAATATTATTTACTAATTGTTAATTTAATTGTAGAGAAGTTTTTGATTATTGTGTCTTTTTATTGTTTTTTTTTAATGTTTACTTAGGCAGATCATTTTAAACACGCTTTATTGTTTTTACCATGTATACGAGTAGATAAAGAAAACCAAGAAAGTTAATTCCCTTCCCCCTGGACCGCGAAAGCGAACAGACGTGTAACCCGTACAATTTTTACTTATAATTTGTTAAATAAAAATAAAAATAAATCACGCGAAGTACTAGGCTCGCATAAACCCTGTGGTGAACGCGGATTACCTGTGAAAGCAAGACAACAACAGCGGCGAAGGCAATAGCTATCTCAGCTACGCAGTGCACGTACGTCAAAGTGACTCACAAACGTCATTCTCGCCGCTTGCCACAATACACGAGCGACAGCGATTAGCGGCTAACTTTTGCGTTTGGCCTAAGTACATCTTTATCAAGACATATCATAAATTGTAGTACGTGTGTTAAGACATTCACAATGTTTAAAACACCGCCTAAATCTCCTCAAACTGAAGCAGTATCAAGCAACTTAATGAAGACACCGCCAAACCAAAGTGTACCATCACGTTCTGAGTCCGACCTTCGGAGACTTTATGCAGATGAAGCTCTGCAGTTAAATATTACTCAGCGAAACAAACGAAAACACTCATCAAGTGAGGTCACCGGCGACGAATTACAAACCTTTAAAAGTGAGATTAAAGAAATGATAAGAGAAATGATGTCCGCCCATAACTCTCGACTCGACAAGTTGGAAGGACATATGATGGAAATAAAAAAACACTATACTGATATAAAGGCTACTACCAGCCATTTAGAAAAGTCTATGACCTTTGTCTCCGATCAGCTGTCGTCCCTTGAGAGCAAAATAACATCTTTGGAAAAGGAGCGAAATGGCATGGTGCTCAAGTTATCAGCACTTGAAGAAAAACTTGAAATCTACGATCGAAATAGCATCAAAACTTCTATTGAAATTAGGAATGTACCTAAACAAGAGAGGGAAACCAAATCAATGTTGTATGACATGATACAGTGCTTGTCAAAGCAACTAGATATCTCTACAGAGCCCACCTGCGTTCGCGATATAATACGACAACCGTCGAAAAAAGAAAACAAGACATCAAGTGTTACGGTTGAATTCTCGAACACACTAATGAAAACAAATTTCCTAGTAGCTGTTAAAGAACACAATAAAAAAAACTCAAGCAATAAAGTAAGTTCAACTCATCTAGGCATAACAGTTACTCCCCAAATGCCTATATACATTGCTGAACAATTGACAACCCTCACCAAGAGATTGTTTTATCTTGCAAGAAATTATGCCAAGTCGAATCAATATAACTATTGTTGGACCTCAAATGGACGAGTTTTTCTGAAAAAAGATACAGATAGCCAGTCGATCCTGGTGAAGAACGAACAACAGCTGAAACAACTGGCTCAAACCATCTCTGCATGACTACGCATGTATAAGCTTTTGATATTACTTTATCTTATTCTAACCTTTAACCTACATAATTATAAGCTCTTTAGTTACTACTACTTTAATCAAATACTCATAACAAACACAAATACATCAAACACAAGTTACTACTATCACCATCAAACACAACAATGTAATACCCACTCGTACAATTTGAACTGCACAACACAAACACAATTACCTACACACACTTTACTACTCTCACCACATATATGTCTAGCAAACTATACACTCTTTCATAATCAAGAAAATAAACCCTGTAAACCTTCCTACCATCTAGCAATATACACTTATCTTACTAATTATACACAGTTACCAATTATCCAAATGTCAAACGTAAGCCTGTTTCCCAACTGTAATTTCTTTTATTACCGACCGCGACGCCCCTTCCCTCTCAGATTACTTTCATTGAAAAATGGCTAATAACATTAGCAATCTTATTGAAAATATTGACCAGTTTTCCCTATCATCCTCTCATACTTGCACCCCAGAGCAGACACAATCTGTTATTAACCATCCTAACAACTACCTAAAACTTCTGTCACAAAATATACGTTCAATTAACTGTAACTTTTTAAACCTACAGATTCTCTTGCAACGTCTTTCATTTGAGTGTGATCTAGTGATTTTAACGGAATGCTGGCTACCATGTTCTAGCAATGGCACTATTCCGCAATTGAAAAATTACAACACATTCAAAACCACGAAACATCTCAACCAAAGCGACGGTGTAGTGGTTTATGTAAACGCGGATTTACCGGCTACATGTGAAGAACCCGACTTGCAACAATCAGCTTCTGGACTCATTATTAAAATAAAGGCTGAGGTGGCTATAATTTGCATCTATCGCTCTCCATCCATTGATAACATCCAAAACTTTTTATCAGCTCTTAATATTATACTTCCATCTCTCCAAAATTTTAAAACGGTAATTCTAACAGGTGACATAAACCTAGACATAAAACCTACTACCTCCGATATCCGCTCCCACGAATATCTTAATTGCCTGGCTTTTCATGGCCTTCTAGCAGCACATACCATTCCAACTAGAGGTGATAACTGTCTGGATCACCTTATCTTAAGAACACACTCTCCTTCATATTCCTTCGTCTATGATTCCGTGGTCACTGACCACTATCCTTCACTACTCTGCTTGGATAATCGACGTATACGAAATAGTTCAATACCTACCGTCACCAATATTGACTTTGAGAAATTAGATGAAACAATGTCTCAACTAGACTTTAACCCAATTCTCTCCATAACTAATGCTGATGCTGCTACAAATAAGCTTCTGGAACTAGTGACCACAGCCATTACAAAACACACTTTGACCAAGAAAGTACCTGCTAGAAAGAAACTCCTGAAACCTTGGATCACGACTGGTTTGTTACGCTGCATCAGAAATAGGGATGCGTTACATAAAAAGGCAAAACAAGATCCAGAAAATGAAATATTGACATTAACCTACAAGCGCTACAGAAATTTCTGTACGAGAATTCTAAAGAAAGCGAAACGTCTTTATGACACTGGAGAACTGGACAAAGCTGGTCATAACCCTAAGTTACTGTGGGAAACAATAAAGCGAGTCACCTATACCAAAAAACCTAATAATGCTTCCACACAACTATTAACCACGTCATCCTCACCCATAGAATGCTGTAACAAAGTTAACTCCTTTTTCGTCAATGTCGGGAAAAACCTTGCTGATAATATCAGAACAACTCCCCTGCAACAAACTACAACTTCTTATACGGCACACAAAAAGACACCCGCCACATCTTTCGTCCTAGAACACACCGACGATGACGAAATCATTTCAACTATATACTCCCTACGGACCAACGCTGCTACAGGATGGGATGGTATTTCGCCCTTCATCCTCAAAAAATACTCCACCCTACTGGCACCCATCCTATGCCATATATTTAATCTTTGTTTCGACACTGCTGTCTTCCCTACTTCATTTAAAAAGGCAATTATTCATCCAATTTTCAAGGGAGGGGACGGGACTTTACCTAATAATTACCGACCCATAGCAGTCCTAAGTGCGTTATCTAAGGTGCTCGAACGTTTAATTAATAAGAGATTGGTTAATTACTTGGAACACTATAAGCTAGTATCATCTCATCAATTCGGCTTTCGCAGAAACTTATCAACATGTGACGCAGTCCACGAATTAACTAATCACGTGGTACAAAGTATTAATAATAATAAAAAAGTCCTAACCATATTCTTAGACCTCGCTAAAGCGTTCGACACGGTCCCCGTCTCTACTCTCCTATCAAAACTTGAAGGAGTGGGTGTCAGAGGTGTTCAATTGGATATGTTCAAGAGCTACCTAACAGACCGATCGCAATTTGTCACTATAAATAATAACAATAGTAATGAACTTCCCATTTATTACGGTGTGCCCCAGGGAAGTATACTAGGGCCGACCCTTTTTCTGATCTTCATCAATGAGCTATGCGACCTCAATATCCAGAATAGTAACATAATATCTTTCGCGGATGATACTGCGATAACTGTTGTAGCTGAAACGTGGTCGCAACTAGAAACTAGAGCGCAACTCGCATTCAACACAGCACTAAAATGGCTCAATGATCACACCCTTACACTCAACACTTCCAAAACCAACTTCCTTACATATTCAATCAGTGCAGCCTCTCAACCACGCATCCCAATAACCTTAATAGCTCACTCTTGCACTAATCAATCCAAAAGTCCTTGCAACTGTCCATCACTAACCTCTGTAGACCAAATTAAATATCTGGGTGTGACATTGGACAAAACTCTAAACTTTAAGTCCCATATAAACATTCTTACAGGCAGGGTCCGGAAACTTATATTCATATTTAAAACACTTCGGAAAAGTGCTAATCAAACTGTTATACGCAATGTTTATTTTGCCTTGTGCCAATCTATTGTCACATATTGTATTTCATGTTGGGGTGGTGCTGCTAAAACGATCTTAAAACCATTGGAGATAGCACATAGAGCAGTATTAAAAGTTGCTACTTTTCGCCCCATCAGATTCCCCACCAATGAATTATACCGTAAATGGAATATCCTAAACGTAAGACAACAGTTTATCATGCAAGCGGTTCTCTTACAACACCAAATAACGCCATATAGGACAATCGATAAACGTAGAAAAGACTTAATTTGTACTCTCCCACGTCCACGTTCCACTTTCATTAAAAGATTCTTTTATTTTCTTGGCCCCTCGCTGTATAATAAAATAAATAAACATTGTCCAGTATACGGCTTAACACACTATAACTGTAAGAAAATGGTCTACTCATTTCTTCTAGACTACACATATGAAGAAACAGAAAAAATACTTATTTAAGGGTAAGTTAAAATGGAGCATAGCACACTCAACATAATGTGTAACACAACAAACACACATACATACACTTGCAAACACAGCCTCACACACTCACTCACACACACACATTCTCACACACTTACACACACACACCCACACACACACACACACACACACACACACACACACACACACACACACGCTCATTCACACACACATACTCATCCACCACACACGCATACTCATCCACTACACACACATGAAAATAGTTTTTGTTTTTTTTTCTTCCTACAATTAGTTATACCATATTATTTTTATTTTTTTTTGTTTAGCTGCAGTCAAATACCTAATAATCGCAAACAGTAAAAATACAAATCCTTGTAATCCAAGGGGGATCGGAACTGCCACTCCTTCATACAGGTTATACTGTAACCTAGTTAGGAGATCAGAACTGCACCCACTAAAATTGTAGCAAACCTGTAATTTTACCATGTATAATTAATATACCCATGTACTGCAATACTCCAAAAGGATTAATAAAGGTTTATTATTATTATTATTATTAATTGAAGCTAATTTTTATGAGAATCTAAAATGAAAAGCTTCATTTTCTGTAGTTGGTTTCAAATTATCAATGCTTGCCAAAATGCTTACCGTAAGGTCCCGGTACTTTGTCCCAAATCATGATACTTTTTACTTCTCGTTTGAGTACTTCAATTTAAGAAGCACCATGTCTCTATAATAGAAATAGGTGTTTAGTTGTGAATATTATCAACTCATGTACATACGTAAAACTTAAGATAATAATCCCTAAGTGTTTTTTTTTTTGCAAAGTTTGGGCCAAAGTGTTACTTTGAAGCGGGTTTATTTGGCCCTCATTTTTTTTATGTAGTAAAACGTAACGGTTTTCAATGAAAGGGCAAATAAACCTGTTTTATATCAAAGAAAAACGTATTGTCTTGATTAAATTATTTTTATTGTACTGAAAAACTTTAAAATAATCATCACAAATAAAAAAAAATCTTAGAACATGGCTTTTTTTATTATATCTTTAGCAAAACTAACCTTAAACCTTCTAAACTAACAAATTATATTTATTAGAAACAAACAACAAAAAATCAACATGTGTAGCTTTAATTAACATCCATAAACTAACAAATTATTTTACTAGGTGCCTACCTATTTGGTATTAATCAGTCTTCATTAATCAATTTCAGGTACAATAAATAAGCCCTTTTTCTCAAATTTAGGAACATTAATTTTCTTTATCACTGCTTCCCAACGGTATGGCAGGCCATCTCCAGAATTTTTCCTCTCTTCATGCAACTTACTAGCGCCCCTTCTACAGACTTCGATATAATTTTCCCTGGATAAACGCGTGAAACCCATTTAACCAACACATGATCATCGACACAGTAGACATTTTCATCCTGACGTTCCTCCTCAATAACAGCTTCTACTCCAACATTACAGCTCTGAGCATTTGACTGCACATATTTCAACAAAGGTAGGGACTTTGAAAATTGAGCCAGTGGTTCATCCGGTGCTGGACTATTATCTGGATCCATAAGCTGCGTCAAAGGTAAATCGTCTTCTGAATCATCAGGTTGATCTCGTGCCGTTATGAGATCTTCAGAAGATGAAGCGAGACTTATTTCTGCGTCACTGCTCTCTGAGGAGGAACTTCTATGAATTAAGCGTTTTCTGACTTTTCCTTTTTTCTTGGAATTTGTTTGACTCAAGCCCGAGGGACCAGCTTGTTCTCTTTCTGAAATATCTTCCGCGCGAATAGATCGACCTGCAGGAACATCAAGCTTTTTCTTCTTGGCTAGATTCTTTTGGATTGGGCTATCGTTACTCCGTAATGTCTTTAGATTTTGCAGGAAAGTGTCGGAAATCAAATATAAAGGAACACGTTTAACGACGTATTATTGTAAATAGTTATTTTACTCTCACGCATACTACTGGATAATATATTAACTTTTGATATTAAATACTACGCAATGATTGAATACGATTACAAAAATCCAAAAATGATTCACCATTTCTTATACGCAAAGTTTCCAATTCAATAGCTAAACATTCTTCACTTCTGAGGTCTCCAAAATGTTGTATTAATAATTCCTTAAACTCTTCCCACGTAACAATATCCTCGCGCTCACTGATAAGCGCGGCTGCATTCCCCGCTAATCTACTTGTTATGGCATGCATTACATACAAGTTTTGCTCGCCGCTTCCCCTGTATGTATTTATTATATATTCACTCATACGTATAAAAAGGTTTAAATGGCGTTTTAGTAATGTAGAATAATAATATAAAGTACAAAAAACAAAAGTATAATGTTCCTACCCTTAAATTGGCAGTCCCTGATTAAAACGTTTTTTTTTACTTTTTTTAAAATTATATTTTTCATTTGGGGTAAATAAAGAAAACGTATGTGAAATTTAAACAAATATATTATATTAACTATGTTTTTTTCAATGTCACTTGTGTGTGACATTGCCAGCTATCCTACAAACATTGGACACATTGTAAACGTCACGTGAAACGGACATAACCAGTTTAACATGTTAACAAAATAACATAAACTAAATTAACAATGTTTCAAAAACATAAGTCTTCTAACTATTTTTGAGATCGAGTTACAATTTAGGAACAATAAAATATATTATAATGACTACTCGCATTACAAAATAAAAGTTATAAAATTCTAACAAAACAAAATCCACCTTTTGTTACAAAAAATAAACGTATAAAAACAAAAAAAAACATAATTATTTATTTTTATGAAATAATAAGAAACAATTTTTTTTTACTGTGAAACAAAGTCTCTGTTCACATTTTGAACACAATACCATAGTTTTTCCGCTCTTACACAAACGACATCGCCCCTGAGACGTGTAAACGGGAAAATGATCGAAACAATCGAGGCGTGATTCATCCACGGGACGAGGTATGAAAGGCTTGGTGATTGTATCAGGCCCAGGATCAAGTGCTCCTCTTTGGAATTGAGATTTGGTGTTGGTTCTCATGAGTGCAAGAGCAGCCTGTATGCGAAACTTTTTTAGTGATAATTTATTTTCGTTTCCAAGTTGCATACAATCACGACGGTGTAACAGCCAGCTATTTATTATTTATTTATTTATTTATTATAATCTCCCTATCACTATCATTACAGGTGTATACCTAATGCGATAGCGTGGTCTTAAAATTGAGATTGGGTTGTTGAGAGCGATATCCAAAAGCTGGGCAAAAATTGACATATACCAGCGCCTCGTCTTCATGCGTATCCTGTACAAAGCAGTCAACATATCTGCAATGTCTACTCCGCCCATATGTGCATTATACACTTTGACTACATGTGGACAGGACACAGAAACTCGCCTTTTTTCTTTTTTGTCGTATCTGTCGATTGTAGTGACAGGATCTTGGGCACAAAAGGAGCTGGCAATGTGTATACATTGGTTATCTACCCACTTTGTAACTGCAAATCTTTTGGCGTTATCGCACACAACTTCATATGTTCCTCGACCTTTCTTCTTCATGTCTTTATCACTACTTAGGTGGCAATTGCGCAGTCTATCCTTTCTAATTGTTCCCAAAGACAGAATACCAAACTCATTTCGCAAGTAATGAAGTAATTCTAAAGAAGTAAACCAGTTGTCAAAGTAAACTGTGGAAATAACTTTATTAGATATAGTTTTACATAATCTAACAACGGTTTTGCCGCCAACGCCGAGATAATTTTCTTCCCATTCTGTAAAAAGTACCCGCTGAAAGGTATTTGTACCATCATAGGGGAAAAAATCATATACCGTCCCTGAGGTGCCCGCTCGAACTAAAAATTTAAAACCCCATTTGTGGGGTTTTTTGGGATTGTATTGTTTCCGATTGCCGGCTTTTTTCCCTTTATATGGTATTATCATTTCGTCAACAGCAAATGATCTCTCTTCTTCCAATTTGAGACACTGCTGACGGACATGTTCCATTACAACAGAAACTTTATGGTAGCCGTCATTCTTATCTACATTTGTGTTGTCACAAAAATGTAAAAAGCGTTTGATGGTTCTGTAACGTTTGATACCCATAGCAGATGCTATGGGTTTAAAACGAAGATCGTTACTCCAATAATCTTCGATAGCTGGCATCTTTACAATTAAAGATCTTACAGATTAAAGATCTTAATTTAGCATTAGGTAGATAAGTACTTATCTACCTAATGCTAAATTAAGATCTATAGGTTCAACCCTGTCCCCTAAACTAGGCTAGGCCTGTATCTTAGGGGGCAGTGCCCGGCTATAGGGTATGCTTCTAGGATTTTGTTGTGGCAGACGTGCCAGTGGACTGTGTCAAGTGGGTGCATTTTTGATCTTGTGGTAAATTTTAATAATATAAGAGTGATAAAGTGAAGAGTATTATATAAGAGTAAATGTTTGATGATTGTGTGAGGAAGTGGATGGGGTGTTTTGTGATAGTGTTGTGTGAAGTGAATGAAGTGAGTGTACCTACGTTTGTAGTGTGTTAGTGATGTGCGAGTGATTAGCGCGTGTGCGAAAAATAGGTGGATTACACATAAAGAGGTGTTTATTAGGTGATGTAGGTTAAAAGAGATTCCGTTCCATGATAGTCCTGCCTTAGCAGCCATTCTGTTACTGTACGTTTTAATTTAAACCTAGGGAGACCAAGAATATTTAGCCTTTTATGGGCTTTGTTATAAATGTGGGTACTTATTACGTAAAATTGGTGCCTTGCAAACTTCGTTTTATGTTGAAAGCTGGGAATTATATGTTTACGTTTTTTGGGGTCAGGGGGAGCCAAACTGCCATGTATCCTAAGAATTGATTGAAGCACAAATAGTTGTCGTACAGTTAAAACCTTACAGTCTGCATAAAGTTGCTCTGTTGGATACCTGCGTGGTTTCTTTGTCATAACTTTAAGGACTGCCCTTTGTGCTCTCTCAGCCCTCAGGAGACCTGTCTTATTGGCTCCACCCCACACATTAATACAGTACCCTAGCACTGATTGGCGCAAAATACACCATTTTAAGAACATCACGGTCAGCTGACCCCCTGAGTGATTTAAAGATAGGGATAAGACGCATTATGCGGATGGTAAGTGTGTCAAGGTGTTTGTCCCATCTTAGTCCGCTGTCTATGTGGATGCCGAGGTATTTTACGCTGTCATCTCTTCTTAATTTTGGACAGGAACAATGTGTTGAAGGCCTTGTACATGAGTGTGCCGTTATAGAGAAAGTACTTGATGGTTTCATATTGCAGCGAATGGCGAAAGAAACATATGAAGTTTTGGCCAGATTTAATGTCAGTAGGTTAGAGTTAAACCAGTGCATGATTCTACTTAGGGCAGACTCAGCGTTGCTTTTAACGGCTTCCCAAGATGGACCGTGGGCGATAATTGCGGTGTCATCTGCGTAGGTGTATATGTTGCAGTTTGGGAGGGTCATATTGCAGAGATCGTTTATATAAATTTGAAACAATGTCGGCCCTAGTATGCTGCCTTGTGGCACGCCGTAAGTAATTAGCTCCTCGTTACTCAAATTAGGACCAATTTGGACTTGTTGACTACGGTTTTTAAGGTAATCTATGAAAATTTCAAGAGCCCTGCCACGAACACCCAAGGATTCCAACTTGGAGATAAGTTTGGGCACAGAAACCGTGTTAAACGCTTTAGAAAGATCTAAGAAAATTCCCAGGCACTTCGTCTTTTCATCGAGTTTTTTACCAACCAATTGCGTAAGATCTAGTACCGCGTCTTCAGTTGATACTCCTGAACGAAATCCATATTGATTGTCAGCTATAAGATGAAATTTGTCTAGGAAGTTTATAAGTTGTTTATTGAGAATCTTCTCAAAAAAATTCCCATTATAATGACAATACCCAGTACTATTTCTTTTTTGTTAACATTAATAGATTTACCTTGTTCTTGAACAGAATAAAGGTTAGTCATGTCTACTATGTAATCTAATAGATCGTCACAAAATTTTTTTTTAAAATATTGTTGCGGTGACTTAATTTCAAATTGTTCTGAAAAAGTAACCCTTGTATCCACTTCTACGGTTCCTGTATATTTGGTTTTCTTAAATGTAAATCCTAATTGTTTTAGCTTACGCTTTTTTGCAGCAGGTTCTGTTGATGGAAGAAGCATTGATGATGACTCAATATTGGCGATTTGTCTAGTACGACGACGTGTTGTTGCTGAACTTGGTGTCAGTGGAGATGTTACGGAACTTGTAGATGGTGTAGGTGGTACAAAGCACGGAGGTAGATTTTGAGGTCTAGCTACAAACGAAGATGAGGATGATGTGGATGGCAGGGATTCATTTTGGTTTACGGGGGTATTGACGTCTTTTCCTGACTGAGTTCCTGATTCTGGCTCTGGTTCATCTAAGTCACTAAGATCTTGAAGTAGGTCATAAATTTCAGGCGAAATACTTCTCACGGACGAAGAACCACTAAAGTCATTTCTGAAGTACTCACGTGCTACTATTCTTCTTTCATCATCATCTTCAGATTCTAATTCCAAACTTTCTGAATCTGGAGGAGGTAACAGAGCCAGAATTTTCTCAGATCTCCAAGCTTTTTTCGGCATGTTACTGAAATCAATACCGTTAATATTATTTTTTTACTGTAAAAATGTGACGTAAATTAACTAGACACTAATTGGCAATGTCCGTTATAAATGACAAACATAAAAGTAACTTCTTGTGGTACCTAGTTGGCAATGTCCGTTACAGATGACAAACATAAAAGCTACTACTTGTGGTACCTATTTGGTAATGTCCGTTAGAAATGACATCTGGATTTATTTACATTTTAAAGAAAATAAATCAATTTTATTGTGATAAAAACAAATGAATTTAATCAATTAATGATTATTTTAACAAAATTACACATAAAATTTATATAAAACAATCAAATACTTACATGATAACAATATTTTTGACGAGCGCAAACTGAGTCTACCGTTGCAATATTTGAAATGACTGGCACAACACTCTTTACGAGCGAGAGAGCTGATTCAAACGCGTAAGTGCGAAAAGGATAGCCTAATAGACGCTTTATGCCGCGCGAGAGCTGCACCGTCACTTCAAATTACACTTGTGTGCGTTTTTATTATATGTCACATAGAACGGACAAAAACGATTTAAGGGTTTTAAACACTTAAAATAATGTAATCGTCTAATGGTATTACTTAAATAAAACTATAGCAGTTTATCTGAATAAAATATAATATAACTTTTTCTATTACCAAACTAGCCTTACAGATTTTATGCAAAACCAGATAACGTTATAACGCGAGACTTCTAATCGCAAATTAACAAACAAAGGAAATAGGAAAGGAATGTGAAAATTTGGACTCACCAGCTCGCCTTTCTCATTTTCAGCTCCACGATGACAAATTTATTTGGTTCGTAGAATCACCACGGCTGCATTCAAGGCCACCCGAACGCGTAACACGAAAAAGTTTTATTCCGGAAAAACGCGAAGGACAGCGCAGCTCTATTCGGCGATCCTACCGGCTGCGCCAGTCAAGTTTATGGGAGCGTTATGATAAATAAAAGAGTAGAAATAGGTGTGAACAGAAGCGCATGCTCTAATATAATGCCTCTGAAACTTAAGCTACCGGTTACATCGTGGGACTAATGCTAAGTTGACAAAAATGCATCGAATCGTCTGGAAGGGCCACCCTAAACTGCAATCATGTATTTTATGCTCTCACGGTGATCACACGTTGCGGTTCAGGTTGCATAACTAGGTTGAAGTTGTTGTTGTTTATAATTATGTAGGTTCTTTACCGCTTCTATTATTTGAATACAATTGAATAGGGTAAAATAATGTTTTAAGACTGACAAAATACCGGTTTGTCACTGTATTAAAGGTTTGTGGTGAAATGGTACAGGTTTCGAAAAAAATAAAAAGAAGTATAAGTGTTTATTGATTTATTCTTCAATAACAAGTAATATGTTATCTAAATATGATGCTGGTGCTATTAAATTGGTTTCATATCTAGCCCATCCCAAATACCATATTATGGCCATGACGTGGCAACAGCATCCCACTGTTCTGTTACCTACGAGACAGTTACAACAGTATCCTAATATGGTATCTAAACAATTATTACTAGATGGTTGTACATCGATTAAAATATAAGTGAAATATTTACGCCGACCAACATGGCGCAATTGTGTTCGACCCCTCAATAAATAATCTATTTCCTCCAACGGCCGCTACCATTTCTTCTGAGTGTTCCAGCTCGGGACATATTTCTATTTCGTATAACCCATTGTTAGGGAGTGTATGAGGACTGTATATTCAATGAGGCGAGCTGATACTGGATTCAAGATTTATTTTTTACAATACAATGGTATAGGTAATGACGTGCGCAATGCTCGCGGGAGATGGTCGTGTGTGCCGCTCCCCGCCGCGGAATCCCTTTATATGGAGATGGCCGGCGCGGACGACTCTTCACCCGCGGCCCGCTGTGCCCCCGCCGACGCCGTCACCGGTGCCTCCTCCGCCGACGTCGTCGAGCGAGAATGTTCCAAACATCCTGCCCGGGTTGAAGCGTTGTTTTCAATAGGTAAAGGACATATGTTGTTGAAAGCTCTTGTAATCTTGCCCATCTTGGTTTTAATCTCTGCCACTCTCGTGACGCCGTCAGGACCAGGAAACACCTTGATGATACGGCCCATTAACCATCGTAGTGGTGGTTGCGTCTTCTCTCGGATCAAAACTAATTGATTCAACTTAAGTTCACCTGTGGACGCATGCCATCGGTATCTCTGCTGCAACATGACAACATATTCATAACTAAATCGGTTCCAAAAGTGTTGTCGGAGGTGCTCAATCCTTCTGTAGCGATCCAATCGGTTGATGTTGATGGAGTGTACCTGTGGCTGAGAAACTGATATTAGCGGTCGTCCAATTAAGAAATGAGAAGGGGTGAGAGCGGTAAAGTCGTCAGGTGACGAAGAAAGGGCAACAAGGGGACGGGAATTTAATATAGCCTCAATTTGGACTAAGTATGTGTTCATTTCTTCATATGTTAATTCAATAGTTTTTAAGTGTTTTTTTTGTAGATTTAACAGCGGCCTCTGTTATACCATTGAAGTGTGGACTGTATGGAGGCGTAAAGCTGAACTTTATACCATCTTGTGCAAGGTCTGTCTCTAAGTTTGAATTTGATAAGAATTGTGCAAGCTCATTAAAAACTCCTACAAACGCCGTGCCATTGTCTGAAAGGATGCTATGTGGTTTACCCCGACGAGCAACGAATCTCTTTAACGCGGCCAGGTAAGCGTCTTTGGTAAGGTCCGTAACAAGTTCCAAATGGACAGCTTTTACTGCCAAACAAACAAACACACAGATATAAGATTTAATAAGTCTGGTACCTCGACCTTTGCGGTCAGCTATTAGCATTGGCCCGGCGTAGTCAACACTACAATTATAAAAAGGAAATTCAAGCTGTGTCCTCGTGCATGGTAGCTGACCCATGACTGGTTGCACCGCCTGAGTTCTAAATTTGAAACATTTGACACATTCTCTAGATATTACTTTAGACAGATTTCTACCTCCCAAAGGCCAGTAAGTTTGACGAATCTGTGACAAAAGGAGTTGTGGCCCTGCATGCATAAGTTTAACATGTTCACCACGAAATAATATTTTTGTAATGTGATGTTTACTATCTAACAATATGGGATGTTTAATGTCGTAACTGTAGTAAGCGTTACCTAATCTGCCACCTACGCGAATGACGCCCCAATTATCCAAAAATGGAGATAATGAAACTAGCCTATTTTTCCTAGATAATGGCCTTTTTAAACTAAGTGTTTTGTATTCATCAGGAAACATTTCCATCTGACTTATACGTAACATGACCATGCATGCTTCCTGTAACTCATTACATGATAAATGACCACACAACCTGTCATTTGGATTTTTTAAGTTAAAAATAAACCTAAGTATAAGCGATAATACGTTTCAATTTGTTGATGTTTGATTTATTACTTATCAAACGACTGATTACAGATTGAGTTGATTGATAATTATCTAATAAATGAACTCTAATTTCAGGTAAGTTGGTGTTGGAATCCCAACACTAAAATTTAGTCGGCTATGCGCACATCACTAGCGCGTCCGATGCGTGGCGTTGTATTTCGCGCCCATTCAGTTGCCATTCTTAGCTTGTACGTTCTACACGGGCCGTAACAGTAACAAAGGGATTAATAGACACGCCTTTAATAAAGTTGAAAGTGATTTAAATAATTTTGTAACGCTGTGCCCGCAAATAAATTATTAGTGAACGCAGATACAACAAGCAGTTTGGTTTCTCAACACCCTCAACTCCACATGGTCCTTCGAGCAAAGAGAACTTGTGCAGACCTGTTCTCCGTCGGCAGTGCAGACGCTAAAGAGATTCTCTTTAGTTAAGAGATCATTCAATCGACCTACGCTATACGTGGGTTGTGCTGCTAATCTTCCCGTACGCACGGCAGTGCAGTGCAGACATAAAGGAAGCGCATACCTATTGTATGCATCAGCAAGATATCGCATACCTACCTATTGTATGCATCAGCAAGATATAAATCGCGTACAACGCAGACCAGGGACACGTGCGAGCGACGCATCAGACGCATAGTACCAGACGAAGGGGGCGGGGCGTCAGCAGTTTCCGGCACGCGACGACGCGACACGGACAGCCGCCATTTTGAAGCGCAAGCGTCTCTCAGAATCACTACTTCGTGGATCATCGCGTTAAAATATTAATTGTTATAGGCAAAGCAGTGTTTTTGTGTTTTTGACAATAAGTTTATTTTTAACTACCTAGCTAATAAGTTTAGTGGAGTTATAAGTATTACAAACTACAAATATGGAGCTGAAGGATCTAGTCGCAGCACGTGGCTACTTGAAAGGTACGATTACGAGGTTACAATCCGCTTGTTCGCAATCATTAACTAGTATTTCCAAAGAAACTTTACTAGCTAAACGACAAAAATTAATAGATACGTTTACGCAGTATGAATCGCATAATATAAAAATCTCATTACTTCATCCAGAAGATAAGGAGGACATCGAGCAAGTAGAGAACAGCTACTATTTAATCATCACTGCAATTGATGAGGAACTCAATCGCCGTATTAGTGCTAGTGTTAGCGACAATCATTCAGCTACCAAGTCAGTGCCTAAAATTAACTTGCCTCCGATTGACATACAAGTGTTTAGTTCACAGAATTTGTACCGTTTATTAACCTGTTTAACTCTTTAATTGATAACAATAAGTGTCTTGATAATGTTCAGAAACTTTATTATTTACGCTCATACTTAAAAAACGAGCCCTATGACTTAAAAAAAAACTTACCGTTGACTGGTGAAAGTTACGTAAAGGCCTTGCAAATTATAAATAAGAGGTATAATAATAAGCATAGATTAATAAATGAGCACATCAATTTGTTGTTAGATATTAAGCCGCTATCAAAATCTACGGCATCTAACTTAAGAGAATTTGTGTCAAATGTCAAACAAGTGCTTGCCGCTCTTAGTAACTTGGAGCCTAACGTACAGTTTTGGGATGCTGTAATTTTGTGTATTTTATACCGAAAACTAGATGCGTACACCTCGCGTGCATTTCAACTCGAGAGAAACGCCAATGAAGAGCCAACAATAGAAGCCTTCTTAGATTACATGGACAAGCGTGCGCTGGCGTTTGAGAGTGCTGAGCCGGGGAGCTACCACGGGCAGCTACGCCAGTCGTCGAAGGAGCCAGGACAAGCCGTTGGTAGAGTAGTGGCCAATGCAGCTACTCAGGAACCTTCATGCTTAAACTGTAAGTCGAAACACAAACTCCATTCTTGCAACAAATTTAAGTTATTTAATGTTGAACAGCGAGTTAAGTTCGTGAATGAAAAAGGCCTATGTAATATCTGCTTATGTGCTCACACTGGAAAGTGCAGATATCACTTACGGTGTGCGAAGTGCAAGGAAGCGCATAATACCCTGCTGCATTGTGAGACAGACAATAATGTGTGTGATACAACTACTGGATCAGCGTCAACCACATCTTTAACTGCAAGCAATAACTTTAGTAATGATGTTCTTTTACCCACAGCTAAGGTGAAACTTATTGCTCGGGATGGCACTGAAGTCCAGCTTAAAGCCCTACTTGACAGTGGGTCCCAGCTGACCTTTATTACACAAAGGGCATTACAGCTGCTTAATTTGGAACCTGCTCACAGTAATGTCAATGTAATTGGTATTACAAATTCAAAAATGAGGTTGAAGCATTGCTTGCCTCTAGAAATTCATTCCATAACCAACCCATTTAAGGTCTCGGCCACATGTCATGTTGTTGAGCAAATAACATGCAACCTACCTCAAAATATATTTAATACTTCAGACCTTTTGATTCCTAAAGGCATTAAACTGGCTGATGATCAGTTTAATGTCCCAGCTGAGATTGATTTGCTAATGGGAGCGGACATATTTTTCCAGGTGTTGCTGCCTTCCGAGCTGCCAGTGCTGCGTGAACGCCAGCAGTATGCAGCAGAAGCCAGCAGTCCACAACCACATTTTGTCAACACTCAGTTTGGATATATTGTTGGAGGTACCCTACCACACACTAATTTATCGAAGGTCTGCAATAAGGTAAGCCTAAAATGTAATACATGTGAGTCAGATGTTAATGAAACCCTAACTCTGTTCTGGAAAACAGAAGACATTCCGAAAATCTATGATGAAAGTTCTTCTGAGCACGAGCTCTGTGAATATATTTTTAATAACACTGTTCAGTTGAAAGAAAATTGTTTTGAAGTAGCTTTACCGTTGAAATTACCTCTTAGTGAAGTCAATGATACTTTAGGTGATTCCTTTAATCTTGCATTAAAAAGATTTCTAAATTTAGAAAACAAATTACATAAAGATCCCAAACTTTTCTCTGAGTACCAAAAGTTCATTCATGAATATTTAAGTCTGCATCATGGTCGTTATGTAGACATTGGGCAGTATGAATTAAACAAAAATGCTATATACTTTTTGCCACATCATGCAGTCCTGAAGCCTGACAGTAAAACAACTAAGCTGCGTACTGTTTTTGATGGCTCTATGAAAACTAACAAAAAGGTGTCACTTAATGATATGCTTTTAAATGGACCCATTGTACAAAGAGATTTGTTTGAGATATTGTTATTATTTCGTTGTGGTAATTTTACATTTACCTCTGATATAAAACAAATGTTTAGAAATATACGGGTAAAACCAGAGCATACCTCACTACAAAACATATTGTGGAGAGATAGTCCCAATGAACCAATCCAGTGCATTAGGCTTGAGACAGTCACATATGGGTTGAAAAGTTCAAACTATCTGGCCACTCGCTGTCTTAAAGAGCTAGCAGCTAAAAATAAAGACACTTTCCCACTAGCTTCATTCATTATAGAAAATTGTACATATGTAGATGACATTCTTTATGCAGATAATGATTTGAATACTATATTAGAGGCTAAGTCACAGATTCGCCAGCTCTTGAGGTTAGGTAACTTTCATATGCATAAGTGGTCCGCCAATGACAATAGAATACTGTCTGACATTCCATCAGCTGAACAGCACTTTGATGATTTAGAGCTACAAAGTGATGATTATAGTTTAAAGACTCTGGGCTTACAATTGATAGTTAAGGATGATAAATTTAAAATGTCTTGTCCAGAGATATTCAATAATGATAATTTTACAAAGAGAGATATCCTCTCCTATATTGGAAAAATGTTTGATCCCATGGGCCTTGTTAGCCCCATTATTGTACAAGCTAAAGCTATAATGCAAAAGCTATGGTCTTCCAAGACTGATTGGGATTCTATGCCTGATGATGATATTAAAAAGGCGTGGCGTGAATTCTCGTCCAGTCTAGCTACAATGAAGCCAATTTTTATTAATAGAAACATAAATGTAACTGAGTTGAGTAAACTTGAACTAATAGGATTTTCAGATGCGTCCAGTACTACGGCATATGGATGCTGCGTGTACCTGCGAGTTACAAATCACGATGGTAAAGTTAAAATGTATTTGCTGTGTTCAAAATCACGCATAAATCCGCTTCAAAATAAAAACAAGACTGTACCGCGCTTAGAACTCAATGCTGCACTGCTTCTCTCCATTGTGATGGCTAAGGTCTATTGCACACTGAAACTAAAATATAATATAGGCAATGTCTATTTATTTACTGATTCGCAAATTGTTCTCGCATGGCTGCACACAGAACCCATCAAACTTCACGCTTATGTTGCAAATAGGGTAAAGGCAATTGCTAAAAATATGCCTAACTGTCAGTGGCTATATGTAAACACTGAGAGTAACCCTGCTGATTATATCAGTAGGGGCGTTACGCCAAGTGAGCTCCATGCCTGCAGCATGTGGTGGAATGGCCCTGAATTTTTGCATGATTGTGAATATAAATTTAATTTAAAAATAGATTTACCTGCAAACTTGCCTGAAGCAAAAACCGGGCCAGCACTCTCTGCGAGCCAAGTGTCTTCAGTTACTACCAATGTTTTCGATCAAATACGCAAATATTCTAGCATTCACAAGATGGTACGTACATTGGCTTATGTAATGCGGTTTATTAATAACATAAAGGGTGGCAAAATTGCTCACAAATACCTCTTAAGTTCTGAATTGAATAATGCTTTAATGTTGCTTATTAAGAATGAACAAGAAATTTATTTTAAAGACGAAATTGTATGTTTAAAAAATAACAAAAATGTAAAAGGTTCTTTACAAAGTTTACATCCTTTTATAGATAGTTTAGGTATCCTGCGTGTGGGTGGCAGGCTACATCACTCTAATATTCCATATGGTCATAAACATCAGGTTATTCTACCCAAAGAATCACATGTAACTAATTCCATTATACATTCCATTATACTAATTCCATATGGAATATTAGAGTGATGTAGCCTGCCACCCACATGGCAGGCTACATCACTCTAATATTCCATATGGTCATAAACATCAGGTTATTCTACCCAAAGAATCACATGTAACTAATTCCATTATAAGATCTGAACATGAAAAACTTTTACATGCAGGTCCCAAATTATTACTGTGTAATTTAAATCAAAAATACTGGATAACGAATGGATTAATGTATGTCAAAAAGTTAATTCATAAATGCGTAATTTGCTTCAGACAGAAGGCTATAGCCTCTAAACAGCTGATGGGTTCCTTGCCGGCGGATAGAGTGACTGCTATTTATTATTTTGAAAAAGTTAATGTAGATTTCGCTGGGCCTATTGATATTAAACTCTCGCGCGTGAGACGATCCTTGGTAGGAAAAGGCTACATTTGTGTTTTTGTGTGTTTCGCGACAAAGGCAGTTCACCTCGAAATCACATCAGATCTTACTACAGATGCCTACCTTGCGTGCCTTAGAAGATTTATTTCGAGAAGAGGATTGCCCAAAGAAATCTACTCTGATAATGCCAGTACTTTCAAAGGCGCAAGGAACCAACTAGCTGAGCTATATCAACTACACTCTTCACAGAATCACCAAAGACATGTATGTGAATTTGCAGCCCAGAGAGGCATTAATTTTCATTTTATACCAGCATACTCCCCGACCTTTGGCGGGCTATGGGAGTCTGCTGTGAAAAGTACTAAATATTTTCTAAAAAGAGTATTACAAAAGCAATTGTTAACCTATGAACAAATAAACACTGTATTAGTAGAAATAGAATGTATATTAAACTCAAGACCTCTGATTCCTATGTCATCTGATGTAAGTGATTTTAATTACCTAACACCAGGTCATTTTCTAATAGGAAACTCATTAACAATGTACCCTGATGTAACTACTGTTCCTCAAAATAGACTCAAGTTTTGGCAATTATGTAATCAAATTAAACAATCCTTCTGGAAGATGTGGTATAAACAGTATCTTAATACATTACAAAATAGACCTAAATGGTTAGATGTCTTGCCTAACATAAAGATAGGCACAATTGTCATCTTAAAAGAAGATAATGTACCCATAATGTCGTGGCCTATGGCCAGAGTTATCAAAATATTTTCTGGCCATGATGGTCATGTAAGAGCAGTAGAGGTTACGAATTCAAAAGGGAATACCCATGTGAGATCTGGCACAAAAATCTGTATCTTACCTATAGACGATAATGTTTAATTGATATTTTAATTTACTAGATTAAGGTAGCTAGAATAATTTGTTTTTATTGATCCTCTTGTTCCTCTCTGATATTTTAATTTACTAGCTTAAGGTAGCTAGAATAATTTGTTTCTATTGATCCTCTTGTTCCTCTCTGATATTTTAATTTACTAGCTTAAGGTAGCTAGAATAATTTGTTTCTATTGATCCTCTTGTTCCTCTCTTAAGGCCGGAGCATGTTGGAATCCCAACACTAAAATTTAGTCGGCTATGCGCACATCACTAGCGCGTCCGATGCGTGGCGTTGTATTTCGCGCCCATTCAGTTGCCATTCTTAGCTTGTACGTTCTACACGGGCCGTAACAGTAACAAAGGGATTAATAGACACGCCTTTAATAAAGTTGAAAGTGATTTAAATAATTTTGTAACGCTGTGCCCGCAAATAAATTATTAGTGAACGCAGATACAACAAGCAGTTTGGTTTCTCAACACCCTCAACTCCACAGTTGGTATTCGAGCCTACATTCGGCCTTTTTGGCCAACAATCTTCACCGAATTTTAAAAACTCTGGGCCTGACCACCATAACGAACAGGTGCCGATTTGATCGGCCCTCAGCCCGCGGGGTACTAAGTCCGCCGGGTTCTCTTTCGACGACACGTATCCCCACGAATCCTCCCCGGTACTTTCTTGTATCTCACTGACACGGTTACGGACAAAAGGCTTTAATTTATTTGGTGATGTAGATAACCAACATAAAACTATCATAGAATCACACCAATAACAGATTTTATTTATTGGAATAGTTAATGAAGCTACAACCTTTGCACACAGTCTTGCTCCTAATAAAGCCCCACATAATTCAAGACGGGGTATGGTTGTATTTTGAATGGGAGCGACCTTATTTTTAGAAGTTAAAAGATGAATGGTCGTAGTAGCATCACCATTCAAGCATCGAACATAGACGCATGCCCCATAGGCACATTCAGATGCATCTGCAAAAATATGCAACTCAATTAATTTACAGTTAACATCAAATGCATGCCGTGGTACTTTTAAATTATTGAGACACGATAACATAGCAACGAACGACAACCAACGTTCTTGTGTGTCATGAGACACTGTGTCATCCCAAGAACATTTCTCTAGCCATAATTTTTGCATTATTACCTTTGCCAACACGACACATGGCCCCACTAGGCCTAATGGATCAAATACTTGGCTAATGGTAGATAAAATATGACGTTTAGTTATTTTATTAATTGGAGGTATGTTTATAAAAAAGTTAATATGTCCAAATCGCAAACCCAGTTTAAACCCAATGTCTTAGAAGTGTTAGAAGACGATTGGTTCCGATTTAAGTCGAGTATGTTATTTTCATTAGGATCAAGACATGATAATATACCCTTCATCACTTGTGGGCTATTAGATTTCCATTTTCTTAATTTAAATTGAGCTGAAGCGAGAATCGAGCTCACCTCCTTGCATAACTGTATTGTGCCAGACTCGGTGTCACAGCCACCAAGGTAATCGTCAACGTACATGTCTCGTTGTATAGCTTGCTTTGTGCCGTTATTTAAGGCCTGTGAAGCGAGACTTACGAGTGACTTTGTCGCTAGATATGGTACCGAAGCAGTGCCATAAGTAACCGTGTTAAGAACATATGTTTTTAGCGGTTCACATTGATTGAATCGAAATAGGATTTTTTGTAAAGAACGTTGAGATTTATTTAATTATATTTAAGTTTTCGTCCTCGAGATTGGCATAATACTATGTAGTACCGCGCAGGATTTGCCACTTGTGCACTGATTGAGAGGGTAACCCTAGTTTTTTTTTTTTTTTTTTGTAAAGGTATCACTGATTTTACCTTGTTTGACAGCTGACAGCCGCAATCATTCGCGTTCCAGTGCTTCGCCACTAAGGTGCTCCGTTCGTAATAAACGACCTACGAAAAGTTTTGAGTTTTATTATTTGTGCATTGTGTGTAGTGTTTTAGTGATGCCAAAACGAAAAAATAGTGATCCGGATGAATACAATCATCTGGTCAGAAAAATGCGTAAAATTGAACGAAAATTGAAAAAAGTTCGACGCAGAGAACGACGGTATTCCAGCTCGCCGAGAACTTCTTATGACGGTTCTGGGCATGAGATTTCGAATTACGAAGGTATGTGTAACCTTGTTTTTTCATCTCACCTCTTACTCATGACTTCGGAGATGCGGGCAGTTGTGGAAGGACTGTCACTCTGTCGATGTTCATGTTGACCTACTTTTTAACGAAGTAGCGTTTATTCAACAGAAGTAGGGGCTGTTGACGATTATAGCTAGAGGTTTGAGGTACTTGCAAACAAACAAACTTTACCCAGAATAATTCTGATTATTGAATTTATTTCTTTCACCCTATAATAATCCATAATATTGGGTGCGAATTAGTTATTTCACATTTTTTACGTTTCATTTGTTTATGAAATTGTGAATTTGCGAAAGTTCGTACTTACACATAGTTCGTACAGTTTGTTATGCACATGTATGTAACAATCATACACAGTCTGTTTCTCTATTTAGAGTAGGCAGTCTAAACAAAATGTGCCAAGTAAATGTATTTTACTTTTGAATAGATTTCGTTCAAAACAAAAGATTGGAAACAAACTATGCCTACATGTTAGCAATTTAATTACTTTCAGAATACCCTATTGAATCGGTGGTAATTAATGATGACGAAATACAGTCGTACCAATCAGTAAGGTCTGTTATTGTGACACCCGAGCGGTCACTCGACTTGATTGAAACAGTGCCAGTACTGCCAGTGCCTGAGACAGCGGCCAGTCCGGCCGCGCCCGACCCTACCCCCGCGCCCGCGCTGGTGCCTGCGCCTGCGCCCACGCTTGCCGCCTCGCCCGGGCTTGCGTCTGCGCCCGGGCCGGAGCCTGAACCACAATCGGGCCCGTCACATGCTGACGCTCCAGCAGCACAGCTTGACAGCGATATTTTGGATATTCTGGGAGAAGATCCGAAGGCACCTAAAGTCGTGAGTAAGGAGATTCTACCTGCCTTGGCTGTTAGACTAGAACATATAGCAACTTCTGGGTTGACTGGTGAGCTGCGTAAAGACCTTCAAAATAAATATGTCGTGCCGTCCAACTGTCCCCTTATTGGGGCGCCGTCTCTGAATCCTGAAGTGAAAGCTGCCATTACAGATTCAGTTTTAAAAAGGGATCAGAGTATTGAAGGCAATCAGAAACAGTTAGCTGTGGCTATCTCTTGTGTAACAGAAGCTATAACACCCCTAATGTCAAATGATAAAAAGGATCCAAGTCAACTGCAGCTATTGATGGATGCTGTGCGTATGCTATGTGACATCCAATATAAACATACATCTATAAGAAGAGGCCTGCTTTTGAATAATCTTAAAAAAGATCTAAAAGACCAAATTCAAGGCACAAAAGTTGACAGTTACCTCTTTTTGTCACAATTTTGCGGATAATTTAAAAACGGCAGAAGCGATTTCGAAGTCGGGCGCTGAACTCAAGCCCAGCGCGCCAAAAATACTACCTAAAAAGCCTAATCTGTCTAGCCCACCTAAGAAGACCTTTCCATCGACGTCGCAGCACCAGCATTTAAACTGGAAGGGTCCTCCCCCGGGTCGCAGGCCAATGGGGACCCAGAGGACGAGGGAGCCTGCTGCTCAGAGGAGTCAGCCCGCCAGACCATCGCGGAAGTCATCGCAGCAGGGCCAAGCTCGGAGCTGGCGTTAGAGGAGGTAAAATATGCTGGTAGGCTTTCATCTTTTTATACACAGTGGCAAAAACTAACAGACGACACTCAAGTGTTGTCTTGGATTCAAGGCTATAAAATAGTTTTTTCCGAGCCAGTGGTTCAGTCCTCTGTGCCTAATAATGTGGTATTATCAAATAAAGATAATATGGTAATGTTAGAGGCAATTAATAAGCTTATTTCTATTGGCGCTGTATCAAAATGTTCGGTTTGCGAAGGTCAATTTATATCGAGTTATTTTTTAGTACCCAAACCTAATGGAAAATCACGTTTTGTGCTAAATCTGAAAAAATTAAATAAATTCATTAATACATCTCATTTTAAAATTGAAGATTTAAGGACGGCTTTAAAAATAATTTCAAAAAACTGTTTTATGAGCACGCTTGACCTTAAAGATGCATATTTTTTAGTAAAAATTCACCCCGAGTCAAAAAAATATTTACGTTTTATATATAACAATGAAATTTATGAATTTAATGTCTTACCCTTTGGTTTGTGTACAGCACCCTTTATTTTCACGAAAATTATGAAACCGGTTATAAGATTATTAAGATGCAACGGGCATTTATCAACTGTGTACCTGGATGACTATTTTTTAGTCGGGCTGGACTACGATAAATGTATGGCTAATATATACGACACTAGTCGTGTACTGAGGGCCTTAGGGTTTATAATTAATACGGAAAAAAGTAACCTCGTACCTGGAAAGAGGTGCAAGTTTCTTGGTTTTTTAATTGATTCTAGTAAACTACAAATCAGCTTGCCCGAAGAAAAAGTTTAAAAAATAAAAAATTAATTATTAAAATTTCAAAAACTTAAAACTTGTAAAATAAGAGATTTTGCTCACTTGGTAGGTTTATTAAACTCTGCTTGTAATGCTATAGAATATGGACGTTTATATACAAAAGGCCTTGAACGAGTAAAATATTTAAATTTATTATCTGACGATAATTACGACAGATATATGATTTTACCTGATTTCCTGATTAATGACTTAAAATGGTGGTATAATGCCATTGTCCTTAACGCTGGCAGTAAAATAAAAAGCGACTTTTATCACTTAGAGATATTTTCGGATGCCTCAACGACTGGTTGGGGGTCCGCGTGTGGGGGTGACAAAGCCAGCAGTTTGTGGAGTATATCGGAACAGAAAAACCATATAAATTATTTAGAGATTTTAGCAGCGTTTTTAGGCCTAAAAACATTTGCAAAAAAATGTTATGATTGTAATATATTATTACGTATTGATAATACCACTGCCATATCATACATAAATAGGATGGGCGGTGTGCAATTCCCTCATCTAACTCGAATAACCAAAGAGTTATGGCAGTGGTGTGAATCTCAAAAAATTCATGTATTTGCGTCTTATATCCGCTCGGCGGACAATTGTGTAGCGGACGCGGAGTCGCGCCGCGTACACCCAGACATCGAGTGGGAACTCGCAAACTATGCATTTCAGGATATTGTCACGAAGTTTGGGTTAGATTTATTTGCTAGTCGTATAAATAATAAATGTAAAAGGTACGTGTCGTGGCACAAAGATCCGGACGCTTATGCAATTAATGCATTCACGATATCGTGGTCTGGTTTTTTCTTTTATGCGTTTCCTCCCTTCTCTATGATATTAAAATCTATACGAAAAATTATATCTGAAAAAGCATCAGGTATACTTGTTGTTCCGCTATGGCCCACACAACCGTGGTACCCTTTATTTAACAGTTTAATTGTCGGAAATAAGATAGTATTTTCACATAGCGAGAATTTAATTTTGTCTCATTCCAGCAATCGGATGGTTCATCAACAGACTACCCTGGTTGCCGCATTATTATCCGCACGGCACTACTAAAAAGAAGTATTCCACCTTCTTCTTTAAACATTATGATGGCCTCGCTATCTGAAAATTCCATACGTCAATATGATTCTTGTTTAAAAAAATGGTTTAACTATTGTAAAAGTAATAACTTGAATATGTATGAGACATCTGTTCCAAATTTAATTTTGTTTTTAACAGAGTTGTATAATAGTGGTGCCCAGTTCGGGACCTTAAATAGTTGCAGGTCTGCGCTATCGTTAATATCAGGAAGGCAGATTGGTGATGATGATCGCGTTAAGCGCTTCTTTAAAGGTATCTTTAGATTACGTCCGTCATTACCTAAATATAGTATCACATGGGATACATCCATTGTTCTAAATTTCCTCAGTAAATGGTATCCAAATTTAGAGATTAGCTTTGAGAATTTGAATAAAAAATGATCATATTGTTGGCATTAATTACAGCGCATAGAATGCAAACTCTTTCTAAAGTTAATATTTCAAACATTGAACAACATCTAGATAGTATTGTAATTAAAATACCAGATCTTATCAAAACCTCTCGAAACAGATCACTACAGCCAACTCTTACACTACCATTCTTTAAACAAAAACCTTCTATATGTCCTTGCCAAACATTAATAGATTATATAGAGAAATCTAAAGATTTGCGTGGTAATAAGACAAGTCTTTTTATAAGTCTTAGAAAACCACACAATGTAGTGGGCTCACAAACGCTTAGCCGATGGACTAAGTGTGTATTAGAACAGTGTGGGATAGATGTCTCAACATTTACGGCGCATAGCACCAGGCATGCCGCCACGTCTAAAGCTAATAGTCTAGGAGTCAATTTGGACCTAATTAGAAGAACTGCCGGTTGGTCCGGCAGTTCGCAGGTGTTCGGAAGATTTTATAATAGAGTTATTGTGAATAACAACCCTAACGTTAATAATATTGATTTTGCTAGCATGATATTGTCAAATTCAATTACCAATAATTTTGATAGTAATTGAAAACTTCTTTATGTTTTATTATATTTAATATAAATACATAATTTACAGATGAAAACCTGTTGATGAATATGTTCTGAATCACAAAATATGTTCTGTTTTTAAAAACGTGTTGATTTTAAATTATGTATAAGCATTTAACTTTATTTGAATATATGTTGATTTCTTCCATAAATTTGCCTTTCTTACCTCTCTTATAACTCTCAATATCTACATAGTATTATGCCAATCTCGAGGACGAAAACTTAAATAAAATTAATGATTAAACGAACTTACCTGTACGTGAAGTTCTATCATAATTATATGATAGTTTTCGTCCGAAGAGATTGGCATCCCCCCCATCCTCCCACAAATTTATGGGTATACATGAACATACACTGTGTTACAGCTCTGAACGGAATGATTGCGGCTGTCAGCTGTCAAACAAGGTAAAATCAGTGATACCATTACAAAAAAAAAAATCTAGGGTTACCCTCTCAATCAGTGCACAAGTGGCGAATCCTGCGCGGTACTACATAGTATTATGCCAATCTCTTCGGACGAAAACTATCATATAATTATGATAGAACTTCACGTACAGGTAAGTTCGTTTAATCATTAATTCTATTGCTCTGTACATTTTCTCAATATCCGCTGATACTACGTATCTATGTTGCCGAAAGCGTAATAAAATAGAATAAAGATCGTCCTGCACAGTGGGACCGATCATTTGTAAGTGATTTAAAGAAACACCCGAAGTTGTCACAGCTGACGCGTCAAAAACAACCCGTAATTTAGTTGTGGTACTTTGCTCGCGCATAACACCGTGATGGGGTAAGTAGTAACTTATAACATCATTTGAATTATTATCTTCAGACATGTGCCCTAGTTCTAGGTACTCGCGCATAAAATTAATATACCTATTTTTAAATAAAGGATCACGAACGAACCTACGTTCTAGCGAAAGAAATCGAACCTTCGCCATCTGATATGAGTCACCTAATGCTTCTAGTGACTGTTTAAATGGCATTTCTACAATGAAACGTCCATCTTTACCACGAGTAGTAGTGCTTAAAAAATGTTCCTCACATGCACGTTCCTCGGCTGACAATGAATGTTTATCAGATATAGAATCCAGCTCCCAGAAGCGCGTCAGTTCAGTTTTCATGTCCTGAACGAAATTACACACTGGTTGGTCACGGGATGGACTAGGTTGTGCAATATACCCAGAGATAAGCCATCCTAATTTATATTCATATAACCTAGGTTGACATTTGCCTAAATTGATGGTGTTAGTACCCAAAATATTCCAAAACTGTTCAGCACCTAGTAAGATGTCTACGCTTGACGGTTTATAATAGTAGGGGTCAGCTAGACAGATGCCTGATGGCAGCGGAATAGTACTAATATTAATTAATGTCGACGGTAATGATTTAGTTATTTCTGATAATACTAAACAATCAATACCTAGTTGTTTTATAATTACCGGAATAAGATTCTAAGATTAGAGAACAAGACTGTGTGCTTTTACAAGTTTGCTGATTGATACCCGTAATCTTGGAGTTTAGTTTAAAGCAATACGGTGGAAGAAGTAGTATTCCGTATGGCTTTCGCTGTTAATATAACCTTATCCGTCGTTTGATTACTAGCAGGCGGCTCACTATCTTTGTCCATGTGTAACAGCGTGTTATGTTTAGCCTTACAGTACTTGCACCGAGCCCATAATTTACATTTATTTTCGGCATGGCCCGGGTACAAACAATTAAGGCAAACATTATATATTCTTTAGCTTTCTGATTACGTACTTCTGACGGAAGTTTACGAAAACTGTCACATTTATACAAAGTATGACTTTGTTTACACATTGGGCAATTTGAGCTCAAACCCTTTTTTGAACCACTATTGTCGTTTGATGTTACTGCAAAGCTTTTTTGTTTATGTATTTTATTGTTTGAGGTTTTGTTTTTATTATTGTCTGATTCCTCAACTGATTCCAATAAGTAGGCCCTGTTATTCATAAACGAAATAAATTGTGATAATATAGGTGCCTCGGTTAATGTATTTCTAAATTCTTCCCAATGAATAAAAGCTTTAGCATCTACCTTATGAGCCACAATATAAATAATCAAGATGTCCCAGTGTTGCGTTGGTTGTCCTAAAATTGTTAAGGCCCTCAGATTTTTTGTGGTAATATCGACCAGATAACGTAAAGCTTTACTTGACTCCTTTTCCATTTGTTCGACATTAAATAACGATTGAACATGATTATTCACCAAAAGACGATTATTATTGTACCGTTTAGTCAATAGATCCCAAGCAATGATATAGTTATCAGAGTTAAAATCCAAACTTGTAATAATTAAAGCAGCCGCGCCCTTCAATGAGGACCTAAGGTAGTGAAATTTACTTATATTGTCCAACAATGTGTTTCTGTGTATTAACGAATCAAATGTGTCTCTAAACTCGAGCCAATGCTGATAGCTTCCATCAAAATGCGGTAAACTAATCTGAGGTAATTTCACAACACTATTTCTAGACTGTGTGATGTCGTTATTGTCTGTAGCTTGTACGGAACTCACCAAAACGCTGGCTCTTCGCTCGCTATGACGCCGCGACAACTCGCGCGCCGTGGACACCAAGGAGAAGTATTGGTTTTGAAAAGCTTCGCGATCACCCAATGCCTCGCCGGGGTCCTCCATCAGCATCTCGATCTGGTCCTGTATTTTATCATAGTCATTAAATAGCAAATCCATTTTATCAAGTCTAGTTTCTAGTTCTGTTACTTGTAGTTCGCTTAATCTATCACAAGAAATGGCTATGTTTAAGTAATTGCTAAAAAGCGTGAGCTTAGCCTTACAGCTTGCACGTTTCTTAATCAGTTCTTTAATTTTAGCATCCATAATTAAAATAAAGATTGATCAAGCAAAGCAAAGTTACGCTTGCAACGCGATGACTAATTTACTAAGAATGCGAAAAAGCGACCGATTTAACCTTGGGTTAATGACCGGGTAAGCTACCGCGTGCACGTGCAAATCTAGTTTTTTAAGGAACGCTCTGCAACTAATTACGCAGCGTTGTAATAAGTTTGAGCACTAACTAGGCATACAATTTGTGAATAGAAATGAAATGACTTTAAAATAAGGGAAAGTAAAATGGTACAGACAATATGGCCAAAAAAAAAGATGTGGGTAAAGTTTTAAATGTACGAAGGGACGGAAATGTTTAAATGGAACGACACACTAATTACCAATCTGTCTCCACAGTTCTTCGCCGTTCTAGTAGTTTCTTCTCACGGAGACACGTGTGTACCACGCTGTTTTCTGCACTGCCAACGCCGTTTCTCTTGCGAAGGACCAATTTGTTAGGGAGTGTATGAGGACTTTATATTCAATGAGGCGAGCTGATACTGGATTCAAGATTTATTTTTTACAATACAATGGTATAGGTAATGACGTGAGCAATGCTCGCGGGAGATGGTCGTATGTGCCGCTCCCCGCCGCGGAGTCCCTTTATATGGAGATGGCCGGTGCGGACGACTCTTCACCCGCGGCCCGCTGTGCCCCCGCCGACGCCGTCACCGTTGCCTCCTCCGCCGACGTCGTCGACCGAGAATATTTTGCTGAACATGTTCGCCATAATATGACCGTGCTTGTTTGACCTGATATAGTCCCAAAGCGAAAAGAATTAATTCAGAGTAACTAAATACGGGAAACACATTTAACTGAGGAAATCTCCCATCGATGCGTCTAAATATGACTGATCGCCTATTTAAATTATAACTTCTCACAAATTCTGTGAAATAATTTGGGGTATGTAGATACCTCATGGCCCTTTCTATTATAAGAGCAGAATCTGGCCGATCTTGGATTGTGGGATGGAATTTATTAATTAATGCAGCTGCAATTTTAAAATCATTTATTAACCTTTTGAACGCCAATGTCGGCTATAGCCGACATGAGCAAGCGTGCCCTGTGCGCCAACGACGGCTATACTCGACAAAAAACAGGTCGCAGAAAAATACAAAATAAACCTATTAAATCATTACTTTTATGTATTTTATTGATTCACCTTGAAATTAAGATTTTCGGGCTTGGCGTACAGGGCATAGGAATACCGATATGGCGTGGCGGTGAAAAGGTAATGCACATGAGCTCTATTAAAAAACTCCTGGCGAAATAATTTATAGTCTCTTTTAAACCGTCCGTTAACTACTTCGACTACCCATCGACATAATGTCACTAATCGACTTTTATTCGCCTGAATGGTTGTCAACTGGTTTTCTCCCTCATTTAACGACTCAGGCTTCTGCACATTGTAATTGCAGGCCTCCTACAGTGGAATTGAATCTCTAAACCCTCGGTCAAGTATAAATACATCTCCCTCTCTGTAAAAGGTTCGCATGGGCCCAGTTTCATCACTAAATAAATCTTTCATGGTTTCGGCATCAGTCTGAGTGGCAGCATAAGGACCTATTACATCAATAATATGTCCGTCAGTACACACACAAAGAAATGGTTTGACCAGGTTCAAATACTTATGTAAACTATAAGTTTCCTTTTGGTAAAAGTAATTGGAACTCTTTTCAATATATATGTAAGTACCATCACATATTGTGATTGCAGGTCTTGTTGTATCAGAGTCATTTGGATTGCCAAAAAAAGCATTTGGAATACTGAGGTTTCTTATGACATCTTGTCTAGTAAGATGTTGCAACCCAATATGTAATGGTACAAAATGTTCCATAAAACATGAGCGTACTTTGTTCATGTGCCTCTCCATAGTTGATCGAGGTATATTAAATAAAGAAGACAACCTCTTGTTACTATCCCCTGTCCTTATTTTAATTAAAAAAATAGCTAAAGCAGTTTTTGGTGATGGTACCAGATAAGCTAAAGGTAACTCATTAAATAAATTAACAAATTCGGACACTGCGAGACCAGTCCAATAATGACATATGTGGTTGGGCATTTCATCTACACATTCAAAATCAAATGTGACAGTTTTTTTGTTTTGCAATATCAATTAAATCTTCTTTTGATTAATAGTGAAACTTGGTGTGAAATTGTAGATGATTGTTCTGGTAATTCTTGCTAAGTATTTGAAAACAGATGATGTTGGCAAACACGTGCAGACCGGGGCACATAAAAGTTATGTTCTGTAATTAACATTTTTTTAATAAACGTTGGTATTAAATGCATGGATGCA
This sequence comes from Mesoligia furuncula, assembly GCA_916614155.1. Taxonomy (NCBI): domain Eukaryota; kingdom Metazoa; phylum Arthropoda; class Insecta; order Lepidoptera; family Noctuidae; genus Mesoligia; species Mesoligia furuncula. The sequence goes on along the minus strand of OU744791.1, from coordinate 14,667,678 downwards.
TTACCACAGTCGGAATAAATGCAGTGTCGTGATGTACTAGCAGCTCTCTTGTAATGAGGTAAATAGACAGGGGCCGATTCAGGCCGGGCCAGTAGAGGGGCAGGGTCAGGGGCAGGTGCAGGTGCAGGCACAGGTGCAGGGGTAGTGGCAGGTGGTAACTGTGGTGTAGCCATTTCTCGTTAAGAATCTTGGGCAGCTTGTCGGGTGCCAACAATTATGACAAACAGCATAGCTATCTCTTCCATTCTGAAAATAATTACCATTGTTAAATAAAGCAATATAAAAAAATGATAAAACGCACAATCTCTTAAATAACTAAGTTGAGTAAAAAAAGGGTTATTGTAAACTCACCACAACGAAAATTCGCCACATTTAAAAATATTGATTAACTGGCCACAGTGACAAAATAATTCACAACAGGTATAATAAACTCGTCACAGGTATGTCAAACTTGCTTTGAATGTACCGACAGCAAAACGATATTCGTTCTACATTAGTATTTAGTAAAAGTAATGTAGTTTCAGAATAAAGAAAAAGAAGAAAACGATTTTATGTAACAATCAGTTTAATTCAAAGTAAAAGGCGTGATTATAAAATAAAATTGTACATCAGTATTATGTAATCAATTGGCATATTATTACAATTGTTGCAATGCAGCTATTTTTGCTATTACTTCTGCTAGAGGCATATTATCATAATTGTCAGCGATGGCTTTTAATTTTTTATCGTATGCAATTGACCGACACGTTCTCAAATTAAGCGGTATTTTAAAACTTATTCTTTTTAATTTTCAATCCATATACTCGGCTTCTTTTTTTAGGACGTCAAGAAAATGAAGTAAATTAGGTTTGTTTTCCATTTTATTATTAAGGCGTTTATGCGGTGCTTCTGCAGAATTAATGGTCCTGTGGCGAACTCCGTAGACATTCCAAATATTTTCTAAACTACTGCTTTCTAGCCACTGCGTTACAAAATAATCATTTAATTTATTGCTAGCTTCATTAGGTGGTGATTCTTCCATTATATGTAACCAGGCATCATCAATATCCTGCTTTCTTACATGAGCCAATGCAGCACACATAGTTACATGTTTTTTCTCTTCGCTGGTGTTCAGTTTTAAGGCATGTGCTTTTTTGCCAGTGCCTGTTTGAAATGAAAATTACAACCTTGCAGCTGTATCTCTGCAAATGCTATTTTTATCGCATTTATAACGGCGTCTTCAAAATCTACGACCATTGTTTGTGGTTTCCAATATGGTAAATTCTGCTTTATTAATGAAAATAAACGTAAATAAGACCTTTCTTCTTTATTAGGTATAAGAACATAGATTACTGGTACTATGTTAGTGGAGTCACTGTTGCTATTTACGTCTCCGTGTATGCAATATAACTGGTAAAAAGGAGTGCAACTGCTTGAAAATGTTCCATCGGACATAAAAGTCTTGAGAGTTGGAATTAATTCACGAGCTGCCATAGTAGAGAACGCAATCGTTCTGTTTTCAGGCTCACTGTCATCATCGAACAACATAAATAAATGTTTGTGTTTTTCTGGTATGATCACATCTTCCAGTTTCGAGAAACAGGTTTCTGGTACATTTAATTCACGATTTCTAGCATTGTAGAGTGTTCGCGACATATTTGAAAGATTGGGTATGGCGTTTAATAAATCGTAACCTGCATCTTTGGTAGCCTGGAACGCCTCTTGATATATCTTGGGTATAGGCATACATGAAGATGCTGCTTTCTGTTTACAGACATTTTTTATCTTCAAAATATCTACTTTTACTTGATTTGGTAAGCATTAGTGAGCAGCCTCTTGCATGATTTTAATGTTCGGAGACTCAGAAACTGTAATTGTAGCATTTCAAAGTCTACGATTTGTACATCTCCATACAGTTCCTGTTTTATTTTGTCTAATATGTGTGAAATAATAAACAGTTAGTTATAATCTACTTGAGAACAATTTTAAGGATTTGCTGATTTAGAAAAAAAAACAATATCATTTAATACATTTATTTTTAATAGGTTTTTTCAAGTATTCAAAAGGAAACATTAAAGATTTATCCCGAAATTAACAAATTATTACAAAATGCAATTATATTATAAGTAAAAAGACTCTTATATCATTGTCAAACTGTATTTATCTACATTAATAGGTATTGTAAAGACCTTATTATGAAATCAAAACAACAATGACAAACAGACAACACAACCAATTACCAATGTTCGTATACACTACAGAAATTACAGGAAACAACAGAAAATACAGAACTCAGTGTAACAAACAATTATAGGTAAATACTACATTTTCTTATTATTACCTACTGAGTGAACAATCTTAAGGCGCGGTGAATAGACGACTTTTATGTATTTGAGGGGGTGAAGCAGATGAAGTGGGACTCGTGTCCCACTTCATCGATTTTTATAATTTCTGTTTTTAGTGGCTTGTTTTCACCACTCCACACAGCAAACAAGCACTTTTCTCTACGTGTTACATGGAGCTGCCCTTGAATTTGATGGTACCAATTACAATTTTTGTTCACTTCAATCAGTTCACTTTTTTTATTGTATTTCCATATCTGTATCTTGTTTTCCTTTATACATTCTTCTATACCTTTTTTAAATGCCACTAAAGGACATTTCACTTCCACTACTGTGCCTTGGCCTATCAAACCATCGGGCGTTGCGCCAATAAAGGGAAATTCGTGGTCCACGAACAACCTGCACGGCTCAATGGCGACATTTTCTTGGATGGCAAGTTGCTGTAATGCGAGATGTTCATTTTCGACGCCAGGTGCGATTGCCGCTATATTGCTGAGATTACATTTATATAAAATATTTTCCACTAACTTGGCTTTGCTGGCATTCTCTCTTCTTTTCACTACTAATCCGAAATTTGATGCTGTTAGCATATTTTTTCTTAGTTCTACCCAGTCATCGCTATCTCTCTGATTTATAGTAGATACTAGTATTTTTTCTTTATCCGAAGTTAGTTGCTTTAGATTCTGAAGGAATGATTCTTTAGCGGCATTTAATTCATCCGGTGCCAAATCTGGAGTAGTACTCTGAGCCCCATAATCATGTTGAACAGCGTTGTCTTTCTTTAGCATCCGATTTTTTTTATGAGGTTTAGCTTTGTTTAATTTTCTTTTCATCAGTCTTCGTTCTTCAAACTTTTTTAGGATGCTTTTGGGACTTTTCCCTAAAATATTTTTATGAAGTAGATGCCTCGAATGGGGGTTATTAAAAGAAACGACTGCAGCATTGCAACGCGCGCGGTAACCACGACAAAGAGAGAAATTAATTCCCTTTCCCCCCATAACCTTTGCAATCACACTGTTAAAGCGTTCTACTGTATTGGTATCCACGTCTTCAAGCATGCTTCTTGATTTTGAAAGTAATGACTGGAATGTTGTTTGTATCCTGAACCAAAATGTAGTGTTTTTTATTTCCATATTACTCTGTTGTGTTTTTTCTTTGGAACAGTAATAGTTCTTACAATTTTCATGATTACCTTATTATTATGCATGTAGAATAGAATTTTGAATTTCGTTCCTAAAACCTGCAACTGCTTCCGTTTTGTCGTTTTCTTGCTTGTACTCTTTTATTGATGCAATAACAACCTTTCGGATACTCAGAATTTTTGATTCAGTCAGCAATTTTCTATGCACCAAGGCATATTTTGTGTCTTTGGCTACAGCCCTCAACTTATTGCACATATTGCGCAGCAAATGGTTTCGGCATTCAACTTTTTGAACGGTATGATTCTGGTAAGGATTACGCGCCAAGATTTTTGCATAGGTAGCCGAGTCACCGTCCGCAATTAACCTGCCATAAATAACATTGTACATCAATACAGATGTTTCGAATCCTTTGCAAATTATTTCGGACTCCATTCCGCTAGATGACCCAGTGTAGTTTCTGAAGCAAACGTGTTCTGGTGCTGCAGTTTGTTTTTTCTCTGCACGAGCACATACAAGGCAGTATTTGTTTTTAATGCCTAAAAACAACATTTCACCATATCTGCGACCTACGATTGCTGCAGCGCCGGACAATGCCTTATAATTATTGCCGTAGGATCGCGATGACCAACAGGCGTCGGCATATACGTCTATTAGAGGTATGCCATCTTTGGTCAATGTTCCTTCAGCTACCGCTGCATCCCGCTCACGCATAGCTGCTGCTGCCATGGATTCGACAGATGTTGACTCCCATTTTTCATACACTAGGTTTTGTACTTAAGCATAAGTTGCTTTTGTAAATATGGGTACGTCCATACATGCTGTTATTTCTTCGAATTGCGAAAAACCAATACCAGCAGAAGTAATTTCTGTAACGGCACCCACGTTAGCGTTGACATTATGTGTACTCGATAAATCTTCGCTTGTGACAATAAAGTCGCCTTTACACATATTGCATCTAAACTTGAATCTGGAGATCAAGCCGATCCTTTTTTCTCCTATGAGTGACATTTAGGAGAAATTGCAATTGAATAAAGAACTATGGGATATAGTTTGCAGCTGCTGGATAAAATGGTTTATATCAACGACTCTTCGACCTTGAATTGGGTGTATATTACTTTCTTGAGATTCGGTCGACGGTTCAACGAACAGTACATCGTCAGTGATTTCTCTGTAATAAAAAACACGTATTTTTTATTTTATTATAAATAAAAATAAACAAAATATTTACAAATGAGTGCAATTACTCGATTTATACAAATACAATGCGTGGACAGACAGACGGCTAGACAGTTATTGACAGTGATTCAGAACAATTGGGCTGGAAGTCTTGAAGTTCGTCATGCCATCTCTTTGGAAGTCGACCGCGGAGACATCGCCTATCCGTCGGCTCCCATTGTGTGACGACCTTCACCCATCTGTTGATACTTACTCATCATAATTTGATTTTGGATTGGCTCCAGGAGTTACAACTGTTGCAGTTGGAAGTGATGTCCCAGGGTCTTCGTGCTCATAATCCTTTTGTAATCTAAAATTGAAACAACATATTTTTATATCATGTGATTATTTTGAGAAAATGAGGAATTTCAACAATGTGCAATTGAGTAATTTGCAATAATTGGCATTTAGAAAATTTTCCATTTTGAGAATTAGGCATTTTTAGAATTTACCATTTTGAGACTCGTATTCCAATTTATTCACTTTATACAATATGTAACAAAAACCTTGTTGTTCCTTGAAAGGTGTCATTGTACTCATCATTTTGAACAACTTTTTCTATGGGACCAACCTCGAAATAGCGAAAAAAGAAATCAGCTGTTCCATACATTTTGTCGATTTAAGTGAACACAAATGTATGGAACAGCTGATATTTTTTCGCGATTTCAAGGTTGTTCAAAATGATGAGTACAATGACTCCTTGAAAGGAACAACAGGGTTTTTGTTACATATTGTATTGCAGCCATTTTGAGAATTTGTCATTTTGCGCCTAAGCCCACTTAGTCATTTTGAGAAGTTGTCCTTATGCGCTTAGCCCGTTCTGTTATGTTATAAATACCTACTAAAGTTGATAATTTACAAGGTCTTACAGAAGAGTGTAGAAATACGAAAAGGGGTCATTGTATTCATCATTATAGACAACTTTTACTGTGTCTGTTGTTGTGTGTTACTACTTTCACAATCTTTTTTACAAAACTTTTACTATGGTCTTTTTGTCGCGGGTGATGGACCTTTTTCTTTTTCAAAAGTTGTTCATAAACATGAGTTCAATGACCTCCTGTCGCATACATACTAGTTACAACAATATTTTGTAACACCATGTATAAGCTTACTCATGAAAAGTTTTCTCCGATGGTTTATCCTCTGACGGATTGTTCACCAACCGTTTCTTTTTACTATAAAGAAAAAACGATAAAATTGCATTATAATTGTTACAAAAATAAGAAAATCAACAAAAGTAATAATTACTGAAAAAATTCAAACAAGAAAATCGGCAAAAGTAAAATAATAATAAAAAAAACATTTATATCAAATAAGAAAATCAACAAAAAGCATGCAGTGAATGGCGGGGTTTGAACCCGGGGCGTTAGTCACTGATGCAGAAAACTTTAGTAATGCACGAGGCCGCTAGACCAACGGAGCTGTGGAAACGTACGTCGAAATTATGCATCTATAGATAATCTATACAAACAAAATAAGGTGTGCACGAAAAAGGTAGGTACTTACTTTACAACTTCCATCTGTCCATCATGTGTTTTTGTTTCGTCGAATATGATCTCTTTATTGCCCTCCGTTTATTTTTCTTGTTGGCCATTTTTTTATACTTAGGTACACTGATTTATATACAGTATGTTAAATAACAGAGGGTGTTCCCTTAAACTCGTTAATCTATATCATTAATAGAATAAAATAAAAATGTCAGCATAGAAAAATAAGCATAAAATAATCCGAATTCAAAAAAATAATTAATTGACAATAAATTCGAAACCTCCTGTTTAAAATCAAAATAGTAGCGCGGAATAGTACTTGTAGTACGCTATCGTAGCACGAAGCCGACCGAGCGTCTCCGAGAGTTCACGAACCCGAGCGAGCCGACCGCCCGCCGCCCGCGCCGCGCGCCGCGCTGAATGGCGAGCGGCATTTTTGATAAAGGCGGTGTATTGAATTACAAAGACATTTATGTAAGTATGTTTAGTTTTAGCAATAACATTTAACAACCCGTCTCAAATGCCCGGCTGACAACCTTGGGCTTGGAAGGACCTATTCGCAAACATAGTAAATAAAAAAAACATAAATTCATGTACCTACCTATCTAAGCCACGTTTCAATAACACGCATCACTGAAGTGCCCACTGGCAAGTTTTTCTTTAAAATTTTAAAGGCTGTGACGTGACTCATGTGTAACAGGCGGCCGGCTCTTATAATGCTTGAACCGGGCTTCTCCTCAAAATGCCTTAGCACGTTCTCTTCCTGCCGCACAGAGATCACGGGTCGGGGGCCACCAGAAAGACGCGTCACTAAAGGTTCATTGTTACGAAGCCAGGACCAGGGCACTCACAATAACACGAGAATTCCGCGGTTGTGGTGCATTGGGGTACCTCTCAGCATAAATCCTCAGAGCACGTGCACCATAATAATTACACTTAGCATAAATGAGCACCATGTTCACATACTCCTGAGCACTGAACAGATAATGCGGCATTTTTCACACAAGAATGACGGAAGATGTTGCAATGCAAAAATAATGCACGTCCGGTCAGCGCGTGAGATTAGTTCCGAATAAAATTAGGTGGACATTCGGGGGCAGGGGGCGGGGCTACGCGCATCAATTAGATCGCCGCACACGCGGCCCGTCATTCATAAATAAATTGCGACATTGCTGTCCTTCAAGTAACGCTTGTACAGAGTGTTTCTTTAAAGTATCAATTTAACATTTTTTTGTGAATATTTTGATTAAATAAAAAATAAAAACATTTTGTTTTCGAATGGTAACATTTTTTTTAGCATGTATGGATGCTATACTATTGCGGGTTAACGGGAACGCCCTCTGTTAGTTAACATACTGTATACAACTTATGACTAAAACCGAAATCGAACAAAAATTTACACCAATTTACAGCACAAGTAAGAAAAAACGAATTGTTTATTTATACAACTTATGACTAGAACCTAAACCGAACGAACATTTACATCAACAACACAACTTAAAAAAAAACTAATAATAAAATATAATAAACAGCTTTCATCAACAAACGGATACGTAAGTAAATGATTATTTTCTGAGCGGCGAGCGGAACAAACTGACATAAGTCCGTCAAGCAGCGCGCCTCAGCGGTCACTGCTTTTCCGTAGTTTTCAATTACTTATATGGGTCACTGTCGCTCCGCGTACAAATGAAAGAGAAGCGAGAAGACGCCGCGATGGCGCGACGTTTCGTTCGACTCGTTCGAATTATTTATCATTAAATACATTAATCCTTACAAATATCTTATTTTAATCGATAAATAAAAACAACAGTTCCCTTTATTATTATATATTACATCACTGTTATTAATTTTATCAAGATTTGTTTATAAATAACACAGTTACAATTGCAACGATTTCAATTTTAATGGTTATTTTATTATTTTTTTCTATCGAGAAAATTTACCAAAAACGTGTTTTGAAAACAATGGTCCACTCATAAATATGATTAAGATTAACATATTTTTTTTTGCTGCTCTAAAATGTATACATTTGGCTAAAAAACTGTTTTGTGAAGCCTATTTTGACTAAGCACAGCGCCTTAAACTAGTATTTTTCTAGTTTTGTTACACAATATTTTTAGGGACCATAACAAAGAGAGAAATAGCCGTCTCAAATCGTGTCGTATATCGAGTGTTTCTTTATTTTAATTAACAAAAATATGACAAAAAACTATAAAACAACAAATTCACCAAGAAAGGCAGCATGACACTAAATTAACATCAAGTATACAAGAAGACTTCAAAATCGTTGGCAATATTTTAAACTATGACTACAGTCTACACCAGGGATCCCCAAACTATTTTGGACAAGTGACCCCATTTCCAAAATGAACTGTTACCTCAGACCCCCTTGGCCAAATTACCTACTTTTAAGATCAAACCCCTTATTCATAATGGTCCGCTAACTTAACCTTTGGTATGCGGGAGCGTGCCCGCGTCGAGTACGTGGTGTGCGGCAGATTTGAACCGTAAAGAACGCGCACGCCGCATTTTTGAATTTCTCTTTATTTAGCATGAATTGAATGAATCATTATATAATTGGTAATTATTTTTTATAGTTAGATGTCTATTGAATAAGATACAATATATTTCAACCGTAAAATAAGTAGATTTTAATATTTTACTGAGCCTTGAACTTGACAATGTCGTAAATTGGGTATGCCGTGAAACAATTTAACTTTTTTAGTAAATTTTGTCTATTATATTTAGTTTCATTAATTTCCCAGAATAGAATATTAACACTACGAACCTATAAAGAAAACACAGACACTTCTAGCACATACAAATAAAGATATTTCCTTTTGAAAATTGATATTTTTCAATAGAAATTAGTCATTTTGACTTTGCGACAAGCGAAATTATTATCAGTTTCAACACGTAACTAATATGTATTATAATGGTAAAATTGTGTTATTTACTAAACACACTATCCCTCTTTACGTTAATATAATTTAGAAACACGTAACTATAAGACAAAAACAGAATTTTGACAAATAAATCGTACAACTACCATTTTGCCTACTCTTTTTTGTCAATATGTTTGTATGAACTTACATTCGTTCACGGTGAATGAAATTGGTACTGTTGCCATTAGAAATAAATTATGTTCAATGCCACAACAAAAAAGAGTCGCTCGTCATGGAAAATATTCACAAAAAACGTTACAGAAAAAGGTAATCTCAAGATTCAAGTCCTATTCGTGTTTACATGTGTGCGTGAACTGCACTGTGTTTTGGCTGCTTAGGAGCAGATCTGCTACATAGAAAAGACTCTTGTCTGCTTAGGTGTGGATCTGCTCCACTATACAGTGGGTTTGCTTTTGCTATTATTGAGATGCTACTGTCAATATACCTATTTCTTTAAATAGTTCTCTCAACGAAACTTTAACGCCTAGATTATAGGTAGATAAATCATATAGCCCTTTTTTGGATAAAAAAATATTTTATTCACTTAGATCATAATTCGCCTGCCAAGCGTGGCGATTATGGCAAACCCTCCCAAAATTGGGGGAGGCCTATGTCCAGCAGTGGACGTCTATCGGCTGAAACGACGACGACGAGATCATAATTATACATGATACCTATAAACGTCAAAATAAAGCCAAATTTAGTGTACCTAATGAATGATGTTAGTTCAAAAGAGGGTAATTTGTTCAAAAGCCATAGCATAGCGCCATAGAGAAGAAACGGGTCGGCCAATGTTACAGAATTATGTTAAATTGTATAACAAATAAAAAATTATGAAATAAAACCAAAAACTGTAAATTTTATTTGTCAATATAGTTTTTTTTTATAATTAGTGTTTAGTGTGATGTGGATATGGAAATTAATTAATTATGGTAATGTGTGATATTCTTCCCAACACTGACCAACGCATAAAAATACTTTGCACTGTTTACAGCTAATATTAGTGAAACTAGTCGCGCCACACACCTGACGCAACGTCCTCTCTTGTACCTTGGCTGTTTACTTGACCGCTCCTCTGCAACTTCGCAGTGTACAGGGAAGTGGTCAAGGTTTCTATCTAAACGGCAACAAAATTCGGACGTCGGTTAGCGTTCCCGAGTGCACACATTAATAGAATACTTTTCTGCCAGTTCTGAGGCCAGTATATTACGAAATTGACGATGTGTCATCTTTTTGCGTTGGTCAGTGTTGATCGAATTAAAAATGATGTATGAATTTAAAATGCTTATGTTTAACAATCTTTTAAAAACTTTAATGTACCATTTGACCCCCCGTTTCCTCTCTAGGAGGTACATAGCTAGTTTCTGATCTTTAAGATCCACTCCACCCATAAATTTATTGTAGTCGGCTACGACTACAGGTTTCTGTACGGTTTGACCTGCCCGTCTGCCTGCCGTCATCTCATCGTTGTGATAACTAGACACTGTGGTGACCAATTTTACATCTTTCCAAGCTAAAACAGCAACATCACCACAGTGTCTAGACATCACCGATCCTCTTTCTACTCTATTGTCTACTAAACTTTTAATTTCAGCTGGAGTTCCTACTCTTCGTCTATTTAACGTACCGACAACATCGGTTTGTTGTGATTTGAGGAATTTTGTAAGTGGAATTGAGTTATACCAGTTGTCCATAAATAAAGTATATCCCTTATTCAAAAACCCTACCATTAATTTTAGGACAGCTTTTGCGCTGGCACTTGTAAAACCACGTATAGCTTCTGCCGTGTTGGACGTACGACCCGTATAAATTATTAATTTTAATACATAGCCGCTTACCGCCTCGCAAAGTTCATATGACTTTATGCCGAATCGCGCTGCTTTGGTACGGATGCTCTGTACCCAACTTAGCCGTCCCTTCCAAAGCAGCAGCGATTCGTCAATAGAAAGCTCTTGACGAGGCGTGTAAACTGCTACGAACTTCTCATTTAGGTATTCTACGACAGGTTGAATTTTGCCTATTTTCCTCTCTTCACCGGTAGTGCCCAAAGTATTGTTATCAACAAAATGAAGAAAATTCATGAGAATAATGAACCGGTCCTTGGACATTAAGGCCCTGAATGCAGGCATGCCCAGGATACCGGTTATCCAGTACTCGTCTACTCGGCCCCTCACACACATTCCCATCAAAATAATAAGTCCTATTAACCTGTACACTTCTTCAACTGATGTCTCAATCCAGCCATTCAATCGCGAATGAGCGCTAATACCATGCTCGCTAGCCTTAGCAATATTCTCCCACGCGTAGGCATTTGTCTGTTGGACAATATTTTCCATCAGAGTTTGATCCCACAATTGAGTGAACACGTCCACCGGGCGTGCTCCCTCAATTTTAGGACCAGACTCCTCATGAAAGTGTTCCCGAGCCCCTCTGAACGTAGTGAAATCTTCCGTCCAGGTGGGCTCGGGCTCACCATCATCTAGCTGCTCTCCCCCCACCCCCACATCATCTTCCAGAAGCGCACGAAGCTCCTCAACGGTTAGCTCCTCCTCATCTTCCTTCTCACTGCCAGAATCTATTTCGAGAGCTTCGGCTAGTGAAGAGGGAAATACGGGCCCCTCATCTTCCTATTAGGAAATACAGTCTTAGTAAAAACCTTCACCAAATATGCAGCGTCAAAAATGTCAGAAGCACAAAGATCCATAGCAAAGAAACAAATCCCAGCAGCATTGTATACGCATGAAAATGCCGTTCAAAAACCATTAATTTGAATTGGTTCACCAATAGAAAAATAAAATAGCAATAAATGGATGAAAACTGCAGCATCTCAGCTCTAAGCAGGATCACACTCGCATGAAAAATATAAGCATTCAAGTATCATGATTATTAGATGAAAAGAAGAGCGTGATAGTTTTATTGTTCAAAATAAATTCGTGCACTTTTTTTCAACAAATCCAACATATACATACATCTCAACTCCAACAGAAATGACAAGTGCTTAGACTTTGCCCATATTTCTCTGCTACTGCTTTAACACCTATGAATGAATCAATCAATAAGCCCGTATTAGTCCACTGCTGGTCATACGCCTCTAATTTCACATAAATAAAAATAGTGAAAAAAAAAAGAAACAATAACTAGTGGTTTCGGTATGCTAACCTCGTTATCGTCAAAAAGGCGACGCGGCCTAAGACTCTCGCTCTCCCCCACTACTTCGACACCCTCTCCTACTTCCAAATTATCGGGGCACCATGGCTGTAAAAATAATATTAAAATTTTGTGTAATAATTTAAAATTAATAAGGAGGCCACTGATTGGATCCTGTGATATTCTGGCTGAGCTTACTCTAAGTCTTCCAGATCCACTCCTCTCCAGAATTCGCTCTTCTGTACGCACCAACAGACTACCCTGGGGCGTTCTGTCGACTTGCAAAGCCCTAATCAGATTTCCAGAGACCGAGCACGCGGGCGGTGAACTCATTTTGGCTGTAAATAAAATTAAAGTATTTAATATTCTTTAATCATCATCATTTACTGTCTTCAGAAACTATAAAAGACTAATTAGGTTTTACGATAAAAGCTCCTTTTTTTTCGTTAGGTACAACCGCGTACAACGAGAATAAATAATAGAACATCCTATGTAACAGTATGGCGACCTCCGTGTTCACACACACCGTGCCGCCATTTTGATTTGCGTATGTGTGGGTGTATTTTAGATAAAGTTTCGAAAAAACTTTATTTAGAAAATATCCCACGTTAATTGTGTAAAACTAATTACATATATTGATTCCTAAATAAATATCATATATAATAACATATATAAACACTAATATACTAATATAAATAGTTAGCAATGGAAGTCAGCAATGATTAGTTGTTTAGCGACAACTTTTGATACGTAATTTTATTACAAAACGGGTCTATTTTACGTAAATTAAGTTTCGTAAACAAACAATACAAAATAAATATAAAACTTACCTTTTCAAAAAATATGCTGAGAATAAGCAAATAAACTGCATAAAACTTTCACTTCACTTCCGACGACAAGGCGGACGTAAATGTACTTTTCAAACTGACAGTTTATCTTTATTTTCTCAAACTCAAACTCAAAGCATTTATTTCAATTAAACCTTGTTCAAGCGTACGGTTACTGATGAACGCTTATGGTTCGTTCATTCATTGGGTTGAAGTAAAAACGATTTTAGAACTTAACAGTGTTTATTTTAGGCATAGAATTGACCAAAACGTGAAGGTAGTCCCATTGTAGCATATCTGCACCAAAGCACCGAGAACCCTGGAGCCGATTCGCTACAGGTAAAGGTGCTAAAGGTGCTACAGACAGCTGCTACAGAGTGTTATTTTTCATTCTGACTTAGGTCAATAGAAGAAGACAGAGTGAGAATTAGCAATGCTTTAAGTTAGCAGACTATTATGAATAAGGGGGCCTATCTTTAGCTTTTTCCTATTGATACAAAATACCTAGGTACTAAGGTACCAATTGCAAAACTTTGCACTTGGTTAAGTGAGTAAAGTTGACTTCATTTTCTCATCAAAATTTAACAAAATAAAAAGACATACAATTCAGTAAATATCAAGTTTAATTTATAATGAGTATTACAAATTAGGTACTTAAAGAATCTTAAGTAGGTAGGAAATTATATTTAAAAAGGAATTAATTCGCAAAGAGAAAATAAAACATTCAGTGTGATGGATGAACCTGGTGACTAGATACCAATCTAGCTACATCCGGTTCAATATTGGTGAGTTGCAGCTTTAAATCTCCACGTTCGTTGATTTTCAAGCGGTTTCTTTGTTTCGTCAAAATGTTTGTTACCCCACTGAAGTTTTTTTCAACTAGGTATGATGATGGAAAAGCGATAAGGTATTTTTCAGCAATGTTTCACAATGTAGGATACTGTTTCAATGTTGCGTTGCAACCAGAACTTCTGATAGCCTTGGTTGAACTTCTGCTTAAGCTCTTCGTCTGTGCTGATGGTAATCAACTCTTCTTGCATTATAACATTGCCTTTTTCTGTGGCTGTGATATTGTACGGATTTATTATCCATTGAGGAATTTGTAAATTTAAAAGATCCTCAAACCTCTCCGTAAAACCCTTGTGTAATGCGTCCAAGTAAGTGACATATAATAAAATGTCTGTATAATAAAATGTAGTATATACAAGCTGATGATTTGCATCCTCGTCAAATTTCAGGAGGTTGTCATAAAAGACATAAATAATCATTTGAAGTACGGTAGGGGGCAATAACTAGTAAGCGCTGCTTTTTTTTTGTTGTAGAAATTTAACAGTATTTCAGAATTAAACCCTTAATTCAATACAAATAAAACAGAATCACCCGACTATGCACACAGCGACAATGCATGCAGCTGCCATGTAATTCCCCGCGCCGGCCATCGGGCCGCCGAGCGATGACCGGTAGCAATAACTTTACCTAATTTTATTTCGAAAATCACCTACATTATTGTCATAAATTTCACTTGATAATTAACTCATTTTTGAGCATCATTGGAATACGGAAATCTTACTAATGACAGTAATACTAGTGCGCCAAAGAAAAGTTCACTGACCTGTTATCAGATGATTAATAATATCCTTCAAGCTAAAGTTTTCGTAGTGATTTTGTTTTTATTTGTGGATTAAATTGGTTGATTTGAAACTTTCCTTCCTACTTAACGGGCTTAGGACCGGCAATAATCCTACCTTTGTTGGTGTACCGATCTACTAAGTCTAAAGATGTTTTCTACGTTTGATGGAAATGGAAAGACGTTCTAGTTAAGTGTAAGTACGTGGTATACTTTCGACTCTTAGGTATTATTGGCGTAGGTAGTTAAAAATTTGAAATAACTTATTTACACTAATGAAATTGATTAAGCTAACAACGTATTTACAAAATGTACAAATAAATAAATTACCTACCTATGTTACCGGAGGTAAAGTTGCCACGTACTTAGGTAGTACGTACTGGTTTTCCTTCAGCTTATGTAACACTAACACATTCGTTTTTAAAGTGTCGAAAACGACAAAATGTAATCCGCAAGGCATTATCACCTGGGTGAATGTCTTGTGCCTTGCGGTAGTGGAACGGGTGTTGCAGTTCACGCTTCAGTATGCGCAACACTGGTGTGGTGCATAGCAGCCAGCATGACGTTCTGTGATGGGGGTTCCCGATCTGGAAACATTTCCCGACGGACATCTCCACCGCGGACCGTCTCCACCAGCTCGACATTTGAATTGAACACTTTGTACATTTTTTTTGTTTTTTTTTTTTTGCGGATGACTCCACGTAGGCTGTCTCCACTGATGGCATACCCACCTGACCATCTCCACCAGCACGACATTTGAATTGAACACTTTGTACCTACGTCTCAACGATGTACCGAGAAGCGGAATTCGCAAAGCGCACGAACGCTGCGGCGATTTCAATTACACTGTTAGTTCCGGGGCGTGGCTTAGGGTGCGCGGGAGACTAAGTACCCGGATCGCCGCACTGTGATTGGGAGATGAGATTGATTACCTACGAATTTATCGAATGATAGATTCTCATGCGCATTTGAATGTGTGTGTGCATGAAAGCGCGGTTATAGGGCTAGTAACAGACGGGCCGCGTTTAAATACGGCTGGTTCACACTTACGGATTTCCGTAAATAAGAAAAAAAAATACCTACCTACCTTACCTACCTTTTTGTTGATTTGGGTCGTTAATCATTAGCATAATTACGTCCTTGAATTTGACTAGGATGCAAATCAACAGCCTGTATAATAAAAAGTGAGTGACATATAAAAAAATCTTGAAGCATTTCTGGTAATTTGGACAAATGCAGAAACTGCGAATTTTCTTTTCTGCTTAAATTTTGTTTATAAAGGATTAGTTTACCCACGAAGGCCGATGTTATTGATTTTATTTTAATCAAGTTAAGATCGTCACCCTGCAGCTGCAAATTAACTTTGTTGAACATTCCAAAGATATCAGTCAAGTAATAAATATCTGTTTTACAATTGTTCAGATTTTCTTTTAAATTCGGATCTTTTTCTTGTAAACACTCCAAAACAGATTCAAAAATGGCTTAAAATCTTTCTAAGCAAGAGCCTCTTGATAGCCAGCGAACTTCAGTGAGCAGAAGTAATCGAGTAAAGACTTCGTCGTTTTCCTCGCATGGCTGAGCAAATAACCGAGAGTTCAAAGAATTGCTTCGAATCATGTTGATAGCATTTATTACATATTGTAAAGACTTATGCAATCTAGGACTCAGCTTTTTTGCTACTAAATGCTGCCTGTGAATCGCAGTGAATGACCAGTACATCAAGCAGTTGTCGCTTTAAGTAAGCTATTAAACCACGATGACGACCAACCATAGACGGTGCACCATCAGTCGCAACAGAAACAATGTTCTTCCATGGAGTAGCGTTGTCAGTAAAAAAATGTTCCACGGCCTGAAAAATCAATTCTCCTCTGGTATCAGTCTCTAAATATGTAGCAAAAAGCAGTTCCTGGCACATATTTTCATCTTTGATATTGATTTGTTATGATAAAGGTAAAATAAAATGAACATTTAAGCGAGTATTTGAGTATTATTCCTCGAAATATTATATTGGCGACGAGAATTACCATGGCGTTAATTGGTAGCATCGAACATTTTAATGCAAAGAAACAAGATTTCAAAGATTATAGTGAGCGGATGGAACAGTTTTTCATAGTAAACCAAGTGAAGGAAGCCATGAAGGTACCAATGATCATTACCCTGATTAGGCCAGAAACGTACAACGTGCTGAAAAATCTAGTATCTCCAAACCCACCAGCGTCCAGAACCTATGCGGAACTGATCGAGACTCTGACTCGACATTATGTGGTAAAGAAATCCGCGGTAGCCAGCCGGTATGAGTTTTACAAATGTAAACAAAAAGAAGAGCAAATCCTAAACGACTCTTGACAGTGGGTGACAGTCTTTCTTTTGAAGAAGCTGTGAAGATAGCAACAGTATATGAAAGTGCGGAAACCGAAACAAGGAACATTCAGCTCGATGTAAGTGTACAGATCCTCCAAAAGCAGGTACAGAAACGCTCTCCTTTTCAAATCCAGACACGTAGACAAATGAGTAACGGGGAGGATGCAAAAGGCAATGTATTAATTCATAATTATTCAGATGGTTATTTATGGGCAGAATTTTACGTAACATTCGCTCCTCTAAGGATTGGGATTCTGAAATATTGCCATTATTATTGGAGAAGTGGAGGAATTTTTTAAGCAGGATTAAGCGGTTGTAAGACATATATTCTTTGAAGTTGGGCATGGCGGTCGCACGACTAGAAGGATAAAAAAAATCTGATTCTACAGTCACGGGATTCAGGCTTTGATGCACCATGACAGCGAAAAATACGTATAATTCTTGCACGCTTGTTGGATGCCACCGTCGCGCGCGAGCACTCGCGCTTAAGGTCGTACTGTCTAGAAATTGCGCTGCGTACTCGTTCGTCTCCCTTTCAATCAGCGACATGATTGGCTGGTCCCAGATCTTCAAGAAGACATCTACAGGACTCCGGATCTCCGACATTGGGAATGTAGGACCCGAAGTTCCTGTAAACTCTTCTCGAACACCCGTGAACGCAGCCATATCACATCGCCAATCGAAAGCGATACGATCGATAGTCAGCAACGTCATTATGTCTGTCCATCTGTTCTATACTGTTCAAAATTGCCGCGTCAACGTACTCAAGCACTGCTGGACTATCGGTAGCGAGAGTTGGCGGTCTCCCGTCTCGCACCGGGCCTTCAATCCCGATGTCGGCGGCAGCTAGGTCGTCTTCGTCGTCTGTCGCTTCACGGCTGCTATTGACAGCGGCTAAAACAATATAGAAAGAAAATAATTAAAACTGAATTTTAATTATTAAACTAGCGGGGCATGGCACAATTAGATGGCAATCTTACCAAGATCTCCAGACCCGGCGGCGTTGCCAAATGTTGCTTCGCTCGGCAGATCTGAAATATTAAAATAAATTATAATTAGTACATATTTATAAAATGAGTAGTAGTACACACTAAAAATGTTTGTTTTAAGTTGTCACTTACGAGAATAGCTGGACGTCGGCGTACGAAACAGAGGACAATCGTCCTTTGGGGTGTCCTCTAGTGGCGGCGGCGGCGTCCAACAGCTAAGATATCTAAAACAAAAATTTAATTCTAAAATAATGTCCTTAGTTAAATGTGACGTAGGTTATGCATTATTAAAATATGTATCGTTACCTGCTAGGAGTATACTCGGGTGAGCGGCCGGTGTCACCCCAGAACTCCTCGTCCTCCTCTGTCACCCGCGACGGTCCAGGCGCGGGTGACAAATTCACCCGCGATGGACCAGGCGCGGGAGAATGCAGCCGCGACGGACCAGGCGCGGGTGAATCATTCACCCGCGACGGACCAGGCGCGGGAGAATGCAGCCGCGACGGACCAGGCGCGGGTGAATCATTCACCCGCGACGGACCAGGCACGGGTGACGCCGCTTCACTAGAATAAAAAACATTAAATACTATTGACATCCTTTGGGCAAGTGGATGAAGCAAGTGTGCTCCCTCTGGTGTCTGGTACTCCGGCAGTATTACTCCAGTTGGACGCGCGTCAGCAGACGGGACGGTCCTGGCGTTGGCGTTGGCTCTAGCAAAGGCGGTGGCGATGGCGCTGGCTCTGACGCAGGAACCCTGAAATATATATTTTTTTTACTACACTGCGTGATTAATATGTATATCCATGCCAAATTATAGCTTTCTAGTCTAGATGGACGGGCAAGGCGAAATTAAAAGGGTTCTTTGTTGACTACGGAACCCTAAAAAACCAATTTGAGTTAACGAAAAAAAACCAGTAGGTATTAATTACGGGACATCCTGTGTACTATACCTCTCTTCAAATAAGCAGCGCCCTCGCCCTCGCCCTCGCCCACGCCCTCGCGGGCGCCCGCGTCGCCCTGCCGCGCGTCCCATACCACCCTGTCCACCCTCAAGATTTTCCATTGCTAAATAAAAAATACACCAAAAAAAGAAATATTTAAAATTTTAAATACATATAAAATAATCAATAAACCACGTTCAATAATTCTAGTAACACAAAAATTCAAGAGAGCAAAATAAATAAACACAATACTTAAACAAAATTAAAATAAAACATCGATAATGTTTTCCGTGAGTGGATCGCTTTATTCCTGGTCACGTGACCCGGGACGCGTCTCGCGCGTTGAAAAACATGGCTGCGGTTGATGCATTAGATTTCCTACTTCGAAATCACAACTAAATGATAAGTAACAAATTGTTCGTAAATAATCATGCTATAAAATTAATACATATTTAATTAAGTACAAAGAATCAATACATTCCTTTTTATCACGGTTTTCTAGAGGAACGGATTTTTCAAACATCAATGATACATATTGTAATGTTCGCTGGGTTAATAAAACACACTTTGACGGATCACTGAGGTGACATAATCTATACGAAACCCAGAGAACGTCTGCCGTCGCCTACGGCTGGTAAACGACTGCCACGCCAATGCCTGCGCATACACTACATCCCTCCTTTATTTTTATTGAATTGAAATGTTTGTTGTTGTCATGTTTATTGAAATATTGAATTGATTCTAGTCGCCCATTCCAAAAGGTAGTTTTCGTATGGAGAAGAATGGGCAAGAAACTCCACCGTTACCCTTTTAAAATGTTTTACAAGGTCTTGTTTATATAATATAATTATATGTGAAGACGATGCACCTAGAATAAAATTAGTCTATCACAAAAGGTAAAAAGAATTAAAATGAAGCAATGGCAGGTAAATCAATTATGTGATAGATACAGGTGCTCACATATTTACAAATTATTTACAAATATTGTAAAAGTAGATGATTTTCCTAGAATTTTCGCTTTGATAAATCCAATTTAATGGAGTGTTACATATGGCACGATCCTCACGATGATGTCCGAGCGATGTCCTCACGATGTCCTCACGATGTTTTCCTTCACCATTTTGTAATGTCCAATTTAATGGATGTCCAAATGCGTCCAATCTAATGGATGCCCATTGCGTCCAATTTAATGAATCACATGTCTTCGAAGTATTGGTTCTCAGACATGCCGGTTTCCTCACGGTGTTTTCCTTCACCATTGATGAACAGTGGTGATGAGTGAAAATACACAAAATGCCTGCCTGGTTTCGAACCCACGAACTTAGTCGGGCTAGACCACCACCACTGTTGTGCTGAAATTAAATGCTATTATTATGTGCCTACGTATGACAGGGTGCGGTATGACACCAGAAGGCCAATTCTACTAATTTAAAACGTTCAAAATCTAGTCTCAGTCTCATCTCGGCGATAAACAAATGTCAAAACTTGTCAAAATGTAGTGAGATTAAAGGTAATTTTGCAATAAGCATTATTTTAGGGCACGAACTATTATCACTTTTGCAGCCTGTGTCTGTAACACAGTTTATACTAGCACAGACACAGACGTTCACTCTGTCTGAAATAATGCATAGCGTTGTACTTCATTGTTTTTTTTTTTTATGTTTGATTGAGATGGACAAATTGTACAATTTGTCCATCAATTAATTATTATTAATTCCTTTATTTAATTGTATGTACATATAAATTATATTTTTAAATATTAGAATATAAAAACATTAAAACATTTTAAAATATAAAAAATAGTAGCCCACCGGTATCGGGAACAGGGTCCAAGCTACCGGCGGTCAGGGCTCCAGAGAGAGGAACCTCCTGACAATGCGAGCCGTGTCCAGAAGTACCGCTTTCTGAATCAAGCCCTTGATCCAGCTGCCCAACGAGAGCCTCTTCAGGTGTTGGTCGAGGCTCTTGGCTATTAGTCCATTGGCTGTTACGACTATCGGCACAATGATTGCTGAGTCAACATCCCACATGTCGACAACATCGTGAGCCAAGTCAAGATACTTGATCTGTTTATCTTTCTCGGCTTTCACGAGGTTCTCATCATGCGGGACGGTTATATCAACAATCATTGCGCGTCGCTCTGATCGATCCACCACCACTATATCAGGCTTATTGGCAATAATAGTCCTGTCAGTGATGATGGATCGATCCCAATATAATGTGATATTACCATTTTCGAGAACTGGGTCGGGCACATACCTGTAGTACGGCACCTCCGATTCCAAAAGGCTGTATTTCAGAGCAAGTTGCTGATGGATTATCCTGGCTACAAGGTTGTGTCTATGCAAGTACTCTCCGTTAGCTAGACGAGAACACCCGGAGATAATATGCCTGATTGATTCTCCCGGCCGGTGGCATGCCCGACAGATGTCAACCGTGCCGTCTTTCACAATAAATCTCCGGTAATTGTTCGTCATCATAACTTCGTCCATAATTGCACAGACAAAACCTTCGGTTTCTCCAAAGAGGTCACCGAAACGCAGCCAGGCTACGGACGCTAGTAAATCTACATCGGGTCCATGTAGGGCCCGGAAAAAGCGTCCGTGAAGCTCCTTACTCTGCCATACCTCCATGCGATCATTAGTGTCAAGCACTACTGGTTTGCGCCAGTTCTCTTTACCCAAGGAGAGCGGGGTGAGGCCCTTGTCCACCGCGACTACATCCTGATGCATCCCCACGTCGGTTTCTAAGAAATATTCCCTGAGACTGCATATCTCGCGATTGTGGAGAGTCTTAGCATTTAAAAAGCCTCGACCTCCACACTTTCGCGGGATATACAGCCTCATTACCGATGACCGTGGGTGATGCATTCGATTTGCAGTCAGCAGTGTACGGACCTTCCTATCCAGGGCGTCGAGTTCGGTCTGAGTCCATTTGAGTATGCCGAAAGAGTACATCAGAACCGGCATGACCCAACCATTGAAGGCGCGCACCTTGTTTCCGCCTGAAAGAAGACTATTAAATACTTTTTTCAGGCGGCCAAAGAAGCGCTCTTTCAATGATTGCTTCATGTCAGTAACATTGATGCCCAACGCTTCCGACATACCCAAATACTTATAGGTTTCGGATGCGGAGAGGGCTCGAAGGTTTGTGGAGTCCGAGAGTTGGGTCCCCACGGATTCCACAATCTCCCCTCGCTTTACATGCATGACCGCACATTTGTCCACACCAAATTCCATCCTGATGGCGCTACTGAAAGTTTCAGTAATTTTCAGTAGCTCCATCAGTTGCAAATTGTTGGGAGCAAAGAGTTTTAGGTCATCCATGTAAAGGAGGTGAGATATAACCTGACCACCTCTCCTCAGCCGATAGCCTAGACCTGAAT
Organism: Mesoligia furuncula; assembly: GCA_916614155.1. NCBI lineage: Eukaryota > Metazoa > Arthropoda > Insecta > Lepidoptera > Noctuidae > Mesoligia > Mesoligia furuncula. The sequence goes on along the minus strand of OU744791.1, from coordinate 14,645,290 downwards.
CCTCCAGCAGTGTGCTTAGAGGATTCAAGGCTAAGCAGAACCAAAGCGGACTCAAGCTGTCGCCCTGGAATATGCCTCGCTCGATCCTTATCGGCTCGCTATTCCTCTGGATATTTCGTCATCCTGGATAGCGAAGGACCGTCCTCCATTGCCCCATACACGACATCAGGAAGGTGCGTAGAGTTGTATCTACTTTATACAACGCCAGCACCCTCATGAGCCATGTATGCGGCACCGAGTCATAGGCCTTCTTATAATCTATCCAACATGTCGACAGATCCTTTCGGAAACGACGAACCTGTTGGCTAATGGTCATATCAATGAGGAGTAGCTCCTTAGTACCGCGGGACCCGTTCCCTTATGTTTGTCAATTTTAACTCTCAAAATGGATGTAAGAACTTTATAGACCGTCGGTAAACACGTGATCGGTCTATAATTTTTGGGGTTCCGCGGTGCTACCTGATTTATGGAGCAGGTGGGTAATTCCTGTCGTTAGGAACTGGGGTAGCGAACCAGACTCCAAAGCAGTCTGGAACTGAGATGCCAAGCGAGCGTGTGACCTTGTGAACCACTTGATCCAAAAGTTGTGCAGTCCATCCGGCCCTGGAGATTTCCAGTTAGGTAACGGACGGACTGCACGAGCTACATCTTGGGGGCAGATGGTAATAGCCCCCATTTCTGGTATTGGATCACAGGCTCGCTCGACTTCCCGAGTCCAGTCACTTTCGGTGTGACTGACAGGCACCGACCAGATACTGCGCCAGAAAGAACACATGGCATCATCATCTGGCAGGCACGTGTCAGTCACACTTTGGTCCAGTCGCTCCCAATCCCTATAAACCCACCTTTGATCACTCTGGAAGGTGCGATTCTGAGTGTATCGCTCTACTCGCCGCTTATACCGACGGATACGGTTTGCCCATGCATAGACTTTCTGCTTCAGGAAGTCGATGCGCTCCGTGACACAAGACATATAGTCTTGAGGACTGATATCAGTCCCCAAGAATGCCCGTCTCACAAAGCGCATCACTCTAGGGCGAGTATTGCCCTCCCTGAAGCAGGTTAGTTTGCCGATGAGCGCTCTGGCCTCACCAATACGGCGTTCAATTCTGCACTGCCAAGCTGGTACGGCTGGTTTCGGTCGTGTAGCTCTAGAGTCATTAGCAAATTTGACGTGAGCTACACGACATGCCGCTACAGCCGCGCAGTACAGAATCGAATGAGTATCGGTGAGGTCTTCGCAGCCATCAAAATAGTTTGACAACTGCGAATCCAGAACCGCCACCAGCGCCCTATTTTTGTTATGCATGGGCAAACGAGGTAAGCGTGGCCTAAGTTCGGGCGACATGAAGCGATATCCCTGAATCGCATCCTCCAAAGTACTCCTCAATTCCTCATTACATTGGGTACTTACGTTTGTAGCCCTGTCATTACTCCCCTCGTCAGCATGACTCGTATTAGACTGTGGTAGTACTACAGCAGTCTGCGACTGAGGGGCGATGACATGGCTACTCTGCATTTCATTTCGCAGGCGATCAAGTACAGTGTCATCCAACATATGATTACGCTGGATGACCCGCACCTGATCCGATAGTCGTTGTGCCGAAACGTTGACAGTTGGTTCAAGCACCTGAAAAAGAGAGAGCATCCGAACACGGTACGCGGTCAGATTGTTTCCCCCCTCTGTAGCCCCATAGTATGAGCGCATGACATTTTCATTGATGGATTGTGTCCATCTCATGCGCTGCACACTTCCGCCGGGAGCTGGGACCCTATCAGAGGCCGGTGGGCCTCGAGGTCCTAAGCCGTCCGGCGGCCGGCGTCCTCCCCGTCGACGAGCAGGTGGTGGCGTCGTGGGCGGAGAGAAGTACTCGACGCAACTGCCGCGGCCGGTGTCGTCACAGCGCTCACAGTGAGACTGGGTACCGGCGGCGGCGAGGCGGAGCTGAGCGAAGAGTCCGGAGGTGGTAGGCGTGCTTTACGTAAAGCTGACCTTGTCAACATATTTTCGTTTTATTTGTTTGATTTTACCGGAGGTGACATGACAGATGTCACCTCCGGATGATTAATTATTATTATTATTATTAATTATTATTATTATTTAGTAATTTATTTTGCAATTTGGATTAATTACAGGGCAAGGAATTATTATCTCATTTGTGATTTTTACTGAAGTTACATCTTTTACTTTTACCCTTTTAGGCAATTTGCAGTAATTACAGGGCAGGAAACTTTTACCCTTTTATGCAATTTGCATTATTTACAGGTCAGGAAATTTTATCTCTTTTGTGATTTCTACTGCCATACCTAGGTATTGGCAATCATCATCATCTGCCTAGCCTTTTTCCCAACTATGTTGGGGTCGGCTTCCAGTCTTAGCGGATGCAGCTGAATACCAGTATTTTACATGGAGCGACTGCCGATCTGACCTCCACAACCCAGTTACTGGGTAATACGATACCCCTTGGTAAGACTGGTTGTCACACTTTCCGGGCTTCTGACTACCCGTAACGACTGTCAAAGATTCACGAATGACCGCCGGGACCAACGGCTTAACGTGCTTTCCGAGGCACGGAGGGGACACGGTATGTAAAGATGGTCACCCATCCATAGACCAACCGTGGCAAGCGTAGCTTAACCTGATCGATCGACCTATGCGGCTGTTATTATTTAGCCACGTGCCCCTCATACCTAGGATTGGCAATAGAGATCAAAATCTTTTTAATGTCTAACCATGATTTATTTTGTAAATTGCGTAAACCAGTCGGTTCCAAACTTCCAATGTATGAACTTGATGAGTTTTCACCCATTGATTGCATACACTGGTTGGTTATACCAATGTATAAGTTATTGTTAACTTTTAACTTCGTAATGTTTTGATAATTAGTCTTCGTAATCTATCAGTATCGCGGCTTCCGCGATCTTATTTGCCTAATATTAGGCAATTGTGTTAACCAAACATTTAATGGCTTAGTTGGGTTGGCACCTATCAACAAATGAGGTTATACGAAATAAAAGTAAAACTATAAATTCACTGTACATATTAAGCATAAGAAAGCTAAAACGCTGTACAAATAACATAGTCTTATATATATTTTTTTTGTCCATGTCGCGAATTTTGCGACAAGGGGTTTCTAAAAGGGGGGCAAATTTTCCATTATTTTTTCGATAGGACGCACCGTTTTCGAGATATAAGCAAATTTAGAATTATTAGATTTTACGCTCGCATGTTCCCGAATATAACACCAGTACGTCCCGTGTTTCCCAAATAGTCAATCAATAATGCTATATTTTGCCACTAACTATTTGGAGAAACAATTTTATTAACTAAATAAACCTCATTCGTTAACTTGCCAGTATTAATCGCAACCATTAGGTTGTTTTGTTGGAACTTGTTCCATTTGTGTTTTTCGCAACCATTAGGTTGTTTTGTTGGAACTTGTTCCATTTGTGTTTTTCGCAACCGTTAGGTTGTTTTGTTGGAACTTGTTCCATTTGTGTTTTTCGCAACTATTAGGTTGTTCTGTTGGAACTTGTTCCATTTGTGTTTTTCGCAACCATTAGGTTGTTTTGTTGGAACTTGTTCCATTTGTGTCTTTCACACACACACGCACATATTTTAATGTATATCAAAATATGTCTTGTTGTACCATACCCAGTACAGTTGCACAATGTTTTTTGTCCTATAATTGTAATTAAAGTTTATTTTAAACTAAATCACCGCCGTTCATATTTGACTAGCCAGCAAGTCGTACAAAGGTCCTTTGACGACGTGTGCTATGTGCTTAAAGCAAATTTTCACTTGATATTACAACACTGTAATGAATTCTATGAATTCTTTTGTTGATTTCAAATTACAATAGCCAGTGCAAAATGCATTTGATTTCACTAAAATTAGTTCAATCATTAACCATAACAGATTTTATGACACTAGTTAGTTTTAACAGTAGGTAAGATAATAATTTTATTTGTTACTTAACTTCGATTTTACCGAAGTGGAACTTTTGTTAAGCTACGATATTTTCGCTACTTAATACATTTTTTTTAACACTAGTTTTATCAGAAAGATAATAATTTCTTACTTTACTTCGATTTCACCGAAGTGGAACTTCTGTTAAAACTGGTACATTAACGATATTTTTGCTAGAACATTTTTTTATTTGATCGAATAATATTTTCTCGATATTATTTACATAAGGGGTCGCCACGGGGGTAAACCGTGACTGACTCGAGCAGTGTTGCCACTGAGTTGTGTGCTACATCAATAATGGTACATCACAAATACATTTTAATTATCTCACATAGGGCAGTATTATCAACTTTATGATAAATAAGAATTATAATCTCATAACCACATCACGCCTGTTCTCCCACTTATGTTTGAATAGGTAAGCAATCTTTATTGTTTTATGTACATTATTGTCTTGGCTTCACATAATGGTACATGGCACCTGTAACTTAGTGACCTTTGAAGGTACTACCACAAAACTCCAACAGAAGAAGGGAACTTCTCTTCTACAAAATTGATTTACCGATTCATCATATCATAAGAAAATATTATGTCATTCTAATTCGTTACTGGTGAAAACAGTTTTACTAAAACATTTTGTTCATCTATCTGTCCCCAAGTCACAGGCTATAAACCTAGTTTGGGTGCCAGGAGATAATACTCAATGTACTATAATTATGTTGTACCATATTACTGTACTTGTAACCTTTGTGAACATTTTTCTGGAAATAAACATTATTTTTATTATTTTTGTGTCTTTTTTTTCTCACCCCTTAGGCTGGTTTTAGCTACATTTACGGGCCAAAGCCAAGTAAATGCAACGTGTGGTGTGTATTAGTGTGTTTTCTTCCTCTAACTGCATGAATTTCCTAACTATTCTGCAGGTGTTTAAGATGGCAGCTTTCTGTTATTATTATTATTAATTAACATTGCAATAACATCAAACAGCAGTTTGCTGTTATTGTGACTTTTTATTTTCACTTTGCCCACATTTTATTTCAAAGTATGTATGCTTATTATTTTAACTGGTTGGTACTAGTATTTAATTATAGTAACAATTACATAGCTTTTGTCTTTTCCTTAGTCTGTTGATAGGTAGCAATCTAAATTATGTCACCCTAGAACTCGGGTACACATGTCATTATCAGTAGTACTCATTAGGTAGTTCTTCCTACAAGCAGGAAATTATCCACTGTGGGACGGTTTTTTTATTTTTTATTTGTTATGTTTCGTAAGTATTACAATGAATACATTACTCTGTATTGATTCTTATTTTTGCGTGGCTTTTACTGAAAATCAGTAACAGTATCACAACTGCATGCCCTATTATATTTTTGTAAGTACCTACTTATTGAAGACAAGAAGACATGTGACATCTGCCAACCCGCACTGGGCGCGCGTGGTGGATTACGGCCCACTCCCTCCCACCTAGAGGAGGCCTGTGTCCCAGCAGTGGGAACATTATAGGCTGATTATGTATGTATATTATGTAAGTACTTATTGCGTGAGTCATTTTTTGTGGCGTCCTGTGACAGGATTTTGAGACTCGTATGCGTGCTCATTAGAGCATTTCGGATTCAGCATGACCTTTGACGTAATCGTAAGTATGACTTACTAAATATACTGAATAACTTTATTCAGTAACGTTCGGCTACTTGTTTGGCGCCTTCACCAGCGTCCATCAGTTCCTGTAACGTGCAGCTGACAGGACACGCAGGACACGATATTAAGTGTTATACTTTACTATTATTATGGAAATTGACCTTTATCTATTAACAAATTAGGTTTATTAACTAGTTGGCAGTAAATATTCTAGTAATTAAGCCATTATTGATGCTTACACTAACGTTTCCCGGTCTTTTCTGATATTTATCCGTGAAGCATGGTCGTATTGCGAATAGTATTTGCGTGACCTTGATATTTCTGTGTAGAAATGCAAACAATTGATCCTGGCAAAACCAGTGACCTGATTAAAATAGTATCTACTGATTTTGTTTTATATTTACAATAAGTGGGTATGTAGGTTATTTACAACAGAAAAGTTAAGAATGTCCAAGATTTATGATAATAATCGGTTATTATTTTTATTTAAAATTAGAAGCATGCAAATAACTCAATGATCTTGTTATTTAAATGAAAGCACTTACTCAATAATAATAATTAACAATAATTTACTGTTTGCATTACAGCACATTTAAAATAATTGGGTACTATTCAGGCATGGCCTTTTGTTGTACAATGTCCCAAAAATATCTCGCATAGAAATAAAACCAGCGTCCAGAGTAAGACAATTTATTAAACAAAGTACCGTTGAGGTCAAGCCTCGCAGGAGAATCTCAACACCGCGATTTACAAACGTGACGTTTCGGTACAACGCCATCTGTTATCTAATAGCGGTACCAAACTAATGACAAATGTTGACCTTAGGATAAGATTTGTCTATAGTAGCTATCTAACAGATTAGACATTCCGCCCACCATGGACGGCTCTGTCCATTATCCGTAGTATGACAATATAAACTTAAATTAATAATTGGTTGGTTGGCTATCCACTATACTGTAATCCTAGGGCCTTATATCTGCGATACAAGTTCATACCTTATGTAAATAAAAATTAAACAACAGTAAAACAAGTCGAAAATACAAGTTCCTTCAAGTAAATTCGCAAACCAATACAAAACGTGTAGGTATATTGTGTAAATAAAAACTATAATATACAAAATTCTTCAATTAGATGATAAACAATAACTAAGTGTTCACAGGTAAAATAATTAACTTAGATACAGGCCTTTTAATCTCATTGTTTTTACACCGTATGGTTACAACGCGAGTAATGTTGTCCAAACCTGGATGTTTACTTGTAATAACTCCGTACAGCCATCTAGCGGGTGGAAGATTGTCCTCCCTTACCAGAACCACGTCTCCGATCTCAGGTTCAGGCTTACAATCTGTCCATTTGTATCGATGCTGCAATTGAGTCAAGTACTCTAATGACCACCTACGCCAGAAATTTTGAAGCATTTTTTGTGTAAGATGCCACCGCTTCAGGTTGCTAATGGATGAATTTTCATAATTTGCATCAGGTACAGTTACCAGAGGTTCACCCACGAGAAAGTGGCCAGGCGTCAAAGGACACGAGTCCTCTGGATGGTTAGAAAGCTGAGAGATCGGCCTCGAGTTGAGGCAGGCCTCAATTTGAGCCAGCACAGTTGTCATTTCTTCAAATGTCAATGTGCTGGTGCCTATAATTCTTTTCAAATGGTGCTTCGTGGACTTGACACCAGCCTCCCACAATCCTCCAAAGTTTGGAGCATGGGGAGGTATGAAATGCCAAGTCGTACCTTTCATCGATAGGAAATCAGCTATTTCCGAAGCTACCGTAGACCTTTCAGCGTTGAATAGCTGTCTCAATTCCTTTGCACTACCAACAAATGTGGTCCCATTATCACTCCACAAGTCCAATACTCGGCCACGTCTGGCTACAAAGCGCTTAAAGGACGCAAGGAAACTCTGAAAAGTCATGTCACTGACAACCTCGAGATGAATAGCCCGAGTGGACATGCACACAAACAAGCAAATATAACCCTTACTGGAGTGGTGACCACGACCTTTAGAGGTTCGGATGCTGATTGGACCAGCGTAATCAACGCCACTGCATTGAAACGGCTTCTGAGAAGACACCCTGGCCTTCGGTAATTGGCCCATCATTTGTTGGTTTGTTTGTTTGGAATGTCGAATACAAGTTACACACTTGTAAACAAATTGCCTAACGAGAGTCCTTGCATTGATTATCCAGTATTTGGATCTTAAGTAGTTGAGCATCAATTGCGGCCCGCCGTGCAAAGTTCTCTCGTGAGCCTCCGCAATCAAAAGATTGGTGAAGTGTGATTTATTAGGGATTAAGATGGGGTGCTTCATATTCTCATCAATTGAAGCTCGGTGCAAGCGACCGCCAACTCTTAAGATCCCGTCATCGTCAAGAAACGGACTCAACGAGGTAAGTCTGCTACCCTTATTTAGTTTACGGTTTTTTTTACAGATTCTATTTCATCGCTAAAGGACTGCAGTTGACAGAGTTTGATACAGGTAAGTACAGCTTCATTTAATTCCTTTGTAGTTAGCCAAGTAGTTATTTTATTTTTATTAGGTTCAAATTCCTTCATTCGTAAAAATCTTCTACAATAAGCTATGACTCTTATTAACCTACCGAACTTAGAAAATCTAGTAAATAGACTATCATCGCATTCTACCGCGGTTGCATGACATTTTGTTTTTATCTTTCTTTCTTCTAGCGTAGTTACTTGTATATTTCCTTTATTATAGTCTATTTTTTCGTTCTGTAACCATACTGGGCCTCTTTTCCAGAGTTGCATATCATTACACTCGGAAGGGCTTGCTCCGCGAGATGCGCAATCCGCTGGATTTTCCGACGACGACACATGTGACCACTGACTTCTATCCATAATGGTAAGTATTTCGGAAACACGATTCGCGATAAATGTTTTCCACCGACTAGGGTGACTGCTTAACCACGCCAATACGACGGATGAGTCGGTCCACGCATAGAAATGTTGTTTGGGAACTTCTAGAGTCGAAGCAACTTCTTGAAGAAGCTTTGCTACTAGGACAGCTCCACAAAGCTCTAATCGCGGGATGGATACCTGTTTAACAGGAGCAACCTTGGTTTTTGAAGTCACCAAGGTTGTGTGAATATGTCCATCTCTATCAATGATTCGGACGTATACCACCGCGGCGTATGCTACATTGGACGCATCTGAAAAGCCATGCAATTCTAGAACCCTGTTCTCCTTGCTAGAGTTGATCCAACGAGGAAGACGAAACTTAGTCAGATGACAAAGGTTCTTCCGGAAGTCAAGCCACTCTGTCAGCAATGGTGCAGGTAGTTCTGCGTCCCATTCGATCCCAGTCATCCATATTCGTTGAATAAACACCTTCGCAGTGATGATTGTCGGTGCTAACCATCCAAGGGGATCGAATAGTCGCGCTATGTCCGAAATAACCTTACGCTTTGTCACGGGTAAATCTGGATCCTTAAGTTGAATAGTGTAAACGAACTCGTCATTCTCTTTATCCCACGTTAAACCTAATATTTTTGAAATTGCATCTGTTTTTAGTTCCATGTTCCCTTGTGTTTGTGATGTTTGCTCACCGTCTTCAATTAATCTTAATAATTCCTTGTTGTTACTAGCCCACTTTTGGAGTTGGAAACCTCCACGTTTAAGCAACTCCGAGGTCTGCTTATATATTTCTACTCCTTCTTCTACGGTTTGACCTCCCGTCATTAGGTCATCCATGTAGAAGTCGGAAAGGACCCGGCTCCTTGCTAAAGGAAATTCAGCGCCTTCGTCCTGAGCTAGCTGCTGCAATGCTCTTACTGCTAGGTAAGGCGCCGATGATGTTCCAAACGTTACTCGCAAATGACGTAACACTTGAATTTCGTCATCTGGATTCTCACGCCATAATATACGCTGAAAATCTACGTGATCATCGCATACCTTAATCTGTCTGTACATCTTGACGATGTCTGCTACTAGACAGATAGGTTCACAACGCCAACGCATGATAATATGACGAAGCTCAGGTTGTAGAGGAGGCCCCACCATTAAATCGTGATTAAGCGACACCCCGTTGCTACCTACACATGATGCATCAAATACGATGCGCAACTTAGTTGTACTTTTTTCGTTGCGGATGACGGCATGATGAGGCAAGTACACAGAACCTTCTTTGTCTCTATCCTGTACTACATCCATATGATTAAGAGCTATATACTCATTTACAACAGCTGAATACTGAGCCTTGAACTCGGGATTCTTTAGAAATCGCTTTTCTAAGGTTAAAAATCGTTTAAGAGCAATGTCTTTCGATGCACCATATTTACAAGCAGGATCGCTTGACCTGAAAGGCATATGCACGATATAGCGACCGGATTCGTCTCGTTTAGTCGTGGCCTTAAATATCTCTTCACACTTCCGTTCCTCTGGGGTCAAGTAAACCTTATCGTAATCGCTCCTGGGTTCGGATTCTAGTTCCCAGAATTTTTTAAAGAGTATATTCTCATCCGTATGAGTAGAATGCAATGTGACTACGGTATTGTGGCATGTCTCGCTTTGGTTGATTTCACCTACTTGGCCAGACAAGATCCATCCTAGTCTAGTACTTTGTGCGATAAGCCGACCAGGTGGACCTCTGATTAAACCTTCTAACAAAATTTGGCCATACACTTCGGCACCTAAAAGCAAATCAATCTTATTCGGAGTATCGAATGAAGGATCTGCTAAAGCCAAAGACGAGATTGTGGTCGAAACGTTTGCCCTAACCTTCCTTTCTGGTAAAATAGCCGTTAGTTTCTTTAAAACATAAGCCTTAACAGTGATAATAAAACTAGGTTCGACGCGTGATTTAACCTTAATGAGAACCATCGAATTTAATGAAATCATCGATTGGCCTTGATCACCACCTATACCTGAAATTGAACCTTTAGTTGGTATTCTTTCGAGACCTAAAAGCTGGACTGCGGACTCCGTCACAAAGGAAGCCTGAGACCCCTGGTCTAACAGGGATCTTAATACTATAGCAGTACCGCTCTCTGATTCCGCTTCAATAAGCGCAGTGGCCAATAATATTTGGCTATAACCATTAGCAAAACAACTTACAATATTAGTGGAATTACTCTGGGTTGAAGTGGTATCAGCAGAAACGCTGTTTTCTGCAACTTGATCAGTTTTGTTACTATCACCAACTGATTTGGAAATATTCTTGAGATGAAGAAGACTATGATGCTTCTTTTTACATATATGACATCTGGTGGACTGGCGGCATGCATATACTGAGTGGTTTGCCCCTAGGCAGTTGTAGCATAAACCATTTGTTTGGACAAAATTACGACGCTTATCTATATCGAGACCGGCAAACTTTTTACAATTAGCAAGCTTGTGGGTATCTTGACAACAAATACACGCTGTAGTTGACACATGGAGCGATTTGACTGGCACATTACGATTGGACTGATGACGTTGACCTTTGTTGTCTAAAAATTCCAAAGACCGAAATCTTTGTTCAAGGAAAGACTTGAATTGATTCATTGTAGGCAAGTCATCTGAACAATCACTGATTTTCATTTCCCATTGTTTACGTGACTCAGTGTCTAGCTTTAAACTCAATACATAAATAACTATAATATCCCAATGCTCAACCATTATGCCTAAATTTTCCAAAGCATGTAAACATTCGTTAGAAGTATCTAATAACTCCTTGACTGCGCTGGAGGATTCGGTTACAATATTTTTTTGACTCATAAAACGTTTAATGATACAATTCGCTAAATATTTTTTATTATTATATCGACTCTCTAATTTAGTCCAACAGGTCGTATAATTACTACTAGTGATAGGTATGTGCCGTAAAAGAACTTCAGCCTCTCCAGACAAATGCGATTTCAAATAATGCAATTTCTGAACATTGTCTAGTAAGCCATTATTGTGTATTAAGGATTTAAACAAATCTCTAAAACTAATCCACTCAGAATAACTTCCGGTAAACATAGGCAACTCAATCTTTGGCAATTTTACAGAACATATCTCTTTAGAACCCTTAGCAGAAGATTCAGGCACTTTATCAAAACTAACCGAACATACAATTTTCTTCAATGCTTCCTTCAACTCTGCTTTATAATCAGTAAATAATTCTTCCGTGGTCTCATATAAATTTTGTGTGTTGTATTCCGATTTTTCGAATTCAGTAGACTTAACCGATGACACAATTTTTATATGAGCTTCAGAAAACGTTGACCAGGTAGCTTCTAAATTTTCTAATCTAGTTTCTATGTATGAACTGGTTATTCGCTCCTTAGGTGATTTCTTAAAGTTAGACCTTGCTTTACTGATAGTAGAATGTAAATTAAACTGTAAATTACTCAAAGCTTCCATATTGAATAAAGTCTTTAAATTAACTGTTCTGGAACGCCATGCTAAGTTCGTGGACAACACGTAAAAAATCACATGTCTTTGAACTTAATACAATTCGCTGCCAAATCGGGCATAGGTTCCCCGTAGTTCACTTTTCGTTGAAATTATTCTAAGTTCATGCACACGTTAAAGTTTCAAAGTCCAAATTGCTAATTAAAATGTTCTAAGTTAATAAGGTCTAAATTTGCTTTTAATGGCTAAGTCTCCAGGTATTAATTTAGTCACTTTAATATTTTAAAGTACTCACAGATTATCCTCGTATCAACTCACTTCACTGTCACTCACTTTTACGTAGCTCGTCGTGATGATATGCGGGGTCCTCTCCCCCCGCACCGCAGCTGCTGCTCACGCCAACACGAACTGAACTGTTTGCCAGCACCAGCGCTGACCGTTGTGTACCACTTGTACATATACGCTTAAGCGCCAACCTTGTACGATCCGCCGATGCTGCTCACCACTGAGCGCGCTGACGTCACACTCGCAGCAGGTTGACCATTCAACCTGACTCCACCACAACAATGACAATGCACATCAATCCTTTATCCGGTTGCGAAGGACCACTTGTACAATGTCCCAAAAATATCTCGCATAGAAATAAAACCAGCGTCCAGAGTAAGACAATTTATTAAACAAAGTACCGTTGAGGTCAAGCCTCGCAGGAGAATCTCAACACCGCGATTTACAAACGTGACGTTTCGGTACAACGCCATCTGTTATCTAATAGCGGTACCAAACTAATGACAAATGTTGACCTTAGGATAAGATTTGTCTATAGTAGCTATCTAACAGATTAGACATTTGTTTTGTTGTGAAAAATATTTACTGCATGGCCTTTTTAACATTTACCTACGCTTATAAATTGTTTACATCAGTCGAAGCAGAATTTATTTTTCGTAACTTATAAAGCAATCAGTAGCTGTAACCATCTACCTTGGTAACGATTTATTTACGTGTAGGTAGGTAGGTACAGCGTGACTACGTTCTGTTTTTACTTTAGTATCCAACTATAAACGATCCTTGTCGAAATATAGTCGCTTAACTGATCGTAAACAACTTTCAACGTGCATTATTTTTCAGCGTGCATTCTTCCCCTTTTTTTTGGTAAATGTTTTCACCACTTACTTTTATCCTCGTCGCCACTTGTAATGTTCGCTGGGTTAATAAAACACACTTTGACAGATCACTGAGGTGACATAGTCTATACGAAACCCAGAGAACGTCTGCCGTCGCCTACGGCTGGTAAACGACTGCCACGCCAATGCCTGCGCATACACTACACATATTTCTAATTATAACGTCAATTTTAAGACTCGGAATACATTTGCATTATAGTTAATCCGAAAGGGCGTTAAATTACAAACAAAATGGTATATAATCTTGAGTAAAATCAGTACTTACCAGTTAGTATTAATTATAACACAAAACAAAACAAACACTCCGCTAACCCGAGCGAAACTCAATTGAGAATGACATTTTCGGCTCAGATAACTTATTTCGTAATGCTGGTACGACCGCACGGCTTTAGGCACAGATGTACGACATTTAACAACTCGACTAAAGAACCTGTTACGCAAGCAATACTCCCATTGACAAAATTACTAAAAATAAAATACTGCGGTGTGGAAAATGCTTGCTGTCGCAGTTTTTTCAATGGACGATCTTGGTGTTCGGTCGTGTGTAACATTTTCCTCAATGGATTCCTTAGGAGTTTGGCGCGTGAGTGGCTAGTGGACCTTCTGTATTTCAATGTGCTATGGATCAAATTTTACAAGGGTTAGACAATGTGAAATGTTTTATAGATGATGTTGTTATAAACGGTAATAGTATTTTGGACTGTTATAACCATGTAGCTCAAGTTTTAGAACGTTTAAAATCATATAATGTCAAAGTTAATTTGGAAAATGACAATTTTTCTGTAAGGTTATTAAGTTTTTAGGACATCATATTGACAAAACAGGAATTAAACCCTTGTCAGATAAAGTATAAGCCATTGTAAGAGCTCCAGCACCCAAAACGGTAACTCAATTACAAGCTTATCTTAGACTTTTGAATTACTATTGTAAATTTTTGCCAAGGTTGTCAGAAACCTTATCACCCCTGCATAAATTATTAAAAAACAACACTATTTTTAAGTGGTCGGAGAACTGTGAAAAGGCATTTCAGAATAGTAAGCAATTATTGATTGAAAATCAACTGTGGTCCATTATGATGTGAATAACAACAGATGCTAGTGAGTATGGAGTTGGGGCAGTACTAAGTCACAAAATAGATGGAGAACCCATAAGTTTTGCATCTGGAACTTTAAATAGTGCACAAAGAAATTATTCACAGGTGGAAAAAGAAGCTTTAGCTATAATTTTTGCAATAAAAAAGTTTCATAAGTTTTTGTATGACCGTAAATTTGTATTGATCACGGATCACCAACCATTAAAATTCATTTTTGATCCTCTTAAAAGAATTCCAGTGACAGCAAACGCTAGACTTCAAAGATGGGCTCTATTTCTGTCTATACTTATGAGATTAGTTATAGGAAAGGAACTTTATTGGGTAATGCGGATGCTTTATCACGTCTGCCTTTGCCAGAAGTTGCAGAAGTAGGTGATACCATAAATTTTTTGAGTTTCTCTGAAAATCCACCAGTGGATTATTTCTTTTTATACTCGAACAGATCAAATTTTTAACCGACTTCAAAAAAGGAGGAGGTTCTCAATTCGACGGTATGTTTTTTTTTTTTTTTGTGTGTTTGTTACGCGATTACTCCGCCAATTGTGGACCGATTTTCAAAATTCTTTTTTTGTTTGAAAGGAGATACTCTCGAGGTGGTCCCATTATCATCAAGTTGGAATCTGATGAGAGGATCCCATGAAAATCGAGGGAAACCCTTAAATTTTTTAGGCAAAGCTATAACGATTTGGGTATTTTTTAAAATAACTTGAGCATTTGCTCTCGGAAATCATCATTTGGTAAAGTGGAGCTGATGAAGAAGACCACAGATGGCCATTGGAACTACTCAATGACAAATATTTCACGGGTTGCGATTCGATTACTTTATTAAGGTTGCTAAGCAATTTATGCTCGTCACAAAGCGTATGGTGAGTGGTTGTTGAGAATTTCTTCTGGTTCTTACCAGGAGAACTCCTCAACAATTAACGTCCCAAGATCGGGAAAAGCAATATTTTGTAACAAATGATGAGCAGTTGACATTAGGCTATTGTAACTTAGATAAATTACAAACGGACCCACTAAAAAGTGAAAAATAAAAACTTTTTACAAAAAAAAAACAACCGACCTCCATAAAAAACACTACAAATTGAAAAATAACTTTAATTTCGGAAGTCGGTGACGCTGGGTCCCAGTGGAAAATGATTGTGCCCTGAAGATTTTTATTTTACACAATAGTAAAAACATTGTATTTTCATAATTTATAAACCATTTTTCATTTATTCACCCTGGTTCAAGAGATATCATTGTTTTTCTGTTGTAAAAATGTAGGTTATAATTCGAAATTGACATTGACATTTCCTCCTTATACAACGCCTTACACGATAACTTACAAGTGTAGGCGTTGTCCAGGTTCGTAGAAGAACTTTCATTTGCTCGTTCAACTCGTCAACAGGTATACCGGTGTAAATTAGGTGCTAATAAAATCGAATTGTTAATACAGCGCCGGGAACGCAGACGCTGTGTCCGATTTCTAGCTGGGCTAGACATGGCTCTGACAATAACGGTTCGGGAGTCCAATATCTCACCAAGGATAACACTAAGAGTCAAATATCTTACAAAGAACAGCACTAATAGGAGTCAAATATCTCACAAAACAAAATGCACTCAAGGAACTTATTAGCTCAACTCTGTAGTAGCAGAAAAAGCACGTATCGTAAATAATAACTAAGTAAATACGGAATTCAAAACTCAACGATTTAAACCATATGTTTAAATACGTTGAGTTTTGAATTCCGTTTTTGATGATATGATTTAAACAAAGCAATCAGGCACATAACCACAAAACATAAATACCCTAAAGAGCACGTAATGAACCACAGAGCAGTCTTAGTCTGTGACATGCGCAAGTAATAAATGTTGCCAGATCAATTTTTACAATTTATTAATATATCGACTTCAGTTTTTTTTTCGATCAATCGATATAAACAACTTTGTTGATAAGGCGTTTTCTAAATACATATGGCTATTATGTTTGTGTCTATTGCTTTTGTAAACATCTATTATTTATCAATTTAGGCCTGTTATGAATTTATGCAACCTATTCTTGTCAAGGTTCCATCGCTTTTACTCGCATCGACTATGAGCAGTGTATTTCCAATAGTTTTCGTCATCAAAAATACTTACATAAACTCATATTTGGCCTACACCTATCTTTGATCATTTCAGATGTACAATAATACGTATGCAAAAGAACAGGGATAACATTGTTCTACCTAAACGTTGAGAACTGCCAATAGGTTATATATATTTAAAAATAATTGTTTTTTTATTGTTTAATCATCGTTTTATTTTAATGTCGATTACTCAATTGATTAATCGTCATTTTCATTAGTTATTTAATTCTTTGATACCTAATCTCCTTTGATTTAATGAAACCACATAATGTTATTTAAAAAAAAACTTGTAAAACTAATGAAAAAAAAAGGATGGGTCAAGGGAGTGGTTTTGAAGAGACTAAGTGTAGCTAGATATTTAGTGGATGTTCAGGGAGTTCATAAACATTATCATGCATCTTCTCTTAGACCATGTGCGGGTAGTGTAGATATTAAAGATGAGTTGGATGTTGTGCCTGAGCGAGTGCAGGAGACTAGGACATGATTCCTCACCTCAGTATATAACCAGGGAAGGGGTTGACAGAACTTTAGGACTGGATAACGCCAATGGCACTAATACTAGTGGAACGGATTTAGGAAGTTATAGGGAGGAGGAAGAATTTCATGACAGTGTTTTGGATAGGGACAGTGATACTCCTAGAAATTCAAATCTTGAGTCTTCTTCGCCTGGGATCCGTAGATCAGGTAGAGTTAGAAAAGCTCGTGACCGTTTGGATTTGTAGGATAGGACTTGTTTTTTAAAAAGGGGACGAATGTGATATATTGTTGGCAACATTCCCCCGCCAAAAATGTAAGTTTTGACAGTTGGGACAAGACAAAAGAAATAAAGTGTAAGATTGATTTGTTATGATAAAGGTAAAATAAAACGAAGATTTAAGCGAGTATTTGAGCATTCCCCGAAATATTATAGATATATCGAACATATCCTAACAACAGAGCTTCATTGCCGGGTAATGTAGACTCGTCCAACTGGAGAGAGAATCTGTTGGTCTGGAAGAACTTGCATAAAATGTTTACCACATCGCGTCCCATCTCGTCTATGAGTCTCTGAACGGTGTTATTGCTCAAAGGTATTCTCTTTAAAATATCATGTGCGGGTTTGTGCAATACATTGTTAAGGACCTCCGCAATGGCTGGTAAGCTATGCTGCTCTCCAATTGTGTGGGGTTTCCCCGACTTCGCTATTAGTAAAGATATATTATAAGACGCTCGTAAACCATCATCGTCTTTAATAGATGATGACGCAAACATCGATCTTATGGATGGCCTTTTGTCTAGTTTTTTTTTAAGTGCTTGACAAAATGACAAGGGCTTACTTTTTTTGTCAGCATGTACTCTTGATAAGTGGTCATCCATTTTTTAAGGCTTCATGACATCGTTACTGAATACTTTTTCACATATGAGACACATCGGCAAGTGTTGATTTAATGGAGATGCAATAAATCCGAACTTCAAGTAGTCCAAACTGTATTGACTGCATTTTTTTTTCGTGTCCGCCATCATAAAACTCTCAGTAAACCTGCAAATAAAAAAATAAGAAACTACTGTTAAATTTTCTGGTAAATACATATTTACAATTGAAACAACTGAGGCAACTGCAAACTGTTGCAAACAATCTACAGATAGCTCAACTGATCACTATCACACAGTGGGGCAATGCAGACAGCGTCCCCAAGACGCTGGCTGCATTGCCCCACTGTATGGCAATGCTGATGCGCTGTGCCGGATAAAAACTGTTTGGTACTTACCCTGTTAATTTTTCATAAACTGCAGATATTGTATGGTTATGCTATTAACTCGCGTAGGGAGCTCAGCATTTTGTAAATTCATTTTCAGTCACTTTACTTCACTTAATTTAGCTATGTAATAAATTTGTAATCTCTTGAAATAAATGAGTACTTACGAGGGGCATTCAATAAGTACCTAGCCTCATCGCCAGAGGGCGCTGTAGTTTCAAAAGAGTTTTACCACAGTGTAGCACATTCTTTTTTAATTCTTTTTTCAAATTTTCATGCCAATCCCTTCATTTGTTTTCATTTGACAACTTATGGAAGCGAACGTATCTATCGGTTTTACAAAAATGGAAAAAGAGCAATATCGTTCGGTGATTCGATTCCTATTTTTGGAAGGGAAAACGCGCATCGAAATCAAAGAGCGCTTGGATGCTGTGTACGGTGACTCTTCTCCATCGATGGCCACAGTCAAGAATTGGTTCAACGAGTTTGCACGTGGCCGTACGTCGGTTTTTGATGAACCACGTCCAGGTGCACCGAAAACAGCTGCTACGGAGGAAAACATTAAAAAAATCCATGATCTCGTATTGGCAGATCGCCGATTGAAGATTCGGAAGCTAGCTGAGACTGTAGGCATTTCAGAAGGAACATTGCATCATATTCTTCACGAGGAACTCGGCATGAGAAAGCTGTCGGCGCGATGGGTGCCGCGTTTACTCACACCGGAAAACAAGTGCAACCGTGAGACCACATTGGAGACGTGTTTGGCGCTGTTTAAGCGGAATCCAGCGGAATTTTTGCGTCGTTTTGTGACCGTCGATGAACCCTGGATCCACTGGTACACACCAGAGACCAAGGAGCAATCAAAACAATGGATCCAGACCGGGGAACGTGCTCCAAAGAAGGCGAAAACTGTAAAATCGGCCGGAAAAGTTATGGCCACCGTTTTCTGGGATTCACAAGGTGTGATCTACATCGATTACGTCGAGAAGGGTAAAACAATTACAGGGCTTTACTATGCCGATTTATTGGGCCGATTCGACGCCGAATTAAAGAAAAAACGATCCCATCTGGCGAAGAAAAAAGTGCTGTTTCACCACGACAACGCACCGGTTCACACGTCTGCCGTTGCCATGGCCAAATTGGTCGAATTACGCTACGAATTGCTGCCCCTCCACTGTATTCTCCAGATTAGGCCCCTTGTGACTTCTTTCTGTTTCCTAATCTGAAAAAATCTCTCGCCGGGAATAGATATAGATCAAATGAGGAGGTCATCGCCGCCACGGAGGCCTATTTTGCAGAGTTTGACAAAAACTATTTTTCGGACGGGTTAAAAAAGTTGGAGCATCGCTGAGCTAAGTGTATCGAACTAAAAGGAGACTATGTTGAAAAATAAATTGCCACTTTTCCAAAATTTTCGTTTACTTTTTGTAGGCTAAGTATTTATTGAATGACCCTCGTATATGGGTTATTATCGTTCAAGCTCCAACGAATTTCAAAACGCAAATGAACTTTCAACCTACCTAAGTGCAAGCTCGTTAAATAGTAAAATATCAGGAACACAGATTACTATATACTAGTCAAAGACAGATAGGACACTCTAGTTTTTGCGATTAGTTTCACTCGTATCCGCAAAGCGCTAGTATCGCACGTCACCGATTTTGACAAACGTAGTGATGTGCATACTTGAATTACGAAGCTGATATCGATATTCGCTAGTGATGTACCATAGTCGATATAAATCTGTGGCATCCTATTATTAATATCTGTTTTAATTATGAAAATAAAAACAAGGATAATTTTTTAATTATTTATTTTTATTTCTTAATCTATAAGTTTTATATTTATTATATGCTTTTATTTGGGGATCATTCATTTTCATAACATATTTTTCTTCTAAATCCCCTTTTAATATTTTATTAATAACATTACACCAGTTATGAATGTGTAGTCTCAAAATTAAAGTTATAAAATAATCCCTCGTATTATGGTTTGAGCAACCCAGCCAGTTCAATTCAAATAATTGCAAGATCTCTTTCTTAATATTTTTTCCAATACCTTGGACGCATGCATTTTTATTTAAATACAAATGTATTTTATTTGTAATGTCTCTATATAATATTAGAAAACGCTTTGAGGGGTAGCATAAATTGCTATTTTTAACCGACTTCTAAAAAAGGAGGAGGTTCTCAATTCGGATGTTTGTATTTTTTTTTTTTTATGTTTGTTCGCGCATTACTCCGTCGCTTGCCAACCGATTTTAAAAATTCTTTTTTTGTTGGAAAGGGTATACTTCCCAAATGGTCCCATGAAAATTTTATCGAAATCGGACAAGCAGTTTTTGAAAAATCAACTAAAATCTAAAAAAATATCTACATTGTCTACATTAACGATCTTTTCGTTTACTCTGCATTGCGTTTTTTTGTTCGCGCATAACTCCGTCATTTACGAACCGATTTGGAAAATTCTTTTTTTAAAGTAACTTGAGCATTTGCTCTCGGAAATCAACATTTGGTAAAGTGGAGCTGATGATAAAGACCACAGATGGCCATCGGAACTACTATATGACAAATATTTCACTAGTTGCGATTCGATTTCTTTAATATGGTTGCTAAGCAATTTAAGCTCGTTACAATGCGTATGGTGAAATGGAGCTGATGGTGACTTCTCAACCAGCTCCAGTTCTCCTGGTTCTTATTAGGGGAACTCCTCAACAATTAACGTACCTGCATCGGGTAAAGCAATATTTTGTAAAAGGTGATGAGCAGTTGACATTAGGCTATTGTAACTTAGATAAATTACAAACTGACCCACTAAAAAGTGAAAAATAAAAACTTTTTTACAAAAAAAAACAACCGACTTTCAAAAAACACTATAAAGTGAAAAATAACTTTAATTTCGGAAGTCGGTGGCACAAAACTAAAATACAAATCCAAAGACACCGACTTCCGAAATTAAAGTTATTTTTCACTTTATAGTGTTTTTTGAAAGTCGGTTGTTTTTTTTTGTAAAAAAGTTTTTTTAATTGCTTGTATTCCCTATGCATTATCCATTGGTGATAATTTTCTTTGACCTCTGCAATGAAAGTTTTTTGGCAGTCTTTGCAATTAAACCGTTTAAATAGTTTCCTACATATATATCCAGCTGTATACGCGGATGCATGTACCCTGACTCTTTCATTTATTGCTGTCACTACGCCTTGGTTATGTTCTAAACTTTTTTCATACGTAGCTTCACTTGAAATGTTGCTGATGTGGGGAATATTTTCTTTATCTTCGTCAATATGAATACCCGACTCTTTTAGTAGATTATAAAAAACAATTATTGTTTCCCCATCATCATCCTCACAGTTCGAATAAATACTATGAGGACCCATCACATTCGAAATCAGTAATGATTTAAAAGCATTTACAAATGTATTAGAGTCAGGGTTAACATTTCTATAATTTATTGCTCGTATTCTGCCAAAAAAGTTTTCTAACGGATCTTGATTAATCAGCCGAGGATAAAAATATTTTAAGTCATATACTGTAAATAGCAAGTTAGCTATCCTCTCAAAACTTTCTAAAGTCGTCACCCATCCATCAAGTGAAGGGACTCGCACAAAATATTCTTTTCTATTAATTTTCGCTCTTTTACTGGCTGAGTCCACAAATCTTATATTTTTTAATGTTTTTATGGCTTCGCGCCAAAATTCAAAATGTTTAGAACCCGACTTTATTGGCCCCCTCAATTTTCCCCTTTTTGCACTAGTTCTTGAACCATTGACACTATCAAATAATTTATCCATAAATTCTACAGCTTCTCCTGTTGTCTTCATTGATGAACTCACTTTTTCACCACCCACAGTTGTATCTGAAAACCAAAGAAATTATTAAGAAGGTAAGTAAGGTCTTTCACCCCAACTAGCAACGAAAATCGAATTTATTTGTTTTTCCTAAATAAGCCCAATACGGCTGCCACAGTATCTTAGGAATAACGTCTATTATTTATTAACAAGTATTGAAACTAGTACCTCTAGTTAGACAAATGACATGACGTCTCTGAGTAAGGACTCAGAGAGATAGGCTCAAAAATTATAATAATATTACTCAATCGCCAAAGTTTAATCTATACTAATATTAAAAATCTGAAGAGTTTGTTTGTTTGGTTGAAAGCGTTAAACTCGGGAACTACTGGTTTGAATGAAAAACTTCCTTGTGTTGGATAGATAAAAAAATACTGAGAAAACATATTATGTATAAATATAATATGGCATGTGGAATGATACTTACCAAATAACGAAGTGTATTTAAGCATTGCACTGGTTTGCTCACTGAGCACTTGTGCAGCTACACTGACTTTCATCTTTTTAATTTTTGATGGTATAACATGATGGTCAGTTAGTTTTTTATTCATTCTGGTGTGTCCAAGTTGACAATCTGCCCTATAAACAGTGAGGATATCTTCCCATGTTGCAATGGAACCATTAATAACCATGTTTTTCGTCAAAAAGTTGTTTCTCATCCCTTTTAGTAAATGTGGTGGGTCGAACACCACATTTAGCTTTTGTCCGGACACTTCAATTGTTCCATCTGAAAATATGAGGATAAGTTTACTAAAAAAAAATTAAATACATGAAACATAATAATTAATACTCAATTATCTTTGCTACTGACCATTGCGTTCACCTTTCAGATTTCTTCTCTGCTCAGTATCTTTGCGGATCATATTTAATGCACTTCTAAATTTAGTGCCTTGATCACATACAAGTGCTATTGGTATAAGGCCAGTTTCTGACACTTTAGCAACCACTTCTTGCAGAATTCTTTTGACTTCAGCAGCAGAAGTTGTACCCTCACAAAAATAATAACATATTGGTTGTTTCCAGTTAGAACATACTCCTCTTAGCATGAAAACTAAGGCATGGTCAGAGTAATTGAAACTTCTTTGATTGCCTAAGTCTTTGAAACCTCTAATTTCATCCTTTGATTCAACATATGTCAAATGTGGAGTTAGAGCTACTTCATCGAAGACAATGGAGCAGATTTTCTTTTTCACATCCCATTTCATAGCTCTCTTTTCAGTAAGTTTAAATAAGTTTTGATTAATGCCAACACCAAAAGTAATATTTTCAGCCAAACGGTTTAGTGTTCTTTTTGTTGGAAGTTTAAAGATTTTTTGTAAAAGCCGATACCCTTTAGGGCTCTCTTTCATGAGGGTCAGTGCTAACAATTTCTCATCATTTGTAAATCTCACACCTTTTTTCTTTTTATCTACTGATTTTAATTGCATCATGATGAAATTCTGTGCATGTTTATTCATTTTGCCAAAACTTAGCAGAAAGGAATGATCTTGATTCAAAGTTTTAGCACCAGCCCGTCTCTCACTGAAAGTTTTGTTTTTCATGGCTAATGCCTGTTTCTTCATCTTCTTGACGAAGCCAGCGCATTGAGCATTCTTGGCTGTAAAAAATATTTATATAGTCAACTATAATATGAAATATACTACAAATACTTGAAGTTGAGTGTGACAAAATAGGTTAAAGTTTAATTAATAATTGTTGTGCATTTGACTACTTAAAAATAATTACAAATAGTTAACTAAAGGGGGAATATAGATTACTTATTTTACACAAATGAAACAATATACACCTACCTCTTTTTAAATCTAACTTTGTTGTAAGTGTCTTAGAGACTTTTTCCCTTGATGTTCTTGAAGTTCCTGGAATAAATAGTGTCATTAAATTAATATTATTAAAAATAAATTAAAATCAGCATTTTAAGCTGACCTGGGACTAACTTAATTAAATTTAAAAAAAAAACTGGCCAAGTGCAAGTCGGACTCGCACACGGAGGGTTCCGTACCACAACAGAAATTAAATTGCGGTTTACGATTTATGACGTATTAAAAAAAAACTACTTACTAGATCTCGTTCAAACCAATTTTCGTTGAAAGTTTACATAGTAATGTACATCATATATTTTTTTTAGATTTATCATTCTCTTATTTTAGAAGTTACAGGGGGGGGACACACATTTTACCACTTTGGAAGTGTCTCTCGCGCAAACTATTCAGTTTAGAAAAAAATGATATCAGGAACCTCAATATCATTTTTGAAGACCTATCCATAGATACCCCACACGTATGGGTAAGATGAAAAAAAATTTTTTGAGTTTCAGTTCTTAGTATGGGGACCCCCAAAATTTTTACAAAAACCTTACTCTTAAAACTTGAGCATTACGGACTGGGAAAACTTGCGCTCAGTTTAGTAAAATCTTATTTAAATGATAGACAACAGCACGTTCAAATAAATGGTGTCAATTCACCTGGCTTAAAAGTAAAAATGGGTGTACCACAGGGCTCGATATTAGGTCCTTTCCTCTTTTTAGTATATATTAATGATCTACCCCATTTGTTAAAAACTCAACCACAAATGGTGTTATTTGCTGACGATACGTCCTTGATTTTTAAAATTAATAGACGTGCATCAAATCTTGACGACGTAAATAACGCCCTACTGCAGATCCAAAATTGGTTCACTGCTAATAATTTAGTATTAAATGGGAAAAAAACGAAGTGCATAAGATTTTCTTTACCAAATGTCAAAAGTAGTAATTGTGAGATAGTATTGAATCAAGAGAAACTAGAATTCGTCGATAGTGCTGTTTTCCTAGGGATCACGCTCGACTCAAGGCTTCAATGGGGTCCCCATTTAACATCCCTTGCAGGACGGCTAAGTTCAGCAGCATACGCTGTGAGAAAAATCCGTCAATTTACTGATGTTGATACCGCGAGACTGGTCTATTTTAGTTACTTTCATAGTATCATGTCGTACGGTATTTTACTATGGGGACGGGCTGCAGACATCGAGTCTATTTTTATTCTGCAGGAAAGGGCTGTCAGAGCCATATACAGCCTCCGCAGGCGTGACTCTCTAAGGGAACTGTTTAAAGATATTAACATCATGACGGTACCTTGTCAATATATCTATGAAAATATCATGTACGTAAGGAAAAATCTACATCTTTTTAGTAAAAGAGGTGAAAGACACAATTATATCACTAGAAATAGGGACCAATTAGTTCAACCAGGTTTCAGGCTGGCTAAAGTAGACTCGTCTTTCATGGGCTACTGTTTAAAATGTTACAATAAAATACCTACCCACATACTTGAACTGAATGAAACGAAATTTAAATCTTGTATAAAACGCACACTATGCAGCCAGGCATATTATAAATTGGGGGATTACATCACTGACAAAAATGCTTGGCTAAACGCTGGTCCTGCTCCATAAGGACGCACAAATAAATTGATTAGCATTGAAAAACACTGTTGGAGCTGCTGAAGATTTTAAAATACTATTTTTGCATTATATAAATTCAATCACCTAGTATTGTATAATTGCATAGCACATGTGTGAGTACTATGTACATACTATACAGCTTCCATTTACTGGGTACGCCTTTTATTGACTTGAATGTGCCCTGGCAGCTGAGAGTATTTCACGCTCACTCAAATGTCTCGCTGATGGTGGCGCGTGTGTTGGATCATTTAGCTCCCTTCAAAATGGTTGAGCTGAATGGTGCTAATACATGCGTCATGTTCGTGAACGGGCGCCGTCAGTAGGGACTGGTCATCTCTTTGCTGCCATGGCTTATTTTAATTTAATACCTATTTGAATTGTTTTATTTTTTTTATTTCGTGTTTTCATTACGGACGCTTTTAACGTTCTGCATCGTTCTCACATGTATAATTTTTAACATGATTGATGTAAACAAGACATTGTAACCATATTATTTTGATTTAAAAGAGTGTCCATGGAGTTTCTTGCCCGTTCTTCTCCATAGGTACCTACGCTTTGGAATGGGCAACTAGCTTCATTTTTCTGACTGACCGACCCCTTGACAATTCAAAAGTGCCTGTAATTGGTTTAATTGAAATAAATGCTTTGAGTTTGAGTTTGAGTTTTTGCTTTTTTTCTATTTTTGTGTCAGAATCTTAATGCGGTTCACAGAATACATCCACTTACCAAGTTTCAACAGTATAGCTCTTATAGTTTCGGAAAAAAGTGGCTGTGACATACGGACGGACAGACAGACAGACAGACAGACATGACGAATCTATAAGGGTTCCGTTTTTGCCATTTGGCTACGGAACCCTAATTAAAACACAAAATTAGTGAACACTCTTTCTTACAAATGAATATTTAGTAGAATGGATAAAGTAAGAAATTGATTACCTTTAGTTTTATCTACAATCGGTGTTTGCAAAACTTGTTCAGAACTTTCTATGTCCATGGGTTCAGTGTGTATAGGACAGCATCCTGAAAATCAAGATTATGTTGTTTATAAATAAGCTGAATTATAAATGATCAAATGCACTGAATAATATTCCATCACTTGATTACAAACCTTGGGAACTTGCTTTCTCTATAACACTTTCAGCAGCAATGGGCAAATGGTAGCTGTGGTCATCACCAACTGAAAATATGAAAACTTCATAAACTACCAGAAGGCTAATTGTCTAACTTTTGAATCTATCAATCAATCTATTGCGCTTTTAATTTAACATTTGAAAGATATTCACAAACCTTACACCATAATAATTTATGACATTTAACCTTTCAACAACTAAGCGGACGCCGGTGTCCGCACACCTATTGTTCTTTAATTGTGTCTGTAATTACGGTACTCAACAGATTAAAAGCGATTGCTATAGATTCAGAATTTTAGACAATTAGGCTTTAGATTACAGTATATTATATCTGTATTTTTGGTTTAAGATAAAATTAGATATGATAGTGTAACCATAAAATGAGAATATTTGTATGAAAATAAGGCACCTACTTAATAGGTTTTTAATAAGTATTATGGTCGGCATGAAAGGCTAGCACTGACCATTAAAAATATCATTATTTTAAGCAGCGCAGTATCCCCTCCATGTTGCCCTTAGTGCTATACTTTCATGCCAGCCCATATAGGTATATTTAATGGAAAGTAGTTTATTGGTTATGGATTAGGGCCACATATGGCTTATATTGAATAACCATTTATCACTTTCATACCAACCTTCAATGCTTGAAGTAGTAGCTACATCAATGTGGCTTTCAGGTGCAGAGGATAAAAGTAATTGTGATCACTAAGATGGTCACCAACTGAAAAAACAAGAGCACTGTTGAGCTGGGCAGTATGAGGAAAAGTACACAGAAAATGATGTAACTTAAAAACAGTTTGCTTACCAGTGGAACTAAGTGGAATTCCAAAAGATATTTCTTTTGCTGAAAATAAGCAAGGGTAGCCGTGGCGGAGACGGTTCCCCAAATTATCAAATTGATACCGGTCAAAATGATTTTGGCAAACACGTTTCGCCACCAACTGATGCTTAGATAAACCACTGAGCTCTATGTTCGTTGGAATTAGGAAAGAAAGCCACAATTGTCTCAAATTATCGTCCTTTGGAATAGAGAAAAGGCGATGAGTACGATTAGTAGATGGACAATTCCCAACACAGCACTTTCGCACATCCATGGCGAAAACACAACGGATCAGTTTATTGGTGATTATCGAGGATTGTTATGGATTATTTGTAACTCAACTCAAGCTATAAAAGCGAGGAATACACAAAATAATACCGGCACTTTCACTCAAAATAACTACGAACAAACTGACAGTAACTGACTGGTGACTGACAGCTTGTATTTGACAGGGACAGCAATATGGCGACCGTCACGTGATCAACACACTAGCGCTTTGCGGTCGCAATGGAACTAACAGTGTCACAGGCCTGATCAGGAACATGTTTGGACTTGCAACTTGATCATGAATTCGTTCGTGTTAAATCGCGTAAGCGTCAAATAGAGAGCAAGTCAAAACGCGCCTGAAAGACGTACGCTCGAACTCATTATCTTGCACAAACTTGGCCACACTGACTTGCCGAGTTTTTCATCTTGTACGAACTTGAGACTTTACATTACTACAACAATGCTATTTCCTACAAAAATATTAATTATTCTTAGCACACGTAACACAACATAAACAATACAGTACCTACCTACCTATCTTGAAAGTTTTAAATAAGAACTTATATTAATTTAATAGGGGTCGATTTTTAGACCTCGTCGACCCCAAAATCAGTTTTCGTTTATGTCGACCCCTAGGAAACCGATATCGACCACTTTGGGAATCCCTGGTCTACACAGTGACATTAATCAACGAATTAGTTTAATACAAATTGGAATAATGAAAATGAACCTAAAATAGCTATACAGTGTTATTTGTAAAACGCTATTAACCTCGCAGGACATCACACACTAACATCATAAAAAACAACTTATGTTTTATGTTATGACTTTTAATAATTCATCAATTCTTTTTTCATAAACTACTTAATTAAAAATACTTAAATTTATCGCGCTAGATGTGAACAACTCTACGCGGAGAAAGCGCTAGATAAGTAAACAAACAGTGCGTTGCGAATGCAGGGGCGCAGCGGTACTTACTACAGATCTAAAAATTGTTATTACAACAAAAACTTGAAACTCTGTTTTTGGTATTGTTATCTCGTGTTATATAAACGCCATAAATTCCGACGACCTTGTTGGCTAGACTTAAAGCACTTTTCATCGGAAAATATGACATGGGCCGTCTGTGATGGACTCCAGCTCGATGCAACTCGTTTCTAATAGTTTGCATCGAAATTCTGTGCGAAACTGCCAGTGGGGGTGAAAGGGTGGTATGTGGCTATCATATTATTAGGTTCATCTTCGTTTATAGCCCGGGGTCGAGGTTCACGAACGCGTTCTGTTGTTTCTCCTTCTTCATATCTTTGCACCCAGCGGCGCACCGTTGTTCTCTGGCAAATAAAATACAATTAGCATCGATTTTTAACATAATATAGGAAGCACATATATAGGAACTAAGTATAACTACACTACAAAATAAAAATTATAAGTTATTAAATAATGTTTGCATGAGGATTGACTTCATGTTATATAAACTCTTAACCTTTCTATATCTAATTTGGGTATTAACATTCTTATCTATATTTTAATATACAAGGTGTAAATGCAATAACTGAAAACCTCTTTTTTTTTTCGTATGGGAAATCATCAAAAGACTCCTTCCGCACTGGGTGGAGCGGAAGGGAGTGTCAGACTCTTACTGACTAAAACCCACCCGTGTCCCTTCCCTAGCCCTTTATGTTCCGGGCCAGTAATTTCTATAATTTCTGCTTCCAAGTGGTCTTTTACTTGTTCGAGGCATTGTTCTGAAATAGAAAAATACAACCTAAACTATAAAAAAAACTATCAAAATATTGTATTATAGTATAAACATAACTTTAAATGGGGGTAAGTTTGATCTACGGGGCGACATTGATCAAGTGATCAAAATAAACCCGTACTTCTGATCAAAGACACCCCCGGTTACATTTGAATTTTTAAAATAATCTGCAAATCAACAACGAACCTGTCAAAACCAGTTTCGTATTTACTAAACTACAACTTAATACGTAAATACTCCTAAAACGAAACAATGAAGAAAACTATAGATTTTTGGAGGCATTAAAAGTTTTGCTTACTTCAAAAATGTCCAGTAACCGGCACACCAACAAAATCTTTTTAAATTATAGAAAACACGAGCGAGCATGGAATATTTACAACGCCATATTAAACAGAAACTATCAGTGGTGCCAACCAAAAAATAAAATTATATAAGTCGGAAGTTGTTATCAAAGTAAACCCGTAGTATCAAAGTAACCCCATTATTTTTTTGTTTATTTTTTTGGGTAGTAGCTGTAACACGAAAACGAGACCTGATGGAATCAAAATAAATATGGCAATAAAATGAGTACCCTCATTTTATTGCCATATAGGCAGGTAGGTAGTTTAAAATTAGTAAGCACCTTTCTTGTTACAAAATTTTGTTGACCAGTGTAATCTATATTCTATACATAAATATATAGATACTTTAGCTTTTGTTACATAAGAAAAATACAAATCCATGTTATAATCAAGACACTGAAGTGTCTCCATTTCATGGAAAAAATAATAAACATAAATATAATCATGTAAAAAAAAATACCTGTGCTAGGCGTTTTTAATGTAAGACCCTTGGGTGTGTTTGTAGTACCAGTTTCATTGGCTACACTTGGCGCACTTGATATCTCATACTCGGTCACATCATGCCTTCTACGCTGAGTCCACTCTCTAGAGGTAACACTCCAGCTTGTCTCCCAATAGGTTCATCACCACCCGCATCACCGCCATCGACAGAGAAATAATTTCTTTTACCTCTAGTTCCTTGTCACCACCAAACGGCACAATAAAACCACTGGCTGTGCTACCTAATACATCTGCCACTTATTTGTCACGTCTACTAATTCTGATAGCGATTCCGGCATTTCAAATTCTTTATCAACTCTTGTTGTTGATGTTGAAGATAGCTGGGATTCTTCGGTATCATTCTCGTGAGCCTTTATTCCCAGTCGTCTCCGCCCCGTCGTCCCCACTGGGCACATGACGTTCCCACATTGTCTTGCCGTTTTTGTATGTTTTGCCGTTTACTCCTACATAAAAACGTAATATTATTGCATGAAGTTTGCAATAAGTTTACGCGTGAAATGGTTAATGAAATAAGAAAATAATTTTACGTCACTAATTTCAAGGCAAAAAATCCAGTCTTTATACGGGAACAAATTACTAACTGACCAGATTGCAGCTTTAAATTGCGAAAGTAAATAATGGCTCCTTCAAACAGCGCTTCTATAGTCCGATGTTTTCAGGGCATACAGCTTTGTTCCGGTCGAACTGAGTGACTGTTCAAGACGCCAAACACACCGTTTACTATTCGTATGAAGTTGATTGTCGCTGTAGAACCTTCAAATTTCTTAAGCTTTAATTAATTCAATTAAATCAGCGACTGAATTACTCAACAGTTGAGTGGCCAAACGGACCTTCATTTTTCGTTTGTCAAACATCAAACGTGCCTTCGTCAACTTAGTCGCCATGTGCAAACCTTCACGATCTTGCAGTTTTAATAATTCCTCTAAATAATTGAAATCAATTTTCCTGCCAAAATTATCAAAAAATACCTTCATGTCTCCAAAAGCGTTCCGGATCAGTTTAATAGTATGACATGGATCTATAAAAATGTGCATTCTATTTTACCTGTTTCGAATGTAGTGACATATTGATCCTTTATGAGAGATTACAGCCTGCAGCCGCACAGGTCGATCGATAAGGTTAAGCAACGCTTGCCGCGGTTGGTCTATAGATGGGTAACCATCTTTACATACCGAGACCCCTCCGTGCCTCGGAAAGCACGTTAAGCCGTTGGTCCCGGCTGTCATTCGTCGATCTTTGACAGTCTTTACTGGTAGTTAGAAACCCGAAAGTCTGACAACCAGTCTTGCCAAGCGGTATCGTACCCAGTATCTGGGTTGTGGAGTTCAGATAGGCAGTCGCTCCATGTAAAATACTGGTATTCAGCTGCATCCGGTTAGATCGGAAGCCGACCCCAACATAATTGGGAAAAGTCTAGGCAGATGATGGAATCACAGCCTAGTGAACAAAACATGCTGAAATTTGCAGCAGGTCGGTCACATGTTATTATTATTATTATCCATTTATTTCAGGCATCAAGGCCCATACAAAACACATACAATACAATATTAATAACTAAAAAAATACTATAAATACATACACACATTATATTTACAAACTAAAGCACACGAAGTGTCTGCGTCGTGTTTCGCTGACTGGTGTCATGTAGCCGGCCACGACACCGGCGGTACACAACACCCTTCGGCCAGAACTCTTCTTTGAGGAACTTCTCGAGATGATGTGTCGGAACACGTACCACGAACGACTTGAAGTTCGTGTTGTGACGCGACTCCAACTTCTCGACCCTCAAAGTCCAGCTGGTCTTCACACGCACGTACTCCACGATCTCTTCAACCTTCGTGGAGTGGTGCAGTCTGGACACGTACAGCTGCGTCGTCGGGATTGCTGGACGCAGCAGCATGTTGGGTCCCGCCAGCGCGGTGCCGCACTGGTTCCGAGAAGGAGGCATCTTCTTGTTCTTCTTCTCCACCTTGATGAAACCATCCTTGTCGCACGTGTCCTTATCGGGATACTGCCTTTTCAAAACCTTGTTGGGTTTCGACTGGCTCCGTTTACCCCCTTTTTGTTTTTCCGCTAGTTTTACCTGAGATTTTTGCGACTCAGCAGGCTTTTTAGCGGCTACTATTGCTGCGTAGGCTCGATTGGGGGTCGACGAACCTACACACGTCGTTGTCTCTACCTGTGTCGAGGCAGGGACGGCCACGGCACGCGTTGCAACGCATGCATTCTCGGCAGTTGGTGACGCATTCGAGCCTGCCGACTCGAAACTGCAGATGGAGGCGTTTTGTGCCCCGCGACGCGTGTTTACATTTGCGGCGTCGTCGCTAGGTGACCTACTTGCAGATATTGCATTGCGCAAGAGCACTACTTCTGCCTGTAGATCACTGATGGTGTTGTTGGACACCTCCAGCTTATGCTGCATCTCGGCCTGGCTTTGCTTCAGGAATGTAATATCCTTCAGCAGCCTGGTGACGTCTACGTGGTCGAACGTGACGGGAGGCAGCTTGTGCAGATCCTTCGCCACGAATTCAGGCACGTCGTCCGAGTCGGTCTCCTTCATCAGAGTTACGATGTCCTGGAGACTCTTCTCTGTACCATCCCTTCGACTAGAGGGCATCTGGCTGACTTTGCCGAGCGTTGTGAACAGCAGCAACTTGGCACTGCTAATCTCTTCCTCCTTGAACGATGACTTGCAGATCTGCAAGATGCTGATCTCGTCCATGTAGTCGATGGCATGTTTGATGAATGCCAATACTTCGTTGGCTATGAGAGTTTGGGAACTCATAGCGGAACACGTTATGCTTATGCTCACTATTTTGGCACCCACCTCCTTGCACGTCAGTTTCTATCTTCCATTTATGCAATTCAGTAATATCACAAGGCACTGATTGGCGACATCGAGGGCATCACTGTCGCAATCTATACCGCAGTTTACACGTCCATAATATTTTTTTGTTTGCGGATCCCAGCACAGCGACTTTCTTGTTGCCATTTCATCGTACATTAATGCGTATAGTTCTGGCAAATGACTACTTTGAACTTTTGCTTTTAAAGTGTCAAATGCTGCATTGCAAATGCCAGGCTCAGCATTTATTTGTTGATACCATTTACTCAGGCAATGTGGATGTGGAAGACAGGTATTATAAGTACTAGGAACAAACTCATAAATTTAAGGTGAGGTCGGGGAAAATAAATTTAAGGTGAGAGCAAGTTTTCTGATTTCTTCAGAATATTGCCTCTCTGATGGCAAACCATTAGATTTTGCAACTTGCCTTTTTCAGAAGTCTTGAGGTCCTGCACATTCTTCAAGTAAAGCTTGGGATTCAATATTTAATAAACTTTCCTTTAAATCTTTGATAATATTACTAAAATGTGCAATTTTTTTCGTCTATCTTGGAACTTTAACATTAAGTCTCTTTATCTTCTTGGACTGTTTTTAACCGACTTCAAAAAGGAGGAGGTTCTCAATTCGACGGTATGTTTTTTTTTTTTTTTGTGTGTTCGTTACGCGATTACTCCGCCAATTGTGGACCGATTTTCAAAATTCTTTTTTTGTTTAAAAGGGTATACTCTCGAGGTGGTCCCATTATCATCACGTTGGAATTTGATGAGAGGATCCCATGGAAATCGAGGGAAACCCTCAAATTTTATAGGCAAAGCTATAACGATTTGGGTATTTCTTTAAATAACTTGAGCATTTCCTCTCGGAAATCATCATTTGATAAAGTGGAGCTGATGAAGAAGACCACAGCTGATGGCCATTGGAACTACTCAATGACAAATATTTCACGGGTTGCGATTCGATTACTTTAATAAGGTTGCTAAGCAATTTATGCTCGTCACAAAGCGTATGGTGAGTGGTTGTTGAGCCTGGTAAGAACCAGGAGAACTCCTCAACAATTAACGTCCCAAGATCGAGAAAAGCAATATTTTGTAACAAGTGATGAGCAGTTGACATTAGGCTATTGTAACTTAGATAAATTACAAACGGACCCACTAAAAAGTGAAAAATAAAAACTTTTTACAAAAAAAAAACAACCGACTTCGAAAAAGTTTTTTTGACTTTTTTCCTTTAATTTCTTTATTATTTTAAATGCGTTTATCTGAAATCAAACAAAACAAAAGTAAGCTTGAATAGATATTGAAGACAAGCGAGAGATATCTCCCAGCCAGTCTCAATTCAGTCGATGAGATATTATTATTGAGATAAAATTGGCAAATAATGATGACAAGAAAAACTGAGCTAATCATACCGATAAATCTGGCGTAGCGGAGGTGCTAGCGAGTAAATCTGGCGCAGCGGAGGTGCTAGCGGCTAACTCTGGCACAGCAGAGGTGCTAGCGGCCAAATCTAGCGCAGCGGAGGTGCTGGTGACTAAATCTAGTGTAGCGGATGTGTTAGGGATTAAATCTATGCCACTCCTCTTTAAAATCTCTCCAGGTTGATTTTGGTTGGTAGGCACACAAACAGCTTCAACCTGAAAAGCACTCTTTATTATTAACATAAATATTAATAAAAATAGAAAGCGAATACTCAAAAATGGTATGACTTCAAAAACAGTAGGGTGATTTTACTGACATCCAGATATTGATTGTGAGTTTGTCTGATTTTGATTATTTTCAATTAAAATGCCAGACATATTTGATCGAATCGCAGGCTGTGTTTACACAAAAATAAAAAATAAATAAAAATGAAGCAATAAACTTATTATTATTTTTGATGTTTCTTCATTTTATGAAAAACCGGATTTTTAATGAATCTTAAGAAATTACTTTATTGTGTCCATCATACAAGTGTGGCAGTAATGAGGATATCATAATATAATATTATCAGCCACTACGCAACCATATTGGACAAATTTACAACACGCATCGTTACCTGCCAGTAAGGTCCGTGAAGGTAAAGCATCGTCACGCAATGTTACTTTATTCAGTGTCCGGTTGAAACATGATTCTTCAAAGTAAAGAGAACAAATATTAATTGTTTTTGTTGACATCTTTAATTTTCAACACCGATTGTTTCCAGCCAAATTTTCTTTTTTCTAAAGAAAAAAAGAAAATTTTCTTTTTTCTAAAGAAAAAAAGAAAATTTGGCTTTAGCAGGCAGCCTTGAAAGTAAAACACCAATACCATAAAATATCGCATTATCGATAAATATAAAAAAATGTCTAATGCCTTGTCTCTATCCCTTCAATAACAAGAAAATGATTTCATGAAGTGTTGAAAATAAAGACAAAACGGAAATTATGAATGCTTTACTGTTGAAATTCGTCAACGAATGCAGAATATTTTATTTATTATATAAATCTAAAGATATTTCAACTGAAATTAAGTACGTACTGGTGTAAAGTTCGGGTGAATTCTGCTTCTTTTGATGCTACATCGGATTATGTTGCAATTGGGCATCTTGCTGTTGACTTCTAAAAAACCGAGTTTGAACACAATAACACAGCAAATTACTCCGAAATTCACAAATTATATCCACAGCTCAAGAGAATTTGACAGTTGACGTACCCAACTTTGGTACCAAACAGCGA
The DNA here is from genome assembly GCA_916614155.1 of Mesoligia furuncula. Taxonomy (NCBI): domain Eukaryota; kingdom Metazoa; phylum Arthropoda; class Insecta; order Lepidoptera; family Noctuidae; genus Mesoligia; species Mesoligia furuncula. The sequence goes on along the minus strand of OU744791.1, from coordinate 14,609,584 downwards.
GTGGATAAAATGACGACCAGCCGCATATAGGCATTTCAATGACGCTAGAAATGAAGGGTTGCTATTATAGTAACTGTCATAAGCACTATTATCCTTTTTCACTTACACAAAATTAAGAAAGTTCAAAAGAGATGGCAGTATTTTTATATTTGTATAACAGACTGTTTGTTTTCTATAGTCAAACATTTCAAGTCCATATGATTTATACGTCAGTGGTCCGTGTTAATCCGTGAAGCGTCCGCGACACTGGCAGATGACAACAAAACAACAACAATCAAAATAAAAACAAAATGCCAATTGCATAGTGGAAAAATAACTACTTTTGTAACAAACAAACAACATTAACAAGAACTGGTCGTTGCTCCGCAAAATGCTGTGATTTCGGACGAACCTATCGTCAACAGCGCTGATTTTTCTCTCGAATGACGTAAGACAGAGGCCACTCACACTGTTGGAAAGCGATATCTATTGCCCGTAGGCCGTGACCCTCGAGGTGAGTACAAAAAGGGCAGCTATGTTTATTAAATCTCGATCTACAATCATGTGGATTACTGTATCTGCATAAAATATTTCTTTAAGATACTCAAAAAATGCTTTTTTGTTCTCACTTTTACTGTTGCGTGGCAGCGTACCTAAAACTCCCCTGAATGCTGCGGTCCTATGTGTTGATATACAAAGAGAAACGTAGAAAGGTAGAAAAACGTGTTTCGTATTTGCTCTGTCTCCAACTTAACATCCCAAACAGATAGTGAGGTTTTTGTGTAGTCACTACACAAAAACCTCACTCTCTAATATATAATACTCCAAAACGTAAACCAGCCATATGTAACCTCCTAGCAGCCGTTTTCAAAATATTTTTTTCATTTATTTGGGATGGGATTGAGTGGATCACATCAGCCGTATGCACGAGGCCAGCCCAGAAAGAGATGGCGAGATGACCTGGACGCATACCGCGAGGGCTGGTTCGAGGTGGCGCGGGAAAAGAGTTCCTGGAAGGATTTGGGGGAGGCCTTTGCCTGGGCAAAGGCCTCCAGGAACTCCAGGACTATTTTTTTTTTGCTAGCCTATGCTGTCACACTGCTGGCAGGGGCAATTAAAAGATGACATGATTTTACGAGGTATCTTTACACAGAACCTTGTACAGTCGCCAGCACATCAGGTTACCCCACTTTGGCCTTGAACGCGTTATGAGCAACTACAGCGAGAATCGTGCGAAAGAGATATAGCTTTTTGTCTGTTCTTACTTGCAATGTTTCGTGCTGCATTGCGTACGTGAGAGTGTGTGCGTATGATCGTCGTAGTGTAGAATAAAATACTGTGCGATAAGAAATAGCGTAGCAGGTTGAATACTTCAAAGTTGAATCGAATCGAAATAATGCAAATAATGGCATGGTAATAAAAGCAGCCGGCCCGCGCAATGCCTAAAATTTCTTATGAAAGCTTATAATTAAAATCATTTATTTAAATGATCTTTTGATTACTTAATACTTCATTTTTACATTTATTACCATTCATATTTATTCATTACCTACTCATATTACATATAAACAGGTAGGCAAGTACGGTATACACCGTTACACAATTAAAGAAATTCATCAAGAGCGTGAAATTTGCGAAATTTCACGCTCTTGATGAATGTTGTTATGTAGACAGGGTATAATCTGATGTCAGAAAAACTTTTTTTTTTTAAATTTCAAGCAGGATGTAATGACCTTTTCCGGAATTTGTTACCTACTTACTGACGTGCTGGCGGTCACCTGTTACAAGCTTTTATTTAGTTTGACCTGTCCCGTTGTCTGTCTGTCGGTCTGTAATCATATCTTGCAAGTTAAATTTGATCCACTTCCCGGTATCCGCTTGAGCTGAAATTTAGCATGTATATATCGGATGACAATGCAATATTATTATGACATAGAGCTGATCTGATGATGGAGCTGGAACTCCGTAATTAAACGACGCAACCCCATCGAGTTTGGGCTCGTCTAATTCGTCTTGACGAGTACTTTGATACCATATGGTAACCAGGGTCTGATGATGGAGTTGGAAGGTGGCCATAGGAACTCCGTAACTAAACGACGCAACCCTATTGAGTTTGAGCTCGTTTTTTTTTTTTTTTTTTTTTTTTTTTTTTTTTTTTTTTTTTTTTTTTAAAGTTTAATTCGTCTTGACGAGTACTTTGATACCATATGGTAACCAAGGTCTGATGATGGAGCTGGAAGGTGGCCATAGAAACTCCGTAACTAAATGATGCAACCCTATCGAGTTTGGGCTCGTTTAATTCGTCTTGACGAGTACTTTGATACTATATGGTAACCAGGGTATGATGATGGAGCTGGAAGGTGGCCATAGGAACTCCGTAATTAAACGACGCAACCCCATCGAGTTTGGGCTCGTCTAATTCGTCTTGACGAGTACTTTGATACCATATGGTAACCAGGGTCTGATGATGGAGTTGGAAGGTGGCCATAGGAACTCCGTAACTAAACGACGCAACCCTATTGAGTTTGAGCTCGTTTTTTTTTTTTTTTTTTTTTTTTTTTTTTTTTTTTTTTTTTTTTTTTTTTTAAAGTTTAATTCGTCTTGACGAGTACTTTGATACCATATGGTAACCAAGGTCTGATGATGGAGCTGGAAGGTGGCCATAGAAACTCCGTAACTAAATGATGCAACCCTATCGAGTTTGGGCTCGTTTAATTCGTCTTGACGAGTACTTTGATACTATATGGTAACCAGGGTATGATGATGGAGCTGGAAGGTGGCCATAGGAACTCCGTAATTAAACGACGCAACCCCATCGAGTTTGGGCTCGTTTAATTCGTCTTGTCGAGTACTTTGATACTATATGGATACCAGGGTCTGGTGATGGAGCTGGAAAGTGGCCATAGGAACTCCGTAACTAAACGATGCAACCCTATCGAGTTTGGGCTCGTTTAATTCGTCTTGACGAATACTTTGATACTATATGGTAACCAAGGTCTGATGATGGAGCTGGAAGGTGGCCATAGGAACTCCGTAATTAAACGACGCAACCCCATCGAGTTTGGGCTCGTTTAATTCCGTCGTTTGCTGAGATTGCAGAGCGCCCCGCCCGCGTGCACCGCAGCCCCGCGCCTGTCATCGCGGCTCCTCCACGTAACGCCGCCCGAGCCCCTCGCCCCGTCCCGCTGCCAGTGTCTGCAGCCCTAGCGAAGCCCATAGTAAAGGAATTTGCTAGTGTCACCGCGAGTGCCCCAGAAGCTCCAAGTAGTAAGCCAATGCCAAAAAAAGGCACCGAATAAGGCTGATGATGATTTCGTGACGGTGCAAAGGAGGAAGCGCCGGTCGCGAACGAACAAGAACCACTGCGGCAAAGCTCCTACTGAGCCGGAAGTCTGCTTGCGTGCCGCAAAGCCGAACACACCTGTGTACATCTCCCGCCTACACTACACCACTAAGGCGGAGGACATCGTGGAGTACGTGCGCCAGAAGACGAGGTACACGCCGAGGGTGCAGTTATTGGAGTCGCACCGCAACGTCAACTTCAAGGCGTTCGTGGTGCGCGTGCCGAATTGCTATCTGCCCGTCGTCATGGATGAAGACTTCTGGCCGCAGGACGTGTTGTTACAAAAAAAAAACAAACAACAAAAAAACAAAAAACACAAAATTGCAAAATTGTTACTATATTATGATGTATACTTAGGTTAAGTTATGTATCTAAGGGTCTTTGTTACCTGAAAATAAATGATTTATTATTATTATTAATTCGTCTTGATGAGTACTTTGATACTATATGGTACCAAGTCAAGGTGAGGCCGTGCCGAAGATTAAGTGGCATCAGGGTGTAACATGATGCCGTGAACGAGATGAACAGATTGAGAAGCCTGTCCAGCGATAACTAAAAAGTAAAAAATAAATTAAAAGCAAAAACTTTTTAGCAACAAGCTTTTATTTAAATGCGCTAAAAAGAATAAAATAAACTTTTCTTTTAAAACTTTTACTATCAACTTATATCGTCATTACACAATTTATATGATATAAAAGCTTGTCGTGAGATTTAAGTAGGTACTCGTATTTACTTAGTTTACAAATTTAAAAAATTAAAATCTATCAAATGATGTTACTTAATTTACTTGTTTATCGACACAGGTATATCTCGCGACAAGCTTTATAGAAATTATTTTCATTCAGTCATTTACATAGTTTAATTTTGAATAACCTACAATTTAATATTTTTATTTAAATAACTAAGTAATTTATAATATACATGCTTCATACATAAAAGTTTATGTAACCTATTAAGTACGTCAATAAAGAATTATTGTTTTTAAAATGTCTTTGACACAAATCTCGGGGACCTTTGGAAGGCGTTATTATTATTATAAAGATTGAAAACAAGTTGATATTATTTATTTTTTACAAGCTTTTATTTTTATTTGTAACATTAAATAAACAGTTACATCCACCAATGGCTACCAAGCAAAAGAAAATGCTTCCGCCAAACAAAAGTAAGCTTTTACCTAGATTAGTATAATTTGACTGGGCTGTATAAGGTCCGGCACCCACTGGTGGCACGGCACGACAAACTATTTTTGAAATACTACAGATGATTTCGAATCTAATTTGACACTGTTAACACAAACATTTCATTAATACGTCACAGCCTGTTTTGGCATCCTTCGACACGTTCTGGCATGCCGAATTGTGAACGCTAACCACGATAAATTAAGATTTCAAATCATTTGCGCTTACCGAAATTCCTTGTCGTGTCATGCCGCCACGACGGTGGGTGACGGCCCTAACTTAAATTATCACTAACAATAGTAAAGGACCAATTCTCAAGAATATAACAATGGTGCGAAAAGAAGTATAACATTTCAATTTACAGTATTCATTATCACGTTATTAGAAGAATTATCCATACTAATATTATAAATGCGAAAGAACTTTGTCTGTGTTATGCCTTTGCGGTCAAACCGCTGCCGCTGGGCAATTGTGATGAAAAACATGGAAATAGTTTGAAGGCTGGGGAAGGACATGGAGGAATACAATCTTAATCTTTTTATTTTTAAACATTAATATAATTGAAAACTTAACAAATACCTACTTACTTCTAAATTAAAATATACTTTCAACAAAATGTATAAAACCAAACTATACCTACAATAGATTAAAAAAATTCTGTAACGTATTATGTCAATAAAGATTTTTTTTATTTCTTTGACACATCCTGGGATCCTCGGGCCCCGGATCTTTGGAAGGCGTTATTATTATTGTTATATAGATTAAAAACAAGTAAATAATATTTATTTTTTACAAGCTTTTATTTTTATCGATATTTGTAACAGATTAATTATAAAGTTACATTTACCAATGGCTGCTAAGAAAAATCAAATGCTGCCGCCACACAAAAGTAAGCTTTTACCTAGATTAGTATAATTTGACTGGGCTGTATAAGATCCGGCACCCACTGGCGACATGGTACGACAAGGGATTTTTGTAATACTCACAGATGATTTTGAATCTAATTTAACACTGTTAACACTCACATTTCATTGATACGTTACAGCCTGCTTTAGCATCCTTCGGCACGTTCTGGCATGCCGAATTGTGAACGCTAACCATGGTGAAATAAGATCTCAAATCAGCGCTTACTAAAATCCCTTGTCATGCCATGCCGCCAGTGGGTGACGGCCCTAACTTAAATTATCACCAACAATAGTAAAGGAAAATTCTTAAGAATGTCAATGGTGCGAAAAGAAATATAAAAATTAAATTTACAGTATTAATCATCATATTATATTTATCACGATATTCGAAGAATTATCCATACTAATATTATACATGTGAAAGAACTTTGTGTGTTATGCCTCCGTGGTCAAACCGCTGGGTAATTGTGATGAAAAATATGGAGATAGTTTGAAGCCTGGGTAAGGACATGGAGGAAGACAGTTTATTATGACACAACATCAACGAACGACATGTCTGGCGTCTTTCCCAAATCGAGCAATGGAAGAATAAGCCTTTGCGAAACAGTGGTTGGGAATACTTAAATACCTTTATTTTAATAAATAAAATAATTACAATATTAAAATACAAGTTACGGATTGTAAAACTGTGCTACTTTTTAATGTGAAAGTTTGTGAGAATGGATGGTTTGTTACTTTTCACGCCTTAACAATTGAACGGATTTCAGTGAAACTTGGCACTTAAATAGACCATGACCTAGATTAATACAGGATAGGTTCCTACGGAAACCCGGAAACCGGGTGGATGAAGTGCATTATTTACAAGTGCCGTAGAATCGGAGTTCGTCATCTAAAGCTAAGTTTAGGCTACGACCCCATACACCGTGCACAGTGTCCGGCACAGAGTGTCTGTGTGAATCATCATCAGCTGCCTAGCCCTTTCCCTTTTCCGCTGTCTGAGTATAAGAACACTCATAAACTCAACGAATACCCACAGCTTGCGACACAGTGTCTAACCCTGCGTTCCGAGTTGGCAAATAATGGATTTGAGCGTGCTTAAACCCGTACCGAATTAGCGTGAGCGCGATAACGATGTCCCGTGAAACGTCATAGTATGTACACATGTAAGTGTACACATACCCACACGGTGTCAGACATTGAGTGAACTGCCTATAGTGTTGTAGACAAAACTAAGTTCGCTCAGGTCTTATTAGTGATAAAGAATTTGCCATGACCTAAAAGAGCCCTAACTTGACCTCAGAAATACGCAACAAGATCGGCCTTTTAGTTCTTATGAAATATAACTACATGGGAGCGTAATGCATTGCCAAAACAATATAAGTATTATTAAATGATAAATTAAAAGTTACTTACATAAATTAAGCTCTAATAGCTATAGATGCTGTAAAATTGAAATAACTATACAAACAGAAGCAAATGTAAGTATTTATTTATATTATTAAAAAATAATATATTGTTTTATAATAAGGTGAATGTGCAATTGTAGCCCGCGAAATTCAATTTTTCACGACTATAACAGGTACTTATTTACAGAATTAGAATCATTCATCATCACATCACAACTTCATCATTCATCATAACGTCTTTCTAATTTAGATTTGTTCCATAAGAACAAATCTCTTATGGAACAGTGCATAAGGAATAAATCTAACTTAAAGAGATATATTAATGATTCAAATGACTATAATTTTGTCAATACATAATATCTATTATAGTCGCGAATCATATTTTGATCAAGATACAACCTGACACTGACCTGCAAATTTCAAAAAACGTTAGGAAATTTGAATTTCGCAGGCTACAACTGCTCATTCATTCATCTTAATAGGAAATTAAATAAAAAGTATATACTTAACAATATAAATGTGTGTGTAAATATATTTAATATTTAGTGGGATCACCTTTTGCATCTAACACAGCGTCCAGCCTGTCCTTCATGCCGACCACTATGTTCCAGTAGGTGTCCCTGCCCCTGAAATGCACCCATGTAGTATGGGCTTCTCGCCGCAAGTTTTCGTTCTTGCGGATTTCTGAGGCATCCTAATCGAGAACTATGAGACCCAATAGATTCTCGATTGGGTATAAGTCGGGGCTCTTTGCAGGCCATGGCAGGCAGATGACGACATCTTGTGCCGCGAACCAGTCCTGCACCACTCTGCAGGTGTGCACGCGGCAGTTGTCTTGGCACAAGTAAATAATGCCCTCTGGGTAGTGCAGGCGCACGGTGGGGATCATCACGTCGCGTAAAATTTCGACGTACTGATCCCCAGTCATGTGACCGCTAACCTCCACTAGCTCACCCGGTCCCATCGAGCTCATCCGTCCCCAATAATTGAGGGATATTCTTCCACTTGCCCGATTTGGCAAAGTATTCACCTCCACATAGCGCTCATTGCTATTGCGTCATAATATTTTTCTTCCATCCATATCCGAACGGAAGCTTTTTTCATCAACAAAAATTACATTATTTGATATTGTTAAACAATATGACCCAGGCGCATAAGGATGCGCCTGGGTCATTAAAATCTTCTTAGCAGGGCGGCGGCATTTCTTTCCGGCGTTCTTAAGGCGCCTCCTAACTGTATCCATTGATATCTAAAACAAAGAAAATTTTGTCAATTTCAATACTTACATAGGATTCTTTGTTATGAGAAATTATACGGGCCAACTTAACTAATCTGCATTCGCGATTTATTTGTCAAAAATCGTAAACGAAAATGACTTTATGGAAAAATAAATTAAAATCTTACACAATAAAGTTCAGTTTACGCTAAACTTTTTCAATAGTGCTAGTCACTCTGAAATCAACTTAATTGCCATTAAAATAAAGTTTATATTTGTTTAACTTGAAATAATCTTATTTTGAAACATAAATTTGAATAAACTTTAAATGAGTATGGGACTGTAAAAAAATATTCTTCAAAATATAAACATACAAAAATAAACAATCTGTCGAATTGAGAACCTTTGTTGAGGTGGGTTGTAAACTATCGTTGTAAAGAACAGAAGATATTTTTATCTAATAGAGTAATAAGTGATAACATTCACCGAGTCTGACCGCGCGGTATGCGTAAAACCGGTTTCAGTGAGCGCCGAGCGTCCTTCCAACTACATTTGTCTATTAGTGTGGGTCCTGAGTGACGGCGCGCGGCGCACCGCGTATGGCGGATTGCGGAGCTGATTTATTCGTCAATAACTCGATTACTGTCCTTAGTGCACGCGGGAAATTGATGCGTGCGCGCATGTTTAGTTTTGCGTTTATTTTACTTTAGTTTTAATAATGTCGATGTCAAAACTCAAACGTTTACAATATTTAGAAAGAAGCAGTTTCTTTACCGATGATATATTTTTTTGTAAAAAAAAAGAAAGCACGAAATTATATCTACAGAAAAAAGAAGCGGTGAATACGTTAAGACTACATTTTATGAAAAATTAAGACATCCAAATGAGAGGCTTTTCCATCACTGCTGTCACAGCAGGAAAGTCTTCATTCAAATTAATTTGCGACATTTCACGTCACTTTCCGCGAGTCAGGGTCTCCGAACAGAAAATATAAGAACGTATGCGCTTAGAGACGATTTTGTATGAAATGCGTGCATTCAGGGTCTCCGAATCTGAATTCCTGATCAGGAAACCGGACGTATGCGGCCGGCCTAATGCGCCGTTCATTCCGCCTGCGCGGTGCGCTGCCGTCACTCAGGGCGCACACTTAGGTAGTATGTATTATTTTAATCAATTTTGTTATTCACTTTTTAAGAAAACCATGTTTCATGTTAGCGATGAATAAGTTAAGGTGATAGGTAAGTGTGATTACTAGCTACTCACGCTGTACGAAGTTGAGGTTACTCGTGTACTGAGAAAAGGATCGGCAGAGTGTGCAGCGACTATAGCTGCATCGTCTGCCGCCGTAGTGGCTCTCGCGTAGAGTTGGCGGTGGTGGGCTTCAATGCTACCGATTTCTTCCCACCGCCGAAGCCAGAAGTAAACTGTTTTTTTTCTGGAACGAAACAAGTAGCTGTAGTTTATTTGCCCATAATTACCCAATTACCTACTACGAGTATAGGCAAAGAGACCCTTGATTTTAAGCCATTTTTAACCGACTTCTAAAAAAGGAGGAGGTTCTCAATTCGGATGTTTGTATTTTTTTTTTTTATGTTTGTTCGCGCATAACTCCGTCGTTTGCCAACCGATTTGAAAATTTATTTTTTTGTTGGAAAGAGTATACTTCCCAAATGGTCCCATGAAAATTTTATCGAAATCGGACAAGCGGTTTTTGAAAAATCAACAAAAATCTAAAAATTTACCTACATTGTCTACATTAACGATCTTTTCGTTTACTCTGCATTACATTTTTTGTTCGCGCATAACTCCGTCATTTACGAACCGATTTTGCTGATGAGCAGTTGACATTAGGCTATTGTAACTCAGATAAATTACAAACTAACCCACTAAAAAGTGAAAAATAAAAACTTTTTTACAAAAAAAAAACAACCGACTTCCACAAAACACTATAAAGTGAAAAATAACTTTAATTTCGGAAGTCGGTGGCAAAAAACTAAAATACAAATCCAGACACCGACTTCCGAAATTAAAGTTATTTTTCACTTCATAGTGTTTTGTGGAAGTCGGTTGTTTTTTTTTTGTAAAAAAGTTTTTATTACATGTAATTTTCTCTTGGGTCTGACACTATAAAGTCCTGTTTTTTATGTTCTTTGTGCCTAGGTGATCGTTACAATTTCATTATATTGTGTAGCCTAAGTAGGTAATCTTCTTTCGTATTACGTAACATCATTTATCCTAATAAAAACTTTCTAGAACAAACTTACTAAAATCGAACTTTGGCATGTTTTCATTATAAATAATTCTTTCTATCTTTAAAACCCGTGGACCGATTTACATAATTCAAACGGGCATATCAGTTTTAAGCATAATCCTCTCATTTGACACTAAAATCACTCAAATATTCCTATAAGCAAAAAATCACGTTTTTAAATTACTTACGTAATTAATCTGCCTATAATATTTATTCACATTAAAATTCTCAAAAATTCCTGTTAGATACTAATACGACAAATAATAATAAAAACTATATTCCTATTCTATTACTTTTACACTATTCTAATTTATTTACTATCATTTACTATTCGCACGCCCGGCGTTCGTTACAGTGCATAATTGCGTAGGTATTTACTTTAAAATCCAATCACTACCTACTGGAATAACTTTTGTTTAGAATGTTCTATGAATAAGGGCTGATTTTTCAATCGACAGATAATTTTTATTATTGGAATAAAATTGACATTCTGACAGTAGGCATGACGAATGATTTTCAAATCCTCTTCCGTAATATACGTACACTTTTACTGTTTACGAAAACACGGTAATAAAGTAAAGTTTAACGAAGCTTAAAGCCATTTTTCTAATATTTTTTCAATAGAGCGCGAAAACAGCTCGCAGTGTCATGGCGTCGGATCTGACGTCACGCCTAGGTAAACATCAAATGTTGTCTACGCGCAGCGTTGTCAGAAGAAAGTTAACAAACATTGCATATTTGTTTACATCATGTCAAACAAGTAAGTATTTATTACTTGTTTGACATGAGATTGACATAATATTACCAGTTATTTTTTCAGTGTTTTAAAAGTCGTCTGTGTATTTTTTGCTTGCTTCCCTTGCATTGCGGTACTAAGTTGCGTATATGCTTACTGTGCGATTATTTTGTATTATTGATATATTCTATACGGACTGACATTGATTCTAGACACGATTACTATTGCTATTCTAATAGTATTCTGCTTTTCCTTTCGATTTGGATATTATGATGAGGATTCGCAGACATATCGTGTGAGGGCTCGCGTTACGCCTGCAAGTGTTATTTATTAAATACCGAAGCTGCTGACAATGAGAGATTACTAGGTCATACAATGGTCTGCCGTGTACCTCAGTCGGACTCAGAAATCCAAGACCCCGACGTTTCTATACTGTTGCAGTGGACAACCCTTTAGTACCCCTTATTTCCAATGATAATAATTATCAGGTAAATTCAAGGTAAATTATTATTTTTATAATAAGTAGGAAAGGTCTTAGAAAGAAAATGGGTAAATGAATTGGATAGATCCGTCAAAACTGGAAAGACGAGCAATGGAAACGACTGTCAAGAAAAATGTAAGGAGTGTTTCGTCTTATAAAACATAACATCACGCCAGCGATCCCCGAAGGATTTGGGGAAAGTGAACCAGTAGTACACCCCACATTTCGCCAGTTATGTCATGCCATGTAATAAAATGTAATAATATTTTCAGGATATAGTAACAATTTATGCATGTCAAGTCTGTTAGGTTCGAGCAAATCGACACCTGATTCATGACTCATCAAGGGACTTACAAGAGGATGTTGTTCCATCCGCGTAACATGAATCACCAACATCGTCGCCACCACAGTCTTTTCCGCCAACACCACCACTACCACGGGCCGCCCCACCAACCGCCGCCGCTACCATTACCACCTCCATTATTGTGCTCGTACAACATTAGCTGTAAGCGTACCAAATAACAAGCGAACCAGTAACACTTCAAGCCGCTGTATATTTAAGGGTCCCTATCAAATTCGCGGACTAAAAACTGAAAAATCTTTTTTTTTTCAGCGCAAATTTCTCAATATCCTTAAGTTATCTAGTGTTTTTAAAAATACACAAGTATTTATCACCTATCTATCTTGTAAGTCTACGAATTTAAGTTTTGATAACTACTTAATAAAAAATTCGTTTATAAGGCATTATTTAGATATTTTACTACAATTAAATTAGTTGTCAAAATAAAAATATAAAAATTGAGTTTGGTAGATAAACACCTCAAATTTTGAAATATTTAACACTTTTTGTTATTTACAATAAACTCTTACGCGTAGACGACGGTTTTGCGCATGATTTTATTGGGTTTTTTCAGCGTAGTCAACATTTTTTTACAAGTACTAATTCATTAAACTTAAAAAAAAAAATCATACACTTACTAATATACTATATGCCTAGTATTTAGGATTTTTTTTTCAGATCGTTATTTGCTACCAGTTAGCTAAAAAAGCAATCGAAAAACTTGGTGTTTCGTGATTACGTAAAAACGTGTTAGTTTTTTTTTATTGGAATTTATATTGAGTAGTTATCAAAACTTAATTTCGTACACTTACTAGATAGATAGGTGAGAAATACCTGTGTATTTTTAAAAAAACTAGATAACTTAAGGATATTGAGAAATTTGCGCTGAAAAAAACAGATTTTTCTGTTTTTTGTCCGCGAAACTGATAGGGACCCTTAATAACAACAATGTTTTGGTGTCTCTAGAAGACGTTTAATTTTTTTAATCATTTTATTTATGTATGTATCTACAATAAAAGAATTTGTTTGGCAATAAATACATATGTCGGCGGCGTTGCCGTACGTCATTTCGCTAAGCTGTAAACAACACGAGCACCGATCACGCCATCGACAAGTACGTCACTCGACTTCTCCCACCGCCCCACTGCTCGACTTGTTTTGCTACCAGTATAAAGGAGCGAGCGGCGAAGCGGCGAGGGACTTGACCATTGGACATCGTACGGACAACATGTGCTCAGAAACTATATCGCGTTCCGTATCTGGTTGTATCGTGTACCTAAAGTGTATGATTTACTAGTGTGATTTAATTGTTCATGAAATTATAATCTGATTTGAATTGCAAACCGTTTTTCTATTGCGCAATAACCAATACTACCCACTTAGTACGCCCACAGTAATTTAAATATGCCTGATAATAACGAGACACATTATACTTTTTCCTATACATACATAGTTTTATTTATAATAATCCCGATTCAGTACCAACAAGGAGCTATAATATAAATAATATTATGGGTATTGTATGAAGATAGATACTAAAATACGGAATCAGAGATGATACCAATATCATATTAAGTGCATATAGGTGTACAATAAAGAATAAAATTGCTTTGTGATGAAATGAAAAAAAAAGTAAGTTCTTAATAGATAAACAACAGGAGCTTCACATTGTTGTTACACAAATAAAAATATCCTAAAAAACTGCAGAATATGATCTCAGACCAACAAAATATTAAATGTTTCATTAACCTCACAAAGGCATACCACCAATTAGTACCTGTATTCGCTTACCGATGGCGTTATACTAAAAAAACTAAGAAAAATCCCCAGCATATTATAAACCTTATTTTCACCAGTTTTCGCAAGATACTGACTCCTGAAACTTATTAATTGATAAACTATAAAATACGAGTACGACGATTATAATAATATAACAATTGTTACTGAACATTTTGTTTGACTACCTAGACAATCGCCCGTTGCTGCACCAGACATGTCCTTTAGAATGCAAAATTGTACTAACATTACAAGTTACTGATTTTTATTGCTTAAATCATTAAAATTGTGTACCTGCTATCAGGGCCTGTTTCACCACCTATGATTAAGTTCCTATTAACTTAATTGGCAGATAATTTCATACAAATTCTGTTCCATTTTTTTATTTATTCAAGTAGTGGCTATTCGGACATCGTGAAATAGGCCCTTACTATAGCACCTCAGCCAGTACAAGAAAACACTCAGAAAATAAAACTGACAGGTAAAAAGAAGAGGCATTTATTTGATTGATTTTTTACTTGCATGAACGTACTCTAAAAGAACAATATTAATTTTAATTCACCTGTGTCAAACAATAAAATGAATTTTAATTTGAATAATTCGTCTTTAAAAATGAACTCTAAAAAAATAATCACTCAGTCATCTGAGTTCTCAGAGTCCTCTGATTCTTCACAAAACCGTAACGTCAGGTAAACGATCCACTTTTTGGCCATCTGCTCCCAAACTTTGGAACCAACCATGATACTCGTCTGGAATGACTCCTTTTTCACAAAGCTTTACTAGATCGGCTTTTTTGGCTTTTGAAATGCATAATGGCTCTTTATATAACGGGTAAAGTATTTGTGGAAAACATGGGTCAGTTGTGGCATGTAGTGATGGTTCTGGCAAAACTTTTTGGACTGGCTTCACGTGCTTAGACTGGAGTCGCGTACCGTAACGGTGACAATTTTTTGAGGGGCTTTGGTCTTGTGTTTTTGACGGTGATTCCAAAAAGGGTCCTACATTTCCGAGATCTAAAAAAAGTTTTCTGACATGGTTAAAAAATATTTTTGATTCACCTTTAATGTATCGCATTCTCTTTATTTTAAGCCACCTCACACGTTGTCCATTACTGGTTTTTGCTTTCGTAATCATCATACTTTTGGCTAGTCTTTTAAGATCTTTGAAGTCTGTGTACTTCATTTCTTTTACATGATAGGGTTTTTTAGTTTGACCCTTACTTTTTCCCTTGCATTGACGTGATGATCGGGTCCGTCGAAAAATATTCAACCACTCTGTAATTGAGTATACGTTTGAGTGTTTTTGGGCCGATTCTATGCTGCTGTGCATAGAATCGACCTCCATATGTGAGTGGCCCGATTCTAAAAATTTGTGTTCAATCAGTTTTAGGTGGTCGATTTTATGGACAGCCCAAAACAAAACAGAGGCCACATATTGGTTTCTGTTTTGTCCTCCACATGTGTCTGAAAATAACGAAATCTCGTCAATATGATCAGAGATTTCGCTTAAGTGATGTAAAATTATCGATCCAATCTCAGAGCTTCCTTTCTTACCATTAACTTCCGTCCAGGCATAACAAAATGCTTCATTTGGAAAAGCGCTCTCATAAACCGTCAGGTTAGGGATTTGTAAAATTGCCTGCAAATCGAAGGATGCCGAAGAGAAGTTCGTTTCTTTTTCTGCTCTCTCCTTGTCCCTTTGCTTCTCGCTATTGCATGTATCCCATCGCATCTCGACTTTCTACTGCTTCTGTAATAACTGAAGCAGAAATGCACAGAGTTTTGCAATAGAAGTTTTGGCATATCTGAGATTTTACGCCTTGTTTATAGAAAAAGTACTGCTTTGAGTTTGATCTCTTTGTAGTTCGTTTTCTATCAAGCACAGTTGTTTTGATTGGTTTTACTTCTACCAAGTTCAAAATCATGTTTTTCTTTGCAGTATAGCTTTGAGTCCAGTATTTCCTACAACATCTCTCACGGTCAGTTTCACTGATGTTTACGGTGCATTTGAATCTTCATCTACTTCTCTACATCTTCTTACTCTTTCAGCTGATGTTCAAGCCCTTGTGATCTAAAAACGACAAAAGTGAAACCAGTAAAATTAAGAGTTGAACTCGCACACATGTATCAATAAATGCTTTTTCTGGAATCTATCAATAAAATTAATTAAAAGGACAGAAGGATAAGTGACGCACTTCTACTGCTCACTACACAAAAAGCAAAAGCAAAAAAAAAACAAAGATTACAGGAAAAGAAACAACACGTTCTCCGTTCTGTTACAAAACAAAATTTAAGAACGTCTGGTTTTTTTTTTTACGGAAAAATAAAAATAATTAAAATGATAAAAAAAAACAAGCAAAATCATAAAAGCAAAATAAAAAAAATAATTGCTAAAATGCTACTAATGTGTACTATATGACCGTAAAAATACGTTTTTTCTTTTAATGTGAGGTATAAAAAATTATAACGAACAATTTTTTAAAAGCGTCGTTTTAGGTGCCCAAGACGAAAACAGTAAAAAAACAATATTTTAACAAACTATGCAACTTAACGACTTTATATGATTAATGTAGGGTAGGTTAATAATGACCAAGATTAACTTATACAAAGAAGTTGAAAATTCGTGTACACATTAGTAACGGAAAAAAAACCAAAAAATTTAAAAATAAAGACGTTTAACACAGACAACCACTAACATACACAACCCACAACCAATGGAGGAGGAATTAATCAGCTGTATTTCTACCACGATTAAGGGCGCCAGTGTCCCGGTACTAAAGTACTGCTACGCTACTTATCCTACCTAACCTAGGCACAGGTAATCCTAGGAGGATATTAAATAAAAAGTAGGTAGGCAGTAAACTGGAACATTTATTATTAACTAGCTTCTGCCCGCGACTTCGTCCGCGTGAAATTCGTACTTTCCTCCTAATATTTCGAAAATTTATGTTTATGATCTTAACATTTATTTAGATAAATAAGTATTCGGGCCAATTTTTAAGTTTATAGATCAAAGAGTTTTTGTACTTTTCAAATAAACTATATCCCCGCTTTTCACTCCAACAGGGATGGAATTTTGAAAAATCGTTTGGGATGCATGTGTTCATAACTTGACTCAAAGACCCATACCCATTTTCGAGTTAATGGCAAGCAAGCAGTAAAATCCAACCCATAAACTTTATTACTCTTTTCCAACTTGGTAGGAGTCGATTTTTGAAAAACCCTAAAACACACTTTTTTATTTTTAACCGACGTCAACAAAAGCAGGAGGTTCTCAATTCGTCGGAATCTTTTTTTTTTATGTACGTTCCCGATTACTCGAAGACGGCTAGACCGATTTGATTTTTTTTTTGTTTTCAGGGTATACTTTCCAGGTGGTCCTATTGTCATCAGGTCAGGATCTGATGAGGGGATAATGGAGAAATCGAAGGAACTCTTTAAATATTATAGGCACACCTATAGCGATTTGGGCAATTTTTACAGTAACTCGTGCATTTGCTCTCGAAAGCACTATTTGGTGAAGTGGAACCGATGATGAAGACCACAGATGGCCACCGGAACTACTCCATAATAAGTATTTCACGGGTTGCGATTCGATTACTTTAACATGGTTGCTAAGTAATTTATGCTCGTCACAATGCGAATGGTGAAATGGAGCTGATCGTGAAATACCTCAACAATTAATGTCAGTCATGCATCGGGAAAAGCAATATTTTGGTAAAGGCGATGATCAAGTTGATATTAGGATGTTTTAACTTAGATACATTATAAACAGACCCACTAAAAAGTGAGAAATAAAAACGTTATAACAAAAAAAAACCGACCTCCAAAAAACACTACAAAGTGAAAAATAACTTTAATTTCGGAAGTCGGTGGCAAAAAACTTAAATACAGATCCAAAGACACCGACTTCCGAAATTAAAGTTAGTATTTCTGGAAGTCTATAAAGTTTATAAACCAAATAAATAAGATTTTTCATATAAACAGTGTCCCCTCTTTTTATCCCCATAAGGATGGAATTTTGAACAATCGTCTGGGATGTTTCGATGACTTTTTTTTTTCGTGTGGCAAATCATCAAATGACCCCTCCCGCTCTGGGTGGAGCAGAAGGGAGTGTCAAACTCTTACTGACTAAAACCCAGCCATGTTCTTTCCTTAGCCTTTTATGTTCCGGACCAGCGGTAACCCTTTCGGACAATCCCGCTGACCCGGCAGGATGTTTCGATGACTCGACTCAAACATTATTTATACCAATTTTCGAGCTAATCATGCCACGTAATAAAATACTCCCCTGTGAAATTGACTACCCTTTTTCACGCAGTTAGGGGTAGATTTTCGAAAAACCTTGATACACATTAGTCTTTATTTTTAGTTTTAAGTATACATACTCAGTTTCGAGCTAATCGGACAGCGCGTTAAAATTCTTCCATACAAATTTTGACACCCCCCAATCCCCAATCCCTTTTTAGAGAGTAGTTTAGAAAAACAAAAATTGCCAAACTTCATAATTTACTTAGATAAGTATTCGTGCCAAGTTTCAAGGTTATTAACTCAAGGAATAAGATGTTTCATACAAACAAAATCCCCCCTTTTCCACCTCCTTAAAGGTTGAATTTCCAAAAACCCCTTCTTAGTGGATACCTACTCTTCACAAAAAACACACCCTCCAAAATTCATATCTCTAGGACCAGCAGTGCAGGCTGTGCGTTGATAGATTATATAATATAATTAAAAACAAAATTTAATTCCCCTTTTCACCCCCTTAAGAGCGTTTACGCCGTACGGCATTTCATACAAACTTTCAAGCCCCTATTATTCGAAATTAATGAACCGATGTTAATTAAACTTCATACGCATTAGCAGGATACAAAGGTCTAAAAAGTTAGTAGAGAACATTTTCAAAATGTCTTATTTAAAAAAAGATAACTGGAAATCTCTGTTTCTATTGAAAATTTAAAATCGGTCTAATTTGGCTGTAACACTATTTTTCAAAAATGTTCTCTACTAACTTTTTAGACCTATGTATTTTGCATATGCGTACAAAGTTTCATTAAAATCGGTTCATTCATTTCGAAAAATAAGGGCTTGAAAGTTTGTATGAAATGCCGTACGGCGTAAACGCTCTTAAGGGTTGAAATTCTAACAATACCGTTGCGTTACCTTCCAACCATAAATAAGCCTAGATTTTTACGTTGCGTTACCTTTACGTTGCGTTACATTTTTATGTTGCGTTGCGTTACCTTCCAACCATAAGCCTAGATTGAATTTTGTGATTTTTACTTCGAAAATTAAGGACTTTCCACACACAACGCTGAGATACTTGTTAATTAAATTTAAATCCTCAGCCTAAACACAAAACTTGAAGATCCTAACTTCAAAACTGACAGACTTTCATATAAACTTCCATCCCCTATTTCACCCCTTTAGTGGTAGAATTCCCAAAAATCCTTTCTTAGTGGATACTTACTCCTTACAAAGAACAAACCCTCCAAGTTTCATGTCTCTAGGACCAGCGGTTTGGGCTGTGTGTTGATATATCAACAGTCAGTCAGTTTACCATTTTATATATATAGAAGATTAAATGACTCGGTAGGCAGACGAGGGTCGATCAAAGTTGGGTAAGGGCCTATACAGCGATTAACCTCCTCACTTGTCTAGCACTCCCCTGACGTCACTGGCCGCTGCAGGAGACGAGTGCTCGCGCGTCGATCGCCAGGTCACACTGCTGGTGTAGGTTCGCTGGTTGTCCCACTACTGTCCACCACGGGGAAGCAGGGAATTAAGGTGTACGTGAAACCCTGTAATGCGCAATAAGCGAAAGCATTACACGCTGGCCGTAGACGGCGAGCACCCACAGCAACGTTGAATAGGGAAGCACTAATATGTAGATGTGTTGCTGTGGATGTTCACTATCAGATACGGAGATGACAATAATTTCGGTTACTTAGCCGTTAATTTAAACATTTGAAATTTACAACGGAAATAAAATAATAATATGCAAGAATGATATAATTCTGAAAATGTGGGGTAGAACTACAAAGAGAAAACCAGTAATGAGCGTCTAATGGAAACAAAGATAAGCAAGAACACAAATTGAAAGATCACCAGGTAGGCAAAGCGAAAGAAACCGTTACGGTTTGCTAAGCTACTGGCTAATTATAATTGTGCAAAACTTACCCAATCGGGGTTTAATTCACACACACAGAATATGTTTAACGTCGAGTATTACTCAGTATTGTTGATTTTCGTAGTATTAAATGTCGAGGGAACGGTAGGGACGCCTTCAAAAAAACTTAATCGCGATTACGATATAAATTCGTATTAGGGACCGTGAAAAAGCCTGACGTGCGCTCGCCTCGACAACCAGAATCGTCCTACCGGCGGCGACGTGGAAGTGTCTGCCGCTATGGACCTTGCCCCCGCGCCGAGAACAAAGGAATTCGTTTCTGGGTGCCTAATATGTCGCTCGTTTAAACATGCGTGGTGATAAACTGTAGCTGGCCAGAAGTCTGATTTGATGCGTTCATTATTAGTTTATTTTTATTTTAATATTGTGAATAGTTTTTTTTTTATAAATAATATTATTGTAAATAATTTTCTTATGTTTATTTTTTTTATTATTATTATATATTATTAAGAATTAAGACATGTAACAATTAATGTTACAGCGAAAACTTTGAAAAAGTGCCCAGAAGACTGGCAGCATTGCCATGTTGCATGGCAATGCTAATTCTTTGCCAAAAAACCCAGGCCTCTGGTCACTTGAAGTGTCGACCAGCTGGCGAGAAAATTCCTTAAAAAGGAGCCGCGCAGTCGGGCCCCATGACTCGAGCGTTTCACCCCAAACGGCTCAAAGCTGTAGTTGCCCATAAGGTTACAGTATTTGCGCCGCTTGAGGCTCTCAGCAGCCGCAGCAGCGGCGCCACCACATCCCGCCGTGTTAGGAACATGAGATGGCGCAAGGGTATCGTTGCGTCCCACACCAGAGGCCTACCCACCTTCCAAGGCAACAACTTCATGCCGTCTGGTCTCTTCCCATCGCCACGTACCAAGTCGTTTGGTTCTAACACCACTGGTACGCCGACGGTAATAAGGGCTCGACGAATAATATCGTTGATGCTGGCGCGCCGTGCTATGCCCTGCGACCTGCGCTCCTACAGCAGAACTGGCCATGGTGTCCGAGGCTATCGACAGCTTCACCGCAGTGATATCGATGCGGAGCAACACAAGTTGCGCCCAAGCGGAGACACGTAGCGAGCCGAAACGATTAGTCATCCATCGTGTGTGTGGTCTGTCAAAGTGGCCTGGGAGTCAGGTAACAATAATCATTGACATCTTAAGAGAGTGGTAAAATAGGGCCCGTTGTAGCTCATGCACCATTGACCTGCACCATCAATGGTGCAGAGGAGACTAATTAGTTTCGTTTGCACCATGAATATTAATACAACTACTTCACCATACTTTTGCCGTATGCACCTTTGATCTGCACCATCAATGGTGCAGAAAGGACTACAACGTTTTTATCCTCGGCACTACAAAGTTTTTAACTAGTATAAAGCTGTTATATCCATGTTTGTATTGCTTTTCTTCTATTTTAAGTACCTGTATATACCTCTAGAAAAAATTGTTCAATCTTGTATCTGCATTGCTGAGTCTCAAATTGCGACACGAAATTCGTGTCAGAAAGTTTCAGGACTTCGGCATAGTAGTTACCTAGGGAAAGAGTAAATACGTAATTTTTGTATTTCACAAAAAGATAATGCAATAGTTTTAAGATCCCGGAAGAATTTTCGTAAATCTACAGTACCTACGTTTGAAATACATATCGAAGCCCCTTTTATGCAAATAATAAATTAGTTTTACTTAGGTATTACACATTGACAAATGATAGGTATTGAAAGATTTGATGCAATAACGGTTAGTTTAAGGATAATTCTAATACATGATTTAAGTTAGATTAGTTTAGTGAAAATTCCTAAGATTTGTTAATGAGGGATTTTCTTTTTATTTTATTTTTAACTCGTCCCTAGTCGCTGGATAGATGGCGCTGAACTTGGTAAGTTACTGCAAGGAACAGGACGTCACATTATTTTTTGATTATTACACTTGAATGTAATTTTGAGATCGTAAAACGAAAGCAAACGAAAGTGTCAGTCAACGAGCGTATGTGACGTGACGCAATGTTTCTTTTTCCAAGCGTTTTGGTTTTGGCACCTAGTAACGTAGTCAGTTCAACGCCATCTTCAGGGTTCTTGGAAACTATGTTTTTTTTAATACTCAAAAGAAAAACCGCTCATTGCAAGTTTAGTTAAAAATAGCCTTTACACATTTTAAATAAAGCTTATTTTCAACTTATTTAAGATTTTACCCGAATTCCGGGGAAAAAAAATGTCGTCGTAAGGAAGTCTCAAAGTCAAAGTCAAAGCGTTTATTTCAAATAGGCACTTAACAGGCACTTTTGAACGTCAAAAAATCTCCACTTTCTGTCTCTGTTCTTCGAAGTTTAGGTAAATATAGTCTGCCTATTCCGATCACTGGTTATGACTGATTAAATTAAATTCAATCAATCGTAACTATAAATTCAGATAAAATGGAGTAAATTATATATTATTGTGTTACAGCCATTTAAATCTACTCATTTAGAAAAAAGTTATTTACATTTACATAAAATGAGTTAACTCTCATTAGAGTTATAACAGGGGTAATGAGTCTGATTTTGGGAATGAATTATGTCTATGTGAATGAAAAATCACAAATAGCATATTGTTTCAAATAAACATTTATTATTTAATAATATTTTCAACAGTTGCTCTCAACGAGCAAAAAAAAAACAATTCTAACACGTTTTTCATTTACGAAAGGTACATGATATTTTTCGTTCGATTCAGCAGGTCATTTTTGTTAAGCTAAGTTGATTACGCCGTACCCTGATATTTGAAAAACATAAAATTCTTAATTACAATTAAATTAACAATCCTACTAACATTATAAACGTGAAAGTTTGTATGGATGGATAGATGGATGTTTGTTACTCACGCAAAAACTAATGAACGGAATTGGACGAAAGTTAGCACACAGATGGTTTATAACCAGGATTTACATATACAATATTTTTTATCCCGATATTCCCACGGGATCAAAACTTATGCGGGTGAAACCGCGGAGCGCAGCTAGTAGTACATATTTACAAACAATAGTAGTACTACTAAAACTACGTAAAATCGGTTTTCATTTCAATATTTGGACGTGAACTCAATAACGAGCTAAAATCGCTATCAAAAATAAGAAATGTCACAATTTAAGACATATTTATAACTAGCTGCGCCCCGCGGTTTTACCCGCATAATTTTCGATCCCGTGGGAATATCGAGATAAAAAGTATCCTATATGTTAATCCTCAGGCGGCGCGGTTAGCGCGTAGCGGAGCGGCAACAGTGCATTTTATCCAATGCTAAGCGAGGCGCCCACGCGAGCGCACAAAAATGTAATCAGACGGAACGGTAACGTAACTAAATTAATGTTAATTAACGTTACTTTACTGGTAATGTGATCAAGTAACGTTACATTTTTGTGAACGTTATTAAGGTATCAAATTGAAATTAACGTTACTTAACGGTTATTATTTTGTTATTTGGTAACTTTGGTAGCTTCAACAGTACTTGGCCCTGCCAAAGCTTCTTCAGACATCGTAAACAAAGCGCGTGCGCCACGAGCATAAACAATACACAACTAGCTTATAAACCGCTACAGCGATGACTGAGCGAGAAGCGCGCGGCGTGTGCCTACGCATCGGGGGCGGTTCTCCCGGGTGCGGGGTGCGAAGTGTGGGGTTAAGAAATAAAGGGATGCAATTGTAATTTTAGTCTTACATTAAAGTAGTCTGGGGTCAAATAATGTATTTTGGATGACGACTTACTATTTTGGAGTAAGATTTTTGGTAGTAATATTAATCTTTGAGTTGGATAGAATTTGGTGACCGTTGATCCATTTTAGGAACCAAAAATAATATTTGTGCGAGGTTTGCGATTTTTCTGATGTTATTTTATTTATTTTGGATCATAATATTATATACTCCTTTTAATAAAGTCAATTGATTTTTTTTTGGAGTTTTTTATTTTATTTGGTGCCTAAGCTTAGAGTCTTAAAAATATTTTTAGTGACCGTCTAAATTATACCCAATTACTACTACCGCCAAAACCCGGGAGATGAAGATCCCACACCACATGTTTTGATAGGAGATGAGGGGTTTGCTTTGAAAGAATATCTAATGCTACCTTTTCCTAGAGCAGCCGTTGTATATGACAACAGAAAAAAAAGTTTTAACTATCGACTTTGTCGAGCTAGACGAGTTGTTGAGAACAGTTTTGGAATTTTGGCACAGAAGTTCAGAATTTTCAATAGACACATAGAAACCAATGTTGAAACCGCAATAAATATTGTAAAAGCCGCCTGTTGCTTACATAATTTAATCAGAATGAAAGGAGAAACATTTTTTATTGATCCAAAGGAAATACACAGTGATCTAAGGGCATTCACTCCAGTAAGACCCACAAATCAAAGATCTCCAAACGCAGCTTTCGATGTGAGGGAAAAGTTTGTCACCTATTTTAATAATAATAGAATAAATGTAATAGAATAAATATAAAAACTGTCACTTACCGCTTTGATTTAACTCTCTTCCTATAGGTTCCCAAAGTTAATTTTTAAGCACAGTGTTTTTATACTGCCTATGGCCCAAATCGTACAAACATACGTGAGCACGAACACATTCGATAAGTTTTTCTACATCCATTTTTGTAAAACAATACAAAATCAGATTCACGCTCCGTCCCGTCCGACGCGACGTGTTCACGCCCCGCCGGCAGTGTGACTACCACATACGTAAGCCATACAACATAAAGCGTCGGCGTCCCGCCACGCCCCGCGCCGCCGCTTCTGGCTTGTATTGGCGCTCGCGACGGTTACCGTCGTCGCGTCGAGAGGGACGGCTCTGTGTGGCGTCGTCCGTAATATCTGGTACATTACAACTGCTCAGCGTCGCGTCGCCGTTCTGTCCCGCCGCGCCGCGCCCGCTTTGTGCAAGAGACCTTAAGGAGCATTTTTTTTTTCATCCCAACTGTTTACCTGTAAGCATAATAAATAGTAGATTGTTTGCCAAGGGAGCAAACAATGCGAGGGATTCAAAGTACGTCACTCGAGCTTAAAATAGTGTTGCTCCCGAGGTGGACACTCTACTTTTTATCACCCTCTATGAAAAATAAGTAAGTGCAAATTATGAATAAGAATTGTACGTTTATTTATACAAGCTGTTGATTTGCATCCTCGTCAAATTTCAGGAGGTTGTCATAAAAGACATAAATAATCATTTGAAGTACGGTAGAGGGCAATAACTAGTAAGCGCTGCTTTTTTTTTGTTGTAGAAATTTAACAGTATTTCAGAATTAAACCCTTAATTCAATACAAATAAAACAGAATCACCCGACTATGCACACAGCGACAATGCATGCAGCTGCCATGTAATTCCCCGCGCCGGCCGTCGGGCCGCCGAGCAATGACCGGTAGCAATAATTTTACCTAATTTTATTTCGAAAATCACCTACATTATTGTCATAAATTTCACTTGATAATTAACTCATTTTTGAGCATCATTGGAATACGGAAATCTTACTAATGACAGTAATACTAGAGCGCCAATAAAAGTTCACTGACCTTTTATCAGAATCAATAATATCCTTCAAGCTAAAGTTTTCGTAGTGATTTTGTTTTTATTTGTGGATTAAATTGGTTGATTTGAAACTTTCCTTCCTACTTAACGGGCTTAGGACCGGCAATAATCCTACCTTTGTTGGTCTATCTACTAAGTCTAAAAATGTTTTCTACGTTTGATGGAAATGGAAAGACGTTCTAGTTAAGTGTAAGTACGTGGTATACTTTCGACTCTTAGGTATTATTGGCGTAGGTAGTTAAGAACGGGTGTTGCAGTTCACGCTTCAGTATGCGCAACACTGGTGTGGTCAATGATATTCTAATAAATGTGGTGCATAGCAGCCAGCATGACGCTTTGTGATGGGGGTTCCCGATCGGGAAACATCCGGATGACTCCACGTAGGCTGTCTCCACTGATGGCATACCCACCTGACCATCTCCACCAGCACGACATTTGAATTGAACACTTTGTACCTACGTCTCAACGATGTACCGAGAAGCGGAATTCGCAAAGCGCACGAACGCTGCGGCGATTTCAATTACACTGTTAGTTCCGGGGCCGCGGGGGCGTGGCTTAGGGTGCGCGGGAGAGAAGTACCCGCAACGCTGCACCGTGATTGGGAGATGGGATTGATTACCTACGAATTTATCGAATGATCGATTCTCATGCGCATTTACATGTGTGTGTGAAATAGGGCTAGTAACAGACGGGCCGCGCTTAAATACGGCTGGTTCACACTTACGGATTTCCGTAAATAAGAAAAAAAAATACCTACCCATTTTATTGTTGATTTGGGTCGAGAATCATTAGCATAATTATGTCCTTGAATTTGACTAGGATGCAAATCAACAGCCTCAATACTCGTACATTTTTTTTTATAAAACTAAGTAAAATCCTAATTTGAGTAAATAATTACGAACGAAAGCAAATGCTTTTCGCGCGTTTTTTATTTTTTCACCAACTTTTTTACTTTGGCTTGCGCGTATTACTTTATCATACAGCCTTGTACTTGTTCATACAATGTTCGTGATTGATCTCTTTGGTGATTGGAACTTTTACTATCAATATCCACATTACAAATTCAAATCACTTTTAGTCCCTAGGGATTAAAGAGCTATTTTAGTCCCTGTTTAAGAAAAATACACAGCTGTTTTTGAATAGATGTGATAGAAATGATATTAGAACATGCAAAGAGGAAATACTTTGATGAAATACCTACAACCGCATTGATAGTAAGTGTAGTGTCATCTCAATGGTGCAGATGAAACCATAATATCAATGCCGTTTCGTTTGCTCCATTCTCAAAGGTGCAGATTAGACCATACTATTAATGCAGTTTCATTTGCGCCATTAATGGTGCAAACGAAACTTATTAGTCTCCTCTGTACCATTGATGGTGCGGAACAATCGTGCATACGGTACAACGGGAAATAGGGCGCGAATTAAGCACAGCCTCTATCTGACACGAAACAGTGTGTAACTGCTCATAAGTTAATGCAGCATCTAATACAATTATTTTCAAATGATACTTCATACATTTCACCGCCGCTTCTGCAAGCCCTGCGAATATCAGTGCATAACTAGGCGTTAACCTTTTCAACGCCACGGTCGGGTATAAACTACAAACGAAAACGTGCCCAACACGCCACCGTCGTCTACAGCGGCCAAGAAAACAAATTTTTTTAAGTACAAAATAAATATACTAAATTAAGTGTTCTGTATTTCTTTTCCCTATTATTTAAAACTACATTAATGATATATTGTAAAATGGCAAAAAGATATATCCATTAGTTACATTTCACTAGAAAAAACAATCATCAAAAATTGCTAATCGAAATCCGTAAAAAAGTGTTCTTCTTTACGCCACAGTCGGCAAGATACGACAGCTAGTGATAAGTAAGTAAGGTAAATTATATTTAAAATCTTTGAAATATTTTATGAAAAAAATGGCACAAAATACTTCTATAATAATGATGATGAGATAATATTTTTTTAAATAACAATTATTCATATCTGAATGTTCCTAAAGTATAATATAATATTACGTTGTGGTCTGTAGTAACAAATTCATAATTAATAGAACCGTTTTTCCCCCGAAGGGAATAAAAACGGATATTTTGGGTCTAGCCAAGGCTTGACCCTCTGAGGTTACAGTTTGTATTTTTGTTAATGAACCGCACGTTTTACTAGCTCATTTTCCAGTAAAGCCGTCGTTATAACGCGCGCCGCCTGGAGCCACGAGGGCGGGGCGCGCGGGAGGGACGCGGTTCGCTTGGCCGGCGAGCGCGTGGCGCGCGATCTTCAGTACAGTCTCAAAGTAAAGGGCCGGCTAGGCCTTAAACCTGGGTCAAGCCTTGGCTAGACCCAAAATATCCGTTTTTATTCCCTTCGGGGGAAAAACGGTTCTATTTTAGGTCTGGGCCTGCGGCTTGACCCTCTGAGACTTGTTTGGTTTCTGCCGGCCATAGAAGCGTACTGTGAAAATTAATATTAATTGAGTTACCTACTTTTCTAAAGAAATAAAAAGATTGTTAAAAGAGAAACATCAGACTTTTTTATTTTCTATGGTAACAAAATCTAATTAGGTTTCATAAAATAATCAGTCTGATATAATCACAACAAAGGTTTAAAGGAACTATTTAAAGTATTTGGTCTTTGATTAGAGTCGAAATCAACACGACTTATTTCTTTAAAATAACGCTTAAAGAAAGTGGCTTCACTTCGCCAGTTTCCTTTATTCAAGACCTCATCCAACGGCAGTGAATTGAAATTTTTTGAAGCCACCGCTGAACGTACACTCCCCGGTGGCGCGTTAATGCCTACGCTCTCGAAAGCTGTTTTTACCCATCCAGCAATAACGCTACGAGAAGCAGCTTTCACTACACCTTTGGTTGTTATAAATAAATTTGTTAGATCGGAACGGGCTGCTCTACGCTTTTCGGATACCTAAGGAAATAAGCTTGGTCGTCCAAAAAGGAATATCCAAATTCTTTATCTGGCCAGACTTAAGTTCCCAACCTGATTGCCTGAAGCGTGTACAATCTGTCTTGGACCCAAACTTGGGCCAAAATATTAAAGAGTCTTGCATCGATATCATATCCGCTGAGCTTATATGTAATAGCGTTAAGTCGTGGATACGACGTCCAGAACTTAATAGCAACAGCAAAGCAACATGTCTAGATAACTGGAAAAAACTATTTTCTTGAGGGGGATTTTCTGAAAGCCATTTTATTACTACCGAGACATCCCATACATTTCCTAGCGACAGGTGGTTTTGCTAGTTCGATCCCTTTAATTATTCTTGACACTAAAGGATGTGAGCCTAGATTAACTATATTAGAAGGATTCGAGAAGGTACAAACAACCGACTTATGGACTTTAATGGTTCTGGGAGCTAGTTTCAGGTCTGTATGCAAATAGCACAGAAAAAGAGCAGATGGGTTAGAATGGCATACTGAATTCGAAGAACACCAGCGTAGCCAACGATTCCAGGCCGACTTATACGAATTCAGCGTCGACTTCCTCCATGAGCTTTCTAATAAGGCTATATTAACTGACGTCCAACCTTTTACTAGACCGCTCCACCCCGAATTTTCCAAGCCTCCAATTTTAATTTGTTTGTCTCGGGAGGAGGAGCCCCTGTAGTCAAGTCTACCAGATGATGTTGAAGGTTGCGAATTTGGTATGGAGACGCAGTCGCTCTCCGCCGAAGGTCTACTCTCCAAAAAGACTTCTCCCACTTGGGTGCTACGATTATGTACGCTCCTACTGCACTGTTTAAATGCTGTAGCACTTGCGGCATTAAAGCTGGTGGAGGGAACACCCAAGCTAGATTGAAGTTCCAATCCCGGCTGAAAGCGTTTGTAAAGACAGCTTTTTTGTCTTTCGAATCTTGACTGGCATATAGTGGGACCACAGTCGATGCTTCGGTCGCGAACAAGTCAATTTCTGGAGTGCCCCATCGCTGGAATATTTTTGTGGTGACAGATGGAGACAGATTCCACTCTGCGATTTTCGTCTTGCGGGAGAGGCTGTCGGCCGTCAAGTTGTAACGCCCCGGGATGAATTCTGGTTGAATACCTATATGCACCTGATGACACAAGATTAATAGGCGTTTGGAAAGTTTTAATAGACTTGCTGACTTTGTGCCGCCTTGTCTTCTTATATGGGAGATGACAGTTCGGTTGTCGGACTGGACTACAATGGACTGACCTTTCAGCATTTCGATATGCGTCTTTATGGACTTGTAGACTGCATAGAGCTCCTTGATGTTTATATGCCATGATTTTTGTGTTGCCTCCCAGGGACATGAAATGGTTTTTCCGTTGAGATCTGATCCCCATCCCCAGTCGGACGCATCGGTTGACAGGAAGGCAGTCGGATTTTTCGTGAAGATTGGAGAGTGCTTGCGCACATTCGCTAGCCACCAGTCCACGTCGCGAAGAGCTGCTTCGGGGACAATGAGGGATCGATCTGGCTGAAGTAAGTTTAGTCTATTCACAGCCCTCCGTATTAATCGGCAATTTAAAAGCCCCAAGGGCACCACAAAAGCCGCGAACACTAGTAGACCCAGTAATGACTTTGCCTTTCTCCAACTCCAGTAACCAGTTTTTCTTGTCCGTAGTAGTGTTTTCAATAGTTTTTTCACCTTTTTCGTACTGATGTATTTGACATTATTTTCGGTGTCCCATATAATTCCCAGGAACTCTAACTTGTGGGTTGGAACCAAGCTTGATTTTTGCCAATTTATTATCCAGCCTAACTCGGTCAAGATTTCTAAGGTTAGTTGAATCTGATCTTTTAATACACTCAAATCCTGGCATGCTAGTAAGAAGTCGTCCAAGTAAACGATTATTCGAACTCCTTTTGATCTCAACAGACTGGCCACCCAGTTCGTTAGACGAGCGAATATTACCGGAGCAACAGACAGACCGAATGCCAGTGCGGTCATCTGGTAACACTGATTGTTGTACGATAGAGCAAGGAACCTTCTGTGAGATGGTTTTATGGGGACGTGTAGGTATGCACTTGATAAATCTATTTTTGCTAGGAAGTCGTTGCGTTGGAGAAAATTCGGTACTTTCTGATGATTTACGAGGTGAAAAGGTTTCGGATTCATGAAACGGTTCAGTGGCTTCAAGTTGAGTACCGGTCTTTGGCTGCCATCTGACTTCAGAACTAGAAAGAGACGCGAGAGGAAAACTGATTTGTGGTTGCATTTTTCCAACGCCCCCATTTGGAGTAGTTTCGATATTTCTTGCTGCATAACCTGGAATTTTTCGGTTTTTAGTCTTATTAAATTCTTCTTTGACGCCGACATAAACGGAGGCTTTTGCTTGAAAGGAATCGACAAGCCCGTTAAAATATTTTTGATGTAATTTGAAGCGCCGTGATTTTCATTTTCCGATAAAATATTTCAGACGCCCAGCTAGATGATTTTTCCCGACATAGTCAATAGGGTTTTGTCGTTGGCCTTCTAGGTGAAGCAGAGGGTTTTCCATGCCCCCCCCCCCTGTTTTCCTATTGTTTGGTTTCGCTTCATAGGGTTTTCTGAAACCTCTGTTGGCTGACGACGCCGATGAGGTTGACCGTTGTTTATTTTTCTTAAATTGCTGATAACGGTTATTCTGAGAAGTTGAAGGTTCTCTGTAGCTTTGACGCTTGATATTAGTGTTGGTCGCACCCTTGGTGGCGGGAAAAAAATTGTGAAAACCGCCATTCTGTTTAAATGTATCGGAGAAAGCATTCTCTTCAAAGAGATGGGTAGAAGAGGGAGGAACAGCATGCAGCGTGGTCTGCATGAATTTCGAAGGCGGCTTATAAACAGAACGTCTGAACTCTATAAGTTCAGAACGACGCCCGCATACATATTGAAGGATGTCGTCGCTGGACTTCTTAAAATCAGTTTCCGCCCCGGTGATGTGTCTCGCAATAGCTTCGTTCAGAGTTTTTGATTTCACTTCGTTTGCTATCTTTGAAAGGGCTTCCCTTAATTCTTTCCAGTGCAACAGAAGTCCATGTGTTACGGCACCCAAAGTTTGATCAAACTTAACAACCTGTTCGTAAGGAACCCAGTTTGGAGTCTTTCCGGCCAACTGGGGGTTCACTGATAAAGATGTAAAAGCCGGAGTAGCCTGGAGTTTCTTATTAACCTCGTTATATCGGAGGTTTGCCCAACTCTGCTTACCTAACTTTTGACAAGATATGGCCTGCTCCAACAAATCGACAGGAGCAGGCAAGACTTTTGGTTCAGCTTCTTTGACATAAGGGGAGAAATCAAATAAATCTTCATCACCTCCTGGTAAATCTAGAACCATATCAGGGGCACGGAATGCCGAGGACGGCCTATTCTCATTTTCTTTTTCTTCTTCGGTTTCGCTCAGTGACAGGACTTCATCCAAATCCAAGTTATCGTCTTCGTATCTTTTATTATGAGTTACAGAAGAGTTGCAAGACGATTGGTTACCCAGCAACTGATTCACCATATTTTGCAGGGATTTTGTCTGCTCTTTAAGAATGTTTATCTCTTTTGCTGAATTCGTCTGCTTTGGTCTTTTGTGACAATTATACTGCAAGGACTGAGATGACGGTCTTTTCCTTTTATCTCCACCGGACATCAAATCCTGCATTTGTTTGGTGTATTGCAGGATGAAAAATGGCGCTAGCTAAAGTTTTCACAACCTTGGGAGAACTTGAGAGGACAGAGAAATTTTGGATCGCCTCATCGAGGTCGTTGATCAAGTTTATCCGGACACATTGCGTGACTGGAACGTCGTTAATTACAGCAAGAAAGATCTTTTAGGCTCAAAAATAGACTTGTCTTTAATAAGCTGAGGTTTGCTATTCCAACAATTTCCATCATAAAAGCTTTTGATTTAGAAACAACCTCAATATCGTAAAAGGCTTTTAAGAATTTGAAGCTGTCTCTTCTGGACTGGGCTTTCTGCCGGGCTCTGATTATAAGTCCGAAACCATTGGCTCTTAAAATACATGGGTCAGCTTCTAATTTAGAAATTTTCATGGCCGCTATTCAGGATATAAAAGACAGTTTGGTGTCTGCAAGTATCACATAAATATTGTGAAAAGAGTGCCTGACAAGACAGCTCATGAGTTATCAAATCTAACATGACCCGATGCTTCGGTAATTTTGTCGACGGGTCAAGATTTTTGTGCGGCGGCTATTCAAACTTGACCGACGGCTCACTATACCGAGTCGACGGCTCATTATACCGAGTCGACGGCTCAGCATGTTGAGCCGACGGCTCATTTCACTGAGCCGACATTTGATTGGGTCAATAACCTGAGCCGACGGGCTGCAAGGTAATAATGATAGGATCAAAATTAAGTGGTACAAACCACGTAGGACTACCATGAGTGAGTCCAAAGAATGAAAACTTATAGTCAACAGCTGAAGCGACGAAAACCTCACTTCAACATGCAAACACTGAAGAATGTCTATCTATGCTACAAAAAAACACACAGACTATCTTTGTAACCATCTTATAATTAAAAATAGGTGACTCACCTTAAAACCGAGATAATCCAAACACAAATGAAGATAATCTCTCGAACAGTCTCACTGTTTAATATCAACGTGCGTATCACTCGCAAAAATACAGCGTACTGAAGATCGCGCGCCACGCGCTCGCCTGCCAAGCGAACCGCGCCCCTCCCGCGCGCCCCGCCCTCGTTGCTACAGGCGGCGCGCGTTATAAGGGCGACTTTACTGGAAAATGAGCTAGTTCAACGGTTCATTAACAAAAATACAAAGTGTAATCTCAGAGGGTCAAGCCGCAGGCTCAGACCTAAAATATCTATCGATCGATAGTTTTCTTCTGTCCACTCTCGCGCATCCCTACGCAACAGCGCATAAACAGGAACCTGTACGCCACAGTCGGGATGACACGTCAAGCGGTGACGTCATTAGCGCTACGGGAGACTGTTCGTGATTTCCTTCATTATTATAACCGGTTGTAATAATAGTAACGGAATTATTACTGTGCGAGTGAATGAAATTGATTATAAAAATGGCTAGCAGTCAAAATATGACTACTGAAGAACTCCTTCGTTTATTATAAAGTGTGGAAGAGGATGATGAATTCTCTGAATATAGAGTTCCTCTCCCCGCGCCCGCGCTGCGTGATAGACGCGTTTCACTGTCACTAAACTTAAAATATTGTATTAATAGGTAAAAGTTCTGTAATCCAACTTAACTGTTCTCCAATATAAGCATACAAGTGTTAACAATCGCGCTGTGCTAACGATTTTTACCGAAACAATCGCTAAAATTGCCAATAAACAAAAATCTGCAAATCAAAGTGAAGCAAATTGTAAAATCGTCGAACAATAAGTGCAATTAACAGTGAGTTATAAAAAAAAAAATCAAGACACCCTCAACAAACCAAAGATACGATACATGGACACATAAGCTCACGTATTTCGTCAACTATACTACGCGTGCTGTGGCTCTGTGGCTTTTGCCATACACTCCTGCGCAACAAGGCGGACGTTCTAATCCGAGTAGCTGCAAAACTTTTCGTAAGTTTTTAAATCATCTTCGACGTTTATTTATTCATTCTAAGCATGACGTCACTCAGTAGAACGCCACCGGGACCGGCTAGTTCGGCACCTAATTTGTTAGAATTGAGTGATACTCCCACGAATGTAACATGCCAACGTAAATGGACTGATAATAGCCAACAAGAATTACTGGACGCATTGGATGAAATGAAAGCGTCGTTGTCTAAATCCATAGCCGAACATAACCAAAAGTTAGTCTCTCTGCAGGATACAGTTATAGAAATTAAAAAGCAAAATGAGGAACTCAACAAGAATGTACAATTTATGTCTGAGAAGTACGATGAAATGAAGGACAAATTACTGTCACTAGAAATCGAACGTAAAGAAAACCACAACTATATAAATCAGCTAGAAATCAAGATAGAAACACTTGAAAAAAATGCTCGCTCTGGTAGCTTAGAAGTGCGCAATATTCCTAAAAAACCAGCTGAATCTAAAAGAGACCTTGTTAAGATTGTGGGAAG
Organism: Mesoligia furuncula; assembly: GCA_916614155.1. Taxonomy (NCBI): domain Eukaryota; kingdom Metazoa; phylum Arthropoda; class Insecta; order Lepidoptera; family Noctuidae; genus Mesoligia; species Mesoligia furuncula. Next base: position 14,575,223 of record OU744791.1, on the reverse strand, counting down.
CATAGGAAATTGCCTGAAGTCGCCTATTCTGCCGTCGGACATTAGAGACATCTTTCGTATACACGCAAAAGGCCCGTCCAATAACACGATTATTGTTGAATTAACATCTGTGCTTAAAAAGGAGGATGTTATAAACTCAATTAAATCATACAGAAAGGAGCACAATCAACTACCAACGACTACACAAATTAATGTTGATGGTCCCTCCCAACCAATCTATATCTCCGAAAATCTGACAACCAAGGCAAAGCGCCTGTATGCGCTGGCTCGTGACTTCGCTAAATCCAACGAATACAAATACTGTTGGACTGCACACGGAAGTGTCTACATTCGGAAAAAAGAAGGCGACACTGCCTCCCGCATAAACAATGAGGAAAGTTTAGCACTTTTGCCAAAACAGACATGACTGATTCCGGATATGCCAAGATATTTTACTATTTTTAGAAATAAGTACCTAATAATAATACAACTTTATTTTGTAACTCTTGATGCCTCTTCAAGAAAGCAATATCAATGCGTTCGTTATATATTCGTTAAACACTTTGTAATGATAACTCACATAACCCACCAATACCCATACTACAGAACTTACCACACATTCCATACTATAACACAACCCTTTACTTGTTCAAAAAACATATCCTCAGTTTCTAAACCTACTGATCTCTCGATCGGTAAGGTAAGTTGCTATAAAAACGTATCCAACGCTGTAACCCAAATGCCATTAAGTCTCCCAAAATATCTGGCTTATCTAAGGCCTGTGACTGGTTTAATTAATGAGTTTGTCACCCGTGTTTCTATTTTCAGAATTCAACTCGGATAGTATCAATATCAGTGACGAAATAGAGGCTAGCGGTGAAATAGAATGTACTATAGTAGATGACCCCTCTACCTGTAAAATGCTATTTAATCCCTCTCATTCCAAAAATTCATTGACAATTCTCGCTGTGAACATTCGTAGTGTTAAGAAAAATTTTGATGCCTTAATGCTTTTTCTCTCTAACATTGACATTATTGTTGACTGCATAGTATTGACAGAATGTTGGATTGATAGTGGCTCGACTATTAATCATATTGACAACTATACTCCGTTTCATACCACACGCAGCTTTAACCAAAACGATGGTGTCATAGTCTACGTCAGGGAATGCTTTAGTAACGTGCAAGCTCAAGAGCCTGAAGTGATTGATGGTAACTGTCTTGTCATAAACATGGATAAATTTACACTCATTGCCTCATACAGACCACCATGTTACACCAATCCGGCAAACTACATTACCTCGGTCAACGAACTGCTCACTAACATCCACTCCGAAAATATAATTCTTGCTGGTGATATCAATATCAACATCCTTCCGGAAAAGATCACTGGTCACGCTGCGGAATACATCACTATGTTAGCTACCCATGATCTAAGACAAGGTATTGACAAGCCTACCAGACAAGGCAACTGCCTTGATCATTTTATGGTCAAAACGCATAAGCAAGCTAAAACCTTCATCTTTGACCCTCTGACAGATCACAGTCCTATATTGTTGCACATAGAAGATATTCACTTATCTAAAAAAACGACTGAGCACTATAGAACAACTATCAATTATGAACTATTAGAGACTGATTTAGACAATATCGTTTGGGACGATTATTATAACTCGCAAAATGTTAATATAACCGCTGAGTTCCTAGTCAATACGCTGCGTGAAATCATCACAAAAAATACAGTCAAAACTAAAACATCAAAAAAAAAGAACCCGCTTAAACCGTGGATTACAGTTGGCATAGTGAGATGTATACGGAAAAGGGACAAAATGCATCAAAAAGTTAAGAAATCGCCCAATGATGAGGAACTCCGACAACAGTACATTAGATATAGAAATGCCTGCAATAAATTGACAGGAACCTTAAAGCGTTCTTACTACGAAAGGGAATTACAAAAAAATGAAAATAACATGAAAAAGACCTTTTTTTTTTTTTTTTTTTTTTTGCGGATGGGAAATCATCAAATGACTCCTCCCGCTCTGGGTGGAGCGGAAGGTAGTGTCAGACTCTTACTGACTAAAACCCACCCGTGTTCCTTCCTTAGCCCTTTATGTTCCGGGCCAGCGGTAACCCTTTCGGACAATCCCGCTGACCCGGCAGGCTTCGGCCCTAAGGGGCCCCTCCTCGATGCTGACATCTCTTTGAGGCGCGCGTGGAACACGTACGCGCCGTCCGGCACGGGCCTGGTCCTGATCGGGCGGTGAGCTACCCATTACTCTCCGCCCGCAGGCCCGCGCCTACGGTGGCCGGGAGTCGTCACGCGGCTCCCGACGCCCGGAGCGTCTCCCGCGGCGGCTGGGACGGGAGGCTCTCTCCCTGAGCCGTTCCGCCACCTCCTTCGCTAGCATGACTGCTTCGCAGAAGGAGGTGACTGCCTCCCACTCCCTCTCGCCCCGGACCATGGCTTGCACCAGGGCCGGACGCGAGAGGTCGCCGTCGCTGCCAATCGCCTCTACGAGGACACGGCGGTGCTCCGCCCAAGCGGGGCAGACCTCCACCGTGTGCTCCACCGTGTCCTCTGGGCGATCCTGGCAATGGTGACACCCGGGCGTTTCCTCCCGCCTGATGATGTGCAGGAACCTCCCGAAGCTTCCGTGTCCGGTGAGGACCTGCGTCAGGCGAAAGGTGAGGGCGCCGTGGCGCCTCTCTAGCCACTCCTCAAAGAGGGGTCTTATCGCCGCTATCGCGGCGTGCCCTGCGCTGGGTTGCAACAGTCGCTCTTTCCATGCCGCCATGAGATCGCGCCGGAGATCCGTCCGCTCCGCAGCGATTTGCCGCGGAAGCGGATCCTCCCCCCGGTGTAGTGCCTCCGCGCGCCACTCATACAGGCGCGCGAGGACTATCGCCTCCAGATCCCATGGCGGCAGTCCGGCAAGGAGGCTTGCCGCCTCGCCAGAGATCGTGCGGTAGCCCCGGATAGCCCTTATGGCTACCACCTTCTGGGGCGCGTTCAGGTAGTGGGCGGCTCGCCGCCGCAGTGAACGCGCCCACAACCGGGGCCCCGTATATGGCCATGGACCGCACGACCCCCGCGTAAAGCCTCCGGCAGGAGGCGTTTGGCCCCCCCAGGTTGGGCAAGAGCCGCTTGAAGGCGGCCCCGGCCCGTTCCAGTTTGGGGGCCAAACGTCGGAAATGCTCCACGAAGTTCCACCGGCTGTCGAGGACGAGACCCAGGTATTTCATCGTCATCCCGACGCCGATGTGAACCCCTCCTACCGTTAGTTGGGATCCCGATGGCGGCGCGTTCCGGGGCCCATGAAACGACATGGCCTCGGACTTGTGCAATGCCACCTCGAGACCCAACTGCCGGATCCTCTCCACGACTATCGCAACCCCGCGTGTCATCGCGTCGGCCGCCGCCTGATGCGACCTCCCCTGCGCCAGGACCAGCGTGTCGTCAGCGTAGCATGAAAAAGACCTGGAGTATAATTAAGGACATGTGTAACATAAAAAAAGGCTCAAGTAGATCAACTGAGCTATTGCAGATCAAATCTAGCCCCGCTGACTCTCTTAATGAAGTTAACAGATACTTCACAACAATTGGTAAAGACTTGGCAACTTCAACTCTATGTAAACTCAAACAAGATGAAGGATTTCTAGCAACACAGGCACAGAAGTCGAATGGTTTCCTCCATTCGATGGCATTTTCTCTTGCAGACGAATACGAAGTTATCCAGGTGATATCCGGTCTTAAAAACAGCAGTGCCTCTGGTTTAGACAATATTCCCGCTAACATCCTAAAAAGATACAAATTTAAATTAGCATCTCCAATAACACACCTCTGCAATATCAGTTTCTCTAGCGGTGCTTTTCCTGACACATTTAAGAAAGCGGCCGTTACACCTGTTTTTAAGGCTGGTGATAAGGGACTCGTTGGCAACTACCGACCTATCTCTGTACTTAGCACCCTATCAAAAATATTAGAAAAACTTGCAAACAAGAGACTAGTGAGATATTTGGAGACAAATAATATTCTTTCGTCAAACCAATTCGGTTTTAGAGCCAATCGGTCCACTAATGACGCTATCCTAAAACTTACTGGAAACATAGCCAAGTATATAGATAAGGGAGAAAAATGTGTCGGTCTTTTCCTAGACCTTCAGAAAGCTTTCGATACTGTCTCGATTCCGATTCTTATAAGCAGATTAGAAAATATCGGAATCAGAGGAGTGCCACAGAAATGGCTATTAAGTTACTTATCAGGAAGAAGTCAATGCGTTCGCCTTGACAATATGACGAGCGATGAAGTTTCCTGTTCTTACGGTGTTCCCCAGGGAAGTACGATTGCGCCTACCCTATTCCTGGTGTACATCAATGAACTGTGCAATATCACAATTAATAAAGCCGATGTCATGATGTTTGCCGACGACACAGTTATTCTGTTCCATGAAAGGTCATGGAAAAGTCTGGAAACAGTCTGTGATGCGGGTTTTTCGCAAGTAACAGCTTGGCTGGAAGATAGTCTGCTATCACTAAACACCTCCAAGACAAAATATCTATGTTTTAGCAAGACCAGAGCAGGAAGCCCCAAAAACTTTAATATTATCTGCCACACGTTTCCTTGCAATAGGAATAGGAATAACTTCTCATCCTGCATGTGCCCCAAGCTAGACAGAGTGAATTCCATTAAATATTTAGGAGTAATCGTTGATGACAACCTTAAATGGACACAACATATCCCAGCTGCCGCCAAAAGAGTACGCAAGTTGATCCATATCTTTAAAACCCTGAGACATGTTGCTAGTTTAAAACTTCTGTTGCAAACATATAAAGCCTTATGCCATTGTGTCTTGGGATACGCTATTTGCGCCTGGGGGGGGGCAGGCAAGACCCACATGGTCGAGCTGGAGCGGGCTCAGCGTGCGGTGCTAAAAGTGCTCCTGTCACTGAAATACCGGACGCCCACTACCGAAGTATACGAAAAAGCCAAAGTACTTAGCGTCCGCAAGTTCTTTTTTTACGAATGTCTGCGTAGATACCACCGATACGCCATCCCGAGTTTGCCTGCCTCATCCAAGAGGATTGACAGGTGCCCAGTTGAAGGTACCAAGAGCGTCTTCGCTACTAAACACTACCACTACATTGCTCCACGTCTTTATAACAAAATCGGCCATGAAAAAGGGATCAAACTACTTAAAAAGCTAAACAACTACCAATTCAAAAAAACTATTATTCACTGGCTAGAAAATTACGATTATGACGAATCAGAAAATTTATTCGGCAGTGTAACATGACACCCTGTCACATTCACGCACACACACACACACACCTCACATACACACCACACACACCACACACACACACACACCCCCACATACATACGAAGAACGCTGTGGTAATTTAATTCATTTTTTTTTTATTGTAAACTCTTTTTTTATTATTACTTTTTTTTTGTTTTTTTATCTTTTATATTTGTAAACTTACCTTCTATTGCATGCTATAACTAAAACGAATCTCATTTTTTGTCTATCGCGCTTCTATATCATATTCTCTGTAAATTGAGAGGTCTGGCTCTTGTGATACAGGACCTCCTAGTACAAGAGCCAGGGCTACACTGATGTTTGTATCTTGAAGTGAAAATAAACAAATTATTAAAAAAAAAAATATTATTAATTATTAATAGAGTGCCAGCAGAGAAGCGTGCAGTAACGTACGTCAATTTACTGAACCTGATAAGAAAAGTGCGACAGCAGAAGGATTTAGATGACATAAGTTTGCCGAGTTATGTAAGACTAATTAAAAGTGAATTGATTGATAAATGATAAATGATTTATTTTCTGTAAGTAGGTTTTTACAAACACTTTTACACGTCATCATATTTTTTAAAACTAGATGTGGTCGGCGTTTCCTATCTGACTACTCTGAGAAGAAAGGCCGAAACAAACTCAGAGGTCACAGTCTCTTTTAAAGTCCAGACAAAATCTTGGTCAGATCGTGTGAAGACCATGTAGATTGATGTCTGAAATGGTCTTTTGAGGAAAGAACCACACAGATTGAGCGGACCTGTCCAATCAGTGCACGCATTTGTCAAAAATCGTGCAGCTCGACTCAGAAATGAGGAGCTCAACGATTCGACGAACAATACCAAAGAAAGGACATTTGGGTAGGCCGCGTAAATTACTCAAACTGCCAGATCATGATTAAAACTAAGGAGGAAAACAGAAAAAAAAAATGACCCACATAGTCCTCACATTCACAATAATTAAATGAAAAGAAAAAAATAAATAAAAAATACTTTACAAAGTAAATATTCATGTCATTGTCTAAATAAAATTCATCAATGTCAATGTGTATATAAAAATTCGGACATAATCTTTGAGGACCATGTAGATTAGTGTCTGAAAAGATCTTTTGAGGAAAGAACCACACAGATTGAGTGGACCTGTCCAGTCAGTGCACGCATTTGTCAGTAACCGTGCAGCTCAACTCAGAACTTCAGGAACTCAACGATTCGACGAACAATACCAAAGACAGGACATTTGGGTAGGCCGCATAAACTACTCAAACTGCCAGACCACGATTAAAATGTAAACAATGACCCACATAGTCCTCACATTCACAATAATTAAAATAATATAATACTTTATACAGTAAATGTACATGTCATTGTGTAAGTAAATAGATACTTAAAAAAAAAAAAAAATATTAAAGTGTAAAAATTGCAAAATAACATTCACGTCTAAACCTATTGGAGCAGCTCAATCCCAAGCCTTTTTGTCCTCAATATAGTCTTTTACAGTATAATAGGCTTTCTGGCATAGTTTTCGCTTTATAAAAGCTTTGAATTTATTTAGGCTTAGTTCTTGAATGTGGCTAGGAAGTTTATTATAAAAATGTATACATTGGCATCTAAACGAGCCACCTATTTTCTTGAGCCTTGTTGTAGGAACAACAAATTTGTGTTTGTTCCTAGTATTTATGTTATGGATATCACTGTATTTTTTAAACAGATTAATATTTTTATGTGCATACAAAAGATTATCATAAATGTACTGAGAAGGCACAGTCATTATATTAATCTCTTTAAATTTGTCTCTGAGGGAGTGTCTAGGACTTAATTTATAAATAGAACGAATTGCCCTTTTTTGTAAAATAAAATTTGTCTGAATATCGGCGGCATTTCCCCACAACAGAATACCGTACGACATCACACTATGAAAATAACTAAAGTAAACTAAACGGGCTGTCTCTAAATCAGTCAAATCACGAATTTTCCTAACGGCGTATGCTGCAGAGCTAAGCTTTTTTGACAATTTATCTATATGGGGGCCCCATTGAAGCTTGGCATCCAACGTTATGCCTAAGAATACTGTGGTATCTTCGGGTTTTAACTCTTCATCCTTAATGAGAACACTAGTTTCTACTTGTCTAACGTGGGTATCGTAAACTTAATACATTTCGTTTTTTTTCCGTTAAGCAGTAGGTTATTGACATTAAACCAGTTAACTACTTTTGCAAGGGCGTTATTTACATTGTCAGTAACCAGCTGCTGACGTTTGATTTTAAACAAAAGAGAAGTGTCATCTGCAAACAACACTATATCATGATTATCCTTTATGAGGTACGGCAAGTCATTGATCTAAATAAGGAACAAGAAAGGACCAAGAATTGAGCCCTGGGGGACCCCCATTCTTACTACAGATCCGGGTGACCTTTTTCCGTTAACATCAACTCTCTGAATCCTATCACTCAAGTAAGAAGTAAGAAGATCCAGAGAGGCGTTCCGGATTCCGTAGTGGTGCAGATTAAATTGTTGTTAAATAGTATAATTATGATTATTATTTATTATGTCCCACAATGTCACATCCCTACTCGCATGCGAGGAAGTTGCCACGCCAGAGTCGGGACTTCCCGACAGCGGCGTGGTCACGAACGAGATTAGTGATGTAACTTATTATTATTTATTTTATCCGTTTATACACACATCAAAAGTGTCTAGGGATCAACATATATTTTTGCAATAACTTTTCTCCTGATTGATATTAATTAAAATTTTCTTTAAGGATTCATCAAATAAAGTGTTTTCGTTTGTCACAGTAACGATAAACCAAGTCACCTTTGCATTAATAAAGAAATTTGCCATTTTCCTAATAAAGGGATTTTTGACATTTGAACCACTAACACAAAAGTTCGAAAAAAAGACTGAAATAACAGTTTTCTTTAAAATTTTATTGGGTAACTTAAACAATTAATAATCCGTGTTTCTACCGCGAACACTAACAACACAAGAACATCGGTTTGGCATACTCAAAATGAGTTCATCCAAATCACGCTGTGGAATGGCCGCCCATGTTCGTTGCAACAACAAAAAAAGGTCTTCTTGAGACTGGATACCCTCCATATTCGGCAGAGCTCTTCTCTGTAGCATATCCCATGCATGCTCAATCGGGTTCAAGTCTGGCGACTGAGCAGGCCAGGGCAGGACATTGATGTTAGCTGCGGCGAGAGTCTGTCTTACAACTCTTGCGGTGTGCGGTCGTGCATTATCATGCATTAACTGAAATAAGGGACCGATTTGCACTTGTAGAGGAACGATGACGTCTGATACAATCGTCTCAGCATAAATTTGAGCGTTGAGGTTGCCTCTGATCCAAATCAACTCAGTTCTTCCGCCGATTCAAATACCCGCCCATACCATGATGGTTCCACCACTATAAGGATGGACTTCCTGGCAGGATTTTAATCGCTGTTGGCGTCCAGGGGTTCTCCAGTGTCGTATACGTCTTGTATCCGGTCTCATACCAAAACGAGACTCATCAGAAAAGCACACGAAACGCCATTGTTCTTCTGCCCAATTTCTGTGTTCAAGAGCCCATTGATATCGAATCCTACGATTGTGCATTGCTATAGGTGGTACCCGTAGCGGTCTTCGGGAATGAAGGTTCACTTCATGCAAGCGGTTTCTGACTGTTTGGTCGCTAATTAAGTTCCCTGAAGAGTGATGAAGCCTCACGGCTAACATCATGGCGGTTATTGTTGGAGCTCTTCGAGTTAAGATTTGAATGTATCGGTCTTGTCTCCGTGTGGTGCAGCGATACCGTCCTCCATGGCGCTCAGCCACGGTACCAGTGCTTCGGTAACGTGTCCAAAGTCGACTGATAACACTCTGACTTGTATTCAGAGCTAAAGCCACAGTACGTTGCCGGGAACCAGCTTCTATCATTCCCACGGCTCTGAGCATTTCTTCCCTGCTTAAATGACGTCGCCGCTCCATAATAACGTTGGTTTTAATCAGTAGTAGGGAAACAGTAGCACTAATAATGTCTTCAATGCGTTGTATGTTTTTATAGGGAAAATATTGACAGCTGATTTTCATCTTTTACTCGAATTTGATTCACAGTTCCTGATTCAAATTATGAAATGCACCAAAAAGGATCCATATAAATTTATAAAATCATAAATTTATTACAAAGCCACATCTCAATCTCAAGAAATCCGCATAAAAATGCTTGATCCCTAGACACTTTTGATGTGTGTAGTTCTAATGTCTGCTTTTACGTTGTTTAGATTTTTGTAACTTCTGTTTAATGATAGTATGGTACGAAATAGGGTCAAATTAAATAAAAAAAAATGATGTACAAGTAATATTTTAATTGAAAAAAAATTGGGTTTAAAGCAACGACTAATTGGTTATCGATAACTTATCGATAAGATGTTGGAATCTCTATTTTTTTGTAGGTATTTGCGCTGAATTTGTGGCGTGGCGTGGGAGCTACGCCGATGCGTTTACGCTCTGGCGGTCAAAAGGTTAAATGAAACTTAACCGCTTGTGTGCCGTAATTACAGACACAATTAAAAAGCCATTGTGTCTCGCGTAGATCTACGTTCTGGCAGACTAAGGGTTAATGCCTTCTTTCGCGGTATAAGCTTGCACAAATTATGAAGCTTGTACAGCTCAGCTAGTTGGTTCCTTGCCCCAAGAAAACAACTACCGTTATGGCAAAATACGTCGCTCGGCAAGCCACGCCTACTTATGAACCTTTTGAAAGACGCCAGGAATGCATCAGTTGATAGATCTGAAGTCAACTCTAAATGCCGTCAACTCGGCTCCTCCCTCCACACAGCGCCGCCCGAGCCCCTCGCTCCGTCCTGCTGCCAGTTTCTGCAGCCCTGGCGAAACCCTTACAAAAGGAATCCGTTACCGCGAGTGCCCCAGGTGGTATGAAGCCTATGCCAGAAAAGGCACCGAATAGGGCTGTTGATGAAGGTTTTGTGACGGTGCAAAGGAGGAAGCGCCGATCGCGACCGAACAAGAACCGCTGCGGCAAAACTCCTACGGAGTCCGATGTCAGCTTGCGTGCCGCAAAGCCGAACACACCGGTGTACATCTCCTGCCTACACTACACCACTAAGGCGGAAGACATCGTGGAGTAAGTGCGCCAGAAGACGAGGTACACGCCGAGGGTGCATTTACTGGAGTCATACCGCAACGTCAACTTCAAGGCGTTCGTGGTGCGCGTGCCGAATTGTTATCTGCCCGTCGTCATGGAAGAAGACTTCTGGCCGCAGGACGTGGTGTTGTCGTTTCCGCGGACAAGTACCACAGAACAGCACAAGAACAAGCTAGTGAAGTGAAGTACTATTTTATTATAATAAAAATATTTATGTTTAGGTTAAGGTTATCTATGGGCCTGCGTCACCTGAAATAAATGAATAAATAAATAAAATAAATGAATAGCCTTCATGACAACGCATACATACAGGGTTATAACAAATCCCTTAGCTATTTCAAAAGAACGTGTACTAAATTAATAATATGATTTGCTAATTTAAATTTCGGTATTTATTTACATAATCTATGCTAATATTTAAAATAAATATAATAATATGTACATTTATATGAAAAAATAAGAAAAATAATCATAGGGCATCAAAAAATTCGTCCGCATTGCTGTCAACAGGAACAGTGCCCAAAAGGCTGGCAGCATTGCCACGTTGAATGGCAATGCTAATTCTTTGGCCAAGAAATAGGCCAGCCCTCTGGTCACGTGAAGAGTCGACTAACCGCTTGGCGATATCTCGAAAAACCAAGTGGGCACTCGGACCCCATGGCCCTAGTGTTGAAACCCCAAACGGCTCGAACATATAACTCCCAATCAGGTTGGAATATTTTCGCCGTTTGAGGTTTTCTGCACCTGCAGCAGCCGCTCCAGCACAGCCCACCATGCTAGGAAGATGAGATGGCGCAAGGGTGTCGACACATGTTGCATCCCACACCAAAGGTCTGCCTAACTTCCAGGGCATTATGGTCATCCCGTCTGGTCTCTTCCCATCGTCGCGTGCCAGGCCGTTGGGTTCTAAAACAGCTGGCACCCCGGCGGTGACAAGAGCACGACGGATGATGTCATTAATGGTGGCGTGCCGTGCTATCCGGCCTGCGCTCCTACTGCAAGATAGGCCATGGTGTCCGAGACAGTCGACAGCTTCACCGCACTGACAGCGATGCGGAGCTCCGCAAGGAGCGCCCAAACGCAGACAGGTAGCAAACCGGAAGGTGGTGTCACCCAGCATAGTGCCTATGTTGGGTGACGGGAGTGCTTGAAGCCAGAGCCCCGACTCCCACTCACCCACAGCCAGCAGGCGGGCACGCTCAGCAGAATTGGTGGACGTATTAATAAGATTATTCCGTACCAACCTGCAGAGCGGCTCATCCCACTGTCTCTGGGAAGATGGGTTTACGGGCCGATCTGTATCCGGGCAAGCCGATTTCCAGGCGTTCACCGCGTCGGTCAAGCACGGCACTTCAGAGTCAACCAGGCAAGGGGCTAATATTTTCCTGGTCAACTTTTCAGTGCTGTGGACAGAAGACAGGAACGCCGGTAAGCTAATACTGGTAATTTTGCGGACGCCGAGGCCACCAAAACGGATGGGTAGTGTGGCTTGAAGCCACGCTCTGTCCTCCAAAGCCACATTTAAAATGGATGTTAGTGTGCTGCGAATAATTTGGTCAATTTTGTCCAAGAGGTGTGGCTGCTTCCATAAAGAGGAAGAGCGTAGAAAATACATAAAATTTGGGCCAAAACAACAGTATCTAATCAGGGTAAATGCCGAATGTAAATTAATTTTGGAGAGTCTGTCCGAAATCTCGTTCAAATTTTTAATTTTTTCGTCGATAAAAGGAGTAAAACTATCTTCTAAAATCGGGGAACCTAGGAGGTGCAGTGAACTTTTGTCTAAAATTTTGATTTGTGGGGCTATTGTATTAAATTTATCTAGAGTCAATTGTCTGTCGGTAGTGTCAGAAAGGTAAAGTTCACATTTTGAGGGGTTAAGGTCCAAGCCAATAGATTGAAATTCCTGTTTGAGGAGTTGTAGATCTTTCAAAACACGTCTACGTCACCTCCTAGCGTTCCATCGTCTAAATACCATACTTTAAATTTTGAATTTAGTTTCTGTATAATTGGATGAATAGCTAAACTGAAAATGACTGGCCCGAGAGGGTCACCTTGTTGGCAACCAACTGCAGATTCCAAAACATTGTCCTTGTATAATAATTTGGAAGGGTGCCTGTAACATTGCCACATAAAACCGTAAATTTCGGGTAATTCCTTTTTGACTTCAGCCAACAAAGTGTCCCTGTTCACAAAGTTAAAGGCGTTCTTAACGTCAACCTTGAGGATGACCTCACCTTTGTTGGACTTTAAAAATGTTGAAATGGCATGTACGGCAGCCTCACAGCCCCCTTTCGAGCCAAAACCAAGCTGTAGGGGCTGAAATTTAGCTGTAAGCGATTCGCTGTATAGCTTACAACAAATTTTAGCTGCCGTACGCCTGTAGGTGCACCCAACGGCGATGGGACGAATGCCGCCGTCCTTCTTGCGCAGGGCACATAGATTGGCCCCGTACTAGACGTCGACGACGGCTTCGTTCACACCGCCGGTAAGCATGAGGTTCATCATGGCCGCAAGCTCCTTTAAAAGCGACTCACCAGCTTCCCCGCCGCCTGAACTCAATAGATCCTTTAGGTGCTGTGAAGTCAGACCGTCGAGGCCGCCGGCGGAACCACTTCGGAAGGAGCTCACGGCTGCAAACAACTGGGGGGCCGAAACGTTGAGGAAGGTTGAATTTAGGTTGGGAGGGTCGGGGAAGGTGAGACCATCCGCAGGCACTGGATGTTTACTCTCTAGAGCTGTTAGTGTTTCGGGAGAGTAAGGCGCCACCACATCGCTGCTGAATAGTATCCTGGCCGCACCCCTGATGTCACCTTCACTTAATTTGGATTCCACATGTGAACATAATCCTTTTTGAGGAAAGTTATGGAATGTAGGTAATTTTGGATCTAAAATTAGGGCCGAATTGTTACAATTTTCTTTAATTTGGTTAGTTAATGTTTTTTTAGTTGCTAAATTTTTTTGAACATGCAGAATCCTATAAGGGAAGGTAAGTAATTGCTCCCAGGCACTTTGTGAGTTCTCCTAGGTCGCAAGATGGATACATTGCGCCAAACTCGCTGCAACAGATCGTCTCGCGCCCCGGGGAACTCTCTTTACTGCAGGGGTAGAATTTTTTAATTTTGCTAGTTTTTTCCACAAACTTTGTTCTAGAGGTGTTGATGCTGGGGATGTGGCTGGGGGGCACAATGGTACACTATGCGATTTGTGGATCAGAAGCACTTTGAGAATAAGTTGTATACCTTGCGTCGACACTTGCATATTTGGTTGATAATCATAGTACCCAGAATCGGCTTTCATTATGACATCAAATATTGCCTGTTGAACCATATTTTTTGTTGAACGTGAATAGGATTCCAATTTGGCTCCAATAAAATTTATAAATGAATGTAATTCTTGTGACAACTTGGAATTATCACTCAATTTTTCTGTAGCAGTCCTTAAAACTTGTAGGGCTTTTTTTGCGGATGGGAAATCATCACATGACTCCTCCTGCTCTGAGTGGAGCGGAAGCGGAAACTTGTAGGGCTTCAGTTACGATTTTATCATCCGTCGATTTTTTCTTTTTGGACGGCAGAGGTTCAATAAAAGACAGGTCGATTTCAGTGTCAGTATTTATTCCATTATCTTGTACCTGTCGCTCATCCACTTTATCTTGTTCTATATCTGCTTGTTCTTGTAATAATGTTTTTATATTTATACTATTATTTTTCAGGTGCCAAGGAGACCAGATATATGGCTAAAAGTGAGTAAAGGATTCGAAGATAAAAGGCATTTGCCCCATTGCGTTGGCGCAATAGACGGTAAACATATAATCATACAGTAGGCACCTCCGAAAAGTGGAACTGAATATCATAATTACAAATCTACTTTTAGTATTGTTCTGTTTGCACTGGTAGACTCAGATTATAAATTTATGTTTGCCGATGTTGGTTGCCAGGGGCGTATATCTAACGGAGGGATATTCAAAGATACAGAGTTCTACAAGATGACGCAAAATGACTCCTTAAATTTACCACAAGAAAAAGCATTACCTAATAGGACTAAAGCGATACCCTACTTCTTTGTTGCTGACAGCGCTTTTGCTCTAGATAAACATGTGATGAAACCATACTCCAGTAACCACAGTAAAGGCACTCCGGAACGTATTTTTAACTATAGATTAAGCAGAGCTCGCAGAATTGTTGAGAGTGCCTTTGGCATTGCATCATCCTTTTTAGGGTACTTAGAAAACCTATGATATTAAAACCAGAAATTGCTGAAGTGGTCGTCATGAGTATTATTCACTTGCATAATTATTTAAAACAGAACGCCACCGATACTTATACTACTAATTCTAATATGTACTATCGGCAAAAGTTAAGCAAGCTCACTTAAGAAAATATTTCTGCGGAAGCGCAGCTAGTGACAAACCACGCCCCTTCCTGGTTTCGCCCAATTAGAGACAATATGCATTTGTGTGAGTAAAGGGCGTGTAACAAAATTTCAAAGTCATTAGCCAGAGTGCGGCAGTGCCAATTTGCATCTCGCTAATTGTTGACGCTTCCCTTATATTACTATCACCATTCCATTTTCGTCGTTTCAGCCGATAGACGTCCACTGCTGGACATAGGCCTCCCCCAATTTCCACGCTTGGCAGGCGGGTTGGATTCCATTTTACGTCCTGTTTATTTCTATCGGATTGATTGCTGGCCTAATTGTGACCTCTGCTTGTATACCGGACTGTAATGGAAGGCCTCTTTTTGACCTTAGCTCGTATCCTGGACTGTGTGTGTATTGTACCTACTGTGGACTGTGACTAACTTTGTCGTTAACCATGACGACCCGAAACCTGATTCAAGAAGAAAGAAGTAAGATTATTGTATTTTGTCGTTGAACCTGCAAGTAAGTTATGTTTTTTGTATTCAGATAAAGAGAGAGATATAGAAATAAATAAAGTGCTATTATTATTTCCTAGTTTGCATTTTTCCTTAAATTGTGCTCTACAAACGAATCCTAACTTCCTAACTAATATTATAAATGCGAAAGTGGGTTTGTTTGTTACGCCGTTTAAATCCGTTCGGCCGTTGTAGCGTAAAAGCGTAACAAACAAACAAACTCACTTTCGCACTTATAATTTTAGTTAGGAGCCTAATCCTAACTAAAATTATAAGTGCGAAAGTGAGTAGTAGTTAGGAATGAATACATAAAATCTTTAAATTTTTCTCCTTTCTTTTATTTTCTTTTCTTTTAATTTTATATACTTTTTATATTTCTATATTTCTTTGTTGCTGTTAATGTTGTGAGTTTAATTCTAATGGCATGTTGTATTGCTGTGTAAAAAAATGCAAAAATACCTATAATATAAAAAATATAATCTTTTTATGCCAAATTAATGATAAATAACAATAATAAAATATAGTGTGTTGATTAACGAAAGGCGTTCCCGTTAACCCGCAATAGTATAGTATCCACACATGCTAAAATAAAAATAGAAATTCGCGAAACAAAGTCAGATGTTCCCTACATTTTGACGAGTTATCTAATCTATAAAATTCAAATGATAACTGATTTGCATACGTTAAAAAATATATACAAATGGCTCAAACATTGGGTAGGCACCACGAAATCTCCTGATTAAGTAGTTTGCGATGATTCGGCATCATTAGTTGGAGCAATCATTAAAGCTTTTACTGACTTTGAATCTACCAAGGATTATATTGCATACTGCTTTGATGTCCTAATGAAAAAAAAAAACAAATCACTGCCGATTCGCTTGGACACATCGCATTTTGTGAAAACACAATAATTACCAATGTTTCAAATACATTGACGAAAGGGTAATGAAATTTTATATTAAATATATTGCAAAATCAAAGACTCTTCATCGTTCGGCGAAATCAAATTGATAATGGAAAAGCTTATTGTTATTGCACTTAAGAGATACACAGGAAAAGATTCTAACGGCCATCCTAAGTTATGTAACCAAAGCTTACAGGAGTTGCTACAGACAGACACAGATAATACAAATAGAGAAGACGAAGATGATGATGAGGTCAGGGTGAATGAGGAAGTGAATACAATTATTAACGACTTACTCAACTCAGAAGAAATTGAAAATTTGCCTAAGACTATGAAAGAATTTACCATGAAAGTTGACAAAAGTTTCACTTGATTTGCAATTATCTGAGATAAAAACGATATATGAAAATTTATATTACTTGCTTGATTTTATTAATACCTTCAAGAGGCTAATGTCTAGATGGCCAATTTGGTCAAATGTGATGTTGTCATTTGTTTATACAGAAAATGTGACATCAACCAGTTCAGACGTGGAAAGTTATTTCAAAAATATTAAAACACTTTTGAAAATTCCTAACGACTGACTACGGGTGGACGAATTCCCCATGAATATATATCTGGGGATTTAAAGAACAAATTCAGTGATGATATTAGTGAACAGAAAACAAAGGCTACTAAAAAAGCTAAAGTTGTGTCAAGTGACTTTTCGGCAAGCATCTGTCATGTCTGATGAACCCATCCTTTTAGAGAACTGGCGAGGCCTGACTATAGGAAAACAGGAAAAACAAAAGCGAGAGATGCGGTCCAAAAATAAGTTGGTCTATTTTTCGGTAAATGGAAGTAGTAGTTCAACTGGTATTAAAGGCGTAGTTGTAGAAAATACTTGCGCCTTCGATTGTCTGGTGCAATCTTTAGCAGTTGCTTATATAGATAGAATGAACATCCGCAAATTTATAGAAACGAAAACATCCGGTTTTATGACGCTTATTAAGTCTCTTGCTAATAAAGATCCCACAAATTTATACAGCATACGAGCCAATATTATAAACAAATATTACTTTGACAAAACAATCACAAATGTCTTGACGATCATAAATTGTATGTCAAATATTACTTTTGTTTTAGACAAAATTTTATTAAAATATATTCCAATAGTTATATCGGAAAAACGATGCACAAATACACAATGCAGTCAGAATAACTCCACATCTCAACGAGTATGTTCGTACTATGCCACTGAATGAACAAATTTTATCTGATAACGGCATTTCAACCCTTGAATAATATAATTCAGCTCAAATAATGTTAGAGATTGATTCAGGTGTGCTATGTGTTAAAAGTAATGACGACGGTGTAAAATGTACCGGTAAACAAATTATTAACTACACATTGAATGATTTATTAATATTTGAAATAGATTTAGGCGTTGATTTAAATGACAACCTGACATGACATTACAAGGAAAATTATTTACACTGTTGTCAGTGATTGAGTATTTACTAAATATTCGCCATTACGTCGCTCACTGCAAGCGTCTGGATGATACTTGGGAAACATATGATGATTTAAGTAATAAAGTTACAAGGACTAAAAACCAGCAAACGAATGTTTATTGTATTTTATACGCAAAATTGTAATTTATAACTTATTTATAATTTTTAAATTATAATTTATTTTTATCAAAATGTTTATTTTTAATTTAGGCCTTGCATTTTATAGTTGGAAAATAACTTCAAAACTCCTTTATTATATTTCCTTCAAAACACATAGCATTGGTGAAGAGGCAGTCTAACAATTTTACCAAAAAAAAATCCAGCAACAACAGTATATACATACCTTTCTCTAAGTTACCTGTGGGATCTTTCAGTTTGGCAGATCTCGTGACATCACAGCTGTTACTTTCAAGTGTCATTCATAGCGTCTAAAAATTTTACCGCCAACGTACGGAAAAATTTTTTTCTCGTTTATTTTCATAGAAAATTTGTAAAGTAAGTAAAACTTTATAGAAAGTAAATAATAGTGATTGTGGTAAGTAATATATAGTGGTGCGCTGATCGTTAGTCACCGAAATGACGAAAGGGAGATTGGAAGTTCAAATTAGATATGTGGTCACCGGTTACTTTGAGGAACCGTGCTTAGCGACCCTGAGCGCCACGATTCTCCTAAACGCAATAGTGGGGAAAAACTCTCTGCTAATCCTCGGAGGATTGAGGCACCCCTTTTCCCACCGCCGAACGACAAGGCAAAGAGATCGAAACGATTTCCTGTAAGTCGGACCTAGGCATTTCTATTTCGCCCTGCGGACTCTCCGTCCGCATTCCGGCCCATCGTGCTGCTCGACGAGGTCGGCAAGCTCTTTGAGAGAGTGATTGCGGGCCGCCTCGTCGGGCACCTGGTGAGGACGGGGCCGGATCTTGCGGACAGCCAGTTCGGTTTCCGCAAGGGGCGCTCGACGGTGGACGCCATCATGCGCGTGAGAGCCCTCACGACGGGGGACGCGGTGTCCCGGGGTGGGGTCGTCGTGGCGGTGTCACTCGACATCGCCAACGCGTTTAACACCCTGCCCTGGAGCACCATTGTGGAGGCACTCCGGTATCACCGGGTGCCGCCCTACCTCCGTCGAATAGTCGAGGCGTATCTGACGGAAAGAGCCGTCAGCTACCCCGGTCGCGATGGGGAGTGGAACCGGCGAGAGATGTCGTGCGGTGTCCCACAGGGATCGGTCCTGGGGCCGCCTCTGTGGAACATCGGGTACGACTGGGTGCTGCGCGCCGACCTCCCTGATGGCGTCAGCGTGGTTTGCTACGCTGACGACACGCTGGTCCTGGCGCAGGGGAGGTCGCATCAGGCGGCGGCCGACGCGATGACACGCGGGGTTGCGATAGTCGTGGAGAGGATCCGGCAGTTGGGTCTCGAGGTGGCATTGCACAAGTCCGAGGCCATGTCGTTTCATGGGCCCCGGAACGCGCCGCCATCGGGATCCCAACTAACGGTAGGAGGGGTTCACATCGGCGTCGGGATGACGATGAAATACCTGGGTCTCGTCCTCGACAGCCGGTGGAACTTCGTGGAGCATTTCCGACGTTTGGCCCCCAAACTGGAACGGGCCGGGGCCGCCTTCAAGCGGCTCTTGCCCAACCTGGGGGGGCCAAACGCCTCCTGCCGGAGGCTTTACGCGGGAGTCGTGCGGTCCATGGCCATATACGGGGCCCCGGTGTGGGCGCGTTCACTGCGGCGGCGAGCCGCCCACTACCTGAACGCGCCCCAGAAGGTGGTAGCCATAAGGGCTATCCGGGGCTACCGCACGATCTCTGGCGAGGCGGCAAGCCTCCTTGCCGGACTGCCGCCATGGGATCTGGAGGCGATAGTCCTCGCGCGCCTGTATGAGTGGCGCGCGGAGGCACTACGCCGGGGGGAGGATCCGCTTCCGCGGCAAATCGTTGCGGAGCGGACGGATCTCCGGCGCGATCTCATGGCGGCATGGAAAGAGCGACTGTCGCAACCCAGCGCAGGGCACGCCGCGATAGCGGCGATAAGACCCCTCTTTGAGGAGTGGCTAGAGAGGCGCCACGGCGCCCTCACCTACCGCCTGACGCAGGTCCTCACCGGACACGGATGTTTCGGGAGGTTCCTGCACATCATCAGGCGGGAGGAAACGCCCGGGTGTCACCATTGCCAGGATCGCCCAGAGGACACGGTGGAGCACACGGTGGAGGTCTGCCCCGCTTGGGCGGAGCACCGCCGTGTCCTCGTAGAGGCGATTGGCAGCGACGGCGACCTCTCGCGTCCGGCCCTGGTGCAAGCCATGGTCCGGGGCGAGAGGGAGTGGGAGGCAGTCACCTCCTTCTGCGAAGCAGTCATGCTAGCGAAGGAGGTGGCGGAACGGCTCAGGGAGAGAGCCTCCCGTCCCAGCCGCCGCGGGAGACGCTCCGGGCGTCGGGAGCCGCGTGACGACTCCCGGCCACCGTAGGCGCGGGCCTGCGGGCGGAGAGTAATGGGTAGCTCACCGCCCGATCAGGACCAGGCCCGTGCCGGAAGGCGCGTACGTGTTCCACGCGCGCCTCAAAGAGATGTCAGCATCGAGGAGGGGCCCCTTAGGGCCGAAGCCTGCCGGGTCAGCGGGATTGTCCGAAAGGGTTACCGCTGGCCCGGAACATAAAGGGCTAAGGAAGGAACACGGGTGGGTTTTAGTCAGTAAGAGTCTGACACTCCCTTCCGCTCCACCCAGAGCGGGAGGAGTCATTTGATGATTTCCCATCCTCAAAAAAAAAAAAAAAAAAAAAAGGCATTTCTATTTGAATGAGTAGCCAATAAGCCAAGTAAGTGCTGAATATCTGTTATTATGACACATTATATCACTAACCTTACTCAAAAATACTATCAACAAACTAATCTGTTTCTTGCTAGTATCTGTTGAAATCAAGAGGCTACTTTGGTCGAACACATTTATTAATACCACAATTATTATACTATACGACTTTTTCTTCCTTGACGGAACAGTTTTAAGTGACATATTCTAAACAGTTTTACTCGAATATTTAAACACTGTCATGTAGGTATACAACCTCCATCACGCACCCTTAATCTACAGCAGATGCATGCGCAAGATTACATCAAGTACCTACCTAACATATTACCAACCTACATGTGCACGCACCCTTAAAATACTCAGTGTGCACATAGCCTAAGTATACAGTATATTCAGCTGGAGCTATCGTTCACACTCCACTTCTGCCTTATATTCGCGAAATTTATCGAGGGTTTGACTCTTATTTCTCAAGAAATAAACATGCGTCTTACGCGTATAATCATCGATAAACAACAGCATATATCCACTGAATGATGGTTCTTCCATCGGTCCGCATAAATCACTATGTACAATTTCCAAAACCTCTTTCGCTCGTGTACCTAGATTTTTGATAGAGCTCTTGCATGTTTTTCCATTTATGCACGGAACACATGGTTCAATTTTATCACTTGATTTAAAATTGAATCCCGTGACCATATTTTTCAATGAATTCATATATTTTTGTCCCAAATGTGCTAATCTTCTATGCCAAATATTTGACAGCATTTCATTTGACAAAATCAAGTTGACAACACAATTTTCTTTTTCAATCAACTCGAAAATTCTATCAACCTCTTTGCACGTCGCTACTATTTGGTCTGTTTTATTTTTAATAGAGAAACCTTTTTATCAAATTTTACAGTGAACTCCTTCTTTACAAGATCGCTTACTGAAATTAAATTCATAGAAAGTCCGGGAACATGATAAACATTCGTTAATAGGAGTTCAGCGGTATTATTCACTTTCGGGATGGCATTCCCTCCTCCTATAACTTTCATTTCTTCCCCGCTTGCAACTTTTATGTTTAGGTCATTCTGTTGCCTTTTGTAATTAAACAATTTTCCGGCATCGTTCGTCATGTGGTTCGAGCAGCCACTGTCCAAGTACCATCGGTCATTTTCCACCGTGTTTACCATGCTCAAGCATGGATTCGCTCTCTTAGTGACTTTGCATTCAGATGCTTTATGGCTTTCTTTATGACATTTGAAGCACTTGAATATAAATGCCTTTTTCTTTTCAAACTTCTTTTTATATTGCGCCATTGTGGCAAGGGCTTGCTCTCTATTCTGACCATTTTCAATTTGTCGGCTTGCTTCTTGCAACAACTTTGATTTTAACTGCTCAAGTTTAATTTCTTTTCCTCCATTGTCTATCGCCATTATAAATGGGTTGTAATCTGACGATAAACCGCTTAATAATATAGAAATAATCCACTCGTCAGAGATTTTTTGCATCAATATCTGCAAGTTGTTGCGCCAAACAAATAATTTTGGAAATATATGTTTCCATGGTTTCGCAATTTTCTAGTCGGCATTGCCATAATTCTCGTTGCAGTCTGATTCGTCTGCCCCAACCCTTGTCTTCGTAAGCCTCACTGAGACTCACCCAAACTTAACGTGCTGTTTTTGCACTATACACATGTGCGAAACATGTAGGCTCAAGGAGCAGACATAACGTCGTTCGTGCCTTCCTGTCAGTATCTTTTAATTCAGCTGTTATCTCTGTAGCTTCAATTACCTTGAACCAGTTTTTGGACTCTAAGTAATTCCTCACCACAAATTTCCAATTAGCGAAGTCTTCAGCACCATTCAATTTTCTTATCCCACAAATTGAACCTGAATGTTCTTCTGTCATGACGAGAATTTCACAACTGACACCTTTTCAAGACACTCGTTTGTATTGTGTTCTAGCTTCTAAGCGTTTTTAAAGCCTGGGGCTGGGCCCATAACCTATTGAAATCAAGAGGCTACTTTGGTCGATCACATTTATTAACACCACAATTATTATACTATACAACGACTTTTTCTTCCTTGACGGAACAGTTTTAAGTGACATATTCTAAACAGTTTTACTCGAATATTTAAACACTGTCATGTAGGTATACAACCTCCATCAGTATCTGGGTACTTCAGACAGAAGTGCAGTTTTGTTTTATAAACAACCCTTCGTGTTTAAAGAATATTACAACTTACGGAAAGGGATTTCAGAGTAATTCCTAAAGCAAATACTGGCTAAAATTACTCGAGCAGGTTCTTTTCTATGACATCCCATCAGGAAAAGCAATCCATTTTGTAAACCTTACATGTATGCTCATCTATCCCATGTGTTTCACACACTGAATTAGAAGTAGTGTGAGTACTTATGCCGCTAAACAAAACTAAAGACTATTTAGCCCCCGCGGAGGGAGGTGTGGCTGGGATCTCTAATGTGGGTCTAGAGCAAAAGGAGCTAGCTGCTAAAGTAGGTTTACAGACACTTGTTAATTGAGCAGCAACCTACCCACTAGGATTGTACCCTACAGTCCCTTTTGGAAGTAGTCTGAACACTCCTATCCAGGAATGTAATTACAATAGTTCATTGCTCCCATGTGGTATGCAGTTCTTACTTACATTAAAGAAGTTCAGCACCTCTAAGTCTAATTTGCAATTAGAACATTACGATGAATAATTAAAAATTACATAAGTTTTATAACTAATAAGAAATGTTAAATATTTAAACAATGTTATAACTTATTAATAAGCTATACTGTACATTTTTTGCTGTGTTTTGTAGTAATTAAGGAAATGTTATAGTTATGGTCAGGACCAGGACCATCAGGATCATCTTGGCAATCATCAGTGTCCTCTATCATAAGATATTTATTATATTTGCAGTGGAGCAAATACATCCACTACCCAATTTAAAGCTGTTTAATATAAGAAAATAGTAATTTTATTTTAAAAAACATGATAAATGAGGATCATACCAAAAATAACTAGGCCAAGATTCATACTAGAGACAAGATTCAGGCTGTCTAAAGAACCATGTAAAAGCTTGGTTGGGAATGAAAGACGGCAAACCTGTTTCTGTTTCACACTGAAAATCATAACAGGAAGTCAAATCTGGAAAAGATTTATATTCAAAACAATTCTATTTTGAGATAAGTATATTTAGTTAAAATAATTAATGCAAATTTCAATAATCAAGTAGCCTATTGTTTACACTCCGGTATTATTAAAAAGTTAAACGGAAGTAATTATGTATTAATGAAGGGTAGCTGTTCATGCTGATTACACGAACGACTCCGGAGTCTTTTAGAACCAAGAAAATATGGGAATTGACGGCACACCCATTTGGCTTTTCTTCAGTTCTCTGGACAATTGCATTAGCCAACTGGCAGAGAATTTGCAAGCCTGTGGTATTTGCATGTAATATTGTAAACATACAATATTTTGTTTATTTAGTTTAGATAATTTTATCATATCGTTTTACCCAGTAATTGGGTTGTGGAGGTCAGTCGCTCCATGTAAAATACTGGTATTCAGCTGCATCCGGTTAGACTGGAAGCCGACCCCAACATGGTTGGGAAAAGGCTAGGCAGATGATGATGAGTTTAGATAATTTTTTGCTGGCCCACTAGCAAAAGCTGTCTCGGAGACTGTGGCTCTTAACTAAGCTTGGGTGATAAATGAATTTCCGAAGTCAATTCTAAATCTCAACCAGGAGTTAGAATATGTAGGCCTAATCACAAGGTCCTGCCTGCAGGCTAGGTAGAAAGGAAGATAATAATATCAATGCTTCTAATAAAGAGATTATCTTCTCTGAGACAAGTTCAAAGCTTATTAACACCCAAAATTTGCTATCCTTGTAAGGGAATGCTTGTCGTCAAAAAAATATTTGAGAAGAGCAGACCAAGACAAATGAAAAAGGTTGCTCCACCGGTTTGCCAAGAGCTAATGTGGCGGCCAGAAGCTATTGATAGACCACAGCTCAGTTCCTTTATATACGGGTAACCCACTTCCTGTCCACACATGCCGTGGAGGAAGGGTAAGGAGCCAACATGAGAGGGCTATTATATCCCTCCAAAGGAGGTCAATAAAATATCGCTTATAATGATAAGACCGGCCATTGCGTCACCCTATGTCAAATATTCTACACTTAGATCTGTAGTTCGTATGGTGTACAGACGACAGCACATCAAGCTACCCAAAACTGTCAAATTTTCACAATTAACTTTGAACCTTATGCTTTAGCGATAAAGTTGAAAATCTATTAAAGAAATTTGACAGATTGAAGTAGCTTGATATGCTGGCGTCTGTACATAATAAAGAATATTCTGTTCTATCTTATTCTTGCCAGGAATTTGACCAAACCAGAAAAAACGGCACTCTAAGTTGAGAGATGTTTGCCATATACGCAGTAATAATCAGCCAAAGAGCCAGTCTTCAGAGTGCACATATTCTAGCTCAATCCGACAACAGACCATTTTTGTCGCAAACTTAGGATAAACAAGGGTACCTACATCCCTAGTGATCCTGAACCTAACCTACAAAATGACGAAGTTAGCAGATTAGCTGAACACTAGAAGCACTCTGTCAGCGGTTTACCACCCGGGGAGGTTAAAGGTGTGTTATAACGGCTTAGCCGACCGCTTATCTAGGAACAGACCAGCCGGATTGGCTCCTGTTGCTCCAGGCCCTGGGGCCTGGAGCAACAGGAGCCAATCCTCCTTTCAAACATGGCCTCCGAGGCCTGGGCCTCGGAGGCCATGTTTGAAAGTGGGGCGTCCCCGATGTAACCTTTTCGTGTCAGATGAGTCGGCCGCTGTGCGACAGTACATCACAGGGGACTCAAATGATGGCTTGGCAA
Source organism: Mesoligia furuncula (assembly GCA_916614155.1). Lineage (NCBI taxonomy): Eukaryota > Metazoa > Arthropoda > Insecta > Lepidoptera > Noctuidae > Mesoligia > Mesoligia furuncula. The sequence continues at coordinate 14,549,816 of OU744791.1, read as the reverse complement.
GCTTCTGCGATGCCTTCAGTTAAGAAGTGACAACATTGAGTACCTGGGTGTTTGTCTTCACCCAATTTAAAACCGAGTGCTCAGTCATCTGAACTCAGAAACGGGGCAGGGACGTATTATGTATAAATCGCCCCATATTGAACCCAGTGTGCCTGGCTCGCTTACTTGGGAGACGAGAGGTCTTAGAAAGCCTACCTATACAAGATCTAAGTAAGAACCTCATAGACCTGACAAGCTGCAACTCCTAGCTTGGAAAGTTTGGGGGGGAGAGCAGTCAGGTTGGAAGGGGCAGTGGTTGTTAGAGTAGCAAGGAACTTGCTAAAATGTAGTGGAGATCCACAATAATTATTTATAAAGCTTGTATTAAGAGGTGAATGTCATAGTGTAGATTGCATAACATCTAGACAGTTTTTTGTCCATTTAAAAAGTCTAAAAATCATTATTCTTAGCTAAACCACTGCTTACCGCTTGATTAGTAGAGATTTACATACCCTAATATTGTAAGATATCTCACAACTTTTAAATGTTGAATAGGATAATCATTTATTTGCTCAAACACGAGTACAACACATACAACACAAATTGTCACCATGCAAGAGATTTTAAAAGTAGGGTAAGTAATAACAGTGCGCCCAAGGTTTGGTTCAAAGACACAATCAAAGAGTTTTCCTAAAAGCTACCATAATCATTGTTGATTAACACCAGTTATAAACCAAAACAATAACAGGTGTGTCTAAGCTTGCTCAAAAGATTTTTAAACAAACAAAGACAGGACCCTCCAGAAAGTCAGAAGAAGAGGACTGTAGTACCCTTCGGAAGGCTGACTGGTGATTAGTTCATCAGATAAAATTAAACTGAAAGAGCCACTAGGCTTACAGAAAGATTACTTCTGTAAAGTAGTAAAAGAGAGGGCTATCTCTCAAGAGTATTTAGAATGATCAGCCTATAATGTTCCCACTGATGGGACGAAGGTCACCTCTCTGTGAAGGGGTATGAGGGTTTATCATAATTATGAGAATTTTTAATTCCCATTGAAACTATTTAAATATGTTGATTCATATTTTAAGTCAATTTAATTGATAAATGAAGAGACTTATACTACATTTACATGCGAGGTTTAATCTATTAACCATAGTAATATAAAAGTTCCTCAATAAAGGATGACGGGCGGAATCTACCCACCGACCAATAACGACCAGACGTATGTCGTTAGAAAGCTCTTTTTATGACTATCATTTGTTATTATGGGGGCTAGTCTCAATTCGTTGTGGGGAAAATGTTATAGTTACTTAAATTATATCTATTAAAATAAAAGTTGTTAATTCTAGATATCTAAAAAAACAGTTTTTGTGTGGATTCCATGTACTTTCAGCATTATAATGTTAAGTATGAGGTCAGTCAAATCGTGAAAAAGAAACTTAAAAAAAAAATAGAGTTAAAATCGTTTATCGCTGCTGTATCTGGTTCCAGAGGTAGCGAAAATGTCTGAGTGAATATGCTTTTTTAATTTGAAAAAAGATACATAATAATCGCAACCTTCTTCCTCCAATTCTTCTAAAATTTGTGCTACGTAATAAACCTCCGTTTTTTTTCTCGACCTGAAGATAACGTAATTGTGAATGCAACAATTACGTTGTCTTCAGGTCGAGGCTTCCGTGACAATGGCGGGAAGTTATCATTTAAAATGACTTCTTCCTCTTCAGATTCATAAAAATTTTCTCCTCCAGACGATGACCCACTACAAATAAACTCTTCCTCATCTGATGAAGTATCTGATTGTTCTCTCTTATGGCCACTTTCAAGTAGGTTTGTTTTAACTACTTTAGCACGTTTCTGGTTTTTGTTTTTTTTCAGCTAAAGCGTCTTTCTCTGGTGTGTCTCTGCTCTCTCATGCTTGTCTTTGTCTATGCTCTTTCCTGCTTTTCTCTTGTAATTCTTACGGGGTCCTGCCTTCAATGGGGGCCTGAAAACCTTTGGTGAAATATAATTACTGGGAACTCCAGACATTTTAGGCGAGATAGTCCCTAATTTAGATGAAATCTGAACTCTAGACGTGGATGCAGTTGGCTGAGATGTAATTTTGGAAAAAGATGCGATCTCTTGAGTTCGAGACTTGGGACTAGACATCACTTGCGGCTGAAAAATATTGTTTGTTTCGTAAGCAGCCAGTATAGCAGGGGATACTTCTTCTTGCGGCTTAATGTCAACCTTAGGTGTCAATGGCGTGCGGGCATGTGAAGCGGATCGTAACGGTTTGCTATCGGGACATTCTTCCATACTGTTTTCAATTTCTGCGTCAGTTTCATCATCGTCACTGTAAATAGCTGGTGTCAATATGGACGGTGACCCACAACGTTCATTACTACCAGAATTTACCTCAACATCTATTACATTTTCTGGTGCTGGTCTATTAGTTCACTAGGTAAAAAGTCAATACCTGTGAATATTTGATCATCAAAGAGGAATATACCACATTTTTTGAACGATTGAGTTATATTTATTAGAGTCATAGCTCTCATATATGCTATACCGACGCATTCGGCAACATTATAAATGGTTAAAGTTTTTCCTGGATTACGTAATAACCATGAGACTATTGCCCCATTATAATAAGACTTGATTGGGCCATTTATTCCGACATCCAAAGGTTGCATCTTAGCCGTGGTATGAGGATGAAGTGTAAGTATAGTCACACCTGAGGCTTTAGCTAGATCTAGAGCTTCTATAGACAGATGACTCTCATGATTATCGAAAATAAGCAAAGCTGGGTTATCTCTCGATGCTGAAGTGAACTGAAACAAATAGGTATAAATCAAAATAAAGTTGTCTATTCCACACCTATAGTTATAAATATCAAACAAATATGCAAATTACCTGGATAAATGCTTCATTACTTCAACAAATAATTCTGTATTCATCCAACCGCTAGGTGCCGCTAATCCAAGTGTCCCTGGGGGTGCCCCATACAGCATATATGCCTTATAGTTTTTCCTTGGAAATACCATAGCTGGAGGTAATGCCTGGCCAATCACATTCACAATACAGCAAGTTGTAACCAAGATTCCACGTTGCCCGCTTGTGACTTTACAGACATTGCGTCCTTTAGTTGCCAGCACTTTATAAGGACGTTGCACAGTTGTGGTGGAGGTTTCGTCAAGATTGTATATTCGGCTTCCATTAGCAAAAGATGGAGAGCGACTTAAAACTTCTTTAAGGTTGTCGAAAAATTTTTGCACGATTATTTTATTAAATGCTCTTGCCATACTACAAGCCTCAGGTTTTTTCACTGACAATTCAGGATGTCTTGCCCTAAATCCCCTCATCCAATCTCGGCCTGCCATTTCATGGACTTTCCATGAAGGCGGCACTTCAATTTTGTTAATCACTGCCATTTGGTAGGCAATTTTGCGGCAGTCTTTAGAAGTTAGGCCATAGAATGTATTTGCACAATCCAATAAATATTCTTTTATTCTGACTTCTTGCTGACCATTAAAAAGTTTACTTGCATCATAATGTGGCTCTAGTCTACACGACGGATTGTTCCTGTATTTTGTTATGTATCTTCGCAGTGTTGGATAGGGAAGGTTGCAATCTTTGGCTGCTTTTCTGATACTCAGTCCCGACAAGTGTTTATCTATTCCTCTTTGGATAGCTTCTCCGGAGTGATTACCTGTCACGTTGAATATTGTCTACGACGAGACACTGGAGCTTGATGCTCCATAAAACGAAGGAGTTTTACTTTAAACTGTGAATCTATTTTTTTAGATTTAGTAGAAAACATTACACTTCGTATTATTATAATTTTAAACAAATTTTTAAATATAAAAATATAAAGAAAGGTGCGGACCGATGTTCCCTTGTTCGAGAATTCCTTTTTTGTCGATTTTTCAAAAATCATCATCTGCCTAGCCTTTTCCCAACTATGTTGGGGTCGGCTTCCAGTCTAACCGGATGCAGCGGAATACCAGTATTTTACATGAAGCGACTGCCTATCTGACCTCCACAACCCAGCTACTGGGTAATATGATACCCCTTGGTAAGACTGGTTGTCAGACTTTCGGGCTTCTGACTACCCGTAACGACTGTCAAAGATCCACGAATGACAGCCGGGACCAACGGCTTAACGTGCTTTCCGAGGCACGGAGGGGTCTCGGTATGTAAAGATGGTCACCCATCCACAGACCAACCGCGGCAAGCGTAGCTTAACCTGATCGATCGACCTGTGCAGCTGTTATTATTTAGCCACGGGCCCCTCGTCGATTTTTCAAAAATGTCAGGTAGAATTTTTTCCATGTCCTTGTTATTTTTTAAGTGAACTACCGTCACTTATTGCACCTGATCTAAAACAGTTAGCAACGTTTGACACGGACACTAAAGTCGCTAAAGCATCAGGCGCAAACACCAATCAATGTTACCTACACAATTTACGCATTACACAAAGCACTTAGATGTGGTACGCAATGAACCATGGTTCATTGCTTACCCAGGGTAAATAGCTCACCGCGTACCCATCCCCTCTTAGGAAATGTTAGGTTATGTTTTACCCAATAATCGTTGAGAAGTAATTCCAAAAAATAGTCTCAAACAAGCGCAAGGACCTACATTACACATACAATTCACTCAAGTTTTAGTAAGAGTTAAAATAATAAAGTGATTACAAAAAGAAACTCACGTTTTTTTTCGTCGTTTTTGCTTGAGAAAACACAAGGTCGCGGCGCACGCGTTCGTTTGTGGCGACAAGCGCGCGCCGACTAGATCAAACTGCACGACGTAGCAAGCGAGTCGTGACACCCTTTTTTACACGAGCTGGCAACGTCGCGTATTGACGGTAAGTGCTATGGTTCATACGGTACACGCCACGGAACAGATAATAAGGTTGGAAAGGCCCTCGCTGCAATATGTACAATATTGCAGCGAGGGCCTTAAAGTGTTTTTCAACTAAACTTGCAATAAATGTCATTCAACCACCCTATACCACAAAGTCCAAATAACTTACGATAGATATCGTTCGTCATACAAAACTGTCGCTAACATTGCATCGGTTGAGTTTCATAATACCAAACACGGAGTAAGTCAAAAATAAGTAAATTTTGGGAATTAATTTAGTAGTTTTTTTTCAATTTCTAGAACACACATTTAAACACGGAAATTATAATATGCTATTGTTTACGGACTTAAAAAAAAAGAAAACATGTCGAACTTTTTTTTTCGAGATTACTGAGGTTTTTAATTTATATTTCAGTACAAGAATATGTTATATCAGGATTTATTCAATTAAATTAACTTATATTCATGAAAATAAGCAACTAACAAAAAAAAAACAAAATTTTAACATCCTTACTAGTAAATAAGATATTTTGAGTTATGCCTTCTTACTTGGCGTCGAGTTTGCCGTCAGGGGCACATCACCTGTCCGTCATTTTGTAATAATGTCCTTCCGTCATTCCGAATTTGGAATGCGCTTGGGATAGACTAGTCAACTTGTGTACTCTACCTGGAACGTTTTCTCGCGTTTATTATTATTTTATTATTGCTGTTGTTTTGTTACTTTGATTATTTGTAATGAGTGAAGAAGTGACAATGGATCAACCTAAACCAGCCCAAACAAGATGGCAAAGAAAGCGAATCATTGAACCTCAAGCATTAAATATTTATTTAAAAATAATACTATTTATTCGTTTTATTTTAGTATTACAAAAATAAATTATAGATGTGCCCGACTAGCCGGGAAAATCGACAAAACATACCTATTCAATATTTATAGTCTGCCCATATAAAATAAATAAAAACGACTGATTATAATTTTGACCAAAAGGTTTGTAATCCATTTCTTGTTGCATGTACTGTCATGCGACAAGGTCGCCTCTTACCACGATACACTTGTTTTGATCGTGTTACCGTCACTGCCCATACATTTTTTTCGTATCGTTTGGAAATATTGGGATACATTAGTAGAAGAAGGTGAACAAACTTTATCGCAAGTTTATTTGAAATGAACTTTAGGACCAGTGTCGGCGCTTGACTCCCACTATTTTAATTTCTACACATACGCAATACTATCTATGTTTACAAATATTTCGCACACAACCAAATCACACCCACATAAATCTCAGGGCAGATATTCGTTCGCCCCCTAGCAATAAGCTCCCGTAGGCATAGACACGCAAACACGCATAAATGCAATAAAAATTTCCATACACGCTACTGCTTGACAAAACCGATATTCTTTGTCGATAAATTATCTGATAAATTTATGTGGAAAAATGAAACATTGAATAAATATTAAGAAATAATTTTATTTTACTTTGATTAATTACAAATAATCACTGTCCTTGGAATAAAACATATTTATTAAATAATTGGCGCTTGCTATTAATTGCGAACGAATTTTTCAAAACAAAGTGCAACTTCAAGTTAATATATTTTTCAATAATTGCTTTGGTGAGGTCTGTGACGTGGTTTGCTGAAGGGTATTGGCCAATTTGATGACAAATTATGTTTTTGAATATTTCACTCCCAACAAAGTGACGCATAATTTTTGTCACCAACATTTTTTTATTTATATTATGAAGAGTTTCCATATAAATTTTGATAACAGATTCTGATATTTTACAGATCTGTATCAAATCTTTTGACGGATATGACAGACCACCCTTATCTTTAGCAACTATAAACGAGACGGGCGAAAGTTCATAGAAAGTTGGGCCTGATGTTACAGTAACGATTATTGCATTATTTTATTTATATATTAATACTATTTTTAAAAAACTAAATTATTTACGACTGCTCCATGGCAGAAGGAAAATATAGGATGTTATTGGTTTGTACAAAAATAACCTCTAAGGTATTCATACACCGAGCTCTCACGTTATACTTTAAACAAAATAATTATTGACTTTATTGTAAACTAGAATTAACCTGAATTTATTGTAGGACGTTCAAACATAAGATTCAGACGCCGTCCAACTAGATTCTAGAGGTTTGAGATAATTATAAAAAGCAGAGGGAGTAGGTATGAATTAAAAACACTTTCTCTTTTAATGATTTATTCATCGTCCACTTCATCATAAACAATTAAAGTATCGTCTAAAAACTGTGCAGGCGGTATTAAATTCTCTTGATGCCTTGCCCAGCTTAGGTACCATATTATGGACATCACATGACAACAGCAACCTACAGTTCTTTTTCCTACCAAGCAATTACAATAATATTGTTTGATGGCCTCTCTACCATTAAGAGAACTGTCAACTAAAATATAAGTAAAATATATTTTTGAGCTTACATGTCTCGATTTTATTCTACCTCTTAACAGCCAGCTAGAATCATTGGATATTGACAGTTCTCTTAGTAGGTTGCTGTCCGTTTCTCGACACCCTTCTATTTCATATCTCCCATCTTGTCGTATGTGTTCTCCATAATAGGACCTAGCCTGCTTAATTTGATAAATACCTAAAGATATTTTTATTAAATCACTATGTGTGAGCTGGGGAAAATCATTTAAATTATCATTTTGCACATGTATTCCTGTAAAATCAGCTCTACGTCGGTTTATATTATTTTGAATCACGTAACAGCCTAAATCATTTTCTTTGTTCATGTTCTCATTTATTATTTGTATAATATCCCCAGCATCAACACGATTCGTAATAGGCGGGTGAAAAGCATTTAGTAGAGCGGCAGCCACCTCAAAATCAATCATTAAATGCTTCGAAGCAGTATTAAAATATTCTTGTCTAAATAATTTAAAATCTCTTTTAAACCTTCCGTTCACTACTTCAACAACCCATCTGCATATGGTTACTGCCCTAGATTTATTGGCCTCTAATGTGGAATGCTGCCATTCACCCGCCTGCAATGTTGGTGGGACGTAAGTTGTATAACCACATTCATGTAATAAAGGCAAGGCATCTCTGAAGCCCCTATCCAAAATGAATGCATCACCAGCTTGAAAGTATTCGCGTAACATTGAACTAGGGTCACGAAACTCATGATTAATAATATCTGCATCTGATGTGGTAGCAGGATAGGGGCCCATTACATCAACAATATGACCGTCTGCACATACAATCATTAATGGTTTTACTAAGTTATTATACTTATGTAAACTGTAAGTTCTTTTTTGGTACAAATAATTTGAACTTTTTTCTATATAGCAATATGTACCATCAATTATTATTACAGGTTTATTTTCCCCATTATGGTTTCCAAATAAACCATGTGGTATTAACAAGTTTCTGTCAACAATTTGCTGGCGATTTATATGGTTGAGTCCTAAATGCCTGGGTACAAAATATTCATACAATAAGTGACGAGCTTCAGACACGTATCCATCAAGAGTTCTTTTAGGAATGTTGAATAGAGCTGATATTCTCTCATTGGAATCACCCGTTCGCAGCTTCATCAAATATGCTGTCAACCCAATAGGGCCCGATGACTTATACAGTAATTGTGGCACTCCATCTAAAATCCTTTGATACTGCTCTTTCGTAAAGCCAATCCAATGGTGCACCAGTTTCTACTGCCCTTACATAGTCGGGTAACACTATACTTTCACTCGGCCTGGGTGTAGCCTCTGAGGTAGACTGCAAAGTAGCCTGTGATGTAGACTGCAAAGTAGCCTGTGATGTAGACTGCAAAGCAGCCTGTGATGTAGACTGCAAAGTCAATCCCTCATGCTCACTTGTTTCATGACGAAATGATGATGATGTTGAGGATCCAGATGGTGCAGATACAAAATAATGGGCATTTCTATCAGCTCTCACCCAGCAACTGTGACATATGAGAGCTCTGTTTCCTGAAATCTGAAACAATAATTGTATAATAAGTCTTTGTTATAAAATAATTCAACTGGCGAAATGCGGGTGTACTGCACTACTCTGCCTTATCTCTTCGGGGAATACGGGCACGATATTATTATGTTGTGTAATATAAAGCATTGCAACCAAAGTTAAAGAGATGATGTGTATTTATTATTACTGTCTGACTATACATTACCATCATCATTTGCCTAGCCTTTTCCCAACTACCAAGTTCAACCCCAAAATCAACTTCCAGTCTAAACAGATGCAGCTGTATACCAGTATTTTACATGGAGCGACTGCCTATCTGACCTCCACTAAGTAAAACTGGTTGTCAGACTCTCAGGCTTATTTACATTACCATATAATAGTATAAAAATAAAAAGCAACTGATCCCAATAAACACTTACAGTACGAGGCAAAATCCATTCACAAATGACTGTATGAATCCTTCTTTCTCGTTCAGTGTCAGTACCAGTAGCAATAAATGAGATCTAGCACGCAACACTGAACGTCCACAGTTGACACACACTTGACGATGTCCAGTTGTTGAAGATGAAAGCTGCTCATCTACGCCCAAAGAATTTATTACTAAATTCCTGCATTCTTGGCAAATGCGATGAGAACTGTTGACCTACAACAATAATTAGTTTGTTACTTACAGTCCACGGAAAGAAATAATATAGGTAAGTACATGTTATTTAGTGATATTCAGCTAGAACATTGTATTTTGTTGCACAAAGCCCTGCCTAGACAAAACACTGTACAGACAAAAGTGAGGGTCAATGGGTCGTCTTAGGGGCGGATTATTCTTTCAATCATTAGAGATATCATAGTGATTTAAGAATAATAATGAAGTACGATCCGGCAAAATGTGAACTTGGAATGCAATAAACTACTTACCACTTCAGGTGCAACCCATTGCTGAATAACTGAAAGAATGCCTTCGTCTTCTATTTGATGTAATCCTATAGAAGGATTACGCCGCCAAGTCGCTATGCCGCAGTTGATACAATGATGATGTTGATCACTCATTGTATTTTACTTCGAAATCCGGTATATGAAGCAGAGGTAAGTCGAGTAGGCAAGATGACAGAGTCCGTTGTAAGAAATGCGTGGGTCGTTCGTCAAAGCAATAATCGTCAGAATCCTTTATACGTAGCCATAGTTGTTAAAGAACACGAATAATAATTATTACAGCACACGAAAATACAACTGAAATAACCACTAACGTACCGCCGCAAACTCAAAGCCAACGAACGAAGCGAATGATTTGATTGACGTTTGAGTTTTTGACCTGACATTGACATGAGTTCCGCTTTGTTGCCTGTATATTAAAACATTGACAATCGAATGTGAAATCGATTTATTTATCAATTTATCTTTGCATTTTTTTTGAAACGTTGAAGTGCCACGGAGACACCATTATTTAAACAATGTATGTTTTTTTATTTAAACTTATGTAAAGAATAAAACTGAATCACTTTTTATAGTATTTTAAGTAATTAATGAATTATTCTATTTTTGTAATATCGATTAACTAACCTATTTCATCTGGCAACATTGTTGCAAAGTGAAAATAAGGGAAGTCAGTATTATTTTGATTAAATACTTAATTTCTTATGCCATGATAAAACTGCTTATTATTTTATGATTAACCACAAAAAAAATTAAACGAAATATTGATAAATATTTCATTTGTGTAACGGTAAGCCCAAATTCGCCCGTCTCCTTTATGTTCCTCATTTTTGCTATTGGACAATTCGTTACAGGAGTCGTACGGTGTAGAGGAAAGAAGTTTTATTAAACTACGTAAATTGTTTATTTAAGCATTTTATTTGCCCCACAATCCCACATTCTACATTTTCTCCTACAACAATCTAACATACGGTGTAGAGGAAAGAAGTTTTATTAAACCACATAAATTGTTTATTTAAGCATTTTATTTGCCCCACAATCCCACATTCTACATTTTGGGAAAATGTAGAATGTGGGATTGTGGGGCAAATAAAATGATTAAATAAACAATTTACGTAGTTTAATAAAACTTCTTTCCTCTACACCGTACGACTCCTACGGAATAACAAAATAAATCTGTGTGAGATAAGAAGATTATAATAGAATGTTGACGAGATCAGCAGCACGCCGTGCACATCTACCACCTCCGGACTCGTCGCTCAGCCCCGCCCCGCCGCCGCCGGAACCCAGCCCCATCGAGAGTGCTGTGACACCGGCCGTGGCAGTTGCGTCGAGCTCGAGCGACGAATATTTTTCCCCGCCGACGTCGCCAACACCCGTACGTCGGCAGGGGAGAGGCCGGCCACCGAACAGCTTGGGACTTAGGGGCCATGCGGCCCCGAGTCGGGTCCCCGCTACCGGTGGTTGTGTGCAGCGCATGAGATGGACTCAGTCTATGAACGAGAACGTCATGCGCGCATATTACGGTGTAGAGGAAAGAAGTTTTATTAAACTACGTAAATTGTTTATTTAATCATTTTATTTGCCCCACAATCCCACAATCTACATTTACAGGAGTCATACGGTGTAGAGGAAAGAAGTTTTATTAAACCACATACATTGTTTATTTAAGCATTTTATTTGCCCCACAATCCCACATTCTACATTCTACATTCTACAGTTTAAAATTTAGTTTGGGAAGGGATCGTTACAGGAGTCATACGGTGTAGAGGAAAGAAGTTTTATTAAACCACATACATTGTTTATTTAAGCATTTTATTTGCCCCACAATCCCAAAATGTAGAATGTGGGATTGTGGGGCAAATAAAATGCTTAAATAAACATTCTACGATTGAGGAGGAATTGTAAAATGTAGAATGTGGGATTGTGGGGCAAATAAAATGATTAAATAAACAATTTACGTAGTTTAATAAAACTTCTTTCCTCTACACCGTACGACTCCTGTTTGGGAAGGGATCGTTACAGGAGTCATACGGTGTAGAGGAAAGAAGTTTTATTAAACCACATACATTGTTTATTTAAGCATTTTATTTGCCCCACAATCCCACATTCTACATTTTGGGAAATGTAGAATGTGGGATTGTGGGGCAAATAAAATGCTTATATAAACAATTTACGTAGTTTAATAAAACTTCTTTCCTCTACACCGTACGACTCCTGTAACGATCCCTTCCCAAATAGCGCTCCAATGCATGTATCGCAATCTATTTTTTAAATTAAAATATGCGCTATGTATCCTGCAATATGGCTAATGATTTGATTGCTCAAATCTGAGATGGTATTGACAAATGCGTTAATATCCTCTTCGTTATTATCATCATCATCATCTTCAACCGCAATCCTTCGTATGGATCTAGTAATTCTTGCTGCAGGAGATGATGCACAATCAAGAATTGAAATGTGTTCAAGCGCAGTACAATTTCCACTATCGAAAGCCTTTAACTCAATATGAACTAAAAGTTTTTTGTATGCAGCTTGTTTCGGGTGTGATCAATTAGACGCGTGTTATTAATATCGAGAGTTTAATGACCATGACAATGTTATACAGAATAAAGTGGTGTACATTTTATAAAATTAAAGATAAGTTTTTTATGCGTCGTCGTTCGTGCCAGTCAACGAGAGGAAGAGGAAAAAAATGGCGGCCGCCGGCGCAGGCGACACGTTCCGTTCCAGATAATGCTGCTTTATGCATTATCGGCATTAAAGCGTTCCAGCTCCGTTGCGAACATCCTCCCCCCCCTTGGGGACATGTTCCCCAAGGAGCTCCTGGGAATCTAGTAGGGATAGTTTTGAGACGGGCCTATGAATGACGCCGTACTCAGTCTTCACGTCGACTACTCTGCATACGCCGTCAGCTCCCGGGTACAGCTTGGTGATGCGGCCCATGAGCCACTTCATAGGTGGCAGCTGGTCGTCTAGGATGAAGACCAGGTCACCGACACGAATGTGGTCTTGTTTGCGCTGCCACCTTCTGCTGTCTTGTCCACCGAGACCAGAAGTGGTTTTTCAAGCGCTCAATCAGCTTGTAGCGATTAATGCCGCCTCGTTGGATAACGGGTGAAGGTAGTGTGGTCAAAGGTCGGCCCACAAGGAAGTGCCCCGGTGTAAGTGCTGACAGATCAGATGGATCAGCAGACATAGAAGTTATAATAATAATAATAATAACCCCGCCGCCGTATCTCTACGTTGACGCCGTGGTGGGGCTTGCGCGCTCCAAACTCTAGGCCTATGCCGGAAGAGTTTACTTTGCTGGAATAGGTGTAAGGTGAGGAGCCAGACCAAGAGAGATACAGAAATCCGCAGGGCAGCATGTGGCGAACTGTTGGGCAGTAGCGACCCCACGGACCCTATCTTCAGGGAGAAGTCTTGTTCCTCACCTCTGGCTTGCCTTTATTGGCCGGCTGGAGTGAACAATGAAGATGAACAGAGCTCCCACCCCATTCTTGCCTTTATTGGCCGGCTTGAGTGGAGATTCGCAAGAGCAAACGTGCTCGGAGGAAGGAAGTATTCCAGTAAGATGCTGGTAGGGATCTTGACCGTACTTCCGGGATTGTCCTGATAGCCGTGGAATACCTCTCCACTCCTCATAAGCACCTCAGGACATGTTGCCCCCTTGTTGCTACGTCACTATGTGCTAGCGATCGTTTCCGGGGGCCCATTGTTGAGTGTGCAAGTCACCCCCTGCCATTTTATCCGTGTATATATAAAACATTGATCAGGCAGGGGGCGTAGTTATTCCATAGTTCTTGGTAACCAGTCCACTTTAGCCACCCAAACCCATAGTCCAACTTTTTATTTTTCCATATCCTGCAATAGTCCTACACCAACCGGGGGTTATCCTTGGGTGCACTTGCATAGCGCATACAGGGATAATCGTCGGTTGGCGCCGCATTTCATTAAAATTTCCTAAGGGGCCTCTGCGAGTTGGCTTCAGCCCCTCGTACGCCTTCCAAAGGACCGGGACCCAATGGTTCCGAGAAAAAAGAAATAAATAATAATAATAATAATAATAAGGCTGGCAACACAAATGTCAACATTCGTCATTTCTAAAAATTTTCAGTAATTTATTTTTAAAAGCATTTTTGATTGTTTGTTTGTTGAGTTATTGAAATACTACAGCCATAGCCCAAATTAAATATCATTTTATAAAAAAAACAGTACTTACAATGAACCATTTGGATAAATTTTAAACAAAAACTGCCGAACCGGGGGTGACATCTGTCATGTCACCTCCGATAAAAACTAACAAGAAAAGAAAATGTTGACAAGACTAGCCGCAAGACGTGCACGCCTACTACCTCCGGACTCTTCGCTCAGCTCCGCCTCGCCGCCACCGGTACCCAGCCCCACTGTGAGCGCTGTGATGACACCGGCCGCGGCAGTTGCGTCGAGCTCGAGCGACGAGTATTTCTTCCCACGACGCCACCACCTGCTCGTCGACGGAGAGGACGCCGGCCGCCGGACGGCTTAGGATTTCGAGGCCCACCGGCCTCTGATAGGGTCCCAGCTCTCGGCGGAAGTGTGCAGCGCATGAGATGGACACAATCCATCAATGAAAATGTCATGCGCTCATACTATGGGCTACAGAGGGGGGAAACATTCTGACCGCGTACCGTGTTCGGATGCTCTCTCTTTTTCAGGTGCTTGAACCAGCTGTCAACGTTTCGGCACAACGACTGTCGGATCAGGTGCGGGTCATCCAGCGTAATCATATGTTAGATGACACTGTACTTGATCGCCTGCGAAGTGAAATGCAGAGTATCCATGTCATCGCCCCCCAGTCGCAGACCGCTGTAATATTACCGCAGCCTAATATAAGTCATACTGACGAGGGGAGTAATGATAGGGCTATAAATGTAAGTACCCAGTGCAATGAGGAATTAAGGAGTGCTTTGGAGGATGCGATTCAGGAATATCGCTTCATGTCGCCCGAACTTAGGCCACGCTTACCTCGTTTGCACATGCATAACAAAAATAGGGCGCTGGTGGCGGTCCTGGATTCGCAGTTGTCAAAATATTTTGATACCTGCGAAGACCTCATCGATACTCATTCGATTCTGTACTGCGCGGCTGTTGCGGCATGTCGTGTAGCTCACGTCAAATTTGCCAACGATTCTAGAGCTACACGACCGAAACAAGCCGTACCAGCTTGGCAGTGCAGAATTGAACGCCGTATTGGTGGGGCCAGGACGCTCATCGGCAAACTAATCTGCTTCAGGGAGGGCAATACTCGCCCTAGAGTGATGCGCTTTGTGAGGCGGGCGTTCTCGGGGACTGATATCAGTCCTCAAGACTATATGTCTTGTGTCACAGAGCGCATCGACTTCCTGAAGCAGAAAGTGTATGCATGGGCAAACCGTATTCGTCGGTATAGGCGGCGAGTAGAGCGATACACTCAGAATCGCACCTTCCAGAGCGATGAAAGGTGGGTTTATAGGGGTTGGGAACGACCGGACCAAGGTGTGGCTGAGACGTGCCTACCAGATGATGATGCCATGTGTTCCTTCTGGCGCAGCATCTGGTCGGTGCCTGTCAGTCACACCGAAGGTGATTGGGCTCGGGAAGTCGAGCGAGCCTGCAACCCAATACCAGAAATGGGGGCTATCACCATCTGCCCCCAAGATGTAGCTCGTGCAGTCCGTCCGTTGCCTAACTGGAAGTCTCCCGGGCCGGACGGGCTGCAGAACTTTTGGATCAAATGGTTTCCAAGGTCGCACGCTCGCTTGGCATCTCAGTTCCAGACTGCTTTGGAGTCTGGTTCGCTACCCCAATTCCTAACGACAGGAATTACCCACCTGCTCCATAAATCAGGTAGCACCGCGGAACCCAAAAATTATAGGCCGATCACGTGTTTACCGACGGTCTATAAAGTTCTTACATCCATTTTGAGGACTAAAATTAACAAACATATAGACACCAACTCCATCATGTCTGCCTCTCAAAATGGATGTAGGAATGGGTCCCGCGGTACTAAGGAGCTACTCCTCATTGATATGGCCATTAGCCAACAGGTTCGTCGTTTCCGAAAGGATCTGTCGACATGTTGGATAGATTATAAGAAGGCCTATGACTCGGTGCCACATACATGGCTCATGAGGGTGTTAGAGTTGTATAAAGTAGATACAACTCTACGCACCTTCCTGATGTCGTGTATGGGGCAATGGAGGACGGTCCTTCGCTGTCGAAATATTCAGAGGAATAGCGAACCGATAAGGATTGAGCGAGGCATATTTCAGGGCGACAGTTTGAGTCCGCTTTGGTTCTGCTTAGCCTTGAATCCTCTAAGCACACTGCTGGAGGATTCAGGTCTAGGCTATCGGCTGAGGAGAGGTGGTCAGGTTATATCTCACCTCCTTTACATGGATGACCTAAAACTTTTTGCCCCCAACACATTGCAACTGATGGAGCTACTGAAAATTACTGAAACTTTCAGTAGCGCCATCAGGATGGAATTTGGTGTGGACAAATGTGCGGTCATGCATGTAAAGCGAGGGGAGATTGTGGAATCCGTGGGAACCCAACTCTTGGATTCCACAAACCTTAGAGCCCTCTCCGCATCCGAAACCTATAAGTATTTGGGTATGTCGGAAGCGTTAGGGATCAATGTTACTGACATGAAGCAATCGGTGAAGGAGCGCTTCTTTGGCCGTCTGAAAAAAGTACTTAATAGTCTTCTATCAGGCGGAAACAAGGTGCGCGCCTTCAACGGTTGGGTCATGCCAGTTTTGATGTACTCTTTCGGCATACTCAAATGGACTCAGACCGAACTCGACGCCCTGGATAGGAGGGTCCGTACACTGCTGACTGCAAATCGAATGCATCACCCACGGTCATCGGTAATGAGGCTGTATATCCCGCGAAAATGTGGAGGTCGAGGGTTTTTAAACGCTAAGACGCTCCACAATCGCGAGATATGCAGTCTCAGGGAATATTTCCTAGAAACCGACGTGGGGATGCATCGAGATGTAGTCATAGTGGACAAGGGCCTTACCCCGCTCTCCTTGGCTAAAGAGAACTGGCGCAAACCAGTAGTGCTTGCCACTAATGATCGCATGGAGGTATGGCAGAGTAAGGAGCTTCACGGGAGCTTTCTGCGGGCCCTACGTGGACCCGATGTAGATCTACAAGCGTCCGTAGCCTGGCTGCGTTTCGGTAACCTCTTTGGAGAAACCGAAGGTTTTGTTTGTGCAATTATGGACGAAGTTATGATGACGAACAATTACCGGAGATTTATTGTCAAAGACGGCACGGTTGACATCTGTCGGGCATGCCACCGGCCGGGAGAATCAATCAGACATATTATCTCCGGGTGTTCTCGTCTGGCTAACGGATAGACACAACCTTGTAGCCAGGATAATCCATCAGCAGCTTGCTTTGAAATACAACCTTGTGGAATCGGAGGTGCCGTACTACAGGTATGTGCCCGACCCAGTTCTCGAAAATGGTAATATCACATTGTACTGGGATCGATCCATCATCACTGACAGGACTATTGTTGCCAATAAGCCTGATATAGTGGTGGTGGATCGATCAGAGCGGCGCGCAATGATTGTTGACATAACCGTCCCGCATGATGAGAACCTCGTGAAAGCCGAGAAAGATAAACAGATCAAGTATCTTGACTTGGCTCGCGAGGTTGTCGACGTGTGGGATGTGGACACGGCGATCATTGTGCCGATAGTCGTGACAGCCAATGGGTTAATAGCCAAGAGCCTCGACCAACATCTAAGGAGGCTCTCGTTGGGCAGCTGGATCAAGGGCTTGATTCAGAGAGCGGTACTTCTGGACACGGCCCGCATTGTTAGGAGGTTCCTCTCTCTGGAGCCCTGACCGCCGGTAGCTTGAACCCTGTTCCCGATACCGGTGGGCTACTATTTTTTATATTTTTAAATGTTTTTATATTTTTTATACTAATATTTAAAAATATAATTTATATGTATTTAGTGAAATAAAAGAAATAATAATAATTTTATTATCAGGCAACTTTAAGGCCCATAAATAAAATACACAAAATAATCTTATAAAATAATAAACTAATACATATTAAAAAACCTTAAAACTATTAACTATACACGTAACGTTGACGGCGTCGTGTTTCGCTGCGTGGTGTCGCGTAACCTTCCTCGGAAACGTCGATATACGACACCTTTCGGCCAAAAGTCCTCTTTCAGACAGGTCAACAGACACACAGACAGACACAGTATGACATGGTATGTATGTGGGACAGTTATGGGCCTTGAATTCATAATGGCCTCAATCTGTGCAAACAGGGTATACAATTCTTCAAAGGTTAAACTAGAGTTACCCGCTATGCGTTTCAGGTGATATTTGGCTGTCTTGACTCCTGCCTCCCAGATACCGCCGAAATGCGGTGCATAAGCCGGAGAGAATTTAAAAGTTATACCCTCTATGTTCTATGTTATGGGTTTGGTTTCCGCACTTAGTCCTTCAGTGGACCATTGTGCGTGGGCCATGGCGGCCGTCGGTGGTTATTCCAACCAGCCCACCTCCCTCCAGAAGCTGATCAAGTCTCCTGGTCTGCTTAGAACATCTGTGTACGATCTGGGTGTCCCGAGGGTTTCTGATCTTATCTGGGTGACGCCTGTGCACTCAAAGAGCACATGCGCAATGGTTTCGTCAGCCTCCATGCAAGCTCTGCACAGGGGACTGTCTGTTATGCCCAGTGTGTGAAAGTGTTTATTTAGCGAGCAGTGTCCCGTGATGGTCCTCGTCATCAGGCGCAGGCCTTTCCTGTCCAGTCGTAAGAGGCGCCTGGTTAGCCTGCCGTCCAGTGACGGCATGGCTTCTTTGGACTGCCTGCAGCCTGGTGACGACGACCACCAGCTTTCTGCTTGTGTGTGGGTGTGCTCCTGTAGCCACCTGCGTAGTTGGTTGAAGGGGATGGGCACGATAGGTTCCGGTCCACAAACTGACATGCTGGAAGCCCTTCTGGCCAGCTCGTCAGCTGCGTCGTTGCCTAGCGATCCACTGTGTCCTTTTATCCATTGTAGTGTCACTGAATTGCGGTTCGATACAGTTACCCGCTCAAGCGCATTGTGACATTCTAGTATTAAGTTCGATGTGATGCATTTTTTATCTAAGGATTGGAGGACCGAGGCGCTGTCGGAGAGTATGCGAACATGGGTGTTCGTAACTCTCCTGGCCGCTATGGCATAAGCCGTCTGCATTATGCCCACACACTCTGCTTGGTAGACCGTGTTGAGCATTCCCAGCGGTTTGGATATTTTTATGTTGAGATCGTGTGAGAAGACTCCGACTCCAGTTCCGCAGTCGGTCTTTGAGCCATCGGTGTAAATTCTCAGTTCCTTCGGTCCTGAGTGATCGCACTGCTCCTCTTCAAGCACTATGTTATAGTGCTTTTGGAAGCAGTACTATTTCGGGGCTTTGTCGCAAGGTGATGCCATCATTGGCTGCCGTTTGATCGCATCTTCTTTTAAGCGTGTGTGTTTGACCCTAGAGTCATTGCTCAGGGTCCCTGATTTGGAGAGCCTAAAGGCAGCCAGGGCCGCTTCCTCCCGCACTATGAGTTGTAGAGGCGGCAGTCCAAGCATAGCCTGTAGGGCAGCAGTGGGTGTAGTTCTCATGCAGCCAGTGATTGCCACACACGCGAACCGCTGCAGCTTTTCAAGGTCTTTTTGGGCTGTGCTCAGGTCTGTTCTGGGCCACCAGACTAGTGAGCCGTATGTAATTATCGGTCGGATGACTGTGGTGTATAGCCAGTGAGTGACCCTGGGGCTTATCCCCCAGTTCTTGCCAAGCATTCGTTTGCATTGCCACAGGGATATACTGGCTTTCGTAGTAATGTAGCTGGTGTGTTTTGCCCAGTTCAGCTGTTTGTCCAGAAAGATGCCCAGGTATTTGGTTTCAGTTGAAAGGCTTAGGGTTGTACCAAAGAAGCGTGGTAGTTGTAATGTCGTCAGTTTCCTCTTTTTTGTGAAGAGAACCAATTCGGTTTTTGTGGGGTTCACTGATAGTTGGTGTTTACCACACCAGTTTTCTATTATTTTCAGGGCCTGGCGCATTAGATTGCACAGGGTGTTTTCGTGGGTGCCATTTATTATTACGGTTATGTCGTCGGCGTATCCTACGGTATAGTAGCCTTTGTCGTTGAGTTCTTTTATTAGACTGTCTACGACCAGGTTCCATAGAAGCGGCGACAGGACGCCCCCTTGCGGGCAGCCCTTCGCCACCATGGCTCTTGTGGTGTCGTTTACGGTCACTTGTACTGCTCTCCGTTTGAGCATGTTGGTGATCCAGCCGCTCAGGGACGGGTCTATGTTGTGTCTTTCTAAGGCCGTGCTAATGCTGTTGAAGGTAGTTTTGTCAAAGGCGCCCTCGATATCAATGAAGGCTGCCAGTGCTGAGCATTTGTGGTCCACTGCGCATTCAATTTTGGATACCACGCTGTGTAGCGCAGATTACGTTGATTTGCCTGTGGAGTACGCATGCTGTTGTTTGTGCAGTGGCTTTGCCCGAAGAGGTCCATCTCGTATGTGTCGATCACAGAGCCTCTCTAGGGTCTTTAGTAGAAAGGATGTGAGGCTTATGGGTCTGTACGCCTTGGGTTGTGTGTAGTCGGCTTTGCCCGGTTTTGGTATAAAGATGACTTTCACTTCGCGCCAGGCCAGGGGTATGTATCTGAGTGCTATACAAGCTCGATATATTTCTACCAGGCGTGGTGTGATGTGGTCCACACCCCATTGTAATAGGGCTGGGAAAATGCCATCTAGTCCTGCGGACTTATATGGGTGGAAGGTGTTGATGGCCCACTTTACTCGGTCTTCTGTTACCAGACTGTGAGCACTGGACCAGTCTTGTGCTGTTGGGGTCCAATCTGGCTCAGCATCCCAGGTACTGTCCTCTAGGAGTTTGCAGTCTGGGAAGTGAGTCTCTAGTAAGACTTTGCTGGTTTCATGGTCTGTCAGTGTGTACGAGTTGTCGGGTTTCTTCAGCGCGCCAAGGGTTCGGTCCTGATCTGTTGATAAGATCTTCCTTACTCTCGCGGCTTCATTGTTGGTTTCGATGGATTCACAGAATTTCCGCCATGCTGTCCTCCTGGCGGTTCTGATTTGCTTTTTGTATGCGACCCTTTCGATTTATAATTAGAAAGGGTCCTGCAAAATCAGTGCCACAAGTCGCAAATGGTGGAGCAGGAGTAACACGAGATTGCGGGAGATTGCCCATTATGGGTTTTAAAGGCTTAGCTCTAAATCTCTGACAACGAACACACTTTCTAACTGTAGTCGCAGCTAACACTTTCCCACTTGTAGGCCAAAATTGCTCACGAATCGTATTCAAAAGCTGCTGGGGGCCACAGTGTAGAAGACGAAGATGTTCCTGCTCAAATAGACGTTTGGTAAAAATGTGTTTGGGGACTAGCAGTATGGGATGCCTTTTCCCATAAGGACAGTAAGTTGCATTGTCGATCCTTCCACCGACACGCAGCACGCCGTGCTTATCCAAAAATGGGTTCAGAGAGAGAACTCGTGACTTAGAATTTAATTTATTTAAAGTTTCAAGTGAGTGAATTTCCTTTGAAAAGTATTCTCTCTGTGACGCCTTAGCCAAAAGTATCAGTGAGTTGTTCAACTCAGAACAGGTGAGTTCACCATTTAATTTAGTACTCGAATTTTTTAAGTTATTTATGAATCTTAGTATGTAAGCACATATTCTTTGTAGTTTGTATAGTTTAGAGTATTTTTGAAAGGGTATCATGTCAGCATATAAAATTATATTTAAACCTATTTTGATTTCAGGTAGAGTAGAAGGAGTAGATTTAGGTTGGGGCCATTCATGTTCAGACTTGGTCAGGAAAGAAGGACCATGCCACCAGAGAGTACTACTATCAAGAAGACATGGTTGAATGCCCCTAGACGCCATATCAGCAGGATTATGTTCAGAAGGTACATGACGCCAAGTAGTTATGTCAGTTAATTCTCGAATCTGTTCGATTCGATTGCTTACATACGTTTTAAGAGTTTTAGGTGGCGTGTGTAACCATCCTAAGACTATGGTTGAGTCCGTCCAAAATACTGTGCATGAAATCTTGATTTTTAAAGAGTGTAGTACTTTAGAGTATAGTTTCGCACCAAGTAACGCGCCTAACAATTCCAGACGGGGAATTGTTTCAGATTTTAAAGGAGAAACTTTAGTTTTAGCACACAATAAGTTACATTTAACTTCGCCTAAACTATTAGTCGATTTAAGATAAATGCATGCACCATAGGCATCTTGCGAGGCATCAGTAAAGCAATGAGCCGCTATATAAATAGGTGAACTACAGAAGATTTATCTAGGTATCTGAATATGAGCGAAATATTGCGTTTCATTATAGAATTCCAACCATGAGTTTTTAATGTCCTTTGGAACTTCATCATCCCAACCTATGTCCAGCAACCAGAGCCTCTGTAGTATGATTTTATGAAAAATAGTGCAAGCAGATAAGAGACCTAAGGGGTCAAATATGCGACACGAGTTCGACAATATAGACCGTTTCGTAACTTTAGGAATAGATTTAATTTCGACTGAGTAGTGCAAAGTATCAGAGCTAGGTGTCCATTTCAATCCTAAAACGGAGGACTGTTTGCTAAAATCTTGAGATTGGTCAGTCGTAGGTATGCTATCAAAAATATCAGGGGAGTTTGTTCTAAATTTACGCAAGGGAAAACAACCTTCAGCAAGTTTGTCAATTACTCCTGAAATGTTAGCCCTCAACAGAGATTTTGAGTCTGAACCAGTATTCAGGTCATCAACATAGAAGTCATGTCTTATTGTATTGGCAACAGCTTCATCAGTACACTCCGCTGCAAGTTGGACAAGACACCTAGTACTCAGATACGGAGCCGAAGCCGTTCCATAAGTGACAGTATTGAGTTGCAAGGTTTTGAGTGGTTGACTTTCGTCTTCCCTCCAGAGTATAAGCTGTAAGTGACGCTGTGATTCATGTACCATAACCTGCCTATACATTTTTTCTATATCAGCTGTCACTACATAGGTATATTGACGAAACCTAAGCAAGATTGCCATTAAATCGTCCTGAACCACTGGTCCAACAAATTGGATGTCATTTAGTGACTTACTAGTAGAAGTTTTACAAGAGGCATCAAAGACTACTCTTAAGCGAGTGGTTTCACTGCTTTCGCGAATTACTGCATGGTGAGGAATATAATAACCGAAGCTAGGACGGCTTACCTCAGTTAAATGACCTAATCTTTTATATTCGTTAATAAATTCAATATAGTCATCTTTGATTTTAGATTTATTAAGTTTCTTTTCTAAATTTAAGAACCGCCTTTTAGCAATAACATAAGAGTCCCCTAAAGTTTCGCTGGGGACTTCACGCAATGGAAGTTTTACACAAAATCTCCCATTGCTCAGGCGGACAGTATTTTCAATAAAATGGTTTTCACAATATTGTTCCTCATTGGAAAACATAACATTTTTGGTTGGCAGAGCAGGAACATCCTCAACTTCCCAGAACTTAGTTAGAGAGTCCCTAATCTCCTGAGAAAAGTTAGAATGAGTAGTAGTAGTAGGACTCACACCAGTTGGGCCCTACACGAGCCAACCCAGTTTAGATTTTAGTAGTGTAGGTTTATTTTTACCTAACTTTATTTGTTTAGAATCTACAATTTCCCAATAAATATCAGCTCCTAGCAGTAAGTCAATTTCAGAGGGTATGTAGTAGGTAGGATCTGCTAGTTCTATAGATTTAGGAATATTCCATTCAGAAGGATTAATCATCGAGCTGGGCAACATCCCAGTAATATCAGGCACTAAAAGACATGAAACATTCGCAAGGAATAAGTTAATCCGCGATTTAAGTTTTATGTTACACCTTTTAGTAGTATTAGTTAGCTTATTATTTATACCAGCAATTGATATATTAGTATTAGAACAGGATAAATTCAGTTTTCTTTGCATTTTTTTCAGTTATGAATGAAGACTGGCTTCCATTATCTAGTAGTGCTCTAACAGTGTGTGTTTCAGAAGATCGGCTATCAATTAATTCCACTTGAGCAGTACATAAGAGGATCTGCCCGGGCATTGCCGCAGAGAGTGATATGGGATTAAACATAGCAATAGTAGAAGATGTCTGAGAGGAATTAGCTTCTTGAGGAACTGGTGTTACAGAAGACGTATCAACAGGTGAGTTTGTCTTGTCATTATCGGAATGTGATTTATGTAGCAATACATTGTGTTTTTTGTTGCAGATTTTGCAATGATTATGTTTGCAGTGAGCAGAGTAATGACCAGGACGTAAACAGTTGTGACAGAGCTTATGCTTGGAAACCTCACTGTATCGAGCATCCAGTGACATGTCTTTAAATTTATCACACTTATATAGTAAATGATCTTGTGAACATATAACACACCCTTTTCCTTTAGTGTTAGAAGAAGAGACAAATGATTTTGTTTGCTTATTGTCTTTAGAATAAGAACGTTTTTCAGTTTTAGTAGCAGCATCATTTTTGCTGTACTGCAAGGTTTCCAAAACATCCGCACGATTTCGCAAGAAATTATAGAACTCTTCGATTGTCGGTGAAGCAACAATAGTACTCCTGTGTTCCTCCCATGTACGACCTGTGGCGCCATCTGGTTTAGACGCCATAATATACACAAGTAGAATGTCCCAGCGGGATTCAGTGTCATTCAAAGAAGATAGGGCTCGAATGTTTTTAGAATAGTAATCTATCATAGTACGAAGTGACTTGTAATTTTCTTTAGTTATGGTCTCGAAATTCAAGATAGCCTTCAAATGATTATTCGTAAGTATCCGGTTGTTATCAAAGCGTTCAGTAAGTAAACTCCAAGCTAATTTATAATTGGCAGCAGTGAATTCAATTGATTTGATTATATCAGATGCTCCTTCCTCTAAAGAAGAGCGGAGGTAATGAAACTTGTCAATATCCGGAATTGTATTGTTATTGTTAATTAAAGAATCGAAAGTGTCACGAAATTCCATCCACTTTAAATAGTTTCCGTCAAAGGAGGGCAGCTGAATAGTTGGCAATTTAATGTTATAGTTGCGGCAATCCTGGTTATTATTCTGACAACTAGATATAGAATTACAGTTAGTATTCTCAGGTACTACATCACGAGGAGCAAAACTTTCAATTAACAATTGAGCTTTAGCAATGTTTGAGCAAAAGTCACTTTCAATTATGTCATTTTCTTCCAACTGATCAGGATCCAAACCTTCAATTTTAGTTTTTAAATCATCAAACTGTATCAACAATTCTTTAAATCTTGATAGTTTTATTTCAGTTTCAATAAGTATTTGTTTAGGAATGCTGTCAGCTTCTATCAGTTTTACTGTATTTAAATATTTTGAAAATATAGTTATTCTAGCCTTTATCGTACCACGTTGTTGAACCAGAGATTTCAATTCAATCGACATGGTGAACGCTTACAAAAACTGAACAGACTGTCAAGAAATTAGCTATGCTGGTATTCAGTACCGCATGTAAAAGTTAAGATAATAAGCCAAACCATGCATGTCGCGCAATAGCTACGACAACAGCTCGTGCAGTCAGCGACTCACACACGAACAAAGCAGGTCACACAGCACAGGTTGCAAGCAGCAGCAGTGAGGAACAAGCAGCTTTAATGCAGCGCACTTCAGCGGGAACCAAGAAGCAGGTGTACACAGCGATTCTGGAAAATGCCAGGGTGTTCCCGTAAGCAAAGTGCAAGAAAGAAAGTAGTTACTAGTTAGGTAGGTATGATTGTCATTTAATTAGTAGTAAATACCTCCATACTAAGAAACTATTGTCATTATTTTTATCTGACTCCAAAAGTTTTTAGGTAGGCAAAGTGTCGTTTAAATAGTACCTACCTAATAAGAAATCATTAATATTAATTTGACTCGAGACAGATTACCTATTAAATCTGGTGCACAGAAAGCGGCTGCAATATCAATGTCGGACAAGTAGGTTATGCATACCAAAATTGGGCGTACTTCCCTGTAGGCAGACCAAATCACTCACTACCGCTCACTATGCAGGCTCATCAGGTAGGTAGGTGGGTCATCAAATCATCTCAGTCAGCCTCAGCTCGCCGTTTCTCATTATGCTTCGAAGCCACGCGGTCGATTCGTCGTCAATCTTCATAATTTTAGTTTGATCACGTCGTGGTCTCCAATGTTTCGGGTGTGATCAATTAGACGCGTGTTATTAATAATTAGAGTTTAATGACCATGACAATGTTATACAGAATAAAGTGGTGTACATTTTATAAAATTAAAGATAAGTTTTTTATGCGTCGTCGTTCGTGCCAGTCAACGAGAGGAAGAGGAAAAAAATGGCGGCCGCCGGCGCAGGCGACACGTTCCGTTCCAGATAATGCTGCTTTATGCATTATCGGCATTAAAGCGTTCCAGCTCCGTTGCGAACACAGCTTTAAACTGGCGGGCCGTGGGGTTATTATTGGCTCCACTGTGACCTTATATTACCAAATAGCATTTCAAGGTGATCCTGGCTTACTTTGTAAATTGGCATAAAAATCAGAACTCCGGGACGTATTAACGTTTCGTAAAAATGTTTAATAGTTGCAGCACATCCAATAAAACCAATGAAACCAGTCTTACTTAAACTTTTTGTCAAAAGAGTTCCTTCTTGGGTACTCAACTCGGATAGGTATGTCGTCGCCATGTCTAGGTAACTAAGCAGCATTGCAGCGTTGGCTTCTGTTAGAGCTTTTTTGTAATTATATTCATATGTGTTTCGGGAGTTAAAAATGTCAAACATATTATAAATAATTCTTAAAAAAAATGTTGTGCTTTCACTATTTTTGAATGAAGGCAGATTTAATTGGTCACGACAAAAGTTTATAGCGTCTGCGACACTTAGGCTGAACAATTGCGTTGCAAGCTTAACTTTCATCTTATTATTGTGAAAATTAACATGTTGGTAACGGAGCTCGTTCGTTAAATGAAAGCTCTCCTTCATTTGAAGGTTATTTAATGCCTCCAAAAATCGCCATTCTATGGTATTACAATCTTTATCTAAAAAATTATTATAACATTGAAAAGCATTACGGATTAATTTTATCATGTGTGATGGGTCTAGCAGTAAACTACTGGATGATTCGTAGATGGGTTTGGAAAAGAAATTGTTATATCTTTGATTGAACAGTTTAAGCATTCCACTATTGCCATATTAATAATAATAATAATTTTATTATCAGGCAACTATAAGGCCCATAAATAAAATACACAAAATAATCTTATAAAATAATAAACTAATACATATTAAAAAACCTTAAAACTATTAACTATACACGTAACGTTAACGGCGTCGTGTTTCGCTGCGTGGTGTCGCGTAACCTTCCTCGGAAACGTCGATATACGACACCTTTCGGCCAAAAGTCCTCTTTCAGACAGGTCTGTAGATGTTGGGTTGGAACTCGTACCACGAATGACTTAAAGTTGATGTTGTGGCGCGATTCCAACCTTATTAGCAGCGCATCCATCAAAAATTAGGGAAATTATTTTTATGCCTGTTTCTGCAATAAGTTCCAAACATTGTTTAATTAAGTCTGCACGCTGTCTTCCGTTAATTCCGTCAACTAAGAAATATGCAACGGGAACCTTAAAATTACAATTTATGCCTGTCACTAGAAATACCAGACCCTCTTTGGCTATTCCAACATGGTCTCCTTCGACGCCACTGCCAATATCGACATGTCCAAGTAATTTTTTTCCGTCCCATTCTATACGACGGCGAATAGCCATTTCATCCAAGGAAAGGGCTGCAATAATTGGGTATTTGGTGCTTTTCACTTTTATTTTTAAGGTGTCTATGGATTCTGAAGTAAAACCAGGATCTCCTCCCATATTTTGGTACCATTTTCGAAGCGTACGGCGACCCAGGAGGCATGTATCGAATATTTTGCCTACATACTCATAAGCCTTTGGGGAATAATAGTCAAGTGTTAGCGCAAAACTACGCAGAGCTGGACCATATTTTTGCTTAGATGGCCCTCCAGTATTTTTTGCGATCATACGATTTGTCAGTTCTTGTACCTGTGAATAAAAATATAATCTTATATATAAAATCAATTGCTAATCGTTAGTCTCGCTAAAACTCAAAAACGGCTGGATCGATTTGAAGATTTTTTTTTTGTTTTGTTCGTCCGAATACAGGGAAGATTCAAAAACAAAAAAAAATGGTAGGAAATGTTTGTAGGTAGGGTAGCCAGTTGACGGGAGAAAGCCACGGGGGACAACTAGTAATAAGAATAATCTTTATTATCTCTGCTATTTTTATAAGGCCTCGTCCAATAGAAAACGTACCTTAACATTTATATTTTTGAGAACAGATATATCTTCGTCCTGCATCAAAAATTTTTCTTGAAGATCATTTAAAACATCTTGCATTTTGTTGATTTTTTTTTTCAGTCTTCGGTTTTGGGTTTGTATTTTTTGTAGCTTTCTTTACCTAGGAGTGGTTACATTTGAAGGTGATATTAAGTTTTCCTACAAATAAATGAAATATAAGCATAACTTAATCTCTGTATATAAAAAGTGTTATTATTACGAATATGACAGATTGATTAAAACCCATATTAAAGCAGAAGCAGAGCTAGAAGCATGACATTAATCTTTAAAAAACAACTATAAAACGATTCTTGACCATTCTTTATAGGCATTTACTTACTTCAGTGTCTTTTCTTTTCAAAGATTTATCTTTGTTTGGTGTCAATAAAACTGAAGTTGAAGCTTATGCTTGTAAATCCTATAATTAAAAATAGCATAAAATATCTTGAAATGTAGACTTGACAAGAGCGATTATAATTCAAGACAAAATAAAGGTATTAGGTAACCTGAGCGCCTTCGCAATTTTGCACACTGGTGTCAATATAACTGGGCTTTTTAAGCGTAACAGCATTGCAAAAATTAGTTGTCTGAAAAATAATACAAAATCTTTACATGCCACTTACAGTTATACAGCAGAACTACTTATTTGAAAATTGAATTCTTTTTATAAAGCTGAAGGCTTGCATGATAATGATTTACCGGATTGAAATATTAATCTAATCAATAATTAAATATGGAACTTAATTCCAACAAGTTAGCATTTTTACAAAACTTACCAAAGAATTTGAACAAATCTGAACAATTTGTTCTCTTGGGATCGCCTTTGGTTTTAAGTACCTATAACCTGATTTTTGAATGATAAATCATTTTCCCTAAAATGTTTAGAGCAAATAGTACTCGTCTTTGACGGCATCCAGTTTCCTCTACCTGTCACGTCAATCCATTGTTCCCTGGCGTTAGATTATTTAGGAAACCTAAAATTTATAATTTATTGCATAATTTCAAATTCCTCAATTTAATTTTACTAAATTCAAATTCAAATTCAAAATTATTTATTTTGGGACAACTAGATCCAACGGTTAGTGTACAAAAACTTAGAAACTATTGTTAGTACCTACTTAAATACAATAACAAAGGACAACACTCACATAAACATCACAAACGCCCCTGCGCTGAGACACCACGCCCCGTCAAGACAACCAACAGGGAGATACCTCCCTAAAAGATCACCAGACGAACGAAATGCCTCAACACAGGCGCACGCACATCTTCAGCTATAGTTTTCAGGATGCTGTTGTGACTCCCCCGCACCCTCCTCATAAGTGACACGACTTTTTTCCGAATGACGGCATGAAAACCGTCAGTATGAGCTTGCGCGAACATCTCGGAGGCACTGCAGAAACGAGGAAGTCCCAACATCATCCTGAAAATGTTATTGTATTGGACGCGCAGTGTGTCCAGGGATTTTTTGGTATAACTAACCCATAGACTACCCGTATACAGACCCTGACAATACGCTTTAAATAGATCTTGACTTGGTCCGTACAGCGGGCGAATCTACGGGCTAGCATGTTGCCACGGACTGACAGAGCCCTGCGCTCCCTCTCTATGTCAACATCGTCCTTAAGGTCGTCGGTAAGGTAATGTCCAAGGTACTTAAACTGCGACACCCTATCTAAGTTTACACCATTCAAAGTAATGGGTGAAACAGATTCAGGACACCTACCGGCGGCCTTAAAGACCATGTACTGACTTTTCTTTACATTGTA
This sequence comes from Mesoligia furuncula, assembly GCA_916614155.1. Lineage (NCBI taxonomy): Eukaryota > Metazoa > Arthropoda > Insecta > Lepidoptera > Noctuidae > Mesoligia > Mesoligia furuncula. Next base: position 14,519,931 of record OU744791.1, on the reverse strand, counting down.
AATAAGTCCGTGTGACTCGGCATAGGCTTCACAAACTTTAAGCATTTCTCCGAGCGCCCCCGCAGTGGGACTCAGCAGCACCATGTCGTCCGCGTAGCTGATATTATTAACACTAATACAGGCTGAAGAGCTTTGGAGATGATAACCCCCCCTGCCTAACGCCGCACTCCAGCCTGTATGAATCGGAAAGAGTGCCTGACCATTTGCCACAGTTCGTCTGGTTATTGTACCAATATTTAAAGATGTTCAACATCTCCACCGGTATACCACTATCCCCTAGCTTCCTCCAAAGCACCTCGTAAGACACGAGGTCAAAGGCCTTGGAGAGATCCAAAAAACAGGCATACACCGGAGTCTTACGATCAGTGTAGTACTGGACAGTGTGTTTGAGACTTAAGATTGTGCTCTCAGTAGATAGTCCGGGTCGAAAACCAAACTGCGCATCGTGTAGTTTAAGATACTTTTGCAAGTAAGAATCAAACAAACCATCCAGCACCTTTGCTATCACGGTCGCGAGGGAGATCGGGCGATAGTTATCCTACCTAAATGGTGTAAATAAAACTTTTAAGAATATAAACGTAAATATTTAAATATAACAATATTAATACACATAATGCATAAACTTAAATAAAAAATCAGAGATTAGTATACTAGTAGATGACAGGTCTATGTCCCTTTATAACATTCGGGAGGATTCATTCAATGATTAATATAATATTTAATGTACCTACTCAAAATACGTCTAAATAAAAATATACTATCATTAATTAAATATAAAATAATCCAAAAATTATCTTTGTCAAACGTAAATACAGTCGAGAATTCTATCGATGGTTTTATTTAACCACATGGTTACCTCACTATCGATAAACATGCGCCGTGCATCATAGCCAATCAGAGCAAAGGACGAAACGTCAACGGTTTTGTCTTACATGTTATAACTGCACAACACGGCATTATTAAGCAGAGTTCTGTTCTCCGAAGTATTCCGACGCGCACTGAACGCGGTGAATGAATGAATCGGTCGAGTTATGTTTTCAAATCATAACTGAGGCGCGCTTGCCCCGCCCACATTACCATTCCAACCTTATTATCTGTTCCGTGGTACACGCGGTTCATTGGCTACCACTCCACCCTATATAAATTGATTTATGGATAGTTAATATTAAATATAGCAAAATTGACTTGCTGCAGAGTATATAGCTTCCAGCCGGACCAACCCTACGACCAACAACTAAAGGGGTTTATTGGACCATATTTGTCGTATGCAAGGAAATCTTTAGGTAGTTTTTTTCGGGATATTGATTTATTAATAGTTCATTATACTCTATTTAATTTGAGGTGGCGCGGCCAGAGAGCACTGCCTGGCGGCCGGACCACATATTCCGATGAAAGTAGACTTTAGGTAGATATTATTTCGAACTATAGCATCTGAGTACTAAACTGTAGTCCGGCCACACAGGAACACACCTTACCGGGCCGTTTTTGCCAAATTTTCTTTCACTTTTCTAGCTCAGCCTTACGCTTTCTCGTATGCTTGGTAGTACAGGGAGATGCTGTGAGCTCCGTAATACGATATGCAAATGATAATTTTATAGATAACTATTGAAAAACAATTAAAATCTTATAAAAACTACAAGACAGTTCACGACAAGTCTATCCACGCCACCATACAAACAATACTATAAATTAAAAATTTAAAAAACCCCCGACACAAAAAAAAATAAAATTAAATGTAAGTAATTGGAAAAGGATCAAATAATTTAAAAACCCCCAACTTAAAGAATCTAGGTAACGAGACTAAAACAGATAAATTCATATGGCAGTCGGGGGACCTCTAAGCATAGAAGGTGTTCCACAGAACGGTCCCCCGACTTCCATATGAATTTATCTGTTTTAGTCTCGTTACCTAGATTCTTTAAGTTGGGGGTTTTTAAATTATTTGATCCTTTTCCAATTACTTACATTTAATTTTTTTTTTTTTTGTGTCGGGGGTTTTTTAAATTTTTAATTTAATTTTTTATTTCATGCTTTTTGTAGGGACTCCTTAATTTTTGTATTTAATTTCTTTTATTTTCTTGCGTTTTAAGATTCAGGTAATTTGGTGTTTAATCAGGTTTTTTATCCGTCAAAAAATAATTATCAATTTATAGTTGAAGAATAATTTTTAAGACTAAACAGATTTTTTTCTTTTATTATATTCTTTTCCTAGTTCTTCCTTTAGTTATTCAACTTTCATACAAGTATTTCATAGCGTTAGATATCTTAGGTATTTCAGATCTAGTTTATAAAATGGGACTGCGACACTATCTGATGTACGCTTTTTAAGTGGGATAATTCCATTCGTAATAAAAATAGTCAAACTCAGTGGTCGTAGGTACCAGTCATCACTCCACTTTCCTCATCATTCTAGAGCATTGATCAGACTAAAAAATATTTTAAAGTTTTTAGTTTTCATTTCGTTAGTTAATATACCTCATTCCCTTTCAATATAGTTGTTACATTATTCTACTTGTCAAGCCCTTGCATTTGATACCTATATTGAACGAGTTGTGAAAAAAGAATATAATTTGCCATTATGTGGTGGCGGCCATCTTGGATTTGAAATTTGTAATAGCGTATAGTATTCTACCAGTCAAGCCCTTTCATTTGATACCCATATTGAGGGAGTTGTAAAAAAAAATGTAATTCGCCACTTTGTGGTGGCGGCCATCTTGGATTTGAAATTTATCATAGTGTATAGTATTCTACTATTCAAACCCTTTCATTTGATACCCATATTAAGGGAGTTGTAAAAAAATATGTATTCCGCCATTTTGTGGCGGCGGCCATCTTGGACCGATTTTCATCAAACATAGCTAAGAACACTCTCGACTAATTCACCTTTCAAACAAAAAAAACAAAATCAAAATCGGTTCATCCGTTCGGGAGCTACGATGCCACAGACAGACACACACACACACACACACACACACACACACACACACACACACACACACACACACACAGACACGTCAAACTTATAACACCCCGTCGTTTTTGCGTCGGGGGTTAAAAATGGCATCCAAATGCCGAGTTCTGATTGGCTGGTTTGGAGATTGCCAGCATTGAAACGTATGACATTGGAGATTGCCGTGTTTGTATTGGATGAGCTTATTTCCATGGGATATTGCCGACTTTGCTAAGGAGTTTTCATTAGAATTGTAAATCACAGAAAAAAAAATCCTGCATTCACAGTTCAATTTTGATAGATTGTGGAGATTGCCGGTTTTGTTTTTATATGCCTCATTACGGACATTCTTTTATTAAGTATGTACCTTAAAATATTACTTTCTTTTACAGGCAAACTATAGACAAACTAATTACAGAATTACTTTCCGAATCATCTGGTGAATTTGAAAATTTTGTGCACATGTCTTCTACGATTTTGAATACTTATTGTACAAAGTTGCTCCTATTATCGCCAAGCAAGATACTCAACTAAGGCACGCTAAACCACCCAAAGTACGACTTGCCATTACATTAAGGTTTTTGGCTTCTGGTGATAGCTACAAAAGTCTACATTTTTTATTTAAAGTTTCGAGTCAGCTAATTTCAACAATAATACCAAAAGTTTGTGCTGCAATTAACGAAGCATTAAAAGACGAAATAAAGGTAAATTGTTTTATTACAATTCAAATTATTATCTTTACAAAAGTAATCATTTCAATCATCAAAGAAATATTTTCTTCGTTTTACGAACCAAAAACATTATTGTTTATTATTTATTTATTTATTTAATACTTCAAGCACATACATGTACAGAGGCGGACTTAATGCCATGCTTAATTGTTCTTTGTAAGTAAAACTCTGAATAAATTCTCTGACCGGTGAAACTATTATTTCATCGGACAAAATTGTAACTGATTGTGAGTTGTCGACTGGGTTAAGATTAGGATCTGGAATGTGGAAAACAGGCGGATACGTATTTTGTAGCGCCATAGTATGATTGGGTGCAATTATAGTCGGCTTAGGTGATGGCAGTCAAGCAGTATTTTGTTGTTTTGGAATATGTCTGGTAGGATCAGAGTAAGATGAATGAGAAGAAACAGGTTGTTGTGATATTAATTGTGAACTCCCGATTGGGCTTTGATCTGGAGCTGGAATATATACGTCATGCTCCCTGGCGGAACCACCTTTGCTGTAACAATTATAAGTTACATGAAGAATTCTATGGAATGTCTATAAAATTCTAGTCCTATTAAAAAAAAGTCTATATCTCTAGTTTCGACGTAAACTTACAATGAAAGTTGTTGCGCTGCGGAGTATCCTTCCCGGCGAAACCACCATAATATTTCTATTACTATACATAGAATAAGCAAATATACAGTATCAAATAATTCTATAACATTCTATTCTATTCTATATTGAACTAGCACTCCCAAATCCTCACTCTAATTTAAATATACGAACAAAACGGTGCCTCAAACTTTGTCGCTAAGTGCCTAGATTAAAGTTCTTAGCAAATAACGTTTACGTCAAATATCAATGTCAATGTCTTCCAGGCGTTAAGTTTATAAGCATAAAAATAATATTAATTATATTTTCTTGTGTTGTAATTTTTTTTTTTAATATTTTTTTTTTATTACTATTAGTACTTCGTGCAAAATAAGCAGCAGTGCAATTTTTATAATTAAAATATTTATGTTTAGGTTAAGGTATTTATCTCTGGGCCTGTGTTGCCTGAAATAAATGGATTATTATTATTATTTCTTTTATTTCACTAAATACATATAAATTATATTTTTAAATATTAGTATAAAAAATATAAAAACATTTAAAAATATAAAAAATAGTAGCCCACCGGTATCAGGAACAGGGTCCCCGGCGGTCAGGGCTCCAGAGAGAGAAACCTCCTAACAATGCGGGACGTGTCCAGAAGTACCGCTCTCTGAATCAAGCCCTTGATCCAGCTACCCAACGAGAGCCTCCTTAGATGTTGGTCGAGGCTCTTGGCTATTAACCCATTGGCTGTCACGACTATCGGCACAATGATCGCCGTGTCCACATCCCACATGTCGACAATCTCGCGAGCCAAGTCAAGATACTTGATCTGTTTATCTTTCTCGGCTTTCACGAGGTTCTCATCATGCGGGACGGTTATGTCAACAATCATTGCGCGCCGCTCTGATCGATCCACCACCACTATATCAGGCTATTGGCAACAATAATCCTGTCAGTGATGATGGATCGATCCCAGTACAATGTGATATTACCATTTTCGAGAACTGGGTCGGGCACATACCTGTAGTACGGCACCTCCGATTCCACAAGGTTGTATTTTAAAGCAAGCTGCTGATGGATTATCCTGGCTACAAGGTTGTGTCTATGCAAGTAAAGAGGTATACAAAGAGGTACTGGGACTAAATTTGAGTCGACAAGAATCAGCAAGTGCCACCACCAGACAGAAAAAAATCACTGATATAGTCTTAGAAGAATGCACCAACTTAGTGGCTGTTCACGGATGCCCATTCTCCATCATAATACAGCATTTAAAAATTTACTCTCTCTAATACCCGAAAATACGAGTACTATAAATACATTTAAAGTTAGAGAGAATGTTATGTCTATGGCTACAAACATGAGAGATCAGCTATCTAATATACTTCATGGTAAAAAAATATCAATTAAGATCGATATCGCTTCGATTGGAACTCGAAGTTTCATGGGCTGCCAATATTTACAAAATGGCAACATACTTGGGAGTTATTGAAATTTTTCAGCACCACACATCTGAGTACCTCAAAGAAATACTTATCTAAAATTTACCGATTTCGCATAAGTACGGAATTTAACAACCAAATTTACTGCATAACGACAGACAACGGAGCTAACATGATCAAAATGAGCAAACTAATTAATGAAAGTTATTTAGGTGCGAATACATCAGAATCAGATGATATACAGGCTGGTTCTAGTTCAGTTCAAGCTAACGAATTTAATATGGAGTACAATGTTGATGATTACGATACTAATGAACTTGAGCATACCTTTATAGCTCAAGTTACAAATGTTTTGAGGGAACAATTTGTGAACACAACTGAAATTAGTCAAATCGGGATGGTAAGATGTGCTGCACACACGCTCCAGTTAACACTTCAAGACACTTGTAAGGACGAAGCTACATGTAGTCTTCTTACAAGTTGTCGAAAAGTTGTTCGAAGTTTGCTAGGATACTAAGACAAAATGAAAAAAATATACCAAAACTGGACTGTGCCACAAGATGGCATTCAACTATTGACATGGTGGAAAGCTTGCTTTCATTGTAAGAAATATGTAGTACTGATGAGCGGTTACAGCTACCAAATTCCACGTGGGAGGCATTAAGGGAGTTTGTCTGTTATGGTTGTTGGGGGCTGGCAAGGAGCTTGTAGCTTCAATGAAACACTTTATTTGTAGACGACTTGTATTTAGCGTGCATGAGCATGGCGACGGGAACAGGGAAGAGGAAGGCGACCACAGACAATACATAATATATTTTTAAGGTTGCGTTCGTATTTACGTAACATCTCCCTTATACAAAATAAAAGAAAGCAGTTTATATATTACAATGGAACAAAACGTAAGTATTCACACTTTCTTTTTACTATATTTTGGCAACACTATTTATTTGACATTAGTGTGACATGACATTTGAATGACAGTGAGAAAAAAAAAGCGCGGGAACCTTGAAACGTACAAGGCGCCAAAATTGAAATAGTTTTCTAAAAAATTATTAATATTGTATATATCTTTGTATATTTTGGGAAGAATCCGAAATATTAAATCTATAGTTAGTGTGAATAGTTGTAAATAGTGATTTGAAGATGGGGGGAAGCAAGAAGCGGAAAAAAGCGGAGCCTCCTGACGATCGAGCATCAGTGGATACTTCTTCTGACTCTGATGATGACTGCAGCAAGAAGTATAGCATATTTAAAGTTCCAGGGTATTCAAGGAAGTACCCTGAAAACAGTAAAAAATCCGAATATATCGTGTTCTTATCTCATCAGAATGAGAACAAAACATTTACTGAGAAGGATAGGCTGGCCATATCCCATGCCATACGGAAATATTGTGTGACTGGGATACTACATTTGAGGTCAATAAATAAATATAAAATTGGGATCACTTTCGATCTTTCCAATAATGCTAATGTTTTCTTGCATAATAAAAAATTATTGGAAGAAATGGGTTATAAAGCAACAATACCTGCTGTCGACACTGAAGTGACTGGGGTTCTTACCTCAGTCCCTACGGACTTATCCAATAAAAGAATCTTTGCGTTAATTGGGAGTTCCAGAAATGTGATACAAGTGAGGCGCTTCATGCGCCGAGTGCAGAGTCCGAGTGAGGGTGGTGCGGTCACATACCAGCCCACTCAAACTGTCGCGGTGACTTTTGCATCAACAGAGTTGCCACAGTATGTATATCTAGACTCTTGGAGACATGAGGTAAGCGTGTACGTTCCACCTGTAAAGCAGTGCCTTCAATGCATGAAGTTTGGGCATATTGCAAAGTACTGTAAAAATGATATAATATGCTCCATATGTACATCTAACCATAGTTTTAAAATATGCAAAGAAGATCCTAAAAACGCTAAATGCGCCAATTGTGGTGGCAATCATGTCGCTATTTCAAACACTTGTCCCCAAAAAAAACAGAAAATTGAGGAAAGTAAAATTAAATCCAGAGCCGTAAAGTATTCAGATTTATTCAATGAAAATTCATTTCCGCAATTAACACACAAAATTATTGAAACTCAGATTATGAACTTATCTAAGTCAGATTTGTTCATGAATACTCTAACAAATGCAATAACAAAAATTATAGTAAGCCAAAAAGATAAACCCATAAATACTACATCTATAAAAGAAATTCTACAGAACACATTCAGAAATAGTACTTCCTCTCTTAAGAATGGATCTTAATATCATGCAATGGAACGCACAAAGTATTTTAAGTAATAAGCTTTTATTAACTCCATTTCTCTACGATCATAACATACATTTAGCAATTATATCTGAAACTTGGTTGACACCTATTAAACATTTTAACATTAGAGGATACAAAATAGAAAGAAATGATATTGGTAACAAACACAATGGCGTAGCTATTTTAATTCACAATAGTATAGATTACAGAAACATAAATACATATTCTGATAATTCCTTACAAAATATTTGTGTAAGAATTACTGTAAATAATACAGAAATAAGTATTGTAAGTTTTTATTGTCCAACAAATTGCACTCCTTCTTTTAACAAACATAAATTTGAATCTTTAATAAAATCAGTGCCTGAACCAATGATATTTGCTGGTGATTTCAATGCCCATCACACATCATGGGGATGTAATTCTACAAATCCAAGAGGTAGGATATTTTGGAGATTATTGATGATAATAATTTTATTTTATTAAATAATGGTGAAGTGACAACAGTCGGTTCTTTGACGTGGCGTCCAAATGCTTTAGATTTGTCCTTGGTGTCCCCATCATTGGCTCTTTCTTGTGATTGGTCTGTACATAATGATCCACTCGGCAGTTACCACCTTCCTGTAATTATTAAAGTTTTTTTAAATAATAGTAGTTTAGCAGACACTAGTAGCAACAAACATTTGCCCATATATCCTAATTTTAAATTGGTTGATTGGAAGATGTATGAACAAAATGTAGATTTAGAATTATCTAATTTTCAGGACCAAAACTTTGCTCCATTGGAAACTTATACTGCGTTTTGTAAAATTTTGCATTCTGCAATTGATAAGTGTCTTCCTAATACGCCAGTTTCTATGCATACTGATTCCTCTATGAAAAACTCATCTCACAGGAATTTTGTTAAATCCCCTCCTCTTCCTTGGTGGAATAAAAAATGCTCAGAAGCAGTTGAAAAATCTAAGTAGGCTTATATTCATTTTAAAAACAATCCCTCAGATGACACATTTATACAGTTTAAAAAATTACAAGCCCTCAAAAAACTTACTTTGAAAACAGAAAGATCAAATAGTTGGGTTGATCTCTGCAGCTCCTTTAATCGATGTACGCCTCTGTCGAGAATCTGGAAATATATGCGGAAATTTAATAAAACATATTCTTGTAACAATAATGAGGATAGTTGGATTCAAGATTTTCTGCAAAAATATACCCCAGACTATGTAAATAATAAACCAAATTTTCCTCTTACCAGTGAGACAAATTCTGTAAATAGTTTTTTAATAAAACCATTTTTAATACAGGAGCTCATGGCTGCTGTCTGTTCTAGAAAAGATAGTGCTTTTGGACTGGATGGTATTCCTTATATTATGTTGAAAAAGCTTAGTGATAGAGGTTTGCACACTTTTCTCAAAGTATTAAATAATCTGTGGTTGAACAATGATATACCTCACTCTTGGAAGTCTGACTGTCTGATACCTATTTTGAAGCCTGATAAAATTCGTTCAGATCCCGATTCCTATCGCCCCATTGCACTTACATCTTGTGTTGGTAAAATTTTTGAACAATTAATAAAACAAAGGTTGGAATTTTACATAGAACAAAACAATATTTTACCTGCTAATCAATTTGGTTTTCGTAGAGGAACATCGGCTCGTGAAAGTATTTGTCAGTTACAGCTTGATATCCAAAATAGTTACATTAATAAGGATTGTTTAGTGTCAGTATTTTTTGATGTTGCTGGAGCTTTTAATAGCGTCAATATTGATGTACTTTGTTCTGAATTGCTTCTTATTGGAATTCCAAACAAAATAGTTCACTGGATCTGTGAATTCTTGACTGAAAGGAAAGTTTATGTTAAGAATAATTATAAATTATATGGGCCAAGGTTTGCTTCTGTGGCAGTTTGTCAAGGCGGAATACTTTCTCCATTAATATTCATTTTGTATATTCGTCGTTTGAATTTGATTCTAGGTTCTGAGGTTAAAAATCTTCAATTTGCTGATGATTTGGTTGTGTATTTGTCTGGGAAAAATTTAACAAAAATAACAAATAGTCTAAATAAGGCTTTAGATAGTTTATCTACATACTTTTCTTATTTAAATCTAGATATAAATGCACTTAAGTCTAAACTAGTAGTCTTTGGTAAAGCTAGCAACTTCAGTCCTTCTGTGTATTACAATCAAGTTTCTATTCCTATTTTTCATGAAGCTAAGTTTTTAGGTGTCACTTTTACTCATAATTTTTCGTGGAAAAAATATGTTGAATTGGTAAGTTCAAGAGCTAACAGAGTTTTCAATGTCTTGAAATCTTTGTGTAGAACCTCCTGGGGTGCTGATCCAAAAATATTGTTGCTTTTGTACAAATCTCTGATTCGTAGTCATTTTGAATATGGTTTTCTCTGTTTTGCTGGTGATAGAAGGATAGTAGATATCTTTGATAAAATACAAAATAAAAGCTTGAGACTTATTACTGGAGCATTTAAAAGCACTCCAATCAATGCAATGCAAGTTGAATGTAAACTTCCTCCATTAAGTATAAGATTCTCTTACTTGAAAGAAAGGTTTTTATTAAAACTATATAGTAAAAATAATAATCACCTGTTTTCAAATTTGACACAGTCTAGTACACCAACTATTTGTAACTCTCTATATATACTTCAAGGTTTTTCTCAATATGTAAATTTTCTTGAAACTTTGCAAATTCATAAGTCATCTCTTCTTCCATGTTATCAGGGGGATTTTAACAGCAAATTTCCTGCGATTGACATCATCATTGACCACAATTTATCCACCAAGGAAGATGTACATAGTAAACTACTTGAGTTTACTGATTATAGATTTGTGTATACTGATGGCTCCAAAACTGAGTCTGCAGTCTCCTTTGCTATTTACGATGGGCTATTGAATACTGGTACTGGTTATAAAATAAACTCAAACACAAGTATATTCACAGCCGAGGCTGTGGCTATTCTTGCTGCCTTAAAACACATTAAACATAAAAATGATGGATGTTGTGAATGGATTATAGTCAGTGACAGCATGAGTGTTCTTGAAAATCTCAAAAATAATAGGTTGAATTCTAATACAAACTATCTAATTTCATTAATAAAAGAGTCTTGGCTGCATTTGTCTTCTCATAATATTAAGGTTTTGTTCATGTGGGTCCCTTCACATGTTGGTGTGTTGGGAAACGAAAGGGCTGACTTTTTAGCCAGAACTTTAACAAATTCTGAAGATGTCCCTGATTCTAGTGGTTTTCTCAACATATCTGTTCCATGCACAGACATTGTCCCTCTATTGAAAAAAAGGTCCATTGGTATATGGAAAAGGCATTGGAATCACACAGTCCAAATTGAAAATAAAGGTTTATGGTATGCTGTATTTAATGTTCCCATAGGAACCATGCCTTGGTTCTGTAAAATCAATACTTACATGAACAGGAAGTTTTACTCCACCATACTCAGGCTTCGTTTTGGTCATTGTCGTCTAAATTATCACTTGTTTCGTCTGAAAATTGTGCATAGTCCTCTCTGTGATCATTGTAATTCTAAAGTTGAGCAATCTTTAGCTCACATTTTCTTTGATTGCTCATCTTTTGGTATCCAGCGCCTTGTGCTAATGGATGAGCTTATTGAAATATATGGTAGTCCTGATTTGGTACCGCGCTCCATCCAGGCTCTCCTTGTAAATAGTTCGACGTATTTACATTTGTTTAATTTCATTAATAATACAGTTGGGCAAATTTAATTCCTTGTGTATATAGATATATATCTGTTTTCTGTATATAGTGTCTTTTTAAATATAAATAGTTTTTCATTTTTTAATTTCGTAATACTTAATTCGTTTTCTATTGTAAATTAATAAGAAAGATAAGAATAACCTCAAACCCCGTCAGTTGGGGTTTAAAAAAAAAAAGAAAAGGACTTGACAGTGACACAAGGCTATTACAGAAAGTTTTTTTTTTATAATTGACTTTTATTTTGGATTTTACCTAAGATTTTGTAGAATAAAGTCTTATACACGGATTATAGTGAAATAAATATATTATAACACTAATGACTTAACACGGATTTACTTTACTTAGGAAAATTGAGAAACTGATGACTTAACTTGGATTTACTTACTTATGGATAAATATCAAACTAATGAATTTAACTAGATCTACCTTAGTTATAAAAAAATAAACTGATGAATTTAACAGAATTTACCAAAAAATACCAACTAACTGATGACTAGGCAGCATGGTCCCTGACCCTAGCCTGTTCCACAAGGAACAAAAGAAAAAAAAAAAAAATGAATTACAGTGACAATCGACAACATAAAAACAATCTTATTATTCTAAATAGACGAACATTTTCACAATTAAAATTAGAAATAATTTTTAAACAATGTTTTACAAATTACCAAAATCTTCTTGGCTTTATAATAGCTCTACCAAACGAAGAGTAAGAGGTATTCGGTTGATTTGTGTGTACGTTAGGCGTTTGTAATGTGTTTGTTTTTGTTTCAGGATTATCAAGTTTACGAGCAGAGCTAGTTGGACAAGGAGGCTGATGGTTTGAAGAATTGGAAGACTGCGGAGTATCGTTGGACTGAGGACTGTGTACAGGAGTGTGAGAAGGAGACTTATTAGGAGAATATTTGGGTTTTATGACATGATGACGATTGCGACGAAAAGTTCCTTCTGGAGAGGCACTATCAGACAATACCTGGAGTCCAAACACTATGAGGCTGTTTCTGGAAGTAGACTTTATCACCTGTGTTAAGCGGTGGCAACGATTTTGTGTGTTGATTGTAATAAACTTGTGATTTATTATTTTGTGTTTCATTATTGACCTTTAATGACTTATAGTTAGGTATTTTAGGTTTCAAATTCTGTTCTAAGACTGGAACTTTAGTTCTAAGTGTTCTAGACATAAGTAATTGTGCTGGTGAAAACATATTTTCTTTTGGTGTGTTCCTATACTGCAATAGCGCTAAGTGAGGGTCTGTTTTGTCTGCAAGGCACTTTTTACCCGACTGCGTCAGAAGGAGGGTTATGTTTTTCGAGCGTATGTATGTATGTATATTTCTTTGGCACGCTGTGTAGACTAAACGGCTTGATCGATTTCTGCTTGAGAAGTGCTTTGATTCGTCTTAATTGTAAGAGTGACACTGGTTGTATCAAAATTGGAAAAAAAATAAAAAAGCCGATTTTTGGCACAAAATTATGTCTACAAAAAAAAATCTCAAAACCTATCGAGTGGGATATCAAAATAAAGGGTTTTAAAAGGTGATTACAAAAATATATATAACTTGTATGGTTAAAAGTAATTGGAAGTGACAAAACGTTAAAAACACGTATCAAGAACTAAATCGTTAGCGAAATCTTTCACATTTGTTAACTAAAAAGCTGGAAAGAAAAAAAGTAATTTAAAAAATATAAAAACCCGACTGCGGTAAAAATTTAAGTTAAAAAACTGAAAAGCTAAAAACAAGCCCATTTTAAATTAAATAAAAGTTGGAAGCAGGCGGGACCCATACTATTTTTATTATATTTTCAAATTCAAATGGGCCTGCTTCCAACTTTAATTTAAAATGGGCTTGTTTTAGCTTTTCAGTTTTTTAACTTAAGTTTTTACCGCAGACGGGTTTTTTTTTTAAATTACTTTTTTTATTTAACATATTTTTAATGGTACCTATTGATCTTTCAACAAGTCCATTAGACTGGCTATAGTATGTACTGGAAGTTACATGTTCTATTTGCCAATCTTTAGTAAAATCATGGAACTCTCTTGACCATTTTTTTTCTCAGGACCATTACCAGAGACTAAAATAGCTGGGATTCCATGTCTGGCAAAAATAGATTTCAAATGACTGATAACAATATTACTACAGGAACCTCTTGTTAGCTTGACAATTTCAACATATTTTGAGAAATAATCTACTACTATGACATATTTATCTGAATTAAAATCAAATAAATCTAAACCGACTTTATACCAAGGGATAAGCTTTATATCATGTGGCTTTAAGGGCTCTTTAGAGTTGCTACGCCTGTAAGAGAGACAGATACGACAAATACTTCTCTATTTCAGTATACATATTAGGCCAATATATTAAGGTCTTTGCTAGTCTTTGGCAACTATGTATACCTTGGTGTCCTTCATGGATCTGTTTCAGAATCTCATTTCTCATACTATTAGGTACCTATAACAATACTATTGATTTTAAAAACTGTACTATTAATGACATGTAACTCAGTTTTTAATGTAAAATAAGGCTTTATAATGTCAGGAAATGATTTCTTATGCTCTGGCCAACCTGTTTTGCAATATTTAATTAGCAATAGTAATTCCTGTTCTTGTGAGGTCTGTTCTTGGATAGCTTTTAATCTATTTTGACTAACTGACAGAGATCTAATCACTAAATTGACATGTAAATCTAAGTCTGCATCTAGATCTACTAAGGACTGTTCTGGTAAAGCTGCTCTGGACAATGTGTCAGCTACATATAAGTATTTACCAGGCTTGTAAATGACATTTAAATCATAAGGGTGTAACCTCAGCATTATTCTTTGAAGACGTGGTGGTATATTATAAATAGGCAAAGAGATTTAAGATAGGTACAATAGAGGGGCTATGCAAAGAAATGTCTTAGAAAAACTGTGATCCCATGTCTCAGTGACGCCATCTGGCGTTGTATGGCAAAATTAGAGCGGCAATTTATTCAATTAGATTCAGCTATCGCCCGGTAGATGGCCAGTGTGGCTAGTGTTGCCAGATAGATTTTCAATCGATGGATTGAAAATCGGATCGGTGGTGCCTGAAAAATCTAATATAAATCAAATCAGATAAATATCGAAAACTAAACAAATTATCGAAAAAATATTATAAGTACAATTTTAATCGCTACTATTCATTGTCCGTGTCACCGTCTATGACAAGGTATCAGTTTCAGTGTGTGTTTTTAAGTAAGTAGTTATTTACAACACCTGATTTCTATTTTGTTCTTGAGATAGAAGCCGCTGATAGACGAACAGACAAATAGCAAGGTCAATTGAGTAGTGAGGGCTTTAAGTACTATGTTCTATGTAGAACGACTACGAAAAATCAAGAATGCAACCCACTTCACTTCTAGTACAAGGTACCGATCCTTTTTTTAAAATTTATCGACCAGTTTTTCTAAAGTAGATGTCCTCACTTTTAAAATGCTTCGAGCATAGTTTTGATACAGCTGATGGCAGCCAATTATCTTCTCTACGGTCTATCTGAACGAACCGTATCCACTTTTCACGTTCTACATTACTTACATTCGGAAATCTAAAATAACAGAAACCTACATGAACGAATCGTTCATTTATTGACATTTGCAGCAACTCACACACAATGTCTTCCAATGCGAGCGTCCCGCTGTCGCGTTCCGGCACGGTATAGAGAATAAGCTCTCTATTTCCCTCGCCTGCCTGGCCGTTACGATGAAGGAACATGGAACGCGCGCCCCTCTCGCCAGTGCCCAGTCCGCTGCCCACACGCATACTGCGTAGACGCGTATTTATTATCCTACCGCGCAAGTCGCCACATGCCTCCCTCGTGCCGCCATTGTAACGCGAAAGAATAATTATTAAGGGTCTTCGTTCCCAATGTTTGTTTTTTTTTAAAATTAAAGTGTAAACTAACTTTGTGCTTATATCACAAATAAATACTCTATTTCTAAAAGGTAGTTTCCCTAAGATAACCTCCCTCATACATTTAAATAAATATTATCGATAACAAAATCGATATACAACATCACATCTCTGAAAGGCAGTTTAGTCCGACTTTTAATTAGTTTGTAATTCTTCTAATAATTATTACCCTCTTTTATAAAATCAATTAACACTTTGCGGGACACTTAACGCCTCTCGACGTAATAACAATAAAACTTCTATTGTGTCTCGTTCAGTGTCCTTCAATGTGTTAAACATGGATCGATTTTAAACTGAATGTTACTTGAATGAATCGATTATTTTGTCACACCACTATATTAATTTCGTTAAAAAGTGGTAACACTTAAGCTGTCATTTTACCCAACTATAGTAAAGCTACTCAGCAATAGATGGCGTTTAATACAAAATAAACAAATTTTCTAGATCTTTTTATGACAATTATTTAATTCTAATTACTGAGTAAATATAGATAATACATACGAAAATAAACTGAAGTTAGGTTCAGTTGTTTTACCATAACGAGACTTGCAGTAATGTAATGCGCAACTCGGCATATTTCCATATAAAATATTTTTCTTTTGTTGGACACGAATGCGTCAATGCGACTTGACGCGCAGGCGTACCATACCTAGACTGAGAGACTTGTTACTCATAAGTAACAAGTATCGGACCACTGGTTTGTTCGCAATGTCCCGTCTATTGTAAATAATTTAATGTCTTTGTAAATAGGCTTGTTCATAAGTGGGAACTATGGGCTTAAATAATAATAATAAAATATTTATTATATTGTTATTTTTTATATTGAAATATTTATTATATATATTTATTATATTTTTTATATTAATAGGAATGTAAATAAATAAACGAAATAATAATAAAATCAAGAAAAGTAAATACTTATTATAATAATAATAAGTATTTATTTCTCACCACAATAAACATTACAGACATTGTTACACTTATTAGATATTATTTGGTTTAGTTTACTGTGGGAGACTGGTGCCTAAGATAGGCTTTAAGGGCCTGTGTTTCAGGTCACCAGGTTTCCACCCTCTAGCAGTTCGATACATCACATAGCTTTTAGAGTCTGTAGCTCAACTTAAAGTGTTTAGGAAAATAAAATAAATACCTAAATAATAAATGAAAGGAAAAAACTAAACAGACATAAAAGAAAAAAAAAAGAAGAAAATTAAAAATAACAACTGTTTGTAAAGTGTTAGTATTGTTAGTAAACTTATGTAGTGGGGACGTGAGTAAGATGTGCTTCGTGTGTGTATGTGTGAGAGTACGTATATGTGTGTGTGTGAGGGTGTGAGTGAGGGCTTATTAAATAGCAGTTGGTGTATATTATTTCATACTGGTAAGTAGTTTTTCGGTCTAATCATAGTTGAGCAACTGGAGCTTCTTTTTTTTTACATTGTCCTTTATTAAGGTTAAAAATCAGTTGAGTTTTATTGATTTTGTTGTACAAGAATCGTCCCAGATAGCAAAAGAAGCGGTTGGAGAATACTGTCGAAAGGGGAGGTTGAGTGCGACTTACGGGATTATATCGTCTCTTACCTTGTGTCATTGATGGGTGATAGGTGAGTAGTGAGTGCTGCTTTAGTAAGGTGTTCAGGATAAATAGTTGGCGTACTGTTAGGGTTTTTGATTGCTTGTAAAGCAGATCTGTAGGATAACGTTATGGGAGAAAATTGGATACTTTTAAGATAACTCTCTGGGCCCTCTCAAGTTCAAGGAGAATGGTTTTAGGTGCACCGCCCCATGTAGTTATGTAGTAAAATATCAAAGACTGGACGAGAGCAAAGTAGACTGTCCTTTTTAGTTTGTTATCCGCTATGTGTCTCAGAGTTTTGAAAACATATATCAATTTACGTAGCCTAGTAATGAGTGAGTCTACATGTTGTTGAAATCTAAGAGTGTTGTCGACTATTACCCCCAGATATTTCACAGATTCGGCTTTAGAAAGGCGGAAGCAGGTGCAGGCAGCATCATGCGGTGTTGGGCACGAGTGGACTTTAATGGTGTCCGGATCCGTAGGTAAATTTGATTTCTTTAGTGCAATGGTAACGTAGTGAGTTTTACTCGCATTTAGTGTAAGTACGATACTGCGCAGACATTTAGTGACAGTATTGAAGCCCGACTGAGCGTACGAGTACACATCGCTCCAGGTATCCGCACTAAACAGGAGGGCCGTGTCATCGGAAAAACTTATAATTCTGCCCTTAGGAAGGGTGAGCATACCCAGGTCGTTAATATAGATGAGGAAAAGGGTCGGGCCGAGCACGCTGCCCTTGGGCACGCCGTAGGTGACTTTGAATTCATCACTAAGGAAATCATCTATCTTAACGCACTGAGTATGCTCAGTGAGGTAGTCTTTAAAGAGCTGAAGTTGAATCCCTATAATTCCCAGGTTCTCCATTTTGTCAGTGAGTATAGGTACAGAAACCGTGTCGAATGCCTTAGCAAGATCTAAGAAAATGCCTAGGACTTTTTGCCCTTTGTCTAGGTTTGTAACAATAAAGTTCGTCAAATCATGGACAGCATCCGAAGTAGATTTACCGGTGCGAAAACCAAACTGAGTTGAGGAAAGAAGATTATGCTTTTCCAGGTAATTGACAAGTCTAATGTTCATTATTCTTTCTTTGACAGGGTTGGGAGCATCGCTATAGGCCTGTAATTATCGACACGGGTTCTGTCCCCACTCTTAAAGATCGGGTGTATAATAGCTTTTTTAAAAACTTTTGGGAATTTGCCTGTAGCGAGTGCAAGATTGCAGATGTATGTTAGAGGTGGAGTGATCAAGAACCGATGTCTTTTTAGGAGGCTTATGGTCAGTTTCTACTGATGTACGACGGCAATAGATGTACTGATGGAATTTTGTACATCCAAATAGAATAGCTAATAATTCTTTCTCAATTTGGGAATATGACTGTTGGGAAGCAGTTAGTGAAGCTGATGCATAAGCTATTGGTTGCTTGTCATGAAAAATAAGAGTTTATCCCAGTGGACAGATTGATGGTTAGACTAGTCTGTCCAACGGGATTTTTTTTTCCCGTTGGTCAGATTTATTTGACAGCTGGGAAAACAACAGAAAAAAACTACAATGAAAGTAAAAACTGTTTTGCATTTATTAAAATGCAAAACAGTTTTTACTTTCATTGTAGTTAAAACGTCAACGCCAACGCCTAAGATAAAATTGTAAGATAACTATTAAGTTATCTTACAATTTTATCTTAGGCGTTCTAAAAATGACCAACTTTCAATTCTCCATTAGTTAACATCATTTGTGAATACATTATAAATTCGTCTCTCATTACATTTTCCTTTGCCCATTTATTTGATAATTTAGTAAAATCACTTTTCAGTAAAATTCACAGTAAGTTGATTATCCCGGGATCTTTTCTTGTTATATTTTTATTTAGTTTTTTATGCCAATTTTCTAATCAGTTAGTAGTTCTGTGTCTCTCTCTAAAAACAGACCAAGTTTGCTTAAAATTAGACTTCTAGCCACTGCTTTTGCAAATAACTGCACCCATGGCATCTTTTGATGAATCGACTGACAATGTAATTTGGCTTTGTTGACGTCGGTGTCGCGGTCCGCCCGGCTTTTTATATACTAGCAATATTT
This sequence comes from Mesoligia furuncula, assembly GCA_916614155.1. Lineage (NCBI taxonomy): Eukaryota > Metazoa > Arthropoda > Insecta > Lepidoptera > Noctuidae > Mesoligia > Mesoligia furuncula. Next base: position 14,500,664 of record OU744791.1, on the reverse strand, counting down.
TATTAGTATGTTTTATATTATGTTTGTATTATTTTTTATGCATTAAACAAAAAGCCAACAAGAACGGGGTGCACACGGGCGCTCTGATTGGATGATGCGCGACGCTCTCACCCCCGCTTACCTCTGCGGCCGCCATTGCAAATAGATCGAACGGATCGAAAAGTTAGTGCCAAAAATCACGCGACGCGAACACTCCACGCGTGAAATACCCGCGCCCGCGGCATTCCGTTCTTGTTGGTCTATAACCAAGTTTCGTATTTTCCTTTTCTCACCAACAACCACACCTAGCAGCTACAAAGTTGGTCCATCGAGCCGCATTGCTTATCGGTGGTGAGAAACAAAACCTGTGAAGCAGGGATGTCGTTGTTCCAAACGCCGCCGCGTGTGGTGAAAACACGTGCACAAAAGAAAATGGAGCAACTGACTAACGAAGAAGGAAAACAACTTGAAGTAAAATCAGATCTGCTGCATAGCAGTACGGATGCAGTGAAACAAGTCGGGAAAGTGCATTCAGATATCGGTGTACTCCGGCCACGTGCTGCCTCGAGCTTGTTGAAGCGACAAGATGGCGGCGAGTGAAAAAGTTCTCGCAACTCACACGCGAGTCACTCAAGTGAAAGCCAAAATCGAAATGGAAGAAATTCAAACGAAGGGTCGCATCGAAAAAGAATTGGTCGACAAGAAATTGGCCATGGACTTAGCCGAGTTGGAATCGAAATCGCGCTGCTCAAATCAATCTTCATCAGCTTCCTTCAAAAGCAAAGTGGAGAATTGGCTGGAAAAGTCCGTCGCTGAACCCGGCATGTCGCACGATCGCAACAAAGCGACTGTCAGGGGCGGTGAGTGCCACCGCAACAAGTACGCATCGCGCCAACGCGATTAAAAAGGCTGTCGATTCATCTAATTCTAACACGGGCAATAAAGTGCTGTTGTCTAGGCTGGTCACCTCGAAAGATCTGCCTGTGTGTGTTTGGGGATCCGTTGGAATGGATACAATTTCGGGAAGCGTTTTTTGAATCGTCACGGGTATGCAAGTACAGTGATACTGAAAATGTGTGGCGTCTACGGAAGTGTTTGCGCGGCGACGCAAAAGATGCAGCCGCTGCATTACTGATGGGAGCGAGCTCGATATCATAGAAACGCTCGAACTGAGGTTCGGCAGACCAGAAAACGTCATGCGGCATGTTATATCACAACTGAAAAAGTTATCACCACTACCACACTCATACCACGCCGAAATTGTTAAATTCGCCATAAAAATAAAAAATTACCTCACAGCCGTAATTACATTGAAACAAATAGATTACTTGAAAAGTCCAGAGTTGTTAACAATCGTCGTATCCAAATTGCCCACAGGACTCGTTAACAAATGGGTAAAATACCTATACGAAAACAGAGTACACACTGAAACGCCTAAATTGGAACTACTGTCCAAATTCCTATATGAGGAAGCGCAAAAGGTTGCAGAGTTGGGAGTTAGCCACATACAATACCAGAATGAATTTCACAATAATAAACAACACCAGAAAAAGCATAACGATCATCATTCCTTGCTAACATCTGTTAAGGACAGTGACCCCGACACTGTCGGAAAGTGCAAGTTTTGCAGAAGGAACAAGCATGCGTTGCCAGACTGTAGTCAGTTCAAGCGAGCCATGAGAAAGATGGCGATTTGTTCGAGCAAACAAGTTATGCTTCAAATGTCTCTGTGCTAGGCACTCGGATAAGAACGTGTGTACTGCGGAAAACTGCTACGTCGAGGCCTGTGGTGGGGCTCATCACCAGATGCTGCACTGGACGAAGCCAGAAGTGGCCCGCCGTGAAACTTCCGCGACAGTCAACGATACCGCGACGCCCGACTCTGCTAGCGCCGCCGCTAGTGAGCTCGTCTCACACGCCAGCACCCGCGCCGGCAGTGTCACGAAGTGTCAGTGATAAAACCAAAGACAAGTGTAGTACTTAAAATAGTGCCGGTCACTATTCATGGACCCAGGTCAAGTGTGGCGCTTCTAGACGACGGCGCAACAGTGACTCTCATCCCGGCCAACTCATTGACTCATTGGCCGTGCGTCTCATCGTGCAACTCATTGGCACTATGTAGGTACTACATTACGTAAGTTTTGAAATACCTTCTTCAATATTAGATAATGGCTCTTCATCAAAATCTTCTAAAGAATCGTCATGCAATGAATACTGGTCGTCCTCATCAGTACTGCTGTCATCAGGATTAGTTGCAGACAACAGAACTGGTCGCTTTTCTTTCGCAGTAATCCGTTTACTTTGTTTATTCCCTGTTCCTGAAGTAGATGGTACAGGATTGTCGTAATTTATGTTTTCCTGATCGAAATTTATGTTTTGTTTGTGATTTGAGTGTGTACTGAACATGTTTAAGTTTTTGTCTATTTTCTGCATTTTCTGAAGATTTATTAGTCCAAAATTTTGTAAATTGTCATATGCCATGTTCTCTGCCGTGTATCGAATTTCCGATAGGACGGTCACTTTTTTTTTTTTTTTTTTGCCTTTCTCTACTTGATTTATCTCATCATCTCCACTGTTTTTTCTTTTTAGATTAGATTTATTTGGTTTGTTTTTATCATTTTGGTTTGTTACTTTTACAAGTTGGTGATTATTCACGTCAAAGCATTCACAATAACGTCTATGCAAATTGCCACAAAAGCAGCTTAAACATCGAAATCGTATGACGTTAGTTATTTCAGTGTTAGTTTATTTGATGTAAATTCATTGTCTGAGGAAAGGGCGTCAAATCTTCTTCTACAGAGTATTTAGCAATGTCCATCCTCTTGGATGTAGAAAGTCATTACAGATGTGTCAGAGTTTTTAAGAAGTGTATAGGCCTTGTAAGCGTCTGGTATATCAATGCCATGCTTAACATAGTCGTCCTCCAACTCCGTCAGCAGCTCCCTTTCCATGAGCAGATTCACTAAAATTCCAGGTTGAATGGGGGAATCCCAGATCTTTCATGTACTTCGTAAACAGAAAGCTAGGAAAATGGCGCGTGAGAAGAAGTATAAATATGTTTGGGTCCGCGATGGCCGTGTGTTAGTCCGTAAGGAGGATGGTGCACGCGCTGTACAGATTAAGAGCCTACACGCTGCCTCTTTAATGTAAGTATCCAAAAACCCAGGAGCGAAAAACCATTAGTAAATCTTTAAAATTCACTGTCTACTACCAGAATCTCCGAGGAATGCGAACGAAATTGAGTGATATCAATATTGCTGTAAGTGTCAATCAATATGACATGATTGTAGTGACCGAGACATGGCTCAATGATAACATCAATGACGGAGAGATATTTAACGCCCATTATAATATTTACAGAAGAGATAGGGCTTCCAGCTCACTCACAGGTAAAGAAGGAGGGGGCGTTCTTATTGCTGTGTCCAAGGCATATGACTCCGCTCGGGCTTGTCAGTGGGAAACTACTGCAGAAGATCTCTGGGTACGAGTAAAAATAAATGAGGGGAAGAAAGTAAACATTTGTGCTATATACTTACCGCCGCCTGTAACACAGCAGCACCTGAACATGTTTCTCAGTTCGGTCACGAATGTTAATGAAACTACAGGCGAAGATGTTATCGTAGTTGCGAGATTTCAATCTCGGCTTCGTCGAATGGAACCAGGACCCGAGTCACTCTTACGTAACCTCAACTATTCCTTCTAACTACAGTAACAGTCTGGGATACTCACTTATAGATTTCATGTCTTTAAATAGCCTGTTTCAATATAATTCAATTAGAAACACGAATGGTCGAACATTGGACTTAGTGTTTTCTAACATACGAAATGCAATGGTCAGAAGGTCTGCTTCACCTATCTGTAAAGAAGACTGTCACCACCCTCCGTTAGAAATTGAGTTTATTTTAAAAGCGTACGTGCCACTTAAACATGTAAAACAAGCTAGATTTAATTTCAAGGCAGCTGATTATGTACTAATAAATAAAAAACTAAGAGAATTAAATTGGAGAGAGCGACTGGAGCAGTGCGCAAATGTTAATCTTATGACAGGGGTACTATATGAATCCCTTCAAACAATTATTAATGAGCATATCCCTATTTTTAAGCATGTAAGCAAAAAATTTCCTCCATGGTATTCCAAAACCTTAGTGAAAGTTCTCAATGAAAAAGAAAAACTAAGACAACGTTATAAAAAATATGGTAATCCGCGTGATGATGTTGAGTACGGAATGCTCGATGAGAGGGCACGGTTGATCATTAAGAGTTGTTACAGAAAATATGTCCACTCTGTAGAGAATAACATCCAGTCAAACCCCAAAGCGTTCTGGTCTTTCGTTAAGGTCAAGAATTCAAAGTCTAGCTCTATACCATCCGAAGTGACATTAGATGACTCGATAGCTACGACAGGCGATGATATATGCAAACTTTTTGCCACTCAATTCGCATCTACGCTTTCTGTTGCTAGCAGAAATACGCGAACAGCAACAAACGCCCTATCATTTCCTCAATTTGTACTCAACAAAATCGCTTTTACTGAGAGGGAAGTATTTAAAGCTCTAAACGGAGTTGATGTTACCAAAGGGGCTGGCCCAGACGGGTTGCCGCCGCTCTTTATAAAAAAATGTGCTCGTAATTTGGCATATCCCCTTACCTTCATTTTTAATAAATCGCTTGAAACATGTACATTTCCCACAGAATGGAAAAAAGCTAACGTGGTTCCAATATTTAAAAAAGGTGACTGCACCGACGCTAAAAATTATCGACCAATCTCTATCTTGTCCATATTCTCGAAACTTTTTGAATCAATGATTTGCCCTATATTAACATCCCATGTTAAAACACAACTCTCCCCACAACAACATGGTTTCTGCATTAACAAATCCACCGTCACCAATTTGGTGGAATACCTTGATGACGTCTGCATGAGCCTTGACTCTGGCCAACAGGCCGATGCACTGTATACCGACTTCAGCAGCGCTTTTGATAAGGTTGACCATGAAATCCTTCTGCGGAAATTGTATGGTCTTGGCATACACGGACAACTGCTGGAGTGGTTCAGATCGTATCTATGCGGGCGAATACAAAGAGTGGTAGTAAACGGCTCATCTCTCTCTCAAATCAGTCTCCAGAGTATATCGCAACCTCTGGTGTGCCCCAAGGTACTCATACCGGGCCAATTCTCTTTGTTGTATTCATCAATGACATTGTAAATTGCATAAAACATAGCCAATGTTCCTTATTTGCCGATGACCTTAAGATCTATCGTCAAATAAAAACCCCAGAAGACATTGCTCTACTCCAAACTGATCTGGACTCAATACAGAGCTGGTGTGTGGCGAATGGGATGGTTCTGAATGCCAGCAAATGTTATCATATAACATTCACGCGAAAAAAACACCCCATACCATCAGCTTACTCCCTCAATGGGACGTCACTGCAACAAGTTAAACACATACGGGATCTAGGTGTAGTGCTTAGCGGCGACCTCTCATTTACCACACACATTAATAATATCATTAAAAAAGCAATGAAAATGGTTGGGTTTATCAACAGAATTGGAAAAGAGTTTAAGGGAACCTCGACGTTGAAAGTGCTCTATAACACCTTTGTGCGCAGCCTCGTAGAATATGCATCTCCCGCCTGGAATCCGACTTATAATACTTATATAGACCGTATAGAGCGTGTTCAAAAAAAAATGACGAGGTGCTTGCGGTTTAAAGACCACAAATGTCCATTTAGAGCCGATTATCCAGAACGACTAAATTATTTCAAAATAGATTCATTGAAACAACGCAGAGCTCTAAACGATTTGACAATACTGTATAAAGTTGTAAACGGGATAACATCAACCACAGATCTCCTTAACAAAATCAACCTAGAAGTGCCTCGTCATTCACATCTCAGGTCCAAGCGCACCTCTAGGACCTTTGCCACTAAGCCGTGTCGCACAAATCTGGGCCAGCATGCTCCCTTAAACAGAATGTTGACTTCTTACAACAGAGCATGTTCAGTTGACCGCAATATCGATATTTTCTTTGATAGTCTGCCAATATTTAAAAATAAAATCAATAAAATTGTCCTGTAATCAGCTGCCCACTTTTTAAACTTTTTTACTTTTACACAAATGGAATTATAATAATCTAATTTTAATATATTGTATTATTTTTTATTTAATATTTAATAATGTCATCAAATTTAATAATCATTTAATTTCATTTCATCTGAATTATTTAGTTTAATTAGACTTACGATATTTGTTATTATTTTTCTCCTTTAATTCTGATCACGTCAATTAATTTTATTTTTGTTTCGTCTTTTCATTATTTACCAGTTTTCTTACCTTATGTGCAATTATTATAATTATTATGATTTTGTATGGTTGTATGGTGTTTCAGTGCAATGTGACTATGTATGTATTACTTTTTACTTTGTTTTTGTAATCTAATCGTAATTATTATGTATAAATTGTATATTTGCTTATATTCTAATAGATTAATAATTATTGTTTACCTTTTAATGTGAATGTTGTGCATGCCTATAAGTGATGTATTTACACAGAATGGAAGACTCGTGATTATCTATTGTTACTACCCTTGTAAATATATCGTTGGTGTGCCTTGCTTAATAAATAAATAAATAAAAATAAATAAATAAAAAAGAAGTTTTTTTTTTGTAAACAAAAAGAAGTTTTTTTATTGTTTATATTGGGTTGCTGGCCCATCGGAAAAGTAATGCACTGCATTAACGAGTTGAAATTCTTTCCTCACGTAGTCCAATATAGGTTTTAAATGTGCCCAAATTGCCTCAGGGCCATGTTCATTGGAGGCCGATATTGAAGCGAATGATTGAGGCTTTTTTTCTTTGACGTAGAGAACGCCAGTATGGATAGTTACTTGTGATTTAGATGCATCGAAGTGCATGGACTGCACTTCAGTTGACAGTTTGCACATGTAATTTTCACTAAAGTCAATGTGAATGGCCACTTCAGTAGACTTTAAGTTTTTAATACACGATAAATATTGTGAGTATTGATGTTTTATGTTGAACACATATTTTCTCATCATTTTGAGTTCTTTATCAAACAATTCTATCAGTGATTTCAATTTACCCTGAAGTTCTATTTTAGGCATCTTCTTTGTGCTCACCTTTTGTTCATGATTTTTATTAATATATTCGTGTGTTTGCATAGCAAATTCATTCCAAGTAACAATTTCATCCATATGGCAAGTGTGGTTAAACTTTATGCAATCATTGCTGCACGTCGAACATTCTGAGATTGCAATAATATATTAAAATAAAAAAACAGGTAATTGTGATGGTTTTATTAATTACTTTCTTCAATAGGATTATCATAATATAATAATATAGCAGGTATCCAGAAATTGTGCAGGAGGCAATTGACTACCCTGGTGCCGTGCCTAACCAAGATATCATATTATGCTCATGGTGGGGGCACAGCATCCAACCGTTCTTTTGCCAACGATACAGGTTGGGTTATAGCATCCCTTCCACTTAGAGAGCTGTCGACTAATGTATAAACGAAATACATCCTATTACTAATATGCCTCGATTTTATTCTTTCTCTTAACATCCAGGTTGAGTCCGATGTTGACAGCTCTTTCTGTAGATCATGGAAATGCCGGGATGCTCTATTTGCTCGCACCCAACAAGAGTGACAGACAACACTTGAAGCACCCACCTGAAAATAATATATCTACATTAAAGGATGCCTTTACACCAGAGGTGTGTGATGTGTTATTGCCCACTTTGAAAAAGAATGATCTAAAGAAATCCTGATATAGGTAAGTAATCCTGAGTTAGCTTGACCATTATCACACTGTTCTAATTCACTTAAATGTTTTAGCATACCAAATAAAACATTTTAATGCCCTTGTTATCAAAACTAAACTAAAAAAATGTTATTAAAAAACATGAAAAAAAAAACGAATATACTAACCGTGCGTGGTAGGATCCGTCCTCTTATAACTTCGTGTATTCTGTGTTCTTGCACTGTACCAGTAGTCATAAGTTGATGGCGAACGAACTCTTCTCAGAAGAGAATGTCCACAGTGAATACACACTCATTGGTGTCCTGTAAGTGTCTGTTCACTCCCTTCTGGTCTATTTCCATCAAGAGATACAACATTGGCATGATTCCAGCAAGCTTGGCAGATTAAAGTCATTTTCATTTACCTGAAGCAAACATTTTTATCATTTGACTATTAGGTCTAGCATTAGCATTTAGCAATAAACGTCCGAGTGTCACATTTGGGTAAACATAAGCGGCTTTATTACATTCCCACTGCAGGGACACAGGTCTCCTCTCTGAGCGTGAATATAAGTAACCAATAACCATGCAGGTTCAGTCCGGATTGGTGATGTTACAGTCATGTCTTCGAATATGAAGCATCACATCAGCACATTCTGGTATCATCATATAATGTACAACTATCAACAAACAACTGAACATATGCGATAACAATACTTAGTTTGACTACATTAAATAATTACATAAGTACTTACATTGTACAAAAATGTTACAATATAGAAATATCGGATACTACCCGTATGAGGCGCGCGCGACCCATTCCTGTACAACGATGTTTAAAGTATGATTTTAGAGAATCTTCCAATTTTTTGATCACGTTTCGTGGGTAATCTTGTAATCGAGTTTTTAGGGTAACAATTTTTGTTTTATCATGTTCTTTGACATTGTAGGTTTCTTTTTTTGCGCACCACTGATAATAGTTTATTTTCTCTTCATTGCTAAATTCTTCGTAATAAATTACTCTGTTTCGACATACCTCACATGTTCGATTTAAGCATTCTACATTGTATAAATCACAGCACAAGCTTTCCAATATAGCAGTTCCATTTACCTCTTTAGTGATTTTTTTCTTGTTAAGACTTTTGACTAACAAATCAAAATTTACGTGTATTTTACAAGCACGTGTATTACGATCAGATTCTTTAGGGTAGAGAACCCAAAATGGTCGATATTTACAGAACGTAGAATATCCAATATTACTGTTTTGAACGTGCATAAACTTTTTGTGGAGGTTGGTTAATGTGTCCGATAAATATCGTTTTGTTTTTTTTTGTCCATTACGTGTGATAAAATCTTTTTTATCAGGAGAAATTTTAGTAATGCTGTCTTGTTTAATTTTACTCTCCGTATCCTTTGTTGCAATTTGGCAAATCGTAAATAATTATAAAACTGTGACGCCTAAGGAAGACATTAAGAAAATTAAAGTAAATGACAAAGTAGTAATATTACATAAATAAATTAGAAAAGTACGGAGTGAGAGGAAATGCATTAAATCTAATTAGATCATACCTAAAAAACAGGTTTCAAATAACTCAAATATCTAGAACAGCTGATGATACAAAATACGAACAAACGTTTAAATTAAATTATTAAATTAAAATTCATTTATTTCGGACAACAGTGATCCATATTTTGTTAGTATTACAAACCTCTTATATTCTAGTGTTAGTAACATTGATATAAAAAAATAAAATAAAAAAGTATAATTAAGACAAAAGATGACCAGTCAGTAAAATAAATGTTTCCTACCTAATCAACCTCCGCTCAAAATGCCTAATATTTGGAGTATAGCTCTCCGCCACAGCTCTCAGGATATAGTTGCGACTACTCCGCACTCTGCACAGCAGCGAAGCAGTTTTTTTGCGTATTATGGCTTGAAAGCCATCTGTGTGGGCCTCGGCAAACATTTCTGAGGCGCTACAGAAACGCGCTACAGTCGCAACAACATCCTGAAAGCATTATTATATTGTACGCGCAGGACATCCAGCGATCTCTTAGTGTAGTTGACCCATAGATTGCTCGTGTAAAAACTCTGACAGTAGGCCTTAAAAAGAGTAATTTTCACTAGGTCAGAGCACCGAGCAAATCTACGGGCCAGCATGTTACCTCTGACCGCCAGTGCCCTGCGCTCTCTCTCAATGTCCGTATCATCCTTAAGGTCGTCGGTGATGACATGTCCAAGGTACTTGAATTTAGACACTCTGTTTAAATGGAGGCCATTCAGCCTAATCATTTCTGGTACAGAGTCTGGACATCTACCTGCGGCCTTAAAGAGCATATATTCACTTTTGGCATTGTAAATAAGTCCATGTGACGCAGCATACGTCTCACAGACTCTGAGCAATTCCCTGATTGCCCCAGCACTCGGGCCCAGCAGCACCATGTCGTCCGCGTAGCTGATGTTATTGACGCTCGCTCCATTTATTCGACATCCAACAGTCATGCTGCTGAGCTCGGTGATGAGGCCATCAACATACAAATTGAAGAGCCTAGGGGATGTCAAACCCCCTTGTCTCACCCCGCATTCCAGTCCGTATGCTGGGGAAAGAGTGTTAGACCACTTTACCTGGTTTTTTTGATTGGCATACCAGTACTGGAAGATTTTCAGTATTTTAGCAGGGGTACCCCCTGTCCCTCAACTTGTCCCAAAGCACATCATAGGAAACGAGATCGAAGGCCTTCGAGAGGTCAAGGAAACAGGCGTACACCGGCGTCTTACGATCAGTATCTGGGGGCACGGTAGTGCCCCACCAAGTCGAGCAAAAAGGGGCACGGCCGTACCATACCATCCTTTTCTCGAAGCAGTTCAGGCCATTTTCGACACCCTATAACTTCGTTGTGGATAAAACTAAAGACCTGAATTTAATCGTATCATTAGTAATCAAGCAGGCGTTGTATAATCACGGTATATTTCCAATTTCATTCCATTTGAACCAGTAGTTTAAGAATTATAACTAGTCAAAGTTTCTTAATTTTGTCACTCACTGACTGACTGACTGACTGACCGATCATCAAAACTCTAAGGCACTTCTAGCAGACATAGAAGCTTCAAATTTAGAATACAATTAGTGTTTAGTGTATAAACCAAGGAAAAACTAAAATATTTTGCGATTTCGTTCCACTTTTCTAGATACACCAACTGCATAAATAACTTTGTAATCCTATATAAATATATAGTATTACAAAGTTACATTTGCAGTTAATGAATCAGTGTACCTGTTTATCACTGCATAGTATAAAACAAAGTAGCTTCCCGCTGTCTGTCTGTCCGTATGTATGCTTAGATCTTTAAAACTGCGCAACGGATTTTGATGCGATTTTATATGTGTATATTGTACATGCATAATATAGTACAGAAACACTGATAATTTTAGAGGTTTCTAATGTGATGTCGTAAATAAACACATTTTTTGCGCTTATATTGCAAAAGCTAGCTGAACCCTACGAGATATATCAAAATAATGTACTACAGTATTGTACACCTTAAAAAGGTCTACAAAAAAGTCCGCGATGGTACATGTCTATCTTTTAGGGATAACCCACAATAACCATTTTTTATCCTTTACTTATTACGAAAAATAATGGCTTATTTACGAAGCGATTTTAAGCAATACAGCATTAATCCTTATCCAATTAAGTACATTGCACATTTAATATAGATCAATTTGGCCCTTACAGCATGTAATTTAAATGAATATTTTCGAAGATACTACAGATTTCAAATGTAGGGACATAGCGGTAGCGCTAGTGAGTTTACTTAAGGCAGCCAAGGATAGTCCGGTTAAGTAGTCACGACCTCTCATCGTTTGGGGTGGGGTGTCCATCGAGCACAGTAACTCCCCTAAATATCTTGGTGTTACCCTGGACAGGTATTTAACATATAGCAAAAACTGTAAGAATATCAAGCGGACTACTGGACTGGCGCTATCTTTTTCTGCGGGAGAATTCGCGTGCCCCATGTGGAGCCGTTCTGCCCATGCAAAGCTGGTGGATACAGCTTTGAATGAAACGTGCCGGATCATCACTGGCTAGCTAAAACCAACCCCGGTACAAATGCTGTATCCACTAGCAGGAATAGCGCCACCAGTGCCTCGCAGAGCGGTTTCAAGCTCCAGCGAAAGAGCCAAAATGGTCTCCGACACACAAAACCCTTTGCACGACAACATCCTTGTGCCACAAAGGCTGAAAAGTCGAAACAGTTTTTTAAAGTGTGTCTGTCGTTCTACTCACTGGCGAACCGTCACAACAGAGACTGAAGTTGTGGCGAGACAGTGCTTCCTTACCCACACTGTTCGCCCCACCCGCTGACCTCCCATCTGGACATGAGTTTCCTTTGGGTAACCTGGAAGTCTTTAAACAGAATCCGCACCCAGGTTGGCCGAAGCAAGGAAAACTTGTTCAGGTGGAGATTCATAGACGACTCCGCCTTGGAGTGTAAATGTCTATAGCACTTTATGATTAGCAGCGATCGCACGCGTTTATCGGAGCTCTTTAGCGAGGAAAATAACAATTATCCATATTAATATTATAAATTCAAAAGTAACTCTGTCTGTCTGTGTGTTACCTTTTGACGCCTAAACCATTGAACGGATTTCGATAAAATTTGGCAGAGAGATAAATTGCATCCCGAGAAAGGACTTGGGATAGTTTTTATCGACATACCTCGCGGGCGAAGCCGCGAGCGGAAGCTATAGTGCATAATTGAATGTACCTAGATGTTCAAAGGTAACTTGAAAATGGTCAACGGATTAGGTTAAAAAAAAGTTAAAAGGGTACCGGGAAGAAAAAAAGTAGGACAATCTACAAAAAGAAGTGAGATGCCATCAAAAACAAAACTTGTAAAAAAAAACCAAGTCTCGCAACTCAGTTCTTCTACCATAAAAAGTCGGTTAATTTATTCAGTCCCTACTTAAGGGACCTTCTGTCTTAAGTTATTACGTAATTAGCTAACCTAACGACATCTTGTAGTGACCATATCAATATTTAAAATCTTTTATGTTTAAAATACATAGATTGACTTGGCAATCGCACTGTGAGATACATTGTGTTTTCATGATAGCAGTTTCAGTTGATACGAGGGCGGCACTGAAAATTTCGGGAATCAAGGAAGTGACACAACATTACTATTTAATAATGTATTTATTGCTTTTGGAAGTATTCTCCGCGAAATTTGACACATTTTTCCATACGATGAAACCAATCATTGAAGCAACTATTCCATTCGGAAGTTGGGGTCTCCAAAACGGCCGTTTTGTAGGCGTCCACAGCTTCTTCAGGTGATAAAAATCTCTGTCCACGCAATTTATTCTTTATTTTAGGGAAAGTATAGAAATCACTAGGGCTTAGGTCGGGGCTGTACGGCGGATGGTCTAATAATTCTATGTTTTCTTGCTCTAAAAACTCTTTTGTTCTGTGCGCGGTGTGAGAACTCGCATTGTCGTGATGGAGGATGATGCGGCGGTTGCAGTTCTCTTTACGGAGTTCAGGAACGACCTGTGGCAAACAAATGCTAGCGTACCATTCTACATTACCCGTTCTTTGTCCCTCAAGAGGAATAGTCGTAACATGGCCGGTTTTGGAGACAAACGTGGCCACCATTTTTTTTGCAACACTCCGTGGTCGAACAATTTTTGTTGGCTTTAACTCATTTTCGAACACCCAAACTCGTGACTGGTTTTTTGTTTCGGGTTCGTACGCGTATATCCAGGATTCGTCACCTGATACGATGTTGTATACAGCATTTGAGGATCCTGCGTGGAATCTTTCGAGAGTTCTGACGCACCAAGTAACGCGAGCCGCTTTTTGCTCTTCACAGAGCGAATGCGGTATCCATCGGGAAAACAACTTTTTTACACCTAATTGTTCATGCAAGATTATTTGTATTTGACTCATGCCAATGTCTAAAGTTGCCTGAATTTCGCGGTATGTCACATGTCGATCTTCCTCAATCAGCTTACGCACAGCATCAACGTTTTCTTGGGTGACTGCAGTTTTTGGACGACCTTGACGGGGATCATCACTGAGCTTGACACGTCCACGTTGAAATTCAGCAAACCAGCGATAAATTGTGGTTTTGGATGGGGCTTCATCACCAAATGCAGAAATCATCCGGCCAACACACTGTTTTTATGTTAAACCACTTGGAAAGTCATAATAAATCATCGCTCTTGAATTTTCTCGAGTCAACTCCATTTTCTCAACGACTAAACAAGTTTGACAAAACCCTGTGACAAGACCGAGAATCTTTTTTGAAATAAATAAATGGTATTCGATTTTTAAAACCAAGGAGTTTTCAATTAAAAAGATTTTAATATGACAGGAACAGTGGAAATATTCCATTCCCGATACTTTTAGTGCAGCCCTCGTAGTCCAGGCTGGAACCCAAACTGTGCTTCATGAAGGTTTACAATAGTTTTCAAATATGAGTCAAGCATACTGTCCAATACCTTAGCCATGATCGCAGCCAAAGAAATCGGACGATAATTCCCCTTATCCGATATGTCCCCTACCCTGTTCTTAACGATGGAAACCACAAGGGTTTTCATAAAATTTTCCGGCAGGTAAGAATGGCTTAGACACATCGTATAGAACAACGACAAGACCCTCGGCATGTGGACTCCTGCATATTTCAAGTGCTCAATGCTGAGTCCATCATGACCTCGGGACCTGCCTCTGCTCATACCCTGTATGACTCTTTTGACTAGCTTGGCAGAGAAGTGCATAAATGTTTCCTTAACCTCACAACAACACTCGGCATCTGCAGAAGGAACTGAGGGACCAAGGGGAGATCGCATCTGGAAATGTTTCATAAACATTTTTGCAATATCCCCGTGATCACTCTTCCCCTCCACACTCACCGCAAGGTTAGGCTTAGCGTCCAACTTACCTGTAAATTTCCAGAAATTGCCAAAGTTCTTAGTAGCTCGTTGTTCTGCTAATATGTCCATTTTAATATGTTCTTGATTATTTTGACACCATTTCAAGCGACTTTTGAAAACTTTGCGAGCCTCCCGCATTTGTTCATAAACATAACCATATGTTGGTCGTTTATGTTCTATCCAGGTTTCAAATTTAGGCCTAGCCTCACTGTGAGCGTCACGCACAAGTTTATTCCAGCCACACAGAGATCGATATTTTCTGTGAGGCCTGTAGTCACTGGTCTGTTTAGATTGCCTAGCTGCCTCACGACAAGAACATTCACAATCTGATCATACAACTTATCTAATATAACTTTATGTTCTGCCAAGCAGCATGACCCATGACTACACTCCATAAATTCATGGGGGAAATCGATATCTCGCAATTTACCATCGCATAATAACCTATATCTGTCAATTTCAGAACAGTTTCTTTCACCCCAGATAACCGCGTTACGGTGCACAGTCTGAGTCACAAGTTTTGACCTTACTATACTCAAATCCAATCTAATATAGATGGGTAAATGATCAGAGTTATATACATCCTCTTTAATACCTACATCTACAACAGTGTGCCAAGCTGATAAAGATACCACACAGTGATCGAGCCATCTCCTACACCCGTGCGCATCACTAATAAATGTGCAGTGATTTTTCTCAGCACCTAGAAATTCAATGTCGGCATACAGCCATGACCGGTCTGTACAAAAGTTCGTCAACTCATTATAAAAATTTTGTTTGGGGTGCGCGTTAAAATCGCCCAAAATAAACACATTTTCAACATCGTAACTTGCCACAATAGCATTAATCTCACTCAATACATCAGTAAAGATTTTATATTAAGGTTTAAGTCGGAGCCTAAAATTGTTAATTACGGAGTGCCCCAAGGAAGTATTCTCGGCCCGCTTTTGTTCATAATATACAGGGTGTTTGGTGCATCGTTTGCCAAATGGAATTGGCCGAAAGAAGAGGTCATTTGCTATCTCTTAAGGCCCAGTAACTCATTCCTTGTTACACCGGTTTTTTTATTATGACTTTTAATTTTTATTTAGAAAAATACAAGAACTCTGCATTCAAGCTTAAATTAAAAAAAAAAGTTATGAGTATAGCCTTCAGATTTTATTTTAATTCTTATGTTTAGGTACTCTTGTATGATTCTATGAAATTCAAAATTATTTGATAATAACATCTAGTTCCTTTTTAATAACTAACAAAGTTTTTGAAAAAAGGAAAAATATATACTTAACACTCAACATTAAATTGCTGTAAAAAAAAACTAAGAGCGATCGGGTTCATCGAATTCTTTTAAAAAGTACTCTAGTTTGTCCCCTTTCCAACGGTGTACAATAAACCAAAAAAAACTTTTAATAACTTCAGTAATTCGCTAAATGTGTAATCGAGACACATCAGGTTGATATTCGATACTATGGTAAGAACACTAGTTTGCACATAAATAACATTCTTTAAGTAGGTGGATAGTGTTATCTCCCTCTTACGCAGTCTCTTATCTCTTTCTAGGGTTCTTACTTTCCTCGAACTTGAAATAAAAAATAAACTTTTATTTAAAAGTACCTAATTATAAATTTTGTTCAAATTGTCCTCCACTATTGCACACGCGCGACTACTTCGTCTTATCTCGACTGTAGTGGTGTGTAAACGTATTTCTGCTTTGGCTTTTTTTAAAATTAGGTACTAATTAAATAAAAGTTTTTAGTGCTGGCGGGACGGCTCAGGGAGAGAGCCTCCCGTCCCAGCCGCCGCGGGAGACGCTCCGGGCGTCGGGAGCCGCATGACGACTCCCGGCCACCGTAGGCGCGGGCCTGCGGGCGGAGAGTAATGGGTAGCTCACCGCCCGATCAGGACCAGGCCCGTGCCGGACGGCGCGTACGTGTTCCACGCGCGCCTCAAAGAGATGTCAGCATCGAGGCGGGGCCCCTTAGGGCCGAAGCCTGCCGGGTCAGCGGGATTGTCCGAAAGGGTTACCGCTGGCCCGGAACATAAAGGGCTAAGGAAGGAACACGGGTGGGTTTTAGTCAGTAAGAGTCTGACACTCCCTTCCGCTCCACCCAGAGCGGGAGGAGTCATTTGATGATTTCCCATCCACAAAAAAAAAAAAAAAAAAAGGGCAACGTTACAATTGAGTATGAATGATGATTAAGAAATTAGTAATTATAAATCTTATGCACAATACGCATAGGGATTAAAACTGTATGTCAATATTTATCATCATCATCATCATTTCAACCGAAAGACGTCCACTGCTGGACATAGACCTCCCCCAAAAGGGGGGGTTTGCCATAATCGCCACGCTTGGCAGGCGGGTTGGTGATCGCAGTATAGTATGGTGGTGGAATGCATAGAGAACACTGCTGCTCATTCTCCGGTACGACTTTAGTCGCCTTTTACGACACCCACGCGAAGTATGGGGTTGTGCTATTCTTTAAGTCCGGCACCACACAGACAATAGTTATGCCTGATTTTAAATAAACGATAACTAATAACCATTCCTTCTGTGTGTATCTGGGGGCACGGGAGTGCCCCCACCAAGTCGAGCAAAAAGGGGCACGGCCCACTATGTGGACGTGCCTAAGAGAGCCTGGCCATAAATACATTTTGTGAAAATCGGCGCAGGTACTTGTATTATACCTCAAATTGTAGCTAAGAAGTTAATCTACCATATTATATATAAATTATGTATGTGGCTGGTATTAGTTTATAGCAAAGAGTATCTAAATACGATGATTAAAAAAATATCACATAAACATCTTAATTTTTATTTTTTTCAGGAATATTTTCTGGTGAGCTAGCAATAAAAACTATACAGGTATTATACCATTCCAAAAAGCTTATAATATATACTTTAGTTTGATATACATAAATATGCTATATATTTGTTAATATATTTACTAGAAATATTTATCTCATGACATATACATTTTGCGTATCTCAAACTTTCAATGAGAGTTTTGACAGTTCCCGAAATTTGCCGAAGGTCTGTAAATTATGTTATATGATAGGAAATTTAATATTATTATACAGAAAGAAAAAAAAGGTTGCTACTTCATTGCACAACATATGTAAAGCTATTATAACATGAAATAGTAAAAATTTCTTATAAATACGTAGGTGACGCTATTTGATTTATTAGTTGTTATAGGTTATACTTGTAATATTTTATTTACTGCAGTCTATGTTTAGATATTGTATCGAGTATTTCTCGCCATATTTTAGTTCACATACACAATAAATTATCAATAAAACATATCGGAAACCGCATTACCACTTATTGATAATTAGTTCTTTCTATCACATTTTGCAATGTTTAAAATCAATTATTTTGTATGAAATCTGCATACTCAATAATTACATACTGTTTTTCATTCGTCATTGTCGTTACTAAAAGTGTACCTAACCACCTACCTTCTCGCAATGAGTGAATTCAACTGTACTAGACGCGACCTATGTCTTGTTTTAACTGAAAGTGATACGATTTTTTCAAAATTATCAGTGCAATGCAGAAATTGCTGGTGGTGGATGAGGAATTATAAAACGATTTTATATTTTACTTCAAGTTATGTCAAGCGGAAAAGTAATTAATGCTACGAAATTCGGACAGTATGCTTTCGATACAGCACAACGATAAGTTAATAAATCTTATGTAGTATTATATGCCATCATCAGTCCATAAACTCCTAATTCACGGGGAAAGCGTCATACGGCACATTATTTAGTGATACCTCTTGGACAGCTCTCCAAAGATGCACAGAAATCAAGGAACAGACTATAAACGATTCAGACTTCATCATGCTAGAAAATGCTCTAAAGTAGCCACAAATGAAGATGTTCTACCTACATACGCTTCTGTACACTTCGGACCCTTACATAACAAGTTTAAGAAAACCTTCCAATAAAAAGTAATATGGAACTTAGAGATGAAGCTTTGGAACTAGTAGAATAACAGATGTAAAAAAAAAAAAAAATGTTATTTTAATTTTTTTTATCTTATTTTATTTTATTAATAACAGTAATTTTAAGTTTAAAAAAAATAATCAGCCTATAATGTTCCCACTGCTGGAACACAGGCCTCCTCTCGGTGAGAGGGATTTTAAGTTTATTTTGTATTAATTATAACATTTTAGGTCACATTATTTAAAGATAGTCGTAAATTTCTGATCATTTTTCAATATTTCATATTTTGTATTTTTTTATGACTATTAAATATATATTTATATCCATAAACTGTATACGATTTTAAAGTATATTTATTCTAGATTGTCGAAAAAAAAAATCAGCTGTATATCTATAAAAACATGGATGTTACGGATTTATGACCCGAAACCGACTCAAACTCCACATAGTGGGCCGTACCATCCTTTTCTCGAAGCAGTTCAGGCCATTTTCGACACCCTATAACTTGGTTGTGGATAAAACTAGAGACCTGAATTTTCAGTAATCAAGCAGGCATTATATAAACACGCTATATTTCAAATTTCATTCAATTTGAACCAGTAGTTTAAGAATTATAACTAGTCAAAGTTTCTTAATTTTGTTACCGTTTAACAATTGATGGTTATAAAATCAGTGTCATCTGGAGATAATCTCCCACAATATTTTTTTTAGCAGTGCGTTCTGCAGTGCTCCGTATAACTTAACTTTTTATAACAAGTAAAAACTGTAAGTATGTACGTATCATTTTAACTATTTTTTTATTATCAGTGTGTGTGTGTGTATGCGTCTGAGCGTTTTTATTAGTACCTAGGTGTTATAGGTTTAGAGGTCGCTGTTGAGAGTGAGTATACGAGTTCGATTGCCTTGCAGGAAAAATAGCTTGGCGTGACAGGAACCTAATAGTTATGTAAGTATGTAGTATCATGAATGGACTGGATGATAATAGCCGTAACTCAACGTTTAAATGTTCGTAAGACAAGTAAACCGGTTTTACAAAATGTTATAATATTGTTTTATTTTCAGGTTTGCCAATCCATTTGACTCCGACTCTGAAGTGATCCCTATATCACAAAAGAAGAAGCCAAGTAAGCCTAAACCTAAAGCAAAAGGAAAAACTAAAAAACCGCTCCAACAACAACTGGATTGTAGTGGGTCTGAATCAGAGGCCGACCCTTCGATTGCACCTGCTTCTGCGTCTATATCGGCTAAAAAGAAACGAAAATGCATCTTCAATGATTCCGATGTAAGTTGAGATAAAATTGTGATTGAATCATTTTATTTTGACAGTCCAGTGGCTGAGCGATTGGCTGCTGTACTGTGTGTTGCGGGTTCGATTTCGCAGCGCAACCGTTCGAAAAATACAGGGGTGATGTTATGTATTGTTATAAATAAAAGTTAACGTTTACTTGAATGATTTTCTAAAAGGATTTGTACGGTTTACAATTTCAAAGGTCTAAAAGATTTCATTCACATTGAGACCGTAATAAATCGATGAAGATTATGTATGCCTTAAGATATTATTATTATGGTACCTATATAATAATAGCAGAGGGCTGATGATCATTATGAATCAGCACATTATAATGATGATATAATAATAATGAAGTATTTTTTCTTTGTTTCCAGGATGAAGAGCAATGTGAACCAATTCGTGCATCGAAACTGAAGAGCTACCTGACGCGTCGAGTCGGTTCTGGTTATACTAAGCAAAGTAACCCCACAAATTGCGGAAAATATTATGTTGAGGTCCGCATATCGAATAGTCAGGAGTTAGAGGCCAAAACAACTACCGACCGTTGGAAACATTCAGTGGTTTGTTTTAAAACAGCGGTAAATGACGCTAGCCCAACTTGGAAGGCGGTTACTCAGTTGGTTGCAGCAGTTAAAGAGGATTACTCCTCTATCCAACCAATTTTGTACCCCCAAAACCATTTTTAAACCCCTTTTTTTCTGTAAAGTTTAACATATTACTTAACTTTTATTAAATTGTATAACTTTATACTTAACTATATTTTAGTATTAAACTTGGTTTAATCCTTTATAATATTGGGCATAATATACATAGGTTGTTTATTATCTGATTTAGTATGCTTTTTATTTTATTTTTTTATTTGAATAGGTATCTACTAACCATGGAACTTATATTTTTTGCATTGTTCTCTTACAGTCTACTTAGTAGATCAAAACAAAAAACTTAAATAAAAATATAAAATTGAAAACACAATATAATTTTCATAAAATATTATTATCTTAAATAAAATTTTACTACGAAAATAGAAATAATGGTTTTCGAATTATATTTTTTGCATTGTTCTCTTACAGAGTCTACTTAGTAGTGTAGGATATAATCGTAAGATTAAATGAAACGACTTGAAGAGAAATTTTTTATTGAGTGACGGACAGATTTGTTTTTCTTTATTCTTTTCATTTTTACATAAAGTTTGTATATACAATAGTTCGTATATCCAATACACCCCCTAAATCTTTATTTAAAATAGATCTAAAATCAACAATCTTTAACAGCTAAACCAGTTATGCATTTATAGTGCTTGACACTACACAATGGTTTAGTGAGTACGTCAGCCAACATGGATTCAGTGGGTACATATCTCAGCTCGATGTTTTTATTGTCCCTTAACACTTCCCTAATATAATGATATCTTATATCCCTGGTTATCGGCATGAACAACCACTCGAGTGTACCTAACAATTCCTAGCTCCCTCATAAGACTATTCAGATAGACTGCTTCTTTCATACATTCAGATAGACTTACGTATTCAGCCTTACAAGTCGATGTAGCTACGCTACGTTGTTTTCTTGATTGCCAAGATACGCATGCACTACCTAAAATGAAAGCATATCCAGAATATGATCGCCTGTCTAACAAACAATTAGCCCAATCAGCATCCGAAAAACCGTGAACACAATCACCACTTCTTTTGTATACGAGGCTGTATCGCATTGTCCCTTTAAGGTAACGCAATATACGTTTCGCTGATTTCCAGTCGCATGGTTCCGGTTTCGTTAACTTTTACTTGACTTAGTTTACTCACCGCATTTGCAATATCGGGCCTAGTTGCGTTGCTCAGGTAATTTAAGCAACCTATCAGTTCTCGATAAGGCCATGTTTCATCTTTTTCGGTATCACATTTTTCTTCCAATTTTACTTTGGAATTAATTTCCATGGGAGTTGCACATTTATTACATTTTTCCATTTTAAATTGTTTTAAGATTTTTTTTATATAATTTTCTTGTGACAAAACAATGACGTTGTCATTTCTTTTTGTGTCTATTCCTAAAATATATTTCGCCTGACCATAATCTGTGTGCTAAATTTCATCCAAATCCGTTCAGTAGTTTTTGCGTGAGTAACAAACATGCATCTATCATCCACCCATATAAACTTTCCCGTTTATAATGTTAGTAGGATTGTTAATTTAATTGTAATTAAGAATTTTATGTTTTTCAAATATCAGGGTACGGTGTAATCAACTTAGCTTAACAAAAATGACCTGCTGAGTCGAACGAAAAATATCATGTACACATAGAGTGAGTTGCATCAATAGCTCCGTTATAGTTTGCGTCAAAGTTAAATTTAACCTTAACCATAACAATGACCATAGAATCTACTACCCGTTGTTGCACCATCATGTATTTCGTGTATTTCACAGTTAAAGTTAAAAGGGTGACAAGTGACAAGACGTCATATTTCCCTAAAATGTACGTGGGTAATTTTTTGACAAGGGCAACACTTCAAGCTTGTTGTCATCACGCTTTCTTTGTTTGACACTAGTGATGTTACTCAGTCATTAATGGTCAGGCACTCGATTGTCTCGACTATGTAAATCAAAAACTCAATTTAAATTGATCTAAGGTAGGTACTAGAGGGAGGTTCCCAGCAGCTTCGTACGTTTGAAACGCACACAAAAATAAACTTGAAGAAAAGAATCATAGCAGGATCCAAAATACAGTACCTAACCGTTTTATATTGGTAATGTACCAAGGTGTTTAAGTCAGTGACATTCGGCTAAGATTGGCTTTGTTCGACTTTGTAAAGAGCGTTTTGTCCTACGCATATTCCACAGATTGTCAGATTGATCTGATAAAGTCAATGACGATTTAATGACAAATTACACTTTATTATCTGACAGCACTAACCCACAGAACATGTATTTTCTGTTATTAAAACTCTGTGACTCTGTACATCACAGTATTATGACGCTTTATTTCAAGAATATATTTATTATCTGGTTTATTAACCAAGAATGACACTTAACTAGTGTGGCAGTGTTGGTGATATTTATCTAATCGTGAGTACCTACATCGAGTGGCACCTCCAGAGAAAATGGACTCAGCTTTTGATTAACGAGTTAAATAAAATCGAGCCGCATCACTATCTGACACTGTCAGAAAGACAAGTGTCAAGTGACAATAACATTCATTTTATTTTTCCGTTTCTTTCGAATTACATGAAATTGATATTTCTGTTTTCCTGTAAGTATGTAATTGAAGGATTATATTATTGGAAAACGCATTACAGCATTTACTAGGATGTTGTGTTAATTGTTCAATAAGATTTTAACGCAATGTGCGAAAACATTGCCCGACTGCTGCAGATGTACAGTAACTTGTGAACGCAAGGATTCACGAACGCAAGTCAAACCAACTTTAGTGCGTAAGACGATGCAAGAAAGTATTGAAACTGCTTATACATTGTGGAGATTTGAATACAGGAATATTTACATTTTATGTCGATTTTCACAGCAAACGCATACTGTGCCTGATGAATGCGGGAAAGAACATTGTTTTGCAGTGGAATCCAGCACACCAAAAAGAACAAGAATAATATTAGTTAGAATACGCTTATTTTCTCTCATTTATTTAAATAAATAAATCTGAGAAAATATATATATTTAACACAACACTTCTATCATTACAGGATATCCCAAAGCGATAGGGTGGTACTTTGCTTATACTTATTTTACAAATTGTAACTCAAATTAATGGTATGCAGTTATTCTTGCGAATTCATTCAATGAATGATACGTAATGCGCGAGTAACTGGCGCTTTTAAAAGCAAGTTAGTCCTGCCGCGCGGCACAGCCAGTAGCTGCGACCGTCTCCGCCTCAGCACGTAGTTGTTGGGCACACACAGATTCACCTCCTTTAACACGCCCTGATTTTTTATTTTACCATTAATTCATTTAAAAATATAAATGGCGAGAGCTCTAACCCTTCTTAATTCTAACTGGTTGTACCCAACCATGCCTAAAACAAACAAGGTTGGGTACATCAATGGATAATACGGATAGGTATATCCCATAAAGTCTCATGTACAGATACCTTATGAATTTATTTTGTATGCGTTCCAACATGAGACTATATTTAGTTTCATGTGGTGCCCAAATGATTGCAAGGAGTCAGTTGGAGTATTCCAACTGACTCCTTATCAGTGCATTGTACAAGTACAACATAAATCTTCTATTTATTTTCAGGTGCATTATTTAGGTAGGTACCTACCTAGAAAATTAATTTCTAACACCCAGCTGCTCTTGCTGGATGCTATTGCAACTGTTTGGTGGGCAGACGTTGGTATTGTTAGCTGTTGTGCACATGTAATGTTGAGCGTGCGGTATTGAAGTATTTTCATCGGTGGAGTGTCCTGCGATTCAGATGAAATATTACCTACTTCTAAGTCGTCTGACGTTGAAATTAATATAAGTAGTTACATTAATAAAAATGCTCTGTTATGTACAATTTATGTTATTTTTTTATTTTTTTGACACCGAAACCGTTCAACACACCCCTACTATTTATCGCTGAGCAGTGATGGGTCCGTCGTAATAGCTGCGACTTACAGCATAAAGGTCCTAGGTTCGAACCCGACAGGCGCTTTACTTTGTATAAATTATTTCATCACCACTGCTCTCAAAACGGCGAAGGAAAACATCGTGAGGAATTCCTATATCCATACTAATATTATAAATGCGAAAGTGTGTCTGTCTGTTACCTCTTCACACTTAAACCGCTGAACTGATTTAGATGAAATTTGGTATAGAGATAGTTTGTGTCCCGGGACATGATAAATAAGACATAGGATAGTTTTTGTCTCGATATTCCCACAGGATCGAAACTGATGCTGGTGAAATCGCAGGGCGCTGCTAGTACATATTAAATTAATTTTGATAAGCATTGACTTTCATAAAATATGGAAGAAAAAAAACAAGTACAATTTTAAAAACATAGGTAATATGAACGTACAAAAACAATCTGTCTTAAAAGAACTTAACGAAATTGAAATGGATCAAATCAGAACCAAACATTTGGAACCAAGATGAACTTCATCGGCAATTAAAGCAACAAAATGAAGAGAAGTATAAGCTGGGAACTAGAAAAACTGCAATTACTAATCGATATTCACAATACACTTGCTACAGTTTACATAATAACATTTTACTTAAGAATATCGATTTCTAATTTCAGTTTTTCTAGTTCTAGCTTATACTTCTCTTCACTGTGTTGCTTTAATTGCCGAAGAAGCTCAAGCTCTAGCGTATTCTTCTGAATTTTTGGTTCTAGGACATGTCGGTTTCCTCACGATGTTTCCCTTCACCGTTTTGAGAGCAGTGGTGATGATATAATTTACGCAAAGTAAATCGCCTGCCTGGGTTTTACTCAATTCGTAAGTCGGGTTCTTTATATAATATGTAGAGTTCTCAGGGGTTCTTGTTTTCAAGGGTCCTCCCTTGCTGAAAACAAGAACCCCTGAGAACTAAGACCTTAGCAAGGGCTCTGGCTTCTAACTAGGAAAGTAAGAAGTTCTTGCTAAGGTCTTAGAACCCAGAATCTGTCCAAAAATTAATTCTCATCCTACTTATGAAATCGATCAATGCGAGGGTGAACTTTTTCTCTTCCTAACTGGCAAATCGGATTCACTGACACTATCATCGCTAGAAGACCTTTATTTCCACAATATGTCGCGGAGGAAAGACATACCTAATTTGTTTTAGTAGGTACTTTACACTATCAAAAAGTACTCTGTGGTACTTTATTCAATAACACAATATTTTTATAGGTTACAACTGCAAAGCAGATGACATATACAATGACACAAACCGTAACTATAGCCCTTAACCGCCCAAAGTTGGGCGATTAATGTTATAGTTATCTGTGACGTCATTTTAACAATTTTGTCAAAATTAAAACGATGCAACCCGAATTTCGCTTAACCGGAGATTTGACGTCTGTCAAAGCTTTGATTATAGTTAAAAATGACTTGTTATAGTTATTTATGACGTCATTTTAACAATTCTCAAAATGATGCAACCCGAATTTCGCTTAACCGGAGATTTTGACGGCTGTCATGGGATTGGTTATCGTTATAGTTAGCTGATGCAACGCACTCTTAGTAAATGAAAAACATGATAGAATTGTTTTTGTTTTTTTTTGTTAGTTGAGAGCAACTATTGAAAATATTATTAAATAATAAATGTTTATTTAAATCAAGATGCTATTTGTGATTTTTCATTCACATAGCCATAATTCATTACCAAAATCAGACTCATTACCCCTGTTACAACTGCCTCAAAAAAGTCAAAATATAAAATGTGAATAACTTTTTTATACATGAGTAAATGCCTGTAACGCAATAATATAGAGTTTATTCCATTTTATCTGAATTTTGACTAAAGAATTAATGATTTATAGTTACGATTGATTGAATTTAATACTAGGTCTTTACCTATGAAATTGCCGTTCTGCAGTACTGGCCACTTTAAATAAAAATAATTTTTGTTTGGCTAAGAATTCTAATTTCAAATTAATTTTATTTTAAAAACATGGATTTTTTTTTTCAAAAGTAGTCATTTGTTTATTGATTAGTGTTACATTTTCATCGCATTTCAATCTTTTTCGTCATCATACGTTAAAAATTTGAGTAATTATGCAATATAAGTACCGTCGTGGCAGCAACGCGGCACAAGCGGCACGCAACATCAACGACGTTTACGGAGCTAACACTACAAACCAACGCACCACCTGTTATTGGGTTGCTCGCTTCCGTTCTGGAAATTTCGACCTGAAAAATGAACCTCGCGGTCGTCCGAAGACTTTGGTCGACAATGACGAATTAAAGGCGATTGTGGAAGCTGATCTGTCTGTGTGGTGCCGGACTTAAAGAATAGCACCACCCCATACTTCCCGTGGATATCGTAAAAGGCGACTAAGGGAGACCGGAGAATGTGCAGCAGCGTTCTCTATGCATTATACCATCATACCATACTGCGATCGCCAACCCGCCTGCCAAGCGTGGCGATTATGGCAAACCCCCCAAAATTGGGGGAGGCCTATGTCCAGCAGGGGACGTTTTTTCGGCTGAAATGATGTGGAAGCTGATGATACACAATCTACGGCAGAATTAGCAGCAGCTTTCGACGTTAGCGTCAAAACAATATTGGTCCATTTGCGTCAAATTGGCAAGGTAAAAAAGCTTGACAAATGGGTGCCCCACGAATTCAATGATCGCCAGCGCGAAGTACGCGTCGAGACGTGCCTTGCACTGCTCAACAGATGCACAAATGAAGGAATTTTGAACCGCATTGTTACCTGCGATGAAAAATGGATTCTGTTTGATAACCGCAAGCGCTCAGCAAGTTGGTTGGATCCTGGTTCAGCACCTAAACAATGCCCTAAACGAAAACTTACCCCTAGAAAAGTGATGGTCACTGTTCAGTGGTCTAGCGCCGGTGTGATTCATCACAGCTTCTTACCGAACGGGGTGAGCATTACTGCAGATATGTACTGTGAAGAACTGAACACAATGATGGAGAAGCTGGCACATCTCCAACCAGCATTGGTCAATCGCTCGTCTCCGCTGCTCCTGCACGACAACGCGCGACCTCATACTGCACAGCAGACGGTCTTCAAGTTGCAAGAACTGGGTTGGAAGCTCTCCGTCATCCGCCTTACTCACCAGACCTTGCGCCTACAGACTACTACTTTTTCCAGAATTTGGATAACTTCTTGGCGGGAAAAATATTCAATACCCGAGAGGCAGTACAAAATGCCTTTGAAGAATTTGTTGCCTCCCGTCCAGCTGAATTCTTTAAGAAGGGCATCAATAAACTGCCACTGCGTTGGCAAAGATGCATTGATTGCATGGGTGACTACTTCGATTAATACAAATAAAAAATACATGAAAAAAATTTGTTTAAATTTTTTCATACAAAACGGCAATTTCATAGGTAAAGACCAATATAATCAGTCATAAGTCATAAATAACTAAAGATCGGATATTTGGATGCATATTCACCTAAAGTTGAGATTTTGGCTGATATGGATTGACTTATATCATTTACAAAACGTTACGGCTTTATTGTAGTTAGGTATACTTTATTTGAATTTAAATTCTTCCAGAACTCAAGATTCTATCACTAATTGGAAATATTGGAATAATCGTTTATTTTGTAAAATCAAAACCACAGATATAGATAAACCTAGATAATGCAAGTATCACGATTTGTATGACAACCAAACGTACCCTTTTTTGACTACCTATATGACGTCACAAGCACTCTTTCTCACTCACATTCACCCAGCCTGCAGTACACAAGACTGAGCGCGAAAGTGGCAGGTTACGATTTTTGTACTTGTAATCGCACCAGCTTACGTACGTAAGCTGGTGCGATTTTTGGCACGCGAAGTAGTTGCTCTTGCGTTATCTAGGTACATTAAATGATAATAGGCAGTTTACATAATAAATCTTTTACTATACACGAAATCTGTAACAGAAGTTATTTTCTCAAGCAACTGTCAAAAAGAAAATAAATGATTGGGAAAAATATAAACTTAATGTCTTTATGGCAAGACCCGCCATGCACATATTTATTAGCAAGTATATATTACCTACGTGTTTTTTGAGCAGTCCTATTTTTTTGTATGCTTATGTTTAAGTGATCGCACATAATTTAATATATTAATGTATGCCTCTGATCTCATACACGGTGGTAAGTACTGCAGTTCTCCTATGAGCAAATTACCAAAATAGTAATTTCTTTTATCAAGTTCCTTGTCGAAAATGCAATGAAAAATACCATTTCAGACACCAATCTACATGGTCTTCACACGATCTGACCATGATGTTGTCTGGACTTTAAAAGAGACTGTGACTTCTGAGTTTGTTTCGCCCTTTCTTCTCAGAATAGTCAGATAGGAAACGCCGACTTTATCTACTTTAAAAAAAATATGATTGACGTGTAAAAGTGTTTGTACAAACCTACTTACAGAAAATAAATCATTTATCATTTATCACATACCTACAAAGTACGGAACCCTCGTTGCGCGAGTCCTTGCACTTGTTTTTCTGTAATTACGAGTATACTCAGATACTAGAATCTGAACCTAATAACTTAATAGGCGAAACGTGTTCCTATGATAGCGACTATGAGGTGTATACTCTCCTTTATACTAATTACCAAATATGTATGCTCCTTTATAATAAGTTTCATGTTATGCTTACCTAGCCTTTACATCGTTTTACTTGTAATTTATACTAAATAAATCATTATAATAGTATAATGATTTATTTAGTATACATTACAAGTAAAACGCAGCCCATCTGACTAGTTATTCTCTACTTCCCATACGAGCCCCAAACATCTCATGGCGACCCTGCCTTGGGTTGTCCTTGGGTTTCGCATTCACATTTTTTCCACCTCCAAAGTATAATCACCACCTACTGTAAATCGCCACAAAAGTCGATTAATTAGACATTGGACCCAGAACACACTATTTGGGCATTGAAGTTCCTACAAGATGAGCCGCTCATCGGTGGAAAAAGATGAGGTATTCATCACTCAAAATTCAGCGGGCAAGAACGAGGCAACCATGAAGGATGTTGGTCAGCACATGGAGCTGATGAATATTGTGATGTTCGCGCTGCTGGCTATATTCACCTTTGGAGTGGCCTACTTTGTGGTGCGTTTGTATAAACCGTGCCATCGGCAGTGGATCCAGGAGGAGATTGGCCTAAATGCGATGCAGCGTATCAGGGCTTCTATCCGAGGACACAATAACGCCGAATCTACAGCCTAAAGAACCGTGAGTTACCTGCCAAAATTATTAGGAAGTGTTTTCTTAACTTTGGTGAGATCATTTTAAATTTTATTTTTGTGTGCGTGCAAATCTCTCGCGAGTGAATAAGTTAAAGAAAGTGAATAATTATGGACATTAAAACTAAGAAATATTAAGTAATAAGTAATACTAAAATCTAAAAATAGAATGGAGGTCATATTTCATTACGTTCGTACGGAAAAGTTAGGTAAAGTAGTCGAGACTAAATTGAATAAAGCGACAATTATTTTTGAAAAAAGCAGTGGATTATTTTTGCTTTTAGAATCCAAAAAAGATCCAAAGATTATTTCTTCTGCGGCAGATATTTTTCAAAACATTAAAAAAGTTTACGAGAATATTAAAACTTTATGTACTTCTCCTAATACAGAGTGCATCAAAATGGAGTTCAACTTGAAAACTGCTTGCAATTTATTGCCTGTTATGGACAATTCGGAAAATGTGACGAAACAATTGATTGATGCCGAGACAGATAAACATTTATTAATTACATTTATTCTGAAAAGTAGACTATCAGAGAACGCGAAATTAGGAATGGCTTCAAAGTATTCATCTGTTACAGAACTTGTCAAAGACATGCGTACGCATCTTCTAACAAAAAAATCGTTTATAGCAATTCAATCGCGTCTACAAAATGTTTCACAAGGTCAACATTCGATTGATGAATATGGTTCTGAACTCGAAAAACTATTCACGGACTTGACAATTGCTCAAGCAGATGGTGACTCTAACAAATATGATATTATGAAGCCATTGAACGAAAGATTAGCAATATGAAAATTCAGTGAGGGTTTGAGAGGCTCTAAACTTAGCATGATAATTACAGCACGTAATTATGGCTCATTAAAGCACGCTATCCGGGCAGCTAAGTATGAGGAGTTTCGCTATCGCCGGGTGCGAGTACAAGTAACGGCAACGTCATGCATTATTCTGGCAAGTTTTCTCCTTACCACAGAGGAAAGCGAGGTATGTATAACAATAATCTCAATGGGCACAGACATCACGGACATCGTGGCCGAGGTTCACAAGGACAAGGTCAGTCATCAGATAGGTATGCACGTGGACATAGTTATGGTAATCGCGGTAACCGTTCAAGATGTTATCATAATTCAGGTTATTCTAGAGGCGGAAAGTTTAGAAATAACTATCAGTCACGTAATCGTGGTAATACGCGTCAAATTTAAACGGCTCAAGCAACTGATTCAAATGACAATAGCGCCCAAAACCAAACTACCCAAGAAGTAGACCAAGCAAATAAGTTTTTTCGTGACCAATCCAGAAATATTAGCTTTTAATGGAAAAACAAAATTAGTTTCATTTAATCTAGATAATAATCAATTTTATTTGCTACTAGCTTCCGCCCGCGACTCCGTCCGCGCGGATGTCGGTCTTCGCGTGGAGGGTTTATTTCTCCATTTTGAGTACCTAACTCTGACAATGACATCTTATAAATATCTATTGGACCCAAATACGGCTAAGCCTATAATAATTAAGGAGATCCCTCTATTGAGCTACTGCTGTTGAGCTCGCGTTCTGTAGTAAGTATTTTTTTCATAGTAATTCCGACCTTGATAAGTAGCATGTAGCAGTAAATTACTGACAGTGACGAAAAGTTTGCAATAATAAAAAAGTGATCGTGACAATGCGACAGAAAGTTAATTGAGAGCTTCAGCATACACAACATTGTTAGTGAGCTCGTCCGGAATATGAACATGAAGATTTCTTGGACTGCTCACACGGGAAAGAGCTACGTAAAGTTGCCCGTGTGAAAAACAACTCGCGGTAAGATCTACGCCAGCAACTCCTAGGGTCTGACCTTGAGCCTTATTTATTGTCATGGCGTAACACAAAGCTACAGGAAACTGTATTCTCTTAAATTGAAATGGAAAATTATCCACTACGGGTAATGCAACGTGTGTTCGCGGTTCTACAGAACAACGTCTATGAATAAAACCGAAAAAAAATAATTTTTTTTCGACGTATTTTTCCAGGATAAAAAGTATCCTATTTTATGCCCAGGATAATAAGGTATAATTATACCAAGTTTCATCGAAATCGAACCGTTAGTTTTCACGTGATGCCTGCATATACAGACAGACAGACAGACAGACAGACAGACAGACAAAAATTTTTTTAATCACATATTTGGGTTTGGTATCGATCCAGCAACACCCCCCGCTATTTATTTTTTCAATATTTTCAATGTACAGAATTGACCCTTCTACAGATTTATTATATGTATCAGATTGGATACGGGAGCTTCTTTGTCGATTGTACGAAAAGAATGCTTACCTCCAGATATTTCAATTTTTGGACAGGATATTTTAGTCAACGGCATAGCTGGTCAAACACGTTCACTTGGTCAAGTTTGTCTTGCATTGTCATCACCACTGTCAGGTGACGTATTCTCCCATAAGTTTCATGTTTTTAATAACCTACCTATCAAGGCTGATGGAATTATCGGATTAGACTTTTTAAGTAAATACTCGTCAAATATTAATTTAGAGACTAATGTATTGACTTTAAATATAAACGGAAAGGTAATTAGAACTAAAATTTTTGATATTACGGAATGCAAATTAGACTTTTTGACCATTCCGGCGCGAACTGAGTCCTTTCACTATGTAGATTTAAATTCAAGTTTAAAAGAAGATTGTGCTGTTTGCGCAAGTGAATTAGGGAAAGATTTGTTTTTAGCTGGTGCAATTGTATAAAATACCTTGTAATAAAATAACTTTAAAAATTTTAAATGTAAGTGAAAGGCATGTTCGTATTCCAGTTTTTACACCGATTGTGCAGCCTTTATCTGAATATGAATGCTATGCATTTGATAAACACAAAGCGGATGCAAGTAGAGCTCAGACTTTAAGTACACTATTGAAATTACAACATCTTAATCCAGAAGAGAAAACGTCTATAGAAGATGTTTGTAAAAAATATTCTGATATTTTTCACTTACCTAATGATACACTTTCAAAAACAAATATTTATGAACAAACAATAACGCTTAAACCAAATACTAATCCTAAACAAGAATTAAATAAACAAATTAAAACTATGCTAAAAAATGATATTATAGAAGAAACACAAAGTGAATGGTCTAGTCCAGTTCTACTAGTACCCAAGAAAAGTGTTAACAAAAATGAAAAGAAGTGGCGTTTGGTAGTCGATTATCGAAAACTTAATGAAAAATTTCAGGACGATAGGTTTCCACTACCAAACATTACTGAAATATTAGTTTCTCTTTCAGGAGCTATCTTATCCAGCCATCTAGATTTACATTCTGGTTATTATCAAGTTTCATTAAATCCAGAAAGCAGGAAATGTACTGCATTTTGTACTAATTCTGGTCAGTTTCAGATGAAACGTCTGCCAATGGGGTTAAAAATTTCTCCAAGTGCTTTTAGTAGGGTAATGACGGTAGCAATGTCCGGTTTAACTTTTGACAAAACATTTGTTTACTTAGACGATTTAATTGTTTTTGGACGTAATTTAGAGTCTCATAATCGAAATCTAATTGACATATTTGAAAGACTAAGAAAAGTGAAATGTCAGTTTTTAAAGACAGAACTATTATATCTTGGTCATGTTGTTCTGCGCAAGGTGTCTTGCCAGACCCTGAAAAAATAAAAATCCTAAAAAATTATCCGGTGCCTAAAAACTCAGAAGATGTTTAACGGTTTGTTGCTTTTTGCAATCATTATAGAAAATTTATACCTAGTTTTGCAGAAATAACAATGCCATTAAACACATTGTGCAGAAAGAATGAACCTTTTAATTGGTCCCAAAGTTGTCAAAGTTCTTTTGAAAAGTTTAAACATTCAATGACAAGTCCACCAATTTTACAATACCCAGATTTCTCAGACGACAGTAAATTTATATTAAAAACGGATGCTTCAGGAATAGCAATCGGGTCAGTTTTGTGTAATAAAAATATGAGACCTGCGGCATACGCTAGTCGTCAATTATTAAACAAAGCTGAGAGAAATTACTCAACAATTCAAAAGGAGTTGTTAGCCAGTGATTGGTCAGTCAAGTATTTTAGACCATATTTGTTCGGCAAACATTTCGTCATAGAAACAGACCATAAACCGTTAATATAATTATTTATTTGGGATGAAAGATCCCTTAAGTCGTTTATTAAAATTTAGATTGACACTAGAGGAATATGATTATGAGATAGTGTATGTTAAAGGAAAAAATAATGTCGCTGCAGATGCATTATCCAGAATTGTGATAACATCGGATGAATTGAAATGTATGAATAATGATGTAGTGACAGTATTAACAAGAGCTCAAAAGAAGAAAATGAAAGATATGAAGGATGAAACCAATGAAGATGAGTTCAATAGAAATAAGAGGATGAATGATATGAAGGACGCCAGTAACACAGTTTTGTTAAAGAGATCCGCAAACTCAAGTTCTGATCAGCCAAGAGTTGTGGAAATAGTAAAGAAACCCAACGATTCCGTAGAAATGATTTTAAAACAAGGTGAATATATAAATAAATAAATTAAAAATAATAGGATATCCTTGAGTGAAGAATGCTTTGAATATGAAGAAAAGACAAAGAATTTATTTATAAATCTTGATTTTCGTTCACATTTAACGCGAGACGAATTTGTGTCGAAATTGAGTAAATTTTGCAAGAAATTAAATATAAAAGAGATATGTATAATAAAAGATAAAAATAATGCTAGCTTTGTTAAAGAATTGTGTCAAGAAATTGAATCAATGAATACTTGGTCCTGATACTTGGTGTTGACTCCTCTCAAAACACGAATTCGTGGTCCACGAATTCATGTTTTGAGAGGAGTCAAGAGAATTACTGATGACGACGATATTCAATTCATTTTACATGACTTACATTTACTGCCAACCAGTGGTCATGCTGGTTTGCGCAGAATGATAAATAATATTAAAAGACAATTTTACTGGCCAGGTATTGAAAAGGACGTCCAAGACTTTATATCAAGGTGTGAGAAATGTCAAAAGATGAAACATCGTAAGCCTGTTAAGGAAACCATGTGTATAACTACTACAGCAACTTATGCTTTTGAAAAAATATTTTTAGGTATTATAGGTACATTGCCTCAAGATTACGAAGGTAATGTATACATACTGAGCCTCCAGTGTGAGCTAAGTAAATTCGTGGAAGCATATTCACTTAGCACTAAGGACACTGTAACTGTAAGTAAAGCATTAGTAGATAATTTTATCCTTAGATTTGGACTACCAAAAACAATAGCAACTGATCGAGGTGCTGAATTTATGTCATCAACAATGGAACAGGTTTGTAAGCTTTTAAACATCGATAAAATATCATCAACTGCGTACCACCACCAATCTAAGGTTCGTTAGAAAATTCTCACAAAAATCTAGGAGCATTTCTGAGAATTCAATGTAATAATAATCCACAAACTTGGTCACATTGGTTAGCTTATTGGTGTTTCAGTTATAATACCACTGTTCATTCAGCAACAAAATACCAACCTTTTGAGCTAGTATTTGGTAGACCTTGTAATGTTCCATCTAGATTATGTAACGATGTTGAACCGTTATACAATCCAGAAAATTATTGTAGTACTCTTAAATATAAGCTTCAATTAGCAAATAAAGATGCTAGAAATAATTTAAAATTAAGGAAATGTAACCAACCGCAAAGACAATTATTATGATAAATATTTGAACCCAATTCAATAAAATAAAGATGACTTGATATAGATTAAAAACGAAACTGGTCAAAAATTGGACCCCATTATTTGTTGGTCCATTTACTGTTTTAGAAGATTTGGGATGTAATGTAAAAGTTAGAAAAAATAACAAAATCGACATTATTCACAAAAATCGAACCAAGCCATTTGTATCCTAAAACCTGATTGTTGTAAATAGTAAATTAAAAAAAAATAGCTCAAGATAGATTATTTTATATAGATAGATTTTTTTCTTCTAAATGACCCGAGATGAGGTGTATACTCTTCTTTAAACTAATTACCAAATATGTATGCTCCTTTATAATAAGTTTCATGTTATGCTTATTTTTTATGTTAGCCTTTACATCGTTTTACTTGTATTTTACACTAAATAAATCATTATATTATTGGCAGCCCATCTGACTAGTTATTCTCTACTTCCCATACGAGCCCCAAACATCTCAACTATTCCGGCAATGATAGTGACATAACTTACTGTCCTAGTCCTGATCGTGATCAAGATTCGAACAATTCTAGTCCAGGGTCACTTTTAGATGAACCATCCACGTCATCGGGCATTTACCACGGTAATTCAAACGAAGAAAGAAAACACTCAAGCCAAACATGACCCGGATACCTGAAAGCAATTACGACATAAGAAACTTCGTATGTTAGGAGAGGAATATTTGGGATACATAAAGCCAAAGAATAGAAAACTAAGACAAGATAAAGTAAGACCTGCTAGAAAATTAGGTGATAGCTGCATTTCGCAGTTTTGTAGGAAGAGTAAGGTGCGGATGATGAAAGACGTCACGAGATACACTACCGTTTTTGGAAAAATATGTACTGGGCCTAGCGCAAAGTGTACCTGTAGTCGGACTTGTAAACAGTAAGGTAACACGCAAAACAAGTGATCAGGGATCGAGACGTGAAGGTACGTTCGATTACTTTTTGCCAATGAACGAAGGCCAAAAGGAAATTGCTCATTTCTCTACTGACCGCCGTTGCGCATCAAACAATTTTGTATGCTACCATAAATTGGATATAAAAGCGGGGTAATGTCGTACTTTCATAGGAAATTAAAATTATCCATTTATTTATTGGGGTTTTTGTTGTACTTTGATTTTCTGCTCAGTTTTGAGGTTAGTTTTGTAACAAATCTTCCACAAAAAAAACAGTATTTTACAACAATATGATTTGATTCACATAAAACAACAGAAAATAGTTCCAATAAATCAATGAATGATCCCAATTAAATAATATTACAAAGGTAGGTCATGCTAAATGTAGGTTTTGATAGGAAATAGAAAATAAAAATGCTTGAATATAGGAATGCAATAGTTTCATTTGTCCATATTATCATCATATTCATAAAATATGTCGTCTAAAAGCGGAGCCGGTGGCTCCACAGACCTAAATCGAGCCCAAGTAAGATACCACAAAATGGTCATAATGAGAGCACATCATCCCATTGTCTGATTACCCACCAAACAATTGCAATAATAGCTATTAATATCACCTAGGTACTGAGTTACTTATTAATTAAAATGTAAGCGTAACCTTTCTGCTGACATGTCGTGACTTAATTCTTCCCCTTACTAAATACGATCCCAGTACCAACGGCAAGTCAACCTCAATGTCGTTTGCTAGTTCAATTCCGCATATTTCGTTCCTACTCACATGCTCCCAATAATACGACTAACATCTAAAAATAAATATAATAGATATATCATATTCAGTAAAGAAATTGATCTTAGCATTAGTTTAATAGAAAATATACATATTGTATTAGTTTAATAGAAAATACACATATTGTCACAGACAGGCAAAAGTCACAAACAAAATCAAATCAAACTAAGAAAAGTATAACTGGTGGTTCTTAATTCTCATCTCATCATCTTCCTCTTAGCGTGTCGATAGCAATCTAAATGGACTCGGCCCAGAATTCAGCTACTTGTTTGCCGCCATCACCAGCGTCCTTCAGTTCCAGTAAAGTGCAGCAGACGGGACACGATATTAAGTGTCCCATCGTTTGTGGAACAGCACAACATTTTCACTCCAAGGCGGTGTCGTCTATGAATCTCCACCTGAACAGGTTGTCCTTACTTCGGCCAACCGTGGTCCGAAGGTTACCCAAGGTAACTCATATCCTGGTAGGAGCTCTTCAGCCGGTGGAACGAATGGTTTGGGTAAGGAAGCACTGTGTCGCCACAGCTTCAGTCTGTATTGTGATCGTTCGCAAGTGAGTGGTACAACACACTTCCCCACTTTTCTCATCATGATGCATTTAAATGTATATTTTGAACTTAGTTAAACAGCTTCTAGTATTAGCTGAAAACAACAAAATACAAATGTGCTGAAAGACTTCCATTATATCCGTTGCCTCTCCGACTTGATGACGGGGTAGACACAGCTCCCACAGCGTGACATTTTTAACGAAATCGTTGGTGATTTACTGCACTGAAAACACAGGCCGTAGTCGTAAAAACGTTCTACACAATCCACAGCACAGAAACAGTACAATGGTCTCTATAATAATTCTTGACCGTGCAGAAATCTGAAGACTCAACTGGACACGATGTTAACGCAATGATAAGTTATTTTTTAGCACAACAAACTCAACAACTATCAATAAACAAGTAATAACAATGTTCGCTGCGAAGTGCTGGTCGGCAGGTCGACCGACATGAGATGCTTTGTTTGACAAATAATTATTGACAGTGAGTGACACTTTTGACACATTTGGCAGTTCACCTTTCATATTGCCCGTGATAGTGTTACCAACAGTTAATCTTAATCACCCTGACCATGTGATTTGTCAATAATAGAAATAGTTTTAATTAGTAAAGTAATGTAACTACACTAACAAGTATGGACAAATAATTAGTCTGAAATAAATGATTTAATTTAATATTATTTTAAAGATCTTAAATATATATAATTATATTAAGTTAATTATGTTAATTAAAAAATAATAAGGAGGACAAATGATAAAAAAACACTTTTACACGTCAAACATATTTTTTTAAACTAGATGAGAAGGGCGTTTCCTATCTGACAACTCTGAGAAGAAAGGCCGAAACAAACTCAGAGTCACAATCTCTTTTAAAACCCAGACATAATCTTGGTCAGATCATGTGCAGACCATGTGTAAAGGTGTCTGAAATGTTCTTTTGAGAAAAGAACCACACAGATTGAGTAGACCTGTCCAGTCAGTGCTCCCATTTGTCAGTAAACGTGCAGCTCAACGCAGAACTTACGGAGCTCAACGATTCGACGAACAATACCAAAGAAGGGACATTTGGGTAGGCCGTATAAATTAGGTACTCCAACTGCCAGATCATGACTAAAACGGAATCAATGACCCAGGAAGAATGTCATAGTTGAAATTATTTTTAAAACTCAGCGTCTGTCTTTATACTAAGCGTTAAGACCGATTATGGGGAGGTTCTTAAAATTGGCAACACTACTTTTACAAAAATACTACATTTAAAAAGTATGCAATAAAATCGAATTAATAACTAATTAAATACAAAATATTAACCTCACATACGATTTCAATCAACTGAACTCAGAAAAGATAAAAAAATATTTTATAATTTATAAGTATATTTTTATGGCCATACTCTATTGCTTTAAAGCGGTACTGGTTATGGGCAATTTCCTTTACAGGTTTGCAGAACAACATTTTTAAATACTTTTTGTCTGGGGTCATACACAGGTCAATCTTGGGTCAAAAAATCCTTGTTAAGAAATTCAAAATACAATCGGGGTCAGAATGCCACAATCTGGATCACAGCGAAAGCTTCCAACCGCATACAACTTTTTAGATAATATTCCCTTGTTGAAGTGATTCCCAAGTTGAAGTGCTTCCTTCACTGTTTTTGTTCCAGTGACGACGTTATTAACGTATGTCTTTAGTTAATTTCTTAACCTGTTCATTATCTGAACTTTGTAAATGTAACCTGATTGTTGCATTAAGCAAAAATGGGCTTGACATAATGCCAAAAGGAACTCTTGTAAATCTTAGGTGAAGCAGATTATCTTCTGTAGCGGGCTTCTTTTTATCCTTTAGCCATAGGAATCGAGTAACATCGCGATCCGGTTTATTTAGTACAATCTGTAACAACGCGTTCTCGACGTCTGCACTTATACCTATTGGTTGACATCTGAACTTTATAAGTAATCCAGTCAAGTCCTCCAACATCATGGGTCCACAATACAAGCATTGATTTAAACTTTTATTGTCTTTTGTTTTAGACGACGCATCATAGACAATTCTCATAGGCTTGCCAGGTACCTTTACTCCATGGTGCGGAAGGTAATGAACTGGATGTCCTACTGTTTGTTCTGTTAGATCAGGTGCGACTTCAATTATCCCCTTCAACAGTTGATTCTTCAATGTGTCTACATATGCCAATAGTGTGGATGTATCTATCCGCTTCAATAAGTTGACGAGTCGACCATAAGCCAATCCAAAATTCAAATTCAAAGCTGGAAGGTACTCAATCCAGGGCCAAGATACGGAGTACCTGTTATCAATATATTTAGTAGTTTCATTGAACCTTTTTACAGCTTCATCTTCTCGATTTTCCCTTGGAGAATCAGTTATGCCAATGGATTCAAGTTCATGTTAGTCTCGATCAGTGGCAGGTCAGGTTCGTTGAATAACATGTCCACATTAGACTGGAACTATGTCACCACTGATAATTCATTAATGGGACTGGAATCCATTTTCCCGCTCAGTATCCATCCGAGGTCGGATTCTACCATATACAAGTTCTCTCTTAGTTTAATTTTCTGTTCTGAGATAAGTGAAAAGTAATAATAGTTGCCGATCAGAATGTCCACTTGGTCTTGTAGAGAACCATCATCAGCTAGTTCTGATTTATCTTTCCACTTTCCAGTGGCTGAGGTCCTGATGTCCTCATCCTGACACTATTTGATATTACTGGTACCACATTAGCAAATAGAGTGATTATCTTATTCGCTCTTGTCCTCATCTGCACTCTAACCACGGGGCTGTCTATTTCTTGAGGAGTCTTTGAACCAAATGTAAATACAGTTAGCGTACTTTCTTCCTCTTTTAGATTAAGATCTCTTGCAGACTTCTGCGTGATGTACGTTCTTTGGCTTCCGGAGTCTAATAGAATTCTGCATGGAAGTTCCTTGGAGAGATCTCCTACTTTGTTAGCAGTGACTACTGCTGTTTGTAGAACCGTGAGTCCCTTATCTCTTGTGTATAGGACATTGGTTGAGAATTTAACAGGGCATAAAGCACGATTATGATTTAATTTCTTGCAATGACAGCATTCCTTTTTATTTCTACATTCTACATAAGAAATCCTATTCTAAGACAACTATAGCATCTAGTTCTTAATAGGGATTTTCTTTCTTTTATTTCTTTGAATTTTGTACATTCTTCATTACTCTTTACAGAATATACACTGAAGTTTAGACTTCTTCCGTGGTGGCCCCTCTTTTCCCTGGTTTTTCCCATGATAACTAGCATATTTCTGCTTTATCCCATAGTTCTTCTGGGAAGTATTTCCTTTGTTCTGTCGGGTGGTATCGAGCCTTTTCCTTATTGTTTTTGTAGTTAGTTTTCTGTTGTCTCCTTTGGTCCTCTTTTCTCCTTTGATTTGAGGAGTGAAGTGTCTTTACACTGTAATATTCTTTCTCATTTAGGTTTTTCTCTTGTGTTAGTCTATTTGCATCTTCACGTGCTGAAATGATAATATCCAAATATTTTCTTATCTCTTCGATCGATTCTTGTTTTATTTTCAATTTCATTTCTTATATTATATCTTCTGGAAATTTCTCCATAACCATAAACCTCAAGTAGTTGTGGTTAATATTTTCACACATTGAATCCAAAACTCTCAGATGTTTTTCGATTTCGGTTAAAACTCTTCGAAAATGTGATACAGTTTTATTTGCTGGATTTATTCTGTAGAGTGAGGAATAGTGTGCATCAACCACTTGAGTTTGTTTCCCGTATCTATCTTTCTAAGATTGTATGGCTATGGAATAATTTTTATTTGTTATCTTTAACCCGTCTATCACTTCCTATTTTAAATAAGTACATATCGATTATTACAGAATCGACTAAAGATTGATTTTTGTAAATAAGTAAATCAAATAAATTAACAGTTATAAAAGTATTTTTTGTCTCTCGACCGCTTTTCTACTACTTCACGGCTGATTCACTACTTTTGCGCTTTGATTGGGTTGGGCATCCTGTGCATGTATGTATATTTCTGTATTGTTTTAGATGGTGCGAAATTATAAGCCAAAAAACTAAAAAAGTACACAGAGGAACTACACAAGGCTGTAGAAGATGTTAGAAATAAAAAGATGACTACATTCCAAGCAGCTGAATTTTATGGCATACCACGGTCCACAATACTGTCAAGAATAAATGTAACACGTGCAATTAGGGCAGGCAGACCGGCAGTGTTTTCTGCTGATTTTGAAAGCAAAATGACAGAGTATTTACACTTAGGGCGGATTCGACCAAATGCCATGTTACACCAGAGTAACTAACCCTTGAATAATTTTACTCATTGGTCTTACTCTCGGATAACTTCGTTTGCGTTTTTCCATCATAAACATAGAGTAGCCAATACTGCGTATGGTTACTCTCGAGTTGATGAATGAAGTGCATTTATCAACTCGATGTTCATTCAATATACATGTAAGCCAACTAAAATGGAAATGTAATTGTGTTTAAAGCGGAACATAAAATCTTACGTCCACATAATTTTGCCGGTTTATAATGGTGTCAATTCAACTGTCAATGAATATTCACTCGAGTTGTCATTGTTGAGTGAGGTTATGTATGGTTTATTTGGAGATCTTGATTTTGTGTTTTGTTGTAGTAATTTAGAATAAATAATATGTCTGTTGGAAAAAGGAAACGTAGCCCAAATTAGTTACCTTCTGAGAAAAAATTGTTGGTAGAACTCGTGGAAAGTCATTTCAGTAAAGTAGAAAACAAAAAAACAGACGGTGTTACGATGAAGCAAAAACTTGCCGAATGGCAAATTATATCTCAAGAATATAATAGTCAAACAACAAACTGCTCGCGTTCAGCGGAGATGCTAAAGAATCAGTGGGAATATATGAAAAAAAATGCCAAAAAGGATGAGTCGTTGAACAGGATGCATAGGATCCAAACAGGTCAGTATTTGTCTTGTACTTTGTCAGTATTTGTAATGGTAAGCCATTATTATTACTTGATAATAGGTAAAATACTTTGATGGTTTATTCTTCTTGTCATTCATTGTTGAAACACCTTCACAACAATATCATGGACATGTTATGCTTATAATTTTACTTTTACGTACCTAGCTACTTAACTTTACTGTACTATTTTAGGTGGTGGACCAGCGAATCCAAAAAAGGAAGATCCCTACATTTAAAAATCATATCTTTGATTAGGCCAAGTGCTGTTGGGCTTTTCAACCATTTTGACAGCGATAATGTTTTCCCAGAAAACACAGAAGCTGTTGATGAGGCTGAATTTTTTTTGCCTGAGGACCTAGCATTATGTAATAAAGGTATACCTTTTTTTTTGCGGTTGGGAAATCATCAAATGACTCCTCCCGCTCTGGGTGGACCGGAAGGGAATGTCAGACTCTTACGGACTAAAACCAACCGTGTTCCTTCCTTAGCCCTTTATGTTCCGGGCCAGCGCTAACCCTTTCGGACAATCCCGCTGGCCCGGCAGGCTTCGGCCCTAAGGTAATGTATACCTTACAGTCAAATTGTGCTTTGCTACTTCGATAACACAGAACTGCACTAGTCAGTGGCACGGAGCAGCAATGAATGGGCCACGTTCCTCATTAACTTCCGAGCCAATGCTATGGACATGGATGGCCACACTGCCCAGGAACTGAAGCCCGGGTGGAGCTTTGACACAATTAACATTCTATTGTTTGTAATCTCTGGCCTGACATTCTAAATTTGATTTCACTTACAAAATGTTATATTATTTGGTTACAGATCTTGAGACTAACATTGATGATTTTCAAAAGACTGGGGTTGACTCGAATGAAGTAGTAATACAGGTAAATTACATAATGTCTAAAGCCGCACTCTCTTTTCCTAAAGCACCTTTCAAACTGCTATATTTATTTGTTACAAATAATCGTATAAGTTTGAGAATAAAACTTTAATGTTTATGAATGTCATTTATTTCTTCATTTTAGGATTGGAGTGATTATAACCCTCAACTTTTAAAAACTCCTGTGTCTACACCTCTTCAGGTCAATAATAATGACCAAAATTAATGAAAAAATCTTGGATTTCAAGAAGGCGACCTACCTATGCACCTTCAACATCATCGTTACAAAAGTTGCATGAAAAGAGAATTGAAGCAATCGACTTCCAGAAGAGTGTTGCAGAGAATGAAACAGTTTATTTAAAGGAACTAAATGAAGTAGAACTACAAATAAAAAGAGAACAATCAAAACAAGAAAAATTGAAGACACGTATTTTATTTTCAGATTGAAGAAAAAGTTGTTGAGAAATCTATACATATAATAAATCTGTAGAAGGGTCAATTCTGTACATTGAAAATATTGAAAAAATAAATAGCGGGGGGTGTTGCTGGATCGATACCAAACCCAAATATGTGATTAAAAAAATTTTTGTCTGTCTGTCTGTCTGTCTGTCTGTCTGTCTGTATATGCAGGCATCACGTGAAAACTAACGGTTCGATTTCGATGAAACTTGGTATAATTATACCTTATTATCCTGGGCATAAAATAGGATACTTTTTATCCTGGAAAAATACGTAGAAAAAAAAAATCTTATTTTTCGGTTTTATTCATAGACGTTGTTCTGTAGAACCGCGAACACACGTTGCATTACCCGTAGTGGATAATTTTCCATTTCAATTTAAGAGAATACAGTTTCCTGTAGCTTTGTGTTACGCCATGACAATAAATAAGGCTCAAGGTCAGACCCTAGGAGTTGCTGGCGTAGATCTTACCGCGAGTTGTTTTTCACACGGGCAACTTTACGTAGCTCTTTCCCATGTGAGCAGTCCAAGAAATCTTCATGTTCATATTCCGGACGAGCTCACTAACAATGTTGTGTATGCTGAAGCTCTCAATTAACTTTCTGTCGCATTGTCACGATCACTTTTTTATTATTGCAAACTTTTCGTCATTGTCAGTAATTTACTGCTACATGCTACTTATCAAGGTCGGAATTACTATGAAAAAAATACTTACTACAGAACGCGAGCTCAACAGCAGTAGCTCAATAGAGGGATCTCCTTAATTATTATAGGCTTAGCCGTATTTGGGTCCAATAGATATTTATAAGATGTCATTGTCAGAGTTACTCAAAATGGAGAAATAAACCATCCACGCGAAGACCGACATCCGCGCGGACGGAGTCGCGGGCGGAAGCTAGTGAACAATAAAGTAATAATAGTAGTAGTAGT
This sequence comes from Mesoligia furuncula, assembly GCA_916614155.1. Classification (NCBI taxonomy): domain Eukaryota; kingdom Metazoa; phylum Arthropoda; class Insecta; order Lepidoptera; family Noctuidae; genus Mesoligia; species Mesoligia furuncula. Next base: position 14,455,717 of record OU744791.1, on the reverse strand, counting down.
TATTAAGAACTTTAATAAAAATGCGCTGGTTCTTGGTAGAAAACAAAAGTATATTCTGTCAATCAGAAGTAAAACCAAAAGGTAGAAAAAGCATAAACAAAAAGTATAAAAAGGTAAAATATCAAAGGCAAGAAAAGACTTGCACATTCTCCCCTTTTTTATGAAATGGGCAGCTTAATCAGCTTTCGGAGGGGCCTCCTGAATGTGCCGGCCACAGTGGCAACATCGGCCACCCGCACTACTCCATCTGCGCCGGGGAACAACCTCGCGACCAGGCCTTTGGGCCATGAACCACGCGGTAAATTTGAATCGCATATTACGACCACATCTCCTTCCGCAATTGAGGGCACGGTGCTTCCACCCCTTCTGGGTGACAACGAAGGCAGGTATTCTCGAACCCATCGCTGCCAGAAATGATCGGCTAGCCTGAGTGCCCTCCGCCAATGACTTGTGCTTGAGAGGTCCGATTCCTGAAGCGTGGCTGGGATGGGACGCCCTGGTGATCCGTTAAGGAGAAAGTGAGCTGGCGTTAGTGCTTCTTCAGCATTAACATCGAGTGAGATTATCGTTAGTGGCCGCGAATTTACCAAGGCTTCAGCTTCAGCCAAAAGGTTTCTGAGTACTTCATCAGAGGAAGTCCGCCCATGGAGTGAAACTTTTAACGCTCCCTTGACACTTCGGATAAGGCGCTCCCAAGCTCCACCCATAAATGGTGCCGAGGGGGGTATGAAACGCCAGTTTATAAACTCGTTGGCAGCGTAATCTTCAACGGCATCACCGTATAACTCTCGCAGTTCTCGGCTGGCTCCAACAAAGGCAGTGCCGTTGTCGGACCAAATCTCCGATGGGGTTCCTCGAAGCGACACGAAGCGGCGTAAGCACATGATCGCCGAGTCAGTTGATAAGCTGTGTACCACATCTAAATGTACGGCGCGGACGACCAAGCATGTGAATAGGGCCACGTAGCGCTTCTCCTTTCTTCTCCCAACCGTGACCTGAACGGGCCCATAATAATCGAGACCGGTGAAAGAGAAGGGCCTTTGATGATGAGTTAGGCGTGCTTCTGACAGATTTCCCATTGGTGGTCGGAACGGTCTAGCACGGCGCAATTCACACAGCTGACAAGTACGGGCCACGAATCGAACAGCATTTCTTAGTCCAATAATCCAGTAACGTTGCTGAAGCTCGTTCATTACCAAATCTAGGTGTGAATGCGCGGCCTTCCGATGATATTTGTGGATCAAAAGACGAACTGCCGGGTGTTTTCCGTGCAAAATGAGTGGACGATTAACGTCATCTGTAACGGCTGAGACAGCAACAATGCGGCTCGACATTCGCAGCTGATTATCAGCATCTATAAATGGCGACAGCTTGAATAGGCGGCTATTACGAGGCAACGGTTGTTGGTTCTTAATCCGCAAAAAATCTTCTTTGAAGGAATCGAGCTGAGACTGCCTTAATATGTGGGTTTCGGCCAGGCGTAAATCGCTTGCTGTTATTCTCGCTGATACGTGGAGGTTATTGGGGGCATTAGGAGAGGATGTGCAAGAGGGAATAAATGTACATAAACTTCCCTCAAGACGAGTTAAATTGGCGTTAGCGCCTCGTCTTTGCAGACTACGCACACGCAATATAAAAATGAATCGATGCGCTTTTGCTGTTGCTCGCACCATTCTCAACCATGAGCTGAAACGCAGCGGATCCGCGGAGATTGGTGCAGGCAGGTCAGTGTCAGTAATGATATGAACATGATGTTTGAATTCTTCGCGGCCTAGTCCACTGACATCGATCACGGGTTCAGTGGGCCAGTCCGAGGAGAGCAAGAAGGTAGGACCTAAAGATCCAGCGAGATTCTGGAGTTAACTCAAAACGTTTGACCCGAGTCGCATCATCTGCCACGTTTAAATCACTCGGGATCCAACGCCACTCACCGACGTCCGTGAGCTCCAAAATCTCATCTACTCTATGGGACACGACAGGCTTAAGAGTGCGAGCGTCGCCGCGAAGCCAACCTAAGGTCGTCATTGACTCATACGAAAAAACGCGTCTCGTCGGTTTGAGCCGGTGGGCTTCGCAAATAGACGTAGCAAGACGTGCAGCCATCAGAGCCCCTTGGAGCTCCAAACGGGGAATTGAGACAGGCTTAAGGGGTGACACGCGAGCTTTGCTGGAGATAAGGGAGAGTCTAACGTCGCCGTTAGCGTACAGAAACCGCCAATAAGCGACAGCGGCAAAGGCAGACTCACTGGCGTCCGAAAACACATGTAATTCGCAGCCTGCTAACAAGAAGTCATTCAAGTTATAGCGACGTGGAATTCGTAAAGAAGAAACCGAGGATAAATCCTGAAACCACGACTTCCACGCGGCGCTGTCACCTTGACAGAGCTCCTCATCCCATTCCAAACCCTTACGCCAAGCATTTTGAAACATGATGCGACCTCGAACAACGATTGGCGCAATGATTCCAAGAGGATCATAGACTCGCATCACGTGAGCTAACACCTCTCGCTTGGTAAGCTTCTGTGGCAACACACCCTTATGTACTCCCGTGTTAAAGCCAATCACGTCACAGGCGGGTTGCCAGATAAGGCCAAGCGTGCGGACGTGCGTAGCCAGGTGACCTAAATCTACATCCTTCACAACGGGCGCCTCTAACAAGGATTCTTTGGGTAGCAACGAGAGCGCCATGAGATCGTTTGACGTCCAGCCTCGCATCTCAAAGCTGGCATGAGAATGTACGTTATAAATGTCCGCAGCCAATTTGGCCGCTTCATGAACGTTGTCTAAACTAGTGATGCAGTCATCCATGTAGTGATCCTGTGTAATTACTCGAGCTGCATCGGGGTATGTATCCTGCCACTCTAATGCATTTTTGTTTTTTATATGGATTGCAGTAAAGGGGCTGGACGCAGCTCCAAAAATCAAGGATGACATGCGGAATGTACGTATAGGCTCATTCGGATTGTCGCGCCACAGAAATCTTTGAGCGTCCCTATCTTTTTCAATGATTTTAATTTGAGGGAACATTTCACGAATGTCAGCTATCAGAGCGACTTTACCCTCACGGAAGCGCATCAGAATACCTAGCAGGGGTTGCAAAAGGTCTGGACCAGTTAATAACATAGAGTTTAATGACACACCGTGGGACTTGGCAGCTGCGTCGTGTACCGTTCTCAACTTGTTAGGCTTATTTACGTCAATTACGCCAAAGTGAGGGAGATACCACAACGGAGATCCCAAGTTAGGACAAGCTGAACACGGTTCAGCATATCCCTTTGATAGCATATCATGTATATTACGACAGTAACGTTCAGCATAGTCAGGGTCTTTCACCATTTTTTTCTTAGCTTTAGCGAGAGATAAGGGCCAGTTGTCGATGCCTATAATCAGCATGGGCTTAACGTCTTTATAACAAAACTCATTAGCAATGTCCGCCAGGTGGGTACTTACGCACGCTCTCAAGATGCGCAGACTGTCGCGCAGCGCTCAAACCTCTCATCGCCCTGGCTCGCTTAACGCAGTGAATTTCGTTTGAATGACGGCCTTTTATATTAAAGTCGACGTACTGAATATTGACGTCCATTCCTAGACCACCTACACAGTCTAAATGAATACGTTTCTCTTGGCCCTTGCAACCAATTTGAGCCGCCAACTTAGAATCTATAAATGTGCCTGTGGAACCGTCGTCCAACAAAGCGTACGTATCAACACTATTAGAAGGTCCGGACACGGTCACGCCAACTATTTTCAACAACGGCCGAACAGAAGGTTCCGCAGCTGACAAGAAGGATGCATGAGCCAAGACTTCGTGATCCGAGTCGTCAGACGATGGCTCGCCGGTCTCTTCGCAGGCCGCGAGCGTGCCACATGTCGGGGGCGTGCTGGATGTCGATGGTTCAGGTTCAGCGTCTTCTTCCACTTCGACGTGTGCAGAGACTGCACGCTCTTTCGACCCGTGCAACAAAGCATGATGACGCATGTCACAACCTTCTACCGTACACACTCTTTTAATACAAGAAGTTTTGTTTTTGTGCCAACCTTTCTTTAAACATCTATGACATATTTTATTTTTCTTAATAAATTGCCAACGATCATTTATTGTCATTTTGACAAACCTATCACAAGATTTCAATTCATGTTTTTGTTGACACAACGGACAAATAATATTTGTAGTTGATAAAGTTTTCGTTGAAACGCTACGATTATGATGATCATTTTCAGCTACGACGTTCACCCTATCCCTGAAGCCTCTGTTATCAGTGTTAGGACGTGCTACAGTAGGCGACGAGAAGTCAATTACGCCGCCAAACCTACACTGCAAATTAGCTTCACGGGAGAGGAAATCGGCAAACATTTCGATTTTAGACAAGCTGGCATCGCATAAATGAGCGTAGTCCAACCACGGTGGACGCAATAGCGGTGGCAGCTTGCTCAATAGTGCCTGAAACAGCTCAGGCGAGCGTAAGTGGTCCGGCTGATTTAACAGCCGAATTGCTTCTACACAGTTTCGTACACGGCTTGCAAAAATTACGAGGTCTTTGCTATCGTAGCTTACCTTAGGCAGCGCACGTATTACAGACACTTCATGCATCACTAAATATTAAGAACTTTAATAAAAATGCGCTGGTTCTTGGTAGAAAACAAAAGTATATTCTGTCAATCAGAAGTAAAACCAAAAGGTAGAAAAAGCATAAACAAAAAGTATAAAAAGGTAAAATATCAAACAAGAAAAGACTTGCACAGTAGTATAATATATTTTATCGTAACTTTTTATTTTTAACCTGTTTTTATAACTCTTGATCTCATGCAGGATTTGGCAACACTGCAATCAACTGGATCAATTGACAATATTTAAAAACTAAGCCCCCCAAAAGAAACAATGAATAAAACAGTTATTATTTATTTTATAGAAGATTTCATAGTTACAACAAACTATGAAAATTATTAGCTATTAACGTATTGCGTGCAAAATGGCCAGTAGATTGCTGTGCTGATTCCAAGCTCTGCATTTGGCCAAGTTGTAAAAGCTCATCCCATGGAGCTGGCAATAGTACGTCTGGGTCATTAGGTGGAAGTTGTTCTCCTCGCCTGCGCCTCGTTAGTGCTTTTTCTAATTTTATTCGCATCCCAAGTGCCAACACTGGGAATCGTCTTTGCCATACACCATAGGATCTTTCTACAGGATTTCTGGTACGAATTTGGGATTCATTGTAAAGTTGCTCAGATGGTGTCCTTGTGTTTTCTAATGGAGTCATGGTATAATTCTTTGCAGCATATCCTCCGTCCACCACTAATAATGCATTGCCATAGCGACCAGTCTCAAAATACGCTTTTCGGACGCTATTATTAAATATAGTGCTGTCATGAGTTGATCCTGGCCATCTTGCGACTATGTCTGTTATTTCTAGATTGGCATTGCATATAGTTTGCACATTGATAGAGAAGTTCTCCTCCTACTTCTAGTCTCAGGGGTACAAATGTGAGGCGAATGTGCGTACAGTCCATGGCTCCAACTACTCTTGGAAAACGAGCTATTTTGTAAAATTCATCTTGCTCATGTCTTATTTCTTGAAGTGATTCAGGAAATTTTATGTACTCTGTATGCAATGCAGCTATTGCAGCACTCACTCTGTGTACAATTTTGTTAGCTGTTGGAGTACTTAAACCACAGTAGTCTCCAATACTTGTTTGTGTCCAGCAACTGATTTACTGGTGATATTGAAAAATTCCTGAAAGAAAAAAGAACTATAGATAACACTACTACTACATACCTATCATGATAGTAAGCCCGTGCTACTCTTATGCTTTTGGATAAATTATATAGGTACCTAAGTAAGTAGGAACCTACTAGGTACATACTGGTTTGATGTATATTCCAGACGATGCTCGATTTTGGATAAAAGACACAAAGTCGCTTCTTTGGACAATCGAAACCTTATGGCAAAGTCACGGTCATCATAATTATCGAAGTAATTGTTCCCTTCTCTAATCCATCGTCGACGCCTTGGAATGTATTCTTCATCACTGTCAGAATCTTCGATCATATTTCGTAAACGTTGCATTATTATGAAAATATCCTTTCAAATCATAAAACCACCAAAAGAAATTAATTATCCACATGCGCTCAACTGTGAACCACAGACTCAAAAAGTTCTCAGGCTGTTGTGAACTTTTTCAACAAAGCATACGAAAACAGCTGTTAATGTATCGGCCTCCACTACATTACTCTCGGATAACTTGTTTATTCGATGCATTTTGTCGGTATAGCGATTTACTCTCGGATAGACATTTATTCCGGGATTAAGATTTGATAAAACGAAAAGTTCTCTAACTCTAAGAGTAATTAGTGATTTTATTCCCAGGATAAGACTTATACAAGGTTGGTCGAATTCGCCCTTAATGGAAAAACATCAGTTTATACTAACAAGAAAAGAAAGTAAAGTTTTGATAGCTGAGTACGTCTGTCGCAATGGCATGATAACTCTTTTCAAAAACGAAGTTCCTGCCCTGGTAAAGACTGGTTCCTTGGATTCCAAAAAAGGCACCATCTCAATATAAAAACCCCCAGTCCGTTGCAGTGGCCAGACGGAAGGTGAAGTGTAATAATATGTATGCTCTCCTATATTATTAGGTATGCACACTCCTTTATACCTAATATGCTGAATTAGCACTATACCTCATAAGCCACATATCTATGTAACATTGATTGCATTCATTAAATAGTACTACAAGCATGTGGTTGTTTCCTTGAGACCACCTCTTAGGAACCCCAACATTACATGGCGACCCTGCCTTGGGAATCTGCCAAGGGGATTTTTAGTTTCTAGTTTAATTTAAATTTTACAAGTCATATCATGTGTCGGTCTACCGTCGAAAAGGAAGAGGTTTTCCTCAGTCAGAACGCTGCTGAACGTAACAATGACGCCACGTTGAAGGAAATTGGAGGATACGTGGAACGTCTAAGCATCGTGACCTACATTGTCCTGGCCATCATTGGAGTCGTAGCACTTTATGTTGGCTTAAGGATGTACAGGAGCTGCCATCGCACGTGGATCCAACAAGAAATAGGGATGAGTACCATGCAGAGGATCAGGTCATCCATCAGAGGGCGCAGTGAAGGTACCGAAAATCAGTGAATAGTGTTGTGAAATTTATTTACCATAATTTAATTAACTATCGTTATGTGAACTATCATATTTCATTACGCAAAAACTTAAAGGCGCTAAAATCATGCACAGAAAACTTGTAATGCGACACCAAACGGAAACAAAATGCAACGTCGGACTTTAATTTTTAGGTTTCGCAATTATGTGTAATGTGTTTATAATGTGTTTTAAGCAAATCTATTACTTATAAGATTAAAAAATATTAGTATGCTATGATTGATATTTTAGAACGAAATTATAACTTTTTAATAGAGATACGAAATTATTTAGTAAAAAAGGGGCAATCAAGATATAAAGGTAATGTAATTATAACTGAGTTGGAACAAGCAAAAAGTGCATTTGATAACTGCTGTAAAATATTTTTACAAATTGAAAAAAGCAGGGATGTTCATTTAGCAGCGGCAATAGATCTATATGAAAAAATTAAGCAAAAATACGAGGAAATAGAAAACTTGTGTATTTTTCAGATAGCAAAAAATTAGGTAAAATGGAATTCGACTTAAAGGCGGCGTGTAGTTTGATTCCAGTAATGGACGGTGTTGAGGGCACCATCAAGCGGTTGATAGACTCTGTAGAGTTGTATGCTGGCATGCTGGATGGCTCAGGTAAGGCATTATTAATTACTTTCGTTCTAAAAAGTACGCTGAGTGAGAAGGCAAAGCTAAAAGTATCAAGCTCATACAAAAATGTTCAAGATTTAATTGATGATTTAAGAAAATATCTTTTACCCAAGAAATCATTTATGGCTATACAAACCCAGCTACAAAACATTCAACAGGGTTCAAGGTCCATTGAAGAATATGGATCTAAGGTGGAAAAATTATTTACGGAGCTGACGATTACCCAAGCTGATGGAAAAACTGAGGCATTTTCTATTTTAAAACCCATCAATGAAAGTTTTGCAATAAAACGGTTTTCAGATGGCCTGCGGAGCTCGAAGCTGAGCACCATCGTCTCGGCACGCGGCTTCAGCAGCTTGAAAGATGCCATACAAGCAGCAAAAGACGAAGAGTGCACGTCTTTCCCACCATCAGGTAATATCTTGCATGTATCTAGAAATGGACGAGTTTCACATAATAATAGGCGATCACAAAGTCATCATAGGGGTACTCTCCGTGGTCAATATGGTAACAATTACGCTCGTGGACACCCATCTCATAACAATTATAACCGAGGACAAGGTTCTCGTGGATATAATAGGCCAAATTATCACCCATCGTATAGCCGTGGTAATAGAGGTTCGAGATATGCTAGGAACCGGGGACGAGGACAAAGTACGTCCCCAGCAGAGCGAGTAGCAGACACGCGTCAAAGCGATAAAGACGAAAGTACAGATAGTACACCAAATCAGTTTTTTCGATCCTAAACATTTTGTGTTATCATACCAAGGAAATGCGAAGTACATAACCTTTTATATTAATAATACCAAATATTATTGGCTTATTGATACGGGAGCAACATTGTCCATCATTAAAAATGAAATGTTACCAAATGACATCGTTGTGCATAAAGATAATACCTTAATAAATGGAATAGGTGGTCAGCGACGTTCTCTAGGTTCAGTAAACTTATTACTAAAATATGATAATGTAGCGTTTCAGCATAATTTTCTTGTTTTTAATTCGTTACCACTAAGAGCAGACGGTATCATAGGTTTAGATTTTTTAGAAAAATTTCAAGCAAAAATAGATATAGTTTCAAATAAGTTAACACTCTTTAACAATAATAAACAACATTATTTACATTTTGTTGATGAACATGATAGGATAAAAAACGCAATAATTATTCCGGCGCGTTCGGAATCAATTCATTTTATTATTGTGAATGACAATGTAAATGGAGAAGTTGTAGTTTGTAGTAAAGAGATAGCGAAAGATGTGTTTATAGCAAACGCAATAGCAAAGGTTAGTAATAACAGAATTCCAGTCAGGATACTTAATGTTAGTGATAAGGAAGTGTGTTACCATCTTTAACACCAGATTTAAGAAATGTGGAAGATTATAATATTTGTCAATTTAATAAGACCAATATCGACGCCACTAGAGTTAAAACATTGTTGTCAGAATTAAATCTAAATTATTTAAACGGAGAAGAGAAACAATCAATTGAGGCAAAAAACAACCAATATTTATGAGCAATCTATAGTTGTGAAACAAAACTCTACCCCAGTTTACGTCAAGCCATATAGGTTACCACAGGCACTAAAACCAGAAATAGCTAAGCAAGTTAATAATATGTTAAAAAATGATATTATAGAAGAGACAAATAGTGAATGGTCCAGTCCAATTTTATTAGTACCTAAGAAAAGTAGCGAGGGACAAGGGAGAAAATGGCGTTTAGTAGTATATTATAGAAAAGTAAATCAAGTTATTTGTGACGATAAATTCCCATTACCAAATATTAATGAAATTTTAGTTATGCTTACGGGAGCTATCTATTTCACTCACCTTGACCTTCACCAAGGTTATTACCAAGTAAGTTTGGAACCCAATAGTACGACTAATTAACTGCATTCACTACAAACACAGGCCAATATTGCATGAAACGGCTACCCATGGGCTTAAAGATAAGTCCTAATGCTTTTAGTCGTATGATGTCAGTAGCAATGTCTGGATTAACTTTTGATAAATGTCTAGTTTACCAAGACGATCTCATTGTATTCGGAAGAAATCTATCTAGCCACAATCAAAATTTAGTAAGTGTAATGGAAAAGTTGAGAAAAGTAAATTTAAAACAAAATCCACAAAAATGTGAATTTTTAAAGAAATAAATTCTTTATTTAGGACATTTGGTTACAGATAAAGGTGTATTACCAGATCCGGAAAAAACTAGAGTATTAAAAAATTACCCTATTCCCAAAAATGCAGATGAAGTAAAACGTTTCGTAGCTTTCTGTAATTACTACCGTAAATTACTAGACATTTTTCGGAAATAGCAATGCCAGAACGCTTTTGATACTTAAAAAAATGCGCTAGTATCGTCACCTATACTGCAGTATCCCGATTTTTCAGAAAATCATGAATTTATTTTACAAACAGATGCTTCGGGTAGTGCTATTGGTTCCGTATTATGTAACAAAGATCTTAGACCAGTTGCATATGCGAGTAGACCCATGAATAAAGCGGAAAATAACTATCCGACTATTCAAAAAGAACTTTTGGCTATCGTGTGGTCTGTTAAATATTTTAGACCATATTTATATGGAAATCAATTTACCATAATGACGGATCACAAACCATTGATATACTTATTTGGTATGAAAGATCCGTCAAGTAGGTTACTTAAATTTAGGTTAACCCTAGAAGAATATAACTTTAAAATACTCTACGTGAAAGGATGAGATAATGTTGTGGCAGATGCTTTATCTAGAGTTCATATAACGTCTGACGAACTTAAAAGTATGAATGAGCAAGTTATGGCTGTAACGACAAGGATGCAAAAGAGGAAGATGGAAGAACAAATTAACAGTAAGGAAGAAGATGGAAAGAAGGCTCTTAATAAATCCACTAACGACTGGACTGATCACCCAAGGGTTGTGGGTATATTAAGAAAACCGCGTGAGTCAGTGGAAATGTGTTTGATTGAAGGTAGAAAATTAAAAAGATTTAAGGATAATGACATGATAACTGTAGAAATTGAATGTTTTGCATTTGAAGAGACTAAAAATACATTATACATTCATTAATCTTGATTTCAAGGCGCATTTCTTGCGAGCCGAATATGTGCAGAAATTAAGTTATTTTTGCAAAAAGATACGTATCAGCGAAGTATGTATAATTAAGAATAATGATGATAATATAGAATTTATTAAAAGTATTAGTGAAGAGATAACAACCCTCCCTAATTGGTCCGGACCACGAATATGTATATTAAGAGGAGTAAAAAGAATAACTGATGATAATGAAAAGACAATAATTATGTATGACTTTCATTTATTGCGGAAGGCAATGCAAAGTGGACACGCGGGAGTGCGTAGAATGGTCAATACTATCAAAAGACGATATTATTGGCCAAGTATTGACAAGGGTATTCAAGAATATGTTAAAAAATGTACGAAATGTCAAAAATATAAACATTATCGTTACATTAAAGAACCGATGGAAATTACTACAACGGCTTCCTCGGCATTCGAAAGGATTTACTTAGATGTAGTGGGTCCTTTAGATAGAGACGAAAGCGGAAATTGTTACATATTGACTATGTAGTGTGAATTAACAAAATTTGTACAAGCTATTCCATTACAAAACAAAGAAACGGTGTCCATTGCAGATGCATTTGTTAGACAGTTCATATTAAGATTTGGTATTCCGGAAACAATAGCTACGGATCGAGGAACAGAATTTATTTCTGCAACTATGGAACAGGTTTGTAAAATTCTTAATATTGAAAAATTATCTTCTACAGCCTATCACCATCAGTCGATTGGAGCTCTTGAAAATGCTCACAAAACTTTGGGTGCATTTTTAAGAATTCAGTGCGGAAACCATAAGAATACATGGAGCTATTGGTTACCATTTTGGTGCTTTAGTTTCAACAACACAGTCCATTCAGAAACAAAATATACGCCATAATATGAACTTGTTTTTGGAAAACTTTGTCGGATACCAGATAGCATTAGCGATACTGTAGACCCATTATATAATTTAGATAGCTAACCATTACAATTAAAATATAGATTGCAGTTAGCTCATGCCGACGCAAAGAACAATTTGTTGTTAAATAAGCATAAACGTAAGGAAATACATGATTGATCTGTTAATTCAACAACGTATGAGAAAAATGATTTTATTTTATTAAAAAATGAAACGGGTAGTAAATTAGATACCCTATTTGAAGGTCCCTATACGGTAGTGCAAGATTTAGGTTGTAATGTAAAAATATTAAAAAAAGATAAAATAGAATTAGTACATAAGAATAGGACTAGGCGTTATTATCTATCAATTGAAAAAAAAAAAAAAAAAAAAACTTTGCAATGTATAATGATAAGAATAAATAGGTACCCATTTATTGCATATAAAATCAGTAATAGGCTAAGAACTAGTATAATTTTATATTTATAAAAATAGGTAACACCATTTTTTTTAGAAGTATTAATCAAAATAATTATGAAAAAAAAAAAAAAAGACTTGTGTTAATTTCTTCTTCTTTTTTTATGCCCCTGGGAGGCGAAGTGTAATAATATGTATGCTCTCTTATATTATTAGGTATGCACACTCCTTTATACCTAATATGCTGAATTAGCACTATACCTCATAAGCCACATATCTATGTAACATTGATTGCATTCATTAAATAGTACTACAAGTATGTGGTTGTTTCCTTGAGACCACCTCTTAGGAACCCCAACATTACAAAGGCCTGCGATCCTTTCATAATCTACCAGTATTTTGACATGCAGGAGAAGGTGGTAGAAGATTTGGGGCTGTCAGAGAAACGGCAGCAAATATTTAACTTAGATGAAACGAGCATTTGCAGTGATCCGGTGAAAGGAAAAGTTATAGGAAAAAAAGGTTACCGATCCACAAGAACAAGGAGTGGTCCCAGACGCAATAACACTACGTTGCTGGCGGTAAAAGCAAATGGTGACAAAGTGCCCGCACTGATTATTTTTCAGGGGAAGCATCTTTGGTCCGAATGGCTGTATAAAACCCACAAGTAGAAACTGCTTACTAAGTCAGTGAAAGAGAAACTTAACTTAAACTAGGGGGTGAAAGTTTCTTTTTAATAAATTCGAAACGAGCTTGCGGTGAATTTATATTTTTAAATTGTGGACAATCAAACAGTCGATGATCGACGTCATCTTTATCACATAGCGGGCAGCGGTTATTTGAAACTGGTTCATTACATGACAAAAGACTTAGCGGTACTTTGCTTATGACTTGTTCGATTATGAGCTATACTAGACTTAGCACGCGGTTCCGACTGTGGATTATCAACGTGTGAGCGCTGGAGTACCTTTACATGATCTTGCATAAATGTTATAAAGTCCGCATATGAAGGTAATTCTTTCCCACTCACACGGCTTTCAAATTGTTGAACAGTTTATTTATTTATTTATTTATTTATATATACTTTATTGTACACCACAAAAATACATAACATGAAAAAGATACATTAAAAACTACAAAATATACAATGGGCGGCCTTATCGCTTTCTGCGATCTCTTCCAGGCAACCTTGGAATGGACAGTGATTTTCCAGGACATAAAATGGGGCTGTCGTTGGTGCAAATATTATGTATACAATACACTAAAATAGATACACAGATATATACATATCCAAAATTATAGATACATAAATACATACATACTAAATTGTATAAGCAACGAAAATAAAAGAAGACAGTAGTCTATTGCAGTTAGGACAACAAGATCACAACGACAAGTAGTGTTCCTTCACGAGTCTTTTGAACACATGTAACGACTGCGCGCGTTTAATTTCAACTGGCAATGCATTCCACAAACGAGCAGCCTGGACGGTAAAGGATTTATCTAAGAAAGTTGTGGAATGCATAGGCATTTTGAGCTTCAAGTTATCTGATGACCTTAAAAATTTCGTGTGGGAGTCACAAAGAAACTGGAAACGTTTCTTGAGATAGAGAGGGGTAGAAGGGGAAAAAAGAACATTGTACAAAAGGGAAAGAATATGAGCATTCCGACGAAGGCGAATTGGTAACCACTTGAGCTTTACACGAAATTCGGAAACGTGGTCATATTTGCGCAGACCGAATATGAACCTTATACAAAAATTTTGAAGCCGCTCAAGTTTATCAAATTGGTCTTGGGTAAGATCAAGATAGCTGGCATCAGCATAGTCAAGGATGGGTAGAAGAAGCGATTGTGCAAGCGCAATCTTAGTGGCAGTCGGTAGGAAATTACGCAATCTCTTCAAAGACGCAGCGGATGCAAATAGCTTGCGGCTAACTTCCTGTAGCTGGGCAGTCCAAGAGAAGGCTTTATCAATAAATATCCCCAAGTTTTTAACTTTGTCACTAAAGGGAACTACTGAGTTGTCAAAAGAAACTTGGGGAAGGGTCGTCCAGTCGATTCTGGAGACCGTTCTAGAACTGCCCACCACTACAACCTGCGTTTTCTTAGGGTTGACCAAAAGTCCAAATCTCTTGCTCCAGTCGCATATACAGGCCAGATCACGATTAATCGTTAAGACAGCCTGGGACAGATTTCCAAGAGGAGCTTGCGAGTAAATTTGTAAATCATCTGCATAAAGATGGTAGGAAGAAATTAGTTCGTCGGAGATTGAGTTAATAAAAACTGCGAAAAGTAAAGGGGATAGAACGCCACCCTGAGGTACACCGGCAGAAGTATTACTCCAGGAAGACAAGGTCTCTCCGATGCAAATACGTTGCCGGCGACCGAACAGGTAACTACGAAACCAGTCAATTACCGATGGAGATATGTTAAGAGAACAAAGAATGCCAAGCAAAACATCAAAATCAACAGTATTAAAAGCATTGCTGAAATCTAGCAAGGCTAAAACCGTTAGATTACCGTTTTCCATGGCTGACCTTATATCATCCGTAATGTTCAGAAGGGCTGTGGTGGTGCTATGACCAGGACGGAAGCCAGACTGGAAGGGGTTGAGGAGATTATTTTTAGAGAGGAAAGTGCTTAATTGATTGTGGATTAACCGTTCAAGGACTTTGGATAGGAATGGTAAAACGGATATTGGACGGTATTCAGAAAAGGTTGTGGGATTAGACTTTTTAGGTAAAGGAATTATTTGAGCATCTTTCCACAAACATGGAAATACACCACTAGATGCCGAAAAATTGAGGATATGACAAATGACGGGTAGGATAACATCCAGCACAGGGACCAACATATTACGGCTGATACAGTCACTTCCTACTGCATTGGAAGTAATCGATAGTATGCTCTTCTTAACATCACACGCGGTGAACTGACCAAAAACAAATGGAGAATAACTGGGAGTCGGAAGAGAAGAAAGATAATTCAGTGTATTCGATTTGATTGTCCCATCAAAATTGGACGAAGCAGTAAAATGATTATTCATTGCATCAATGTCTAAATCTTTTGGGATTGTCTCTTGTCGGGTTTTGCCGACCCCCAATGATCTAAGAAATTTCCAAACTTTGGATGCGTCCCCATTTTGGACAGATGTATGAATGTGGTGGCGATTAGCATTCCTACACACCTTGTTGCAGTGATTACGGATTGAGAGGTATCTTTCCCTGTTAGCGTCATTAGCCTTGCGCTTAAATTTAGACTTCGCCGTAACTTTTTTGAGCATTAGCGTTTTAATTTCATTCGTGAGCCACGGCGCCGGCAAATGCCTAACCTTAACTGCTCGAACCGGGGCATGTTGATCGTAGAGCTCGATAAGCTTCGCCGTAAAAATATTAACTTGCTCATCGACTGATGCAGAGGCAAACAGAGCAGACCAATCTATATTGCTGGCATCCTTGCAAAGATTATCAATGTTCATGTCACTAAAATTGCGTTGCATGAGAATCTTAGCTTTAGCCTTAGGTGGGCGAATTTTGTAAGACAGAAAAATCAGGTCATGATACGAAAAGGCATCGGCTGAACATTGACCATGTTTAGCGACATGATCAAGGGAAGAGACAAAAATCAAGTCAAGAAGTGAAGGAGTAGAGTTAGGAAAATGGTGAGTGGCACTCAGTGGAAGAATTGAAAGATTATTAGAAGCCAAAATATTAGTCAAAGAAGAAGAGCGATGGTCTTTTTTCAAAAGACAAGTATTAAAGTCACCCATGATTATGCTATGACTGTAAGAAGGGACCAGCATTTCTAAGAGATTTTCTAAGGAAGAAAAGAAACTAACGCGTAAAGAAGGACAATAATAGACGCCAAGGAGTAATTTTGAATGGTGTAGTTCGACTTCAAGGAAGAGATGTTCGCCAGCATTAGATGGCGGTGGCTGCGCTGACTCATTGATAACAGAGTAAGGAATTTGCGTGCGGAGATATATGGCAACACCACCACCAGCACCGACCGAGCGATCGTTTCTTATAAGCTGGAAACCGGGAAGAGAGTAACTTGTTGACGGGAGACAAGGTTTAAGCCATGACTCGGAAATAAGTATAGCATGTACGTTCTTACAGTCGAAGCTTGCCAGCATATCGTGGAAATGAGCCGGAATGCTCTGAGCATTAATATGTATAACGTTAAAATTCTTAGGAACATCAGAAAACTGCGCTGAGAGACTGTCAGCAAGAGAAGGAACACTCACGAAACTGTCGTCGTTGCTTGTTATAGAGAAAAAACTACAATCATCACTGCTTACATCGATAGACATAAATATTTACCTAATATAATAAAAATAATATAATTTATATAGCACAAAAACCTATAAAAATAAAATAATAATAAAAAGGTAACCTGTTTAGGTAACAATAGTCCTGCCGGTTGCGTTATTAAATGTAAAAAAATTAAAAACCTACTTACACAGTCCGGGTAACAAAAGAGAAGAAAAGGAAAAAAAAAAAAAAACTATGTAAAACATATCAGGACAGGAGAAAACACAAGAAAAAAAAAATTAAATAAAAATAGTAATAATAATAACTTCTACCAGTCACAGTCAGCCATTGCACATTTAGAAAAAAAACGGAACGCACCGAATGCAAATGACATAATTATTGGGTAAATTTACTCTATGGTATTGACTGACACTGACAGTGACAATATTGTGTGTGACATTCAAGCAAATTGATAATAATATAGTTTGTAGCACAATAAAAGTTATCTGACGGTATAACCAAAACAATAAAAACATGATATTACCCGGACTTTGAACAAGACATAACAAAGAAATCACTTCTTTAAAGCAGCAGCACGCTTCAACCTAGCGGTCTTCGCAGCAGCAACGACTGGAACTGAGGCTGGCACATGCGATAGCGATACTGGATCACTCTGCTCGGACTCACTGGGATTCGGCGCAATCTTATCCAATTCAGCGAGGGACTCAACTCGATGCCGCGAGTCATTTGGACCAAGGACATACACACATCCTGCCTTAGTCCAGCTCTTGCTGACACCGCATCTTTCCCTCGCAGCCAAGAACACATCATGCCGCCCCTTGGTTAGGAACTCTGACATGGTGACGCCTGTTGCTTTCAATTTGGCTTTGGAAAACCAAATCCTATCCCGAACCGCAAGACTGCCAAGCTTGAACAGGATAGGCCTGGTTTTATTAGCCACGGCTCGTCCCATCCTATGACATCGGCTGATGTCCGCAACAGTGAAGTCACTCAGCTGTAATTTGTGACAAATTACCTCAGTGATCACCTTGGCAGTGTCCTCCTTCTGCTCCTCATCAACACCATGCAACAGCAAGATTTTCCTTCGTCCCCGCATCTCTATTTGGTCGACACTACGAGCTAGTAGCTCCACCTGTTGCTGAACGCTGTTGAGAGCCTGCGTGATGAATGACCGGAACATTGTAAATTCTGCAGCCAGGCTAGAGGTTGTGACAGGTGATGTAGGGGCCTTCTTAAGCTCATCTTCAAAGGCCGACATCTTTGTGTGAAACAACTCCTTTAATTCACTCAAAGTGCTTGTTAGTGAATCCATTGCGATGAAGTGATAGTAAATTGTGAGAAAATTTTGAAAAGATAACGCTACACCAGCAGGTACTAACTATGTACTTTTAAAATAAAGCATAAATAATTATAAATACTGTGTCAATTAAATTATATTGAATTTCAAATAAGAGCAAATTTTTCTTTGTCTAACAGTTACAAGTACCCACGAGCAAAAAAAAAGTTTGTGCGTCAACCTTTCTTAAACCACAGTGTAATATAATAAAATCTAATAAGTCTGGAATGCCTAACTGCTTCAACGCAGCGACAGACGCTGAATATAGTTCTACAAATGCATTCAGACTAGCAGCATTGCTGGCGCATCCCTTAATGTCCAGTATATTGTTAAGATAATGTATACCTAAACTACGTTTATCTTGATACCTTTTGACAAGACTGTTCCACATAACACTGTAGGTATCTCCTGTAGGAACAATGCCTGCAGTTAGTTTTAAGGCATCATGAGTCAATTTGCTAATCAAATACTGCACACGCTGCGAATCCGTCAGATCGGTATTTAAATGAACATTAGTACGGAACATTTCATAAAACATGGGCCAATTTTCAGTTCTACCGTCGAACGATGGTAATTCGATTGGTGGTAATTTTATGCCTCTACCTACCTTCTGATCTGTTGTTAATGTTTTGCTGCTTGAAAGAATGAGATTACGTTTGTGTTTAATACTTGAATATAAGTCTTCCATAGAACATAGACTCGCATAGTCTGGTGGGGTTTTATCAATTTCAAACCACAACTCATTGATCTGGTCAATTATTATTTCAAACTTTATGTACGATTCCTCAATTGATTCAGACTGCGCAAGGAATAACTCATTTGAGCGTGAATCATAATTAGAGATGCTTTTGGATGAATTATACAAGCGATTAACTCGCTCAAAAATCATTTGTTTTTTAGCATTACGCTGAGCTAATTTAGCTTCTTGTTTAGAAGTAGCCATTATAAATGAAATTAATTGCTGTCAGTTATCGTAAGTACCTAACCTTCAGTGACTTGTACCTAACTGATATTTTGTACAATAGATACTGTACTAATCTAACTGATGCCTATCCAGGCTCGAATGGACCATAAATATGGAGGGACAGGCGTGTAAATAGCCGTGTATCCTATGCGGTTTGAGGACTTTAGAAAAATCAGCGTCTGGAATGCACGCCGATTCAAATGCCTATTTTGTCCGAAAAATTACAAGACGATTGGTGACGGTCAGATGGCGTCTGTAGTTAACCCCAGCAAATAAAGCAAAGCGGTACCTGTGGTCTTCTTGTTGGATCTTCTAAGCCGGTGGCCACCTGGCGAGCTCGTGCACGTTGGTCACTTGAAAGTCTATGAGGTTCACAATTGATCGGACGCGGGTTAGTATAATTATTTTTTAACGACAGAACAGTAAATCCCCAAGGGATACGGTATATTATTCGTAAGTTTTTGGTTATAGCGGGCGCGATGAATCAAGATTTTAAATGTCGTTTGCGGAGAGAGGAAAATGCGACTGGATGGCGCGCGCGCACTTTCACATCTGACAGCTGTCATTAACTGTCATTCGCCGCTGGGCTTCCTGATGCGCGGTCCACACACCCGCGAAAGCAATATATGCCTAAGGCAGGACCACAGACACCGTAACACCATCCACAATCAAAAGATCTATAGTCCGATTTTTAATTCACTGGAGTAAAATGACACTTCTTAATAACTCATTTCGGACTGAGTTTAGAGATAT
The DNA here is from genome assembly GCA_916614155.1 of Mesoligia furuncula. NCBI lineage: Eukaryota > Metazoa > Arthropoda > Insecta > Lepidoptera > Noctuidae > Mesoligia > Mesoligia furuncula. The sequence goes on along the minus strand of OU744791.1, from coordinate 14,436,236 downwards.
GCATGTCAAATAAGTTTCGTTTGTTACACTATTCTGTACTAGAAAAACAAGATTTGGTTGATGGCCGCGAAAAAACAAAAAGACGCCAATTTCAGTCATTTAAGTAACACATAAGCTGTCATTTTACTCCAGCTAATTAAAAATCCGACTTTAAAGGGCGATAACTTGCCGCACCAAATATAATAGGTAAGTATACAATATTATAAGTATTACTTCTTGTAATTACTTTAGTCTGGTTTGAAATTAACATTTATTTATTTATAAGCATACACAAATCAATATGACGGCGCGTAGTACATGTAGCGCCATCTGTTATTTCCTACCCGATTTTCTAGTAAAGGCACAATACTGCCATCCATCTTATATGTCCACAATAAATATAAGTTATAGATAATAAAGTATATGCACCAGGAAATCATTGTATTTAATAATTGAAACTGTTCTACGTAAATTTAATATGACTGAATGCAAACGTTTATTTTATATATAGATATCGGCTTATCAACGGATTAAGAGACATTAAATTATAATTGACTAGCATCGCCCCGCGGTTTCACCCGCATAAGTGTCGATCCCGTGGGAATATCGGGATGAAAACTAAGTCCTTTCCCGGAACTCAAACTATCTCTATACCAAATTTCATCTAAATCGGTTCAGAGGTTTAAGCGTGAAGAGGTAACAGACACACTTTCTCATTTATAATATTAGAATGGATTAATCATTGAAACAATAAACTGTGATTAACGTTAACACGATACTGGCTTATCAACGGATTAAGAGACATGAAATTTTAATTGAGTAATCATTCAAACAATAAACTGTGATTAACGCTAACACGGAATTTTACTAACCTAATCAATAAATAGTGTGACTTGTCAGTTATGCAAATAGTACTGAATATAATTTATTATATGAACACTATGGATTTTTATTCACGTAAGTTTGTTGCATATTATTTTTGGGGTAGGTATAATTTCTGACAACCACGTGGACGAAGCCGCGGGCAAAAGCTAGTTACACTCGTAAACAATAAGTTCAATCCAGAATCCCAGAAAACATCTCTTTTTCCAGATTGTAAAAGTACCTATTAAATATTGAAACAATATTTTCTTTTTCAGTCATTGCCTGGCTACTTATGATGCAGTACCCTGTATTCACTCTCACTCTGTCTGCTTACACCAACCATTTCAATTTGAGGAAACACGGGCGTAGACCAATGTTTAGCCGGACAGATATCATGTTGAGGAACTCGAACTCACGATGGCCGCCAGCGTGGAAACCGGTTAAGATCGATCCCAATCCCATACCACATATTTATAATTTGGATGTTCCTAGAATACCGGCCGATTTTATTTGAATTCAATGTTTAGCATTATTTTATTGTGTATGTGTTAGTTTTGTATCTATTTTATGTTTTCATTTCAAATAATATTGGGCTTTGTGTTGGTCTGGAAATACATATACATATACACGCACAAACGCCTTCTAGTTTAAAAAAATACTTAATTATCCTACATACATAATATGTCCACAAAAAACGCACTAAAGCATTTTTTTGTTATTCAAAAGATGAATTCCCAAATGATTATATATTTTAATTTGCTGATTGTCCTATTTATACAATTTCACAATAGTAGCAGGTTCGTCAAAACCACAACTAAATAAAGGAAACACTTTTGCTATGTTTGGACAGAAGACCAATTTCCGAAAGACTAACTCGATAAACCTCAGCTAACCATTGTTACATTCAACATCGTTTCCGGATGAAATTGATATTCTAAAACTAATGGCTGATGGATGCGCTGGTCAAAATAAAAACACTACCTTAGTAGGAATGTGGTTATCAGAAGACCGACAACATATTGTTACGTTGTTTTTTGTACCTACAACGGCTTGGTATTTACACAGCTGCGTTACTAATATAAGTAAAGTAGCATTTACCTGAAACATAACTAGTACACTATGAGGTTTCAGAGTAATATATTTCATTGTAGGACTCACTGCTTCAACTGTATAGCGTCACTGGACTCTTTAGTTAACACCTTCTCATAATAACATAGTAGCCGCTAACAAGCCTGCTGAGTCACAAAAATCGCAGGTAAAACTAGCAGAAAAACCAAAAGGGGGTAAACGGAGCCGGTCGAACCCAATAAGGTTTTGAAAAGACAGGATCCAGACAAAGACACGTGCGACAAGGATGGTTTCATCAAGATGGAGAAGAAGAAGAAGAAGAAGCCTCCTCGTCGGAACCAGTGCGGCACCGCGCTGGCAGGACTCAACATGCTGCTGCGTCCAGCAATCTCGACGACGCAGCTGTACGTGTCCAGACTGCACCGCTCCACGAAGGTTGAGGAGATCGTGGAGTACATGCGTGTGAAGACCAGCTGGACTTTGAGGGTCGAGAAGTTGGAGTCGTTGGTTTTCGAAATGCTCCGTCTAGTTCCGGTTTGCTATCCATGACGGATCGCGGATAAGGAATCGTGTTGGCGTCCTTTGCCCTTGGACACGCTCAGGCGTGTCCAAGGGCAAAGGACAGAGGTGAGAGGTGAGAGGTGTGTGTGACACTACCAAACTTTATTCCATGTTTTATAAGGTAAGGATTTTGTTGTAATAGTGTTTGGAAGTGGTCTGTGAGCCCATCACCACGACATCGTCATCACGACAATATTCTTTTAACAACCAGGGAACTGGTTGTTAAACGAATATTGTCGTGATGCATGAATATTAATTACAGGATTCCAAATTGCGCATATGCAGATAACTTTCCAACCAGTCGAGGATCTTGCAGTCAAGTGCTTTCTTCCTAAATCAACCGTGAGTATTTCATCCGCTGACTATTTATCATAGATTCCTCAGTGTTACCCATAGTATTCAATTATTGTTTAAGGGAACGAGCCCTTGCAGTGGAGTTGATGAACGCCACGTAGGTAATCCTCATTCCTAGTGTCACACCACTCTGGATCAGGCAAATAGAAGTCGTAGCTCCTTATTTTGTATTTGAAAAAAGGCCATGTTAGCCGGCTAATGTTTTAGCCTTCTAGATTTCCAAGCTCGGTCACCTCAAGGAATGTTAATTAGTTTCCCCTATATTATTAGGTCTCCGTATTGTCGTGTCCAGGAGAGGCACCTCGAGAACTTCGTCTCGCCGCCAGGATCTAGATGAGCATCTGGAGCCTGTACGCGAGACCCGTTCCTCGAGTACGCTCAAAGCCTCTTGCGGAGACGACTGTGCGGCTGGCGGAGTCCGTCTAGCGATAGCGCAGGCGGCACGGTTTTTTTTATACATTAGAAAATTTATTTTTATTTAATACGGTTTCTATAAGAACCGGTTAGTTTCCTTTGTCCGGTTTCTACAGTGGTTTTTTCTCGTGGGTAGTTGTTAGGAAAGGTGAAAAAATATTTGCTCTGATTTAAAAATTTAATTAAAATTACAAATTATACTATTTCACTATTTAAATGTATACATATACATGCTAACGTAGAGTACCCACCAGTATAGTGTTATCTCCAAAAACGGATCACACAACAACGGATTACAACAACACATTTTAAAACTGAAAGTATGGAAGTACTGAAGGTCTCATTGTCGGACAGGAACAGCGAGCAGCACGACTGACAGTTTGGTGGCGGAGTTCACCGCGTTCAAGAAGTTCATACTTGAGGCGTTGGGCTGTCTTCAGCGGCAGTTCGAGGCGTTGGCTCAGGGGCTCGACAACCTGGAGATGCGTGGGCGCCGGAAGATGGTGTTGTTGCATGGTGTAACCGAGCAGGCCAAGGAAGAAACAGCACAAGTTGTCGCAGAGGTAGTGCAATGTCACCTGAAGCTGACCGACTTTACGGTTGCTGACATTAGGCGGTGCCATCGAATAGGCAGACAAACAGGTGCTAGCAAGCTCAGGCCCATTCTTTGCAAGCTGCGGGATGTCGGTGTCAGGGACAGTATCTGGTTTGCTAAGACCAAGTTGAAGGGCACTAGTATAACAGTATCAGAGTTTCTGACGAGATCGCGGCACCAGCTCTTCATGTCTGCGCGTGAAAAACTTGGCGAAACAAATTGCTGGACTAAGCAGGGCCTGATATATGTTCTTCGCGCTGACGGCTCCCGGCATCGAATCGAAAAACACGCTCGATGTTGTTGAGATCAACCAGTGAATTTTCACTGGTTGATCTCAACAACATCGAGCGTTTCAGTGAAAAGGTCATGTCTCCCATCGTATCAGCATTGTCCGCGTTGCCGTCTCCCTCACCGGCACCGAAGAAGGCCCGGCATGCTGCCGCGAATAAGAAGTAATTTGGTGCACTCTTTTGGTTAGTATCACCGTCCGGGTAGTAGTTTTTGTTTATAACTCGTATCCTCTCAATTCTCTCTTTTTACTAGTAATTTCTATACCCTATAAGCCACTTTCCACATTTATTGTATACCGTCAATTTATTTTACACTATTTTTCTTTGTCTGTCAGCTGTCAACTCACTATGTGTCTATGTTACGTCATGTGTCATTTTGTTCCTAAGGTTGTCGTTCAGAAACCAGTTGACAGTGTGTGTGTGACAGTGTGCCGAGTATATTTATGTTATTCTATTTTTCAGTATAACTTGATCATTTTTGCTTGTTATTTTTACGTGTATTTTCTTCTTCATTTCCTATGCTATGAACTTATGTAATAACTTTGTCTTACCCGGACGATGATATTGTTTAAACGTTTTTTTTCTGTTTTTATAACTTTAAATTGTAAACACACAACTGGCGGGGTGGATTTAATTAATTGCCCCTTTTTATATTAACATTTATAATTATTATTTAGTTTATTTACGTTTATTATTATTTTTCATTTATCTATATAGTGTCGATGTCAGATAGCAATGACGACAGCGACACCGAAAGCTTTTTATCAGCCTGTAGTAATGACAGCTTTGTTAGCTGTCCGTCTCTTGCTGACACGCTTGAATCTCAGTTTTCCGATGTACCAAAGAATTTCAATGTAGTCCATATAAATGCCCAGAGTATTCCGGCACATTATTCTAACATGCTAGTGAACCTAGACTTTAAGAACATCCATGCTATCCTTGTCTCAGAGTCTTATATCCTATGGTGCCTTTCCATCGATGTGGAAAGAGGCCAAAGTCATTCCTTTACCCAAAAAATCCAATCCTACTTCAGAATACCGTCCTATATCCATCTTGCCTTTCCTCTCCAAAGTCCTAGAACGCCTTGTCCACAATCAGCTTGGTACTATTCTTTTTAAGAATAGTCTGCTGAATCCTTTCCAATCCGGTTTTCGTCCTGGTCACAGCACCACTACATCCTTAGTTAACGTCACTGATGACATACGGATAGGCACGGAAGGAGGAAATCTGACAGTTCTTTGCTTACTAGATTTTAGTAATGCATTCAATACTGTCGATTTCGATGTCCTGGCATGCTTCGCTCGCTTAACATATCTCCAACGGCGATTGACTGGTTTCGTAGTTACCTGTATTGCCGCCGGCAGCGTATATGCATAGAAGAGTCTTGCTCTTCGTGGTATTATACTTCTGCCGGTGTACCTCAGGGGCCACGTTTTATCTCCTTTACTTTTCACAATATTTATAAACTCCATTACCAAAAAACTTCTTTCTTCCTACCACCTTTATGCAGACGATTTGCAAATTTATAAGCAAGCTGACTTCTCAAATTTGGCTGATGCCGTTCATATCATCAACAAGTCTGTGAGTGGAGTGAGGCGCATGGGTTGCAGGTTAACCCATCGAAGACTCAAGTTATTGTTGTTGGCAGCTCAAGGATGATCCCCAAGATTAACTGGTCGCAACTTCTCCAGGTTCAATTTAACGGAACTGCTATTCCTTTCAGCGAAAAGGTTAAGAACCTTGGGGTTTGGATCGACAAACATCTTTCTTGGGGTCCTCAGCTACAGGAGGTAAGTCGCAAAATTTTTGCATCTGGTAAGTCACTGAGACGATTGCGGAACTTTCTTCCAACTGCCACTAAAACTGCGCTTGCACAATCCCTTTTACTTCCCATCCTTGACTACGCTGATGTCAGTTATCCAGATCTTACTGAGGCACAACTAGATAAGCTTGAGCGACTTCAAAACTTTTGCATAAGATTTATATTTGGCCTGCGCAAATATGACCACATTTCAGAATTTCGTACAAAGCTCAAGTGTCTTCCCATACGTCTTCGCCGGAATTCTCATATCTTGTTTCAGCTCTAAAGTATTTTGTTTAATCCTAAAACTCCTACTTATCTAAAAGAACGTTTCAAGTTCGTTCATGACACACATAATAGATATTCAGATGACCTCAGGGTCATCGGAAAACCTGAGACTAGAGATGCCGATGCATTCCACCAGTTTCTACGACAAATCTTTTACAGTTCAAGCAGTACGGTTATGGAATAACTTGCCCGTGTCGGTAAGGCGTGCTCAATCTTTGTCCACTTTTAAAATTATGGTTAAAAAGCACTTCTTCTCTCCTTAAACATCACCATTATAATTCTTTGCTCATGTTTCATGTTTATTATTGTATGTATATAATATATATTAGTATAATATACTTTATGTATGTAATTGGTACACCACAGACTACCTACAGTATTTGTCTGTCCTTTCCCTTTTTAATCCATCCAAAGGTTGTCTTTAAAAGATGGCTTTTAGCGATAAGACCGCCCATTGTGTCACCCTTTGTACAGTTTCTAGATTTATATGTCTGTAATTTATATGGTGTACATAATAAAGAGTATTCTATTCTATTCTACAGTGGAAACCGGTCTTCAACTTAATTTAAATTGAGGATCTTGGGTTCGACATTCTATGTTCATCAGGAAGAATATTGGTCACCTTCGACGGCTCCGGGATCCGGGACTTTTATAGTCCCTGGCGCCCATTTACTAATTAATCACATTCTTAATAACTGGAAAGTTACTTATCTAATATCTTAAATTTGTGATTTATAATATTTAATTTAACTTAACTTTTAAACGGAACAGTACCGGGTTTATCTCCAACTCCCCACGCCAATAGCTCTTTCTGCTGAAATTTTAGCTGGCTGGCAATAATAAGTTCTAACTATAGTAAACTATCTAGTTTATATTTAATAACGTAAATTAGTTATTTAATTACTTAGTTCCTACTTCAAACTTTTAAATATACAGTGTTTGATATAGATTGTTGTTTCCTTTTATTTCAATACCTGCCACCACCACCTGCCTAGATTGTCGTAAGAGGCCACTAATTTTATTTTGTAATAATATAAAGAACATCGAAATTATATTTCCCGTTGTGCGCTACCCTTTTCTTCCCGCAGCCTGTTTTTGGAAGAATAGAAAAGGAGTTTCGCAAAAGAGACACAATATTAGAGCCGAATGGTTACTCCAATATTATAAAAGAATAGTCAAGTCTCGTTGCAGTGGGAGAAAAGTGTCCAGTAAGAGATTGGAAGGAAGCCGTTAAAGATATTGTAAAACACGTTTTTTTGTTGTTGTATTGAAGCGGTCTCAACACGCAAAACTTGTAATACATTGAGGTTGATACATTGAGTTCAATAACATTAAGATATATACCCAATGTTGCGGTAGGTGTTAAGGCGACGAAGTGACCTTATTACCAATATCATTGAATCCAGGATTGCACCACGTAAGGTTAGTGCATTAGTAGCCTTGAGCGGCTCTGTAATTCAGGGCTCAATGATTCTTATTGTCAATGTCAATGAGTCATATTTTGTTTTATACAATCAAATCAAATGTGTCTTTTGTATTTATATACGAACCGAATAAAAAAATCTTCAGATTGATACTCAGAAACATCGAAAACTTTTTATGCCAAAATTAAGTGGTAACGTAACACGTGGGTCCTCCTGCATCAACATATTATGGATATAATTAAATTCTGCAAATAAGTGTATTTGCGTCATCGGACGAGCGAGTGCTGTGATTTGTTCTTCCAGTTCATCTAGCTCCTCATTGATAAAACCATGCATCGGCTGTAAATCTGGTTTCCCTGTCAGAGCATCAGAGCATTTAAATATTAAGAAAAATTACCTTCGTATTTTGTGGTAAGTTGGACAACTTTAGCGGTTGTGTAAATAACGAATAAACATTCTATTTCACAAAATGTCCCATCGAACAGCACGTCTTTCTTTTTTTTTTGGGTTAGCAATTGCGTCTAATTTACAAATAATTGTTAAAATACGAGGCCAAATCACTTTTGAGATTGAGCGCTGAAACTAAATTATTTTCCTTGTTTTTTGCTGGTATGAGCACTGTTAGGGATTATCGATCCCCTTTTTTTTGCGGATGGGAAATCATCAAATGACCCCTCCCGCTCTGGGTGAAGCGGAAGGGAGTGTCAGACTCTTACTGACTAAAACCCACCCGTGTTCCTTCCTTAGCCCTTTATGTTCCGGCCCAGCGGTAACCCTTTCGGACAATCCCGCTGACCCGGCAGGCTTTGGCCCTAAGTGAGCTGACATCTCTTTGACGCGCGCGTGGAACACGTACGCGCCGTCCGGCACGGGCCTGGTCCTGATCGGATGGTGAGCTATCCATTACTCTCCGCCCGCAGGCCCGCGCCTACGGTGGCCGGGAGTCGTCACAAGGCTCCCGACGCCTGGAGTGTCTCCCGCGGCGGCTGGTACGGGAGGCTCTCCCCTGAGCCATCCCGCCACCTCCTTTGCTAGCATGACTGCTTCGCAGAAGGAGGTGACTGCCTCCCACTCCCTCTAGCTCCGGACCATGGCTTGCACAAGGGCCGGGCGCGAGAGGGCGCCGCCGCTGCCGATCGGCTCTACGAGGATACGGCGGTGCTCCGCCTAAGCGGGGCAGACCTCCACCGAGTCCTACCCCGATCGATTCCCTGAACTTTAGCTCTAATACAAATATCGTCGAAGGATCCTAAAAAAATAAGAAAATCAAAAACTACTTGGCAGAATATTATCAAGGATAATGTCATTTAGGCATTTGGTCTTTAATCAAATGATTTATTACAGCAAACAATCTTTAGACAATAAACATTTAGTCAAATGATTTGTTATGAAAATATATATATAGACGAAAATATTTTTTTTTAGGAATTACATGGTTTACTTACATAATTACTTTTTTAATTACATTGCGTGGTTGCGGTCGGTCGATAGGCGGTGTAGGATGCAAGAGCGAGCGAAGGGCACCCTGAGGTTCGGTTTTGTTAGGTTACTTTAAAGAAGCGGGGCTCCGTCGACATTGGATGTAAGAGCGACCAAATGAGAATACCCTTATCCTCCAATAACCTTAACCTCATATCATATTAGACAGGGCCAATTGAAATCATAGGCAGACAGAAACAGGGGCCCCGACGGAACTAAATATATAAGATTGTGGAACTCACTTCCGCCTAGCATTCGTGATTTAAAAGCTATTTCTCTATTTAAATGTCGATTAAAAGAGCATTACCTTTCCTCTATACTGTGAGTATATATATATGTTTATATATTTTAGCATTATTTATTTATTTAAGTATACTTATGTTATTATTATTATTTTGCATTATTTGTGTAGGTTTATTTAATATTCTAGTTTTAGACTTCACACATTCATATTTTCTCTTCTTGTTCTCACACACTATTGTCTACATTTCTTTTTTTACTTCTCCTTTCGCAGGTCTGCTGGAAGAAATTTCTTAAGAAATAAGCAGTACCTTTGTACTCAAATTATAATTATGTAATATCTCTATGTATTTTACATAAATTATAAAATAAATAAATATTTGGCTTATTTTATTTTGCGTAAAATATGTTATAGCAACAGAAATATTTGACTAAATTAAAATTGGTAAAAGTACTAGTTGGTAAGCAAGTTATTGTTTAAACGTTCACTTGAGAAACATTAGGTTTGCGTTATAATTTTTTGTGAAAAGTTTATTTGCGAAATTTACGAACGAATGCTTCGGCTGAGTCGCGTCTCTTACTTATCCGATTGTCTGTGTGTATTTGTGCATATGGTATGCCTTCCATTGAAATTGCGAAATAGATTATTCCCCACTAAAATGGGTAAATAATGAGCTAAAGTGCTTTCCATGAAAGAAATCCCGCAGACTCGGTATTGTAGTCTTACAGAAAGAGAAATAATAATTACTTTATATCGTTCGACGAATTGGATTACCTATATTAAAATCACATGAAATATGAAAGATTAATTATAAATTTAATTCCGCTATGGCTCGGCGAAGGTAACTAACGGTGACGGTTTCGGGATGCCAAAAAAAATGTGATAGTGTACATATTAAATTAAGTTGTGTACGTATTAAGTTGTATTTTTTACTTTCTAAATGCTTTCCTGTAGTTTTCATCAAGCTTAAAACAGTTGACAGATCTAATAATGGCTAGATGAAAAATAACAACGGGAAATAAAAAAAATACTTTTACTATGGCCACTCTAAACCTTCGTCGGAACCTTTGCTGGAAAGTAAAAAAAGTGGCAAATTGTGGCTATTTCAGGATTACTGATTATTGCTTTAAAAAATAGAACTACAATTTTTTATGTTGGCAGGGCTTCTTTTAATTACGATTTTTTTCGTTTTTATTGCTATTAATTACCCATGACGCCTGAGAAGTATCGTCTGTTAAGTAAAAATGCCCTGTATACACCGAGCTTCGTGATTTATATGAATTATTTAAACTGGGTTGACACTAAGGCAGTACCTACTAACTTTTAACAAACTAACAGGATTTAAATAGGAAGTCTTTTTGGTATGTTTTGCGGCTGCCAGAGGTTGTGGTGCATGAGTTATCTTTTTTTTTGTAGGAACTTCCGGTGTTGATTGGTTTTTCTTCTTATAGAAAAGTGGTGGAAATATTTGAAGATCTTCATCTTCATCTTCAACTCGAGAATGCATTCGCGAGTGGAACTTCTCGAGAGGTATTAATCCAAGCACTCCTGAGAAAACTAAGAAAGGAAGAGGAGAAAGCTATTTAAAAGAAAAACTCAGAAAACAAACCTACAAAACAGAATGGGAGAGAATGCAATACAAAGGCCCTCTTCGGTATGACTGACTCCGTCATCATGGCGGGGGATCTTAATGCCAAACATCCCGCCTGGAACAGTAACACGACTTCTACCAGAGGGAGAATCCTGTTCAACCTAGGCTCCACCCTTAATTTCGATGTTATCGCTCCGATGCATCCTACCCATTACCCGGGTGATCCAAACCACCTTCTTGAAGTGCTCGACATAGCGCTGCTCAAGAATGTAAACCTCCGTTTGCAATCTATCGAGACGCAATAAGAGCTCAACTCTGACCACCGCCCAGTCATTATTCACCTAGCCCCCTATTCGGGCCCCCGTGATCCCAACCAGCCCCCTCAGACCAAAGTAGTGACTGACTGGAGGAAAGTAAGTGAAAGCCTACAATCCACCACGTCACCTTACTTAGATTCCATTCCCAATCATATTGTCTCAGTCGCGGACACGACGGGAGCGATCGCCTCGTTTACAGAGCTCGTCCAATCCGTATTGACGGATTGTTCACGGGAAGTTCCAGTGATGGAAGACCATCGCTGGAAATTACCGGCCGACGTACGTGATCTGATAACCGAGAAGAACGCGTCCATTCGTGCCTACGACTCCTTTCCCTGCGATGCGAACAAAGCCCATATGCGCTTTTAACAGCGTGCTGTAAAGATACGCATATGGGAATTGCGCTCTGAGGAATGGAGCAAGATGATCGGCGAACTAGAGCCCACTCACCAAGCCTTCTGGCACCTTCAGAGGAAGCTCCGCTCCCCTGAAGAGGCCTCTATGCCTCCTCTTATACGCCCCGACAAGACTGTCGCATTTGAAAACCCCGATAAGGCCGAATGCCTCGCCGTCACCTTAGAGGCCCAATGCTCTCCCAGCTCTCAACCAGTAGATCAAGCGCACCTCGACAAGGTGAACGCTGAGGTCGAACGTAGAGCCTCCACTCCTCCTGCCAACCAGTGGAAGACCCTGATGATCCTCTGCCCCCTGTCACTCCTGACGAAGTGCAAGACATCATAAAAGGTGTCACCAATAAGGTGTACCAACTCCTCCCCGCCCCCCTCATTTTGCTCATGACCGCTATCTTCAATGGCGCCCTGAGTAACAACATCTTCCTCCAAGCGTGGAAAGAAGCCACGGTCATCGGTATCCCCAAGCCAGGCAAACCCAAGTCTGAGCCCTCCAGTTACCGACCCATCAGCTTGCTCAATGTTTTTGGCAAAATCTATGAGAGGCTTATTTATAAGCGTCTCAGGGATTTTGCCGAATCAAAGAGCCTTATCCCTAACGAGCAGTTTGGTTTTCGAGCTAAACACTCGTGCGTCCATCAGGTCCACCGCATCGTTGAGCACAATAGCGCTGGCTTCCAGCGCGGTGCGCCAACAGGTGCTCTATTCTTCGACATTGCGAAAGCATTCGACAAGGTCTGGCACAATGGCTTATTATATAAGCTCTACCATCTAGGTGTGCCAGACCGTCTCGTGCTCATCTTACGAGACTATCTGTCGAATCGTACCTTCCGCTATCGCATCGAAGGCTCATTCAAACTCAAACTCAAAGCATTTATTTCAATTAAGCCTTGTACAGGCACTTTTGAATTGTCTAAATTAAATAGTCTGTCAGTTAGTCAGAAAGTTGAAGCTAGTTGCCCATTCCAAAACGTAGATCTCTATGGAGAAGAACGGGCAAGAAACTCCATGGACACTCTTTTAAATCAAGTTATTACAAAATCCTGGGTACATTATTCTTGTTGCTTCTATATGTGAGAACAATGTAAAAAAAGACAAATGAAGAAACAATTCAAAATATAAGATTAAAAATAAGCCTTGGAAGTTAAGAGATGACCATTCTCAACCGACGGCACCCGTTCACGAACATGACGCGTGGATCAGCACCATCCAACTCAACCATTTTGTAGGGAACCGAATAATCCAACACACGCGCCACCATCGGTGAGACATTTAAGTGAGCATGACACGTTCTCAACTGCCATGCTCTTTCAAGTCAACATCAAAAAAAAAATCATAATAAACGGAAACATGGTTCTTACATTTACAAAATTTAAAAAACTCTCTCCCCCCCACCCGGTCCGTGCCGGAGTCCCCCAGGGTGACGTTCTATCTCATATTCACCCTGTTCACCAGTGACATTGCCAAAAGTTAATCGGCTTAGTTGGCTCTTTTCGCCGACGACACCGCTATTTACTATACGGGTCACAGGTCTCTATTGCTCGCACTCTCTAAAAATCCGCAAGAGCCTTAGGCGATTGGTTCCGGAAATGGAGAATCGAGGTCAACCCCGATAAGAGTGAGGCGGTTCTCTTCAGGAAACCGCGAAATCTCCCCCCAGCCCGATCACTATGTATGGCAAGCAGATCCCTTGGGATAAGCAAGCCAAATACTTAGGGGTCATTCTCGATGACTGACTTAGTTTCAAAGAGCACATAAAGACGGCGCGTTCGCGCGCCGCCTTTGCTCTCGGCAGGCTCCACTCCTTACTGACCTCCCGCAGCAAATTGTCAGTCAAGTGCAAATTGCGCCTCTACGCCGCAGTCATCCCTTCCATCATGACATACGCTTGCGTAGTCTTCGCACACGCTAAGCCTCATCACCTGCATAAAATGCAGACCCTACAAAACCGTTTCCTCAGAAAGGTCACGGGAGGGGGCTCCCGTGACCTTTCTGAGGAAACGGTTTTGAGAGATTTGGTCATTATAAAGGAAAATAATTTGCCTCCAATGAAATGGAGGATTGGACGCATAGAAGCCCTACAAAAGGGCAAGGACGATGTATCCACAGTAGCAAATGTCAAGACTGCCAGTGGCACTATCCGTCGAGCGGTAAATCGCCTTTGTCCTCTGTTCGAGCCTGGAGCAGAAGAGTTGAAGGATTTCCCTTCAACGGGGGGAGTATGTTAAAGCCTATACCCCGCATGTTGCGGGGGGCATGGTCGGTGTCCCTACTCCACGTCCCTGAAGGTATAAAAGGCGCGCGCGCGCGCGCTCCCGAGAGCATCGGATCATAAGAACTTGTAACAGTAGTACAAGTAATAGTAGTAAATACCTACGTATATATATTCTATAAAATACCTATTGTAAAAAAGGAAATTAAATGTATAGTCGCCGAGTCTGAGTTTGATATTTCAGCTCCGCACACTTACCTGACACCACACCAACAAGGCCATAAGCCTAAACAGTGACGAATATATCAGAGACTTTTGGCAAAGATTTTTTAATGTTTGAAGATGGAACTGATGAGAAAATGTTGTGTTTTATTTCGCAAAAGTGCAAATGTGTTCCCAAATTTAAGCCACATATTTTTAGATGGAAGTTTAAGGTAGTTCCGAAACATTTTTATCAAATTTACACAAAACATGGCGATGCGGGTAACGGCACTGTCGTTCCTTTAATATATGCCCTTTTGCCAAATAAAACACAAGAAACATATAAAAGATTATTTTATCTCATAAAGGAAAATTATTTTGATTTTCGGCCAACTAATTTCAAAAAGGCCGCAATCAATGCTATAAATGGGGTTCCTGAAGCCGTAGTAAACGGCTGCTTTTTCATTATTGCCATGCAATTTGGAAAAAGGGCAAAAAGCTCGGGTTCACAGAGGCAGAGGGTGGTAAAAATTTCTTGGGCTATGTGCTGCTATGTGCCTTCCACATGATCATATACCTGAAGCGTGGCTGTACCTACTGCACAACGTCCCAAATGGCGCCGCTGCAACAGCTTTCACCGATTATAATGTCCAATCAATGGATTAAAAATAGTAATCTTTTCACATGTCACGGGGATGTGTACAGAACCACAAATCATGTGGAAGGTTGGCACAATCGGCTCAGTAGGAGGATCACAAAAAATCCGTTACTTTAACACATCATAGATGTATTGAAAGGAGAGGCTACTGAATCAGACTTTAAAATAGATCAATTGAATAATCACGTCCATGAGAACGTGCCTAAAAAGCGACGCAAAACTGACAATAAAGATCTGGTCATTACAAAAATTAATGATGATTTTCTGGGCATAAAAAATTAAATCGGTATTTGTCTGCACCGGCTGGCAAATGTCAAAATAATAATTATGTGACAGAAAGTGAGGAATTACGTGTTATTTTTTTGCTTCAATTATTTTTAAACTTTTTATTTTTATAAATTGTTTTTGAAATAATTCATATATTTTTAGGGTTCCGTACCCAAAGGGTAAAAACAGGACCCTATTACTAAGACTTCGCTGTTTGCCCGTCCGTCCGTCCGTCTGTCTGTCACCAGGCTGTATCTCAAGAACCGCGATAGCTAGACAGTTGAAATTTTCACAAATTATGTATTTCTGTTGCCGCTATAATAACAAATACTAAAAACAAAATAAAATAAATATTTAAAGGGGGCTTCCATACAACAAACGCGATTTTTTGCCCTTTTTTGCTCGACATCAATAATGGCAAAAGGTAGGCACTTAAAATATTCACAAAATACTCAGTTGTATTTTTACTTTAATAATCTATACATATAATAAATCTGTAGAAGGGTCAATTCTGTACATTGAAAATATTGAAAAAATAAATAGCGGGGGGTGTTGCTGGATCGATACCAAACCCAAATATGTGATTAAAAAAATTTTTGTCTGTCTGTCTGTCTGTCTGTCTGTCTGTCTGTATATGCAGGCATCACGTGAAAACTAAAGGTTCGATTTCGATGAAACTTGGTATAATTATACCTTATTATCCTGGGCATAAAATAGGATACTTTTTATCCTGGAAAAATACGTAGAAAAAAAAATCTTATTTTTCGGTTTTATTCATAGACGTTGTTCTGTAGAACCGCGAACACACGTTGCATTACCCGTAGTGGATAATTTTCCATTTCAATTTAAGAGAATACAGTTTCCTGTAGCTTTGTGTTACGCCATGACAATAAATAAGGCTCAAGGTCAGACCCTAGGAGTTGCTGGCTTAGATCTTACCGCGAGTTGTTTTTCACACGGGCAACTTTACGTAGCTCTTTCCCATGTGAGCAGTCCAAGAAATCTTCATGTTCATATTCTGGACGAGCTCACTAACAATGTTGTGTATGCTGAAGCTCTCAATTAACTTTCTGTCGCATTGTCACGATCACTTTTTTATTATTGCAAACTTTTCGTCATTGTCAGTAATTTACTGCTACATGCTACTTATCAGGGTCGGAATTACTATGAAAAAAATACTTACTACAGAACGCGAGCTCAACAGCAGTAGCTCAATAGAGGGATCTCCTTAATTATTATAGGCTTAGCCGTATTTGGGTCCAATAGATATTTATAAGATGTCATTGTCAGAGTTACTCAAAATGGAGAAATAAACCATCCACGCGAAGACCGACATCCGCGCGGACGGAGTCGCGGGCGGAAGCTAGTAAATAATAAAATTAAATAAATATTTAAGAGGGGCTCCCATACAACAAACGTGTTTTTTTCGGCGTTTTTGCCTTGCGGTACGGAACCCTTCGTGTGCGAGTCTGACTCGCACTTGGCCAGTTTTTGGTACGTCCTGATTTATATATTATATTATTTTTATTAATCAACTGTGATTATTATGATGAATGTGATGTTTATTTTATATACAATAGTATTTATGATTTTTAAGATTATAATTTATGTAGGGTCTAGGCGGAAACAGTGACTCAGGCGGCTACAGTGACTCATTACTACTTCGGCTAGAATAAGACGTACACAGTTGTTGTCTCCCTCCCTCGTTTGAAGCTAATGGTCCTCGGACTCGTACAAACCAGTCAGCCGGCGTCTCAAGCGCCGAACAGTGGTGCCACCACGTGTTTTTGTTTTAGTGCTCACAAAATTATATTTTAACGTAAGTTTGATTTGTTTTAATATCTAAACTATATAATAAATGTTGTAATCAATTTTTCCGTCTTATAGTTATGTTTATACAAATTGCCTTTGTGTGTTTAATTCAGTTTATTGATTGATTTCTTGATCCATTTGAATAAGAAATAATCAAAATGGCGGAGTTGTGTACAGTGACTCAATTTGAAGCGGTACACAGTGACTCGTGAGCCACTGTGTACTTCAGTTTATTTTTGCATGTCTTCCTTTTGATTTTTTTAGTAATTTGTTTAATTATTATATTTTGTTGATAGAATGCCACGGCAAAGATCTACAGAACGAAAAATTGGAAATGCAACACAAGAAAACATTAAAGAAGGGTTGTTACTAATAAGAAATGGAGACTCGATAAGACAAGCATCTAAGAAGGTCGGTGTTGCATTTGCTACCCTTAAAAGATATTATTGGAAGACAAAAAACTGTGAAACTCTTGACGATCAACAGTTGGAGCCAAATTACGCCATTAATAAAATTTTAATTAATTTTATAATTTTTAACGTTTGTTAATTATTTTTTTAGGAATTATTTTTATTTGATTTATAACATTCAGTTTTTGTAGAAAATGAGTCTAGTACCTAAAATCTGATCTCATAATTTTAAAAAGTAATAGCGTAAGAAGTTAAAGTGTGAACCAGACTATAATTAAAATATGATTCTAAGACTGATTATATTAATTCATATATTGAAATTCCTACATTTGTATTAGTCATTTTATAAAAGATAATAAAGAATTTTGATTAAATATATCTTTTTTATTTTCATTGAGCCACTGTATACTACTAGAGTCACTGTGTACTACACTATTGAGTCACTGTATACATTCACCGGTACACAGTGACATAAATCTATTTTTTTATATTTTAGTTTAATTGTTTTAAAGTGTAATGAAAATGTAATAGCACAATATTGAAATGTAGTAACCTGACTTCAAGATCTAAAAAAAACACTATGATTATATATCATTTACTATATTTTTGAGCGTATCGAAAAAATCCGAGTCACTTTTTCCTCCCTGACCCTACTATAATTACGAGGCATGCGTTTTAAGTGCCGGGAAATATGGCATATTTCCCGGCAATTTTGAATTTGTAACTGTTCTATATTCGAATGTGTTTAAATTTTGAATCTCAAAACAGTTGAAAGTATTAGGATTAAGGCTATTGTTTAGTCACAGCGTCGATTGGAATCTGTCAGGTTACCCAGACCCAGGACCACGTCGAGCCTTATGCGAGTGGCTTCTAAATCACCGAGAAGTGAAGATCTTGTGGACGGATGAGGCATTTTTGACCAATGGATGGGCTGGGGTTATAAAAAATAAAATAATAGGGCCCGTTTTTATTGACGGCGCCTTGACCGGGCCAAGGTATTTAGAAATGCTCGAAACAACTATTGAAAACTTAATGGACGAAGTTCCGTTGGGCTACCAAAACAATTTGTACTATCAGCACGATGGCGCTCCACCTCATTACGCCACACAGGTACGGAGTTTTTTAAATGAAAAATACGGGCAAAATTGGATCGGCCGTGGCGGCCCCATACCGTGGCCTGCTAGGTCCCCGGATCTTACTCCCTGCGATTTTTTTCTTTGGGGAGAAATAAAACGCCGGGTGTATGTGGGCCCAAAACCTAGAGGATTTAAAATCAAAGATAATTAACGCTTTCGATGAAGTGAAAAGTGAAATTAGTGTTCTAAACAAACTAAATGGCAATTTAATTAAACGTGCACGTTTAGGCCTAGAAAGAGGAGGACTTCATTTTGAACAGTTATTAAAATACAGTGATTAGTGACATGTAAGGTAAGCAATAATTTTTAATTAACAATTTTAGTGAATAGGTTATTTGTGATTGAACATTATTGTCAATACGTAGTTGATTCCAATTTTTTAAATACGTCCAATTTTTTATATAATGTCAATAATTTTATTATGTTTTTAAAAGTCCCATAATTTAATTGATTAGGTATCATTTTTATTGCTTTTTTTCTGCATTTTGATAGTCCTAAGCCCATGAAAGCATGAAGGAAAAATTGGAATTACTCTTCAAATAAGTTCAGATCTTAAAAAAGTCTAGTTCGAACCTAATAAAATCAGCGATTAGTACATTGAACCCACGTAAATACCTACCTACGCCTGTGCACGAAAAACGAACGAGCGCTTCGCCACGCGCCAGTCAAAAGTGACTAGACAATGTGATAAATTCATCACCTTATCCGGATATTATTCATAATAGCGGGTCAAAGTTAGCCAAAGTAATAAATCCGGTCTAACTGACTTGTTACCCCTCCCGCTCTTCATCCCGTTGCCGCGTGGCGTGATCACCGCGATCTCGTGGCTGACGCAATAGTGTTCGTTGTCGTTTTGTAATGAAAGGTCGCGCCGTGTGTGCCGCAATTTCCGCGAGTTTTTAAATTCGTATCAGTGTCTGATGATGGCAGATGAAATGAAAAACGTTTCTTTGAAACTATCACTGTACTTATTGCAAGTAAAGGAAAAAATAATCAGTTGTTTACAAATGATCAATATTTGTCTTTAATTTTAAAAGTAAAAGAATCGAAGAACAAGATTACTAAGAAAACACCTAAAGATTCAACTGGGCAACTGGATCGAAGGTGGCCCCTTTCTCCACAGCCGTAGCACCTAGGGCAGTATCTTCTATTGCGGTCGCGAACTGTAGCCGCTGCAACCTCCCTGACGCGATGGGAACGATGATCCTGCCGCACAGCTTCCACCTCCAGTGCATGGGCCAAGGTGTCCTTAAGCGTCTCGTGGTGACCGAGCCTCACAGTAGCTCTCACTTCAAGGTCGCGGATGCCGTCGATGAATGCCTGCACCAGGTTTCCATCAATAAGCGCAGGTACGGACTGGTAAGCTTTACGAACCAGCTTCTCCACTTCAAGGGCCCACTGCTGCAGGTTTTCGTTACTGCATTGCACGCGATCCTTGAGCTGCGCACGAAACACGTGTTCCAGGTGAGCGTCGCCATACCGAGTCTCCAATGCCTCGAGGAGCTGCTCGTAAGTCACTTCCTTACCGAGAGCTTCCAGGACAGTTAAGGCCTGGTCGCGCAGGCCTAGGGTGAGAGCAGTCATGGCCTGGCTTTTATTCCACCCGTTCGCCTTCATGACAGCCTCAAACTGGATTTTGTAGGCTGCCCAGGAAGAAGTTCCGTCGAACGGTGGCACTTTGAATCCACGTAGCGAAGGTGTTGTAGCTACGGGAGCTGCGATTCCATCCCCAAGTTTGAGGTGATCCAGCGTTTTCTTCACGTCAGCCATCACGGTTAGCTTCACGTCAGCCATCACGTTGTTAAACTTGCTGATCTGAGTTTCAGCTTCTGACAGCCGGTTGTCATGCTGGGCAACCTTCTCCTTCACCTCCTTCATGTCTTTCCCGAGGGTTGCGTGAAGGTCCTTTATGAGGAAAATCTGCTCTTCCTGGCGGCGCGCCTGCTCCTCCTTATCCCGTTTGAGCTGTTCTTCCAGTCGACGAGTCTGTTCCTCTTTGTCGGCGGGCCTGTTCCTCCTGTCGGCGGGCCTGTTCCTCCTTATCACGCTGGAGCTGTTCTTCCAGCCGACGAGCCTGTTCCTCCTGTCGGCGGGACTGCTCCTGCAGCATCATCATCAGGGTAGCCAAATCTGGTGCTGCTGATGCTGGAGCTGCTGCGGACGGGCCGGCCTCCATGGTCGGTAGCTGGCCCTCCGACCTCTGTGGCGTAGCTCCACCAAATCGCCTCTGGTCCGTCTCTTGCTGGCGTTGACTCCGGGTACGGATACCCTCCGTGTCGTCTTTGGGTAAAACCGGCATGATTTTTAATCCCCTCTTCTGACACCAATTGTTACGAGCTTCGGGTTCCTGACAATAAAGACTGCCGATTTAATAACCAAAAATTTACACTTTAATTATCAACACTAATTACAACTCAAACACACTAATTACAAAACACAATTACACTACTGATCGCTTTAAGTCGCACTTGAATATCGCTTCGATGTTCTCACTTCGATCGCTGTATCGAAACTGTGTCGGTCGTGGCGCGTCTCGGCCTTATATAGCGCCAAAAAGAGTTCTAGAACCTTCCATTGTAGAAACATCTAGAATGTTCGAGTACATACAGGCCCCGATCGACCAGATGTCGAAAGTTCGGGAATGTTCTAGAAAGTTCTCGCATCGAACTTTCTAGAAGGGTCTTGACTACTAGTTCCGCTACTCGATTCTAGATGGCGCTAGTGGTAACTACTGTCGCCATGTACTAGGCATTAATTGTGGCGCGCAACACTATGCTCACTTAGACGAAACTTTTCAAATAACCCACGACTGTCTTATTAGTATTGGACACGGCGGTAGAGTTAGAATGATGAAAGAGTTAAAATTAAGATATAAAAATGTAACTGCTGAACTCGTCACGGTGTAGGTATTTGAATCTGTGTGAATCTTGTCAGAAAAAAAAAGTTTGCCAAAAAAAGGTCTTGTTGTAAAACCGATTATCAGCAACGAGCTTAATTCAAGGTGCCAAGTTGATCTTATAGAACACAAGGTGATGGTGATTATAAATTCATCATGGTGTATCAAGGTCACCTTACAAAATTCGTGCAGATGCGGTCTTTAAAAAGCAAGCGAGCAGAAGAGGTAGCGTATCATTTACTAGACATTTTTACTACATTCGGAGCGCCTAGTATTTTGCAAAGCGGTAATGGTAGGGACTTTGCTAACAAAGTGGTCAAAGAAGTCTGTGCGATGTTGCCGGAATCACAAGGGTCTATTGAAAGGGCTAACCAAGACGTAGAGAAGAAGCTTTGTACTTGGCTGGAATCTAACAAGACGACGAAATAGTCTGAAGGATTACGCTTTATTCAATTTATGAAGAACAGAGCGTATCATGCAGGGGCAAATCTTACAAAGCAATGTTCGGCTGTAAAGCTAAAGTCGGATTAAATAGTCTTCCTAAAGACGCACTAGTTGAACTGTCAACAGAAGAAGGGCTAGAATATATATGGAATGCGCTCCCTCAGAATATCAGGACGGTAACCAATAAGTTCACATTTAAAGTGAAAGCTCGAGCACACATACACAAGAAGTTGGCAGATTCGTCTCAGAATTAAGCTGTTGTAGGTTTTATTGTTTCTGTCTCATAACTTTTTCTTTTGTTTTGGTTTATATATTTTTTTGTATGTATGTATATATGTATTTATTATTTTATTTTACTTATAAATATTTTCTATTTGTTTTCTGCTATTGCACCTACTGTGTATTGTTTCTGCATCACCATAGACTGGTAGAAAATGCCCATGGCATTAAGTCCGCCTTTGTACAGTTTTAACTTGTGCATAATTTTTTTAATAAAAATATATAT
Organism: Mesoligia furuncula; assembly: GCA_916614155.1. Classification (NCBI taxonomy): domain Eukaryota; kingdom Metazoa; phylum Arthropoda; class Insecta; order Lepidoptera; family Noctuidae; genus Mesoligia; species Mesoligia furuncula. Next base: position 14,414,019 of record OU744791.1, on the reverse strand, counting down.
TGATTGAAGACGAAAACCAGTTGAATGACGAGAGGGAAACCGAACCCAATATTACCGATGCTGTGATTAATAAATATAATAAAATAAAATGCATTTAAATCAGGCAAGACCCATATTTACATAAAATTAAAAATATTACAATGCCTACTGCCACAGAATAAAATTTCGCAAAATAAATTAGAATAAAGATCAATGCATACAAATAAAATACAGAATAAAGTATCAATGCATACAAATAAAATAAATTAACGAATACAAATTAAAAAGGTCATGGAATTAAAAGAAAAATAAAAATGTCAATGCAATTAAAGTAAATGAAAATTAAAAGATACAAATTTTTCAGCGTCACAGAATAAAAAATTAAATCAAAAGAAATAAAAAATAAATAAATTCAAAATATAAAAACAATACAAAACAAGTTAATGAAGATGAAGAAAAAGCGATACTACAATTTCAAACACTGATTCGCAAAATAAAATTCTAGATAACCTGACAGAAAAACCTGATAACGAGACCGAAAACCAAGGAAATACTACAGATCCGTCAAATATAACGCAAAGTTACCAAGAAATAGTAATTGCTCTCGATAAAAAGAAACAAGATATTGGAAACATCAGAAAATTTGTTGGACAATCTCTGAAAAAGCAAGCAGATAAAATGTTAGCTCTATCTTCGGTAAATTATCCTGCTGCTAATACAGGCGATAATGTAGTGGTAAAATGTAAACCGCGCCAAAGCCATGTATAAGTTAGGCACTAAAAGCATGGGATTCTAAATCAACTTTACGCAAGGAATCAGTTCACTGTCTGCAAAGAAACGTTTATTACAGTTGATATCGTTCCCCAACATGAAGTTACCATCAGAGAATGTACAAAAAAAGAGTCAAATCTTGGCGGCCAAGGATTTCAGCATTGCAACTGTACTGGAGAATGCGTTTATAATAGGTGTAAATGTAAAAAGTCAAACCTCATGTGTAACTCAAAATGTCGCAAGAGCCTTACTTGTATGAATAAATAATAATTATGACCCAGTTAATTCATGTCAGTTCATTTTAAATATTTTATTATTGTAGTCTTTAAAGAGTGATACCAAAATAAGAGGATCGGCTGCTTACTGGAAAAGATGTTGCGCTGAGTTGATTGCCATGGTGCGGAGTTTTGGTCCTCCACTTGGTTGGTTTTTTACATTTTCATGTAACGATCTGAACTGGACAGACATGATCAAAGCATTACTCATTAAAGATGGACGCCCCGATGCAATGCCTAATACAGTTGAAGACTTGCCGTTCGATGAACGACTCGAATTAGTACAAAAATACCCAGTAGTTGTGGCGAGACAGTTTACACTTAGGGTAAATGCTTTGATAAGTTCAGCAGCATATGCTGTGAGAAAAATCCGTCAATTTACTGATGTTGATACCGCGAGACTGGTCTATTTTAGTTACTTTCATAGTATCATGTCGTACGGTATTTTACTATGAGGACGGGTTGCAGACATCGAGTCTATTTTTATTCTGCAGAAAAGGGCCGTCAGAGCCATATATAGCCTCCGCAGGCGTGACTCACTAAGGGAACTGTTTAAAGATATTAACATCATGACGGTACCTTGTCAATATATCTATGAAAATATCATGTACGTAAGGAAAAATCTACATCTTTTTAGTAAAAGAGGTGAAGGACACAATTATATCACTAGAAATAGGGACCAATTAGTTCAACCAGGTTTCAGGCTGGCTAAAGTAGACTCGTCTTTCATGGGCTACTGTTTAAAATGTTACAATAAAATACGGTAGGTATTTTATTGTAACATTTTAAACAGCAGCACATACTTGAACTGAATGAAAAAAAATTTAAATCTTGTATAAAACGCACACTATGCAGCCAGGCATATTATAAATTGGGGGATTACATCACTGACAAAAATGCTTGGCTAAACGCTAGTTTTGCTCCATAAGGACGCACAAATAAATTGATTAGCATTGAAAAACACTGTTGGAGCTGCTGAAGATTTTAAAATACTATTTTTACATTATATAAATTCAATCACCTAGTATTGTATAATTGCATAGCACATGTGTGAGTACTATGTACATACTATAAAGCTTCTATTTACTGGGTACGCCTTTTATTGACTTGAATGTGCCCTGGCAGCTGAGAGTATGTCACGCTCACTCAAATGTCTCGCTGATGGTGGCGCGTGTGTTGGATCATTCAGCTCCCTTCAAAATGGTTGAGCTGAATGGTGCTAATACATGCGTCATGTTCGTGAACGGGCGCCGTCAGTAGGGACTGGTCATCTCTTTGCTGCCATGGCTTATTTTAATTTAATACCTATTTGAATTGTTTTTTTTTTATTTCGTCTTTTCATTACTGACGCTTTTAACGTTCTGCATCGTTCTCACATGTATAATTTTTAACATGAATGATGTAAACAAGACTTTGTAACCATATTATTTTGATTTAAAAGAGTGTCCATGGAGTTTCTTGCCCGTTCTTCTCCATAGGTACCTACGCTTTGGAATGGGCAACTAGCTTCATCTTTCTGACTGACCGACCCCTTGACAATTCAAAAGTGCCTGTAATTGGTTTAATTGAAATAAATGCTTTGAGTTTGAGTTTGATAAGATTTTTAAAAGTAAATCCCGAATGCTTAGGTCTTTCAGATTTTTGGTAAAGAATAGAATTTCAAAACAGAGGAAGCCCCCATTTACATATGCTTCTGTGGTGCAACTCTGTTCCAAATTTCGATAGTCCTGAAGGGCTGAGAGTAATCGACCAGGTTGTCTTGCTTTTTTTTTGCGGATGGGAAATCATCAAATGACCCCTCCCGCTCTGGGTGGAGTGGAAGAGTGTGTCAGACTCTTACTGACTAAAACCCACCCGTGTTTCTTCCTTAGCCTTTTATGTTCCGGGCCAGCGGTAAACCTTTCGGACAATCCCGCTGACCCGGCAGGCTTCGGCCCGACGGGGCCCCTTCCTGGATGCTGACACGTCTTTGAGGCGCGCGTGGAACACGTACGCGCCGTGCGGCACGGGCCTGGTCCTGTTCGGACGGTGAGCTACTCATTACTCTCCGTCCGCAGGCCCGCGCCTACGGTGACCGGGAGTCGTCACGCGGCTCCCGACACCTGGAGCGTCTCCCGCAGCGGCTGGGACTGGAGGCTCTCTCCCTCAGCCGTCCCGCCACCTCCTTTGCTAGCATGACTGCTTCGCAGAAGGAAGTGACTGCCTCCCACTCCCTCTCGCTCCGGACCATGGCTTGCATCAGGGCCGGACGTGAGAGGTCGCCGCCGCTGCCGATCGTCTCTACGAGGACACGGCGGTGCTCCGCCCAGGTTGTGTCTTGCTCACTTAACGGTGATAATGCTGAGCAGGTTAAAAGGTTACAAATTCACAAAGATTCCACAACGTGCTATAAAGAGAAATATTAGTTCCTGTCGTTTTGGATTTCCAAGGCCTATAAGCAACATAACGAACTGCTTAGAACCTGATGACGCCCTGCGCAATAATGGACGCTTTTGTGTACTCCAAAGAAATACAGACGAAGTTATGGTCAACAACTATAACTCAGTTCTTCTTAAAATTTGGGAAGCAAACATGTATACAGCCTTGAGGAAATGTAACAGCAGTCGCTTATTCTATTGCCAAGTATTCAAGTAAATGTGAACCCAATGATTGTGACGAAGTTGTAAGGGAAGCGGTTCAAAAAGCAAAACGTTAAAGTAATGATGTGTGGAAGCAGCTGTTTTCTGTTTCAAGGGCGATCCTCGGACAACGATTAGTTAGTGCACGAGAAGCGGCTTATCGTCTCTGCCACTTGCCTTTAAAGATGTGTACAAAAAAAAACTGTTTTCGTAAACAGCTGTCGTCCGGAACAACGCTACAGAATTTTACGATGTTGTGAAGATGAAATATCGGTTTTCAACAATATATTCGATCGCTACGAACAAAGACCAAACGAACTAAAAGAGATAAGCTTGACTGAGTTTACAGTTCGTTACGAAACCGTTTCAGGTGCATTTTGGACGGATGATGAAGGTGACATTGAGTTAAGAGATCAGGGAAACGAGAGTTTTAGATACATTACGTGATAATACTAGAATGCGAATCAGAAATCAGGCAGCGTTTTGCGCACACGCTACTTTACTTTAAATAGCGACCGAGAAGGTTTTTTGCAGTCTGATTGTTTGTCACATTCCGTTTCGCAATGAAAGTGAACTTGATCAAGAGGGCGAAACAGCTGAAGCTTGTTTCTTACGCCGACAATCACAGTTAAGACCTCTTCTACATAATTTATCCGTAGAGCAATTCGCCCATGCCGAACAAATTATACAACAAGCTTTTGTCCAAGTTGTAGCACTCAACACTGTGAATGAAGATAGAGGCGTCCCTAGAGAGCATAATTTGAACATAAACGCCGAGGACCAAATCAATATGTACAATAATGATGAAAATTTTATCAAAAGTAATGAGCCTCAGTGTTCAACAGAAAAATTTACTCAAACAGGTGTCGGATTCCATAGACAGAGACATCAAGTTAGATGATAATCTACAACCTTTGTCGTTATTTATCACGGGTGGAGCTAGTAGTGGAAAATCCTTTCTATTAAAATTAATTGTTGAGCATATTAGACGCTGCTATGCTCCAGCAGTGGATACTTTGTTGAAACCAACTTTTTAGAAGTGGCGTCTTTGACGGGTGCTGCGGCACGGCAAATTTCTGGTAGAACCCTACACTCAGTTTTTTTTTCTTCCTATAGAAAAAGGCACTACCATGACTTATCGTAAAATGAGTAGACAGCCTTTGGAACGGGAAAGACGTAAGTGGCGTTATATCAAATGGTTAGTAGTGGATGAAATATCTATGTCAATATACCGTTATTTGGCGATATTATGCAGTTACCGCCAGTTAAAGGTAATTGGTGCTTCGAACAACCTTCGTGGTTAAATGCAGAAATTCATTTATGGCAACAATTCTCTTTCTGCGAACTCACCATTAATATGCGTCAAAGTAGCGATGTGGAATTTGTCGATTTATTAAATAATTTGCGGTTTGGAGAGCTTACGATCTCACAATTGCAAGTTTTGTGTGAAAGACGGCGAGTTGAACAGGTTGGTGATTTCGCAAATGGCGCTGCAGTTAGAATTTTTCCAACGATCAGATTACGGATGATTAAAATTCTAAAATGACGGATCAATTACATCAGTCAAGTCACGCATACCTTACACGCTACCGATGAGTCGAGAGAGGCCGCAACCTACGGAAAACGACCACCACCTAATGTGATTCCCGCTGATGTAAATAACTATAGTGGTTTGTTGCACGTGCTAAAAGTGGGCATAGGTTTGAGAGTAATGTTAAGGCGTAGCATCAGTTACTGAAGGTCTCGTCAACGGTGCTATGGGAGCCTTACGTAAGTTTAGGTGGCCTGCTCTTCGTCGCGATCAATTAGAAGCAGGTGAACTGCCTGATGCAGTTTGTATCAAATTTGATGATGAGACTATCGGCGCTAAAGCGAAAGACATTGACGGATTAGTTGCAATAGCACCTGTATCGGCAAAATTTCAAGCACCAAGGCTATGGGGATGTTGAAAGAAGAATAATGCCATTGATCCTGAGTTGGGCTGTAACAGTGCATAAGCTTCAGGGTACCACTTTAAATAAAGCGGTAATTGACTTAGGAAAGAAAAACTTTTCCAAAGGTCAAGTGTATGTTTCTCTAAGTCGTGTGAAAACATTAGACGGTATTGAAGTTTGTAATTTAGAACCAAAAAAGATTACTTAGCCGACCACATGATGAAAAGACATTACGAGAAATGGAAAGATTAAGACGATTGTCTTAATTTTTCCATTCAGGTGTTTAAGTCTGAGAGTTATCACTTCATGCTGCTGAGCTGATGATAAGTCAAAGTCAAATATTTTTATTCAATTAGGGCTATTACAAGCTCTTTCGACATTACAAGCCCTTACCATCATCAGATGCGGGATCTGCTCGTCCCGTTACATCATTACGAGAAATGGAAAGATGAAGACGATTGTTTTACAAGTGTGGACTTGTCTATCCAAGAACTCCTAAGTAGTTTCTGTGGACATATTGCCGTATCTCCTAACTTCTAACAGCTATGGACTGCTGTGGCTACCATCGTCATCTCCGTAGCATTAAGTGATGACTCTCAGACTCAAACACCTGGATCATCAATAAGTTTCATTTGATTTGAGAGAGTTCTATTAATACACTGTACATGCTTACAAATTTTGAGTATTTTCCTCTATTTTCATGCGATCCCTTCATCAGATTCTGACTTGCTGACAAAGGGACCATCTCGAGAGCATACCCTTTCAAACCCTAATGTCAACTGCGTATTACATGTTACAAAATATTGCTTTTCCCGATGCTGGGACGTTAATTGTTTTTATTTTTATTTTATTTGTTAGGAATAACAGCAGTATATTACACAGTAGGCATACAATATAAAACTTGCAATAAAAGTAACAAATACACTACTCAAGACGTTATCCACAGATTACAATACAAAATAGCTAGATGTTAGCAGGGCAATTTAAAAAAGTACTTATTAACTATATACTAGGGCTATCTCTTAAAATAGTTGTAATTTCACTCTTAAATACAGCTTTGCTGAGAAACATAATATCAGTAGAGCCAAACCGTTTATTATAGGTGTCAACCAAGCGATGTAACGGTGAGCGAGCGCCTGAGTTCGTTCGACAAAATGAAGTAGCAAATAGGTGTCTCGAACGAACCTCTCGACCGATTACAGTACGAGGGATCAGGTAGCACAAACTGTTCACAAGATCAGTACAATCAAATTTATTACGGCATATACTAAACAGAGTCATCATTTCAAGTAGGGTGCGACGGGATTGTAGGGTTATGAGGTTATATTTTTCAAGTAATAATTTATAGGACATTTTGGTTTTATAGCATCTATAATGCATGGAACGGAGGTACTTACGTTGAACCAACTCAACGATCTCAATGTACTTTTTGTAATAAGGGTTCCAAATGGGTACTGCGTATTCAAGTTGTGGCCTTATTATTGATTTGTATAGATGCAAGTAGGTAGAAGGCCGATGAAATTCTCTAGATGCTCTCATTACGAAACCAAACATTTTATAAGCCTTATTGACTATGCTGTCCACATGGGTGTCAAGATGGAGTTTTGAGTCAAGATTTATGCCTAGGTCACGGAGGGATGAAACCTTGTTTAGGGCAGTGTTTCCAAGAGAGTAATTGAAATTCAGCACATGTTTTTTCTTAGTAAACGTAATGCTGTAACATTTAGAGATACTAAGGTGAAGCTTATTAACAGTGCAGTATTCCGAGAAACAGTCAAGATCCTTCTGAAATTCTAAACAGTCGGTTTGAACGGTAATATTTTTGTAAATTTTTAAATCGTCCGCGTATAGTAGGAACTTTGAACTCTTAAAGCAGTCCTTGATGTCGTTGATGAATAAGATAAACAGAAGGGGCCCTAAAATTGAGCCTTGGGGGACTCCTGAAGTGACCTTTATTGTATGGGACTCAAACCCATTAATGACAACCTTCTGAGTCCTATTAGTGACATACGACACAAACCAACGCAGCAAATCTCCTCTAATAACGTTGAATGCGATTTTGTCGAGTAATAGCTTATGATCTACCTTATCGAACGCCTTTTGAAAGTCTGTATAAACAGCATCAATTTGCTGCCTCTTGTCTAAGCCTTCAAACAGATGTGTTGTGAAAATAAGGAGGTTACTTATACAGGACCTTCCTCTGACGAATCCATGTTGTTCTTTTAATATTACACGCTAAATGATTGGATATATCTCACTATGCACTAATCTTTCAAAAAGTTTTGAAAGCCCCGATAACAACGAGATTGGACGATATGTAGATACATCACTCTTGGAGCCGCCTTTATGGATTGGAACAATATTTGCTCGTTTCCACACATCAGGGAATACGCCATAGGCAAGGCATTTATTATATAATATAAACAACGGAAAGCACAATGTGTCACAAGTATTTTTTAAAAAGATCGAGGGAATACCATCTGGCCCAGGACCCTTAGAGGCATCCAATGATTTAAGTTCTTTTTGAATTTTGTATACAGGAAAGTGCAAATTACAAATATTAATATCGTTATCAGGATTAGCGGGAGGTGGTACCCATGAGTTATGATCGAAAGTAGACGGTTCATAAACAGATTGGAAAAACATTGAGAACAAGTCACAAGTAGTAGTAGGGTCATTGGAAGACTGTTGCAGATAGTGAACTGTAGCTGGGATACCATTACTGGAGTTACGATTAGAAACGTACTTCCAAAATGCGCCAACGTTATTTTCTACGCTGTCCTCTACAAAATTCATATATTTTTTATAACATATGTCGGCCTGTTTTTTGAATTTTGCTCTGTAAATAGAAAATAGTTCGTAGTCACTAATGTTTCCATATTTCTTCCACTTAATCCACGTTCGAGATTTCATTTTAAATAAATGCAAAAGTGATTTAGTGAACCAGTGTGGGAATTTAAAGTTTTTGGTTTTGTGAGTGGGAGTATATAATTTAATAATTTCGTATAATTTTTCGTAGAAAGTAGAGACCGCTTCATCAGGTGGTAAATCATTGAGTAACATGTTCCAATCAGCGTTTTCAATGTCTGTATTTATTGCATTGTAATTAGATTTGTGATAATTTAGTGCTTTTATATTTGACTGTTTAGGCATTCGTGAGGGTTTTTTAAATGGTATTTGTATATAAAATGAAGGATGGTGAGTGCCTATAGGTAAGAGAGGAGTATTAGGATTACAAGCGACAGCATGTGTATTGCAGAAAAACAGGTCGATAATACGTCCGTTACGATTATTAAAATTGTTAAATTGATTCAAATCAAATCGTGAGCAAAAGTTTAGTAAATGCCTACTTGTATCCGAATAGGTATTATTAGTGGCACACACCATGTATGACGGTGCATTAATCCAGTTAAGTTCTGGTAGGTTAAAGTCGCCAGTTAAAATAATATGTTCTATGTAAGGATCATCAAATAATTTCGATAACGAATTCATGAAGTTAGATAAATTTCTTCTGAGGTGTTTGGAGGTATGTAAGTGGCACAAAGAAGTAGATATTTACAATCATAAAGGGGGACTTTAATTATTTGATGTTCTGGTAAAATTAATAGGGGTGACAGTGTGAGACAAGATGGAATAAGATCTTTGAAGACAGCTATTAGGACGCCTCCCCCATCTTTTTTATTTGAAACTGCTCGATCGCGATCGTGTCTGAAAACTGTATATCGAGAGTCAATGAATTCGTTTTCGGAAATATCCGGCGTCAACCAAGTTTCAGTCAAAATTATGATATCGTATGCATGCGATAATATATTAATGTACAATGTGTTCAGTTTAGTCCTGATCCCTTGACAGTTCTGATAATATATGGAAAGATTATCCAACATTTTGAATTTTAGTAGACATTTGAGTATTTATTTTAAGTGGTAAATTGGAAGATTTCTTACATAAATTTATCAAGCAATGTAATAATAGTATACAAAAAGTATGCAAAAATAAAGCAACAAGGATTAAAAATAGAGAGATCAATGTGTAGCACAAATAATGGCAAAAATAAAACAAAAACCTAATTCCACAAGATGTTTGGCGCTTAATTAATGTTTTAGACCATTTAAAGTGTGTTACAGAATATATAAAAATAAAAAGTGAGCCAAAAAAACATAAAAATACATAATAGACATATAAATACATATCGAAATACCTAGCAAGGACAGGCGGATGAACCCGTAAAACACGCTTATTCCGTAGCCGTAGTTGTAGGTACGTGATTTGGCTTGATCTTCTTAGATATGTCATCTTCTGTCCGTATGGCGAACGTAGAGGAGTCTTCAGATTCCTTGACCAAGACAGTTGCATTCCGGATCCACACGAACTTGAACTTGTTTGACATAGCGGCTGCACGGCATTTTCGAAATATATCCTTGTTGCGCAGCGTTAGGTGTTCGTTCATGTAGATGCGACACGGTGCACCAGACAGGCCTATACGATCCGAAGTCAGTCCTTTAGATAGCCGGTATGCACTGAGAACATTATCACGCATAATTTTAGAAGTAAATTTTACTATGACATTCTTCGGACGATTATTCTGTGAATGTGCATGTGGAACACGGTGAATGGAAATTATATCTTTCGATGTTAAAGACATGTTGAGCGCTGAACCAATTGACTGCAATATAGTAATTAAATTCTCACCGCGCCTTTCCGGCATATTTCCTATCTCAACGTTGCACTGCCTCGCCTGTTGTTCCAAAGAATCGATCTTTCTTTCCAATAGTTCAACAGTCGAGGCTGCCGAGTTATTCACATTATGTTCCAGCTGTTTCAGGCGCCTTTCACAATCCACATAGTTATCTGAGTTGAAATTCACTGTAGACTTCAACTCCGTAAGAGTCTGTGATAATTCATTGTGCTTTGTGTCCAGCCGCGACATATCCTTTTTAATAACGACGTATTCTGCACGCAGTTCCTTAACGTCATTTTGAATTTGGGCCGAAGTCAGCGACAAAGTATTGAACTCTTCCCTAAGGTTGTTAATATTCACATTAATATTCGTGAACTGGTTATTCATATCAGCTCGGAGATCGTCAATATTATTCTTCAACTCAGCGGACAACAAGGCAATAGCCTGGGTTAGCTCACAGTCAGGCTGTTTCCGCTTTCTCTGGGTGACATTGGTACCCGGTTCATTAGTCGTGCACAAATCAGGGTTCGACTTGCTTATTTTGCTATCTGGTGAGCGAATCATGTTGGCGTAAATAAAATAGATGATAAAAAGTCTTAGCGTTTAGCAGCAAGCGAAATATAATAGATAGCTGTACAAAAATTCGCAACGCAAATCTCACGTACAGTTGGCTAAGTTGGTTAAGCCGGCCGCTACCACTCACCGTGCACACTTGGTCGCCGGTTCGCGCCCCGCAAAGTGCGACGCTTTTTCCAATCTCGGAATATTTATTTCGGATGTTAATATTAATTCCGTCGAGCAACCGGTGAGAGGGACAGCGCTCTACACTCCTCAAGATGGCGCAGACAGCATATGACACTTCACACAAGATAGTAAGAGAGGCACCGATAATTTAAAAAGCAAATTAAAAGCAAGCAGTTTCGAATAAGCGCCAAAATCGACAGCACGTCCACCAACAACTAGCTCAAAAAGTGAACTGACAAAGGGACCATCTCGAGAGCATACCCTTTCAAACCCTAATGTCAACTGCGTATTACATGTTACAAAATATTGCTTTTCCCGATGCTGGGACGTTAATTGTTGAGGAGTTCTCCTGGTAAGAACCAAGAGAATTCCTCCACAACCACTCACCATACGCATTGTGACGAGCATAAATTGCTTAGCAACCAAATTAAAGTAATCGAATCGCAACCCGTGAAATATTTGTCATTGAGTAGTTCCGATGGCCATTTGTGGTCTTCATCATCAGCTCCACATTACCAAATGATGATTTCTAAGAGCAAATGCTCAAGTTAATTGAAAAATTACCCATGTCGGTATGGGTTCGCCTATAAAATTTGAGGGTTTCCCTCGATTTCCATGCGATCCTCTCATCAGATTCCAACTTGATGATAATGGGACCACCTCGAGAGTATACCCTTTCAAACAAAAAAATATTTTTTGGAATCGGTCCTGCCGTTTTCGAGTCATCGGTGAACATACTTACATTAAAAAAAAACATAAAGTCGAACATATAACCTCCTCCTTTTTGGACGTCGGTTAAAAAGAGCAAAGTAGGTAAAGTATTCATAAGACTAGATCGAACATTTTTTGCCGTCAATGTCCAGTACATTGAAAATGCGTCTGTGGTGAGAGAGACGTGGGACAGAAGTACATCAGATTACCTACGAGAAAAGTTATTATAAGAGGGGCCCGTGGCTAAATATTAACAGCCGCCCAGGTCGATCGATCAGGTTAAGCTACGCTTGCAGCGGTTGGTCTGTGGGTGGGTGACCATCTTTACATACCGTGACCCCTCCGTGCCTTGGAAAGCACGTTAAGCCGTTGGTCCTGACTGTCATTCGTGGATCTTTGACAGTCGTTACGGGTACTCAGAAGCCCGAAAGTCTGACAACCAGTCTTACCAAGGGGTATCGTATTACCCAGTAACTGGGTTGTGGAGGTCAGATAGGCAGTCGCTCCATGTAAAACACTGGTATTCAGCTGCATCCGGTTAGACTGGAAGCCGACCCCAACATAGTTGGGAAAAGGCTAGGCAGATGATGATATCATAAGGAAGTACAAAATAAATTTGGATCAAATTTATACGATAACATCAGATAATGGTGCCAATTTATGTTAAAATTGACTCGCTCGATGAACGACATTTTGAGAGAAGATATAAGTGATGATGAGACGGATTCGGATCTAGAATACAGTGACCAACAAGGGAACAGCATTTGTGTTGCATGAAATATTATGACTAATATTATATATTCTCGGGGTGCTGATTTTAGATCTGAAGTCAGATTTTATCTATCAGCTTTCGTTTTTGAGATATAATGAAATTCAAGAAAAATAGGACATTGTTCACCAAGGGAACAAAGTAGTACATTTTTACCGGCTGTAAAATTGCTCCGAGCCGTTGGCGAGGATGGCTAACACCCAGGTAAAGATGTAGGTAGTACTTTTCTCATGGTAAACATACTATTTTTTCTCATAATAACGTAGCCTGAAATGTTTAAACTTTAATTTGCAGCCATGCAAATTAAAGTTTAAACATTTCAGGCTACGTTTAGGGGAATCAATAAATAAACGCCATTCATTTGTATCATATTTTTGTATTCCCATTGCTTTCAATAAACCAGGAATATCTGAACAATAAACAAAATATGTATCTTCAGAAAAGAATTAAAGCAACTCTGTCTCTTTTACCATAGTACGAAATTTTTGTTTTTTGGGTTAAATAAAATATTTTTTTGCTTTACTCGAGAAGCTAGAATCTCAGATGCTTTTTTAGAAAGGCCAAGGTCTCTGACTAATGCGCTGAGATCTTCCTGATTAAAGGGCTAAATTCTCTTCTATTATTTTACTTCTGCCATTGTGGTTGAGTCCTTACACTTCTTACCTAATTTTTGTCTTACATCGTTTCTTTCCATATTCAAGAACCTACCTTTAGATTCACCACTTGTATTTCTATACTATGGTCCCAACAGTTGCCATGGAATTTGAACCCTATCATGAAGGTATGACATTAAGTTTGTGTTCCAAAACTTGATAATAACTGAGAGTCTGAATTCAAATATACTGAGACTCAGTTGATTAAATCATCCAAACAGTACTAACGAGCTTACCATATTTCGATATAACTAGGTACTACAATAACTGTGTATTCCAGTACTAAGCCATCTCCAAACATGCGCATACCTATTTCTGCGGATATTCTTTCTTTCTATCATTTTTTTTTTTATATTGAACAATAATAGATTTGGAAGAAGATATTATATGAGTAAATGCGATTTTTTAAGGATTAAAGTTAATTTAGTGGTATCATTAGACACTTTTAACCACTTCAACACCTATTAGGTAGGTACTACTTAACAACATTTCCGGTAGGTAGTTCAAGAAGTTTAATCTGATAAAAGTTGTATTTTTTCATGTTGGTATAATATTATTTATTTAAGTTTGTGATTTAATTCCCATAACATTGAATCAACAAAATCATTTATAATCGTATCATGTTCTAGAATACTGGGTTGTCCTGGTGATGATCGCTGAGCGAACTAACTGCCCCTTCATTACTTCATTAGGAAATGCTGTAACAGACCCGTATAGCCAGTGCACTTAGTTTTAATTGACATTGACATGTTATATTTTTATTTATTTTTTTCTCATTTTATTTCATTTTTAATTCTTTGACGCTGACAATTTGTATCTTTTCATTTTCGTTTATTTTAATTGCATTGACATTTTGTTTTAATTTTAATTCCATGATATTTTTAATTTTTTAATTTGTTTTCGTTAATTTATTTTATTTGTATGCATTGAAATTTTATTGTGTGGCAGTAGGCATTGTAATATTTTAATTTTATGTAAATATGGGTCTTACCTGAATTAAATGAATTTTATTTTTATTTTAAAGCTGCATCCTAACCTACTTACCTACTATAATAACTGTGCAATTATTAATTACGTCTAAAACCCAAGTCACCAACTATGTTGGGGTCAGCTTCCAGTCCAACCGGATGCAGCCGAATACCAGTATTTTACATGGATTGACCGCCTATCTGACTTCCAGATCCCAGTTACTGGGTAATATAATGTCCCTTGGCAAGACTGGTTGTCACATTTTCGGGCTTCTACCCGTAACGACTGGCAGCAAGATCCACGACTGACAGCCGGGACCAACGGCTTAACGTGCTTTCCGAGGCACGGAGGTCTCGGTATGTAAAGATAGTCACCCATCACACAGACCAACCGCGGCAAGCATAGCTTAACCTGGTCGAACGACCTGTGCGGCTGTTATTGTTTAGCCACGGACCCCTCTAAAACCCAAGTAATAATACAAAATGTTTCCTTGAAATTTTAGTACCTATATTAAGTAAGACATCGAAATTAGTTCAATAACTTGCAGTATTTTTATAATTGTTAAGGCCTATTTGTACCCCTATCACCAACTGTGTAAGCAATACTTGTATGCCTTGCAAAGCAGCACATAGTGAAATTTTTTTTCCATCATGAAGCACTATGGTATATCTACCTACGTGACACGTGTACAAATAAATACATTTTAATTACCTCACATAGGGCAGTATTATCAACTTTATGATAAATAAGAATTATAATCTCATAACCTGTCAAACATCACGCCTGTTTCGGTGTTTCCCCACCTAAGTTTGAATAGGTAAGCAATCTTTATTGTTTTTTGTACATTATTGTCTTGGTTTCACATAATGTTACATGGCACCTGTAACTAAGTGACCTTTGAAGGTACTACCACAACACTCCAACAGAAGAAGGGAACTTCTTCTCAAACAAAATTAGTTTACCGATTCATCATATCATAAGAAAATATTATGTCATTCTAATTCATGTTACTGGTGAAAACAGTTTTACTAAAACATTTTGTTCATCTATCTGTCCCCAAGTCACAGGCTATAAAACCTAGTTTGGGTGCCAGGAGATAACACTCAATGTACTATATGTTGTACCAAATTACTGTACTTGTAACCTTTGAGAACATTTTTCTGGAAATAAACATTAGTTTTATTATTTTTGTGTCTTTTTTTTCTCACCTCTTAGGCTGGTTTTAGCTACATTTACGGGCCAAAGCCAAGTAAATGCAACGTGTGGTGTGTATTAGAGTGTGTTTTCTTCCTCTAACTGCATGAATGTCCTAACTATTGTGCAGGTGTTTAAGATGGCAGCTTTCTGTTATTATTATATTATTATTAACTAGCTTCTGCCCGCGACTTCGTCCGCGTGAAATTCGTACTTTCCTCTTATAATTTCGAAAATGTATGTTTATGATTTTTATCATTTATCTATATATATAAAATTCAAAGTCCTGACTGATTGACTGACTGACTGATATATCAACGCACAGCCCAAACCGCTGGACCTAGAGACTTGAAACTTAGAAGGTATGTTCTTTGTGAAGAGTAAGTATCCACTAAGAAAGGATTTTTGGGAATTCAACCCCTAAAGGGTTAAAATAGGGGATGGAAGTTTATATGAAAGTCCGACAGTTTTGAAGTTAGGATCTTCTTATTTTGTATTTAGGCTGACAAATGAAAATTAATATATACGTGTCTCAGCGTTTTTGATAATTCCACCCCCGAAGGGTTAAAAAGGGGGATAAAGTTGTGTATAGAAAGTCATTAATTTTCGACGTAAAGATCACTAAATTTATTATCCAGGCTTATGATTGGAAGCTAACACAACGGTGTTGTTAGAATTTCATCCATTAAGGGGGTGAAAAGGGGGATGAAATTTTATCCTGACTGACTGATATATCAACGCACAGCCTAAAACGCTGGTCGGTACCGCTGGGTAGAGAAATTAATTTTGGAGGGTGTGTTCTTTGTGAAGAGTAGATATCAACTAATAAGGGGTTTTTGGAAATTTAACCTTTAAGGGGTGAAAAGAGAGGATTTTGTTTGTATGAAAAATCTTATTCCTTGAGTTAACAACCATGAAACTTGGCACGAATACTTATCTAAATAAATTATGAAGTTTGACTTTTTTTTCTAAACTACCCCCTGAAGGAGGATTGGGAGGTGTCAAAGTTTGTATGGAAGAATTTTAACGCGTGGTCCGATTAACTCGAAACTTAGTATTTATACTTAAGACCGAAAATAAAGAATAACGTGTATCATCGGTTTTTCGAAAATTTACCCCTAACGGGGTGAAAAGTTAATTTTATAGGGGAAGACTTTACTGCGTGGCTTGATTAACTCGAAAATTGGTATAAACAATCTTTGAGTCGAGTAATGAACACATCCCAAACAATTTTACGAAATTCCACCCCTCTGAGGGTGAAAAACGGGGATACAGTTTATAAGAAAAATCTTATTCATTTGGTTAATAAACTTGGCAAGAATACTTGCCTAAGCAAGTAATAAAGTTTATCATTATTCATTTATCAAAACACCCCAACACCCCTTGTGTCGGGGTGTAAAAGTTTGTGTGGAATAATTTTAACGCGCGGTCCGATTTACTCGAAACTCAGTATTAATACTTTTGACAGAAAATAATCAATAATAACAGCCGCACAGATCGATCGATCAGGTTACGCAGCCTACTGGGGCAGGTTCTGTGGGTAGGTGTCCATTTTTACATACCGTGACCTCTCCGTGCCTCGGAAAGCACGCTAAGCCGTTGGTCCCGGCTGTCATTCGTGGATCTTTGACAGTCGCTAGGGGTGGTCAGAAGCCCGAAAGTTTGACAACCAGTCTTATCAAGGGGTATCGTATTTGGGTTGTGGAGGTCAGATAGGCAGTCGCTCCATGTAAAATACTGGTACTCAGCTGCATCCCGTTGGACTGGAAGCCGACCCCATCATAGTTGAGGAAATGCTAGGCAGATGAAGAATCAATAGTAAGTGTTTTTGTTTGTGGTTTTCGAAAATTATTGACCCCTGACAGGACAAAAAGTGGTAATTCGATTTATAAGGGGATTTTAATGAGTGCCTTGATAAACTCAAAAAAAATGGTTCAAATAAATTTGGACTTGAAACTTGGCACAAATAATTATAAAGTTCGAATTTTTTTGGAATTCTAAACAAGCCCAAAGGGGAGATTGGGGGTGTCAAATTTAGTATGGAAAAATTTTAATTCGCGGTCCAATTAACTCAAAACTCAGTACCTATATAAGACCAAAATAAATAATAAAGTGGTTCAGGGTTTTTCGAAAATCTACCGCTAATGGGGTGAAGAGGGGTAGTCAATTTCACAGGGCAGAATTTTATTACGAGGCTTGATTAAATGGAAAATTGGTATAAATAATCTAGATTATGTTTCGAAATTCCACCCCTATGGGGATAGAAAGAGGGGATACAGTTTATATGAAAAATCTTATTCAAATCATTAATAAATTAGAAACTTGGCAATATTTGGGTCGGTAAATAATAAAGATTGTCACTTTTAGTTTAAAAAATCCCTCACAGAGGATTTGGGGGGTGACAAAGTTGATGGATTAGAAAAATATTTAACCCGCTGTCGGATTAATTTGAAACTCGGTACTACTAAAACAAAAAATACTTAAAAAAAAGTGATTTAGGGTTTTTCAAAAACTAAAAAAATGATAAACATACATTTTCGAAATTATAAGAGGAAAGTACGAATTTCACGCGGACGAAGTCGCGGGCAGAAGCTAGTTTAGATATAAATAAGTATTCGGGCCAATTTTTATTTTATAGCTCATAGGGGATTTTTCAAATAAACTGTATCGCAGCTTTTTACCCCCCATGAAAAATCGTTTGGGATGTGTTCATAACTTGACTCAAAGACCCATACCCATTTTCGAGTTAATGGAAGCAAGCAGTAGAATTTTCCACCTTCGTAGGAGTCAATTTTTGAAAAACCCTAAATCACTTTTTTAAGTATTTTTTAATTTAGTAGTAGGTACCGAGTTTCGAGTTAATCCGACAGCGGGTTAAATATTTTTCTAATCCATCAACTTTGTCACCCCCGAAATCCTCTGTGAGGGATTTTTTAAACTAAAAGTGACAATCTTTATTATTTACTGACCCAAATATTGCTAAGTTTCTAATTTATTAACCAAATGAATAAGATTTTTCATATATACTGTATCCCCTCTTTCTATCCCCATAGGGGTGCAATTTCGAAACATAATCTAGATTATTTATACCAATTTTCCAGTTAATCAAGACTCGTAATAAAATTCTGCCCTATGAAATTGACTACCCCTCTTCACCCCATTAGCGGTAGATTTTCGAAAAACCCTGAACCACTTTATTATTTATTTTGGTCTTAGATAGGTACTGAGTTTCGAGTTAATTGGACCGCGCATTAAAATTTTTCCATACTAAATTTGACACCCCCAATCTCCCCTTTGGGTTAGTTTAGAATTCCAAATAAATTCGAACTTCATAATTATTTGTGCCAAGTTTCAAGTCCAAATTTATTTGTACCATTTTTTTGAGTTTATCAAGGCACTCATTAAATCCCCTTATAAATCGAATTACCACTTTTTGTCCCGTCGGGGTCAATAATTTTCGAAAACCCCATACACTTACTATTGATTCTTCATCTGCCTAGCCTTTTCCCAACTATGTTGGGGTCGGCTTCCAGTCCAACGGGATGCAGCTGAGTACCAGTATTTTACATGGAGCGACTGCCTATCTGACCTCCACAACCCAAATACGATAGTGTATATATTATTCCAATGCCAACAAGTTTAAGAAAGTTTTTGATTACCCTTGGGAAAATGTTACCTTTAAAATTGGAAACGTCACATTGTCAAGATCGTTGGTGCCCGTGAACCCCAATGAAATAGATATCCCGAAAGAATTTATAAAACCGGCCATTTTACAAACTCTTAATTTAGATAACATGATTGAATATGTTGACATCCCGGATTATTATCTTGATCAAGTCAAAACAATATTGAGAAATAGTAACCTTGACATAAGAAGTTTGCCCAACATACTAAATTATATAGTCAGCCAGATGGACAAAAGATACCGGTTTTTACCTGTTATACATGGATTGAGTCCAGACTTTATATATATTTCCCATGCCTTATTACAACCTCAGTATCGGGCGTCATCATTGTTAGCTGACTCTTCTAAAGTGACAGGGCAAAACAAATGTGTAACTGATTGGTGTATAAATTTGCTATATTACTGTAGAATAAATGGTATCCCTTTTTATAGATTAAAAGATCTAATTAATAATTTCACTTTTTATGGATATCCCGTTCAAAAGATAATGCAGTCCACTGATGAAAACAAATACACTAGGTTTATTATGATACCCCTTGGTAAGACTGGTTTTCAGACTTTCGGGCTTCTGACCACCCCTAGCGACTGTCAAAGATTCACGAATGACAGCCGGGACCAACGGCTTAGCGTGCTTTCCGAGGCGCGGAGAGGTCACGGTATGTAAAGATGGACACCTATCCACAGACCAACCGCGGCAAGCGTAGCCTGCGTAACCTGATCGATCGATCTGTGCGGCTGTTATTATTGATTATTTTCTGTCAAAAGTATTAATACTGAGTTTCGAGTAAATCGGACCGCGCGTTAAAATTCTTCCACACAAACTTTAACACCCCAACACAAGGGGTGTTGGGGTGTATTGATAAACGAATAATGATAAACTTTATTAC
This sequence comes from Mesoligia furuncula, assembly GCA_916614155.1. Classification (NCBI taxonomy): domain Eukaryota; kingdom Metazoa; phylum Arthropoda; class Insecta; order Lepidoptera; family Noctuidae; genus Mesoligia; species Mesoligia furuncula. The sequence goes on along the minus strand of OU744791.1, from coordinate 14,394,152 downwards.
TTGCTTAGGCAAGTATTCTTGCCAAGTTTATTAACCAAATGAATAAGATTTTTCTTATAAACTGTATCCCCGTTTTTCACCCCCACAGGGGTGAAATTTCGTGAAATTGTTTGGGATGTGTTCATTACTCGACTCAAAGACCAATATATTTATACCAATTTTCGAGTTAATCAAGCCACGCAGTAAAGTATTCCCCTATAAAATTAACTAATCACCCCATTAGGGGTAAATTTTCGAAAAACGATGATACACGTTATTCTTTATTTTCGGTCTTAAGTATAAATACTGAGTTTCGAGTTAATCGGACCACGCATTAAAATTCTTCCATACAAACTTTGACAGCTCCCAATCCCCCTTCAGGGGGTAGTTTAGAAAAAAAAAGCCAAACTACATAATTTATTTAGATAAGTATTCGTGCCAAGTTTCATGGTTATTAACTCAAAGAATAAGATTTTTCATACAAACAAAATCCCCTCTTTTCACCCCTTAAAGGTTAAATTTCCAAAAACCCCTTGTTAGTGGATGTCTACTCTTCACATAGAACACACACTCCAAAATTAATTTCTCTACCCAGCGGTACCGACCAGCGTTTTAGGCTGTGCGTTGATATATCAGTCAGTCAGGACAAAATTTCATCCCCCTTTTCACCCCCTTAATGGATGAAATTCTAACAACACCGTTGTGTTAGCTTCCAATCATAAGCCTAGATAATAAATTTAGTGATTTTTACATCCCCCTTTTTAACCCTTGGGGGGTGGAATTATCAAAAACGCTGAGACACGTATAAATTAATTTTCAATTGTCAGCCTAAATACAAAATTAGAAGATCCTAACTTCAAAACTGTCGGACTTCATTATAAACTTCCATCCCCTATTTTAACCCTTTAGGGGTTGAATTCCCAAAAATCCTTTCTTAGCGGATACTTACTCTTCACAAAGACCACACCTTCTAAGTTTCAAGTCTCTAGATCCAGCGGTTTGGGCTGTGCGTTGATATATCAGTCAGTCAGTCAGGACTTTGAATTTTATATATATATAAGATGTGTTTTAAGGCAGCAAGAATAGCCACAGCCTCGGCTGTGAATATACTTGTGTTTGAATTTATTTTATAACCAGTACCAGTATTCAATAGCCCATCGTAAATAGCAAATGAGACTGCTGACTCAGTTTTGGAGCCATCAGTATACACAAATCTATAATCAGTAAACTCAAGTGGTTTACTATGTACATCTTCCTTGGTAGATAAATTGTGGTCAATGATGATGTCAATTGCAGGAAATTTGCTGTTAAAATCCCCCTGATAACATGGAAGAAGAGATCACTTATGAATTTGCAAAGTTTCTAGAAAATTTACATATTGAGAAAGACCCTGAAGTACCTATATATAGAGAGTTACAAATAGTTGGTGTACTAGACTGTGTCAAATTTGAAAACAGGTGATTATTATTTTTACTATATAGTTTTAATAAAAACCTTTCTTTCAAGTAAGAGAATCTTATACTTAATGGAGGAAGTTTACATTCAACTTGCATTGCATTGATTGGAGTGCTTTTAAATGCTCCGGTAATAAGTCTCAAGCTTTTATTTTGTATTTTATCAAAGATATCTACTATCCTTCTATCACAAGCAAAACAGAGAAAACCATATTCAAAATGAATACGAATCAGAGATTTGTACAAAAGCAACAATATTTTTAGATCAGCACCCCAGGAGCTTCTACACAAAGATTTCAAGACATTGAAAACTCTGTTAGCTCTTGAACTTACCAATTCAACATATTTTTTCCACGAAAAATTATGAGTAAAAGTGACACCTAAAAACTTAGCTTCAAGAAAAATAGGAATAGAAACTTGATTGTAATACACAGAAGGACTGAAGTTGCTAGCTTTACCAAAGACTACTAGTTTAGACTTAAGTGCATTTATATCTAGATTTAAATAAGAAAAGTATGTAGATAATCCATCTAAACTTTAGATGGATTATCTACATACTTTTCTTATTTAGTTACAAATATAACAAATAGTCTAAATAAGGCTTTAGATTCTAAAGCTTTATTTAGACTATTTGTTATATTTGTTAAATTTTTTCCAGACAAATACACAACCAAATCATCAGCAAATTGAAGATTTTTGACCTCAAAACCTAGAATCAAATTCAAACGACGAATATACAAAATGAATATTAATGAAGAAAGTATTCCTCCTTGACAAACTCCAACAGAAGCAAACCTTGGCCCATATAATTTATCATTATTCTTAACATAAACTTTCCTTTCAGTCAAGAATTCACAGATCCAGTGAACTATTTTGTTTGGAATTCCAATAAGAAGCAATTCAGAACAAAGTACATCAATATTGACGCTATTAAAAGCTCCAGCAACATCAAAAAATACTGACACTAAACAATCCTTATTAATGTAACTATTTTGGATATCAAGCTGTAACTGACAAATACTTTCACGAGCCGATGTTCCTCTACTAAAACCAAATTGATTAGCAGGTAAAATATTGTTTTGTTCTATGTAAAATTCCAACCTTTGTTTTATTAATTGTTCAAAAATTTTACCAACACAAGATGTAAGTGCAATGGGGCGATAGTAATCGGGATCTGAACGAATTTTATCAGGCTTCAAAATAGGTACCAGACAGTCAGACTTCCAAGAGTGAGGAATATCATTGTTCAACCACAGATTATTTAATACTTTGAGAAAAGTGTGCAAACCTCTATCACTAAGCTTTTTCAACATAATATAAGGAATACCATCCAGTCCAAAAGCACCATCTTTTCTAGAACAGACAGCAGCCATGAGCTCCTGTATTAAAAATGGTTTTATTAAAAAACTATTTACAGAATTTGTCTCACTGGCAAGAGGAAAATTTGGTTTATTATTTACATGGTCATGGTTTTTTTTTTTTTTTGCGGATGGGAAATCATCAAATGACTCCTCCCGCTCTGGGTGGAGCGGAAGGGAGTGTCAGACTCTTACTGACTAAAACCCACCCGTGTTCCTTCCTTAGCCCTTTATGTTCCGGGCCAGCGGTAACCCTTTCGGACAATCCCGCTGAATTTACATGGTCTGGGTCTGGGGTATATTTTCGCAGAAAATCTTGAATCCAACTATCATCATTATTGTTGCAAGAATATGTTTTATTAAATTTCCGCATATATTTCCAGATTCTCGACAGAGGCGTACATCGATTAAAGGAGCTGCAAAGTTCAACCCAACTACACACATCAAAAGTGTCTAGGGATCAACATATATTTTGCAATAACTTTTCTCCTGATTGATATTAATTAAAATTTTCTTTAAGGATTCATCAAATAGTGTTTTCGTTTGTCACAGTAACGATAAACCAAGTCACCTTTGCATTAATAAAGAAATTTGCCATTTTCCTAATAAAGGGATTTTTGACATTTGAACCACTAACACAAAAGTTCGAAAAAAAGACTGAAATAACAGTTTTCTTTAAAATTTTATTGGGTAACTTAAACAATTAATAATCCGTGTTTCTACCGCGAACACTAACAACACAAGAACATCGGTTTGGCATACTCAAAATGAGTTCATCCAAATCACGCTGTGGAATGGCCGCCCATCTTCGTTGCAACAACAAAAAAAGGTCTTCTTGCGACTGGATACCCTCCATATTCGGCAGAGCTCTTCTCTGTAGCATATCCCATGCATGCTCAATCGGGTTCAAGTCTGGCGACTGAGCAGGCCAGGGCAGGACATTGATGTTAGCTGCGGCGAGAGTCTGTCTTACAACTCTTGCGGTGTGCGGTCGTGCATTATCATGCATTAACTGAAATAAGGGACCGATTTGCACTTGTAGAGGAACGATGACGTCTGATACAATCGTCTCAGCATAAATTTGAGCGTTGAGGTTGCCTCTGATCCAAATCAACTCAGTTCTTCCGCCGATCCAAATACCCGCCCATACCATGATGGTTCCACCACTATAAGGATGGACTTCCTGGCAGGATTTTAATCGCTGTTGGCGTCCAGGGGTTCTCCAGTGTCGTATACGTCTTGTATCCGGTCTCATACCAAAACGAGACTCATCAGAAAAGCACACGAAACGCCATTGTTCTTCTGCCCAATTTCTGTGTTCAAGAGCCCATTGATATCGAATCCTACGATTGTGCATTGCTATAGGTGGTACCCGTAGCGGTCTTCGGGAATGAAGGTTCACTTCATGCAAGCGGTTTCTTACTGTTTGGTCGCTAATTAAGTTCCCTGAAGAGTGATGAAGCCTCACGGCTAACATCATGGCGGTTATTGTTGGAGCTCTTCGAGTTAAGATTTGAATGTATCGGTCTTGTCTCCGTGTGGTGCAGCGATACCGTCCTCCATGGCGCTCAGCCACGGTACCAGTGCTTCGGTAACGTGTCCAAAGTCGACTGATAACACTCTGACTTGTATTCAGAGCTAAAGCCACAGTACGTTGCCGGCAACCAGCTTCTATCATTCCCACGGCTCTGAGCATTTCTTCCCTGCTTAAATGACGTCGCCGCTCCATAATAACGTTGGTTTTAATCAGTAGTAGGGAAACAGTAGCACTAATAATGTCTTCAATGCGTTGTATGTTTTTATAGGGAAAATATTGACAGCTGATTTTCATCTTTTACTCGAATTTGATTCACAGTTCCTGATTCAAATTATGAAATGCACCAAAAAGGATCCATATAAATTTATAAAATCATAAATTTATTACAAAGCCACATCTCAATCTCAAGAAATCCGCATAAAAATGCTTGATCCCTAGACACTTTTGATGTGTGTATTTGATCTTTCTGTTTTCAAAGTTTTTTGAGGGCTTGTAATTTTTTAAACTGTATAAATGTATCATCTGAGGGATTGTTTTTAAAATTAATATAAGCCAACTTAGATTTTTCAACAGCTTCTGAGCATTTTTTATTCCACCAAGGAAGAGGAGGGGATTTAACAAAATTCCTATGAGATGATTTATTCATAGAGGAATCAGTATGCATAGAAACTGGCGTATTAGGAAGACACTTATCAATTGCAGAATGCAAAATTTTACAAAACGCAGTATAAGTTTCCAATGGAGCAAAGTTTTGGTCCTGAAAATTAGATAATTCTAAATCTACATTTTGTTCATACATCTTCCAATCAACCAATTTAAAATTAGGATATATGGGCAAATGTTTGTTGCTACTAGTGTTTGCTAAACTACTATTATTTACAAAAACTTTAATAATTACAGGAAGGTGGTAACTGCCGAGTGGATCATTATGTACAGACCAATCACAAGAAAGAGCCAATGATGGGGACACCAAGGACAAATCTAAAGCATTTGGACGCCACGTCAAAGAACCGACTGTTGTCACTTCACCATTATTTTATAAAATAAAATTATTATCATCAATAATCTCCAAAATATCCCTACCTCTTGGATTTGTAGAATTACATCCCCATGATGTGTGATGGGCATTGAAATCACCAGCAAATGTCATTGGTTCTGGCACTGATTTTATTAAAGATTCAAATTTATGTTTGTTAAAAGAAGGAGTGCAATTTGTTGGACAATAAAAACTTACAATACTTATTTCTGTATTATTTACAGTAATTCTTGCACAAATATTTTGTAAGGAATTGTCAGAATATGTATTTATGTTTCTGTAATCTATACTATTGTGAATTAAAATAGCTACGCCATTGTGTTTGTTACCAACATCATTTCTTTCTATTTTGTATCCTTTAATGTTAAAATGTTTAATAGGTGTCAACCAAGTTTCAGATATAATTGCTACATGTATTTTATGGTCATAGAGAAATCGAGTTAATAAAAGATTATTACTTAAAATACTTTGTGCGTTCCATTGCATGATATTAAGATCCATTCTTAAGAGAGGAAGTACTATTTCTAAATGTGTTCTGTAGAATTTCTTTTATAGATGTAGTATTTATAGGTTTATCTTTTTGGCTTACTATAATTTTTGTTATTGCATTTGTTAGAGTATTCATGAACAAATCTGACTTAGATAAGTTCATAATCTGAGTTTCAATACTTTTGTGTGTTAATTGCGGAAATGAATTTTCATTGAATAAATCTGAATACTTGACGGCTCTGGATTTAATTTTACTTTCCTCAATTTTCTGTTTTTTTTGGGGACAAGTGTTTGAAATAGCGACATGATTGCCACCACAATTGGCGCATTTAGCGTTGTTAGGATCTTCTTTGCATATTTTAAAACTATGGTTAGATGTACATATGGAGCATATTATATCATTTTTACAGTACTTTGCAATATGCCCAAACTTCATGCATTGAAGGCACTGCTTTACAGGTGGAACGTACACGCTTACCTCATGTCTCCAAGAGTCTAGATATACATACTGTGGTAACTCTGTTGATGCAAAAGTCACCGCGACAGTTTGAGTAGGCTGGTATGTGACCGCACCACCCTCACTCGGACTCTGCACTCGGCGCATGAAGCGCCTCACTTGTATCACATTTCTGGAACTCCCAATTAACGCAAAGATTCTTTTATTGGATAAGTCCGTAGGGACTGAGGTAAGAACCCCAGTCACTTCAGTGTCGACAGCAGGTATTGTTGCTTTTTTTTTTTTTTTTTGCGGGTGGGAAATCATCAAATGACTCCTCCCGCTCTGGGTGGAGCGGAAGGGAGTGTCAGACTCTTACTGACTAAAACCCACCCGTGTTCCTTCCTTAGCCCTTTATGTTCCGGGCCAGCGGTAACCCTTTCGGACAATCCCGCTGACCCGGCAGGCTTCGGCCCTAAGGGGCCCCTCCTCGATGCTGACATCTCTTTGAGGCGCGCGTGGAACACGTACGCGCCGTTCGGCACGGGCCTGGTCCTGATCGGACGGTGAGCTACCCATTACGCTCCGCCCGCAGGCCCGCGCCTACGGTGGCCGGGAGTCGTCACGCGGCTCCCGACGCCCGGAGCGTCTCCCGCGGCGGCTGGGACGGGAGGCTCCCTCCCTGAGCCGTCCCGCCACCTCCTTCGCTAGCATGACTGCTTCGCAGAAGGAGGTGACTGCCTCCCACTCCCTCTCGCCCCAGACCATGGCTTGCACCAGGGCCGGACGCGAGAGGTCGCCGTCGCTGCCGATCGCCTCTACGAGGACACGGCGGTGCTCCGCCCAAGCGGGGCAGACCTCCACCGTGTCTTACCCCGATCGATCCCCTGAACTTGTGTCCTCTGGGCGATCCTGGCAATGGTGACACCCGGGCAATGGTGACAGCAGGTATTGTTGCTTTATAACACATTTCTTCCAATAGTTTTTTATTATGCAAGAAAACATTAGCATTATTGGAAAGATCGAAAGTGATCCCAATTTTATATTTATTTATTGACCTCAAATGTAGTATCCCAGTCACACAATATTTCCGTATGGCATGGGATATGGCCAGCCTATCCTTGTCAGTAAATGTTTTTTTCCCATTCTGATGAGATAAGAACACGATATATTCGGATTTTTTACTGTTTTCAGGGTACTTCCTTGAATACCCTGGAACTTTAATATGCTATACTTCTTGCTGCAGTCTTCATCAGAGTCAGAAGAAGTATCCACTGATGCTCGATAGTCAGGAGGCTCCGCTTTTTTCCGCTTCTTGCTTCCCCCCATCTTCAAATCACTATTTACAACTATTCACACTAACTACAGACTTAATATTTCGGATTCTTTAAAATATACAAAGAAATATACAATATTAATATTTTTTTAGAAAACGATTTCCATTTTGGCGCCTTGTACGTTTCAAGGTTCCCGCGCTTTTTTCGTGTTATGGTTTGTGTTACGTAACACACGAGAAGATACGTTAAGCCTAGTTCACATTGAAAGATAGTTGAAACACACATACTGATGACCTCTGTGGCCTAGCGGTAGCGTGTCTGCCTTACTATGAGTGTGAATGCGTTTGTTTGTTTTGTATTGTAAGTATGCAAAGAACGACACTGCGAGGTATTGAACTCTGAATCAATTTTATATCAATATTTTTTAATGATGAACACAATGGCCTATTTTCGGTTTAGAGCTACCATCAGTCCGTGTAACATCATAAACATTAATAGCGTATATTGTGTACATGTTTTAAATATGCTACTGAATGGCGAAACGAGTGAACCGTTTGCATGATGGTGAATGTCGCGCTTGTACAGACGCTAGTGCATCAACCTACCCCAATCTGTAATAGATTTTCAACTTTATCACAAAAGCAGAAGGTTCATGTTCCACTAGGAAAATTTGACAGATTTGCTAAGCTTTTTCGGTGAAGGGTCCAATTTACCTTTCTTTTCAGATGCCAATGACAAATGCTAAAAGGCAAAAGTTGTACAGGGAAAGACTCAAACAAAGGGATCCGGAAAATTTTTTAGAGCAGAAGAAATTGAACGCGGAAAGAACTAAAAAGAATAGAAAATGAATAGCAGATTTTGACAGTTCTCAGCAGCAAATTATTAGGCAGCAATGGAGAGAAAAAAAGAGAAACAAAGAAGAACATGCATCGCCAGAGACTACTAAAGAGATAACGCCATCTGTATTATCCAAACATCCGTTACAGAAATTGAACAGAAAAGTTATATATAAATTAAAAAAAGAAAACTTAGAACTCAAACAAGAACGGACGACATTGATGACGTCTTTAAAAAACATGAAAAAGAAAATTAAGAGATATATGCAGAAGAATAAAAAATTCCGAAATTGCTTGAAGAAAAAAATTAAACGGATAATAAATTACAAAAAGAACTTGATAAAAGGAAGACTGAAAACAGTACAAGTTGGACTCCTCAGACTAAAACTAATAAATTTATTGAAGACCATTTGCCTACCATAACTAAAGAAGAAAAGGACACTGTAAAGAAAAAAATATTGCACCAAGAAGTACTTTTAGATACATTAAAAGAATCTTACCAAAGTTCAAGTAGTACAAAAGTAAAAACAATTTTGAAGAATGTTTTGTTAGGTGACAAAGTACAAAAATATAAACTGAAAAGGAAAATGGCTTCATTTTTAGGATTAAAAGGAAACATTCGTCATTGCACAAAGAAGAAACGGAAAAATATTTTGGTAAACCATCTTAAAAAATTTTTTTGAAAGAGATGACGTAAGTAGAATGACAGCAGGAAAAAGGAAATCAAAACAAAGAAAAATGAGAAGAGAAAAAAAAAAAGGTACTTATTAGGAATCTTGAAAAAGCTTTATTCAAAATACAGACGTGACGGTGGAAAATTGGCTCTATCCACTTTTAAGAAATATAGACCATTATGCCATGTAATTCCACCCACAGTTGGAAGTCGAGACACTTGTGCTTGCAAAAAACTTGATAATTTACTAATGAAGGCAAAAGCTCTAAAATCTGACGGAATCATTGCAACACACGATATAGATGAATTATTGGTTATGGTAATGTGCGATACAAAAAGAAGGGAATGTGCCTATGGCGAATGTGAGCTATGCGAAGAAAGTACTATTGATTTCTTACTTAAGAGCGTTTACGCCGTACGGCATTTCATACAAACTTTCAAGCTCTTATTTTTCGCAATGAATGAACCGATTTTAATGAAACTTCATACTCATAAGCAGGATACGAAGGTCTAAAAAGTTAGTAGAAAACATTTTCGAAAAATAGTGTTACAGCCAAATTAGACCGATTTTAAATTTTCCATAGAAACAGAGATTTCCAGTTATCTTTTTTGAAATAAGACATTTCAAAAATGTTTTCTACTAACTTTTTAGACCCTGGTATCCTGCTTATGCGTATGAAGTTTCATTAAAATCGGTTCATTCATTTCGAAAAATAAGGGCTTGAAAGTTTGTATGAAAAGCCGTACGACGTAAACGCTCTTAATGAAATAAATGTAGACGACAATACTTCATGGTATGAATGGATACTTCAGTCCCATGAATACAAGGATAAGAACGACAAGGATGTAACTAAAATTACCAAAAAAAAATGCTAAAGCAGAAAAAAGTTGACACTATCAAATCATTATGGGTCTCATTTAAAGAAGAACTACAAAACATGAAAAGGCACAACTTCAACATCACCCACCAATATAAAGAATATCGTCGTTGTGTAGAAAGCTTAGATGAGAGCTCAGTTTTATTACACATTGATTTTTCTGAGAATTACAAATGCAAACTTAGCAAGGAAATACAATCGATGCACTTTGGTTCTTCGAAGCAGCAAGTAACTCTTCATACGGGTCTTTTGTATGCTACAAATGACAAAATACCATTTGCATCAATTTCACCAAATAATGACCATGGACCGGATGCTATCTGGGCTCATCTTCAGCCAGTTTTAAAATGGATCAGAGAGAAATTCCCAACATCAGATTCCATACATTTTTACTCCGATGGTCCTACAACGCAATACCGACCAAAGAAAATCTTTTATTATTTTTCTAAAGTCACAAAAGAGCTCGGTTTTCCTTACTCTACATGGAATTTCTTTGAAGCTTCGCACGGAAAAGGAGCTGCTGACGGAGTTGGTGGTGCTCTGAAACGCAATCTGGATTCGATGGTTGCTTACGGTAATGATATTCCTGATGCAAAAACTGCGTTTGATCTGTTGCTTAACGAAACAGACACGTCAATAAAGCTTTTCTATATTCCCAATGACGGAATTCAGAAAACAACCGTCGAGTTGATACCAGTTCAGAATACCATGAAACTGCATCAGATAAGAAATACTGACTTGCCTTACACAATAATGTACCGCAGCCTAAGTTGCTTTTGTCCAGGGGATAGACCAGGATTTTGTCACTGTTTAGATTTAAAGCAGTGCAATAAATAAAAAAAAATAGAATTAAGCGCAAATAAAGAAAACGAAACAGGTCAGAAGAAAGTAAAATTGGTAAAAACACCTGTGAAAATATTCGTCTTTTCAGCCGATAGACGTCCACTGCTAGACATAGGCCTCCCCCAATTTTGGGAGGGTTTGCCATAATCGCCACGCTTGGCAGGCGGGTTGGCGATCGCAGTATGGTATGATGGTGGATTACATAGAGAACGCTGCTGCCCATTCTCCGGTACGATCCTTAGTCGCCTTTTACGACACCCACGGGAAGTAAGGGGTGGTGGTATTCTTTAAGTCCGGCACCACACAGACAGTGTGAAAATATTATCAGATATTAAAATTTCTGCGGAAAATCAAAAATATTCTGATTTAACTAAATATGGCCCATTTACAGTCACAAATATTGACAAAACGTTTGACATAAGTCGTGCAACAACAAGTCACTATGATACGCCGAACAACCATCATACTTCAGGCACAATGACTTCAGTAAAAACAAAGAAAAGTTTAGATTATTTTGGATGTAAACAGTAGCGATGACCAATTTTTAAGAGATGAAAATTTGCAGATGGGATTAATTTTGTGTCCAGTAAGAAACAAAGAGCTGAATGATAATGAGGTGAACGTGTTGAAAACCAAAAGAATTGGTGATATAGATATATTCGACAACATTAATAATTGCTCTAATATAGAGAAAGAAAGTGACTTTAGAGATTATGACAATGAAGAAACGGTAAAAGAGAACGACGAAAATGAAGTAAGAAAAACTGATCTATGCGTCATGTTCGTGAACGGGCGCCGTCAGTTGGGGCTGGTCATCACTCAGCTGCCTCGGCTTATTTTTAATTATTTTATTTTTGGATTGTTGTCTTCTTACTATTTGCTGTACTCTGGACGCTCTTAACGCGTACGTATTTTTTTACATCGTTCTCACATATAATTGTAAATTCAACATTAATGATGTAACTAATATTTTTGTAAAAATACAATTTAAAAGAGTGTCCATGGAGTTTCTTGCCCGTTCTTCTCCATAGGTACCTACGCTTTGGAATGGGCAACTAGCTTCATATTTTCTGACTGACCGACTTTTTGACAATTCAAAAGTGCCTGTAAATGGTTTAATTGAAATAAATGGTTTGAGTTTGAGTTTGATAGTGTACTCAATGTGCTGCTGGTATAAAAATTACAATTACTGCAAATCAAAATTCGGAAGGCTTTAGTGATGTCCAATGTGTTGTGAAAGCCAAATGTTTAAATTTTAGACATAGCCGTAAATAAAAACAAGAATGATTTCGTTTAAGAGATGCCATTTATTAGAAAAACTTCGTGTCAATGCTGCTATAGTAGTGAGAAATCAAATATCTAATGATGTTATTAATGATGATGATGACGACTTTGAAACTTCCGAAGTGCCTACATTAAAACAATTACGCCAAATTAAGTATGAGATGCGACATGATTCCCTCCTTGATAAAAATCCTTTTATGGGATTATGGATGTTGACAAACATAGCTCCGTTTACAAACACTATTCAAGAAATTTCTGCCAAACCATTCTACGTCTATTATTGCACAGAACTTCAAAAAAGGTTTTATAAAAAATATGTCTAAATAATCGTGTTACTTTGAGCATCGATGCAACAGGTTCCATTTTTAAAAGGATTACTGCCTGATACAGACGATAGCAAAAAACAGTATAGAACCAAACCTCTTTTCTTCTATGCAGGCGTAACATACACTAAAACTACCAGCGTGCCACTTCTACAAATGATTTCAGAAGATCACACTATGTCAAGGATTGAACATTGGTTGACTACTTGAAAAGATAAAATGCATGGTCCCAACGAAGTTATAACTGATGATTCTTCTGCATTAGTAGGCGCAGTTATCAAGAGTTTTACTAACGTTGCTTCCACCGAAGAATATATGGAACATTGTTTCAAACTTTTGTCCGGAGAAACTCATATTGTTCCTGGATGTTTTTTAAGGTACATAGATACATCCCACTTTATTAAAACACCCCATGGACTTTCTACTTTTGACGACGTTGAAAATAGAGTTAAATTCTTTTACATAAATTGCATGAAAGCAGTTGAACATTCGACACATTACAAGGATGTGCAAAATATCGTCGAAGATTTGATTGTAGTATGCCTAAGCAGATTTTCTGGTACAAATGGATACCATGTATTTTCAAAATAAAGACGAAAGCGTCTCATTTATTGTGAATCTGGAGCGTTTTGCAATATATACTGCTATGTATCATGTATTAGGTTTGCAGGAATCAGAGGTATTATTGCAGACATCCTAGTTATATTTCTTCACTGTTTTGTAGTGTTTAATTTTACCTTTTTTGAGTACTTCCAAATAGCATTGTTGAAATGATGATAACATCCACGAACGACCGACCCCGGCTTTCACGGACTTTGCATCTTCTCATTTCAATTTACCTTGGGTACTCGCACTTCGGACAACTGATTCTGCCCTATTTCAGATGGAGAACCAGCGCTTCACTAACTTCCTCCCCAGCCCGATCACTATGTATGGCAAGCCGATACCTTGGGATAAATAAGCAAGCCAAATACTTAGGGGTCATTCTCGATGACCGACTTAATTTCAAAGAGCACATAAACATGGCACGTTGGCGCGCCTCTTTCGCTCTCGGTAGGCTCCTTACTGACTTCCCGCAGCAAATTGTCACTCAAGTGCAAATTGCGCCTCTATACCGCGGTCATCCGTCCCATCATGTCATATGCTTGCGTAGTCTTCGCACACGCCAAGCCTCGTTACCTGCATAAAATGCAGACCTCCACAACCGTTTCCTCAGAAAGGTCACGGGAGCCCCCCTTCTATGTCCGAAACGTTCATGAAACGCCTCTCAAAGCGCTTCTTTGATTCTGCCATTAAGCACCCCGATCCCTTGATTGCGGCGGCTTCCCGATACACTCCCTCCCGTATAAGTAGGATTCGGCGACCAAGATATACCCTCATCACCCCCGATGACGCCACTACCCTCCTCCTGGAGAGTAGAAAGACCACCAGCACACTTAGAAAACACAAGAACCATCATCCGTCCTTCCGCCCTCGCCGTCGAGGCCCGTCACGACACCCCGTACCAAGTTCGCCCCGACCCTTGCTCGAGCCAGCCCGCGCCGCTGAGCCTGTAGTTTTAAATTCGTCCCCAAAAAATTATAATAATTCCGATCCAGCCTGTCCCTTGCTACCCTCTCCCAGCGACGCCCTAAGCCGAGGTCCGAACCCCACAAGGGGTGCCCTTAGCGTGTAGTCGCTTAGTTTTTAAGTACTTAGTTTTCAACTGTTTTGGTGTTATAGCCGGTTGCCAACTCTACTAAAAACATTCTTCATAATTCGCAATGGAACCACAGCTGCATCACGGCAATTAAGCGTTTTCAGTTTAAGCCAACGATCGATCGAAACAATTTCAAAATCTATTCTGCTAACAAAATCGAACATGAGCGTGACGTTTAGTCACATTCTACTATTATTTTGACTTGTTAGAATCGAATCAAAGCTGAACTTCAGCGGTTCATCTGTCAAAATTCACAGTTGAACATAAGTTGGTAAAGTGTAACATTTACCGCAACGATCTATGAGTCTATGATCTTATGAGGATACTCAACGTGGTTTTGATACTGTATGCCACTGGTTGAGGAGTAATAAGCTAACACTTGACTTAACGCTGATAAAACGCAGTACATAACGTTTTCAATGCGTAACTCTAACTCACCTGCTACATTACTCTCTTTAATTGCTGCAACAGTAGAATCTGCCAATGTCCAGCTTTGGTCAAGACTAAGTTCATAAAATATTTAGGAATAATAATAGATAATAATCTCTCTTTTAAGCCCCATATAGAATTAGTCACTGCTAGACTAAGGAAACTTATATACGTTTTCAAAAATCTGAGACATGTTGCTGACCCCTAACTAATGAAGCAGGTATATCTGGCACTTGGTCAATCAATTTTGTCATACTGTATTTCTGTCTGGGGTGGTGCACCAAAAACCATACTAAAGCCACTTGAAGTAGCCCAAAGAGCCCTGCTCAAATTGAGCACTTTCCCTCCGTATTTGTTCCCAACTTATCAGCTGTACCAAAACTGTGACGTTCTCTCTGTCCGCCAATTGTTCATACTGCACGTTGTCTTGAAGCAGCATACGAGAGTAAACTTTGAAAAAGCAGCTATACCATCAAGACGACGAAAGCTTATACCCAGAACCGACAGATCCATGTTTAAACACCCATTCGTTAATAGATATTTCTGCTTCTTAGGCCCGTACCTTTATAGCAGGATTGATAGAATTGTCGACATACTTGCCTTAAATAGCAGAAGTTGTAAAAATGAAGTGTCTGAATACATTCATAAACTGACCTATGACGAAACTGAAAACCTCTTAATTGTACTGAAAACCTCTTAATCGTTTGCTAAATTGCCGATCGTAGTGAACAGACGTATCGAGCGATTATTACAATAAACAAATAATCACTTGCGAAATTGTGACCTAGTTTAACCAAATAGCTAGTAGTGACTTATACTAACATTAGATTTGTGAAAGGTGTGTAAGTAGAAATGTCCGGTGTTTAACAGGAACAAACTAACCTGCTTCATGATGGAGGATAGTCCATTCACCCGGAGTAGTAAAGGTGTTCGCTCCCCACCTTCTACACCTGTGCCCGGGGCCGTACCCAACCAAAGGAACGATGCCCCTGAAGTTGTCTCGACGTCAGAAATTCAGAACTGGATGGCGATTATCGAACAGAGCCTGAAGGAGGTGTGTACTATTGCAGCTGAGGGAAAGTTGAATGTGGAGCAGAAAACGCGCTTCAATAGCCTGTGCCGGAAAATTGGACACGGGACTTCGCTGATGGCCGTCATGTACCAGTCCGTCAAAGCAAAAGCACTACAATCGCACTACACAATCAGAACTCTCGAAAACCAACTCGATCTTTCGCAGCAGATACAGAACCTTAAGCTGAGTATCGAAGATTCGACGAAACCTGCCCAGGGATCTTCCTTTGCTGACATGGTAAAGAAAGGTGCAAACAATTTCATTCAGCCTAGTTATGTAAGTTCTGTGGCCATCTATCCGAGTGACAAGTTGAAGACCAGCGATGAGACCAAAACACTTGTCCAAAAAATTATCAACCCCGAACAAATGAAGCTCCATGTGAGAGGCCTGCGCAAGACGAAGAACGGCGGTGTAATCATCAGTACCGAGACGAAGGACGACATTGAGAAGCTGAGACAATCGGTGCAGCTAACTAATTCAGGCCTAACAATCGACGAGCCCCATAAAAGGAAGCCTAGGGTTGTGATTTTAGGAGTGCCAACATCTATGCAGGATAATGAGGTTTTCACCTGTTTGTACGAGCAAAATATAACCGAAAAACTTCAAAACCACAGCCTTGAGACGTTTTTGAGCTCAATTAAATTAAGTCATAAGTCAGGTAAGAAAGACAGTGACACCTGTAATTACATAGTTGAAGTATCTGCAGTCATACGCAAAGCGCTGATATCACAAGACCGAGTTTTTGTAAATTGGTCATCATGCCCTGTGAAAGACTTTACTTTGGTCACCCGATGTTATAAGTGTCAGCAGTATGGACATGCGGCCAAGTCATGTCGACAGACATCGTATACCTGCGGCCACTGTGGTGATCAAGGTCACTCAATAAAAGAATGTCCAAAAAAGACTGACGAACCAAAATGCGCTACTTGCTTGCATTTCAAAAAGCCAGACAAACATAACACAGGCGCTGCTGACTGCCCCGCGAAAATAATGGCTGAAAAAAGGTACATCAATTCTGTAGATTATGGAGGCGCCTAAGAGCGCCGTAAATTAGTTATTTTTCTGACTTTCTTTTTTATATTTTTATTTTTAAGTACCATTATGATAAATAGTTTGATTAATGATTTAGATGATTTCTCTGTATCCGAGTCCAAAGTTTGTGAAGCTGAAAACTGCAAACAATATCTATCCGGCTACAAAACGCCGCTAACCATAACAAAAATATTCGCGTTTTTAAAAATTTTGATAGCTTTAGTACATTTCAGCAACGGCTAAACATAAATTGTGACGTTATTGTTTTAACCGAATGCTAGCTTGCTAAACAATACAACATACCACTAATCCCGGGATATAATATGTATAGAAGTACTATAAATTACAACCAAAATGATGGGGTGATAGTTTATGCAAGAAATCATCTCAATGTCTCTGTTCAGGAACCTGATATGCACGACTGTAACAGATTGTTAGTTAAAATTGGATCAGAATTTGCGATATTAGCATTATATCGTCCTCCGTCTTTTAGAAATACTAGCATTTTTACTGACTCTCTGAATGAGACTTTGCAAACTCTGTCATCCATCAAAAACCCGATTATAATTGGAGATATTAACATCAACATTCTCCCAGGAAGTGCTGATGCGTCTGCTCAGGACTACCTCAACCTATGCGCCTTTCATGGCCTGCTCCCAGCACACAGCTTTCCTACACATCACAGTGGCTCCTGTTTGGATCATAGTATGCTTAATGTTAAATCGAATTTTCCTTCACTTGCACTTGTTGTTAACTCAACAATAACCGATCACAATGCTGCCCTACTAACCCTTAATTGTAAATTACCTAAACAAGACACTCGCAATATTTCAAAACTGAATATAAATAAACTTGAAGAAGACTTACGAGTCATCGATTTTGATCCAGTCCATAATTCCGCTGACCCGCAGTTTTGCATGCTGTATGTAATTGAAAACATACGAAATGCAATTCAGAAAAACACAGTCGTATCGCAGTTGAGCAACAAAAATCACAACATAAAACCATGGATTACATCGGGTCTTATTCGTTGTATGAAACATAGGGATAAACTGCATATGAAAGCCAAATCTAATCCTGACAATGCAGTATTGCAACTTTCGTACAAAAGGTATCGAAATTTTTGTAATGATCTCCTTAAAAAAATTAAAAGCAACTACGACAAAGTGGCATTGGAAAAGGCTGTCACAAATAGTAAAAAGATCTGGAAATATAATATTAAAGACGCAACGTATACAACTAAACAATATGAGTCATCTTCAGGTTTATTACAAGCACACTCGTCACCGCTAGAATCCGCTAACATAGCAAATAATTTCTTTGTTAATGTTGGAAAGTGTCTGGCAGAAAAAAATCTGGATCCGTCCCAAAACCCAACGAGCACCCCTTTGACCTACAACACTACTTTAACATCCTTTGCGCTGCTAGATACTGACGAGTCTGAGGTAGAAAGTATAATTATGACCTTGAAAGAAGACTGTGCAGTTGGCTGGGATAACATATCGAATAAAATTATCAAAAAATTCAAGGACATTTTGGTACGACCACTGACTTATATTTTCCGCATTTGTTTATCATCAGGTCATTTCCCTGAGTGTCTCAAAATAGCTGTAATCATCCCTGTCTATAAATCAGGCAGCAAAGAGCAAGTGACGAATTATAGACCTATTTCTTTACTGCCTTCCATGTCAAAAATTATAAACAAAAGGTTGTTGAAATATTTGGAAGATAAATCAATTCTGTCTGAGCGGCAGTTTGGATTTAGGCCTAAAGTTTCAACTGCTGATGCGGTACACCATCTGACTGACTATCTAGCGCAAGAACTTGACAAGGGTAACCACACAGTGGGAATTTTCCTGGACCTCGCCAAAGCTTTTGACACAGTTTCCATTCCAATCCTGTTGCGCAAGCTTGAGCTCATAGGTGTAAGAGGCACCCAGCTGTGATTATTCAAAAGTTATTTAGAAGATCGTTCCCAGTGCGTAAAGATTGGCAATGTTCTCAGCGCTGTTCAAAAAAACACATTTTTTGGTGTTCCTCAAGGAAGTATTTTAGGGCCCACTCTGTTTTTGATCTACATAAATGACCTTTGCAATCTAAAGCTAGAGCATGGCACTATTATAACTTACGCTGACGACACTCGGCTGACTCAGAAAATGAAGTCTACAATCTTGCGCAACACGAATTCAACATTGTAAATAAATGGCTTGAAATTAACTCACTAACCCTAAACGCAGATAAGACTAATTACATTAAGTTTTCGATGCGCAAGCAAATATCGAAAATCCCCTCCGCGTTGCATGTTCGTTGTTGCCCAGTCCCTGCAGATAGCCAGTGTAAGTATCCTAATATTAAAAAGACAGATAAAATAAAGTACCTGGGTACCTATTATAATAGATGAAACCCTTTCTTTCAAACCACATATGGAAGCTCTAAATAATAAAATTCGTAAACTGATATACGTATTCAAAAAGATACGATTTATTGCAGATCCAAAAATAATTAGGCAAATATACTTTGCTCTTTGTCAGTCAATTTTGACTTACTGTATTACTTCATGGGGTGGGGCGAGTAAAACTTTGTTATTACCCATTGAAAGAGCTCAAAGAGCTATTCTCAAGGTGGCTACTTGCCGCCCTTTTCTTTTCCCCACTAACATCCCATATAAAGCTTGTAAAGTACTTACAGTTCGACAGTTATTTATAATGAGCACTGTACTAAAACAACACGCAGCGCTTCCATACAGCACTGAATTTACAAAAAGGAGACGGAAAGATATAGTTTGCCCTCAAAAAAGTACAAAACACGCTTTTACAGCCAAATTTTATATGTACCTCGGACCGCTACTCTATAATAGTCTGAATGATAAAGAAAACATCTACTCCTTAAATCATAGTAACTGCAAGAAAATCCTTATGGAGGCTCTTCAAACTATGTCCTATGAAGATACAGAGAAGTTATTACTTGTGCTAAAGTAAATATTTGTATGTTAATTTTTGTATGTTTGTATTTTATAATTTTATACACCTTTTTACATATATACCAATAAGATAAATATTATAAGTATGTGATTATTTAATCAATTAATGTTACCTCCAATCGCCTGAAACACAGGATTACCTAGTTCAGGGGGTCTACTCCCTAAGCACGAAGTCCGTCGCTTCGGCCTTCGTTACGGGCGTTTCCTACTCCCTATGACCAACGGACGGATGATTCGCTCGGGGTCCGAGCGAAGAATGAATTTCAACGCGATTTGACAACTGTCCCTACTCCCTATGTGTTTTTGCCCGTCCGAACAGTTGAACTTGACATTGGTTTCGACGGATAGTTACGTCAGTTGATACGATATCAAAATTGTTCTCGTGCTGTAGACGAAAGTTAAGAATTTGAACTATGACTGCTTTTTTAATTATTGAAGAAGCTTTACAGGAAGAGCGGAGGCAACGTCGATATAATTTTCGCCAAAACTTTAGGTTGGCGAGTATTCCCGACGTTGAGTTCATAGAGAACTATAGGCTCATTTGGGAATAATTCGAGGACTTATGTGCGGATTTAATTCCTCTTTTGAAGACATACATACATAAGTACATACATAAATATAGACTGATAAACATTTACCCTCCTTTGCGCCGCGCAGTCGGGTAAAAAGAGACAATGTTTCGGGATTTTACCATTAGAGTTTAGTACTTGCTAAGTTTTGCTAATATTGGATTTTTTTTGGAATAAAACAATAAATTAACTTTAATCGTTTATTTCATTTATTTTCATTAAGCACCATCGAGAGTTGGTAGGTACATCTTAGGTTTTCCTCAGTGGATGTAGAGAATTGCTCCTGGGAGAGTGGGTCGGCACGTGTAGGAGCATGAGTGGGTGAGGTAGCTACTGGCTCTGGATCTCTTACAGGTGGAAGCTGTACAACAAAAACTGAATATCATTGACGGATACATCAAAACATATATAATTGTGTAGTTATCTGTAATTTATTATTATTTAATAAAAAAAGTCACGGGAAAGACTCATAATTATAAATACAATACTTATTGCTTTTAGTTTTTTTACCATTGAACAGACTTACTATCATAAATTATAAATGTAATTCTTACTAATGGAAAAGCTGGCACTCTTGCTCCGGTTTCCAGCTCTCTGAAACCCTCTCCCATTATCGATAGTATCTTTAATTCCACTTGGGAGAGGGTTGTGCTACCGATGGGCCTCCACTTGCTGACCTTCTGGCAGCTCCAGCAGCCTTTTTGGCAAGGCGTTTTTTGTCAGACCACACCTAAAATTTGAATATTTGGTTAATTTTATGAAGCTACCTATATAAAAACCACTATACTCGTAAGTACTCCTACAGATAAGTATTTGGAGGATGACTGATTATTATCATTGTATTTACTTTACTGATGACAAGACCTTAAAATCATATTAATATTGACGAGTAATGTATAAAACTCACCCTTTGCCACTGCTAGCCGGACTTAGTGCAACTTCCCATTGAGTTATAGGAGTTGCACAGGTTTTCCTACAGCCGTTTTGAGCGAACTCTCCCGTCGGCACCCCTCAATAACCCGCGAGCTAATTCATGGTTCTCACCCATAAAATCGAGAAGGGCCTCAATTTGCCCGTGTGTTGCTGCAGCGATTGGGGCCATATAAACAAAATTAACTAGTAAGCATAATAAAATATTGGAAATTTTAAAACTTCCCGGTTGACAATTTGACATTTCATTTGAAAGTGTCAAAAGTAGTCTGTGGAAAATGTCCTTCAAAAAGTAAACAGGCAAAGGTATCAACAGGATGATGCCGGTTTCCGGACAAAAATGGCAAAATTAATTCAATTCTATATTTAAAGACATAATAAAAAGGATATTTTTTTAAATGTGGTAATTTTCTAACGACAAAAGTATTAATTTTTGCTTAATAAGCTAGAAAACTACAAAATAAGTAAACCGGTAATCGACCGGTAAAATAGGGCAACTCTATCGCCATGCGTCGTTCGTTCACGAATATTGTCTATGATTCCGTTTAAAACTGATGAATCCGAAATCGTTAGGGAGTAGGGTTCATTCCGACGTATCGGACTACTATCGGACGGGCTCATTACTTCGTTAACGGAGTTAGGGAGTAGACCCCCAGGCTCAAATCATGGATGAACTCGATATAGATTTAAGAAAAACTGTATTTTAAGTTAGTCTTCATATTTTTTTAATAAATTTATTATTATTATTTGTACCACACTAGTTTCACATACTCACCCTCCTACACACACTCACTCATCTACATTCGACACAAAAGGAGGTCCCATCCACTTTATTTAATTTTTACTTTATTTGTATTTTTATTTTATTTGCTACTACTTGATCTAAAAATAAGAAATACTTATGTACATAATTAAAGCAAATTGAACTTGTAAGCTTTTAAATGTATATTTTAGGGAAGAGCGCTGTTGTCTGAGATACAGATAATTATTTATCTAGTTCAGACTCATCTGAGTCTGAACTAGATAAATAATTATCTGTATCTGTAATTGTCTTGTCGAATTTCTGTTAGTATAAGCTCACTTATGATATGTTTTTATTTATGTTTTTGTTTTTACTATCTTGCTTGAATCTGAAATAAATTATTATTATTAATTATTATTATATTACTTCTAAAGGAGATACTTCACTTTCTGGTCCAACTACTTCAACTGTAAAGACGGGTATGAGAAGAAATGCGAAACGAAACCGCCTATCACCAATGAATATATTAAGCGATACGAACTTAAGCATTAGATCACTGAACGACGATGACTTCGATGCTGAAGTCAATTGTACTGCATAAGACAACATTGTGGATCAAGATCATCATAGTGATAATGACATCTTGCAGCACACTTACAGCATAAACGATTTCGTGCTTGTGCGATACCATACGAGACAAAAGTGGAACTATTACATAGGATTTATAGAGAACATCAAAGTAGTGGATGAAGAAACATACTATTGTATAGATTTCTTAAAAACTGCGAGGAAACCACAACTAGTTTTTTGAATGACCAAGAGAAAAGATCGTGATGATGTACCTGCACTGTCAATTATTAAAAATATAGAAATAAAGACTGACACTGCAAAACAATATTACTTACGTAATATTGAAGATGCGGTATATTTTAAAAACAAATAAGACTGTTGATTAATAATGACTCGTTAATTGTTATTGTAAGAAATTAAAGCCAAATGTTATAATTGGTAAATGGCCACCAAACCTCTTTTAATAATTTAATTTAATATGTAAATACAACAAGGTGGAAGGGACACAGGTGCTAAAACGGTTACCACGTATTCAGCACATCATAGTTTTTTCTTGTTTTTAATCAATATTACGCATAGAAAAAAATTACGTGGGGGGGTGGAGGATCAGAATCGTCATGTGCCTTCCACCCTGTATAAATACATTACAACGCAATAATTCTTACTAATGGAAAAGCTGGCACTCTTGCTCCGGTTTCCAGCTCTCTGAAACCCTCTCCCATTATCGATAGTATCTTTAATTCCACTTGGGAGAGGGTTGTGCTACCGATGGGCCTCCACTTGCTGACCTTCTGGCAGCTCCAGCAGCCTTTTTGGCAAGGCGTTTTTTGTCAGACCACACCTAAAATTTGAATATTTGGTTAATTTTATGAAGCTACCTATATAAAAACCACTATACTCGTAAGTACTCCTACAGATAAGTATTTGGAGGATGACTGATTATTATCATTGTATTTACTTTACTGATGACAAGACCTTAAAATCATATTAATATTGACGAGTAATGTATAAAACTCACCCTTTGCCACTGCTAGGCGGACTTAGTGCAACTTCCCATTGAGTTATAGGAGTTGCACAGGTTTTCCTACAGCCGTTTTGAGCGAACTCTCCCGTCGGCACCCCTCAATAACCCGCGAGCTAATTCATGGTTCTCACCCATAAAATCGAGAAGGGCCTCAATTTGCCCGTGTGTTGCTGCAGCGATTGGGGCCATATAAACAAAATTAACTTGTAAGCATAATAAAATATTGGAAATTTTAAAACTTCCCGGTTGACAATTTGACATTTCATTTGAAAGTGTCAAAAGTAGTCTGTGGAAAATGTCCTTCAAAAAGTAAACAGGCAAAGGTATCAACAGGATGATGCCGGTTTCCGGACAAAAATGGCAAAATTAATTCAATTCTATATTTAAAGACATAATAAAAAGGATATTTTTTTAAATGTGGTAATTTTCTAACGACAAAAGTATTAATTTTTGCTTAATAAGCTAGAAAACTACAAAATAAGTAAACCGGTAATCGACCGGTAAAATAGGGCAACTCTATCGCCATGCGTCGTTCGTTCACGAATATTGTCTATGATTCCGTTTAAAACTGATGAATCCGAAATCGTTAGGGAGTAGGGTTCATTCCGACGTATCGGACTACTATCGGACGGGCTCATTACTTCGTTAACGGAGTTAGGGAGTAGACCCCCAGGCTCAAATCATGGATGAACTCGATATAGATTTAAGAAAAACTGTATTTTAAGTTAGTCTTCATATTTTTTTAATAAATTTATTATTATTATTTGTACCACACTAGTTTCACATACTCACCCTCCTACACACACTCACTCATCTACATTCGACACAAAAGGAGGTCCCATCCACTTTATTTAATTTTTACTTTATTTGTATTTTTATTTTATTTGCTACTACTTGATCTAAAAATAAGAAATACTTATGTACATAATTAAAGCAAATTGAACTTGTAAGCTTTTAAATGTATATTTTAGGGAAGAGCGCTGTTGTCTGAGATACAGATAATTATTTATCTAGTTCAGACTCATCTGAGTCTGAACTAGATAAATAATTATCTGTATCTGTAATTGTCTTGTCGAATTTCTGTTAGTATAAGCTCACTTATGGTATGTTTTTATTTATGTTTTTGTTTTTACTATCTTGCTTGAATCTGAAATAAATTATTATTATTAATTATTATTATATTACTTCTAAAGGAGATACTTCACTTTCTGGTCCAACTACTTCAACTGTAAAGACGGGTATGAGAAGAAATGCGAAACGAAACCGCCTATCACCAATGAATATATTAAGCGATACGAACTTAAGCATTAGATCACTGAACGACGATGACTTCGATGCTGAAGTCAATTGTACTGCATAAGACAACATTGTGGATCAAGATCATCATAGTGATAATGACATCTTGCAGCACACTTACAGCATAAACGATTTCGTGCTTGTGCGATACCATACGAGACAAAAGTGGAACTATTACATAGGATTTATAGAGAACATCAAAGTAGTGGATGAAGAAACATACTATTGTATAGATTTCTTAAAAACTGCGAGGAAACCACAACTAGTTTTTTGAATGACCAAGAGAAAAGATCGTGATGATGTACCTGCACTGTCAATTATTAAAAATATAGAAATAAAGACTGACACTGCAAAACAATATTACTTACGTAATATTGAAGATGCGGTATATTTTAAAAACAAATAAGACTGTTGATTAATAATGACTCGTTAATTGTTATTGTAAGAAATTAAAGCCAAATGTTATAATTGGTAAATGGCCACCAAACCTCTTTTAATAATTTAATTTAATATGTAAATACAACAAGGTGGAAGGGACACAGGTGCTAAAACGGTTACCACGTATTCAGCACATCATAGTTTTTTCTTGTTTTTAATCAATATTACGCATAGAAAAAAATTACGTGGGGGGGTGGAGGATCAGAATCGTCATGTGCCTTCCACCCTGTATAAATACATTACAACGCAATAATTCTTACTAATGGAAAAGCTGGCACTCTTGCTCCGGTTTCCAGCTCTCTGAAACCCTCTCCCATTATCGATAGTATCTTTAATTCCACTTGGGAGAGGGTTGTGCTACCGATGGGCCTCCACTTGCTGACCTTCTGGCAGCTCCAGCAGCCTTTTTGGCAAGGCGTTTTTTGTCAGACCACACCTAAAATTTGAATATTTGGTTAATTTTATGAAGCTACCTATATAAAAACCACTATACTCGTAAGTACTCCTACAGATAAGTATTTGGAGGATGACTGATTATTATCATTGTATTTACTTTACTGATGACAAGACCTTAAAATCATATTAATATTGACGAGTAATGTATAAAACTCACCCTTTGCCACTGCTAGGCGGACTTAGTGCAACTTCCCATTGAGTTATAGGAGTTGCACAGGTTTTCCTACAGCCGTTTTGAGCGAACTCTCCCGTCGGCACCCCTCAATAACCCGCGAGCTAATTCATGGTTCTCACCCATAAAATCGAGAAGGGCCTCAATTTGCCCGTGTGTTGCTGCAGCGATTGGGGCCATATAAACAAAATTAACTAGTAAGCATAATAAAATATTGGAAATTTTAAAACTTCCCGGTTGACAATTTGACATTTCATTTGAAAGTGTCAAAAGTAGTCTGTGGAAAATGTCCTTCAAAAAGTAAACAGGCAAAGGTATCAACAGGATGATGCCGGTTTCCGGACAAAAATGGCAAAATTAATTCAATTCTATATTTAAAGACATAATAAAAAGGATATTTTTTTAAATGTGGTAATTTTCTAACGACAAAAGTATTAATTTTTGCTTAATAAGCTAGAAAACTACAAAATAAGTAAACCGGTAATCGACCGGTAAAATAGGGCAACTCTATCGCCATGCGTCGTTCGTTCACGAATATTGTCTATGATTCCGTTTAAAACTGATGAATCCGAAATCGTTAGGGAGTAGGGTTCATTCCGACGTATCGGACTACTATCGGACGGGCTCATTACTTCGTTAACGGAGTTAGGGAGTAGACCCCCAGGCTCAAATCATGGATGAACTCGATATAGATTTAAGAAAAACTGTATTTTAAGTTAGTCTTCATATTTTTTTAATAAATTTATTATTATTATTTGTACCACACTAGTTTCACATACTCACCCTCCTACACACACTCACTCATCTACATTCGACACAAAAGGAGGTCCCATCCACTTTATTTAATTTTTACTTTATTTGTATTTTTATTTTATTTGCTACTACTTGATCTAAAAATAAGAAATACTTATGTACATAATTAAAGCAAATTGAACTTGTAAGCTTTTAAATGTATATTTTAGGGAAGAGCGCTGTTGTCTGAGATACAGATAATTATTTATCTAGTTCAGACTCATCTGAGTCTGAACTAGATAAATAATTATCTGTATCTGTAATTGTCTTGTCGAATTTCTGTTAGTATAAGCTCACTTATGGTATGTTTTTATTTATGTTTTTGTTTTTACTATCTTGCTTGAATCTGAAATAAATTATTATTATTAATTATTATTATATTACTTCTAAAGGAGATACTTCACTTTCTGGTCCAACTACTTCAACTGTAAAGACGGGTATGAGAAGAAATGCGAAACGAAACCGCCTATCACCAATGAATATATTAAGCGATACGAACTTAAGCATTAGATCACTGAACGACGATGACTTCGATGCTGAAGTCAATTGTACTGCATAAGACAACATTGTGGATCAAGATCATCATAGTGATAATGACATCTTGCAGCACACTTACAGCATAAACGATTTCGTGCTTGTGCGATACCATACGAGACAAAAGTGGAACTATTACATAGGATTTATAGAGAACATCAAAGTAGTGGATGAAGAAACATACTATTGTATAGATTTCTTAAAAACTGCGAGGAAACCACAACTAGTTTTTTGAATGACCAAGAGAAAAGATCGTGATGATGTACCTGCACTGTCAATTATTAAAAATATAGAAATAAAGACTGACACTGCAAAACAATATTACTTACGTAATATTGAAGATGCGGTATATTTTAAAAACAAATAAGACTGTTGATTAATAATGACTCGTTAATTGTTATTGTAAGAAATTAAAGCCAAATGTTATAATTGGTAAATGGCCACCAAACCTCTTTTAATAATTTAATTTAATATGTAAATACAACAAGGTGGAAGGGACACAGGTGCTAAAATGGTTACCACGTATTCAGCACATCATAGTTTTTTCTTGTTTTTAATCAATATTACGCATAGAAAAAAATTACGTGGGGGGGTGGAGGATCAGAATCGTCATGTGCCTTCCACCCTGTATAAATACATTGTTGATTTTAGTGACTTGTTATCTTTTTGTAAGAAAATAATAACTCTCGGTCTATTCTCACCTAAGTACATCTGGCATAGCGAATCATGAATTTATTTTGGACGGATTCAACTGCTTTTTTTACGTACCAATAGGCAAAAATCAGTTAAATCCGTACGAAATAAAATCTTGATTAGTCATGTCGGATGAATGTGTGAACAGATCATATCAGTAATTACTGCTAAACTTCAGGCAAATATTGTATGAATAATTTGAACAAATAATATTTGATTTATAGTGATTAGTTATCTTTTTTTAATACGAAAATAAAGCATGGTTCAGATTTTATGTTTTGCTTTTATTTTATCAAAAATGTTTACAACTCCATTACGTAAATATATTACTTAATATATTACGGACTTACCTCAAGTACAAGAAAAAAAAAATTAAATGAATTGCAGCCTTATATGTATGACTCTAAAGCTCACATTTGCAGGGCATTCATTACCTACTCTATCGAAAGAAAATGTTTCCACCATTAAATTTAGTGTAAAATGACCACTAGACGGACTTACCTCAAACAGCTAGGATAGTCGTCTACACGCCGATTTTTTTTAAAAGACCTCTAGTTAAACGTTATTTGACATTAAAACAATTGAAGTCTTTTTTTATAATAGTCAAGACAATATCTTTCATCAATTGTAACTATAAGAATTACCCCAGAATGTATAGTTCCATTAGTTGGGTACGATCAAAGTTAGCTATTAAAAAAGTTTGCCAGTCTTCCCCACATTGACCTTAATGTCATAATCTACAGATTTGGGAATTTCTCAAAATATTTAAGAAATTCTTAACTAAATTCTTAAATAAAAAATTATTAACCCAGAGACAGTACTTACTGAAATTTAGGCTACGCCACTATATGCACGCGTCTGGATTGAGGGCCCAAGTTATTTAATCATAACTGTTTTAATTGCCTTATTTCGTTTCGCAAGGGTTTAAAAACTAGGCCCTCAATCCAGATGCACATGTTGGCTTCGCGGTACTTTGCGGCTTCGTGCTCCCGACTAAAAAGCTGTGTGTTGCGGCCGTTCCAGGTGAAAAAAATCGGCAGATAATAAGAAATCGATTTTTTATTAATCGATTTTTTGTAATAATCGATTTCTATAATCGCATCCATCACCCACATCCACCTCATCCGCATCTTGGCGCATCCTATTTTCATTGATCCTTGACTAGGGTCAAGGATCAATGAAAATAGGATGCGCCAATTCTGTCATGAAATTTTTCGAAATTTTTCGAGAAACAATTGCACTAGAAAATGCCTAAGTACCTATACTTAGGCATTTTCTAGTGCAATTGTTTCTTTTGATTGTTGATTTCTAGAATGTTTTTGTTAGGCAACATGCCTTTCTAATGTGCTTATCGATTTATGAATATTCTCGAAATGTAGAATGTAAAACTATATTTAAAATAAGTGCAACAGAATTTAAACTGTGATCCAAAGTTTGAGAGAGTGTTTTTTGCGCTTGTTTACAAGTGTTTGTTTTGGTTAGCCGATACTGTTAAACTAAATACTTCTAAGAGCTGAGACTCTGCCTGACCAAACATTAATATAAATAACAATCCCAAGCCGTCAATAATGGTTTATTCTTTTAGTTATAATGACCTTTACACAAGAAACTGGGTAAAATTCCCTCACACTGAACATGCAGTACGATTACTAATACATTAAAAGGCAAAACTATACTAATCCATACATATTCTGTTAGGTAATTTAATAACTATGCCAATGACATAATTTGTAGAGAGCTAGCTATTGTAACTTTAGAGATATCGTCGTTTTAATAAAACGCGGCGAAACCGCATGCGCACGCGCAAGAACCGTTAACAACGCGTAGGTCACGCGCAAAAATCGCTCAACGGCGGAAGTTTTCAAACATTACTTTTGGTTGTAATTATTTTTATTAATAAAAGACAATTCACTAGGTACTACTGAATAGCTTTGTTTCTTTAGTTGTAAATTATCATTCAGTCGAGCAATATAAACTACGTTTTGTTAACATTTAGAGTGGGTTGCATCAATAGCTCCGTTACAGTTTGCGTCAAAGTTAACTTTAATCGTAACCATAACAATGACCATAGAATCTACTACCCGTTGTTGCACCATCATGTATTTCGTGTATTTCACAGTTAAAAGTTAAAAGGGTGACAAGTGACAAGACGTCATATTTCCCCAAAATGTACGTGGGTAATTTTTTGACAAGGGCAACACTTCAAGCTTGTTGTCTATTCTATTCTATTTTTCTCTATGGCAATGGTGCCGATGTCGACAATTCTGCCAATGTCAAATGTGATATGAGAAAACGTGGGGGAGACAAAATAATAAAAATTCAAACTAAAATTCTACATCCATAGTAAATAATTGGGTTTAATGTGAAACTTGTTGACGAGTATTAGTAGGTACACTGAAACAAACAAATAAAAATTAATGTTAGTTATATAATTAAATACTATACATAAATGAACACACAAAAATCCGCTAGTATTAAATAAGGCAATGATCATAATTTGATGTCATTGACGCGGATAAAAAACATCAAAGCTTCAAGGAGCTTTGGGGAAGAATATGTTAGTAGGGATGGAAAGTTAGTTGGGACAGGGATCTTTAATTTAGGGAGATGGCTATACAAGTCATGGGCTGGGTTATTATTGGAGCAGTTGAAAAAGATGTGCTCCAAAGTACCTTCATCCAACCCACATTCGCAGAGAGATGTGTCTCTGACCCGTATTTTGTGAAGAAATACCGGGGAACAACAATGACCTATGCGGAGACGGCAAATAACAGATATTACTTTCTTGGCAATTTTTTTATAGGGGTAAAACCAAGGCTTGGGTGTAACATTAGGTTGTATTGCGTGATAAAAAGCACCTTTCCGTTTACTCGAGTTTTGCCACTGTACCTGCCATGAGGATAGCAAGCTCTTTTTTGGAAGGTTCAGCAGATCGTAGCCCTGACATTGAAAATGCTTAAGGTCAGCAGCTTGGGACGTAACAGCATCCTTGGCAAGAGCATCCACATATTCGTTTCCTCTTATGCCACAATGACTTGGAATCCAAACCAAGTGAACGGTTTTGTGATTCTTGGCACAAGAGAAAAGAGACTTTTTGATTTCTAATATAATTGGACTGTGCAGTCTACTCTTGAAAGGACTCTGCTCCAAAGCTTGCAAGCAACTAAGTGAGTCTGTAAAGATGACACCAAAACTTATGCTATGGGCTTCAATGAATAAGCACGCTTCTAATATGGCCACGCACTCACCCGTAAACACCGATGATTGTACTGGGCATTTAAATTTCAAAACGATTTTGGAGTTTTGGTAGTATACCGCAGCACCAGTGCAACTTGCATCTGATAATTTAGAGGCGTCCGTGAAAAATCTCTCGAAATTGTACCATCGCTCACCAACCGCCGCATTGAAAATAGAGTCCGCCGAAGGTGACCTTTTCGAAATGCCAATATTGTAGAAAATATCTGGTTTAAAACATATAACTTCATAATCAAAATTGAAAACAGGGAGTTTCGGATGCTGAATAATGGGGGAATCTAAATTTTGGTAACAACGGAAGGAATTTAAAATCAGAGGGACTTCTTTATGGTTCCAATAATTGGAACTTCGGCATCCAGGTCATCCACCTTTTGAACAAGAGGGTGGGACGATTTGGAAATTACTCTTGCCCAAAATCTCGACGCCAGATACTGCCTTCTCAAGGCCAGCGGTGGTTCTGCGCACTCTACCTGCAATGCATTAATTGGTGAGGACTTCATACAACCCGATATGATCCGTAGACACTTAGCCTGAATTCTGTCCAACCTTGCTAAAGCACCTTTGTTGCAGGGAATTAAGAGAAAAGATCCGTAGTCCAGAACACTCCGGATTAAGGCATTGTATACCAATTTCATG
Organism: Mesoligia furuncula; assembly: GCA_916614155.1. Taxonomy (NCBI): domain Eukaryota; kingdom Metazoa; phylum Arthropoda; class Insecta; order Lepidoptera; family Noctuidae; genus Mesoligia; species Mesoligia furuncula. The sequence continues at coordinate 14,362,430 of OU744791.1, read as the reverse complement.
GAGTAAGGATGTGCACCCCACCAGACACCGGCAAGCACTTTTAATATGGGAATAGTTCTCTCGCATCTGTTAACTAAATAATTTAAATGATGTAACCCACTCAATTTCGAATCTAAAAAAACGCCTAAAAATTTTACTTTTGGAGAAACCGGTATACATTGCCCTTGGATGCCCACTGAAATTTGAGGTATGAGCCTCCTGCGAGAAAACACAACTACGGCACTTTTTGGGGCAGACAAACTCAGACCGTGGGAATTTAGCCATTGGTTTAGAGAGTCCAGGGATACGCAGAGAGATGTTGCAGCGTCGCTAATAGAGTTGTTGGTGACATATAAAGCCAAGTCGTCAGCATACTGAAGAATTTGACAGTTGCTATTAAGGCAGGAACCGATGTCAGCTGTATAAATGTTGTACAGTAAAGGACTAAGAACTGAGCCTTGTGGTAGGCCCTTCCATGACATCCTGACGTCAAATTCTTCACCCGGCACTCTCAAAACCAAAGACCTAGACATGAGTAAACTACATATGCACTGTACCATTCTATCCGGTATACTCAGCTGTTGCAATTTTTGCCTGAGAATGGGAAGAAGGACATTATCATACGCAGAGGAAATGTCTAAAAAGGCAGCGACTACGGATTCATATTTCGAAAACGCTGAGCGTATATCTGACACCAAAACCCCTACACTATCCATGGTACTGAGTCCCTTTCTAAAACCGAATTGAGATCTAGGAAGTATGTCTCTGGATTCTACTAAATATTCTAGTCGATTCTTCACTAGGTGTTCTAATATTTTTGCAAGAACTGATGACAAAGCGATTGGTCTGAAGCTGTTAGGGTCATCAGTGTGCTTGCCAGGTTTCAAAATAGGTATTATGATTTGAGTTTTCCACTGATCGGGTACCCAGCCATTAGTGTAACAAAAATTTAAAATATCAAAAAAATAGTTTTTTGCTCTATGACCTGCGTGTGACATAAAAGAATAGACAATACCGTCTATACCGGGGGCAGAGTCATGAACGTGTGTTAAAACTGAGTAAAGCTCCTGCATTGAAAATGATGCATCGAAAGGATCCTGTGAGGGAATGAAAGACTGCTGATTATGTTCTGTTTCCAATGGAACATACGGAGGAGCCAGTTTATCAAAGAACTGCTCAGCGGTCTCTCGAGGGATGGGAGCAGAAATTGAAGGGGAACATCCAGATCTAAAACGGTTGATCTTCTTCCATACAACTGATAAAGGAGTGGAGGGGGACAGAGAACCACAAAAGTCAGCCCAACCAGCGCGTTTCTTCCTTCGAAGCAATCTTCTAGATTTAGCAAGGGTCCTGTTGAATGCCACTAAGTTATCACTATTCATTGCCTCATTGTATATCATTTCAGCATCATCCCTTTCCCTAATGGCTGATGTGCATTCCTGATCCCACCATGGTGGAGGAGGGATCTTTCCACGAGCTGAGTTCTTGACAGGGAAGCACGAGTCTGCACTAGCTGTTATGGCCGTAATGAGGTTATTATAACAGTTTGACACATGGAGGGGACTAAGGGAAACAAAATCACCAGAAACTAAATTTGGAAGTGAGTCAATTTTGTCCTCCAATAATGAGGAATACTTTGCCCAATCAGGATTTGATAAATTATACCTCAAGAGTGGAGGGCTTGATTTTTCTAAGTAAGTTTTATCAGCCAGAGATATTGTAATTGGATAGTGGTCACTACCATGTGAGAAACTGATTGGAAGGAAACTTTGGTGAGGGTGAGCAATGTAGACAGATAGGAGAGTTATACCCTCCACCCTACCAGCCACGATGCCCGCACCAGCACGATGTCGATGTGATGCCAGCACGATGCCTAATATCATCACCTAGAGAAGGCAAAGATACAGCCGCAAGTGAAACACGATTGTTCACGCAGAGAGCCGACCCGCCATAGCCATCAGATCGGTCACATCTGAGAAGATTAAAAGAAGGAACACGGAAACTAAGACTCGGGACTAGCCAAGTCTCAGCGAGGGAACAAGCTAAGGGTTTATATTTGTTCAATAGGAATGTGAGCTCATGCTTCTTATGAAACACGCTCCTCACATTCCACTGAAGGAAAACTAACCGAGGCATTATTATAAGATGAAAGTGAATTGATAAGTGAAGTAGCAACGTTGGACGGTAATTGAGTTTTACTAGATGAAGACATTAAAGTTACTAAGAGTTTACTAAGAAGTTCAATTATTGAAGACAAGTTTTCAGGAGATTCTGTTAATTGATTATTGAGAGCACAGCCATTAGGCTGAGAAGACTGAGGAGTGTTAGTGAGCTGCTGGTGAGCTGCTTTATCAAAAGAGGGAGAAAGGGGAGCATGGGTCTTTGGCTTTAGGAACACAGTTTTTCGGTATGATTGAGTCTGTGATTTAGCAATGTCTGCATAACTACGAGTAGAAATGGGAACAGTTTTACTTGCCTCAGAATATGAAATCACTTTCTCAGCCATAATAGTTTTAATGGTTTTCTGCCTGCTGTACTCCGGACAGGCCCTGCTATTTGCAAAGAGGCCCCCAGAGCACAACACGCAGAAAGCTTCGCTCTCAGCAATGCTGCAACCATCACCAGGGTGATCATTGCCACACTTGCTGCAACGGGGTTTGGAACGACAAAGAGATTCTACATGACCAAATCTGCAACACTTGCGGCATTGAATCGTGGGGTAGACATACTGTTCTACAGCAAGAGCGGTATAAAAACAGAAAATTCGTTTAGGTAAAACTTGGCCATCGAACGTGATGACACAAGTTTCTGTGGGCCTGTATTCATTTAAACCGTCTTTATGAACCTTTCTGTTTAATCGCCTAACTTTTATAATAGGACCACAGCCTACTGGGACTTTTAAATATGATAACACTTCCTCTTCTGAGAAATCAGTAGGAATTCCACTTACAACACCCATACGGGTTATATTAAATGATGGAATGACAGCCTCATATGAATTTGTTGCTAGGATGTTATTTGAAATAAAAGCGTTTGCATCCTGAGGGGATGCAAACTCAACTGAGACACGGTTTCTACCAACTCGCTTGACTGCAACAATATTTGAAATTTTGTGATTTGCCAAGAAGCGCCCAAATGTAACTGGGTGTAAGGTAGTACCAGAATTAGTTTGAGTTTCCTGACAGGAAACATGGACAATGAAAGGGCCTTTATCTGTCACTAAGTACCTAAGACGGCCTACATGGGTTCGCGGTTGTTTGGTAGGACGGTTTGGTATATCCTCTTCATTACCGGGGCGTTTGCGAATGTTAGGCTGGGATGGGAGGATTTGTGACTCCAGGTTACAGACCACATCTGCAAACTGGCTTAATGGGTTGGGAGTGGGACTGAGGTTAGATATAGAAAAGCCGGATGGGGGGGGTAGTGGGTATATCATCAGGAGGATCTGGGGGTTTATTTTTATCCATATTCGTCTTTAATACGGATAATCGTGGCCAATATCTTTAAAACGGAAACAGTAAACAAACCTGACAGCAGACAACTACAGGACAAAACACAAACAATCACAATAACAAGTCACAATAAGCACAATATCACAGAAAAACAACAGAAATTCGAACACACGTGTTACCCAAAAGCACACTGTGGCGAGAATCCAAGCTTGTTGTCATCACGCTTTCTTTGTTTGACACTAGTGATGTCACTCAGTCATTAATGGTCAGGCACTCGATTGTCTCGATTATGTAAATCAAATACTCAATTTAAATTGATCTAAGGTAGGTACTAGAGGGAGGTTTCCAGCCGCTTCGTACGTTTGAAACGCACACAAAAATAAACTTCAAGAAAAGAATCATAGCAGGATCCAAAATACAGTAACCATTTTATATTGGTAATGTACCAAGGTGTTTAAGTCAGTGACATTCGGCTAAGATTGGCTTTGTTCGACTTGTAAAGAGCGTTTTGTCCTACGCATATTCCACTGATTGTCAGATTGATTTGATAAAATCAATGACGATTTAATGACAAATTACCGTAGATAGAGAATGAACTATAGATTAGACATTAAAAATAACAATAATTATCAGAGCGGGACATGTATTAAACCAGTAGTACGAGTAAGCAAGACGGATATAGGATTTTCTGCGATTTTTTTTTTTTTTTTGCGACTCACCCTTTTTTGTTGGGAGCCAGTTTAGTTTGACTCCCAACAAACGACAACTGTCAACTGTCAGTGCTATTGAAATACAATATTTCTTTGGAAAACTGGTTAGCGACGCTTTCTTTTTATTTTGTGTGAATGTGTAATTGCAGAACATAATATAATATTACTTATATTATGGGGCGCTGTAGTGTATTAATTAGGTTGTACAAATCGACCAGAACAAAAAAATGAAGACATAACCTTTCATCGGTAAGTGAGTTAGTTTTTCTAATGTAACAGTAGTATTTACTATTTAAAACGTTTATAGAATTCATCATTCATTATATTAACACGTAATTATCAGAAGGAATGAAAAAATAAACATGTTTTAAATGGTTTTATCTCATTTGTTTTGTAGTCTAATCTTGTAGTGTATTTTGATTGAGTACCGAGGGATACCAGTGTTCGGCAAGTTTACCCTTAAATCCAAATTCCCATCCAATTCATATTATAATAACGCTATTTCCTTTTTTCCAGTTTCCCGAGAAAAACAAAAATACGAGATTTGTGGATTCTCCTTACTGGACGAAAAAATTGGCAGCCAAACCAAAGTGCTCGGATATGTTCCAAACATTTTGAATCTTCTTGCTTTCGCAAGACAAAAAATCATTTGACTTACTTAAATCTAGATTCAATTCCAACACTTTTTATTCCTGTAAGTAACATAATTATACATATATAATATTATATTGTAGTACAGTCATGTGCTTATTTCAGTAACTAATAATACTGTTGTACTTCAAATTTGAAATAGTTTTAAATAACTTGTCCTTTATTATGTGCTTGCCCGCCTTTATAGCATCACAAAAGGGACCTAAACAGGAATTGGTTTTTTTAAATTTGAAATGGTTCGACGGATATCATTATGGAAAACCCTTAAGATATCAACCCACAGAACCATTTAAAATTGGCACATTTAAATATGGGTTTTCCATGTTAAACTGTCTGGGATTTACAAGAAATTCATTCAATTATTTTTACTGTCCTTTCCTTTTTAGCCTCCAGAGAGAGAAGAAGGCGATTCTATCATACTTGAGCAACCTAGTACTAGTAAAATGGATCAAATTATAGTATCGGTAAGTTTATTGCTATAAATTCAATGTGTGTCAAAAAAATATCAGTTTCATAAAAGAAAATAATATTAATAGTTGCCATATGGATAATAACTGATTTCTTTTTCACGCTTCCAAATTTTGTCTAGACTTTGTTTTAGGATAAATTAAAAATACTCTGCATTCAAACAAGTATCTACAAAATATACAAGTGGAATTATATAAATATACAAAATGTACAAATGGAAGTGGCTTTTGTGAACTCCTATAAATAATTATATTTTTTTTAATTTCACATGTTTTACAGGGTCTGCGTGAAGATATTTTAAACACAGGTCAATCATACACATCTTCATGTACACTATCTGAAGACATCGAAGTGCCTATGGAAGTTGAAAGTTCTATTGTAAGTTAAAATTTAATAATCAGCCTGCTGTTACCGTGCATGCAATCACATTAAAATATTTCTTTTGTTTCTCATACAATATTTCAATGTGTACTTATTTGATTTCAGGTTGAAGGTGATGTATCCATTACTGTTCCTACACCTTTGCCACTGTCTGAAACACCTCGGAAATGTAAATTAAGAAAACAATTGAGCCGAAGAACTCTTCTAGCCGAAAGCAGGAAAAAGCAATTGGTTGCTTTAAAATCAAAAAACAGGAGGTTGAAAAAGAAGACTGCTGGGTTATCACATATAATAGCACAGTTAAAAGCTTTTTCCATGATAAATGAAGAATCTGCTGCTATGTTAAATTATATAGAACCGGCAAATAAGGATTTTTAAAAAAGGTTTCTTTGTAAAGATATAAGTGAAAGAAAATATTCTGCGGAGTTACGGAAGTTCGCCTTAACTTTAAACTTTATAAGTCCTAGGGCCTATAATTATGTTCGGGAACAATTTAATACTTGTCTTCCTCATCCACGGACACTGTCGCGCTGGTATCAGTGTGTAGAGGGTAATCCGGGGTTTAGCAAAGAGTCTATAGAAGCTGTCAAACTTCTAAATAAAGCCCATAGTGAGAAAAAAACAACAAAATTACTTTGTGCGTTGAGCTTTGACGAAATGGCTATCAGAAAGTATATAGATTTTGATGGAAAAGATTGTGTTGGATTTGTCAACTATGGCAACAATTTAGAAAATGACCAATTAGCGAAAGAAGCCCTAGTTTTTATGATGACATGTGTAAATGGATCATGGAAGATACCACTCGGCTATTTTTTAATTGATGGTATTTCCGCTGAACAAAAAGCTGCCCTAGTAAAGACTGCTATTGAAATGGTTACTCGTGAATGTGAAGTGGATATCATATCCGTAATATTTGACGGGTGTCCGGCAAATTTTGCAATGGCCAAATTGCTAGGGTGCAATTTAAATGTAAATGAAATAAATCCTTGTTTTAGCATTGGGGATAAAAAAATTGTTATATTTCCGGACCCATCTCACATGTTAAAGTTAGTAAGGAATAAGTTGGCACAAAAAAGTGAAATTACTGACGGGCAAGGTAGAATAATATCTTGGGAGAACATTGAACGTTTACTAGAATTACAGGAAAATGAAGAATTGCACTTGGGCAACAAATTAAAAAGAGCTCATGTAAATTTTAATAAACAAGTAATGAAAGTAAAATTAGCTGCCCAAGTTTTTAGTGAGTCGGTAGCCGATGCTATAGAATTTTGTAAAAATGAATTGGATCTTGTTGGCTTCCGAAATTCTGATGCAACTATTGATTTCATTCGGAAAATTAATAATTTATTTGATATTATGAATTCACGTAATATGAATGCCTATACGTACAAAAAACCCTTATTTAATGGAAATTTTTCCAGACATAAACTTTTTTTTATTAAACATGTATAAATATTTAACGGAACTGAAATTAAATGGAAGAAATATCCTAGATACTAATAGGAAAACTGGATTTTTGGGTTTTTTAATATGTATAAAAAGTGTTTTGTATTTGTATGAGAACTATGTTAGAAGTAACTCTCTTACATTTCTCTGTACTTACAAATTCAGCCAGGATCATCTGGAATACTTTTTCAGTGCCATACGAGCTAAGGGTGGTTTTAATAACAACCCCACGGCGATACAATTTAGATCTGCCTTCAAAAGGATGCTAGTACATGGGGAGCGTAAGCATATTACGACAGGAAATTGTATTCCTTTACAGGAAATAAATATTTTAACTTATACTAAACCTGAAGTGGCAATCAATAAAACAGTCGATCGGAATATATTAATTCAGGATTCCGATGATAACTTTGGGGAAAACTACAGCGAAGAAATAGATTTGATAAAAACTATGAAGGATCATGATTATTTGGCAGATCCAAGTAGACTCACAGAGTTTTCTAAACAAGTCGTGATCTATATTGGCGGATTTGTCGTCCACAAACTCCAAAAAGATTTAAAATGCCAAGAATGTTTGTCAGCTTTAATTTCTGAAGAAAAGTACACAAGCTTACAATTAAAAAAAGATAAGGGGGGCTTGCACTATCCCAGCAAAGATGTTGTAACAATTTGCGAAATATGTGAAAAAATATTCCGCCAAAACAAAAGCTTTAGCGAGAAAAATATTTTTCACAATATTTTGCAAAAATGTCTGAAGAATTGCTTGTCCGTCAGTTTATTTTGTCAAATTGCCCAACATTTCCAAAATCAGTCATTTTTAGATTGCCATTTTCCACTTCTAATTAAAGCAATCTGCATGAAATACTTAAAAGTTAGGATGCATTTCGCAACAAAAAAAATGTCTGAAGAGGATGACAAGGTCCGAAATTTTTATAATAAATTAGTTTTATTTAAGGGTCAGTGATTCTTAATAAACGTTTTTTCTATCAACTGCCTTATTTTATTTTTACCCTACTGCGTCTAAGCATAAAAGGCAATTTAAAATATACATTATAGATCTTGTTGTAAATGATCATGGGTAAAAGGTCGACTACCCACTAATATGGGTAAAATTGTTTAGCTGGCAACCTCCATTTAATGTCACAAGACTATAGCCATCTCATACAGGTGCACGCCAATAGCGAATCTATAGTTCATTCTCTATCTACGCAAATTACACTTTATTATCTGACAGCACTAACCCACAGAACATGTATTTTCTGTTATTAAAACTCTGTGACTCTTTACATCACAGTATTATGACGGTTTATTTCAAGAATATATTTATTACCTGGTTTATTAACCAAGAATGACAATTGACTAGTGTGGCAGTGTTGGTGATATTTATCTAATCGTGAGTACCTATATCGAGTGGCACCTCGAGAGAAAATGGACTCAGCTTTTGAGTAACGAGTTAAATAAAATCGATATTTCTGTTTTCCTGTAAGTAATTAAAAAATTATATTATTGGAAAATGCATTACAGCATTTACTCCAGCAGAGCTAGCATGGGCTGGGGATAAAACTTTTCTCCACCGGTTATTTCCACTGACAAGGGATAAAATTATTTTATCCACCTGCCAAAGCACGGCAACAGGGGGAAAGAGAATTATATCACTTTTTGACATTAGACGTGGATACTCACCCCCCGTCTATAGCATGGCGACTAGTGGAAGAGAAAAATTACAGATATTTTGACATAACAAAGGGAGAAATTTGTCCTCGTCTTTAGATGGTGGGTTTAAGTATATCTCTTGGAGAAAATATAATTAATTGTACTATAAAAATGTCTCGTGCTTACTGCCACCGTGAATAGTTTATCCACCCATGTCGCCATGCTCGGAGGGTGGACAAAATTGACAGAGGGGAAGAGTATTTTCTCCTCTCCCTGTGGATAAAATGTCTCCGGCCATGTTAGCCCTGCTGGTTTGTCCACCGTGAATAGTTTATCCACCCATGTCGCCGTGCTCGGAGGGTGGACAAAATTGACAGAGGGGAATAGTATTTTCTCCTCTCCCCGTGGATAAAATGTCTCCGGCCATGCTAGCCCTGCAGAAGGATGTTGTGTTAATTGTTCAATAAGATTTTAACGCAATGTGCGAAAATATTGCCCGAGACTGCTGCAGATGTAGGTACGGTAACTTGTGAACGCTCCTTGCGTTCACAAGTTACCGTACACGAACGCAAGTCAAACCATCTTTAGTGCAGTTTAACGAAAGCGCGTATAGACGATGCAAGAAAGTATTGAAACTGTTTATACATTATGGAGATTTGAATACAGGAATATTTACATTTTATGTCGATTTTCACAGCAAACGCATACTGTGTCTGATGAATGCGGGAAAGAACATTGTTTTGCAGTGGAATCCAGCACAACAAAAAAAACAAGAATAATATTAGTTAGAATACGCTTATTTTCTAACATAAATCTTCTATTTATTTTCAGGTGCATTATTTAGGTAGGTAGGTACCTACCTAGAAAATTAATTTCTAACACCCAGCTGCTCTTGCTGGATGCTATTGCAACTGTTTGGTGGGCAGACGTTGGGTATTGTTAGCAGTTGTGCACACGTAATGTTGAGCGTGCGGTATTGAAGTATTTTCATCGGTGGAGTGTCCTGCGATTCAGATGAAATATTACCTACTTCTATGTCGTCTGACGTTGAAATTAATATAAGTAGTTACATGAATAAAAATGCTCTGTTATGTACAATTTATGTTATTTTTTTATTTAATTTTTTGAACCGTTCAACACACCCTTACTATTTATCGCTGAGCAGTGGTGGGTCCGTCGTAACAGCTGCGACTTACAGCATAAAGGTCCTAGGTTCGAACCCAGATAGGCGCTTTACTTTGTGTAAATTATTTCATCACCACTGCTCTCAAAACGGTGAAGGAAAACATCGTGAGGAAACCGGCATATCCTAGAACCAAAAATTCAGAAGAATACGCTAGAGCTTGAGCTTCTTCGGCAATTAAAGCAACACAGTGAAGAGAAGTATAAGCTAGAACTAGAAAAACTGAAATTAGAAATCGATATTCTTAAGTAAAATGTTATTACGTCGGTGCTCCATGGACCAATTCATATTTGTCCAATTGGACTGTGGGGAAACTGTAGCAAGTGTATTGTGAATATGCCTGGTAATTATTTATATAATATGTAGAGTTCTCAGGGGTTCTTGTTTTCAGCAAGGGTCCTCCCTTGCTGAAAACAAGAACCCCTGAGAACTAAGACCTTAGCAAGGGCTCTGGCTTCTAACTAGGAAAGTTAGAAGCTCTTGCTAAGGTCTTAGAACCCGGAATCTGTCCAAAAATTAATTGTCATCCCACTTATGAAATCGATCAATGCGAGGGTGAATGTTTTTCTCTTCCTAACTGGCAAATTGGATTCACTGACACTATCATCGCTAGAAGAGCTTTATTTCCACAATATGTCGCGGAATAAAGACATACCTAATTTGTTTTAGTAGGTACTTTATTCAATAACACAATATTTTTATAGGTTACAACTGCAAAGCAGATGACATATACAATGACACAAACCGTAACTATAGCCCTTAACCGCCCAAAGTTGGGCGATTAATGTTATATTTATCTGTGACGTAATTTTAACAATTTTGTCAAAATTAAAACGATGCAACCCGAATTTCGCTTAACCAGAGATTTGACGTCTGTCAAAGCTTTGATTATCGTTAAAAATGACTTGTTATAGTTATTTATGACGTCATTTTAACAATTCTCAAAATGATGCAACCCGAATTCTGCTTAACCGGAGATTTTGACGGCTGTCATGGGATTGGTTATCGTTATAGTTAGCTGATGCAACTCACTCTTAACGTGTTTGAATAAAACTGGTCACCTAGACGCACTTCCCCTTGGAACAGGGGTAAGTGCGGCTAGGCTTAATAAATAGCTTTTATTTAGTTATTATTAGAATAGGGTCTATTTTTTTAACAAAAGCTTATGAGCCGAAATAGTTTATGCAATCAGATATGTAGTACTCTTAGAATAAGGTCTATTATCGCTCAAAAACAAACTTTGTGGTAAGTGCGACATACTTTTGTTTTCAGAGGTACTGAACATTTTTTTAACGGAAAATGGTATTCAATTAAATAGCAATATTATGATTTGTACAAGAGGATAGTGAGTACAAAATAATAAAAAACGTTTTAAGGAATTAATGTTTTATTAAAAGTGGCTGGTGCATTCGATCCATAAAGTTTACAAAATCTCAGTCTTCATCAAACTAAATCAGTCTCAAAAAGCTTATCGTTTATCTCTTAAACATAAACATTTATCAAACAAATCCTATATTAAAAACAATATTTTAGTAAATCTCTTATTATCATAGTCTACTTAATTATAGCTTTCTCTCTTTGGAATGTAAGAATGTGTTTGAAAAATATGAACATTTCTCTTACTTATCTAATTAGAAATTATATAAGTACTTAACGACAAGGAAATAAAACCTGTAAAAATCTATCTCAAAAATGGCACTCCTTTGCTTATCAGTAAACTGGTGGGTAAAACACATGCCATTGATCATATTATTATTATACAATTTTTTACTGTATATTGTAATTTCCAAACTCAATTTTGAAAATAATTTGGCCACGGCGAGAAATAGTTGGATGGGGTAATATTGTAATTATGTCATCAATGTGCTTCAGTTATCGTCGGTTAGTTAGTAAATATTTGGTATGTTTGGATAAGTAAAAACAGAATTTTGCTTACTGTTTCGGACTTTTCTCACGTATTTTATTGTTGGGAGATTATTTTGCATGTTTAGTACTTCACCAACATAATGTTCGATGTTATTTTTAGAGCAAAATTTAACCAAAAACCGAATCACCTTTTTTAACTTTGGTAGTCGTCTCAGCGATGTATTTGAGATCGCTGAGTCAAAATGTCACATGTGGATCACTATTTTCTTGAAATGTATCATCAGTATCACCAGATCAATATGTGTTTAAGTAGTCTCCTAAGCTTTCTAAATCAGAGGAATCGTGTACACTATAGTCACTCTCTTCATCTGAGCTATATGTTTTCTTTGTTGTTTTCTTCTTTTTGTTTTACATTTTTTATTTTCAGATTCTAACTTCACACCCTGTTTTTCAATACTCTTTAATTTAACGTTTTCATTTTTTTCCATTCTTCTTAACGCTTAACAATGTATCTTTCTTTATGATCCGTATTTCATCCGTCTTCGATACCAGTTCTTCAAAAACAAATTTCTCCTCTTCAGATAAGTACTTGTCTGCTACAATAGTTATCGTTGGTACGCATTTTGATGTGGAGGCCTTTGGGGACGCTAGAGATTCGCTATCAGTTTTGACTGACGCAGAGGTCGGTTTTTTCTTAGTTATAATGCTGTGGTGTTTTTCATCCTCTTCTGTTTCGTCGTTTTCAAATGTTTCTCCCGTTCTTTTTCTTCTAATTTTCTTATCACATCATCATGTGTAATAAATTCAGCACTCCCAATTTTTACTTTTTTCTTTTTAATATTTTTATTTTCGCCATTTTTCATCGTTTTCAAAAGCAAATCTTCAAATGAACAATTTTCTGCAGTTTGTGAACATTCGAACGATTTATTGACCTGTAGATCAGGTGGACGTTAGCTCAGGGCTACCTGTAAATGTGTGAACACATCAGTGCTCGATACGTCATCAATAAAAGTATTTATTAGTTTTAGGCACATTGCACTCAATGTTGGTGGATTTTTTGCAGAAACCACTGCCGTGTCGTAACAATGATTTATTACATGAGATTTCTCTTTACGATTCTTCCATCGCTTCAAAGCATTCGGATCTAATTTTTCCTCTGGTACCACATCTCTATTAAAGGGACTTATGCCTTTCTTGAAACCATTTCGAATTATCTGTGGATCTAATTTTTTCCAAGCTTCGCCAATCAGAACGGCAAACTCCTTCTTTGGTAACCTTTCACCTACATGACATCTTTGCCACTTCACCATGTCTTCGTCCCATCTGTCTTTATATGCTTTAAAAACGGCCAAGTCTAGCGGTTGTAGTAGGTGGCTAGAGTGTGCTGGTAATTTGATGATTATGACGTTATTCTTTTTCGCTATTTCTATAACAGTTAATTGTACATGAGTACTGTGTCCATCATATATAAGAAGCGTTGGTTCTTCATTGTTGTCTATCATGGGTATGAAGCTTTTAGATATATATTGTTCAAATGCATCGGTTTCGATCCATCCATTCTTAGTAGCATAGTACAACGTACCTGGATACGCTTTTTCGGAAGTCCATTCACTCCAAATGTTTTTGGCTTTATAAATAATAAATGGAGGCCCCTTTCCACCTGCTGCATTGCTTGCAAATAAAACTGTCGTATTTTCTTTGCCTGATGTGGCCGTGGTTCGTGTAGAAGCATAACCACGAATCCCAACTACCTTCGTTTTTATGGATCATTTGAAAAACTCATTTGGATCATTTGAAAAATTCTTTGATAGTTTTTTCAAGTATATTGAAATATTCGTCTATAATGAACGGGTCAGCCGCTTTTTTCCTAGAAAATCCAACAGCCTGCGGCTTTTTGAGTGACAAATTATTTCTTGTAGCAAAGTTATTAAACCAGTCATGGCCTGGAACTCCATCTTTAAAAGGGTTTTTTAATTGTTACGTTGTTTTTTTATACCTATACAGCTGCGTTACTAATAAGTAAAGTAGCATTTACCTGAAAACATATTGTAGAACATTTTGAGGTTACCGAGTAATATATTTCATTGGAGTTTGACTTTGTACTGCACTTGATAGAACAACTCATTCCTTCAATTGTATTTTGTCACTGGACTTTTTAGTTATCACTTAATCACAATAAATTACTATTCTAAAACCTATTAAATAGGTTTTCATAATAAATTAGAACAAATATTGTTTATTTACACTTCAAATGTCATTCAGTCGAACGTCAGTTTCTGACAGTTAGTGCGACATCTGGTGGTCGCCGATTAAGAGTTGTAGTCTAATCGATATTTTAACATATTGATTTATAACCAGCGAAATAATATCGTATGGAGCAATACTTCATTATTTTCAGCTTTCAGTAAAAGTTCATAATTAACTAAATAACCGTAAACGGAAATGAAAGTAATTTTTTCATTAGGGACTTATTTCTAGAAACTTCTTTGTATAGGATTCCGATTTTAATCTGTGCATAGTCTTTGACATAATGTGGCCAGGTGATAGATTAGAAATTTCCCGACTAGCTATTCCAAGATAATTACCCCAAATTAAACTAGATTTAGAATTAGATATTACAAATAATTTGTTTGTTGGTCTGGATCATGAAGATTTATATAGTTTCAGCGTTTGAACGTCACGTTGTGCAGTTATTAGTGTTTTTTAGAATTAAAGTATCATGGTGTAATGTTTATCTTCCGTGATCTTATAATCATTTTACCTGCATTACGGGAGGTTTTCGAAATGTTCCGTCGAGTTCCGGTCTGCAATCGATGACAATAATAAGGACTGATGTTAGCGTCCTTTTTCGCCCTTGACACGCAGGAGTGAAAACACTTAGCTTGTATCGTGTTTTAAAAGGTAAGGATTTTGTGGAAATAGTGTTTGGAAGTGGTCTGTGAGCCTCCCCTGGTTGTTAAAAGGATATTGTCGTGATCCCTGAATATTAATTACAGGATTCCAATTTGCGCATACGCAGACTACTTTACAGCCGGCCAAGGAACTTGCAGTCAAGTGCTTTCACCATAATTCAACCGTGAGTATTTCATCCGCTGACTATTTATCATAGATTCCTCAGTGTTAACCACGGTATTCAATTATTGTTTACGGGAACGAGCCCTTGTCGTGGAGTTGATGAACGCCACGTGGGTAATCCAGATTCCTAGTGTCAGAAGGCCATGTTAACCGGCTAATGTTTTAGCCTTCTAGATTTCCAAGCTCGGTCACCTCAAGGAATGTTAATTAGTTGATGTTGTGTATCATTGGGTCTCCGTATTGTCGTTTCCAGGAGAGGCACCTCGAGAGATTCGTCTCGCCGCCAGGATCTAGCGGAACGTCTGGGGCCTGGACGCGAGACCCGTTCCTCGAGCACGCTTGAAGCCTCCTGCGGAAACGACTGTGCGGCTGGCTGAGTCCGTCTTGCGATAGCGCAGGCGGGACGGTTTTTTTTATATTCCTAAGAATATTTATTTAATTTTTAATACGGTTTCTATAAGAACCGGTTAGTTACCCTAGTCCGGTTTTCTTCACTTGAAACCGGTCTTCAACCTAATTTAATTGAGGATCTTGGGTTCGACATTATTTGTTCCTCCGGAAGAATATTGGACACCTTCGTCGGCTCCAGGATCCGGGACCTTTATTGTCCCTGGCGCCCATTTACTGTTTAATCTTATTAATAACTGGAAGGTTACTTATTTAAAATCTTTAATTTGAGATTAATAATATTTTATTTAAATTAACTTAGTTAAACGGAACAGTAGGTACTGGGTTTATCACCAACTCCCCACGCCCATAGCTCTTTCTGCTGAAGTTTTAGCTGGCTGGCATTAATCGGGTTACATTAAGTAAATTTTCTAGTATTTATTTTAATTTCATAAATTAGTTCTAAAGATACTCTTAACTATTAAATTATAAAGTGTTTGAGATAGTTTCTTGTTTCCTTTACTTCCAACACCAAACCACCTGCATAGGTTGCCATCAGAGGCAACAAATATTAATTTGTAACAGTGGCGACCAACGTGTGTATTAGTTGGAGATAGAGGTTACGTCAATTGCTGTACCTTACAACCCAGACTGCTGTTTCTACAACCTTCCAGTTATTCTAATTTTAAGAAAAAAAAACCGTCGCGCGGAATCCTTTGTTTTTTGTGTTAATGTTTATGTTTGTATTGTTATATACACTGTTATTTACTTTTACGCTTTTTACACCTTTTACACTTCTTGCTGCTATTTACATTTTACAATTTTATTTTATCTGTGTCCCAAAATAAAACTCCAGGACGATTGTCTATGGAAATAAAAGCCTGGTATTAAAATACATACTTACTCTATAAGACTGCTAATATTGTAACGACGATTATTATAGATAATAATTACACATTGCTCGAGATTGTAAATTGTGACAGCCAGTTTTGACTTCAGTTAAGTTTCACTTTTTTTTAATTTCACACAATGGAACGACCCATTTCATTTAATTTACTACGCAAAGACGAGCTTGTATATGAAGTACTGGTCCGAGACGCGAAACCCGCTTCAACCGTTGAGGAACTACGGGTTCAAATTAGGGATCTCAGTAAATTGGTGTGTTCCGATGATATTGTGGAAACAAATATAGACCCTAAAACCGAATTACAAGCCATTAAGGCCAAACTACCAGAAATTGGTGAAGTACTAGATAGGTACCCCTCCAGTTTCAAAAAATTTAATCGCGCTAAGGCTTTAGGTTTCCATCTGTATCATCGTTTCAGTAGGATTACTCCCACAACTGATCTTAGTGCCGATTATGCAGCCGTTGACAAACAGCTTAGCGGTTATTTATTAAAAATTGATTCGGTTAACGCGAGCTTCCATCAGTCATTTACTTCCGCCGAGGAGACACCGAATGTACTGTCGAATTTACAGACCAAAGACGTCATCGTTTCCTGCAGGAAAGACACTGTTAAAACCCTGGGTCATAAATTCGACGGTACAGGTTGCGTGAAAGCGTTTATTGAGCGTCTTGAGGAGCTTTGCGAGGCCAGAGGAATTAGCGAAGCCTCCTTACATCAATCTGCTCTAGACCTTTTCTCGGATGGAGCCTTATTGTGGTACAGGGGAATAAAAGCTTCGGTTAATGATTGGGCGGAGCTGAAGAAGGAGTTACTCACAGCTTTCGCTCCGCCAGATTACGATATGCGTCTCTTTTCTGAAATAACGAACAGAACGCAAGGGTCGACTGAGCTGTCGTGTATATATATAGCAGTCATGGAGAATCTTTTCAATAGGCTTTCTTACAGGGTTCCGGAACGCGATCGTTTAGCACGGATCAAGTACAACATGAGACCGGAATACACGTCGGGGTTGTCGATATTGACAGTCAACACGCTGGACGAGTTAAAAGAGAAGTGTAGACAACTGGAGCTAGGTTTCCATAGCAGGGCCCAGTTCCATGAGCCGCCCAAACCGACTTCTTCTTTTGTAGCAGCAGACTTGGCATACCAACCCCCAAAAGGTTCTCACAGGATTGAAGCCGTGCAAACAGATTCTGGTTCGTTGTTCTGTGTTCGTTGTAGGGTTAAGGGGCATTCGTTATCACAATGCAAATCTAAGGAAATTGTGTGTTACCGTTGCGGCAAGAAGGGCGTGCGTGCACCATCGTGCCCTACGTGCAGTAAAAAGCAGAAGGTTGCTCAGTCCTGTCCAACCTGCACTTCAAAAAACTAATTTTACGGAACTACAGCCAAAATTTTGATAAGTCCGATTGGGACAATTATTTAAAATTTTTAAAACTATTTTTTAATACACTAAGGGTAGATACAGTACGTTATAAGACTACGGACGATAGTCGTCCACATTTAACAGTCTCTATATACGATGAATATTATTACGGTTTACTCGACTCGGGTTCTTGCATTTCGGTGTTGGGTTCCGATGCTGGCCAACAATTTATAAGGGCTGGTGCTACTCTTCACGCCGATGGACAGTTGGGCAGCATCGTAACTGCCAATGATTCGCGGGCATCCGTGGAGGGTTATTTATTTTTACCAGTGACTCTCATGGGAGTGACTAAGGTTATTAAATTCTATATCATTCCAAACATTACCACACCGGTGATTTTTGGTGTTGATTTTTGGAAGGCTTTTAATTTGGCGCCAAAAATTTTTAATACATTACCTATACAATATTTAAAAAACAATAGAGGTCATACATGCATCTCGGAGGTTAGGCACCTACAGCCGTTTGACGAATTAACACCGGATCAAAAGAATGAAGCGGAGTTATTAATTAAAGATTTTAGAAAAGTTTCCTTTGAGGCTAAAGGATTAGGTCGTACCCATCTGTTGCGTCATAAAATAGACACAGGAGAAGTTCCTCCTATTAAACAGCGGTATTATCCTTTGTCACCTGAACGCCTCAAGGAACTTAACCGTCAGCTGGATGAGATGTTGGAGATGGGAGTAGTGGAACCTAGCAATAGCGCGTGGAATAACCCGGTTCTACTGGCTCCAAAACCCAATGGGGAATGGCGATTTTGCCTGGATAGCCGAAAGCTGAATGCGGTCAGCAAGCAAGATGCGTATCCACTACCCTACGTCTCTCACATCTTAGACCAGTTGCGGGACGCGCGTTACCTGTCGTCGATTGATTTGAAATCTGCATTTTGGCAAATAGAATTGGACTCCGCTTCATCCAAAGAAAAAACCGCGTTCACGGTTCCCGGGCGAGGTTTGTTTCAATTTAAAGTTATGTGCTTTGGGTTGACAGGAGCACCAGCCACCCAACAGCGATTAATGGACAGACTTTTCGGCCCGGAGTTCGGTAATAAGGTCTTTGTCTACTTAGATGACATAATTATTTGCTCATCAACCTTCGAGGAGCACATTTCACTTCTAAAACGGGTTTTAGACAAATTAAGGCAGGCTAATTTGACAATTAATTTACCTAAGTCCTGTTTCTTTCGTCGAGAACTAAAATATCTAGGTTACAGAGTGGACGAGCATGGCTTACACACTGATCCGTCGAAAGTTCAGTCAATTGTCGACTTTCCAACCCCTAAAACTCGTAAGGAAGTGAAAATGTTTCTTGGAACGGCCTCTTACTATAGACGTTTTATTAAAAACTTTAGCTCGATAGCAGCCCCTTTAAACGCGCTAACGAGTACTAGCAAAAAAGCGCCGCCTTTTGAGTGGACGGCTGAGACAGAAACCGCGTTCACAACCTTGAAAGAGGCATTGGTGTCTGCTCCGGTATTGGCTTGTCCAGATTTCTCACAACCTTTTGAGATTCATTGTGACGCATCCAGTTTTGGGATAGCGGGCACTCTGACTCAGGTCATAAATGGAGAGGAGCACCCAATAGCCTACTGCAGTCGTTCGCTTAATCCGGCGGAGCGCAATTATTCAGCAACGGAGCGTGAGGCCCTCGCTGTAGTTTTCGCTGTAGAACACTATCGTCCTTATGTGGAAGGCGGTCCTGCGTTTAAAGTGATAACCGACCACTCGAGCTTAAAATGGTTCTTTAATTTAACCAATCCCTCTGGTCGATTAGCCCGTTGGGGTTGTCGGTTATCACCTTATAACTTTACCATTGAACACCGCAAAGGCAGGGACAATGTGGTTCCAGATGCCTTGTCTCGTGGCGTTCCGGTGCTGGAAATTAAAGTGTCCGATACTGACACTTGGTTTAAAGGGCTGTGGGACAAATGTGTTAGTACGCCTAGATCGTGTCCTAACTTTATTATTAAGGGGGATCAACTTTACCGATATTCAAAAAATAAATTCGGGGTAGCTAGTGACAATGATTGGAAGCAGGTAGTACCGGAGGGCAATCGACAAGAATTGTTAAAGAGTCACCACAGTGGCGAATTATCGCCACATTTCGGGGTGTTTATAACCTATAAGAGACTTGCACTCCGATACTACTGGCCCAACATGTATAAAGATGTGGCTAGCTACGTTAGTAAATGTGATAAGTGCGCCGCATATAAACACTCACAATTGCCTCCTCCCGGTCTCTTAGGTGATGCGAAGGACTGTTCCAAGCCATTTGAAACCATAAGCATTGACTTGGTAGGTCCGTTGCCACGGTCTAGAGCGGGATTCACATATCTCTTAGTTGTTGTGTGCTGTTTTACGAAGTACTGTTTACTGTTTCCTTTACGTAGAGCTGTTGGTAAATCTATAGCACAGAAACTAGAAGACGGCGTTTTCCTGGTACACGGTATACCCCGTACGGTTATAGCAGACAACGGGACGCAATTTACGGGTAACGAGATTCGTTCACTACTGGAGAGGTACAAAATACCTCAAGTTCACTTCACACCTCGTTACTGCCCAAGCGTGAACACCGTGGAACGCTATAACCGTACCATAATGACCGCGGTATCAATTCTCGTGGAGGATGATCATCGATCCTGGGATGTTAACATCTCGAAGATCCAATTCGCCATGAACACCTCCACAAATGAAGTTACTCGTTTTACCCCGTTCTTCTTAGTACATGGCAGAGAGGCAGTTAGTAGTGGTGATGTCTTCGGCAATGATACCGTTGAACAGCCCACTCTGGCTTGCGCTTCCCGCAGTTCATATGCCAATCGGCTAGGGGCATTGGATAGTATCTTCAATAAAGTAAAGGACGCGCTTATCAAGTCACATAAACGAAGTGCACGTTATTATAATAGTAGTCGGAGGCACGCGGAGTTTGAGGTAGGCGACACTGTGTGGAAGAAAACATATCCCCAGAGTGACGCTTCCAAATTCTTTATGGCCAAATTAGCTCCTAAATATGAGAGATGTATAGTTAGGAAAAAACTTTCACCCTTAGTGTATGAATTAGAAGGCTGTAGTTCCGGTAAAAACCTTGGCACATGGCATATCAAGGATTTTAAATCACCATGTGGTGAGGAATAATTTTTCTTTATATTTCTTTTTTACTTGAATTTAAACTAAAATTTAAATTCGCTAATAGTGATTGTTGGTCGCAGTGACCTTTGAGGGCTGTATATGCCTTGTAGTTGCGGGTTTTTATTTCAGCATTGGTTGCTGTATATGCACGGTGCTGGAATACAGTGAATAATTATAACACTGTTTTTGCGGTTCGTAGTGATACACAGGTTCCAACTGTGTTCACATTTGTGAACTATATTTAGGTTAAGGGAAGACGATTGTTTAAAGTTGTTGGTAGTCTGTTGTTGTTGTAGGATTGACACCCCTGTGGGGTGTATAAACCTCCGGATTGCTGGTAAGGCAGCATAATTATAGTCCTGAGATCGGAGGCCATAATGGCGGGCGTGTAGGCTGCATTGATGGAATTCGTTTAAGATGGTATTTTTTTTTAGGGGCTGAATAACCGTCACATTCCTTTTATTGAAGACGGTTTGCCAATTTTCACTAGTTTGTAGTTTTTAATTTCTTTTAGTGAATTTTTTTCTTCTAGATCAGCATTATTATCGGCTGTCTACTCATTTAGGATGTGAAAGGTGGTGTACGATGGAGTAGGGTGGTCTCTCCTATATAAATATAGTAGGTCAGACTAGGATATTAGTTATTTACACATTTATACTCTCTTTGGAGCTTGTCTTTTACATGTTCGTAAATGGATTAGACTCGTTCCAGGAGGAATAGTATATATTACACAGGTCACATGGATGACTAAAAATAAGCCATAAAACACGGGCGGAATTGTAGACTCGGTAACTAAAGCCTACTACAATGACGCCTGATAGAGCGGGTTGTTACTCTATACTTGAAGTGTGACCAGAATCCTTTTAGGTCGTAGGTTTATGTAGTATATAATGAAAAACCAAATTAGTATACTTTATATAGGTTACATGGATAATTAAAAATAAGCCATAAAACACGGGCGGAATTGCAGACCCGACAAACAAAGCCTACTGCAATGTCGCCTAAATAGAGCGGTCTGTTACTCTATATTTGAAGTGTAACAAGAATTCTGTATTGTTTATGTAGGTATATACCTTAACTACCTTTATAGTTTAATTTATGTATAATATTAGAAATCGTACACCGGCTTCCATATTTTTTTTATTTTTTTGGTTTTCTTTCGTTGTTCCTGTTTTCAGGCATTAATGTTGTAGATTTTTGTAAGCGTACTTAGTCCTTTGGAGTCTGTTTTGACGCTGGAGGGCCAGCTTCGAGATTTGCCCCAGAGGGTCAAATCTCTGGTGGTTGGGGAGGTACTGTTACGTTGTTTTTTTATACCTATACAGCTGCGTTACTAATAAGTAAAGTAGCATTTACCTGAAAACATATTGTAGAACATTTTGAGGTTACAGAGTAATATATTTCATTGGAGTTTGACTTTGTACTGCACTTGATAGAACAACTCATTCCTTCAATTGTATTTTGTCACTGGACTTTTTAGTTATCACTTAATCACAATAAATTACTATTCTAAAACCTATTAAATAGGTTTTCATAATAAATTAGAACAAATATTGTTTATTTACACTTCAAATGTCATTCAGTCGAACGTCAGTTTCTGACAGTTAGTGCGACATCTGGTGGTCGCCGATTAAGAGTTGTAGTCTAATCGATATTTTAACATATTGATTTATAACCAGCGAAATAATATCGTATGGAGCAATACTTCATTATTTTCAGCTTTCAGTAAAAGTTCATAATTAACTAAATAACCGTAAACGGAAATGAAAGTAATTTTTTCATTAGGGACTTATTTCTAGAAACTTCTTTGTCTAGGATTCCGATTTTAATCTGTGCATAGTCTTTGACATAATGTGGCCAGGTGATAGATTAGAAATTTCCCGACTAGCTATTCCAAGATAATTACCCCAAATTAAACTAGATTTAGAATTAGATATTACAAATAATTTGTTTGTTGGTCTGGATCATGAAGATTTATATAGTTTCAGCGTTTGAACGTCACGTTGTGCAGTTATTAGTGTTTTTTAGAATTAAAGTATCATGGTGTAATGTTTATCTTCCGTGATCTTATAATCATTTTACCTGCATTACGGGAGGTTTTCGAAATGTTCCGTCGAGTTCCGGTCTGCAATCGATGACAATAATAAGGACTGATGTTAGCGTCCTTTTTCGCCCTTGACACGCAGGAGTGAAAACACTTAGCTTGTATCGTGTTTTAAAAGGTAAGGATTTTGTGGAAATAGTGTTTGGAAGTGGTCTGTGAGCCTCCCCTGGTTGTTAAAAGGATATTGTCGTGATCCCTGAATATTAATTACAGGATTCCAATTTGCGCATACGCAGACTACTTTACAGCCGGCCAAGGAACTTGCAGTCAAGTGCTTTCACCATAATTCAACCGTGAGTATTTCATCCGCTGACTATTTATCATAGATTCCTCAGTGTTAACCACGGTATTCAATTATTGTTTACGGGAACGAGCCCTTGTCGTGGAGTTGATGAACGCCACGTGGGTAATCCAGATTCCTAGTGTCAGAAGGCCATGTTAACCGGCTAATGTTTTAGCCTTCTAGATTTCCAAGCTCGGTCACCTCAAGGAATGTTAATTAGTTGATGTTGTGTATCATTGGGTCTCCGTATTGTCGTTTCCAGGAGAGGCACCTCGAGAGATTCGTCTCGCCGCCAGGATCTAGCGGAACGTCTGGGGCCTGGACGCGAGACCCGTTCCTCGAGCACGCTTGAAGCCTCCTGCGGAAACGACTGTGCGGCTGGCTGAGTCCGTCTTGCGATAGCGCAGGCGGGACGGTTTTTTTTATATTCCTAAGAATATTTATTTAATTTTTAATACGGTTTCTATAAGAACCGGTTAGTTACCCTAGTCCGGTTTTCTTCACTTGAAACCGGTCTTCAACCTAATTTAATTGAGGATCTTGGGTTCGACATTATTTGTTCCTCCGGAAGAATATTGGACACCTTCGTCGGCTCCAGGATCCGGGACCTTTATTGTCCCTGGCGCCCATTTACTGTTTAATCTTATTAATAACTGGAAGGTTACTTATTTAAAATCTTTAATTTGAGATTAATAATATTTTATTTAAATTAACTTAGTTAAACGGAACAGTAGGTACTGGGTTTATCACCAACTCCCCACGCCCATAGCTCTTTCTGCTGAAGTTTTAGCTGGCTGGCATTAATCGGGTTACATTAAGTAAATTTTCTAGTATTTATTTTAATTTCATAAATTAGTTCTAAAGATACTCTTAACTATTAAATTATAAAGTGTTTGAGATAGTTTCTTGTTTCCTTTACTTCCAACACCAAACCACCTGCATAGGTTGCCATCAGAGGCAACAAATATTAATTTGTAACATAATTTGTTCGCTTTTATATAATCTGAGACAAGATCCATTACTTCCTTACGCGATAGTCCGAAACCATTCTTTTCCATAACATGCAAAGAGTTTGCTAATTTTTCTTCCACTTCTGCATGAAGTGCGGTGGGTCTGCCCAGGCTATTCGATTTTTAGGGTTCCGTAGTCAACTAGGAACCCTTATAGTTTCGCCATGTCTGTCTGTCCGTCCGTCTGTCTGTCCGTCCT
Source organism: Mesoligia furuncula (assembly GCA_916614155.1). Classification (NCBI taxonomy): domain Eukaryota; kingdom Metazoa; phylum Arthropoda; class Insecta; order Lepidoptera; family Noctuidae; genus Mesoligia; species Mesoligia furuncula. Next base: position 14,338,124 of record OU744791.1, on the reverse strand, counting down.
CGCTTAATCTCTTTGACCGTTAGCACTAGAAAGCTGAAATTTTGTAGGAGTACGTATATCAATTACGCCGTCAAAGTGGTAAAATAAAATTTTGGAAAATATTTTTTTTTAGGGTAGTTCCCCTACATGTGAAGTGGGGATGAATATTTTTTTCATCATCTACCCCATCGTGTGGGGTATCGTTGAATAGGTCTTCTAAAATGGCTTAGGACTTGCTAAAATTATTTTTCGATTTAATGCTCCATTTACGAAATATTAAAGTTTAAAGTGCAAATTTTTGTTCCAGTAGGGCGTAAATCTGGAAAAATTCAAGATGATAGTGTATTTTATGAACTTTAAAGGAAAAGTATAGCGGTTAAGATAACTTTATTAGTTTAGCAGTAATAGTCGTTGAACTTGGGTGTTGGATAATTTTGTACCAAATACAAAATCCTTAGCATTAATCCTTTAAAGTGACTAAGATGAAGTAGTTGCTTGTTTATAATGGGTAAAGACTTGCATTGAAAACCAAAATATGTTTTTTTTTTACCTATTCAGAATAAAGAACAACAGAAGCGTACTACATTGTGATAACGGGCTACTACGGAACCCTACACTGTGCGTGGCCCGACACGCACTTGGCCGGTTTTTTCCTCTTTGACCAGTGACATGGTCCATTATTGTCGTTCTTGGTATTTGATAACGTTTTGCAGCTTCATAGCCCGACATCCTATTGTTTTTAACTGCTTCAACAGCCTCTTCTAACTATTGTTTACTCTAATTAGGCCCATCTTTTTTCGCACATATTGCCGAACCATTTTGGTGACCTAAAATGAAATATTACATTTATATTTTGAAGTTAATTTAATAGAACAAGCTAGCTGCACCACGATAATAATATGGAAATTATTAAAAAAAAATAAGTACCTATAAATGCAACTAACCGGGGCCCACGACTTAGTATTCGTGGATTTTTTAATTGATTTTACATAAAAAATAACAAGTTTTCATACGAACTTGCATTCACTGTTTTGCCTCCCTTATGAGAGGAATACTCGAAAATGCTTTCTTAGCGGATGCCTACCCTACACCCTATAACAGACCTACATGCCAAATTTAAAATTTGTAGCCTTTATAGTTCCTAAGATTTCGTGATTAGTCAGTAAAGTCGTTTAGAAGATGTATAGATTGGCTGGTAGAAAATGCCCAAGGCATTAAGTCCACCTTATAACAACCTCAATAATACCTTAAGTTACACGCCAATAATAACTTAAGTTGCATACAGTTTAATAAATAAATAAATAAATATCTACCTACCTATATTTTAATCAGTGGAAAGGGTACTTTCTTAAAATGTTGTCAACTTCTGGTTCGGGGTAAATGCGATAGAGTGGCGCACTTACCCATTACTACTAGGCGCGCTTGCCTGACTTCGTTTCTTTTAGGTTATAAAAATGTAAGCATCGATAAAATTAATTACTTGTGAGATAGAAGAAAAATATATACAGGTTAATGAAGAATAATGTTTAGAGAAAGCAATTACCTGGTTCAAATCACTCGGTAGTCGTTTTTTGTTCAGACTCGTACGGATATGCACAGCACTTGTCAACGTAGACTCCACGAGAAAAAATGGTCAAAACAAATTAAGTAATGGCGACATCTAAAATTTTACTTCGGAACTAAAGTTTGTTGTAGGACAGGTTATGGCGCGTTTTTCAAATACTGTATTGGTTTAAGAGAAAATGATGTTCGTCGCACTTGCCCCAAGTGACCTTTTTTTTTTTTTTTTTTTTGCGGATGGGAAATCATCAAATGACTCCTCCCGCTCTGGGTGGAGCGGAAGGGAGTGTCAGACTCTTACTGATTAAAACCCACCCGTGTTCCTTCCTTAGCCCTTTATGTTCCGGGCCAAGCGGTAACCCTTTCGGACAATCCCGCTGACCCGGCAGGCTTCGGCCCTAAGGGGCCCCTCCTCGATGCTGACATCTCTTTGAGGCGCGCGTGGAACACGTACGCGCCGTCCGGCACGGGCCTGGTCCTGATCGGACGGTGAGCTACCCATTACTCTCCGCCCGCAGGCCCGCGCCTACGGTGGCCGGGAGTCGTCACGCGGCTCCCGACGCCCGGAGCGTCTCCCGCGGCGCCTGGGATGGGAGGCTCTCTCCCTGAGCCGTCCCGCCACCTCCTTCGCTAGCATGACTGCTTCGCAGAAGGAGGTGACTGCCTCCCACTCCCTCTCGCCCCGGACCATGGCTTGCACCAGTGCCGGACGCGAGAGGTCGCCACCGCTGCCGATCGCCTCTACGAGGACACGGCGGTGCTCCGCCCAAGCGGGGCAGACCTCCACCGTGTGCTCCACCGTGTCCTCTGGGCGATCCTGGCAATGGTGACACCCGGGCGTTTCCTCCCGCCCGATGATGTGCAGGAACCTCCCGAAACTTCCGTGTCCGGTGAGGACCTGCGTCAGGCGGTAGGTGAGGGCGCCGTGGCGCCTCTCTAGCCACTCCTCAAAGAGGGGTCTTATCGCCGCTATCGCGGCGTGCCCTGCGCTGGGTTGCGACAGTCGCTCTTTCCATGCCGCCATGAGATCGCGCCGGAGATCCGTCCGCTTCGCAGCGATTTGCCGCGGAAGCGGATCCTCCCCCCGGCGTAGTGCCTCCGCGCGCCACTCATACAGGCGCGCAAGGACTATCGCCTCCAGATCCCATGGCAGCAGTCCGGCAAGGAGGCTTGCCGCCTCGCCAGAGATCGTGCGGTAGCCCCGGATAGCCCTTATGGCTACCACCTTCTGGGGCGCCCCAAGTGACCTTATATTAAAAATAAAACGAGAGATTCATACAAATAAGAAGTTGTCACTTATTTATTCATTTTAACATCAAATATGCCTACTTCTTCTAAGTGTTCACATATATCCTCGTTTTGCTCATCACCGCCAACATCGGGAATTGTTTCAAGTGCGTTCTTATAAAATGAAAGTTGTTCCTCTGCTTTCCAGTCATCACAGAAATGTTTCGATAACAACTTATCGACGTCACTGAGCTTCAATGCACTGACATTCACTTGTAAAGGTGGTACATCTCGAATATCGTAATCAGATAATGTGGTCACACCCCGTTTTATTACACTTTTTGCAACCCCAAGATCTGTTTTATAATTTACTTCCCCTCGCAACAAGAAACGGCCTGACCTGTTTTTAACTCTTGACAAGTAGTACCTTTTGCATTCTGCAAAACGGAAGTGGTATTGACCAGGTGCTTTCATTGTTTCACTGGCGAAAGTTTTCCAATCTTTTACTGGCACATCTATACCCAGATGATTAATAACGTCGTAATTAGAAAAAAATTCATGATACTCTGTTGGATTGATGATTTGCTCCTTATTTTTAATTTCTTTTTCAATGAGGCCGAAAATTCGATCAGCGGCTTCGATCATTAAAATCAACTAGATACACAGTCAGCGACAAAAAACGTCCTCACCAAAAGAATGACCAAATCAGAGATCGGTCATCCTTTTCGTTAAGTACTGTTCTAACGCTCGGAACGTAAACATGCCTCCGTGCTCGTTTTAAAAGTGCGAAAATTACTCTTCCAGGACCGGAAAAAAGGATGGGATATCATTTTTTCAGTAAGTAGTAATATTACCAATAAATAATAACTATCACTGTACTATAAATACTGATATTTCGTCAAGAAATCGCCATAAAACATTTATTTTAAAATTGACGTAATTATCAGCAGGGTTTATAAAGCACCTAAATTGAAAAGACTTTTTTAATACAGTTGCTCAAAAAGTGGCGTATAGCGTTCGGGATGTGGGCTATTACATACTCGTGCTTTTTTTTTTACCTTTCCCGAACTCGTGCGTTCTCTTTCCCAACTGTCAAAATAATGTCTATTAAAAAGAAAAACCAACCATGAAGTTTTTACTAAAAAAATTCATAGAAGTTTTTATGATTCATGCAAATACGTATGTATATTTCTAAAAAGAAGCTACTAAACTGTTTCAATATCATATTTAATGATTTGATTGAATGAGTTAGGTTAGCTTTCATTTCATTTCATCTCATTTCATATCAATAAAAAAATTCTACTGAAGACTTGGCTGTATGGGCATAGTTCCCTTTGCCTACCAGAATGGGTGAAGAAAAAAAAAACTCTGCTTATATTCTACGGTTGGCGCCATTTTTCAGAAATTTTCTTTGCGAGTTTAGTTGTTTGTTGCACAAAATGAGTAATTTCAACCCTAGTTTTTAGGGTTCCGTACCCAAAGGGTAAAAACGGGACCCTATTACTAAGACTTCGCTGTCTGTCCGTCTGTCTGTCTGTCTGTCACCAGGCTGTATCTCAAGGACCGCGATAGCTAGACAGTTGAAATTTTCACAGATGATATATTTCTGTTGCCGCTATAACAACAAATACTAAAAACAAAATAAAATAAATATTTAAGGGGGGCTCCCATACAACAAAGGCGATTTTTTTGCCTTTTTTTGCTCGATATCTTAAAATGGCAACAGGTAGGCACTTGAAATATTCACAAAATACTCAGTTGTATTTTAACTTTAATAATAAAATTAAAAAAAAAAAAAAATTTTAGGGGGGCTACCATACAACAAACATGTTTTTTTCGGCGTTTTTGCCTTGTGGTACGGAACCCTTCGTGTGCGAGTCCGACTCGCACTTGGCCAGTCTTGCCACCGGAACTCAGTATAATTGCACAAAATGCGGCGGAGAACATTTTACAAGTCAAAAAGTCGCTACATATCTACATACGACGAATTTATTGCGTGGAGAGAAGAGAAAAAAGCAAATAGTTTTTCAGAAAATGTTATGTTGGCATACTTCTCCGAACTCTCAGCAAAATTAAAAGCTTCTACGTTATGGTCGAGGTTTTCGATGATAAAAAGTATGCTGAAAATAAGGAACAACGTGGATATAAGTGAATACCCAAAATTAAATGCTTTCTTAAAACGACAATCAGACGGTTTTACAAGTAAAAAGTCGAAAATATTAACATCGAATGAAGTGGAAAGGTTTTTGAACGAAGCTCCCGATGATCGTTATTTAGCCACAAAAGTAATTTATTAATAAGTACTTATATTTTTCATTAGTATTCAGTTTACGAAATCGCAAAATACAGTCAATACATTACTAAAAAAAATATTAATCAAATCCCTTTTTTGGTAGGTTGCTCTGATTTTTGGCGTTGTTAGAGCTTGCCGCAGAGAGGAGTTAGCCAATATTACTTTAAAAGATATTGAAGCCCATGGAGAAATGCTACTAATCAAGATTGCGAACACAAAAAATAAGATACCGAGAAGCTTTGTTGTTGAAGAAGATTTTCTTAGAATAGTGCAGAAATATATGAATCAGCGGTCCCAAAAAGGAAAAACCGACCGTTTTTTTCAAAATTACCAAAAAGGGAAGTGTACAGCTCAAGCAATCGGGATAAATAAATTTGGTAATATGCCAAAAGAAATAGCTACGTTTCTTGGTCTGCCGGATGTTGAGTATTATACTGGGCACAGCTTCAGGAGGACCTCTGCTACATTATTGGCAGATTCAGGAGCCAATTTGACGTCCTTAAAGCGACTAGGAGGTTGGAAATCAGACAAAGTTGCAGAAAGCTATATTGGTGATTACGCAACTAGCAAACGCCATTGTATGACAAATACAGGGTGTTTGGTAGAACGTTGAACATACGAAAATGGTGGATAGGTGGGGTCATCTGCTACTTACTCAGCCCTAATTTATTTGGCCCTGGCCCTCTGGATATTTTAATTTTTTTTTTGCTTTTTTCTAGTTTCACCACTTTCTTAACTTTAAAGTGTAATTTTTATTAAAAATGGGTAAAACAGTCAATACTTTGTTTTTTTTTTAATCTTTAATGTTGGCAGATTCTTATAAAATTTTCTTATAAAATTATTGTTTTATTCAGATGTTAGCTAGAAAAAAAGTTATGAGTCCTCAAACTTACAGAAAGGTGTAAAAAATTACTTAAATCTTAATTTCAACTTGCATTTAAAAAAAAAAACAAAAAATGATTGAGGAGTTCCAATTCTAGCAAAACATCCCTAGTGACCTTTCTAATGGTATGTAATTTGCTTTTTAAAAAAAAAACTTTAAGAGTTATTTCATAATTTTATCAAGTAGAAGGAGAGTTTTGACGAAACTCTACCTTTACGGAAAGCGAAATGTTTTGCGAAATTTAATACTGCAAGGTTCGTAAAATTTAAATGATCGATTAAAATTATGTAAGTTCTTGAATTAAGTACAAATAAAATAGCTGTACCAGCTAGGAGCATTAATGAAACAATTAAATAATTTTAAATAATTTATTTAATTAATAAATTACAGATGTTCGAATTGATGCCCTTCATTTACAATACAGGCGCGGCATCTACGTCTGATTTCTACAGTTGTTGTGCGCAGCAGCATCTCCTGTCGCATAACTTCGAAAGCAGCATTAATTCGATTTATCAAATCTTCTCGACTTTCTACTTCTGTAGTGTAAACTAGTTCCTTTGCCCTTCCCCACACGTAAAAATCGAGCGGAATGAGGTCGGGCGATCGCGGAGGCCAGGGAATTGGTCCTCCCCTGCCAATCCACGAATTTGGGAAACAATTATTATCCAAATGTTCACGTACAATCAGACTCCAGTGAGCTGGGCAGCCATCGTGTTGAAAGACCATAGGCCTGTTTATGTCTACTTGGAACACTTCTTCCACTAACGGTAGTAAATCATTTACCAAAAAATCCATATAGTTGTTTGCATTGATGTTGTCGGGCAAATAATGAGGCCCTATTAGCTTATCGCCAATCACTCCTGCCCAGACATTCACACTGAATCTCCTCTGGAAGCCCCTTTGTCTCTTCACGTGTGGATTTTGATTGTTAGGTGCCCAATGGTGAAGATTGTGATAATTGACAATCCCTTATTTGTCAAATTTTGACTCGTCCGTCCACAGAATATTTTTTAAAAAGTTTACGTCTTCCACATCGGTATGCAGCAAATGGCGACAAAATTGCACACGTCTCCCAAAATCACTGTCATCGAGACCTAGAATAAACAAAACACGTCTTAGAATTGATTTCAAAACTGAATCTTTTCTTCCTCCGAGTTCAAACTCTACAATTATCTAAATTAAATTATCAAAATAAAGGGTTTTAATAGGTGATTACAAATATATATACAACTTAAATAAAAGTTGGAAGCAGGCAGGACCCATATAATTTTTATTATATTTTCAAATTCAAATTAAATGGGTCCCGCCTGCTTCCAACTTTTATTTAATTTAAAATGGGCTTTTTGTAGCTTTTCAGTTTTTTAACTTAAGTTTTTTATCGCAGTCAGGTTTTTTATTTTTTTTAATTACTTTTTTTTATTTCCAGCTTTTTATTTTACAAATGTGAAAGATTTCGCAGACGATTTAGTTCTTGATACGTGTTTTTTACGATTTGTCACTTCGAATTACTTTTAACCATATAAGTTGTATATATTTTTGTAATCACCTTTTAAAACCCTTTATTTTGATATCCCACTCGATAGATTTAGAGAGAAAAAAAAATTTTTTTGAAGACATAGTAATGCGCCAAAAATCGGCCATTTTATTTATTTTTTCCGTTTTGATGTACCCAGTGTAACTCTCACAATTAAAAAGAATCTAACGGCACCTCTCAAGCTGAAATCGATCAAGCCGTTTAGGCTACAGACCATGCCAAAGAAATATACATACATACACTCAAAAAACATAACCCTCCTTCTGACGTAGTCGGGTAAAAATAAATATTTGTTGATTTCATTGAATATAATTAATATAAAAACTAAGTGTTTTTAATTCCAGTGTTTTTACCACCCTTCAAAATTTCACAAGTGCCAAAAACAATAATGTGGAACTAGCGATATCAAATTCAACATTAGTTCCATTATTTTCATATTCTTTTAAAAATTGAACTAGTGATAATAAATTCAACATTAGTTCCGTTAAAAAAAAAACAATCAGTAGTTCCATCATGGAACTGTTAATGTACTAGTGACAACGAAGGCCTCCCAGCAATACCAGGGTACAACGGTTTTCTGTCCGCACATACACTGCCTACTCATCAAAGCGGTTCCTGCCTCGATCAAATGATAATCAAATCCAGTTTTTCGTTTATTACGCTTGTTACTAACTCTACAATTACCGACCATCACGCAGTTTTACTGACCCATAACTTAACGCTGCCTAAGCTAAATCGCCCGCTGACCAAAACGCAACTAAACACAAACAAACTTGAATATGATTTATGCAACATTGATTTTAGCCCAGTTTTCAATACACCTGACGCTAATTTTGCTTTATCGTTCTTAATAAAACATGTTCTATCAGCTATATTACACAACACGACCGTTATTACAGTAAACAAGAAAAATTTTAATATTAAACTTTGGATTACTCCTGGCCTTTTTTTTTTTTTTTTTTTTTTTGTGGATGGGAAATCATCAAATGACTCCTCCCGCTCTGGGTGGAGCGGAAGGGAGTGTCAGACTCTTACTGACTAAAACCCACCCGTGTTCCTTCCTTAGCCCTTTATGTTCCGGGCCAGCGGTAACCCTTTCGGACAATCCCGCTGACCCGGCAGGCTTCGGCCCTAAGGGGCCCCTCCTCGATGCTGACATCTCTTTGAGGCGCGCGTGGAACACGTACGCGCCGTCCGGCACGGGCCTGGTCCTGATCGGGCGGTGAGCTACCCATTACTCTCCGCCCGCAGGCCCGCGCCTACGGTGGCCGGGAGTCGTCACGCGGCTCCCGACGCCCGGAGCGTCTCCCGCGGCGGCTGGGACGGGAGGCTCTCTCCCTGAGCCGTTCCGCCACCTCCTTCGCTAGCATGACTGCTTCGCAGAAGGAGGTGACTGCCTCCCACTCCCTCTCGCCCCGGACCATGGCTTGCACCAGGGCCGGACGCGAGAGGTCGCCGTCGCTGCCAATCGCCTCTACGAGGACACGGCGGTGCTCCGCCCAAGCGGGGCAGACCTCCACCGTGTGCTCCACCGTGTCCTCTGGGCGATCCTGGCAATGGTGACACCCGGGCGTTTCCTCCCGCCTGATGATGTGCAGGAACCTCCCGAAGCTTCCGTGTCCGGTGAGGACCTGCGTCAGGCGAAAGGTGAGGGCGCCGTGGCGCCTCTCTAGCCACTCCTCAAAGAGGGGTCTTATCGCCGCTATCGCGGCGTGCCCTGCGCTGGGTTGCGACAGTCGCTCTTTCCATGCCGCCATGAGATCGCGCCGGAGATCCGTCCGCTCCGCAGCGATTTGCCGCGGAAGCGGATCCTCCCCCCGGCGTAGTGCCTCCGCGCGCCACTCATACAGGCGCGCGAGGACTATCGCCTCCAGATCCCATGGCGGCAGTCCGGCAAGGAGGCTTGCCGCCTCGCCAGAGATCGTGCGGTAGCCCCGGATAGCCCTTATGGCTACCACCTTCTGGGGCGCGTTCAGGTAGTGGGCGGCTCGCCGCCGCAGTGAACGCGCCCACACCGGGGCCCCGTATATGGCCATGGACCGCACGACCCCCGCGTAAAGCCTCCGGCAGGAGGCGTTTGGCCCCCCCAGGTTGGGCAAGAGCCGCTTGAAGGCGGCCCCGGCCCGTTCCAGTTTGGGGGCCAAACGTCGGAAATGCCCCACGAAGTTCCACCGGCTGTCGAGGACGAGACCCAGGTATTTCATCGTCATCCCGACGCCGATGTGAACCCCTCCTACCGTTAGTTGGGATCCCGATGGCGGCGCGTTCCGGGGCCCATGAAACGACATGGCCTCGGACTTGTGCAATGCCACCTCGAGACCCAACTGCCGGATCCTCTCTACGACTATCGCAACCCCGCGTGTCATCGCGTCGGCCGCCGCCTGATGCGACCTCCCCTGCGCCAGGACCAGCGTGTCGTCAGCGTAGCAAACCACGCTGACGCCATCAGGGAGGTCGGCATTACTCCTGGCCTAATTCGGTGCATAAGACAGAGAGATAAACTTCGTCAAAGACATAGGCCCCCTCCTATGTCTTTGATGAAGTTTATCTCTCAGACAATCTTGTCACTAAAGTCACCTATAATAATAATAATAAAAATAAACTTTTATTCGCAGACCTTACAGTCCATAATGTTAGTGTTTACATAAAATTACTTAATTAACTATTGTTAGTAACACATACAATCACAAAGGAAAATAATATAAATAAGAAAAATAACATATAAATAAACTACCTATCGCCGACCTGTGTGTGCAGTCTCACCCACCGGCCAAGCATAGGGCAATCCCACCGGTCACTCAATGCCCTCAACATACTATGGGAGCTGACGCATGTTCTGTGACGGAGAGAAGCGCATCGTTTTCGAATGATGGCATAAAAATCATCCACCCTCGCATCGGCAAACATACCCGAAGCGCTACAAAACCGCGGCAGCCCCACAAGCATTCTGAAGGCATTGTTATATTGTACACGCAGAGCGCTGTATGCCTTCTGTGTATACTTGACCCAAAGGCTGCAGGTGTAAAAAGTCTGACAATAGGCTCTAAATAGCGTCATTTTAACCTCAAAATTACACCGTGCAAACCTGCGGGATAGCATATTACTTCGAACAGACAGCGCCCTGCGCTCCCTCTCTATGTCTAGGTCATCACATAGGTCCTCGGTGACCCAATGGCCCAGGTACTTAAATTTAGAGACTCGCTTCAAGGGCACACTTGCTAATGAGATGCCCGGCACATTCACGTCTCTTCTGGCGCCAACTTTAAAAACAAGAAACTCACTCTTAGCGACATTATACCTAAGCCCTTGAGCCACCGCGTAGTCTTCACAGACCTTCAACAAACGTCTTAAAGCACTGTTCGATGAAACCTATACCAGATACAGGAATTTTTGTAACAAACTTCTAAAGGACTTAAAGAGAAATTACGATAAAAATGAATTAAATAGAGCGGGAAACAATAGCAAGCAACTTTGGAAACATATCAAAAACGTCACCTAAATGTCAAAACAGCGCGAATCATATTCAAGTTTACTGCTTTCTAATCCTTCACTTCAGCCAACGAAGTGAATAATTTTGTCGTAAATGTTGGGAAAACTCTTGCTGAGCAGATTCCAAAACCTGACTGTGTTCAACCTTCTTCCCAAAAGTGTGAAAATAGATGTACCCTAAAATCTTTTGCCTTGCTAGACACCGACGAAGACGAAATTATCCGAATAATCTGTGGACTAAAAGATGACTGTGCTGTTGGATAGGATAACATTAGCAATAAGACCCTTAAACTCTTTAAGCATATCCTTGTACCTCCCTCAACACATATTTTTCGTATGTGTTTTTCTGAAGGCATTTTCCCTAAATGTCTAAAAAAAGCAATTGTGTTCCCTATCTTCAAATCTGGAAACAAAGACCTAGTGAACAATTATCGGTCAATATATAAAATACTAGAAAAAATTATAAACAGTAGACTAGTTATCTATCTAGAGAAAAATGAACTCTTATCATCTGCGTAATTTGGTTTTAGAGCCAAATTTTCTACAATGCACAGTCTAACAGATTATGTCTCAGAAGAACTTGGTAAAGGAAACCAGACCCTGGGGATCTTCCTTGATCAGACGAAGGCTTTTGATACAGTCTCCGTTTCGACACTTTTGTACAAATTAGAGGCCTTAGGAATAAGGGGAACGCCGCTGAAACTTTTTGCTGACTACTTAAACGATCGTTATCAATGTGTTAAAATTGACAATATTGGTAGCGACGAGCAAAAAACACAGGTTTTGGTGTTCCCCAGGGAAGTATTTTGGGCCCCACCCTTTTCCTGATTTATATTAAAGAATAGCACCACCCCATACTTCCCGTGGGTGTCGTAAAAGGCGACTAAGGGAGACCGGAGAATGGGCAGCAGCGTTCTCTATGCATTACACCATCATACCATACTGCGATCGCCAACCCGCCTGCCAAGCGTGGCGATTATGGCAAACCCCCCCCAAAATTGGGGGAGGCCTATGTCCAGCAGTGGACGTCTTTCGGCTGAAATGATGATGATGATTAACGATTTGTGTAGTTTAAATATTAATCAAGGCAAAATTATATCGTATGCAGATGACACGGAGTTAATATTCAACGCTAAAACAAATACCTAATTGTACGAATATGCTCAAATAGGTTTCAATACTGTGTCTGTGTCTGGCTTCAAAGCAACTTTCTAACATTAAATGCCGACAAGACAAAATATATTCACTGTATGGTATGCCCATCATTGCGGACTCCGCTCAGTCAGCATATGTAAGTGTCCTTTTATCCTTAAAACATGTAGTATAAAATATCTCGGGGTTCAAATAAACGAGTTGCTTTCATTTAGACCACATATTGACAGTTTGGTTACAAGAGTGCGCAGGTTAATTTTTGTTTTTAAAAAATTGCGAGCAATTGCAGATAAAAAGTGTCACAACCTTACTTGGCCCTAGGTCAATATGTAATACAGTACTGTATTACTTCACGGGGCGGAGCACCTAAAACTTACTTATGCCTCTTGAAAGAGCACAGAGAGCAATTTTAAAAGTAGCAAACTTCCATCCCTTTCTCTATCCTACAGATCTGCTACACAAATCCTGTTACGTGCTGACTGTTCGCCAGCTTTTCATAACGCACTTGGTATTAAAACAGCACGCCATGCTCTCCTATAACATTGACAGTATAAGAGACGGAATGCTATTGTATGTGAGTCAAATGCATCCTCTAAATATGTCTTTGTAAACAGTTTTTGTACATTTTTAGGCCCATTTCTATACAATAAATTAAATAGGAAATGAGGAGACAAAGTTGCCCCCTGCATTGTACCTTTCGATGTAATTCTAGGCCTATGTAAAATATTATTGAATTTAACATTAAGAGTTCTATTAGTTAAAAATCCATGAATCCATTTACACAATAAACCAGGAATACCCAATCCGGATAATATTTGTACAAGAATGCGGTCGAACACTGTCAAATGCACCTTGAACATCTAAAAAGACACATGCTACACTCTTATATTGTTTTGCATTTTTCAGGTCTGAAATGAGTGAAATAAAGCTGTCTGCACACTTCGACCACGTCTGAAGCCATTATGAATATTAGGAATAATATTAGTAGATTAGTAGAAGAAACAGGAAATTGTAACAATATACAACTTGAAAACACTGAGATTATAAACAAAATCACTGACAAAGACCGACCGTGAGCTCCCAAACATCAAAGAAGTTGTATGTGTAGGTGTTAGTGTATTAGTGAGGTATTTTCAAAGACAATCTTGGAAATATTATGTAGGGTTTATAGAAAGTGTAGAAGTTGATGAAACCGTACCTTATGCTGTGCGGTTTTTATTAAAAACAATTTATAAACCAACGTTAAAATTTGTACCTACAAAAATAGATCGTGATGTTGTTCCCGAATTAAGTGTGGTAAAAAGGATAGAAGTAGAGTTTAATGGGAAAGCATATTTCTTAAAAAATACTTCTGATCAAATTTTCTTTTAGCTGTCTAAGTTAGATTTATTCTGTCGTTCGTAACCAAAAGATGCCAAACGATCATTTGTGTGTCACGCGGGCTGTGTTGTATTTTGTAAAAGTTAGTTTCTAGATTTTTTTTTTCATAGTTTAATTCAAAGTAATAAAGTTAAAACTTACAAAGTTAATTTACAATTCAAAGATTTAAAGATATTTTAATATTGTTACATTTTGTAAGCTTAGTCTTTTTAACCTGATATCCACTATATCGAAAAATAAGTCGTTTAGGACGATATGAGATCAAAAATACTAACTTTTTGAAATACCTTCTAATATTTTTCATTTTCTTTGTTAAACAAAGATAAAAATATTTCATATGTAAACTTGTTATTGGTTTTTCTTCCATAATTTCTATATTTGATATGTAAACTTGTTAGTGGTTTTTTTTCCATAGTTTCTAATTTTCATTCGCTAAACAAAGACGTTCATATTTGAGCTTATTTTTTTTAAATTTAATGAAGACTGATAATGCCAATTTTTTAAATTACTGTTTTTTACTATAATAATTCGTATTTGTAATTAATGTCATTAGTTTATAGTGAATGATTCTTGCATTTGTAAGTATTATAGAAAAACAAAAAACAATTTCTTTTGAAAAATAAAACTTTTTTCTTTAATGGGGCATTTCACGTGAAGCGGACAACGAAAAAAAGTGAGGTCGCGGAATTGTTTATATTCCGGCCAGTTATACTTCTAGTAGACATTAATATGTACCACACATTTTTCTTTCGTGTGAGGCTTTATTGCCGAGATGGACTTCTGAAGAATTGACAAAGTTTGAGGACGGTCATTTTTGAGCGTTTTTGGTATCAGTGAATTTGAATTATCTAGTTTTAAATAGTAAAACTGATGCTCTTTTTAATTTTTAAGTCGAATTTTAATTTTTAATATTTTCTTGTAAGGTACCTGACCCATGTAAGGCCCAGTTCCTAATAAAGCCCACGTTTTAAATATCCAAAACTACAAAGTCAAACGGAATGAGCTCTCATTGTCGAGTGTCTAACCTTGAATGGCTATGGCGAACCTGTCGGAACCTACAGTCGATAGAAGGCAGCGCGTGTGATCGCATGTAGGCATTTATTAAATTTAGACGTACAAAAACGTAAGTGTTTTCAATATTACTGAGTGAATCTTTATTCTAATCGTATGTAGTGGTTTATTAGCTTTTTATACATGTTTTTTTATCAAAATTAAAGTTTAAAATTGAAGATTATATATTTTTGTATTTTTTTATACGAAGTGACTATTCTTGCCTAATAAGGCCCATCAGGAATTGACCTGGGCCTTATTATGACTATGTAATATTAAAGGTTTTTTATTTTTTTATTTCAGTAGAATTATGGAATCAGTCGAAGAATCAGCACCTAAACCAAAGCAAAAACGTGCAAAATGGTCCGCGCACCAGATCACTTGTGCTGTAAGGACTGTACAACGAAAATTACTTTCCCAAAGAGAAGCTGCTGAACGATATAAGATTCCACGAAGAACATTAAGGAACCACTTAAAAACTGGCTCAATGTAAAGGAAATTAGGTCGAGCTGCCACCTTAACGCCAGAACAAGAAGAAGATTTAGTGGGTAGAATAATACGCTTGGCTGCTATGGGAATGCCCCTAACACCTAAACTTGTTCGAAAGCAAGCATACGTTTTTTGTAACAAAAACAACCTACCTAATCGCTTCAGTGATGCCACTTCTACAGCTGGGAGAAAATGGCTGAAACTGTTCCTACAGAGAAATCCTCAACTAACTCGGCGAAAAGCCCAAATGATGAACCCAGCAAGGGTGGGCCCTTGCTGGGTTCATCATTTGGGCTTTTAAAACTGAATAAGTTTATTGTCAGTGATCATTTTGATAAAGTAAAGAGCCTACGAGAGGAACTTCATATTGAAAATAGACTGGAATGCCTATATAATATGGATGAAAAGGGCTGCCGCATATCACTTCATCACCAGCAAACCGTGTTAGCCCAAAAAGGAATAAGAAGACTGCATCAAATAGCTAACGAACATGCAGAAAGCGTCACAGTAGTCGGCTGTGTGAATGCTATAGGGAATGCTATTCCACCGATGATTTTTTTTAAAGGCAAAAGATTTAAACCCGAATTTACTGACAATTTACCAGCAGGATCACTGGTCAAGATGACTACAAAAGTATACATGACACATGAAACTTTTATTGATTTCATTGAACATTTGGCTAAACATAAAACTTCAGGAAAGTGTCTTCTGGTGTTTGATGGAGAGGCGTGTCATCTCAATTACAGCATAGTAGAAGAAGCTGAAAAACATAATATAGCACTGTATTGCCTTCCGTCAGATACGACACACGAACTGCAACCCCTGAATAAATCAGTATATCGTTCATTTGAGCACCATTGGGACCAAGAACTCGTAAAAAGAGAGAAAACTAAACAAATCAAGTTTCAACATGATCTTGTCGGAAGTCTGGCCAAAATGCATGACACATAATAATATCATAAATGGATTCAAAGCTACCTGTCTTTATCCATTTGACCCCGAAGCTATACCTGAAGAGGCTTTTGCGCCATCCGCATTAACAGAGCTATCTACTCCAGCAAGCACTGAAAATGTTATGGCGTCTACCAGTCACGATATTGCACAGAACACAAATGTTACACAGATGACTGGTTTAAATGTAAACACAGACTCCGAGTCTGACTCAGACTCAGATAATATCCCATTATCTGTATTAAGAACTGGTGCTGTTACTCCTACTCCAAGCCAACTAAGTAGCGGGAGCTTTCAACATCAATGATGAAAACCGCATCCCAACGCAGCCATCTCATGAAGAAACCCCTGCTGTCGATCCCTCGGTAAGTCAAGCCAGCAATACAAGAGTAGCCAAGTCACCTTTTCAAACACTTATTCCGACGCCAAAGATCCTTAAGATTAACACAGCTGCTCCACGAATGAAAGCATTAAATTATAGACAAGTACAAGTAATAAAAGATCTATTTGCAACAAGAAAGGAAATCACATCTTCTCCTCGTACCAGGACAAAAGGAAGACCAAAGACCTCCAAGCAGCGTCATTAGCAAGTATTGTCATGCTTGCAAAGAAGATAGGATTTTGGACATGAGGCAATGTACACCGTGTGGTGCCTGGTTTCACGAGATATGTGTGGGCCTTGATGCCGATGATGCGGATTTCGAATGCCCTGGGGCATGCATTACCAACTAACGTGTGGCTTGAGTTTTTTTTACTTTGAATTTAATAGAATTGTTAGGTTTTTAAGACTTATTAAGTATTGAAGAGTTTATTACATATACTTATGTCAAGACTGATTCTAACAAGTAGATACTTAATTACTGTTATTAAAAAAATCTTATTTTATTTAATTTTTTAATGTTTAGTTTTATTTAACTGTTGTGTTTTGTCTCTAAAAGAAGAATAACTAAGATAGATAACACAACTTATTTAGAGTAGCTTCAAGACTTTGAGTTTATTTTGTATTAAGACTTGATTCCAAAGAAAATACTGAATATTAATATTAAAATATAAACATAATTCTTTCATATGCCATAATAAGGCCCGGGTATGGCCTTATTAAGAAACAGTGGTCTGAATAAGGCCCAGAAGTTGCTTTTTAAAATAAAGCATCTAGTTAATAGTGAACATTGTTTTCTGAACCAAAATTATTAATAATACGTTGATTATTGAATAAATGATTAAATAAACATTTTTGTTTTATTGCAACATTCTTTTTTTTGTACTTGAAAACAAATAAGGTGGGCCTTACATGGGTCAGGTACCTTATGGAAAACCGAAAATAAAAAGGACAATGGGCGGTTTCGTCCCAAGTGTTGTAACATTTTCCCACCCATATCATTTGGAAGATCTCATTTAGTGTTATGTTTTTTTGTATGGGCGCAACTCTGTATCTCGTGCAGGGAACCTGCTATAGTGGTTTTATTTATTTAATAAAAATATTAAATAAAACTTAATTAATTAGTTTTTTAGTGACAAAAGGGCTGAAATGATTTTAAAATCAAGTGGAAAAAACCACACGGTCGAGCGTGCGCATACTCTAACCCAACACCGCCCCTCCTACCACGCGCCACACTCTGTCATTCAGTAAGCGCAGGAGCAGCGAACGACATTTTATGAGACAGCGCTATACGTTAGAAAGAGATAATTACCGGTGCCCGTAGATACTATTGTTTTATCTAGCGCTATATGCACAGTCAGTTTTTTGTAGCTGTACTGTACTCCCGTGTTCTGTGTTACTCCTCTGTTTATTTATTGACGACTTACGCATTTTTAAAGGACTTCTGGTGTTTCTTCATTTGCAACTATCAACTTCGGCTTGTTTTGTGGACTTGATTTGTTATTGAGACTTGTAGTCGGTCTTTGACTCGACAGCGAGTTCGACATGAGGTTTCAAGAACGGTATTAGAAGCAAGACCACATCTAGCTGAATATATTTCACAGCATATGAGAATACAACAGGTACGTTTAATATAGTTTTATATCTATACTTCCACACTTATAATGACTGTGATTATTTGCATCTACATTTGTTATGTTGTTGTCGTCGATATGAAACAATGAATCGATCTAAAAAAGGAAGTTCTATGTTTGGCTTAATGCACTTATATTTTTTTGAAAAGAATTAGCTAGGAACACACATATACTTCCATACCTAAATTATGAATGTGAAAATATTCTTCTTCGTTTCTAGAATAGGCTTGTTTGGGCTTTTTTCATTTCGCAATGAAACCAGGAATCTATTGGCTTCTTAGAGTTCACTAACAAACTATACCTATTTTATAAATCACAATACGGTTGCGCAATGGCTGAGTGATCGACTTTTAGACTGCATGCCACACGGGTTCGATTCCCGTACGAAACAAATATTTGTATTGCCTTTAGGTAATTGTTCTGGTTATTTTGTGTAGATATGTCTGTTTAAATCTTTGAAAATGCATCTATGATACTCGAATAATTCCTAGTGTGGGCGCACTTTGTGATTTTTCATATTTCAATGAAACAACAGGTCGATCTGTTTTTCTTGCATGGAGTTAACAAAGAAGACAAGGCATGCGTCTTATAGTAATTTTTTTTTCAGGACCTAGTGAACGAGCGGCGACACATTTGCCATCGATGTTGGGTAGCTGCTACTCGTCATGAAGCTAGATTAAATCAACTTGATTTAAATCGTGTCGACCTTCAAGTTCCTGAAAATCAAAATCAACCAGAACCCCAAGATTTACACCAAAATCCGGATCAGTCAGTTGATGTTATGTCCATAACTGGATATAAAAGAGCTGCCAATACATCCAACAGTTGTCTTTTTCCTGATTGCCGGGCAGATAATCTGGTAAGAGTACCAGTTTTTATAAAATCGCGGATGTTAGTGGAGTATAAGTTATACATTCCACCAAGTGCTCGCATCTGTCGGGTTCATTTGACTTCTAACCAATGGAACGAGTTAGAAGAGCTAAATAATTCATCTTTTACGGCTCAACACATCAAGGATATGTTAGATACGTTAAGAAATGCCTGCCAACAAACTGGATTCGATTTTGATAATGTTGGCTCGATGACAACATCTGACCTACATTTTTGTACGGGCCTGAATCATGAAGAATTTAATACACTTCTTGAGCAGACACCTTCTGTATCACAGCGCTCACACCGCCCTAAATCAGTGCTTGGAGCTTATTTAATGAAAATAAGGACGGGTGAACCAAACGAACGACTAGCAAGTCGTTTAGGCATGAGCAGACGTAGTTTTGAACGAAAATTAGAGTTAGCACGTGAATGTCTAACAAACGACTTTGTTCCTCGGCATCTCGGATGGGACCACATCAGCCGTGATGAAATTGTAGCAAGAAACCTAAGAATTCCAAATGCTGTATTTGGTGCTAGCAATGATGAGCTACCAGCCATTTTAATATGCGATGGAACATATATCTACATTCAAAAAAGTAGTAACTTTTTATTTCAGAAGCAATCATATAGTCTTCACAAGTTTAGAAACCTGCTGAAACTTTTTTTAATAATATGTACAGATGGCTACATAGTAGATGTAATCGGCCCTTATTCTGCCACGACTTCAGACGCGACGATTATGAGTACCTATATTCAAAATGAGATAAACCCAATGCATTACGTCTTGAAAAATAATGATACATTTATATTGGATAGAGGTTTTAGGGATTCAATCCCAACAATAGAAACTTGGGGCTACCAAGCCCACATACCTCCAACAAAACTTAGGAATGAAAGCCAACTAAGAACGGAAGAGGCAAATAAATCTAGATTAGTTACAATCGTGAGATGGGTGGTGGAGGTAATAAATGGGTGGATCAAGCGCGACTTTAAAATATTCAGACAAGAATATTTTAATAGAGCAATGACACATATGTTCGTTGATATACGCATTGCTGCTGCTCTCTTAAACTCATTTAGAGAGCCGTTGAAAGACCATCCTCGAGCTAATGACATTATTCAAGTTTTGAATGAGAGAATTAATATGGCCAACAGCCTAGGTGACTATGTCACTGAAAATAACATAAATCGACAGCGAGCTTCATTTCGTACTATAACCTCGAATGATAATGAATTGTTACAGTTTCCTGAACTAACAGAAGAAGACCTTTTATTAATTTCGCTAGGCAGTTACCAAATAAAACTCGCCCGGTCTTATTTGAGTGAACACGTAAGAAATGGCATGTACACAATTGAAATATGCATTGGAGCTATTCCTAACCTAGCACGATACAATATAAATATTTCAGAAGGTATTCTGTTGAGAGGGCGCATAAAATCGCGGCATATATCGGGTAGGATTTATTACTCCTATATTTTGATCAAAAATACAGCAGAAACAGCGAGAGATGCAATTGCTCATTATTATTGCTCATGTTTAACAGGAAAAAGAACTTTAGGTACTTGCGCTCACATAATGAGTATCATTTGGTACCTTGGCTGGGCTAGACACCAGCCAAGCATATTGTTACCCGCGACATCTTTGGATGGTGTTATCATAGATAACAATCATTATTAAAAGTAACTGTAAGCGACTTCCATATGTCTAAGCTGTACTCTTACATAAGGGTTATATACCTTTGTTATTTATGTATTTCAAAATATATACATAGCAAAGGAAACAATACAATTACTATTACCAATTTATTAATTCTGATTGTATTATTTCCTTTGTTATTTTTAAATATTTTCCACTGTGCAGTTGTTAATAACGGTCAATAAATAACTATTACTACCTGTGATTACTGTACAATTATTATCAATGTAATAATTATGTTTACATGTAACGCAAATTGTAATAAAGTATGATTAAAGCATTATTTAAAACAAAAACTTTTTTTTCACTTGAAACCCAATAACTTTTGTCCTGCAAGCGATAACAATAAAACCTTGGCATATTGATTATAAGAAAGGTTAAATGAACATGTTTATACTAGTTGTAACTTGTTACAAGGGTTGGGACACAACTCATACAATAATGCCCATTCTCCTTTCAAATCAGATTTTCAGACACTTCGACATTTTTTATTTTAACTTCAAATGAAAGCATCAAGTTTATAAATTCACCAAAAAAATTATAACATGATCGTCATTAATTTAGGAGTTACATTAAATAGAGTGCAAGGCATCGCTCTTCGGCGGGTATACGCAAGATACAAAGACAAACTGTATGTAATTCTATAATTAGCTGTTTACAATATTTTAGTACATTAATATATACATGTTTTTTATTAATCGACATTAAAATAAAACAAATTCATTGTACAAGGTCGGATTAAGGTCCTACTAGTCGATATTTTCTCCATACAAATTTCAGGAGGGTATTACTCCACTGTTTGTCATTGTACATACAAAGTTAAACATTATATCGTTTTTTCTTATTAATAATTGTGTCTATAATAAAGAGTATTCTATGGTGTACATAATAAAGAGTATTCTATTCTATTCTATACGGAAACAGAATAGTAAAATAAAAAGCCATTAAAAAGGTATTAGCCAACAAAGATTCGTTTTTCTTGCTAATTTTAACGTAACTGTGGGTGTAAATAAGTAATAAAATAAGTCTAAAATCTTCAAAACAAAATCGGTACCGACAAAGTTCAATTATTGAAATGTTCAAGAAGCTTTATTTTTAATTGATTTACGCGGTTTTTGTGTGCGTGCGAACTAGACGTTGTGCGTGTAAACTAGCGTCTAACTGCTCATAACTGATACTATCTCTGTCGAACACGATGCCAGGTGAGACAGCATGCTTCTGACCAGTGAGTTCGAGCTCGCGACTAGTTCCACCTTAAAGCATCGATCACCGTAGGAAGCCATACGAGTATTAAAACAAATAAGAAATACGGACGGGTCTAGTTACTAATCGATCAGAGCCACAAATAAAAATATTAGATAATTCGAAAATATGCGCGTGACTGCTTGGCATCATATGGCTATCTCGTTCTAGCAAACAACGACGATTTTATTTTACGAGTAAGTGATACATTCTACTTTTACGAGATGGCGCTAATACTCGTGTTTTACAATCTTATTTTGTTTTAAAAATACTCTTGTATAGGTACAGTCGCCAGCACATCAACCTACCCCACTTTGGCCTTGAACGCGTTATGAGCAACTACAGCGAGAATCGTGCGAAAGAGACATATAGCTTTTGTCTATTCTTACTAGTAATGTGTCGTGCTGCAGTGCGTACGTGAGAGTGTGTGCGTATGGTCGTCGTGGTGTGAATAAAATACTGTGCGATAAGAAATAGCGTAGCTATCCGAATCAAATACAGTGTCACAACAGGAAGACAGTGGGGCGAGCGTATTTGCTGCAGCGCTTAAACAGTAGGTGTCGTCTCACCAAACTATAAAACATGCAGCGCTAGACCGCTTAAAACGTATAGTTTTCTCGCGACCAAAACGTCATAAGCGCCGGGAATTTCATGGCGCTTACACGTTTCATGCAAGACTAAATAAATGAGTAGTTGCCGGTCGGTAACATACCCCGCGTTCCGAATTGCGTCAAAAGCGATTATATCGCGAGTCCGACCAAATTTAACCTTTTCGCCGCCAACGTACACAAAACGCAATGCCTCACCGAGCGCCAAGCTATAAATGTATAACTAAATATACAGTAAACAGTGGTGATGGGGATATCGTCATATCGATGAATAAGATTTGTACGCGTAAAGTTAAGATTAAAAGTTGATTTTACGAATATAAATAAAAACTGATTAAATATTACCAGATTTGTTTTATTTCACAGTATCCTTAATAAGAAAAAACAGTATAAATTATGAGTACCATCAAAGAAACTAATACATAACTCAATTAGAACTATAAGGAATGGGGTACATCTCTATTTGTTTCATGATCTCATTCTTTAACTTCATATCAAGTTATTGGCACTGAGGGCACGTTGAATTCGATTCTGATCAGGGATGGGGTCTATGGTCTTTCTTTCTTCTATTTTTGTTTATTCCTGTGTTTTTTTTTTAATAACTTCAGTCAACGTTTTTTACCGTAGGTATCTAAGTGGCAGAATTTTTAATTGTTTTTAAAGTGTTTTTTGGAATGGAAAGTAATGTATATATTTAAATTCTATCACGCTTGTAGCCGTGTACTTATCAAAGCATTGTTTTTTTATTGAATTCCTACTCTTTGATGAATAAACATTATTATTATCATCCAGTTAGACATACCTCAGAATTATCTTCTGGTTCAATTTTCTCCACAAAATACTCCGAGTCCGATTCCACAACTTGCAAAAATTTAAGAAGTTCGTCCGAATCAAGTTCTTCACTCATTTTTCTATTTGTTATCAAGTGAAAGAAAGAAAGATGCGTGCGCGCGAATCCGATTTTGTGCTGCACTATGCCAAAGTGACCTTGACAGCCGCACGCCTATGACGTCACTGACCAACTTCTATAGTAGTTCGTGGCACTCGGTGGCGCACAGGGGCATAGACGACCAATCGTTTTGTAGAGATGGGAAAATAACTATCGACAAGAACTGGTAACAACTTTATAATTACGTATCGGCATCTACCTGAAGGTCGAAATTCATCTACTATCCTTTGTAATGAAGTAGATAACTAAGTTCATATTTTATTGACCTCAAATTGTTTTCGATATTCGTATCTTTCTGTATTTATAAATATTTCAATGGTGAAATCAACCTTTCACGGCACATCACTGGCCAACTTGATATGAAGTGATTGGCGTTCTGAGGAAAGTAACAAAATTCGGAGTTTCTGTTTTTGCCGATTTTAGGACAAACTAGGGCTTATTTTGTGTAGAAAAATAAAAAACAGGGTAGTAGACAGTGCTATCTTAAATAATAAAATGAAACAAAGCTTTTAATCACAGTAAATTTATTTTAATAAGATAGTTAAAATGAACAACTTCTATAGAAGTTGTGGCGCTGGTGGCACGAAAATCCCGAACTTCTATAGAAGTGCTTGGCGGTGAAAAGGTTAATAGTCACAAAATATAAGGACTATTGACTACTATTTGTGACGTTGCGCGTTGGTCGGATTCGCGATATAAGTAATCGCTTTTGACGCAATTCGGAAGGCGGGGGCCTGGCGCAAAAACTGGTTTTGCGGCATCGCGTCGTCGGTTCTGAACACTAAGTAATAATAGTTCTATGGTAGCAGGTTGAATAATTGAATCGAAACGCCCAGCGCAATGCTTAAAATACCTATGAAAGTTTATAGTCAATGATCTTTTACTTAATCCTTAATTTTTACATTGTAGTGTAGGTAGGCGTTTGTGAAGATGAATGTAGCAGGGATAAAGAAAGTCCGAAGTACACCAGAAGAAGGAAGAAAGTTTATTTGCACAGACACAGGTTTCAGTTCACACACACAAGAGTTACACTTAGTTAAGAAGGAGTGGAAGAAATGTAGACAGTAGAGAATAGCTAAACATAAACATAAGACGATCGCAACTGTTATCAGTTGGCGCGGCGAAACTAGGGTTTTTGATTATAAAGCTACGCGCGCAGTGTGCATACTATACTGCAAGACACGGCGCGCTCGCGCCCAGCCGGCGCGGGTGCATGAGCGATACGCACGATAATGCTGTCCCGCTCATGCACACGGCCCGCGTGACGTAGCGCGCGCGAGCGCCCGATCGTCGCTTAGAACAATAGACGCGTCATAGCTATGGCCGGCCCACCGATAAGTAATTAGCTACTAATACAATGTTTGTACTTGTCTTTTTGTTTGTTGAATATTATGTTAGTGATTGTAAATAGTTTTATTTTAAATGTTGATTATAAATAAGTCTATTATTAAGTTATTTTGTAAATATGTGTATATATAAATTATAATTAATTTTATTTAAGAAATACATAATTTATATTTAGTTTCATTTTCTTTTAGGTTTAATAATTTAATTAGACTTAAGTGTGTAGGTCACTACATCACCCCCTTCCAGAGACCGTCAAGGGCGATAATAGTCGGGAAATCTCACGCGACGTCCTGACCGGGTCGTTCTGATGACGTCATCGTCAGCGGAAGGTAAGTTCCGGTTATCCGCGTCGGGTGTGTGGTGATTAGTGTTAGTGTCGAGTAGTAACTGTGGAGTGTTGTGATTAATGTTAGTGGTTGGTGGTGAAAATGATGTGTGAGGGTCACGCAGTATGAAGGCCGGCTTAATGCGGTCTATTGATACGGTAACCTGTTTACCATTTACCATTATTATATACACCTTGTCCCCTCGTTGAATGACCTTATGAGGACCAGAATATGCCGGTTTCAGACCACCAGCGGTGCAGTCCCTAAGGAATACGTGAGTTGACGAGGATAAATCCTTGTGAATAAAAGTTTTGAAGCTGCTGTTGTGCCTGGCCGCTGGTGATCGTTGCAGATTCCGGAATATACTCCGAAGCCTTGACAAGTAGGTGGTCATGTCGACGGTCTCGTCAGCCTGAGGGTCAAAGAATTCGCCAGGTAGGCGCATTGGCTGGCCGTAGACTAACTCAGCGGCAGAAGCCTGAGCGTCTTCTTTGTAAGCGCTGCGCACACCTAACAGGACTAGTGGAAGAGATTCCACCCAACTGTCATTTGCGTGGCAGGTGATCGCAGCCTTGAGTTGACGGTGGAACCTCTCCACCAGTCCGTTGCAGGCAGGATGGTACGCAGTTGTTCTGCGGTGTTGGAACCCAGCGATGGCAGATAGGCATTTAAAGAGTGCTGATTCGAACTGCCTACCTCTATCGGTTACGATATCCGATGGGCAGCCGAAACGAGCGATCCAGCCACTAAGTAGAGCCTTTGCCACTGTTTCTGCAGTTATGTCTGCTAACGGTATTGCCTCTGGCCATCGCGTAAAGCGATCGACGGCCGTAAGACAATAGCGGAAACCTTGGCACAATGGCAAAGGTCCCACGAGGTCTGTGTGGATAAATGCAAACCTTGAATTTGGTAGTTTGAAAGTACCTACTGGTGCAAAGATGTGCCGTGTGGTTTTTGAGCGCTGACAAGCTAGGCAGGAACGTACCCAATCACGGCAGTCTTTCCTAACGCAAGGCCAAACATATCGGTCAGCGACCAACCTTGCGGATGCCTTGGTACCTGGGTGACTCAAGGAGTGCAGGCTTGTAAAAATTGGTCTGCGCAATTCCTTGGGCACAAATGGTCTTGGCGTAGGGGTGGTAACGTCGCAATATAGTTGCTCTTGTGAGCCTGGTACCCTGACCTGTTGCAGGCGTAGCGCGTTGTCCCCGGCAAGTAGTTGCTTCAGCTCCTGGTCCTCCAGTTGAGCTGCAGCAATCCTTTCAGCAGGCACAGGTTGAGTGATCTCCTCAACGCGGGAAAGTGTATCCGCCACGACGTTGTTTTTCCCAGATATATGCCGGATGTCTGTCGTAAATTGGGCTATGAGATCCAGGTGACGGAACTGTCGTGGGGAACAATTCTCTTTACGAGAATGGAAGGCGAACGTTAGAGGCTTGTGGTCTGTGTAAATCACAAAGTCGCGAGCCTCCAGCATGTGCCGGAAATATTTAATACTCTCGTAAATGGCGAGCAATTCGCGGTCGTATGGGGAGTACTTGACTTGTGCTGGACTCAACTTGCGCGAGAAGAAAGCAAGCGGCTCCCATGCACCTGCATTTAGTTGTTGCAAAACTGCGCCAATAGCCTTGTCGGAGGCATCTGTGACCAACGCCAACTTAGCGCTGCAGTCTGGATGTGCCAACAGTGCTGCTTGACAAAGGCTGTCCTTGCAGTTCTGAAATGCCTTAAGTTCCTCGGGTGAAAAGTTTACTGGGTGTGAACCCTTCACAGAACCTGTAAGTAGAGTATTCAAGGGTGCCTGGAAGTTTGCTGCGCCTGGGATGAACCTGCGGTAAAAATTGAGCATCCCGAGAAATCGCCGTAGCTCTCTTACGGTTTTGGGAGCGGGAAAACTTTGTATTGCGTCGACCTTGGATGGTAGTGGCCTTGTTCCCTTGGCCGAGATGTGGTAGCCCAAGAAATTTACCTCCGACACTCCGAAGACGCACTTGGAACTGTTGATGACCATACCGTAATCACTGAGTCTGGTGAAAAGTTGACGCAGGTGGAGCTCGTGGGTCTTCTGGTCTTTCGAGTAGACCAAGAAGTCGTCCAGGTAAGCGTACGTAAAATCTAGACCCCTGAGCATTTCGTCCACGAAGCGCTGAAATGTCTGTCCGGCATTTCGAAGACCAAACGTCATGTACGGGAATTCGAAAAGACCGAACGGCGTCGTGATCGCAGTCTTCGGGACGTCATCAGGATTTACAGGAATCTGGTTATACGCTTTCACCAGATCGATCTGAGAGAAGACGGTACAGCCAGACAGACTATGAGCAAAGTCTTGGATGTGTCGGATGGGGTACTGGTCCGGGATGGTACGTGCGTTCAGCATCCTGTAGTCGCCGCAGGGGCGCCATCCGTCGTCTTTCTTCTGCGCTAGGTGGAGAGGCGAAGACCACGGTGACTCGGACTTTCGACAGGTTCCGCATTGCAACATGGCCTCGAATTCGGCCTTAGCAATTTGCAGTTTGTCCGGGGCCAATCTGCGAGGTGTACAGGATACTGGTGGCCCTGGTGTAGTACGGATATGGTGCGCTGTATTGTGTTTGGGAGTGCGGTGTATACCGTGTGGGCGAGTGATGTCGGGGAATTCCCGTAGTATGTGTGTATACGCGGAATCACCCAAACTTACCCTCACCGAGGAGACATCATCAGCACGACGGACAGGCGACGCCGGGGTGGAGTGTTGTATGGTTATCGATGAGGCGTTGATTCCTGCAATCAACAACCAAATTGTAAAAAGATAGAAAATCCACGCCTATTATCGCCCTTGTAACATCGGCAACGATAAATCGCCAAGCAAAGTCACGGCGCAATCGTAGGTTCAAAGTGACGTCTATGAACCCGTACGTATTTATAGATGTTCCGTTGGCCGCGCACAATTGGTAGTTGGTCTTCTCTCGTCGATTCGATAATGCCGATCGGGGGTAGACACAGAGGTCGCTGCCTGTGTCGACTAAAAACTGCATCTTCGACCTTTGATCGGTGACGAATAAGCGACCAGCACTCGGACAATCATCGGCCGCCATTATTGATTGCCCCGCGCGTTTCCCGATGTAGGGTAGTCGCACGGCTTCACGCACTTTTTGGCACGGTCACCGAAATTATTGTGATACCAGCACTGCGGGAACTTCCTGTAATTGGACTCTGATCGGGATGAGCCTGACCGATGTCGCGTGCGACTATGGGACCGTCCTCTGGAGCGAGACAGTCGCTCCACCTTATCCGCCAGCTTCTCCATCTGCTTGGTCAGAGCGGCGACTTCCGAGCATATACTGGTACCTGCAGTACTCGCCGATGCAGCAGTAGATATGGCAGCTGTTGATGCCACCTGGGTACCGACGACGTCGTGGATCCGGTCCGCCAGCTCTGCCAGTTCAGCCAGGTCCATCCTCAACTGCGACGCTACGATGGCCTGTGTGTTTGCGGGTAGGCGGCTCGTCCATACGCTTCGCAAAAACTCCTCCGGTACACCTGGGCCAGCGAGGTGGAGAAGGTGGCGATAAAATTGTGACGGCTTCCGGTCACCCAGTTCCTCGTGCATGAGAAGCTGCTTCACCTTCTTCTCACGCGATGCCGACAGCCGTTTGATGAGCTCACCTTTTAGCTTCTCATATTTCCCGGTAGGTGGAGGGTTGCCGATAATATCCTCGACTTCGGCAGCGTACTGCGGATCGAGGTTGCCGGTAACATAATAAAATTTAGTATCGTCCGATTTGATGCTCGCCAGGATGAATTGCGCCTCCATCTGGTTAAACCAGAGACTTGGTTTTTCTGGGTAGAACGGCGGTATGCGCACACCCACGCGGGATGCTTCCGTTGCCGACACATCTTGACTCGTGCATGCTCTGTCCTCAGCCATCTTCGTGCTCTTGAACGGGGTCACCAATGTAGTGTAGGTAGGCGTGTGTGAAGATGAATGTAGCAGGGATAAAGAAAGTCAAGTACACCAGAAGAAGGAAGAAAGTTTATTTGCACAGACACAGGTTTCAGTTCACACACAGAGTTACACTTAGTTAAGGAGTGGAAGAAATGTAGACAGTAGAGAATAGCTAAACATAAACATAAGACGATCGCAACTGTTATCAGTTGGCGCGGCGAAACTAGGGTTTTTGATTATAAAGCTACGCGCGCAGTGAGCAAACTATACTGCAAGACACGGCGCGCTCGCGCCCAGCCGGCGCGGGTGCATGAGCGATACGCACGATAATGCTGTCCCGCTCATGCACACGGCCCGCGTGACGTAGCGCGCGCGAGCGCCCGATCGTCGCTTAGAACAATAGACGCGTCATAGCTATGGCCGGCCCACCGATAAGTAATTAGCTACTAATACAATGTTTGTACTTGTCTTTTTGTTTGTTGAATATTATGTTAGTGATTGTAAATAGTTTTATTTTAAATGTTGATTATAAATAAGTCTAGTATTAAGTTATTTTGTAAATGTGTGTATATATAAATTATAATTAATTTTATTTAAGAAATACATAATTTATATTTAGTTTCATTTTCTTTTAGGTTTAATAATTTAATTAGACTTAAGTGTGTAGGTCACTACAACATATTTGTTGGAAAATTACTTAAGAGTATTAAGTAGTAACTACCTACTCATATTACATTTAAACAGGTAGGTAGTACGGTATACACCGTTCGTTACACAATGAATTAGCGAAATTTCACGCTCTCGATGAATATTGTTAAGTAGACAAGTAGGTAGGTAAGTAGGTATAATCTCATCCTTTTTTATTAGGGTTCCGTACCCAAAGGGTAAAAACGGGACCCTATTATTAGGGTTCCGTACCCAAAGGGTAAAAACGAGACCTAAGACTTCGCTGTCTATCCGTCTGTCTGTCAACAGGCTGTATCTCAAGAACCGCGATAGCTAGACAGTTAAAATTTTCACAAATTATGTATTTCTGTTGCCGCTATAATAACAAATACTAAAAACAAAATAAAATGAATATTTAAGGGGGGCTCCCATAGAACAAACGTGTTTTTTACGGCGTTTTCGCCTTGTGGTACGGAACCCTTCGTGTGCGAGTCCGACTCGCACTTGGCCAGTTTTTAAATTTCAAGCAGGTTTTAATGACCTTTTCCGGGTTTTGTTACCTACTTACTGACGGGTGACCGCCAGGTCACCTGTCTTAGCGCGTTCCTTGCTCTTCTATTCTATTATTGATAGCTGCGCCATGCGCCACAGTTATAAACTTTTGTAGTTATCATCCTTTAACTACACACATCAAAAGTGTCTAGGGATCAACATATATTTTTGCAATAACTTTTCTCCTGATTGATATTAATTAAAATTTTCTTTAAGGATTCATCAAATAAAGTGTTTTCGTTTGTCACAGTAACGATAAACCAAGTCACCTTTGCATTAATAAAGAAATTTGCCATTTTCCTAATAAAGGGATTTTTGACATTTGAACCACTAACACAAAAGTTCGAAAAAAAGACTGAAATAACAGTTTTCTTTAAAATTTTATTGGGTAACTTAAACAATTAATAATCCGTGTTTCTACCGCGAACACTAACAACACAAGAACATCGGTTTGGCATACTCAAAATGAGTTCATCCAAATCACGCTGTGGAATGGCCGCCCATGTTCGTTGCAACAAAAAAAAAGGTCTTCTTGCGACTGGATACCCTCCATATTCGGCAGAGCTCTTCTCTGTAGCATATCCCATGCATGCTCAATCGGGTTCAAGTCTGGCGACTGAGCAGGCCAGGGCAGGACATTGATGTTAGCTGCGGCGAGAGTCTGTCTTACAACTCTTGCGGTGTGCGGTCGTGCATTATCATGCATTAACTGAAATAAGGGACCGATTTGCACTTGTAGAGGAACGATGACGTCTGATACAATCGTCTCAGCATAAATTTGAGCGTTGAGGTTGCCTCTGATCCAAATCAACTCAGTTCTTCCGCCGATCCAAATACCCGCCCATGCCATGATGGTTCCACCACTATAAGGATGGACTTCCTGGCAGGATTTTAATCGCTGTTGGCGTCCAGGGGTTCTCCAGTGTCGTATACGTCTTGTATCCGGTCTCATACCAAAACGAGACTCATCAGAAAAGCACACGAAACGCCATTGTTCTTCTGCCCAATTTCTGTGTTCAAGAGCCCATTGATATCGAATCCTACGATTGTGCATTGCTATAGGTGGTACCCGTAGCGGTCTTCGGGAATGAAGGTTCACTTCATCCAAGCGGTTTCTGACTGTTTGGTCGCTAATTAAGTTCCCTGAAGAGTGATGAAGCCTCACGGCTAACATCATGGCGGTTATTGTTGGAGCTCTTCGAGTTAAGATTTGAATGTATCGGTCTTGTCTCCGTGTGGTGCAGCGATACCGTCCTCCATGGCGCTCAGCCACGGTACCAGTGCTTCGGTAACGTGTCCAAAGTCGACTGATAACACTCTGACTTGTATTCAGAGCTAAAGCCACAGTACGTTGCCGGGAACCAGCTTCTATCATTCCCACGGCTCTGAGCATTTCTTCCCTGCTTAAATGACGTCGCCGCTCCATAATAACGTTGGTTTTAATCAGTAGTAGGGAAACAGTAGCACTAATAATGTCTTCAATGCGTTGTATGTTTTTATAGGGAAAATATTGACAGCTGATTTTCATCTTTTACTCGAATTTGATTCACAGTTCCTGATTCAAATTATGAAATGCACCAAAAAGGATCCATATAAATTTATAAAATCATAAATTTATTACAAAGCCACATCTCAATCTCAAGAAATCCGCATAAAAATGCTTGATCCCTAGACACTTTTGATGTGTGTATTTTTATAATACCTATTATATCTGTTATTGTTCCAAAATAAAAGATTTTTATTTATTTTCACGAAATTAAATGCTGAAAACCCATAACATAGGTAATCTGCTTGAAATTTTAAAAAATATGGATACCTACTTACCCCATCACGAACGTGTGTGAAGTTTAGCCAATTAATTATACCTACAAAAAGCCTTTTGTCAGTCCGCCGTGTTTAAGATTAACGTTTCGTCCGCAGCATGACCTTATTACAAAAACAATCAGGTTGAACCTTGTAACGAAATTACCAATACCTACCGAAGTTTGCTTTTACATGAAGTTCAACCTTATTGCGCTAGTAATAAGATACGATTTCAAAGGTTATGAATTATCAAATAAAATTCTAATATATTATTATCGTTACTTTACATCCTAAATCTATACTATAATATTATAAAGCTGATAAGTTTGTTTGAACGCGCTAATCTCAGGAACTGCTGGTTCGAATTGAAAAATTCTTCTCTACTTGATTCACTATAACGTTTTTAGGGTTCCGTACCCAAAGGGTAAAAACGGAACCCTACCTATTACTAAGACTTTGCTGTCTGTCCGTCCGTCCGTCCGCCTGTCTGTCACCAGGCTGTATCTCAAGAACCGCGATAGCTAGACAGTTGAAATTTTCACAAATTATGTATTCCTGTTGCCGCTATAACAACAAATACTATAAACAAAATAAAATAAATATTTAAGGGGGCTCCCTTAGAACAAACGCGATTTTTTTCCCTGTTTTGCTCGATATCAAAAAGGCAACAGGTAGGCACTTGAAAAATTCACAAAATACTCAGTTGTATTTTTACTTTAATAATAAAATTAAAATAAAATAAATATTTAAAGGGGGCTCCCATACAACAAACGTTTTTTTCGGCGTTTTTGCCTTGTGGTACGGAACCCTTCGTATGCGAGTCCGACTCGCACTTGGCCTGTTTTTTATCGTAATCAAAGTTCTAAAATAATGCATTATTTGCAAAGGTGTTTTTATAAACAAGATATTAATCCTTATCCAAATACACGTTACTCATCACAAGTATTTAATTTTGAACAAAAGGACCATGCGTCATTTTGGGCCCACTTTTTCAATATTGTTCAACAGTGATGAATTATATGTCATATGAAAGCTCTTAACGTGTACTTTATTTCATTCTATGGCAGCTAAGTTCAAATCCAGCGCGAAAACGGTGTTTTATGCGTTTTTAAATGCGTCATTTTGGGCCCACTTTTTCAACATTGTTCAACAGTGATGAGTTATATGTCATATGAAAGCTCTTAACATGTGCTTTATTTCATTCTATGGCAGCTAAGTTCAAATCGAGCGCGAAAACGGTGTTTTATGCGTTTTAAAAAAAATGTTCAACTTTGTTCAACAGTGATGAGTTATATGTCATATGAAAGCTCTTGACATGTACTTTATTTCATTCTATGACAGCTAAGTTCAAATCGAGCGCGAAAACGGTGTTTTATGCGTTTATTTAAAAATGTTTATCTTTGTTCAACAATAATGAGATATATGTCATATGAAAGCTCTTAAAGTGTACTTTATTTCATTCTATGGCAGCTAAGTTCAAATCCAGCGCGAAGACGGTGTTTTATGCGTTTTGAAAATGCATCATTTTGGGCCCACTTTTTCAACATTGTTCAACAGTGATGAGTTATATGTCATACGAAAGCTCTTAATATGTACTTAATTTCATTCTATGGCAGCTAAGTTCAAATCCAGCGCGAAAACGGTTTTTTATGCGTTTTTTAAATGCGTCATGCTGGGCCCACTTTTTCAACATTGTTCAACAGTGATGAATTATATGTCATATGAAAGCTCTTGAAGTGTACTTTATTTCATTCTATGGCAGCTAAGTTCAAATCCAGCGCAAAAATGGTTATTTTTTGCGTTTTTTAAAAATGTTCAACATTGTTCAACAGTAATGAATTATATGTCATAGCAAAGCTCTTCAAGTGTACTTTATTTCGTTTTATGGCAGCTAAGTTCAAATCCAGCGCGAAAAGGGTTTTTTATGCGTTTTTTAAATGCGTCATGTTGGGCCCACTTTTTCAACATTGTTCAACAGTGATGAATTATATGTCATATGAAAGCTCTTGAAGTGTACTTTAATTCATTCTATGGCAGCTAAGTTCAAATCCAGCGCGAAATTGGTTATTTTTTGCGTTTTTTTTAAATGTTCATCATCGTTCAACAGTGATGAATTACATTTCTTATGAAAGCTCTTAAAGTGTACTTTATAACATTCTATGGCAGCTAAGTTCAAATCCAGCGCGAAATTGATTATTGTTTTGCGTTTTTTAAAAATGTTCATCATCGTTCAACAGTGATGAATTACATTTCATATGAAAGCTCTTAAAGTGTACTTTATTTCATTCTATGGCAGCTATGTCCAAATCCAGCGCGAAAAGGGTTTTTTATGCGTTTTTAAAAACATTGTTCAACAGTGATGAATTATATTATATTATACAAAAACTGCCAGATGTCAACTATTTTCCACGAATAAAAATTATCGGTTGATTGAAAAATCAGCCCCTAATTGAATTGGACTATTTGCAATGGCAGCTAGATTGCTGTATTAAGTGTATGCGCTCTAGTGTTGTAAATACGCTCGAGTCGGCGCTAAGACGCTCGAGTCAACGCTCGAGCAGTTTAGAAACGCTCGAGTTAACGCTCGAGCAGTTTAGAAACGCTCAATTCAATGCTCGAGCAGTTTAGAAACGCTCGAGCGTTGGCTTGAGCGTTTAGAAAAAAAAAGCTCAATTATAGCGCTGAATCGACGCTCCACTCGACCTTGAGCGCGAGTCTCGACAAAGTATGTTAAGAACAAATCAGTATAAGTTTTTGTTACAGAAACCTTTGTCATCTCGTTGTACCCCATGTCATCTCGTTCATTCTCACTACCATTATTCATACTGATAATGCTATCATTTTCCATTTCATGAGAAACACTCGACTGACTCGACATTATGAACGCAAAACAATAAATAAAATAATGATAACTTATAGGAAATATGCAAAACGCCGATAAAAATGATTTCCGATTTGAGTCGAAGTACATAGGTACATAGGCACGTCACGAGTCATTACGACTATAGAATACCCTCTAGTCAAATTATTATTAATATACCCCCAGTTAAAATGATAACGCTTCGACGCTCGATCGCGCCACTCGAGCGCCGTACCCCGAGTCTTCAGCGCTCACGAGTCTTAAACGCTCGAGCGTTTCACGCTCGAGTCTTGAACGCTCAACAGCGTCGACTCAGCGCTCAACGCTCGACGCTCAGTGCTTATTTTTACAACACTAATGCGCTCGCGTGTTTTGCGGACACGAACCCATGTTTTAGGAGATGATCTACCTGCGATTAGTCCACAGTTTGCTGAATATGTTCAGCAGAATGATATGTTCAGAGATCGAGGTACGTACGTACCTACCTATTGGTGTAATACATTTTTGTTTTTAAAACCCAAAAAGAACCATTTTTGCGCTGGAATTGAACTTAGCTGCCATATAATGTACACGCCAAGAGCTGTCATATGACAGGTTTCATCACTGTTGCACAATGTTGAACATTTTTTAAAACGCAAAAAAAAAAACATTTTTGCGCTGGATTTGAACTTAGCTGCCATAGAATGAAATAAAGTACACCTTATGAGATTTCATATGACATATAATTCATCACTGTTGGATAATGTTGAACATTTTTAAACAACGCAAAAAAAAACATTTTCGCGCTGGATTTGAACTTAGCTGCCATAGAATGAAATAAAGTACACGCCAAGAGCTGTCATATGACACAGGTTTCATCACTGTTGCACAATGTTGAACATTTTTAAAAAACGCAAAAATAACTATTTTGGCGCTGAATTTGAACTTAGCTGCCATAGAATGAAATAAAGTACACTTCAAGAGCTTTCATATGATATATAATTCATCACTGTTGAGCAATGTTGAACATTTTTAAACAATGCATAAAAAACCATTTGCGCGCTGGATTTGAACTTAGCTGCCATAGAATGAAATAAAGTACACGCCAAGAGCTGTCATATGACACAGGTTTCATCACTGTTGCACAACTTTAAAAAGTGGGCCCAGTGTTTATTCAAAAGTGCCCATAAGGACCATGGGCACTTTTGAATAAACACTGGGCCCACTTTTTAAAGTTGTGCAACAGCTGGGCCATAGAATGAAATAAAGTACACCTTATGAGATTTCATATGACATATAATTCATCACTGTTGGATAATAAAAACCATTTGCGCGCTGGATTTGAACTTAGCTGCCATAGAATGAAATAAAGTACACGCCAAGAGCTGTCATATGACACAGGTTTCATCACTGTTGCACAACTTTAAAAAGTGGGCCCAGTGTTTATTCAAAAGTGCCCATGGTCCTTTCCCTTGACAAATTTGATTTCAATGAATATCTTAGGAAATATCATAGTTTTAAAACAACTCCGCAAGGCGGCCGGTCATGACCTGAAAACGCAGTGACTGCAGTCGAAAGGGCTGTGTGATCTAACCCCAGGGGCCCCATATCAAAATATCTTGGCGGGGTCTTTTGCAAAAAGGACGGTGACGTTTTTTTAAGTAAATAAATATGCCGTCGGGGCCCACTGTATAACAGATACGGCGGCAGCTACCCCCCTGCTTTTGGCACTATAACTACACAACCGATCATCATGAAATTATGCATACCTACCAATCAGAAAAGGACATAGGATAGGTTCCTACAGGAACGCGTGTGAAACCGCGGGAAAAATATCAAAATAAAATGCGGAATAACAATCAAATCTTTTTATTTTTAAACATTAATATAATTGAAAACATTATAACAACTACCTACTTTAAATTAAAATATACTTACAACAAAAGTTATAAAACCAAACTATACCATAGATTAAGATAATTTATTTGCGTAAAACATGGTATACACAGGTGTTATTAAAGCATATGAGATCATACAGTTTTGCAATAAATGAAAAAAAAAATGCACAAATAAACAAAATTGAATTTAAAAACATTATAATTTATGTTCAAAAAAATCCTTAATATTATAGAAATTATTTTCATTCAGCCATCTATATAGTTTAGTTTTGAATAACCTACAATTTAATATTTTTATACATTAGGTAATTTATAATATACCTACAGTCCTACATGCTTCATACTTACATAAAAGTATCTGTAACCATTATCTATGTCAATAAAGAATTTTTATTTTTAAAATGTCTGACACACCTCGCGGACCTTTCGAAGGCGTTATTATTATTAGGTATACAGATTAGAATTTTATTTGTAACAGATCACCAATGGCTGCCAATCAAATGCGGTAGCATTTGATTGCCAAACAAAAATAAGCTTTTACCTAGATTAGTATAATTTGACTAGGCTGTATAAGGTCCGGCACACACTGGAGGCACGGCACGACAAGGGATTTTTGTAATACTTACAGATGATTTCGAATCTAATTTAACACTGTTAACACAAACATTTCACACAACAAACTGATTAAAAACAAGTAAATAATATTTATTTTTACAAGCTTTCATTTTTATTGATATTTGTAACAGATTAATTATACAGTTACTACCAATGGCTGCTAAGAAAAATCAAATGCTGCCGCCAAACAAAAGTAAGCTTTTAAAATCCCTTGTCATGCCATGCCGCCAGTGGGTGACGGCGCTATCTTAAATTGTCACCAACAATAGTAAAGAAAAATTCTCAAGAATATAACAGTAGTGCGAAAATAAATATAAAATTTCAATTTACAGTATTAATTATCACGATATTAGAAGAATGATCCATACTAATATTATAAATGCGAAAGAACTTTGTGTGTTATGCCTTCGCGGCCAAGCCGGTGGACAATTGTGATGAAAAATATGGAGATAGTTTGAAGCCTGGGGAAGGACATGCGAGGAATATAGTTTATTATGACACAACATCAACGAACGACATGTCTGGCGTCTTTTCCAAATCGAGCAATGGAAGAATAAGCGTTTGAGAAACAGTGGTTGGAACCTTTATTTTAATAAGTAAATAAAATAATTACGTTATGGATTATAGCGCTCATTGCTATTGCGCCATAATATTTTTCTTCCGTCCATATCCGAACGAAAGCTTTTTTCATCCACAAAAATGACGATTTTGTTTGCCCAGTCAAAATTATAAAACTCTAGGCAAAAACTTAAGGCAGTGAAGAAAAATTTAAAGGAACCCAGCACTAATAAGAAGGAAGTAATAGCTTGTTGTAGTAATACCAACAAGAGACAGGTAAGATCCAAACGTGGTCCAAAAAACAGTCAGAATGACAAAACTGAATACGCTTGCTTAGTCTGTGCTGAACTATATACTGAACCACTTGTAGAAGATTGGATCAGGTGTGACGATTGTGACATGTGGGCTCACGAAGCGTGCACTTCTTATTCTGGCAGAGGCAATTATTAATGTGATGCCTGCCAAGAGTAATTTAGTTTTTATTTAATTCTTATTTACCTACTAGTTTTTATTTAATTGTTTTGTTCCACCGATGATTTATAATTCAAACAAGATTAAAGATTGAATACGGGTCTAATTAAACATTTAGGAAGTTTTAATGAGCAAATATAAGTGATCTCATGTTAAAGTATTTTGTAAAACTATAAAAATAACAATAGGTACTCTAGTTTATTTTTAAATTCTTCTTAGTAGCTGTTTGTTGCCAAAGATGATTTATAGTTTAAACAAGATAAGATTGAATATGAGTCTGATTAATAATTTAAGACGCTTAAATGAAAATATAAGTGATTTTATGTTAATAAATATTGTAAAACAATAAAAATAAGTTGATTGTTCTCATTATATAGCCTTTACCCGTTATGCCCTGATCTCCTAATTTCTGTTTTTCTAAGATTGTTGAAGAGAATGGTTATGTTTGTTATTTTTTTTATATACTATATTAAATAAACGTTTCCTTTAGTAAAACTATTTGGTACATTTTACGTTTCTAATATTTTTTATTTCACATGTCCCTTAGCGTACCCGTTTTAGGCTTACCTCCCCTACTCACCGTTATGCCCGTCTGCTGACAAATATCAATCACATCACATCCACTCAATCGAAGGGCTATGATGCGCTCCCTTACAATTTGCGTTAACTGAGGCGGCATTCTTGATTTTGATATTTAACTAAACTTTGATAAAAAATAATTAAAACGCACAGTCACAAATGTCTGAGGACTAGAGATCCCGCCTGGCGGCACTCAGCACGACTCCAAGTAACGTACTGAAAAAAATATAAATGTCAAATGAACGATGTGATGTGACATTCGTTTAACTTCGTGAAGGTTCGGGGAAACTCGGGAGCGGTGGCGGACGCGCAGGGGCGCGTGGGTGTGGCTTATTCCTAGTGAGACATGGTAATTGGCTTCCAATTATTAGTACGTGCTACCATTGGACAATTTTTGAAACGTTGAAAACTCCACCAATCTTACCAAGGATACTTACTTTCTAACACTATACGCCGCGTCGTAGTTATAGATATGTATACAGTTTACGTTGATGTGCTGGCGTCTGTACATACATACTTATTTTATTGTTACGTTAAAGTCACATAATTATGATGTATTGCTATTGTTTTGTTTTAAAAATTAAATAGTTGGATTTATTTTTGTAGTTCTAGTATACTAAAATTTATGAATAAAATTTGAATATTGTTGTATTTTAGCATGTTTTCGCATAAACCGAAAAACTTAGAAAGCGCTCCATATGACGCTTTGGTACTCTATTTAAAGTAACTCCTAAACAAATGACGATCACGTTATAATTTTTTGTTGAATTATTTATAAACTTGACGCTTTAATTTGCAGTTAAAATAAAAAAAAATCGAAGTGTTGGAAAATCTGATTTGAAATTTTTACTTCCGGTTTTCCATACAAAAAAATATTAAAAAATCAAATTCGACTTAAAAATTAAAAAGAGCATCCTTTTACTATATAAAACCAGATAATTGAAATTGTATTATAAATTCACTGATACCAAAAACAACGCGCAAAAATGACTGTCCTCAAACTTTGTCAATTCTTCAGAAGCCCATATCTCCGCAATAAAGCCTCACATGAAATAGTAAATTATACAACAAGTGAAAAAAAAGGGAATTTAAATCGAGGGACTAAGTTGGATCCCGAGAGCAGCGAAGGATTCTACATTATAATCCTGAGCGGGGCGAGGGATACAAGGACCGAGATGAATTATTTTTTTCAAGAGTTGTGTACTCTACTTTTTACCATTGACTGCGAGAAAATAAATAGAAGTATAGTATTTATCACATTTTATTTTGTAATCGGTAATAAGAGAACAAAGGATTAATTTATAAACATTAAAAATTAATAGTGAAATTAGAACAGTTTTTATTTATTTATTTATTTAAGGATTACCAACGAGATACATTACAATTATCTTTACCATTATAGAACTTGTATAATATACATTATCCTGTAATGCACACTCAATTACAGGTAACCACAGCTTATCGTCTTTGGGCGGCTTTTCGTCTGGCAACACTGGTGGCCGGTCGTCAAAAAAACGGTCTCTAGGTTAATTATTTTAATAAATTATTAAAAGTGTTATAAATATGTTAAATTAGTGTAATATAGTCGGACCTAGGTATTAAGTATTATATGTATACAGTGATTGTAAAGTGTTTTTTGTCGCGAAAACTTCGTACAAAAAGGATTTAAAACCGGCTGTCAAATCAACGCACCAACGGTGACGGATTTCAAAATATCATCGATCCCGGGGAGTATTTTGTTTTATTTATGTGATTGTAGTTAATACACACATCAAAAGTGTCTAGGGATCAACATATATTTTTGCAATAACTTTTCTCCTGATTGATATTAATTAAAATTTTCTTTAAGGATTCATCAAATAAAGTGTTTTCGTTTGTCACAGTAACGATAAACCAAGTCACCTTTGCATTAATAAAGAAATTTGCCATTTTCCTAATAAAGGGATTTTTGACATTTGAACCACTAACACAAAAGTTCGAAAAAAAGACTGAAATAACAGTTTTCTTTAAAATTTTATTGGGTAACTTAAACAATTAATAATCCGTGTTTCTACCGCGAACACTAACAACACAAGAACATCGGTTTGGCATACTCAAAATGAGTTCATCCAAATCACGCTGTGGAATGGCCGCCCATGTTCGTTGCAACAACAAAAAAAGGTCTTCTTGCGACTGGATACCCTCCATATTCGGCAGAGCTCTTCTCTGTAGCATATCCCATGCATGCTCAATCGGGTTCAAGTCTGGCGACTGAGCAGGCCAGGGCAGGACATTGATGTTAGCTGCGGCGAGAGTCTGTCTTACAACTCTTGCGGTGTGCGGTCGTGCATTATCATGCATTAACTGAAATAAGGGACCGATTTGCACTTGTAGAGGAACGATGACGTCTGATACAATCGTCTCAGCATAAATTTGAGCGTTGAGGTTGCCTCTGATCCAAATCAACTCAGTTTTTCCGCCGATCCAAATACCCGCCCATACCATGATGGTTCCACCACTATAAGGATGGACTTCCTGGCAGGATTTTAATCGCTGTTGGCGTCCAGGGGTTCTCCAGTGTCGTATACGTCTTGTATCCGGTCTCATACCAAAACGAGACTCATCAGAAAAGCACACGAAACGCCATTGTTCTTCTGCCCAATTTCTGTGTTCAAGAGCCCATTGATATCGAATCCTACGATTGTGCATTGCTATAGGTGGTACCCGTAGCGGTCTTCGGGAATGAAGGTTCACTTCATGCAAGCGGTTTCTGACTGTTTGGTCGCTAATTAAGTTCCCTGAAGAGTGATGAAGCCTCACGGCTAACATCATGGCGGTTATTGTTGGAGCTCTTCGAGTTAAGATTTGAATGTATCGGTCTTGTCTCCGTGTGGTGCAGCGATACCGTCCTCCATGGCGCTCAGCCACGGTACCAGTGCTTCGGTAACGTGTCCAAAGTCGACTGATAACACTCTGACTTGTATTCAGAGCTAAAGCCACAGTACGTTGCCGGGAACCAGCTTCTATCATTCCCACGGCTCTGAGCATTTCTTCCCTGCTTAAATGACGTCGCCGCTCCATAATAACGTTGGTTTTAATCAGTAGTAGGGAAACAGTAGCACTAATAATGTCTTCAATGCGTTGTATGTTTTTATAGGGAAAATATTGACAGCTGATTTTCATCTTTTACTCGAATTTAATTCACAGTTCCTGATTCAAATTATGAAATGCACCAAAAAGGATCCATATAAATTTATAAAATCATAAATTTATTACAAAGCCACATCTCAATCTCAAGAAATCCGCATAAAAATGCTTGATCCCTAGACACTTTTGATGTGTGTATTTACAGACCACAGAACATCACGAAATACTGCTCAGGTCTCTGAGCTACGTCCATCACACACTGGCACGGTTTATGTCTCCTTTTGCTTGACAACTAGTGGAAGCAAAATCGATGACGAAAACATTCGCCCAGACAATAAACACTACATAATTTACTATACAAAAATAAGCTCATTACATTGTACTTAATTATAGCCTGTAATGTGTCTCAAACTATTCTCATAAAGTCAAGGTTATATTGTAATATCTAGTTTAAAGGCAATAACAAGGAAAGCAGCGGTGTTTTCTATAGTATATCTCTTCAGTTTAACTTTCCAATCTAATTCTAATTAACTTACTTAATCTAAATGTAATCCTTAGCTATTTTTTAACAAATTACTTTTTACTTTTTCTCTCAACTACCTCCTACTTATCCACATATTAGAACATCTTTTCTTGCACTGTCATTTAGCTGCATAATTCACACATTCCAGGTGAGTGACAATTATTCAAAATGATGATCCGCAGACCTACAATCAAGGAGATGGAAGCAAAACTGAAAGATACATTAAAGGAGCTTGAAGCTTCTGAAGCTGAACGCAAACAACTGCTCCAAAAAAGGGAAGACAGCGAGGTGGAAGTGGAGAACATTAACGCAAAGAACACCTTCCTCAAAAATGAGCTGGCTGAGCTACACTTACAACACATGGACTTAACCGACAAGCATAGTCAACTACAACATCAAGTGTCAACGTTTCAAGAGTGTAGTGACACCCACGAACTGGCTTTGAACCATATTTCAGAACTTAAACAGCAATTACGTGATGCCCATAAGGCCCTATCTCTCTCAGAGTCTGTCAAGGTCAGTGAACAGGTTGCTAACAGCGATAACCTATTTTATCAACTGGTAGGCAGTAAGTCAAAATCAATGTGCCAGCCAGCTGTAACAATAGATTTGACTGGTGATGATACCATACCATTGTGTCCAATTGTTATGAGTCACAATAAATTAAAGAAATATATTAAAATTAAAAAACTAATTAAACGGTTACAGAGAGCAATTAAAAAACAAAATCTTTTAAAATCAAATATTTCCCTTAGAAAGGAACGTGTTATACTTCCTAAAAGTTTAAATAGTTGTACTGTTGAGTTAGATCAATGTAGAGAAAAGTATGACATTGATACAAAGCTCCTATATAATGATATACTACATAAGGAGTAATTGCTGAAGGATATTTTTGAGAAATATGAGGCTTCACAACAACAACTAAGTGAGCGATTGTTTGAGGCTGGGGAACTACTGGAATTGGTGAAGTGCAATGCTGAGGGTTATGAGTCTCTGATTAATAATCTCTCATGCAGCTGTGCAAACCAACCACCACCTCCTCAGCCTCAGAGTGACTTGTCTCCACCGGTGTTGTCTCTTCCAGCAGTGTCATGTTTTAGCACACAGAATAATAAATCAATTTTTTTTTTTGTGACAAATTAGGTTCAGGCTTTGGTAAAATATTACTTAATTACCTTAGCCATAGTTTTACCAATCATAGTTATGATAACATTAGTTTTAAACAAATGATTAAAAGAATTGCAAACACAAACCTAGACAATTATTCTACAATGGTTTTGCTACTAGGTAAAAGTACTGGTATTACCAGAAAGGACATAGTGGATGGTGTGAACACCGCAACCCCCGGCTGGTGCCGGCCCGCAACTGCGGGCCTCGTCGGGTCAGGGGGGGAGTGAGGTGTTTGACTCCCCCCGTGACGTCTAAGAGGGGCGCGCGTGGAACACTACGCGCCGCCACCTCGGGTCCTGATGTGTGGGGGGCGGCGGACGTCCCCGAGTCCGTCGCCCCTGGACCCATTTAGGGGGGCTCGAAGAGGGCGTTGTCCGCCCTCCGCCGACGCCCGGTGCGCCTGCTGCGGGCAGGGTGAGTGGACAAGATCTCCCTCTCCCTTTCCGCAGCCTCCTTCTGCGAGATGACCGTTTCGCAGAAGGAAACCACCGCGTCCCAGGACTCTTCGCCGCCGACCATCGACTCGACCACGGCCGGCAGCGACAGGTCACTGCCTACTTCTGAGATGAGGGCACGGCGCGGCTCCTCCCAACGGCACACTCTGCCAGCGTATGCCACGCCGTGTCCTCCCGGCAGTCGACTCAGTGGTGACACCGGGCGTCCGGCTCCCTGTTTATGCGACACAGGTACTTCCCGAAGCAACCATGCCCCGAGAGCACCTGCGTCACCCGAAACGACCGGGAGCCGTGCCTCCTCCCGAGCCAGGGCTCGAGTACTGGCCGGACCGCCTCGATAGTGCTGAGGCCGGGGCGGTAGGGCGTGAGAGCCTGTCCCGCCATTCCGCCACCAGGACCTCGCGAAGCTGAGACCGACGCAGCTCCATATGGCGCTGCATCAGCCTTTCGCCTCGCGCCCGCGCTTCCTCGCGCCACCGGTATAGCGACGCGAGCACTTTCGCCTCCAGGTCCCAGGGCGGGGATCCAGCCAGTAAGCAAGCCGCCTCGTAGGAGATCGTGCGATATCCGCGGACGACTCTGACGGCCATCGCTCTCTGCGGCTTTCGCAGGACTGCGATGCTACCGGCCGTCAGGTCAGTCGCCCAGATCGGGGCCCCATACAGGGCCATCGATCGCACGATCTCCACGTAGAGCCGCCTACAGACGGCGCTTGGG
Source organism: Mesoligia furuncula (assembly GCA_916614155.1). Taxonomy (NCBI): domain Eukaryota; kingdom Metazoa; phylum Arthropoda; class Insecta; order Lepidoptera; family Noctuidae; genus Mesoligia; species Mesoligia furuncula. The sequence continues at coordinate 14,293,186 of OU744791.1, read as the reverse complement.
CCCCCCAGATTGGGAAGCAGCGTTGACAGCGCCCCAGCCGCGCCCAATAATTTGGGCGCCAGCCGGCGGAAGTGGGGGCCGAAATCCCACCGGCCGTCGAGCACCAATCCCAGGTACTTCATGGTAGTCTCGACAGCGATCCGAGCCCCCCCGATCACTATGTGTAAGCCGGGCGGCGGCGCCCGCCGGGGGCCATGAAACACCATGGCCTCCGACTTGTTGAGGGTCACCTCCAGGCCCAGGCGACGTATGCGGCTCACCACCTGCGACACCGCAGCCGTCGCCAGCAACGCTGCCTCCCTGTGCGAGCTCCCCCGGGCAGTGACCAGCGTGTCGTCGGCATAACACGTCAGTTCCACGCCCGGCTGGAGCTCATCCCTCAGCACCCAGTCGTACCCGATGTTCCACAGGAGCGGGCCAACGACCGAGCCCTGTGGAACACCGCACGACATGCAGTGCTGGTTTTCGCCATCGCGTCCCATGTAGGTGACACTCCTCTCCGACAGATAAGCCCCAATGATGCGGCGGAGGTAAACAGGCACACGATGATACCGCAGTGGCTCCCGAATACAACTCAAGGGCAGGGTGTTGAAGGCGTTGGAGATGTCCAAGGACACCGCCAACAACACCTCGCCCCGGGCCACCGCTTCCTCCGCCAGGACTCTCACCCACGACACAGCGTGAATGGTGGAGCGCCCCTGCCGAAAACCGAACTGGTTGCCGTCCAGGTCCGGCCCCTCTCCGCCCAAGTGGCCGACGAGGCGGGCTGCGATTATCCGCTCAAACAGCTTACCCACCTCGTCTAGCAGCACTATGGGCCGGTACGCGGACGGCGAGTCCGCGGGGTGCCCCATCTTCCTGAGCAGGACCAGACGACCAGATTTCCACAAAGTGGGAAACTGGCCCTGCTCAAGGCACGCTGTGTAGAGTCCTCTCAGTTGGGGCTCAAGCTCCTTCAGGGCGAGGGCTAACACGCAGCCGTGGATCCCGTCGGGCCCCGGAGCCACGTTCTTGGCCCGGAGCCGCATCACGGCTGCCCCCATCTCTGCCTCTGTCACCTCTGGGACGCTGATGGCGTTCTCTTCTGTAGACTCTGCGGCGGGCAAAGCCATCGGCGGCGGAGTGTGCTCCGCTCTAGCCGGGAAGAGAGCTGCGACTACCTCTTCCAGCAGCTCGGGTTGGAGACTCCGTAAGTGGGGGCGCCGCGGCTCGAAGTTTCCCTCGAACCGCGCGATAAGGGCGCCCCCACGGATCCCCGTCTAGGGTCTCCAACATCTCTTCCCTGGCTCGCGTCCTCGCCTCGTCGATGGCCAGCCACAGAGTCTTCTTCGCCGCGCGGTACACCTCATACAGCGCGGCTTCTTCGTCAGGGACCCGACGACGTCTCCTCCGGTATCGGGTGTACTGGCGCCTGACCGCCACGCACGCGACGCGCAGCTGCGCGATCTCGGCGGTCCACCAGTACACCTGGCGCCTTGCCGACTGTGTGGACCCGGGGCATGGACGCGTCGCTGATTTGCGTCATCGCCCCGCGGAACCACATCGCCTCCTGCTCGACGTCGACGGGTCCGTCCATTGCCGACTCCCGGAACCAGGCCTGGACAATAGCGGCCTCCTCGAGAAGCTCCCTGTCGATGCGCTTACGCGCCCAGCGCGGACCGTCCGTACGCGGGGACGGTAAACCGCGGCCGCCGGCGGTCTGGGCGGAGACGTCGAAACGGATGTAATGGTGATCCGACAACGTCTCCACCTCCGCGGTGACACGCCAGTCGCGGACACGGCTCGCGACAGCGGGGCTAGCGAACGAGACGTCCACTATAGACCCGCCCCGCTGCCGCACGCACGTGTGCACCGATCCCCGATTTAGGACGGTCAAGCCAGTCGTGACCGCCCACTCCTCCAGCACCCCCACGCCGCAGACTTGGCGTTGAGATCCCCCAGCAACAGCACAGGGCGAGGGTGGAGTCGGCCCACGACGGCACCCAACTCGACAAGGAACCTCTCGAAGTCGGCGAGGCTCTTGTTGGGCGGAAAGTGCGCCCCAACCGTGCCAATGCCGTCCACGAGGGCGGCCACCCAGCCGTGACTTCGGGACGGGTTGGCAAAAGCCCCGCCAATGATGGCTACCAAACCATCCAGGTCTCCCACCCAGTTATCCCTGGGGGGACAAAGTACGGTTCGGCAACCACAGCCACGTGAATCGACCACTCTGCCATGCTCTGGAGCAATAGGTCCTGAGCTCTAGCAGAGTGGTTGATATTGCCCTGGAGGAAATGGTACAGCGCCATTTATGCGCAATCCATTCCCTCCGCACAATTCCTAGGCCGGGAGTCGGCCGAAGAGAAGCCAGGCTGAGGGGGGGGTAAAGAGCCCCCGGCAGCCTTGGCACCCCTTCTCTTCCCTTTCTTGACAGGCACGCCACAGGCCTTTCCGCCCGCTCTGTGCCCAGCGGGCCTCCCTGCAGCTGTACAGAGGCTGCAGTTTGGCGCCGCGGAGCACTGGGCCACCTTGTGGCCGGATTGACCGCAGCGATAGCACTGCTCGCTGCGGTCTACGGAGGTGCACCGTGCCCCGACATGCCCAATGTCGAGGCAACGGTAGCACCGCAAGGCCCGGGGTTGCAGCAGCTTCACCCTCGCTGCAACCCACCCCACTAACAGACGCCCAGCGTCGGCGACTTTGTTCGCCGCCGTCACCGGGCACCGCACCCAGATCGCGCCGAGCCCGGAAGCGTCGACGCGAATCTCGCCCGTCCGCACGTTCTCGGGCGGACATCCACCGGCTCTGGCGACGGCCGCCACGACCTCGGCTGGAGACGTCGAGTGGTCCAGACCATCGACGCGCAGTTCAGCGGTCTTCATCGGCCTGGACACCCGAACGTCCTCCGGGTTGAGGACCTCCCTCAGCTTGGCGGCCAGGACGTCCGCCTTTTCGCCGCTGGAGGCACCCGACACCTCTAGTAGTCGCGCCCCCGTAATCGCCGGTCTCATTCTGAGGCCGGACGGTATGCCAAGGTCGGGGAACGCGACTTTGGCTTTGGCCTTCATGAGGACCGCCTTATAAGAGATGCCCCTTTCGACTGCTCCGGGCTGCAGCGTAATCACTACAGCCGCGGAGCGTGGGGCTCTGACCCTAGGCGGCCCCTGAGCCTTCTTGGATGCCGGTGCCGGAGCTCCAGCGGGTACCGGTGGCGGCGCCGCCGTCTTCCTCTTACGGCGGCCCCTCTTGACGACCGTCGTCCAGGTCTCCGTGGTGGACCCGGGTGCGGTCGCCGAGGGTGCGGTCGCCGGGGGTGCGGTCGCCGGGGGTGCGGTCGCCGGGGGTATGGTTGGCAGGAGCGCGGACGTGCTTTCCACGGGCTTTCTCGGCCCCTCCGCGGGCTTTTCCGCGAGCTTTTTGGCCCCCTTGGGTTTTCCGACTGTCGGGCCCAGCTTAGCGGGCTCCCCTGCCTATCGGCAGCTAGAGGCGGCCGGAGAGTCTCCGCCGGGAGGAGCCTCGACTCTAGGCCATGCAGACGGGCATTCACCACACCCCCACACTGCAGCATGCAGATGCGAACGATCTTCTCGATCTCGGCATCCGCAGGTGTAGGGGCAGCGACCGACGATGGGGCCGACGGTGGCGGGGCAGTGATAGGAGCGACACCGGTGGCCGCGGGACGTCTCTGCTGCCATTCTGCCCTCTGCGCGACAAGCTCCCGCTTGAGGTCCTCGATCTCAGATCTGAGACGGCCATTCTCCTCCCACAGCTTCGCCGTCTCCTCTGAACTCTCTCCGTTTTCTTGTCTAATCAGCTTCCACGAAAATAGCCAATGCTTGTGATGGTGTATGCTTTTTGACTACCACGTTTTGTGGGGAAATACTCTTCGTGGTTTTATTCAAACAACTGAACAGATTCAGCAGAATGTCACAATTGACAAAGTAGGAGAATGGAACTAAAATTGGCCATGTTCTTTGCGGAACACAATATTTCATTCAACACTGCCGAACATTTGGGAAAGTTATTAAACGATTGTGTGCCTGAATCAGAGGTCATACAGAAAATGACTATTAATAAAAAAAAAGTTACAAAGATACTTACTAAAGTAATCGGACCTGATATAAAGCTGGATTTAGCAAATAAGTTAAGAAACTCTAAGTTCTCTATTTTGACTGATGAATCTACTGACATAGGATGTGAGAAGAATACTTGCATAATGGTTCGATACTTCAATAAGGAGAGTGGCCATATTGAGTTAAATTCAAAGGGGATTCCGAAGCTGCTAACGAAAGGTGCTACTGCAGAGAGACTGTATAATGAAATAAAGAAAAGTTTTAAAGAGCACTATATTCCAGATGCAAATATTATTGGATTCGGATCCGACGGATGTAATACGATGATGGGGTCTAATAATTCAGTCGCAAGTCGCTTTAGAACAGATTGCCCGGGTATTATAATAGTAAAGTGTATTTGCCACTCTGCACATTTGTGTGCAAGTGAGGCATGCAAAAGCCTGCCTAACCGGTGTGAGGAACTGGCGCGATCTATTTACAATTTCTTTAAAGGAAGCTCCAAAAGGACTGCACAACTAGTGCAGTTTCAAACTTTTCTTAATCTGAAACCGCATAAAATGCTGCATCCTTCACAAACTCGCTGGCTGTCACTTGTATCAGTGGTAAACAGAATTCTAGAGCAGTGGAGCGCGCTCACATTGTTTTTTACAGATATGGCCATTTCAGAGAGATTAATTTCTGGGCAATTTATTATAGACTGGCTCAGTGATCCGTTCTTAAAGTTATATTTTTACTTCTTGCAGTGGATATTGCCAAATTTCACAAATTTTAATACATACTATTAAGCAACTAAAGTGGTTGTAACTGAACTAAATGAAAAAGTGGAAGAGCTATACAAAGAAATATTACTTTGTTATATGAAAACTGATTATGTCTCAAAAACACCACTGGCGAATATAGATCCCACGAATCAATCACAATTTCTCCTTATACAACAATTATATCTGGGAGTAGGTGTTGTTCGGCAGTTCCAGGACTTGGGTATAATAAACGAGGAGAATTTTGGGATTGCTTACAAAAAGTGTACTGTCGAGGTAATGACACAAGCAGTAACAAAAAAATACATACAATTATAACATAACTTAAAACTATAACAGGACGCATCGTCGCTCGCTGCTCAGACGAATCCATCAGGCGCTCCAACATGCCCCCGGACGTTGAAAGGTTCTCTTTCAACAAGCGTCAGAAGAGACGGGTAATGGGCAAATTCTGTTGAAGGCTCGTCTTATCACTCCAGCAGTAGTCCGGATGTCAGCCACACGAACGATGCCGTCTGATCCTGGATGGACGGCGACAATTCTACCTAACTTCCACTTGAGGGGGGGTAGGTTCTCCTCTTTTATCACTACCAAGGAATCCAGCTTCAATGCATCTTTGCAGGAACGCCATTTTGTTCTCTGCTGCAACTCGGAAACAAACTCCTTACTCCACCGAACCCAGAAATGCTGGCGGAGTTGCTCGATCCTTTGAAAACGAGTTAAATGATGAATAGAGTGTTCCTGTATATCTCGCTGTGGCAGTGAAGTAAGCGGCCGGCCGACGAGAAAGTGTCCTGGAGTCAGAGGTGTAAGGTCAGCAGGATCAGCGGACAGCGGCGTCAATGGACGAGAGTTCAAAATCGCCTCAATTTGGACCAGCGTGGTGTTAAGTTCTTCGAATGTGAGGTTACAATTTCCCAACACTCGCTTTAAATGATATTTGGTCGACTTAACACCCGCTTCCCAGAGTCCGCCAAAGTGAGGAGTATAAGCGGGAATAAAGTGCATCTTAACTCCATCATTAGCCAAACTTTCACCTAAGGAATCGCAATTTGACTTCAAAAATTTCGATAAATCGTTGTACGCTCCGACGAATGAGGTACCGTTGTCGGAATAAATGTTGACGGGTTTTCCCCTTCGCGAAATGAACCTATATAAAGCCAGTAAATATTTGTTACTAGTTAGGTCACCTACTAGTTCCAAGTGAATAGCCTTGGTGGTGAAGCAAATAAATATTGCAACGTACACCTTTACTAGCCTACAACCGCGGCCTTGCCGACTGGCACACATGATAGGGCCGGCATAATCAACACCAACACTTTCGAAGGGGTAACCTTCCGGATGGAGACGCTGCTGTGGCAAATTCCCCATTAAGGGGGTAACTACATTACCCTTCATACGACAACAGCGCACACAGTTATGATAGCAAGCCTTAGCTAAGTTTCGGCCGCCTATAGGCCAATACGATTCCCTTATTGACGCTAATAATAACTGTGGGCCTGCGTGCATCAATCTCTTGTGCTCGAAATTAAACAATAACTTTGTAAATATATGTGTGGACTGTAAAATAATAGGGTGTTTTTTATTATATGAGAAGTCAGAATTCTCTAAGCGTCCTCCGACACGCATTATATTGTTGCTGTCTAAATAAATATTAAATTTGAGAAGTGCGCTTTTCGAAGGTAAATTTTGTTTGTTTGCAAGTAAGTTGTGCTCTGGAAACGACTCGATTTGACATTTTAAAATGATAACATTTAATGCTTCCTGTAGTTCTTCTTCTGATAGAAAGGTACTAATTACAGGAAGTTTTCTACAAATTCTAACAAATCTCAACACATATGCCACGGAACGAACAAGTCTTAAATAATTAGAGAAACGCTTAAAATCTATAAATGAATTGCAAGAACTACTTTCTACAATAGCGCTCAATGAAACTTGAGGTCGCGTTTCGGGCAATGTCTCGAGTTCTAAACATTTAAGTTGAGATGGCCAGTTGGACTGATCTTCCTTCAAGAAGTCGGGGCCACACCACCACAGATGTAACCCTTGCAGAGCATCAATATCCACGCCACGAGAGATGAGATCTGCTGGATTCTTGGCAGTTGGGACATGACGCCAAGTACAGTTTCCTGTCTTATCTAAAATTTCAGCAACGCGATTGCGTACGAAGGGCTGAAGTTTAGAGGGCAACATTTGTAACCATCCCAACACAATGGTTGAATCTGTCCAACAGTAAACCCGATCGAACTTTACTCGAAGCGACTTGACCACCTTCTCACACACGCGAGCTCCCACTACGGCACCACACAGTTCCAACCTCGGAATTGTGGTAGGTTTAATCGGCGCCACACGACTTTTGCCTATCAATAAGCGGACCATGCATTCACCATCACTGCGGACACTACGTACATAGGCACACGCACCGTACGCGCGCTCAGATGCATCCGTAAATATATGGAGTTCTAACGTGTGGTACGAATCGGACATAACAAAACGTGGGATACGCAAATTATTTAGAAGATGGAGATCTTTAAATAAAGCCTTAAATGTTGTGGTGAGTTCCAGAGTCAACGGTTCGTCCCATGAAAGGTTGTCCAACCACATTCTTTGCAACAACATTTTCATGGTCACTACAAAAGGAGATAAAAGACCTAAAGGGTCAAAAATGCGTGCAATTGCTGAAAGCAAATCACGCTTAGTACTGCCATTAGAAGTTATCTCAGAACTAATTAAGAAACCTAGTTCGTCAGAGTCAGCAAACCAGTAAAGCCCCAACAGTTTATTGGGCTCACTAGATCCCATACCTAAATCTAAGGATGAATCAGAAGTCCCTGAGACTAAAACAGGTTCGTTCGACTTCCACTTTCGAAGTGGCATGCAAGCCGATTTGAGTGCATTGGTGACTTCATTACGAATTACCATGACTTCATTTAAATCATTGCCACCCGTGAGTAGATCATCTACGTAAAAGTCATGCTTGATAATGGTGGCAATCTTATCATCAGTGCACTCAATCCCTAATTGCTTAAGGCAGCGCGTCGCAAGAAACGGCGCACTCGCCGTACCGTATGTGACGGTGTTCAGTTTAAACACCTTGACAGGACCACACGTGTCTTCACGCCAAACTACCTGTTGCAAGTGCCTATCAGATGGATGGACTACTATCTGTCTATACATTTTCTCAACGTCGGCTGACAAGACATACTTATACTGTCGAAACCTAAGAAGTATAGACAGGAGGTCGTCCTGAACCGTAGGACCCACCATCTGTAAGTCATTAAAGGATATTCCTGATGAAGTGGGGCAACTTGCATTGAACACTACACGTAGTTTGGTAGTGGTACTACATTCGCGCAGTATCCCGTGATGAGGTATGTAATAGGCATTCAACTCTAATTCCTTGTTTACGGTCATATGACCCAACGACTCATATTCTGCCATGAACTCGTGATACAACCTGCTAAAATCAGGTTTAGCCTTAAGTCTGCGTTCCAGGGAATATAAATATTTTGAAGCCCTATGAAATGAGTCACCTAGAACAGAAGGGTTCTCCTTCATTGGTATACGGACACAAAAACGACCGTCCTCTAAACGAGTCGTGGTTTTAATAAAATGTTCCTCACATAATTTTTCCTCTGGCATATAATTAGACTGCTGCGAGGTAACCTCTTCAAGGTTCCAAAAGCGCGTTAACTCATCACGGATAAATCTTGAGTCAGAATCATTATAGGAACTCTTAGTTTGAGTAAAATGACAACTTACACTGGTATTTGGTTTATTATTATTATATAAAATGGGACCAGAGACGATCCAGCCTAACCTGGTTTCACATAACACTGGCTTCCCAACCCCTAGCTTTACTCTTTGCGAACCTAACAGGTCCCAGAATAGATCAGCACCAATTAAAAGATCTACATCGGAGGGCTTGTAAAAGGTAGGGTCTGCCAGACAAATATCAGTGGGAATGTTTAGGTTAGATAAATCTAATTCACGACATGGCATTTCATTCGTTAGTAATGGCAAAACAAAACAAAACAACTTAGCAACATAACTGTTGTTGAGTGACGTCATTTTTACCTGACAAGTATTGCCTACGCGAGAGGTCGCGTTGTTTATGCCATAGATTGAGCCATCTATCGGATTTGTATCCAATTTAAGTTGTTTACATAGTCGCTCCGTTATGAAGCATGATGTACTACCGCTATCGAGTGTCGCTCGCACAATATGCTCACGATCATTATGATCAAATACTTTAACTAACGCTGTTGACAATAACACGCCGCGCTCCTTCCTGCTGTTACCATAAGAAGGTGAAATGTTCGCAGATAAAGCTACGTTATTCGCGTCAGTGTTATCCGAGTGCGCGGGCGACGCAGACGTTAACGGAGACGATGTTGTATTATCACTGCGACTATCGCTAGTGTCTGAAGTATGAAGTAAAATGTTATGCCGTCGCTTGCATAACTTACAACCCGGTTTTTTACAGTTGTTGGAGAAGTGACCCGGACGAAAACAATTGTAACACAATTTAAAACTAGGCACTAATTTACGACGAGCCTCGTTACTCAACGAAAGGAACTGTGAACAATTAGATAGGCTATGGTCACCTTTGCAATTGGGACATTGCCTCGTGACAGATTCAGTGTTTACAGTATTAGCATGTTGTGTCGTCACCATAGACTTAATTTTACCTGTTGAACCTGATTTACCTGATACGTTGTGTCTTGGTATCTCCAGGGTTTCAACTAAATCAGCTCGTGTGCGAATAAATTGGAGGAATGCATCGAAAGTAATTTTGCTGTCTTTGTCAGTATGACCTATAAATACCTCCCATTCGCGATAAGACTTCTGATCCAACTTACGAGTAACTAAATATATCAACAAAGTATCCCATTGCTTGACTGGTTCACCTAACGATTCTAACGCTCGTAAGTTCTTATTTAATATGTCTATTAAACCTTTCAAGGCGGCTGAGGATTCTTTTGTGATAATTTCAATATTAAACAATGCTGACAAGTGATTCTGAACCAATAATCTTTTATTGTCAAATCGATCGCAAATTAAATTCCAAGCCACATCATAGTTGCTAGCGGAAAACTCAATTGATTGAACAACCACAGCAGCAGATCCCTCCAGAGCAGCACGCAAATAATGAAATTTGTTGATTTCATCGATCTCATCATTATTATGGATGAGGCTAGTAAAGGTGTCACGAAACTCCAACCAATGGGTATATAATCCATTAAATTTCGGAAGCTGTATAGTCGGTAATTTAATATTATGTTTATAAACACTACCACGAGTACTTTTATCACACACTGAATCATTGTCTTTATTAGACTTCCTCAGTAATTGTTGAGCTCTCGCCAATGCCTTATAGTACAATGTCTCGAACTCACCACGCTCAGACAACTGGGCCTTCGCATCATCAACCAGACATTCTAACCGTAACTGTACCTCATCGTATTGTTCGTACAAAGACTCAAGTTTGCCCGTGCGCAGCTGTAATTCCGTGACGTCACAACCACTTAGCTTGTTGTCAATCATTGCGTCCAGGTAACTGATGAATATAGTTAAGCGGCCTTTAAAACTGCCTCGCTTCTTTACTAATTCCCTTTCCTCGGACATACTGGGACTCGGGTGTTGTCGACCTGAAATGTATACAGTAACAATACGTTTATATAGGTACTTAAATCTATAGAAGTTATGTAGCTACTAAGTTATACGGTTGATTTTAATGTGATTTAACAACGTAATCAAATAATCTTTAATATCTGTATATAAAAATAAATCTGATTACCTACTAATGTGAAGGTAGAAACTTATTATTAAAAATTCCTCAAGAACTAATCTTTAAGTTATTAGGATATAAGTAAGCAACAAAATGTAAAGTACACTACGGTTTAATTAAACTGACACTGTAGTCAATAATTGGAAATAATAATTATCTAACACTAATCAGAATAAACTATGGCTTATGAATACCTACGCATCAACTTAACTGAATAGTTATCGCTCTAATGCAACAACACAAATTATATAAATGTAGTACTAATTCCTACTATACTTCAAAGTATTATATATATTAACAATTGTTGCTAATTGTACGCGTAGCATACAAAATAACGAAACCATTCAAAATGCAAAAGGTACCTACTCAATGAACATAATTTATATTAATACAAGTTAAAAATGCACTAACCTTTGGTAACTTATAATTAAAGTTAAATACAACCTGTACGAGTGTTGGGTGACGATATTTTCCAATATAACTTAACACCGTGAAAATAATATGTACTTAATCCAAATTCCACGCTGGCGGCACCGGCGTATAACCTCTCAAGTCCAGGTTAATTATTTCCGTCGTCAATATCGCTGATTTTATTAATCTTCGAATTAACTTGATGAATATCACAATCCGGCTCGAAGGACCATGTTCGGCAGTTCCAGGACTTGGGTATAATAAACGAGGAGAATTTTGGGATTGCTTACAAAAAGTGTACTGTCGAGGTAATGACACAAGCAGTAACAAAAAAATACATACAATTATAACATAACTTAAAACTATAACAGGACGCATCGTCGCTCGCTGCTCAGACGAATCCATCAGGCGCTCCAACAGGTGTATTAACTCATCTTAATAATGAAGACGTCCAAAGAAATTCTACCGGAATAACAGATTTTCGCAATAGGTGTAGGAACTTCCTCATAGTAGCTGCCTCTGAAATAAAAAAACGCTGGGACTTCACCAATAAAGTGATGTCGGAAATAAGCTCTTTAAATCCTAAGTTAGCTCTTTCGAGCGACCACAGACGGAATAAACCTTCCATCGTGCCGTTGGCTACAATATTACCCAGAATAATAACTCATAATACTGCAACAGGCGATGGCAGTTTACTGCAATCCTTAGATGACCAGTGGCGAAATCTCCCCCTGAGGCTGAGGCTACATTAGGCCGCGACGCGACCTGCGACACATGAGCGATTAAAACAAGTAAACGAATGCTCACGTATATGGCTACACCGTACATCAAATATTACTAGCGATCTGTGATTTCTTTATGCGATAGGAACAACATTACTGTAATCACGACATCGGCTACATCAACGCATCAGCGAAATTGAAGCGAATTTATTAGAAAATTTCTCATTTGCACGACTAGTTCAATAGTGCTACTAATTATGCGTGTGGCTACATTATGTAGTGCTACTAATTATGCGTGTGGCTACATTATGCGTATAGTAAACCGCGATGGATGATTTGATCGCATTTTAAGAAAACGACCAATTCAAATTGAGTCTTTGTTATAATAGCGGCTACATATATTTCGTTGTGGAGCATGTGTCCTGTAGCCACATCATCGCCGAATATACGCCGGAATTTCGCTTGTAATGTAGCCATACCATGTTTTTCTCGTTTCGCTCTTCCAGTCGCATCGCAAATCGCTGCCTACTGTAGCCTCAGCCTAAGATGTCTCCCTAACGAGATAACTCAAGAAAAAGAAGTCGACCTGTTTTGGTCTAAATTGTTAAATTTTGAAAACCTTTGCGGCGAGAAAGAATTTGCTGTTCTCGCACAGTTCGCTCTTGACGCTTTACGCGTCCCTCACGCCAATGCAGATTGCGAGCGCATCTTTAGCAAGATAAATCTTATTAAAACGAAAAGCCGGAACAGACTTTTGACGAACACTATTAATAATGTGGTTATCGCTTCTGACAGCGCAAAACGTCTTGAAAAGGGATGTTTATCATTTGAACCAACGAAACAAATGGCAAACAAAAATGTCTCCAATGTCCTATATGCAGCAACTTCTCTGCAGTCAAATCCGTCTTCATCTACACGTCAAGATTTCGAACTCGAAGAAGAAGACGACTTCGAATTTTCCATTCCTGTTTAGCCCTAAGTTTTATTATTTTAATGAAAAAATAAAATGTTTTTAATTTAAGCAAAATAAAAAATAGCCAAGTCCTATTAAATTTGGACTTAGACGCATCGGCTTACTTATAATAAAATAACAATCTAGAGCAAAAAATAAAATACATTAATTCTACCCAAAATACAATATTTTCTAGCTTGGCAACACCATAATTTCGCACCAACTATTTCCCAACGCTGGTAGCAACCCTCTCTTGCTTGCCAACCGTCGCGGGACACGGACTAGATTAGTTTTACTTGTCCCTACTAGTTTTAATTGAGCTAAATTATAGTGTATTTGAACTGTGAACGTGTGGCAATTACAATATTAACTGCAAGTGTAGTTTCACTTCCGCTCTTCGACCGCGACTTCAACTTAGAGGAGACATGTAGAACACCTTCCACCTATGTCTCCAAAGTGTTGACCCCGACGTGATCTGCGATTGCGTCAACCTGAGGTGAACAGCAGCGAGCTACGAGTCGAACTTGTACCGCGTCTGATCTGGACATAAACAAGGAAGGGGAAACCGACCACGCCCTGGACACACTGCTGTCGACAACTCATCGGAACCTGCGGACTGCGAGACTTCGGCTCATCTTAGTCATCGCCCAGTTCCCGCTTTTCAGGAGTTTACCAGTGCTTAGTGTTCCAAAATCGTTTTTAAGTTTAAAAGTGCTACATTCAGTGATCAAATCAAAGCAGAGAGGTTTTTTTTGTTTTGCGCATTCTATTTTTAGATATATCGAATTCAAGTGGTCGACTCAGGTACCAACCCGCAACCCAATTAGAGTCGGGCGCGTTGCACGCCCTCTGTCGCTATCTAGCGACAAGATTTGACATTCGAACGATAGCTGTCACTATTGACAAATGTCAACTGTCATCAACGTTCCAGTTCACGCAAGTAGGTACTGCTCATGTTTATATCTTGCACATTTCTCGTGTTATTTGTAAGTAGCGTTTACACTTTTGTTAACTTATATAGTCTATACTTGTTTATTATATTCTTCTATTCTATTTTTAGAATTATATTTTTTATGTGCTAGATTTACAAAAATACATTTTTTTTATGATTGCTAATTCAGTGTATTATACTTTCTTCATTGATTTTTTAATACAAGTAAGTACCTTTTTTTTACACATTTAATTTTTTTTTAGTTATTTTTTTTAACTCGTTTTTGTTTGTGTTTTATATGCTTACATTAAGATTTTTATGTGATTTTTGTTTTTAAATGTCATTGTTTCCGCTGCCCACCCACGGTTAAGGATTATTATAACCGCTGCACATTTTGGTTTGGTGTTATTGCGTATCAGTTGGTTCATTCTTTATTCCTTGCAATCGCGCACCTTCTTTCACATTTAACCAGCCTATTTCACAAAAGGTGACTGACATGGCTGACGAACTTCAGGCACGTTTAGCAGCGCTTAAAGCTGAAACCGTAGCTCTACGCGCTCTGCAAGAACAACCTAAATCTCATTTCGCCACTGCTGCGGCAGTTTCTGTCAAGCTGCCACCCTTGTGGACTGATAGGATAGCGGTATGGTTTGCTCAAGCTGAAGCACAATTTCATCTTGCTGGCATTTCAGCGGATGCCACAAAATTTAGTCATATTCTCAGCCAAATCGACCACAAAACAGCCAGCGAAATCGAGGACATTATCACGAACCCACCTTCTGAAGGCAAGTACCAGAATTGAAGGAAACGCTACTAAATCGCTTTTCAATTTCTGAAGAGCAGCGAGTTAAACGACTGCTTAGCGACGAAGAACTTGGAGATAGAAAACAGTCACTACTTCTCCGTCACCTACGTTCACTCTCAGGTAATACACTGACCGACGACAACACCTTGCGTCAGATATGGCTTCTTCGCTTGCCTCAGCATGTGCAAGGCATCCTTGCGGCCCAGGCTGATCTCGGCCTTGACAGGATAGCGGACATCGCCGACAAAATTGTTGAAGCTCAGCCAGGCCCTGCAAACGTGTACGCAACAGCAGCCACACCTTCGTCCGTCCAAATGGTGGAACGAATTGAGGAGCTCCTGGCTTACCCAGAATAATCAAACATGACACGGTGCATTTTATTAAAAGAACCAATGGGCCGTCCATTTCTTGCCGTCCTCGCCGTCTGGCACTCCAAAAATTGTCGTCTGCCAAAAAGAAGGTAGAGAACATGGTTCATTCTGGCACAGCACGACCTTTCAAGAGCGCCTGGTCGTCTCCTTTGCACATGGCCTTGAAAGGACCAAACTTGGCGTCCCTGTGGCGATTACCGCGCACTTAACGCCCGAACTGTACCGGATAGATATCCTGTCCGGAACATCAACGACTTTGCCCACAACCTTACTGGCTCTAAAATGTTTAGCACTATCGACCTTGTGAAAGCATACCATAAAATTCCTGTATCTGAAGAGGACGTCCCGAAGACAGCTATCGTTACTCTGTTTGGCCTCTTCGAATTTCCTTTCATGATCTTCGATCTCCGCAATGCTGGTCAAACATTCCAGCGGTTTATCGACGAGGACACACGGGGCCTCGATTTCTGCTTTCCGTACGTAGATGACATCCTCGTCCATTCAGCTGATGAGGCTCTTCACTGCGAACATCTGCGCATTCTCTTCGGACGCCTGCGAGACTACGGAGTAGTAATTAACTCCTCCAAGTGCGTCCTTGGTGCACGAGAAGTGACATTTTTAGGCTACCATATCAGTCCCGAGGAAACCCGTCCTCCTCAAGATCGTGTCCAGATCATCCTAGACTTTCCGCCTTCTAAGACAGTCCAAGGTGTGCGCCGTTTCTCGGCATGTTAAATTATTATCGCCGATTCGTAACCCCACGCTGCACTGTTCCAGGCTCCACTTATAAAATCTGTGGTTGAAACCAAAGGTAATAAGGGTGCCAAACCATTTACATGGTCACCTTTGCTTTTAGACCAATTTCAAGCCTGCAAGGAAAGTTGCCTAGTTATACTAAAAAAATGACTATGTTGTTAGTATAACTACTAGGCAACACGGACTCGTCACTAATACTAGAATTCGTTATATTAGCTATAACCTCGTTAATATTATATGCTATCAACATAGCAATCAGATGTCTACATTCCCCAGACAGAGATAAAGTTCTCTGAGTTAACTTAAAACCACTAACAAACTTGTTAGTGTCAAATAACAATAATTTGTCACTATGACAACAAGTCAGCTTGTGAATAGTATTATTCAACTTATAAATATAATTATTTTCGTTGTATGATAAAGTATCTGAGTAAGGAAAAGCACACAACATTAGCTTACCTACGTTTAACTTTACTAAGGTGTACTTTACTTCCATTTTGTCAGTGAAGTTCTAACAGCGCGTAAGTCATTTTATGACTGATTTGAATGTTTTTGTCTCTACCAATCAAAACATAATAACTGACTAATACGAGCCCGTCATTTGTAAAATAGTTACATTGCGTAATGTAGTGTTTAACATTAAGCACCTAGATTATATACATATATTAGTTAGAGCAGACACGTGTTTGATGTTGGTTAGGCCAGTCGCTAATTATACGTCGTACAGGAAATACGCTCTTTTATTTTAATACTATAACCGCGTTCCTCTACATGGCGACCCTGCCAGAGGCACGGTGTCGGATTGCGTCGCGACGAAAGGTGACGGTGTCAGCGTCTAACTGTGTGACCGTGTCGACCACCGCGCATTATGAGAGTGATTGTGAATTATGAAGGATATTACACTCGGCTTGAATTAAGACACTTTTAATGTGAAAACAAGGAAACCATCATTACACAACGTCTCTTCATACTTTCAAACGAGGAATATCCTACTGGAGGTGATGGTTGCTTTTGGCGCTGGAGCTGTCTTATACGTATTATACGCCAAATACAGGAGATACCATAGTGAGTGGGTGCGTACAGGAATACAAAACGGCATGCAGACGGATTTTATTAGGCGAATGCAAGAACGGATGTCGGTCCGAGGACCTACCGAAGATACTGACGACTCTGACGAGGATATTTCTTAACGGAGCGAACGAGTACCAATGCGAGTGAGTCATCATCATCATTTCAGCCGAAAGACGTCCACTGCTGAACATAGGCCTCCCCCAAGTGAGTATCTACGCCTAAAGTGTTAAATAAATGAAAATAAAAAGTGAAGTGCATTCAGTGTCAAAAGTGTAACATAAAATAATATGAACTTTCCCCTAAAATAACAAAATTAACTAAAATAAAACCCCAAAAATAACTGCATCGCTTCTACGAAGATATGAACATTTTGGCTAGG
Source organism: Mesoligia furuncula (assembly GCA_916614155.1). Taxonomy (NCBI): domain Eukaryota; kingdom Metazoa; phylum Arthropoda; class Insecta; order Lepidoptera; family Noctuidae; genus Mesoligia; species Mesoligia furuncula. The sequence goes on along the minus strand of OU744791.1, from coordinate 14,276,187 downwards.
AACTCACGCAGCGATTTTTACTCGCGCCCGCCGCGGTTGCAGGCCCGCAGCTCCTGTAGAATGCAAATATATATGTAAAAAATTGCGGTTAGTCGCATCAGTGACTTGTGACGTGTCTGTGCACGTTTGTCAACAAACATTACAAAATGGATATTGAAGTCGATCTATTAATTACTTTGGTGCAAGAAAGGCCAGTTCTATGGGATAAGAGCTTAGATGAATATAAGTACAAGATCTTGAAACTAGATTTTTTATAAGAGAAAATATTGCGTCGACTTCTGATATTCCCATTCCCATTGACGAGGAGACACCACAAATTTCTGAAAGTATAGAAGACGAAATTGTGGTTCCTTTCATCAATTTAGATACTAATGAAAATTATGCTGGTCTAGGTAATTTTGTATGTGGGCCCACCCACATGAATATGATGATATGTTCATACTGGGGAAATGCATTAAAAATGGGAACACCCAAATATTCCGAAATATTTTATTCCGAATTTCGATGTTCCGATTTTCAAAAGTCCGAATTTCATAATACCTAAGAATTATAATGTCTATTATTAAAAATCACGAAATTTATGTTACCGAAAGTCATAAATGCGACTTGTTTGTTTTCCGATTTTCATATGAAAATTCGAAAGTTCGAAGAATCAAATGCTCGATGGGTTCTCGGTCCGAAAAACGTCATTCCGATTTTCAATTTTCCGAATAACCTGTTAAAATTCGTACCCCCTTTCTTCTCCTAAAATTGTTTGTCCGAAAGTCATTATCCATAACACGTTTGCTATAAACTTCAGTAACCACAATGTTCAAAAATTTGAAATTTTGTTTTACATAATTATCTTTACTTCTAAATCTATTCTGTCATAATATCGAGTACTATACTAATTGAATATCCTAATTTTGCATGAAATAAAGTCAAATGTCCTAAGTATTGTATTATATAATGTGTATTATTCCGAATGTTCATTTATAATAAAATTGTTAGCTCTAAAACATTTGCTAAAAATTAGGTTTTAGTGACAGAAACGAATCGCTGTAAATCCGACTCCACGCAGTCTTGTCTGCCCTACCCCTAGAGTGTAATTTAAAATCGCGTAGGCGCGTGGGGCCGCCGGAGAACCGTAGCGCCGGAGCCCTGACAGAAACCATGCCTGCTGCATGTTGCATGCTCGCTTGCATGCTGCATGCTTGCTTGCATGCTGCATGCTGCGTGTTTGCTTCCATGCTGCATGCTGCGTGTTTGCTTCCGTGCTGCATGCTTGTTGCATGCTTGCTTGCATGTTGCATGCTGCGTGTTTGCTTCCATGATGCATGCTTGCTGCATGCCTGTTGGCATGCTGCATGCTACGTGTTTGCTTCCATGCTGCATGCTTGCTGCATGCATGTTACTTTAAACCCTTTACACAGAAATAGAGGCCCCGCGAAGCGGGGCTCCGTCGACACTAGGATGCAAGAGCGAGCGAATGACAATATATAATACCTTTACCGTGCATCGAAGTCTAGTAGTATCGCATTGAAGATCTATCGCGGTAACGTGCATGGAAGTGTAGAGGCGTCGCAGTGACGGCTCTTTCGCAGTTAGGTGCATTGCAATTTTGTAGCATCGTATTACCATTTATTGATATTTTGTGCCTCGATATTCCGCATTCTACTCGTATATTTGTCTTGCTATTCAGTTTTACAAGGCGTTTTGATTTCGGAATTCTAATTAATCGGAATTCGTATTTTTGATTTTTCGAATTATCATTAATTCGGACTTTTTGTTATTCGATCTATTGAATCTCGGTATTTTGAGAATAGTAATTATAAATGTTAGGAATATTGGAATTTCGGAATTATAAAAATAGGATGAATGATAAATCGGAGTTGCTATATTAGGAATTTTGAACCATTCGGAATTATGAAAATCGGTATTTTGAAATTCGTATTTGTGACTGTCGGAATAAAGTTTTTCGTATTTATGTAGTGCATGTACCCATTAAAATGTATTAAAAAGCTGCAAAATTTGTAAAAAAGATAATTATGTATGGTGACCCTGAAAGCAAATTAAATGAATGTATAAGGGCCAAAGAATATAAAAAAGGCAAAAATAGTTTAAAGCACCCATCAAAAGAATTGGAAAAATGGTTTGTCCAAATTAAATTTGTATATTTATTATACAAATTTAATTTGACCACTGTCGATAATTGTGTATTCTTGGGTATAATATAACGGTCACTAATTGCAATTGGAAAACACACACAGATAAAATTCTTGTAAAAAATATATCGTTTTATACATGTTTTGAAAAGAATTAGACAAACAGTAAACTGCTTGCAGTAATTGCAATGCTGGCTTACCATAATGGAAAATATAATGGAAACCGCTTATGATGAAGTAATTGCTGGAAAGAAAAGTATACGCTCGGTGGCTATTGACTATGAAATACCATACAAAACATTACACAGATATGTAGTAAAAATGCCTCATTTCCTTTTCCAGTCTACTGAAGTTGAAGAGGTGCATTTTGACTAAGTAGGATACTTCAAAAACCGTCAAATATTAAAAATTTAGGCGCACACTGCCTCAACTCTCTCGCTGGAATACCGTCAGGCCCGCTTGCCTTGTTCACGTCTAGACTGCACAATACTCTTCGGACCTCTTTAATGTGAACTGCGATCTCCGGCATCAAGGAGTCAGAATGAGGTACAGTGGGTGGTTGCTTGGAGCCAGCGTCCAGCCGTGAATTGCTTGCAAAGAAAGATGCAAATAAATTTGCTTTCCCACTTGCAGAGTGAGCCAGCGACCCATCAGGTTTCACGATTGCAGGTAAAGTGGGACGCCAGAAACTCGTTTCAACCGCTTTAGACAGGGAGCAGGGGGCCTAAAAAGGCCACTTTGGGAGAATCATAAAAGGAATTCATTGTGAATTATATTAAAAGTCGTAAAATGGTCACAAACTGAAAATTCATAAGATTGTTTGCGTACAATTGCTAAGACGCAATTCATCTGTTTGACAATTTTGTATGGAGATTCGTAAAATGGTCCAAAAAATAGGAATTGCTTTAATGACAAATAACGGAATTCTAAGAAGTTAGTCAAAAGCAACAACTCACAAATCGGATTTCGCCTTTGTGAAGACAAACATTATTATAATGGCCGATTTAGCTCTTTATCAAAACTTTTTGGTGCACGCGAGGGTTACGGAGACCCTTCTGTATCGACGACGTAATGCGGCTCTTCGAGATATGGACCTAGCGTTCCAAATGCCGGATACCGAATTTGTTGGCCTTTATAAGCTAACTAAAAGTGTTTGTCGCGACCTCAAAGATGAGCTGGAGCCGTACTTAAGTTCCCGCCGAGATGGCATAAGTACTACCTCCAAGGCAAGTAAAAGGATTGCTGATTTTAATTAAATAGTTCTAGATAGACACTATAATTCAATATTGTAGAGGTTTCACCTGTACCACTAGTACAATCTTCTATTGACATTTTAGGTGCTGAGTACTCTCAGTTTTTATGCATCTGGATCGTACCAGAGATTTATAGGAGCTAGTGTACACCATAAGATGCACCAAGTGAGTGTGTCTAATTGTGTGAGAGATGTGACAACAACCACAACAACCATTGTGGCTCTTAACAACAACCATTTCCGGAGGAAATATATTCGCTTTCCGCAAACGCAGGCAGAACGGAATTCCATCAAAACTGGGTGAGTAAGAATACATTTATTCAATCACTGCTCTTCCAGTGTGTACACACGTATATTATAATCAGGGAACTTACCATTAATAGTTTTATGTTTTCAGATTTTACCAGAAGTTTGGAATGCCGGGTGTTTTAGCCTGCATTGATGGCACTCATATTGCAATTGTGAAGCCTGCAGAATTCGAGGAGAGGATTTTAACCGAAAACGATACCACTCCTTGTATGCTCAAATTGTAAGTACCTACCTACTTCATACAGTTACCCTGTTTTTGCTATCATTAATATATACTTAACTATCTGACCCGGCAAACTTCGTATTGCTCTCTCTCTGATATCTTCTAAGATATTAATTTCCGAGATCCTTCCGTGTCTCGGAAAGTACGTTAAGCCGTTGGTCCCGGCTGTCATTCGTGGAGCTTTGACAGTCGTTACGGGTACTCAGAAGCCCGAAAGTCTGACAACCAGTCTTACCAAGGGGTATCGTATTACCCCAAGAACTGGGTTGTGGAGGTCAGATAGGTAGTCGCTCCATGTAAAATACTGGTATTCAGCTGCATCCGGTTAAACTGGAAGCCGACCCTAACATGGTTGGGAAAAGGCTAGGCAGATGATGAGTAGGAACCACTGACGTTGCAAAATAGATACGTGTCGTCGTTCTGTCCAGGCTCGTGGAGCGTAGTCTCCGCGTCACTAGATGGCGTTAGGGTCGTGGTGTATCATGAACATTTAATCAATAACTGATACTTATTTATAGTAAATAAACAGACTCACATAATTAACCACATTTAAATTATATAAAATGTTTAATAAATTTAAAGTCACAAATCGATGAGATTCATTTAGTCTGTGGAGGAATATTCTTGAGTTCGAACTGACAGATAGGTTTGAGGTTTCCGTTATTTGCGACTCTTTACTCGAGCGAAAAGGCTGATTGAGCCAATTGAGCGGGACTTATTCCTGGTGGAACCTGAACGTTCCCAAATAACCCGATGGGGTTTTGTTAGGAGTGCTTGAAGCTGAATCCTGTGAGTATTCAACCATTTTCTTTGTTCTTGCTGGATAGCCTGTAGCCTAGGTTCTACATGTTGTGTTCTGACACGAGGACGTTGTTACAGGTCTGGCTGTTAAGCTAGCCTCTTAATTTTCCGATCGGTGCTATGCGCGTCTAAGTCGTGAAGCCTTGGAGCAGCCCTGAGATCAGGAGATTGGAAATTGATCCGGGCGCCGGCAACCTTAAGGTTGTCCCTTATGGTGTGGCCTTCTGTTGTCGAGGAAGGCTTTACCTAGCCGAAGCCAGGTGATGAGGGAAGTTCGCCGCTCCAGGTAACGCAAGCGTCACCATTTATGCCCGTACGCCACGTTTTTCGTGTGTTCGCAGGTTTATCCTGCGAGCGATGCTAAGGGCCGGAAAGCCGTCAACTGAGAGGGTCTGAGAGCGTTAACTGACGGTTTTATTTATACCGAGAGAACATTTAGTTGATCTATAGTGTCTTAATTTAATCTTATAAAGTATTGTGTCTCGGGTTTGCTTTGCATAATCTTTATTTTCCCTATATGAGCACAATCCAATAGGTTGATACTTGTACGGTTGAGCTACAAGTTATTAAGTGGTTCATCTCACGGACTCGATATAGCGATTCTGAGAATTTGTGATTGTCTCATGCAGGCGTACACTCCGGTACGACCAGGTACGGAGACTGGTTGTATGGGGGTGAATGCCCAGGTGTTTGGGGAAAGATATATATTACTTTGGTGGCTCGCCACATTATTTATTTGTGTACCTTCATTTGTGTATTATTACAATAAACTTTGTATTGTGTAAATAGGTACTTGTTTAATTGAATCTTTCCCTAACCGATTATATGCCTTATAAATTTACTGAAGCGAGGCCAGCGCAGTAGGTAGAGCAAAAGCTCTTTCATCCTGTATAGGTCGGGTTACAACCTGTATTATACAAGTACTTGTTTAATAGTGGTCAGTGGTAGGAACCTAAATTACAGTTTCCTTTCTTTTTAAGTCGGTAAAAATAGAGTGGAATCCCGACAACACTGCTCGTTTGTTGGAGCACCAGCAGGTATATATGAAATAATATATTTATAGTAATAAGCTTTAAGTAAAAACGTATCATGCAAAGGGCAATTACTATTTTATGTTGCTAAATCTGGGACAGTCATGATGTTGGCTCTACTAACAACAAAAGGATACTGGTTTTTCCATTATCACATAGCCTTTCTCTCTCATATTAATACAACATAGATATTTTTGGTAAAGGTTTTCTGTAAGGTGAAAACCAATCATTGTATGTCAAGAACTATTCTGTAGCTTGGTCATGTTGGGCGCAATTTCTGTCTATCAAACTTAGTGTTTAGTTTCTATTTCATCAATGTTATTTATTTACAGATGTCATCCATGAATGAAGTTTGTGGAGTTTGCTGGGGACAAGCTCGAGATTTGATGTTCTATGTTCCAGAAGGCCCACAAGAAAGACCCCAACATATTGTGTTGCTCAATATAAGAAGAGCAGCTGAAACAGCAAGACACTGCATTTTCCAAGAGTGCATGGAACCAGAGCGAAATATTGTGCCTGAAGACACGATGTATTGGTTAGGTATCAATATTTTATACCAAGAGGAGCTCGTATTTGCTCCTTACTTAGACAGGACGCTAATTATGAAAACCTGTATACTGCTGAGTATAGCCTTAGTAGCTTTACTTCCACACACATAGAGGAGATCATTTTTAATGGAAGGGTTAAGTAACATCTCTTATGAGAATATTCAAAACTGCCCCGATAACCAAGTACAGTACTTTATAGGCATAAATAAACAACAACATCAACAAATATTAGATGTAACACCCAGGCTTAGGAATCTGCATCGGGGTAGTTTTGCATTAACAGCCTTATTGTGTAAATTACGGACTGGGGATTCAGGGGACAGATTGTCATGTCTATTTCAAGTTCCGAGAAGGACCCTAGAGACATTAATGTCTGTAGCAAGAAATATTTTGCTAACTGATTATGTTCCACAATTACTTGGTTTTTCTCATTTAAGAAGGGAGCAAGTGGCAGCAAGAAATTCATACATTGCCGAACACATTTTTGGTGAGCCTAATGCACCAGCTGATCAAAAACCTGCAATCACAATAGCTGATGCAACATATATATATACACAAAAAAGTAGTAATTACTTGTTCCAAAAGGATACATATTCCCTTCATAAATATAGGAATTTATTAAAGCCATTTATCCTCTGTGCCTCTGATGGATATATTATAGATGTACGTGGACCAAATAGTGCCACTACAAATGATGCCACCATAATGAATGATTTATTAAACGAAACTGAATTTAATGATTTTTATAACGAAAACGATATCTTCATTGTAGATAGAGGTTTTCGTGACTGCATGGATAGTCTGCATCAGAAAGGATACATAGGTCATATGCCTGAAACCAAAGAAGACGGCCAATCACAGCTATCTACTCTTGATGCCAACCGTTCACGCTGTGTCACTATTAATAGGTGGGTAGTAGAAGCTGTGAATGGCCGTTTTAAGAGAGACTTCAAAATATTCCGCCATGAATATTTTAACCGTGGTTGTCGCAATTTAATGGCAGATTTTAAAATAGCAGCTGCTCTGCTGAACGCGTTTACTCCGCCATTTACAGAAAATATACATGCAGAGCAGTTTGTGTCAATCATATTTGAGCGCCTGTTTTTAACGAATACTGCAGCTGAATTACTTAGGTTACATAATTTAAACAGGCGCGGTTCCTGGTTTGTACCTATAGATGCGACTTTCCGCGGCTATCCATGGAGGAATTGACATTATTTGCTTGTGGTATATATCAAATTCGCCAGGCTCATTCATATGTGGGTGAGAATTTTCGCTTCCATGGAGTATATACCTTAGAGGTATCTGGAGAGAGAATACATGGCTTAGAGGGAATAAACCCAATGTTGCTTCGTGCTAAAATAAGGTCCCGCCATTCTTCTGCTAGAACTTATTTTGTTTTCATAGTTGCAGAAACAAATATGAATGGTCGGGACGCAATCAAAAGTTATTGCTGTAATTGCATTGCATTTAAACCTATTAAGAACAGTGGGATGCTGCTCACATGTTATGAGCATTATTTGGTACCTTAGTTACGCTCGCCATGAAGGTATGACCCGACCTGCCCCTTTCTTAGATGAAATAATATTAAGAATCGATTAGGTAATTATAAGAACAATAAAATAAACGTAAGTTCCTACAAAAACAAGGTTGTTTTATTTACCCACACTCAAAACTCCATCAGCACTTCATCATCATAATCATCAAACTATTGCAGACCGCTGCTGGACGTACCTAGGTCTCTCCTAAAGCAGTTACTGAATAGGTACAATTTTCATGTCAATTTGCCAACTTAATGATAAGTAAAACACTACAAAGATAGCATCAGCTATCTAGAACATATCCTTTTTCAACGAAACAATGTTTATGTGCCTACACGTAATAATATTTATTGAGACATAACCTCAAAAATAAAACTGGTTATAACTTTTAGATCCCAACTTCTAAAAATCTAAGCATTTTAAAAGGGCTTGCCTATCGTATTGACTACCAATTAAAACAAAAAATATCCCAAAACACGATATTTTATTAGGTGTACGAAACTCCCATACAACCCTGCCGTTCGCCTTTCAACTTTCTAGCAAGCGCGGTTGTTGAAATACAGCCTGGTGACAGACAGACGGACGGACAGACAGCGAAGTCTTAGTAATAGGGTCCCGTTTTTACCCTTTGGGTACGGAACCCTTAAAACAAAACAAGAGGTTTTATATCTTCTTGTTGGCTCTAACAACCTACATTATGCCTATTACTAATATAAAACAATAAAGAGAGGAAAAACATTTTACTAAATTAACAACTCTTATAACAATCAGCCTTCTCTTTGTGACAACCTACATTATGCCTATTTAAAGACGAAAAAAAGTTGACTAAATTAACAACTAAATAATAATAAACATTTTTTTAGGTATGCGACTCTGATTTAAATACTTTGAGTGTCGATGCCACTCACGGAGGGGCAAACCATGACTCGTTTGTATGGAATCACCATCAACTTAACAGCCACTTGCAACAACTCAATCAGGCTGAAAATGAAAATGTGTGGTTGTTAGGTAAGTCAAATCGTCAATAATATTAATGATAATGATATAACGGCTGAAGGACGCTACTGAAGGTGCCAAATTCTGGGCTGACTCGTTTATGGACTGCTGTCGACATGCTAAGAAGAAGAATAATAATCACATAACTTTTAAATTAAATGATATTCAAAACATCATTGTTTAATTTGAGTGTTTTAACAATAAAATACGTTTCAGGTGATTCAGGTTATCCCCTTCGGTCAACCCTGATGACACCTATAGTGGAGACAGAACCCGATACCCCTCAACGATATTACACTGAGCTGCATTGTCTGGCACGAAATACAGTGGAGTGCACCATCGGAGTGCTTAAGTCTCGTTGGCGGTGTTTGCTCGTAGATCGAAAGCTTCATTACCACCCCACTACGGCTGGGTATATAACGAACGCTTGTGCGGTATTACACAATATCGCCAATGCTGCCAGGCTAACAATAATGGCATTAACACCTCAGGATGAGGAAAATGAAGTGAATATGCAGGTACGAAAATCAGGAAAAATCTAATTCAGCCATTGATATAATAAAAAGATGTCACAATTGTATAAAAAAATAATTTTTTCCAGTCAACGTAACACGAAACAAAAGTAATGTTCATAATTATGACGGCCCGGTTGGCGCAGTGATTAAGCGATTGACTGCTGCGCTGCGTGTCGCGGGTTCGATTCCCGCACGGAACAAATATTTGTATAACCTGTTTGTGTATGTGAGTTTAAAATGTTTGTAAACACACCCACAATACAGGCGAAATTCATAGTGTGGGGCAACGTTTTTTTTTTAAATTAAAAACAAATTAAAATTGTGTTATTCATCATAAAAAATATCTTTTTCAGTTAACAATACTTCATTAGAAGCATCACGGAAAAATCATCACCTGGCTGCTGGTGAGTCTGTACGAAATGCCCTTGTACAACGGCTTTGGTCAGCACGAAGATAAATTAAGATATTTTATGGGTAATAAAATAAAAGCTCCGAAAAAAAATTCAAATATGAGCATACTCAAAATATGACTGCTTTTTATACTAGTTTTCCGACAATTTTTAAGTGAATCTAGGCAAAAGCAAACTGGTTGCTAATTTAATTGATATTTTTACCTCACTCACTTGTTAAAATTCTACGAAAATCATCTACTTTTACAATATTTGTAAATATGTGAGCACCATGTTAGTATTATGGTACGTTTACACGCTTGCCAAGCCTTGGCAAGGATCGACAATCGCAAGCATGTAAAAAGGGCGTTTGGCTTGGCTTGCGTGGGCTTGTGCCTGCTTGCTTCCGATCCAGTCGAGTGTCGGTTTTTTTACGCAGATCAAAGGGCGTTTGCGGCAAGCGCTTGCGATGCATTTACATGTTGGTCCGCGTTTAGTAGCCATTGTGATCTCGCGGCGAGTACACGCTTGCTTGATTGTACAAAAAATAAATAAAAATGAGTTGCTGGTCGAATGAGGAGAGTCTTTCGTTTCTGGAACATTACCAAATGGAACCATGCATCTGGAATCCGAAAGATGCAAATCATAAAGATAAGAAGAAACAAGCAGATGCATGGATTCGTCTTGCTGAACTTACTGGAAGGCCAGTAAAGGAAATAAAAAATAAAAAAGAGATATTGATGACTACTTTTCGCAAGCACTTGAAAAAAAAACGTGAATCTATGCGTTCTGGCGCAGGTATGTTCCTACGATACATTTATAATTATTTTGATAGTCTGCTTAGCAAGGCAATTATTTTGATAGTCTGCAAGCAACTTTTATATTATTCCGCAACTATCTCGCTCTAATTTTCGATGTTTTTATTTTATTTTAGGTGCCGAAGAAATATACAATCCAACTTGGTATGCTTACGAAATCATGGAGTCATTTTTACTACCAGTATATACTTGCAATGAAGGGATAAACACCGAAACAGTAAGTAAATAAATTTATTTATTCTAAATAAAAAAAAAACACCGTGGGTTATTATACCTACATTTATTTATACATTTTTATCAACTTATCCAATTCTATTAAAATATGAAGTAAATTCTTCCCTGACTTCTCTGGCGTTCACCGGAGATCTTCGTGGTATTTGTGGTAAATTTTGCAATGCATTATATTCGTCGTTATCTCTACGCCATGAACCAGGGGTAACCATATTTCCACTACTGTCATATACGTCAAACGAACTCTGAGGAGTATATCGATTTGAAGAACTTTTACTTGTTCTCAAAAAGTTATGCAGTAATACACAAGTCATCGTAAATTCCGTTACAGTTTGTGGTTCTAAATTGATAGGGCGTCTGAATATTCTGAAAACTGAGGTTAAAATTCCAAACGTATTTTCAACTACAACTCGGGATCTAGATAAATTTTGGTGAGCCTACTTCATGGTTTCCAGGGTAGGGTTTCATTACGTGTTGACTAAACGCAAAAGCACCGTCAGCTAAAAACACGTATGGAATATTAATATTCGATCCTGGAAGTGGACATGGTGGTGGAAAATTTATCTCGTTTCTAATTATTCTTTTCCATAGTAAACAATTATTAAAGACGCCGCCGTCACTTATTCTTCCTTGACTCCCGATGTCTGCGAATACAAATTTGTATTTGCTATCCACTAAAGCCAAAAGGACAATGCTAAAAGTTTTCTTATAATTGAAATACTCTGTTCCACTATGCGTTGGGCTTTCAATGACTACATGCTTGCCATCCAATGCACCTATGCAATGTGGAAATTTAGTCCTGAATCCTTCTTCTATATTAAGCCATCCTTCTGCTGTGGTGGGCATCTGTAAAAAGAAAGTAAATGAAGTGTAAGTTTAAGTATATTATGTTTTTGCAGCAATCACAACAAATAGAAGAAGATACAGATCAGACAGAGGATGACCCTCTGATAAGAGACCGTACAAGTACGGTTACCACACCATCCAGACCACCATCTACATCACCATCCAGACCACCATCCATACAAGCTGTTACTAATAAACGTCGTCGCCCTGCTTCTGAAACGGCTGAAAAGCAAATGGCCGTGGCTTTTGGACAATTAACAAATGTTTTGGGTCAAAGGCAGAATGAAAATATACCTGCTCACAAAGACGATGATTGCGATCTATACGCAAAATTATTGGCTATAAAGCTACGTGAACTGTCAACTGATGAACGAAAAATTATGATGTACCAAATAGATGGGTTGTTTATAAACAGAATCAGTCAAAATCAAATGAGCGTCATACACCATACCATCAATATTATTCTCGACCGTCGTCAATGGCTGGTGCATATTCAACACCATCTCCTCAAGTCATTCCGAGTCGGCCAACATCAGTTAATAGTGTTTATTCTGAACCTATTCATAACTACCAAAGTTTTTTTCCCTCTCCAAACACACAAACTTCTTATTCAGCGCCAGACATGGCAAAACATATACCAACTCCAATAGCTCCAGCTCCGTCTACATCAACAGCACCCTCGTCATCTATTCGTATCATATCGGACCAAATCATCAACCCAGCCCCAAGTGAAACCAACATTATAAACATGGCTATGTTGAATGCTTTCGAAGATTTTGATTCGTCGACATAATTCTTATTTAAATTAATAAATAATTAAACAATAAAGCAGTCGGCTAACATACATTCATAGAACAGATTTCCTATGATTCTATTAAAATCTAAATAAATGTATAACATAATGTTTTGTTTTATTCCTACCTTAACTAGATCCTTTAGAATTTCATTAAGAGCTCGGCAAACTTCACGAATGATTATTGATATCATAGGGACAGATACTTTAAACAAGTAGTGAAGGCTTTTGTAAGAATCACCAGATGCCAAAAATCGTAGCGTAATGGCAAGACGAAATTTGGCTGGTATAGCTTCTCTGAAGTCTGTATCATGCTTGGATATCATGGGTGAAATTTTTTGCAGTAAAAACTCAAAATCAGAATAGCTCATTCGGCAGAAGTTATCAAACTCTCCAGATGGTTCATATAAAAGTTCGTTAAATTTCTCTTCTATAAATTGTCTGTAACAAATAAAATCTATCGTAAGTATTGTGGCATAACTCAACTGCAACAGATAATGGTTAAATCAAAATAGTAGTTACCTGGTACGATTATGATGAATCTTTTTCATCCACCATCTTCGCTGTCGTCGAGCTCTCCTTTTTTTATTTCACTTTGCTTACATTTCAAATAAAAGTACGTTAAACCAAATGCAATAGCCGCCACAAGTTCGGTGTCCGCCATGCTTGGATGTATATTGCAGACTGACGCATTCACAAGCGTATAAACGCCTTTCAAACGCCAAACGAGATTTGTGGAGGCTTGGGACTGTTTGCAGTTTGCCAAGGCTTGGCAAGCGTGTAAACGTACCTTTATGGTGCCTTTCTACGCTTGCCAAGCTTCGACAAACTTCCACAAGCACAAGCGTGTGAACAGGGGTGTATGGCTTGGCTTGGCTTGGTTTGCAATAGCTTGCGCCGATCCGGACTAGTGTCGGTTTTTGAACACAGATCAAAGGAAGCTTGCGGCAAGCGCTTGCGACGTATTTACACGTTGGTGCGTGTTTAGTAGCCAATGTGATCTCGCGGCGAGCGCATGTATATTGTATTGTTTTGTTCTACTTCAGCTAGTGTTCTGTTTGTTTGTTCTGTGTTAGTTAAAAATGAGTGGCTGGTCGAATGAGAGTTTATCGTTTCTGGAATATTACCAGAGCGAATCGTCTATCTGGAACCCCAAAGACGTTAATCGAACGATTTTTATGAATCTTTATCATCCATTATCTTCTTGGTCGTCGGGCTTTCCTTGTTTTTGTTTTACTTTGCTTGAATTTCAAATGAAAGTATGTTAAACCAAACGCAATAGCCGACACAAGTTTGGTGTCCGCCATGCTTGGGTGTACGTAGCACACTGACGCGTTCACAAGCATGGAAACGACTTCCAAATGCCAAGCGGGGTTTGTGGACGCTTGGGGCTTGTGGACGCTTGCCGAGCCTTGGCAAGCATGGAAAGGCACCATTACATTCAACCACAGATCGTTGGAAGTTAATTTGTTTTTCGGAATTTTTATTATTTCCATTATTTTATTGTGCCTTCGTGTTAGTTAAACGTATTTTTTTTTCCTCATTGTATCTCTTTATTACATCAATGTTAATGATATACTTGTTTTGTTTTTATTGCTTGTAAAATAAAATCTTACTTTACCTCTATTGGACACCAATATGGGATAATTATCTCTCGACTGCATCAGCAAGCCTCCCAAGGTTCTGTCCTATTAGCTGATTATCAGCAAGCCTCCCTAGGTTCTGTCCTATTATCTGATTCGCACGAGCATTCGCTCTATCAGATGCAGCACGTTGCAGCTCCACCTGCGACAAAATTCTCCGAGCCTCGTCCAGTGGAGCCAGAGGACGACCTTAAAATACATAATATAATTAATAGCATAACCGTTTTCAATATTCATTTGTGTTTCATATTGACATTTGTGTGTTTGACGCTGTTTCGCTGGCGACTCAGCGTGCTCAGCTCAGCTGGCCGGCGCGCAGTAGGCACGCGGGCTGCGAGTCGAGTTCTATAGTTACTTTTTATGAAATATACAACACACGATTTAATGCTCTAATTTGAATGGCAAGTTTATTGCTGGGTTGGAGGCGTAGGAGCAGTGCGGTTGCAGTGCCGTTATAG